>JAWHQI010000086.1:735000-3135000 GCA_033032865.1 Dactylorhiza incarnata
AGCGACAAAAACCACCTAAAAAGGAAGGTTTTCGTTTCCCCTTTGCTGTTAACGGGTTCAACCCGATAGGAATTGCAGGAAAGCAAATTCCGCCCAATAAACTGCCAAACGAACAACAATATTTGGAATTGAAAACTCAAAACCAAAACTTTGGCTGAAAACCCACCAAACGAACGGAGCCTTAGTAGTTTTCTTCCTAAGTGGAAAATGATAGACAAATTTTTTTACCATGGAAATTGGCATGTGTTTCATGTCAATTTTCAACTCCCGCCTACCGCAGCTGCCTCATGCCACCTACAGCAGCTGCCTCATGCCACCTACCGTAGCTGCCTCATGTCACCTACCATAGCTACCTCATGCCATACACCACAGTACCTCCAAGGACTTGGCTCTATAAATAGCCATGCTGGAGGATGATAAAGACATCCAGTTCTCTTCAAATACAAACATTGAAAGATTTTCTCTTGCGAGACATTTATGGAAATCAGTCTAAGTTTGAGGTGAGCGTTTGGATGTCGTTCTGCGATGTTTCACGAGGAAGAATTCGCTACACAGATTGGATCTAGAGTAGATCTGTGCAAGGGTTCGAAGTGACATCTTAGAGAGAATTTTTGTAATTCGTATCGTCTGTCACTATTGGTATCGTGTACTTTTTCTGCTATTATTTATTTTGTAATATTGTGCGGTGCAAAGTTAGTGAAGATCATGTGTGTATCGAGGAGGGGAAGCATTATATTTGCCTATGTGTTTTCATACATCTTTAGTGGTGATTTTCCAGGCTGGATTCTGATCGTCACGTGATTCTTATCTGATTGGATTTACATATTAAATATTTGTGTCCCTTTATTCTTGTTATTATTGTGTTGTGTCTTGCTTGTGTGTTGAATACCACCAAGCGGTCGCGTAGCTGTTATCGCTCTAACTAATTTGCAAGTGCTCTGGTCAGACTCGTGTTCTCTAGTTCAACAAGTTGTATCATAGCGAGGCTCATTGTCGGGATAGTTATTGGGTTAACCTATCTGAGATTTGAGACCCGACAGTCAGATATTTCAGGTTGGTTATCAGGTGCGATATGTGACGACCATTGGTCCACCCTCTATCCTCTTTGATTGTCTTCTTTGAAATAGTCGATTCAAAGAACTGAGGTTAATCCAACCAGTGATAGAGCACTATGGAGTCTACATCAAGATCAAAACATATGGTCAAGCTGAATGGGGCGAATTATCACCAGTGACACCTACTGATTGAGGACATGAGTTATGTGAAAGGTTGACATGCTTCTATCTTTAAGGAAATGCCTAAATATATGGATCCCAATAAGTGGAAAGTGGAGCATTATAAGCTATGCATATTTATTAGACGATTAGTGGAGTTGAAGTGGAGTTGAACGTATAAAATCATGTTGCAAGTATTATTGATGCGAAGAAGACCTTGGAGATGTTGTATGTCAAGCTATGCATATTTATTAGACGATTAGTGGAGTTGAACATATACAATCATGTTGCAAGTATTATTGATGCGAAGAAGACCTTGGAGATGTTGTATGTCAAGAGCACTAACATTAACAAGATATACCCACTAAAGAAGTTTGGAGAGTTCACGTATAGAGATGGCTTACCCATCTTAGAACATATGAACAAGTTCCAAGGTATCATTGATCGGCTAATTTCTATGAAGGTGACCTTTGAGGATAAGGTCAACGCGTTATGGCTACTAAAGTCCCTTCTGGACACCTGGGAGATGGTTAAAGTTTCTCTGATCAACTCTTCTCCTAGGAGCATTATTACAATGAAGATTGCAAAGAGTGACATTCTAAATGAAGGAAGTATCTGGGGATATCACGATCTTCTTCACGAGCTCATATCATCTACATTTATCCCATGGGGAGAGGTAAGAGCATGAGAAGAGGAAAGAAGAGTGAAAGGAGCCAGAGTAGGGGAAAGTCCAAGTCACGTTATCAAAATCTGGAGTGCCACTATTGCAACAAGAAGTTTAATATACAAAAGTTCTATTATTCCATATAGAATGACGAGAAGAGGAAAGGAGTGGCTACTGACGATCAAAAGAAGAGCCATACCACAACTATCGTATATGTAGAGGAGAAGGATGTCATCATTGTTGGAGATGTTGTCACAACTAAACTTTCTTGTGATGATTGAAACTAGATTTTTGATTCGGGTGCTTCTTCATGTCTCCTACAATATAGAGTTATTTGCCACCTACACCACTCACAATTATGGGGTGCTTGCAATGGGCAATGGTGTCACGTTTAAAGTCATCATTAGAGGAGACATGCACCTACAGATGAGCACTGGAGTATTACTGATCCTAAGAGATATGCATCATATACCCGACATCTGGTTCAACCTACTTTTGATTGAGAAGCTAAGTGATGATGGGCATCTGAGTATCTTTGGTTGAGAGTTTTGGAAGCTAGCTGATCAAGGTCACACTTGTAGTAGCAATAAGTTATAGAGATACTAGTTTATAGAACATGGAGGGGAGGCTTGAAGCTGCTCAGGTCAACACTATCAGAGATGAGGTATCCATATCTTTATGACACAAAATTGGGCTCACAAAAGCCATAAGAATTAAGATGTCCCACTAAGAAGAAGATAATTGATGATCAATATGTGGATCAGTTAGAGAAGTGCATATTGTCTGACTGGGAAGCAGAATAAAGTATCATTCCAGAGCCGCACTTGCACTAGGAGATCCGAGCTACATTTTCAATAGGAGATCCAAGCCGCTGGAACTCGTGCATACTGATGCTTGCATGTCGTTGAAGGTCCAAAACGAGAGGATGAGTGTCTTACTTCATGATTCTCATTGATGATTGATCGAGAAAACCATGGGTTTATGTTATTAAGACTAAAGATGAGGTCCTCGCTACTTTTCAGAGATTCCACACCGAGGTGGAGAGTGTAAGGACCCCCCCCCCCCCCCCCCCCCCCGCCCCTTTCAACCAAGGAGATCCTTATGCCCAGGGCGAGCGCTCCCCCAAAAGGTTCACGTGTCTGAAGAGGTTCACCCTCTTACCTGACCCACGACCCAATTGGCGGAACATTCGCCCTGTAAGGTTATTGCATCATTATAGAAAACATTCACAGAGTATAAAATTTTTTGCGCTGAAGCAAAACATCACAGAAATACCCAGCATGATATATAATAAAACATAGATGAAAACCCACGAAGGGGTATATAAAGTCTTGTAGCGACAACCATCATGGTCATAAGACGACAAAATTTCAAATCAAAAGAGATCTCTCATCCTCTCCTCAAAGTAGTACCCTCACATCCTCATGGATCGTCCGAACTGGCTCAGGGAACTCCTCGTCATCACGGGTACGTCTACGCTCGTCCATCCGTTCCTGCTCCATCGGTAGGCGCATCGGTTCCTAAAATGATAACGTTCAAGAGTACGTTAGCCACGACGGACCAAGTAAATCCCACGCTCCTCCCCAGCCCCCTAATGGGTACCAGGAAGAACACCTGCAAGGAAAGTTAGCACAATAGCCGAAGCAAATATATATATGCCAGAGTTATATAAACGAAGCAGTAATCCTTCAACAATTCATAAAGAGGGAAACACTAAAGTAATAAATTCACCCGTCATCGTATAACCCTGCCTGATGGTGGTTATACGATGTCGGACCAAGGTGAGGGCATAAGTAATGATATGATGAGCATGTATGTTTGTCATCCCTATCACTCAAATGATGTGTCTCAATCACTTTCCCAGACCTCACCTGTTAAGATAACTCTTTTATATATTTATAGGCCCTATGATAAAATTTTTTTTGGAGAAAAACAATATCATTAACTATTTTTCTCAAACCTCCTCATTATTTAAATGATTAATTACTAAAAAAAAATATTTCAAAAAATATTTAAATGTATCTGGTAACATTTTAAATTGTCCATTCTATTTAAAATATTACTGGAAGGTTATGATAAAAAATCTAAAAAAAAATTTATCAATTATTTATTAACTAAACAAAATTCCGAAGTAAAAATTTAAAGTTTCTGTGATCGACGAACTTCGATTTGCGTTCGACGAATTATTTCAGTTCGTCAAACCCAGCCTTCAGTTCGATTACGTTCGATGAATTAATTCAGATCGACGAACTTAACCTTCAGTTCGTCGAACCCAGTTTTCAGTTCGACGAACTCGGGCTTGAGTTCGTCGAACTGAGTTTTCAGTTCAATTCCGTTCGACGAATTATTTCAGTTCGACGAACTTAGCATTTAGTTCGTCGAACCCAGCCTTCAGTTCGATTCCGTTCGACGAACTAATTCAGTTCGACGAACTTAACATTCAGTTCGTCGAACCCAGCCTTCTATTTTATTCCGTTCGACGAATTAATTCAGTTCGACGAACTTAACCTTCAGTTCGTCGAACCCAATTTTCAGTTCGACGA
This sequence comes from Dactylorhiza incarnata, assembly GCA_033032865.1. Lineage (NCBI taxonomy): Eukaryota > Viridiplantae > Streptophyta > Magnoliopsida > Asparagales > Orchidaceae > Dactylorhiza > Dactylorhiza incarnata. The sequence continues at coordinate 739,422 of JAWHQI010000086.1, forward strand.
ACTCGGGCTTGAGTTCGTCGAACTCAGTTTTCAGTTCAATTCCGTTCGACGAATTATTTCGGTTCGACAAACTTAACCTTCAGTTCGTCGAACCCAGTTTTCAGTTCGACGAACTCGGGCTTGAGTTCATAGAACTCAGTTTTCAGTTCAATTCCGTTCGATGAATTATTTCAGTTCGACGAACTTAACATTTAGTTCGTCGAACCCAGACTTCGTTTCGATTCCGTTCGACGACCTTATCCTTTAGTTCGTCGAACTCAGCTTTGAGTTCGACGAACTCAGTTTTTTTGTTCAATTTAGTTAATTCAGTTCGACGGACTTTAATCTGCGTTCGACGAACCCGTTCTGCCCAAGTTTCTCGCCGTCTCAGTGGTTCGTTCACTCGTCTCAGTGGTTTGGGCCGTCTATACTAGTTAGGGTAATTTGAATTTTTGTGTGATTCATGTTGATAAAATTGACAAGTTTGTCATAATGGGTCAATTTGTTTCGTTTAGAGTATTTGTGCACTTTTAGGTATTATTTGACCTTACTAAGACCTAACAGGTCAATTCATACACCTAGGAGGGTCTATTATGTGCATAAGTCACAAATTTTCCATATCGCCCGGTAGGTGGATTGAGTGACTTATTGGGTCAACAACACCCAATAGGGTGTCAACCCACCATTTGGGTGTCAATGAAGTCCACAAGACCCTAGCGGTTCAATTAATCACGAAGGGCCTAGAAATTTAAAATTGGGATGTTACAAATCCAGAAAGTCAAACAAAATTTTCGTCCTCGAAAATTCGATTGGGTCATAGTATTTTCAAAATTGAGCAAAATTACTATGCTTAAAATAAGAGGTCCAAAAGATTTGGGTGTTACCTGACGTAAAGAGGCTAGGGTAAAGTTCTCGCATCTGGTCCTCGGGTTCCCAAGTAGATTCCTCGGTCCCGCAGTTTCCCCATAGAACTAGGACAAGGGGAACTCTCTTATGCCGCAGGACCTTAGTCTCGGTATCCATGATCCGCACCGGCTTGAGGGATATAGATCGGTCGGGTTCTACTGGTTCGGGGGTCTCCTGGATGACAAGCTCCGGGCCTAGTAGTGCGCGTCTTAATGAAGAGATGTGGAATACATCATGCAACCCCTGAAGCTCCGGGGCTAGCTCCAGCTTGTACGCCACTTCACCGATACGCTCTGTGATGGTATATGGCCCCATATATCTTGGGCTCAACTTTCGCTGTCGGCGAAGTCGAGATACACCGTGGCGAGGGCGGATCTTCAAGTAAACCGTGTCGCCCATGGAGAATTCAACGTGTCGATGACGGGCGTCGTAGTACTTGGCTTGGCGGCTCTGAGCTTCACGCATCCGTTCCTGTATTAGCTGAACGATTTCCGTCATATTCTCCATGAAAACGGGCCCCAGGGCCCTCAGATCCGCATCTTGGGCCCAAGAAAGTGGAGTACGACATTTCCGGCTGTATAAAGCTTCGTTTGGGGCCATGCTAATGCTTTCCTAATACGAGTTGTTGTAGGAGAATTTGACTAAAGGATGGAGTCGCTCCCATGGCTCCTTCTTATCCACCAAGCATAACCGGAGAAGATCCTCCAAAGTCTGGTTTATGCGTTCTGTTTGCCCGTCTGTTTGGGGGTGAAATAATGTGTTGAATGCTAATTTGGTCCCCAAATATGCTTGAACGCTCCTCCATTCATTTGAGGTGAATCGACCATCTCGATCAGAGACTATGGTTTTTGGCACACCGTGGTACCTAACCACATTCTCAATGAAAAGACGCACCAATTGTCCAACACCATCGTCTTTGCGGTTGGGAATGAATCTCGCAACCTTCGTCAAACGGTCGACCACCACCCAGATAGAATCGTTCCCGGTCCGAGAGAGGGGAAGGCCATGGATGAAATCCATGGATATGTCTTCAAATTTCCACTCGGGGACGGGAAGCAGTTGTAGTAACCCGGCGGGGTTCCTGCACTCTGCCTTAACAAGCTGGCACGTCGGGCAATGTGTCACAAAAGAGATAACGTCTCGCTTCATCTCAGGCCACCAGAATGTTTTCTTCAGATCCGCATGCATCTTTGTGATGCCTGGATGGATCGAGTAGCGAGTATGATGGCTCTCATACAAAATCTCATGCCGAAACTGTCCACCTGAAGGAACGAACATCCTATCACGGAAGTAAAGGATTCCGTCCCTTATCTTAAAATCTGGGTGCTCTTTTCCGGCCTTCAAACGGGCAATCCCATCCTCGAACAATGGGTCATCATGTTGGGCATCTCTAATCCTGTCCCAAAGATCGCACTTAATCTGCGTCCAATATAACTGATGTGCTGCCGCGATCGAATCTCCCCGAGCGATCACTGTGATCCCCATCTCCTCGAGTCCTCGTACTATATCTCTCGGAGTGTCGATCATCCAGTTAGCTGAGTCTATAGGGTTTCTACTCAGGGCGTCCGCAACAGTGTTTGCCTGGCCCGGGTGATACTAGAAGTCGAAGTCGTAATCGCACAAGAACTCCAACCACCGCCTTTGTCGTAGGTTCAGCTCCCTCTACATTAAGACGTACTTGATGCTCCTGTGGTCCGAAAATACTTCACATCGGACGCCGTACAAATAGTGCCTCCATATCTTTAGAGCAAAGACTACCACACCCAACTCCAAGTCGTGTGTGGCGTAGTTTTTCTCATGCACTTTCAGCTGCCTCGAGGCGTATGCAACCACCTTCCCATGTTGCATCAAGACCGCTCCTAAGCCCTGCTGACAAGCATCTGTGTACACTTGGAAACCTTCCTGGCCTGATGGTATGGTTAGTATAGGAGCTGAGGTAAGCCTCCCCTTCAACTCCTGGAAGGCCTCTTCACACTGTGATGTCCATATGAATTTCGCATCCTTCTTTGTTAACGATGTCAGCGGTAGCGTGAGCTTAGAGAATCCCTCTACAAACTTGCGGCAATATCCCGCAAGCCCGAGAAAACTCCTTACATCTGCTGCGGAGCGATGCTGTGGCCAATCCCTGACGGCCCTAATCTTAGCTGGGTCCACTACTATGCCGTTGGCGCTGACGATGTGACCCAAGAAGCCAACCTCCTTAAGCCAAAATTCACACTTTGAAAACTTCGCGTATAGCTGGTGTTCTCGCAGCTTTTGAAGCACTTTCTCCAAGTGTGTGACATGCAGCTCTTCCGAAGTCGAATACACCAGAATGTCATCGATGAATACAATGACAAAATGGTCGAGGAAGGGCTCAAACACCTGATTCATCAAAGACATGAATGCTGTCGGGGCATTAGTGAGGCCAAACGACATCACTGTGAATTCGTATTGCCCGTAACGAGAGCAAAATGCGGTCTTGTCAATGTCCTTATCATCAATCCTGAGTTGATTGTATCCCGACCGAAGATCGAGTTTGGAGAAACACCGAGCCCCCCTGTAATTGATCAAACAATTCTTCTATCCTTGGGAGAGGATATGCATTCTTTGCGGTCAACCGGTTCAACTCTCGGTAGTTGATGCAGAGTCGGAGGGATACGTCCTTCTTCTTCACGAAGAGTACAGGTGCTCCCCAGGGAGAAGAGCTGGGTCGAATGAATCCTGAGTCTACCAATTCTTGGAGTTGTACTCTGAATTCTGCTAGCTCCTTTGGCGCCATCCTGTAAGGGGACCTTGAGAATGGACGAGCCCCGGGAAGGAGGTGGATTTTGAAGTCCTCTTCCCGGTGTGGAGGCAGGCCTGGAAGCTTCTCCGGGAAGACATCTGGAAATTCCTTTACCACCTTTACTTCGGCCAACTCTACAGTCTGCCCCATCATTTCAAAGTAGACGACGAACACCTCATCACCTCTCATGGTGGCCTTCGTCGCCTGTATGGAATTAAGCACGAGACGAGAAATAAATGGTATACCTTGATAGGTGATTGTTCCTCCCATTGGTACTGGAGGGTCACCTTCCTGATCTGACAGTCTATCTGTGCTGCAAGATCTGCGAGCCAGTTCATTCCTAGTATCAGGTCAAATCCTGACAGCTGGAGTACTGCTGCTTCAACCTCCATTTCCCGATCGTCTATTTTTACCTTGAATTTGCATAAGTCTGAGGAGATCATCTCTGATCCATCAGGAAGTCGTACCCGTAGTGGGTTCCCTGTGAGGTAAATCACTCCTGGCTCCTGACGTATGAAATCATGAAACGCAAAGGAGCGAGTGGCTCCCATGTCAAAGAGCGCTCGAGCAACCCGATCATTGATCCAGAGGATCCCTGAGGTTTCAATTTTAATCGATTGATATATTTTTTTGACGGTAATATATATAAGCACGTAGTAAAAAAATATCACAGGTAATGTGCAAAATATGCATATGTATATAAAATTTTCCCATACCGTTCACCACGTCTGCGGTGGCTTGATCCTTCTCTGGGTCCAAAGCATAAGCCTGCTGGGGAGGTCGCTGTTGTCCTCTACCAGGATGGCCTCGTCCACGACCTCCGCCCTGATGAAAGTCCCGATGTCCTTCCCTGGGTGCCAGTAGGGGGCATTGGGGTCGTAGATGCCCTAACTCGTTGCAGTGGAAACAACGCCTCTCAAAAGGCCGTTGTTCTACCGCATATGCTGGTGCGGGAAGGGCTCGCTACTGTGTTGGGGGAGGTGGTGGTGTCCTCCTCCGATGATAGTCATGTGGTTGCTGATGGCGATCTCCTCGGTCATAGCCCCTATGATCTCCCCGGTCGTTCCCGCGTCCGCGCTGATGCCTGGTCCCCTGACCTCTCTGATCCTGTCCTTGGGGTTTCTCTGCTATTCTCTTCAACCTGTTCCTTTCCCGGGTGGTTTTTAAGTCGGCCTCCATCGTCTTTGCGAGGTGGACGATAACCTCAAAGGGAGCGTGAGCTGCTGTCATCAGTGGTTGACGGATGGAGTCGTTGAGGCCCTGAAAGAACCTCTTGGCCCGGTTCTCATCCTCTATGGCCATGATATCAGCATACCGGGCAAGGTGGGAGAACTCCCGCTGGTGCTCTATAACTGTCATAGTACCTTGCCGAAGATGAAGAAAACGTTCTTGGAGTTCTGTCCGGTTGGAGCTAGAAATGAAGTGCTCCATCATCAAGGTAGAAACATTTCTCCAGGAAATCTCAGTCAGTCGGCGGTCCCTATAGGTGGTCTGTAGGACGAACCTCCACCATTGCCTAACATACCCCTCGAGAAGGGTGGTGGCTAGGGAAATCGCATAGTAGGAAGGGCAGTGCATTCCCCTGAGTAGCTCCTCAATCCTCTCTATCCAATCCTCTGTCTGGATGGACGATTCTGTCCCTTTGAAGACTGGGGGACGAAAGCTCCTGAACATCACCAATCTCTCTGCATCTGTCGGGCCTTGTGCCTGTGGTGGCAACTGCTGCTGTATTGAGGCCCGGAAAGTATCTAGTAGTGCAGTGAGAGTCTTCCCTAACTCCGTTTGGTGAAACACGGTCGACTGGGCCGACACTGCCTGGCCAGTGGGTGCAGCAGAAGTTGGAGGGGCCCACTCGTGAACTGGGGTGTCGGGGCGATATATGTCCTCGTCGGTGTCGCCGGCGTTCTCGTTCTTTATCCCGAGGCTAGGTTCCCGAAATTCCTGTTTCAATTTATTGAAATATGTGTATCAAAATTGTCTAATTAGGCTAAGAGGTAGGTATTTGGTCGAAGAATTTGTTCGGTTGGATTTTAGTAGCGAAACTTTGTCTGATGTTCTATCATGAATCTTTTGCGGTCTACCACGCTTCCATTGCATAGTTCGTCCTAGAACTAAGTGTCGTGTCATGGTGGACCATCTGGGATGATTTTATAAATCTGGATCGTTTTTCGCTCTGATACCCTTGTAAGGACCCCCCTTTTCAACCAAGGAGATCCTTATGCCCAAGGCGAGCGCTCCCCCAAAAGGTTCGCGTTTCTAAAGAGGTTCACCCTCTTACCTGACCCACGACCCAATTGGCGGAACATTCACCCTGTAAGGCTATTGCATCATTATAGAAAACATTCACAGAGTATAAATTTTTTTGCGTGGAAGCAAAACATCACAGAAATACCCAGCATGATATATAATAAAACATAGATGAAAACCCACGAAGGGGTATATAAAGTCTCGCAGCGACAACCATCATGGTCATAAGATGAAAAAATTTCAAATAAAAAGAGATCTCTCATCCTCTCCTCAGAGTAGTACCCTCACATCCTCATGGATCGTCCGAAATGGCTCAGGGAACTCCTCGTCATCACGGGTACGTCTACGCTCGTCCATCCGTTCCTGCTCCGTCGGTAGGCGCATCCGTTCCTAAAATGATAACGTACAAGAGTATGTTAGCCACGACGGACCAAGTAAATCCCACGCTCCTCACGAGCCCCCTAATGGGTACCAGGAAGAACACCTGCAAGGAAAGTTAGCACAATAGCTGAAGCAAATGTATATATGCCAGAGTTATATAAACGAAGCAGTAATCCTTCAACTATTCATAAAGAGGGAAACACTAAAGTAGTAAATTCACCCACCATCATATAACCCTGCCTGACGATGGTTATACGATGTCGGACCAAGGTGAGGGCATAAGTAAAGATATGATAAGTGTTGAAACCGATTTCTCGGTCTCTTGTGAAGCTCGGGCCCTCAACAAGTTGAGGGGCAGCTGTCCCTTACTAGTACCTCGAAAGGAGCAGACAGGGGACTCGGAAACAGACTAAGACCTTAGTCGCAGTGAGGAGGTCCCACCACAAACCCGGAAGATCGTTGAGCGCTTCCCCTCCCAAGCCAAATCTGAGACTTGGGCACCTTGGAGAGCTAGAGAGCTAAGCCAAAGTAACCGAGGGAAGAAGAAGCTCAGAGAACTGAGATTGGAATCCTCTCCCAAGGTGCCCTTTAAGGTCTATTTATAACTTTTTGTTCATGAATTTCATCTTTTGGTTTTACTAAACGCACCCCAATTTGTCCTGCTAACAGCCAAACTCCGCTGTTTGGAGGGGCTACCTGGAGACCACTAGGGGCAGATGAGTAATTCCACCTCTTTATCCTATGAGTAAGTGGCCTATGAGAACACCATTCGCGAGAGCTCCCGCGAATCTCCTCGCGAGTAGGGCTCGCGAAACTTCTCCTAGGTGAGCACTCTGCGAAGGCCCCGTTCGCGTCTCTTCTGGGGATAGCCACTTTGGCCAGGTCTCGCACATCTTCCAGCGAGCTCCCTTCAGCCTTATGTAAATCTGCTAAACCGCCTGGATGGCTGAGTTAGCCGAGCTGAGAAGCCAGTTCGTCGGACTGAGATGTGACGTGAGTTCGTCGAATGGAGGAGCCCGTTCGTCGAACGGAGAACTGATTTCGCCGAACTCCGTTTGAAGCTCGTCGAACACAAAGACTTGGAAGAAATCCGGCTCATCCGCCTTCTCACGAGCAGTCGGCGAGTACTTGGCTCGCCCGCCTTCTTGCGAGAAGTTGACGAGTACTTGGCTCGCCCGCCTTCTTGCGAGCTGACCTTGAGGTTCGGGCTCGCCTTCTTTGTTACCCCTTCCACTTGTTGGATCTGAAGCCCCTCTTAGGCGAGTGGCCTGCGAAGACCCCGCTCACACTTCTACCGGCGATATCCACCGAGGTCGGGTCTTGCGCTTCCTCCTGCGAGCTCTCCCGTTGAGACAGGTCCGGGAGCCGCTGAGAAGGTTCCCGAGCCCGCTGAGACAATTGCTTGTCTCAGCGGGTCCGCCGGGATGGGATTGAAATATCTGTCGAGACGACCGGCCCTCCCAGCCCAGCCATTGAGATAATTCCGCCGAGGCTGAAGCATGTAACTCGTCGAACTAAGACGCAAGTTCATCAAACCGAGAAAGGATGTTCGTCGAACTGATTTCGTCGAGCGCAGAACAGAGTTCATCGAACACTGAGACTCGGAAAGAGGCCGGCTTGCCTGTGAGGCCGCGGGTGCGACCCGCGAGGACCTAGCTCGCTTGCTTTCTGCAATCACCCATCGAGAGTCCTCTCCCTCGCCTCCTACGGGAGGGTTTTTGCCCCTGGCTCGCTGTTCTTCCCAGTCTCTGTTTACCTTAAGGCGAATACCGGGGTTGTACACAATCCCCGCTATTCGCGAGGCTACCTATGCTCGCGAAGAATTGTCCAACCCTTGGTATTCGCCGACCCCTTGATGACCTGGCAGGAATCTTTTGGTGGGGCCCAGCCTCTCTGCTATAAATATCGTCGATCGTGGTTGATGGGTGTCCTGGTTTCTCCTTCATAGGTACTTGCCGCTCCGTACTTTAGCTGTTCGAGGATGCCTATTTCTGAAGAGATCTGGGCTCGCATCGATGCGGAGTGAGCCATTGAGCACGCGGCCCTCGCTAAACCTGCTCTCTGGGCACCTGACCCCTCTTCCCCGAGAATGCTGAAAGCAAAGTCGATCCGGCGCCAGGGCGGGAAAGATGGATCCCAGGCCTTAGAACCGCCACCCGAACTTCCACTCGCTGTCCAGGTATTTGGGTTGATGAGCTGTTTCGCCTTCTCCTCCCACTGATATTTTTCCTTTTCAGGCCCCGCTTCTTCTGGGGAGCCTGCCGGATGGAATCCGGGTAGACGCTCGCCCCGTTACTCCTCGGGGAGATGGCGTGGAGATCAGGGGCCTGGACCCCTCCAATCTTCACTCGTCGCCTCGACGTAGTAAGCCTTCTCGCGCGATTCTTCGATAAGCATCGCAGTACCAATTTGGCTAACGTGTCCCTTGCAGAGTCTCCTCTCGCGCGTTCCACTGGTGAGCCAGCCGCTCCTCCGCTCTCGCAGCCTCCACCGGTGATAAATATTCCTGTCCCAGGGTGCACCACACTGGACCAAGCGAATCTTGAGCACTCGCTTCTGGGTGTCGTCCAGGGCGAGGCCTCAGGCTTAGGTAAGTCGGTGACCCTGCCCCATGGGACTCCCTTACAGGGGCGGCCCAGCTCTTCTCGCGCTCACCAGAGTAAGGCGGCTCTCAACTCATCCGATTAGCCCAAACCCGGGCTATCGATCCCTCCTTTCTGATGACCTCCCTCTCTCGCAAGCCTTCCCGAGAGTTCTAGCGACCTCGACTTGGGGAGGAGCTATCGCCCCTCCCTTTGCCGAAAGAGATCGATGCCTTCCTCGGCGACCCACTGGATCCGGTGATGATGAAAAAGCGGACCTCAGAGCTCTTTCAAAAGCAGGGGCGGATGTTGCAAAGCCTGTTCGGTCAGGTGAAGAGGGACAGGGAGGCGGCTGAGGAGTAGATTGCCTCGCTTGGAGATGAATGCGCTCGGCTCCAAGCAGAGCTGCTACAAGATTCTTGCGAGGAGGTCACTTCCCCGGGGTACACCTCGCGCGAGCGAGAGACCATGCTCGCTTGATTCAGCAAGATCTTCATGCTGTCGAAGCGTACCATTACCCCAGGAGACCACCTAGTTTGGGGGGGGGGGGGGGGGGGGAGGAAGGGGTCGATGGAAATGGATCCAATATTGATCCCCCCTCTTTCCTCCGCACTCGCGTTCTTTTTTCTAAATAATTTTTCCTGTTTCATGGTAACTGGAAAATTTATGCCGTAGCGGCTATCCGAATGCTTCTCGCCTGCACTAGCGAGCTACTCATATTTGGGTTTGCGCCGTATATTGTTGTTGCCTCTTCCTTTTCTTCTTATTTTATGTTGCTTTAGTCGCGCTCATGTATGCCTGGCGGACAACACACGCTTCTAACTCAGTCTTCGGCCTCTTATCGTTCGAGCATGTGATCCGCGAGGGCTCGCGTAGCCATCGATGGCTCGTGTCCCTTTACTCGCAGCGTTACTTTTATCGTCTGTCAATTTTTTTGAGTTGTCGTGAGCGAGTGCGAGAGAGAGGGACACTCGTTTCGAGGTACATCGTGACGCGCTTTTTGCTATCTGCACCCTCCGGCGCTTCGAGAACTCCCCACCGCCTTGGTTCTTCTATAAATAGGGCGGGCATTTACGGCTAACCACCGCTCTAGTCGTCTTCTTCCTTTTCGGTCTCTGCCTCCTCGCTCTCGCCACCTTCTGTCTCTGTGCTCGCTTCTCCTTTTTTTGTAGGAAAATCATGGGTGGTGATAACGCAGATGCCGAGGGATGGGCTAAGTGCGCGGGGACTTTCCGCGATCATATTTTTCTAAACTGCTCGCTCACGGAGAGCGAGCTTCACCAGGTCGTGGTGAATTATATTTTGCCCGGATTCGAAGTCCGGCGGCCCATGGACGAGGACGCGATAAGCTTCACCTTCGCGTACGAGCTTGCCATCCCGGTAGCTCATTTCGAGGCGGGCTTGCGGTTACCCTTCTGGCCGTAGATCAGCCAGGTACTCGCCCCTCCCTTTTGCCTTTTCATTGCCCACTCGCGTGGAGCTTTCGTTTGACCATTTGTTGCGAACCTTTCAGATACTCAAATTTTTTGGCGTGATCCTGGGTCAGCTGACCCCCAACGCCGTGGCCATGATGGTAGCCTTCGTGTGCTACTTGCAAGAGGAGCGGATAGAATTCAGCCTACCCGTCTTTCTCAAGTTGTTCTCCTTTAGGGCGAATAAGGACGGAACTGCCTTCTTCGCGAGCAGTCACGCCAAAGTTCATGTGACGGTCAACAAGAGCCATTATTGGCCTCAAAAGTTCGTCATCGTGAAGGGCCCCTTCGGCAGCGTGCCCTTCTCGCCCATCCAGCGATCCAAGGCCACCTACTACCCCCCGATGCTCGGTGGCCCCGAGGGTGATCTCTTCAAGCTCATGTCGACCAACTTCGAGGTGGTCTACCTTAGGAGAAACGTCGACTCGCTTCTTCCTATGCCCCCCTGGAGCAGGTTTGGCTCGCGCTCTCTCTGCTAACTCTTGTGTTATTTCTTCCCTTCCTGACGCGGGCTACCTCTTACTCGCAGGAGAGCGAGATCTCCCGCTCAACCCCCCCTCACGCGAAGGTTGGGCAGACCTCTTCTGCTCTTCAGCTTGCTACCTCCGCCACCGAGCTCTGCCGAGAGCCTATTCCTTCTTCGACCCCGACCTCTCTTAAGCGGCCGGCTCCTGCGAGCCGGGGGTCTAAATCTCTACCTCCCCCCCCCCCCCACCCAAAGAAACCGAAGATGATCCTTCCGACCAAGGGGAAGGAGGTCCTCGAGGCTCCGTCCGAGGGAGGCTGCCCAGCGACCCAGACCAAGGAGAAAGTGTCCAGCGAGCCCCTCCAAGGCGGTGGCTGGCACCTCGAAGGTGCCTGCTCCGACCCGCCATCGGAACTTCAATTTGGGAGTCAAGCATTTGGACGCAGCCGGCGTGCCTCTACTGGCCTGGGACACGGAAGCCAATCGGGCTTTGATATCAACTCTCCTCCCCTCCTGGGTAGAGGAGGATACAATCGGCGGTGACGCCTTTGCCTTGTCCTTCGGCCTCTATGGGCGAGAGGACGCGAAGGAGTTCAACTCGCTGAGCTCGTGAGCGCTTTCTCACGAGAGCACGCGGTCCCAACTCCGCTCACTGGACCTCGCACATATGGTGGCTCGGTGCAACTTCCAGCTGGAGAGAAACTCTGAGGAGCTCACGCGCGAGCTGGAGGTCGCCGCGAAGGAGATCGCGAGCCTGAGAAAAGAGAAGAGCTTCGAGGCTCTCCGGGAGGCGTTGAAGGCTTTGACGGAGGAGGTAGCCAGCCTTAAAGAAAAACTCGCCATCTCGGATGGACTCGTTGCCAGCCTTCAGGGTGGGATGGTGAGTTTCGTTTGTTCGTCTACCCTTTATTATCCTCCCCTACTCGCGCCTTAACTTTTCTTTGCAGGATGCCGAGACGGCCAACAAGCTCCTTGCTCGCAACACCGACCTGGCGCAGCAAGTAGAAGGGTTGAAGACCCTGAACTGCGACCTGGTTAGGGCCGCTCTCCCGCCCAGTCCTGGGTCGCTGAGGGCTAAGTGGCTGGAGCACAAGGCAGAGATGCAGGAGGGAACGCTTCATGCGGCGATGTTCGCCTTTCGCACTCTCAAGCGGTCCGACCTGCTTACTGCGGAGGCAGCGGAGCTCACCTTGGAGGACTTGGTCCCGGAGATGTTCCTGCCTACCACACCCTCTGAGAGGAGAGAGGGTGAGCAATCCGCGGATGAGTCGTGATTCTTGCTGTTTTTTTTCTTTTTTGGTTCTCCCTTTTTGCTGGCGAGAACGCCATGGAATTCTGTAACACATTTGGACAATAAAATAGAAAAGATGTATACTACTCATCTATTGCTCGCTTGTTATTTCTGTGTGTATTTTTCCCTCATTTATTTCTCCCCCTCCTTTCGTTATTGGCGCGGCGCTCGCAACGAGGGCGAGAGGAGGATTCTGCAGCGGGTGTTTTTCCAGGTGTAAAATTCTTGCTTTGGTCGGCGAGCTCGTCGTTGTCGATAACGTTTTTTGACCAACGAAAAGCTATTCGTATATCTGTCGAATTTCCTTCCCGTCTCATTTTATTACTCGCACTCGCACTTGTGGTCATGCTCGTGCAGATGCATTTTGTCATGCCCGCCTTTGTTTCCATATTTCGGCGTTTAGTCAGGCTCATGCTCGCGCATTACGTTTCGGCGATGGTCGCGAGGTTAGCAACCACCGTACTTCTCAGTCCCCCTTTTTTTGTCTTTAGACTTAGGTGCATTTCATCTATCGCGGATTCTTGTTCTTACGCGAGAGAGCCTCTGGGCTCTCCTCGCTTGTGGGAGTTTTTTGCGAGACGAGACTTTTAGCATAAAGAACTTGCCAGCCTCTCCAGAGATCAATCTGACCCACCGTCTATGAGAGTCTGGCAGCAGAATCGATCTGGGGCATTCCAGCACCAAAGAACTTGTAACCTTGCCAGCCTCTCCAAAGATCAACCTGACCCACCGTCTATGAGAGCCCGGCAATGGAATTGATCTGGGGCATTCCAACACCAAAGAACTTGTAACCTTGGCAGCCTATCCAGAGATCAACCTGACCCATCGTCTATGAGAGTCCGACAACGAAATCGATCTGGGGCATTCCAGCACCAAAGAACTTGTAACCTTGCCAGCCTCTCCAGAGATCAACCTGACCCACCGTCTATGAGAGCCCGACAGCGGAATCGATCTAGGGCATTCCAGCACCAAAGAACTTGTAACCTTGCCAGCCTCTCCAGAGATCAACTTGACCCACCGTCTAGGAGAGCCCGGCAGCGGAATCGATCTGGGGCATTCCAGCACCAAAGAACTTGTAACCTTGCCAGCCTCTCTAGAGATCAACCTGACCCACCGTCTATGAGAGCCCGGCAGTGGAATCGATCTGGGGCATTCCAGCACCAAAGAACTTGTAACCTGCTCAAGAATTATTTCAAAAAGTATATGTATTGAGGAGGAAACACACAAAAGCTGGTTACAAGAACTTGCTAAGGATAAAATCTCTTCAAATCATCCCCACTCCTGGCTCGGCCGAGAGATACCCCTTCCACATCCTGGAGGTGGTATCCCCCCGACTTGAGCACTTTGCTTACAATGTAAGGCCCTTCCCAATTGGGCTCTAACTTACCCACAACGACCCCTCTTCCTGCCACATCTACCTTTTTCAGGACCAAATATCCTTTCTCGAATTGCATTATCCTGATATGTCGATCAAAGTATCGGGCCATCCGCCTCTTGACTTCCTCCTGTCGGACAGTAGTGAGGTCCCAGAGCTCTTCTACCAGGTCCAAGGACAACCTTTGCTCTGCATCATTTTCTATTAACCATTCTCCATCTCCTTCGCTCGCGGTGATCACCCTGGGGGTTTTGACTTCGAATTCTATCGGGAGGACGACCTCGGACCCATGAGACAGTTTGAAGGGGTTTCTCCTGTGGCCGTGTTTGGAGTAGTCCTCAAGGCCCATAGGACCGAGGGAAGCTGCTCCACCCAATTGCCTCTGAGATTCTCCACCTTCTTCTTTAGTAGGTTGACAATTATCTTGTTCGCCGCCTCCACCTGACCGTTGCTCCTTGGGTGATGGACCGACGCGAACCTGAGATCTATGCCGAGTTGGGTGCAAAAACCAACAAACTCTTCGCTGGCGAATTAGGGTCCGTTATCTGTCACGATGGCTAGAGGGAGCCCATGCCTGCAAATTATTTCTCCCCAAACAAAATTTCTCACTACCTGGGATGTTACCTTGGCCAGCGCCTTCAACTCGACCCATTTGGAAATGTAGTCTATCATCACCAGTAGGAACTTCCTTTGGCCGCTTGCCTGGGGGAAGGGTCCCACCAAATCCAATCCCCATATAGCGAAGGGCCACAGAGCTGTGATGGTCCGGAGCCTTTGGGCTGGGAGGAGTTGGAGTGAAGCATAGAGCTGGCACTTTGAACACTTCCTCGCGCATTCTGCTGCATCCGTGTTGAGGGTAGGCCAGAAGTAGCCTTGCCTCAGCACTCTCCCCTCCAAAGTCCGGCTCCCGGAGTGACTGCCACACTCCCCCGAGTGGATTTCTTCGAGGACTCTCGGGACCTCCTCTTCAGACACGCAACGAGCCAGGAGCCCCGAGAGCATTTTTCTATATAGTCCTCCTACATGTAAGGAATAATAGGCCGACTTGTACCTAAAGCGCCGTTTTTCAACGTCTCCTTCGGGGAACTTTTTCGATGTTAGGAAGGTGATGAAGGGATCCATCCACTATGTTCTCTGATCCACCTCCATCAGCTCCCCCTCTTCAATGGAAGGTCGGAAGAGTTCCGACACTCTCCCTCCTGCCTGGGGACCGAACTTGGCCAGGAGGTCCGCCTGGGTGCTTTCCTCTCTTGGGACGTGCTTAATGGAGAAAGTGCGAAATTGCCCGACGACCCCCTTGACCTTCTCCAGGTACCGCTGGAGAGTCGGCTCTTTGACCTTGAACTCCCCCTTGATCTGGCAAGCCACTACCATGGAGTTCGTCGAGACCTCCACGTCCTGTACTCCCAATTCCCGAGCTAAGCGGAGGCCTGCTATCACGACCTCATACTCGGACTGGTTGTTGTTGAGGGGGAAATGAACGTTGATGGCTTGTTCTATCCTGGTGCCCTGGGGACTTACCAATACCACCCCTCCCCCGAAGGAGTGCTTTCCTGACGCGCCATCCACTAGCATCTTTCAGGCCATTGGGTGGGGTAGTTCGGACTCTTCCAACTCAGTCACATAATCAACCATGAAATCTGTCTCCGCTTGCGCCTTTATGGATATCCTAGGCACGTAGGAGATATTGAACTCACTCAGCTCTACTGACCACTTGGCCGATCTCCCGGAGTGCTCCACCCCCTCCATGATGCCGCGAAGGGGGTGGTCGGTCACTACTTTGATTGAGTGTGTCTGGAAGTAGGGTCAGAGCTTCCTAGCCGACACCACCAAGGCAAATGCTAACTTCTCCAAGATAGGGTATCTGAGCTTGGCCTTCCTCAATACCCTGCTGACATAGTAGATGGGGAGTTGTTTCTTCCCTTCTTCCCAAACCAACACCGAGCTGACCGCTTCCGACCCCACCCCTAAATACAGGTATAGGTCCTCCCCTTGTCTTGTCCCTTGTAGCAGCGGGGCCTGGGTCAGCTGTTCTTTTAGTGCTTGAAAAGCTTTCTCGCACTCGGGGGTCCACTCGAATTTCTGGTTATCCCTCAATGTCCTGAAGAAAGAAGAACATTTTTCTCCCGCCTTGGAAAGGAGTTAACCTACTTAACCCGGCTAACTTCCCTGTGAGACGTTAACGTTGAACCTCCTTCGCATTCCTTGTAGATACCAACTTGAGGATCCCCCTCACCTTGTCCGGGTTAGGCTCCACCCCGAGGGGGGTGAGCAAATAACCCAAGAATTTCCCTCGGCTGGCCCCGAAGACACACTTTAAGGGGTTAAGCCTCATCTTAAATTTTCTCAAAGTCCTAAAGGTTTCCTCGAGGTCCCTGAGGTGGGACTCAAGGTCCAGACTTTTGATCATCAGGTCGTCTACGTAGACCTCCAGGTTCCTGCCCTTCTTCTCGCGAAACACTATATCCATCATTCACTGATATGTTGCCTCTGCGTTCTTTAAGCCGAACGACATCATTTTATAACAATAGCACCCATCCCCGGTGATGAAGGATACATCCTTGATGTCAGGAGGGTTCATGCGAATTTGGTGATAACCTGAAAAAGCATCTAAAAAAGACATCATAGAGAAACCGACGGTGAAGTCAACCAGCGCGTCGATTCTAGGCAATAGGTAACAATCCTTGGGGCATGATTTATTAAGTAAGGAAAAATCAAAGCACATCCTCCACTTACCATCCCCTTTCTTTACCATCACTACATTGGAGACCCAGCCTGGGTACTGGATCTCCGATACAAAGCCAGCCTTGATGAGCTTGCTCACCTCCTTCCGAATAGGTACCTCCAGCTTGTCCGCAGTGGACCTCTTCTTTTGGCGAATGGGGCGAGTGCCGGGATCAAGGTTGAGGCGATGGCACGCCACATCTGCATCGATCCCCGACATCTCTGCAGCACTCCATGCGAAGACATCCACGTTGTCTTGGACGCAAGCCGAGACCTTCCTCTGGTCCTCTGGGCTGAGCTCCCCACTAATCCTGATCTTCTCGATTGTTCCGGCCTTGGTGGTCACCTCCACCACTTCCTCCACAGCTTCCAACCTGGATTGCTCCCCCAGTTACTATCCTCCTTTCCGCCACAAGCGAGCACTTTGGCTCCTTCCCCCGTCTCTTCCTCTCCCACCACCATCAACTCCTCCACCCCTCCTCCTGAGGCCTCCTCTTCTTTCTCTCCCTCTCCCCCCTCCTCCGCCCTGGGCCCCTCAACGACCCCTTCATGGGCATGAACTACTCCTTCATCCATCCTTCCTTCCAACCTCTCCTCCTCTTCGGCCTCAGCCACCTCTTCCATCACCTTATCCTACTCCTCAGCTTCTTCCATCCAAGAGATGGTGTTGACGGCAGTCACATAGCACTGCCTCGCCACCTTGGGGTCTCCCCGGACCTGAATCTGGATTCCACCTATACTGAACTTGAGGCACTGGTGGAAGGTGGACGGGACGCATCAGAACGCGCTGATAAGAGGTCATCCGAAGATGGCACTGTAGCTGCTAGGGGCATCCACTATCACGAAGCGGCAGTTCCGGGACTGCCCCCCCCCCCCCCCCCCCCAAATCACATGGATTCCCACTCCGCCTTCCACCTCCTTCCTTTCACCCTAGAACCCAAACAGAGGGCCATCCGAGGCCAACACCCTTCTGGCCTCCACCTTCATCTCGTCGAACGCCCTCTGAAGATGACGTTGACCGAGCTCCCGTTGTCCATGAGAATTCGGGACACCATGAAGTTCTTGATGGCGGTTTGGATGACCAATGCGTCGCAGAAAGGGTCCTCATGACCCGCCATGTCCTTCTGAGAGAAAGTGATTTTTTTCTGCTGGGGGTGGAGCCGTGGATGTCGAAGCCACACTCCGACGGTAGATGGTATGGAGGCTCGCCTTGCGCGTTGCCTCTATCCCTACTCCCCCATGGATCACCCCGATCCCTCCTCGGGTCCCCAAATCGACCCTGTCTTCACACCTTTCCTCCTCGTCCTCCCGTGGCAGGACCTCCTCGATCCTCACCTACTGTTGCTGTCGCGACGCCGACATTCTAGCTCTTTTTTTCTCTAAGAATTCGGGGCAGGTGGCAGTTGCGTGACCTTCCTCATCATGGAAGTCACAGTACGACAACGCCACCTCTTCCCTCTTGGCCTCTGCTGCCCTATTTCCTCTTCTCCTTCCTGCCCCTGCTTCCCCTCCTTCTCTCCTTCCTCTTCATCCTCTTCCTCGTCTGATTGCCATAGCCTGCTGAGGCGGGAGAGACATCTGCCTCGGACCCTGCCTCATCCTAACTGTTGGGGTCTTCCTTGCCCCCATAGAAATTACCCCCTCTTGGGGCGTAGCCCCTTCCTTGGCCTTGCGTCCCCCCGCCATGTTGCCTCCATCCCCCTTCCGAGGCCCGGGGCTCTTCCCTTTTCCGCACCTCCTGCTGCTTGACTTCCGGCTCACTGAGCTTTGTTAGCCTCTTGGTGAGCTCCGGATTAGCCTCCTCACTCTCGACCTCCTCCGCCACCCTCTCCATCAACTCCTCATAGGAGACGGGGGCTTTCCTCTTCACGTCCATCTTGAAGAAACTCTCCCTCAGCCCCAACGTGAAGGCGAGCTGAAGGGAAAACCAGGGCATCTCCTGGGTGAGCAATACTTCTTCCTAAAACCGATCTGCATAATGAGCCAGCGACTCCTTAGGCTCATGCTTCACCTTGAACAGAGACTCGGTGTCCTTCTTCCTCTTCTTCGAAGTTGAAAACCGCAACAAGAAACTTCTGCGCAAATCCTCAAATGCGTAGATGGATCCGACAGGGAGTTGGTGGAACCACTACCGGGCCTTCTCCTTCAGAGTGACGGCGAAGAGCCGACACTTGAAGGCGTCCGACATCGGCCTGATAGAGACCGAGTCCTCGAACGACTGCAGGTGCTGGACCGGGTCATCCCGCCCATGGTAGTAGACCCTGTCCCACTCCCCGAACCCTTCGGGAACGGGTGCGGAATGCACTAACTCGCAGAAGGGGCTTCCTCTACCTGCTGTCTTTTCTTGCTCCACTCGCCCCCCAAGCTCCTTCACTTGGCTTGAGCTCATTGGAGCACTGCTCGTGAGAGACACCTTCGCCGGAGGCGCCCCTACGGGTGCCACACCCGCCAGGCTCGCGCTTGCCTGCCCCGCACTCGCCTGTGCTGTGCTCGCTGGCACCGAACTCCCCGGACTGGCGAACAGCACTCGCCCCTCCAGGTCTCTGCATCGCCGCCGGGGGCAACCCGCGGACCTCCTCGCCCTGCTCTTCATCTCCTGCCATGTCCCTTTCTCAGAATCTTCTTGGACCAGCCGCGCTCCACGCTCACCGCACCAAAATATTGAAACTGATTTCTCGGTCTCTTGTGAAGCTCGGGCCCTCAACAAGTTGAGTGGCAGCTGGCCCTTACTAGTCACTCGAAAGGAGCAGACTGGGGACTCGGAAACAGACTAAGACCTTAGTCGCAGTGAGGAGGTCCCACCACAAACCCGGAAGATCGTTGAGCGCTTCCCCTCCCAAGCCAAAGCTGGGACTCGGGCACCTTGGAGAGCTAGAGAGCTAAGCCAAAGTAACCGAGGGAAGAAGAAGCTTAGAGAACTGAGATTGGAATCCTCTCCCGAGGTGCCCTTTAAGGTCTATTTATAGCTTTTTGTTCATGGTCTGTCAATAGCTGAATTCCGCCTTTTGGTTTTACTAAACGCACCCCAATTTGGCCTGCTAACAACTAAACTCCGATGTTTGGAGGGGCTACCTGCAGACCACCATGGGCAGAGGATTAATTCCACCTCTTTAGCCTATGAGTAAGTGGCCTATGAGAACACCATTCGCGAGAGCTCCCGCGAGTCTCCTCGCGAGTAGGGCTCGCAAAACTTCTCCTAGGCGAGCACTCTGCGAAGGCCCAGTTCGCGTCTCTTCTGGGGATAGCCACTGAGGCCAGGTCTCGCACATCTTCCAGCGAGCTCCCTTCGGCCTTATGTAAATCTGCTGAACCGGTTGGATGGCTGAGTTAGCCGAGCTGAGAAGACAGTTCGTCGGACTGAGACGTGACGCGAGTTCGTCGAACGCCGTTTGAAGCTCGTCGAACACGAAGACTTGGAAGAAATCCGGCTCGTCCGCCTTCTCGCGAGCAGTCGGCGAGTACTTGGCTCGCCCGCCTTCTTGCGAGCAGTCGGGAGTACTTGGCTCGCCCGCCTTCTTGCGAGCTGACCTTGGGGTTCGGGCTCGCCTTCTTTGTTACCCCTTCCACTTGTTGGATCTGAAGCCCCTCTTAGGCGAGCGGCCTGCGAAGACCCCGCTTGCACTTCTACCGGCGATATCCACCGAGGCCGGGTCTTGCGCTCCCTACTGCGAGCTCTCCCGCTAAGACAGGGCCGGGAGCCGCTGATAAGGTGCCCGAGCCCGCTGAGACAATTGCTTGTCTCCGTGGGTCCGCCGGGACGGGATTGAAATATCTGTCGAGACGGCCGGCCCTCCCAGCCCAGCCGTTGAGATAATTCCGCCGAGGCTGAAGCGTGTAACTCGTCGAACTAAGACGCAAGTTTGTCGAACCGAGAAAGGATGTTCGTCGAACAGATTTCGTCGAGCGCAGAACAGAGTTCGTCGAACACTGAGACTCGGAAAGAGGTCGGCTCGCCTGTGAGGCCGCGGGTGCGGCCTGCGAGGACCTGGCTTGCCTACTTCCTGCGATCACCCATCGAGAGTCCTCTCTCTCGCCTCCTGCGGGAGGGCTTTTGCCCCTGGCTCGCTGTTCTCCCCATTCTCTGTTTACCTTAAGGCGAATACCGGGGTTGTACAATGAGCATGTATGTTTGTCCTCCCTATCACTCGAATGATGTGTCTCAATCACTTTCCCCTATGTCGACATAGTGACCTGTTAAGAGAAGGAGCTCACTTCCCAGGCCTCACCGGGGTTGCCAGACGGTGACAGTGGGTCGGTCGCTCCCACTTCTAGGTTATGGATACACCCCAACTTCCTAGGCCTTCGTACCTCTATGAAGAATAGGTACTCTCGGTGGGAACACATCCTCACCTTGTGCGGAGATCCTCTCGGCACATATCCAAATAGGTGTTAGACGGACCTGTGTGGAAGGGGTAGCTAGCCCCCGGTCCTCTTCACTACCAGAAACAAAAGAGTTCGTCGTCACAACTTCTCCCATAGTGTATATTATGGGGAAGCCGACGAACCCGCCACATCGGTAACCATGCACCCTCCCATAATTCCGTGCGTGGGTAATGAATGAAACGACTACATGAAAATACTCATAACATTTACAAGTGTTTACAGATTGATTCATAATTTGATATTCATCGGGTGATCAAGCTAGCAATAACAACTTACAAATATGAGAATCATGTTATCATGTATACAACACTTTTGAATCAAGTAGACCAATTCGTGACAAGTTTAAAATTACTTAAAATGCTCTAAATGAGAAATGTTACAATAAGAAAGTTGTAGAGAAAACGTTCATCTAAAATAGTGTATCTAACATGCATGTTCTGATTTGGCTCCAAAGACCTCCAAAACAGGGGCTGAAGTTTATTTGTAATAACAAAACAGAAATATAAATTTAAGTTGCTTGCCGCGAGCTAAATTTAAATTATCTAGGTGCTTCAAGTCTGAAGAATCAGAACATAAATATTTCAGAGAAAACATCTACCAATAAATATGTGTCTCACAAGTCTGCCCTAAATCATAACCTAAGATCTCTGAAACAGAGGTTGAAGTTCACTAAAAATTACTGTTTGCAGGTCAAAACAGAAAAACTAGAACTATTTTGATATGTTTTAGGCTGGATTTAATTTAACTTGAGACTCCAAATCAGAGAAATCAAAACATGAAAGTTATTTATAAAACATCCATGACTAATATAGTGTCTCACATGCATTCGTTAAATCGTAACCTAAGGTCTCCAAAACAGAGGTTGAAGTTCACTAAAATTAACTGTTTGCCGGTCAAAACAGAAAACTAGAACTATTTGGATATATTTTAGGCTAGATTTAATTTATCTAGAGACTCCAAATC
Source organism: Dactylorhiza incarnata (assembly GCA_033032865.1). NCBI lineage: Eukaryota > Viridiplantae > Streptophyta > Magnoliopsida > Asparagales > Orchidaceae > Dactylorhiza > Dactylorhiza incarnata. The sequence continues at coordinate 760,958 of JAWHQI010000086.1, forward strand.
AGAGAAATCAAAACATGAAAGTTGTTCATAAAACATCCATGAATAATATAGTGTCTCACAAGCATTCGCTAAATCATAACCTAAGGTCTCCAAAACAGAGGTTGAAGTTCATTAAAATTAACTGTTTGCAGGTCAAAACAGAAAACTAAATATTTAGGATGGTTAACATATCTTTCGGGTGTAAAAATAAATTTGTTAAGTACTCTAAAACAAAAGATATATAACATGAAAGTCGCAGCATAATTAAGTATCTACAATATTGTGTCTCACAACTATTTTTCAAATCAACTTTCAGGATAATTAAAAATTCATTTTAAGAACGCTAAAATTTCCAAAAAAATTGACATGATTGCTTGTCTAAGGGGAATAAAAGACCCGCGCACGATTCTTGACGCAGATCGGTGGCTGCATGCGAGAATTTTTCCAAGGTGGTCGGGGGTCCTTTACTCCGGCCACCACCCCAAGTGGGGGCGCCGCCCCCCCCCCCCCCCCCCCCCCCCCCCCCCCCCCCCCCGAAGAGGGGGGGGGGGGGAGCTCCGATCGGGCATCTTACGGCGGCCAGCCGCCGGCGGCGGTGGTCGGTAAAACAATAAGATATTACAATAATTATATATATATTTTGCTGATTGGAAGGAGGAGGCCGCCAGAGCAGATTCCGGCAGCTCCCTCCGCCTCAAGGGCCTTGAGGAAGGGTCGTGGGGACCCTCCCTCCCCTTCACACGCCCCATGCGAGGCCAAAACCCGCAACGGCGACGGAGGTTGGTGGGGGTGGTCCGAGGCTTCCAAGGCCGGGATTACCATCTTCGGTGGTCGGAGACGGCAGAGATCGACGAGAAAAGATCTATGGGCAGGGAGGAGTCGGAGGAACTTACATTCGTTTCGTTTATGCGAGGGGATCGTCGCGCGGCTATTGATAGTGGTGAAGCTCGCCGGAGTCCGTGCAGGAGGCTCGTCGGAAGGTCACCGGAGCTCGTCTTCTGGCTGGTTAGGAGGGAGAAGGTAGGAAAAATGCAATCCTAACTAGGATGGGGTTTATATAGGAGGGGGTGGTCTTTGGGGTGTCGGGAGGGGTTTTAATGAGGAATAAACACTCCCCCTTGATGAATCCGCCCCTTTCCAGCTTCTATCTACCGTTCAGCCTTCCCAAGGCATTGGGAGTGGAAGGAATTTAACTCCTCAAGCCGACTATGACATTGGGGAGTGGTGCTACCATTAATGGGGTTTATGCTTATTATTTTAATGCTTAAAAAGAGACATTTATTTTATTAATTATAAAATATTTCTATCTGAAATATTTGTCATAGCCTCCTGGGAGCCTAATTAAATTTCAAAATTTAACTTATAATCTTTGGGTATTGTTTCCTAATTTAATTTATTTATTTATAGTTAAATCAAAATAAATTGGGTTTTATATTAAATATTAGATAACTCTTTTATATATTTATAGGCCCTATGATAAAGTTTTTTTCGGAGAAAAACAATATCATTAACTATTTTTCTCAAACCTCCTCATTATTTAAATAATTAATTACTCAACAAAACATATTTCATAAATTATTTAAATGTATCTGGTAACATTTTAAATTGTCCATTCTATTTAAAATATTATTGGAAGGTTATGATAAAAATTCTAAGAAAACAATTATCAATTATTTATTAACTAAACAAAATTCCGAAGTAAAAATTTAAAGTTTCTGTGATCGACGAACTTCGATCTGCGTTCGATGAATTATTTCAGTTCGACGAACTTAACATTCAGTTCGTCGAACCCAGCCTTCAGTTCGATTCCGTTCGACGAATTAATTCAGTTCGACGAACTTAACCTTCAGTTTGTCAAACCCAGTTTTCAGTTCGACGAACTCGGGCTTGAGTTCGTCGAACTCAGTTTTCAGTTCAATTCCGTTCGATGAATTATTTCAGTTCGACAAACTTAGCATTTAGTTCATTGAACCCAGCCTTCGGTTCGATTCCGATCGACCAACTAATTCATTTCGACGAACTTAACATTCAGTTCGTCGAACCCAGCCTTCAGTTCGATTCCGTTCGACGAATTAATTCAGTTCGACGAACTTAACCTTCAGTTCGTCGAACCCAGTTTTCAGTTCGACGAACTCGGGCTAGAGTTCGTCGAACTCAGTTTTCAGTTCAATTTCGTTCAACGAATTATTTCGGTTCGACGAACTTAACCTTCAGTTCGTCGAACCCAGTTTTCAGTTCGACGAACTCGGGCTTGAGTTTGTCGAACCCAGTTTTCAGTTCAATTCCGTTCGACGAATTATTTCAGTTCGACGAACTTAACATTTAGTTCGTCGAACCCAGTCTTCGTTTCGATTCTGTTCGATGATCTTATCCTTTAGTTCGTCGAACTCAGCTTTGAGTTCGACGAACTCAGTTTTTTTGTTCAATTTAGTTAATTCAGTTTGACGGACTTTCATCTGCGTTCGACGAACCCGTTCTGCCCAAGTTTCTCGCCGTCTCAGCGGTTCGTTCGCTCGTCTCAGCGGTTTGGGCCGTCTATACTAGTTAGGGTAATTTGAATTTTTGTGTGATTCATGTTGATCAAATTGACAAGTTTGTCATAATGGGTCATTTTGTTTCGTTTAGAGTATTTGTGCACTTTTAGGTATTATTTGGCCTTACTAAGACCTAACAGGTCAATTCGTACACCTAGGAGGGTCTATTGTGTGCATAAGTCACAAATTTTCATATAGCCCGGTGGGTGGATTGAGTGACTTATTGGGTCAACAACACCCAATAGGGTGTCAACCCACCATTTGGGTTTCAATGAAGTCCACAAGACCCTAGCAGTTCAATTAATCACGAAGGGGCCTAGAAATTTAAAATTGGGATGTTACAGAGAGGATGCCTGAGAAGAAGCTAAGTTGCATCAGGTCCGACTATGCGGGAGAGTATATTGGTCTTTTTGATAAGTATTGCAGAGTGCAATGAATTAAACATAAAAAGACTTTGCACATGGTGCCCCAGCTGAATGGCATTGTAGAAAGGATGAAGAAGACCTTGATGGAGAGGGTGATGTGTATGATATCTAAGTCAAAGCTACCTGACATATTTTAGGGCGAGACTTTATAGATAGCTACACATGTCATCAATTCTAAATTACATGCGGATGTTACTGATAGGGTCTAGTATGGGAAGGACCCTTCGTATAGTCACTTGAGGGTCTTTGGCTATAAATTAAGCTTTTGTTCACATCTCTAGAGATGAAAGATCGAAGTTGGATTATGAGACCCAACAATACATCTTCTTAGGATATGGACACATCAATGAGTTTGGCTACATGTTCTTTGATCAAATTGGCAAAAAGTGTGTATGGAGCCGTGACACTCTATTTTGTGAGGGTCAGGCTATGGTTGATCTTGAGAGGGCTGATGAGACTGAATCTCACACAAATGTGGAGTCTCATATAATTTGAGGTGATGACACTAAAGATGTCACAGAGTCTGAGCTAGTACAGAGTATTGAGACACTTTCAGATCATAATGACACTACTAATAGTGATCCAGAAGTTGCATAGAACACTATTAATGATGTGTCTACTCCAGTTACTAAGTTTGCTCTACAGAGATTAGATAGAGCTAGACGCCCTCTTGTCATATATCCAACATCTGAGTTTATGTTGATGATTGATGCAAGGGAGCCTGAGTGCTTTGATAAGGCAGTGGAGAGCTCGGAGAAGAAACAATGAATGATTTTCATGTAGGAAGAGATATAGTTTCTGTAGGAGAACCATACATATAAGTTGTTGAGATTATCTAAGGGAAAGAAAAGCTCTGAAGAATCCATGGATTTTTATAGTGAACCATGGAGTTTGTAAAAAATAGGGAGTTCAGTTCATTGAAATCTTTTCTCCAGTCATGAAGATATCATCTGTCCAAGTTTTTCTTAGTCTTACTGCAAGACTTGATTTGGAGATTGAGAAAATGGATGTGAAGACCACCTTTTTATATGGTTATTGAAAGTGACTAGTTGTCTACCTAAATCACCTAGAAGGGGTGAATATGAGAGTCCTACTACTTTTAGCGGAATAAAATTATCTAATAAAATAGAGCGCACAGAACAAGAGCAAACACAACAAAGACACACAGATATATTGTGGTTCCCCAGAATGGGTACGTCTACTTTCCCGCCTCGTCTATCTAGCACTTCTGACTAGAATCCGCTACTTCACCAAACTCATATTATCTCTAATCTTACAACTCAGAGTCTCCCACTCCTACAAACTCGAAGAACAACGTCTCCTACACTCGATCCTTCCAACAAGGATCTACAAAACTCGGAATTAGATACTGTTGGATCTGCAGACGCCCTTAGAGGGGGTGAATAAGAGTTGTAAAACTTTTGTTATATTTTGAATGACTTGAAATAATAAGGAATCAAAATAGTGCAAAACCAAAACAAGTCAAGTGAAATAAAATAGAGACATGATTTTATTAATATGAAATGTAGGATTACAAAACTTGATTTCTTATGACGCTAGAAATCGAAGGCGAATACTAAAAAGTCTTTTTCATTTTCTATCTCGACTCGTATCCCCACGAACCGGTGGCTTTAGCCTATCCTCCCCTGGAAACAACCTCAAGCTGCTTTAGCCAATCCTCCCACGGATACGGCCTCGAGCACCCACTAGATCTACACCCTAGACCTAGTCGCCAACATGAGACGAATTTTTGCCCCAAGTCCTACCCAGACCTAGTCGCCAACACGAGGCAAATTCACTGCACGAGTATAAAAGTGTAAATAAAAGAAAGAACAACAATGTAAAAATTCCCTATGTGGATCTCTTGAAGAAGTAGACGAAGACCCGCAGAGTATGATCGTAGTCGATGTGGTCTTTCGTCATGATGATGAAACGTGTTGAAATCTTCTCCACGGATCTCCTTAAGCCTTCATGGATTTGTGGGAGTATCTCTCTAAAACTTCCTCTATATGATGTGGCACGTAACTCTAGAATTTAGGGGTGTGAAAGGATGAAGAAGACAGATCCAAGGGGTCCTTTTTATAACCTTGGAGCTAGCGTCTGCGCTATCGCTATCGCTAGCGCTATCCCGGTTTAGGAAATATCATGCGTGTGCGTATCTTTCATTCCAAGGAAACATTGCCAACCTCTTGTGCATTGCGCTACCGCTTGCGCTATCCGCTACCGCCGGCACTAGCACCTTCTATAACTGCCTCCCGAAATTGCCTAATCAGGGCTAGCGCCTGCACTAGTGGCTAGCGTCGGTGCTAGGTCTAGCGCCTGCGCTAGTGGCTACTGTCGGCGCTAGGGGGCATGCTGGAATTTTGGCTTCAAACTTGGGGGCAACCTGTAAGAACACATTTTTTTTCTTTTCACAACCCGGGTCTTATGCCCAGAACCACCACTTTGCGGTGACACCCTCACTTTGGAAGGTCGCCACTATAAAACGCCGATCCTGCCGGCCTTATTGATCACAGAAAAGTAAGTATAACAAACATTTAGAGAAGCCAAGTCCACATCACATAAATAGTAAATCATCATAAGAGATGTCCATATGAAGTAACTGAAATAAAAGATAGAAATAACAAGGGCTCCTGCCCGATACATCAATTCCTCACTACAGTTTCTCTCGCGGAAACATTAAATACTATAGCTAAACGATGCTCACGGATCCTGCCAATGGTGCTCCCGTGCTAGACTGCCCTGCCTCCATCTGCATCGGCCTCTGGTGCTGCAGCATCTCCTCGGTCCCCTAAAATGATAAGGTCCACCGACCGTTAATCAAAAGACTAAGCCAATCCCCCACCCCTCCCCTGGTGACTCCTAGGCACCGAGCTTGAGGAATGAAGCAGAGGACAACAAGGGGTGTAAACAATATTAGATGGCGGGGATATAATCTACAAGGAATGTCTACCACTACGCAATATATATAATAACTAAGCAGTAAGTAAAGTAGAGTAAGAACAGGTAAAGTAAACAAATAGAGCAAACATGTAAATGTAAGTAAGGAAAAGTAACCATTGATTTATTGGAATGCCCACACAAACCTATAGACCAAGGGGTCGTTTAGCAAGGCCTATCATATAAGAAGTCCCATAACCAACTTATACGATAGGGGTAGGAGTTGAAATGCAATGTTTATGCTATGACATGCAAGGTATGCAGTTAAATGTTATGTTCACACAACGCTAAGAACTCACACACAATGACTCTATGCGCACAGACATTTAGTTCCCCCTTTTGGAGCTAGCAAAACTCCCAGGATACTTTCGTAGTGGCAAACGGAAGTCTATTGCTACAACCGCCGAGCATACCGCTCGTAAGACCAAACCGACTAAAGAACCAATGACAATGGAGTTTGAGTGAGTATATTACTTAGTTAATCTTGTATAAGAACTTAACCCTACAGTTTTATGGTTGGCCTTGGACTTCCCGAGGATTACCCTATAAGTGGCTCGATACGGTACTAGGAACTATACTGAGATGACACCCCAAGGCTCCCTTTCTCAAGGCATTTAATGTTAGGGGTATCTATCTGTATGCCTAAGCCTCTTACCATTTCACTTGTACTAAACCTAGGTGGTTTATGACACGCTAGGGGAAAGACGATCTTTCGTCAATCCCAAGCACGACCTTACCCTTAGCTCACATAACACTCTTATCTCCTAAACTCCTTTTTGATGACCTCATCCTCTTCATCCTGACCATGTACACCAACTACATGCCACTTCCACTTGGTAGGCCCCAAAATACCCAAGTTTCCTATTTTTACTATACGCAGACCAAACTCACTATATGAAGCTAATAAGTAGAAGTACTCCAAATATTCATCCACATGACACAAGATGTTTACGGGAGGACTATCATGGCATTATAAGACTAAATCCAAAGACTTATATTTTTCCTCAATATTTTAGCATTTATTTAAATTTCTCCAATATTTGCCAAGTATGAATATGAACATGAAGTAGTGTAAGGTATTCTTATGATATGATTCTCATAAAATTAAGATAAATCTATCATGCCAAAATAACAGTAAATGAATAATGTCACAATTTTACAATCAGGAATTGTCCTCTAATTATAATATTTAGCATTTTTCCAAAGTTGGAGGTTAATGAAGTAACCATCAAAATTACTTATCCAAAAATTATGGGAAATTACTGGACCTTCTTATTAGTCAGAAAAGTTCTCAGGCCAAATTTCAGAATTTATAAAGGCAATTTAATCACATAAATGAATATTCCAATGAAACCCTGTCTAGGGAAAATTGTGAGGAACCTACTGTTATTTAATTCCAAAAATTATGAAAGAAATACTAAATCTCCAATATGTTCATAAATGCTTGCTGACTGAGTTTCACAATTTATGGAAAACATTTTCTCACCTAAATAAATATTCCAAATAAATCTTAATATGGGCATGTTATGAAGTAGCCTACTGATAACAATCTCCAAAAATTATATTAAATTTACAGAGCTTCCTAGTGCTCTGGAATGTCCTATTACCAAGTTGTACATTTTTCTAGAGAGTTTTGAACCCGTAATTATATTTCTAAAGATTAAGGTAAAATAAGTGCCTTTGAATGAAGTACTGGTTAAATCACCTAATTAATCGCACAAAAATTACCAGAGGTCCATCATATGAATGTAAAGGCACTACCAAGGTTTCATCACCATCCAAGGCCATTTGAACATGTAAGTCTCTCTAATAATGAAAAGCCCTAAAGGGGTTATAACCTAATTCAGGGGAAATAAATACTCCTACAATTCTCCCAAAATTTCCTAGGGCATTATTACACCCCATGAACATATCTACTAAGTCCCATGACCAATCTAGGACTTTTGGCCACATGGCCTTCACAAGGTTCTATATGTACCCCAAGGGATAAAACCAGGGTCCAAGGGCATATCCTCCTCCACACCACTCCAAATCCCTCATGGAGGTGTATTAGGTGACCCTAAATCAGTGGCCAAGGTTTCACCTCATGGTGATGAGATTTGACCACAATACCCCAAAGTGAGCATTATACCCTATTTTGACCTAGTTTGACACAACTTGGGTTAACCAATTACCCAACCAAATCAGTCCCAATTGGGCTGAGATTTTTACCAGGATCATGTAATAACCCTAAGAAGCACCCATCAAAATTTGGAGGGAATTGGAGGTCATTGGACCCAATAATTAATTAGTATATGAATTATGAAATTATTACAAAAACCTTAGAAAAAGGTTCTCCTAAAATCCCCATCTTTGGATATGTTATGTGTGCTGGTGTGAATAGCCTATGTTTCAAATATCAAAGCTATTCCATTTACCAATAGAAAGATATTCAAGAATTTGTGACTGTCCTACCCTAGGGACCAGTCCTACCAAATTGGATCTACAGGGAGCTACAATGCCCCTTTTGACCTGAAACAAATTTTCACTTAATCTGGACACCAAGGGCTACAACATTTATGTTAGGCACATTTTCATTTGAGGGGTTCTAGTATTTTTATTAAATTAAACAAAATACTGCAGGAAGTGTGACAAAATGAAATAACATTATAACATAATCAATTAAATCTGCGAATAGCAGATCGCGGAAGATCTGACGGCCCACAATTATCGTCCCCATTAAACTGACGGTCCCCGACAGCCCATCCTGGGTGACCTTTCTTCTCGATTTGCCGGCCACCCTTGCATCTTTCCGGCCGGCTAGTGCCACCACTACCTTCATCGAGGGGTGGTAGGCGATGGGCGGTGGTTAGCCGGCCGGTGGTGGCCGGAGGGGGGTTTTCTAGCGGGGGAAAAGGGATCGAAAATGAACCCTTTTGGGAGCACGATTCAAGGTCGATTGAGCTCAAATCAAGCCCCAAACTGATTGAGATTTATGCACTATGGGAGAGAGGGAGGATCAGACCTGTGTGGGGGCTTGGTGGCGCATATTTCGGTGAGTCGCCATGGCTGGTGTGGGAGCTTTAGGCACCATGTCAATCCTGGCTTCTGGTGCTCGATTTCTTCAGGGAAGAGGGGGGTTTCACTCCTTTCCGTCCACTGAAGATGTTAAAGGGGTCAATTGAGGCTATAGGGGAGGAGTTACTCGGATTGCCATTAATGGCCATGAATGGAGATTTCGGTTATACTTGGGGGGGGGGGGGATGAATTGGCTATCAGTTAGGCCGGGAAGAAGCTGGAAACTTCTCCTCTCCCCAAGGGGAGATGAATGGAGCCATTATTGGAGGAGATGAGAGGTTTCATCTTCCTCTCCATTAACTCCCCCTTCCTTCTCTCTCTTTCAATTTAGGGCTTTCTCTCTCCTGGCTGGATCCCTTCAAATTGGATGACCAACTCAACAGCATTCAATCCCAATGATGTGGTGGACCACCTCAATTGGGTCTAGCTCAAGTGAATTGGGCTCAATTTGGGTAAAGTAGGTCATTTAGACCTAAACTTAGGCTAAGGTTGACTTTGGTCAAATTGACCACTTGGGTTGACCACAATGGGTGGATAGTGACCTCTTAGACTCCCTTAAGGGTTAGGAAGGTCTAGGTAGGGTCAATTTGGCAAGGTGAGGGTGAATTGCCCTTTATAGGGCACTTTGACCAATATTAGGGCTAGGGTTGACTTAGGGTAAATAGGCCAAATTAGAGGTCCCATGATGGGGAGTTTTGGTCCATTAGGTCCCTAGTGACCCTATGAGGGTAGGGGCAGGGTAAATTTGGCACGGTGGAGGCCAATTGGCCATAATTGAGCTAGTTTGACCAACTTAGGGTTTGGGTTGACTTTGGTCAATTTGGCCCCATTTGTTGACCCCAATGGGTCCCTGGTTCTCCAAGGAGGCCCTTAGTGGGTTAGGGACACTATGGTGGGGTCAAGGTTCAAGGTGAGGCCCAAAAGTCCAACCCTAGGCTGGGTATCTGAAAACTACTATTTGCAGACCACTTGGGTTTTCCCCTTTCTCACCCAAACTCACATGGTCTTGAGCTCTTCCTATGGTTTTGTCATGACCTAGTCATGACAAAACCAACTTGGGGGTCTAGTTTTTTGGGGGATGTTACAAATCTCAATACATAAAAATAAAAATTTCGCCCTCAAAATTTAGGTTAAGCCCGTGGGGTTTCTATTACAAGTAAGAAAATGTAACATCCCAGAAAAATTAAATTATACCTGTCGTAAAAAGCTCCGGGTACTTTTGCTGCATCAGGTCCAGTGGTTCCCAGGTGTGCTCCTCTTGTCTGTGGTTCCTCCATAGGACCTTGACTAGAGGGACCTTCTTGCGCCGCAAGACTCGCAACTCTGTGTCGTCTATCCGAACTGGCTCCAGGCGAACCGATCGATCAGTAGCTACCGGCCCTTCTGCAGTAAATATATGCCGCTCTGGACGTAGTAGAGCCCTCATAAGTGAGGAGACATGGAAAACGTCGTGCAGTCCCTCCAACTCTGCGGTAGCTCCAGTCTGTAAGCCAAGGGACCAATCTGTTCCAGGATCCTGTAAGGCCCCATATATCTCGGATTGAGCTTCTTCCTCCCGCGAACTCGCGATGTTGGAACCTTAGTTTTTGATTTGAGTCGTGATCCATCTTTATATTTATTCTGTGATCGACGAAATCCCATTAAGACTGGAGACAGGAGAAAACTATAAAAGTTCTCTAGGTTCGACGAACGCCTTCCTGCGTTCGACGAAATGAAATATGCGTTTGACGAATGGCTTACAATCTGCGTTCGACGAACAGCTCAATATCTCTGCGGTCGACGATCCAGCCCGTCTCAACGGTCGAAAAAAAGATGCGTTCAACGATCACCAATCTGCGTTCGATGAATCTTCAGCAGAAGCTCAGAACGACAAATTAAATGTTCAGAATGACGAACTTCAAGCTCAGATCGACGAAATATTATCTGCTATTATAATATCTCATTTCTTAGCTTGGCTAATATTATTATATTTGATTAAGAAATATTTTGATTAAATTATATATTGCTGCCCTTCTGTAGCATTAAATATTATAGCCGTTGGCAGAAGCATTAAATGTTATAGCCGTTGCAGAAAAGCTAAAGACGACAATTTATCTTCTCGAGGAAATTAAAGATACATTATCTCTTTCCTTTGTCGGGCAAGAATTCAAAATAGAATGAAAGCCCTCTCCAGATTACATATACAGAGAGAAGAGCAGAGAAGAAGAAAAGAGAGAAGGAATAAGGCAGAACCAGCACATGAAGAAGGAAATATACAGAAATACAGAGAAGCAAAAAGAAGCAGCACATATAAGAGTTCTTGATAAGAACAACATATATTATTTATCTTCTTTTTGCTAACTCTTATCTGCAGAACATCTTCATCCTGAGACACCAATCAAGATCATTTGCTCAGGGATCTTAACTGCAGAAGAATAAAAGAGTTACAACATCCAAAAGAAGAAGCTTCCTCACCTGAACATCAACACTAATCAAATCAGGGGGAGCTCTTCAACATCATCAAGATCCATTCTCAACAACCCATCAGGATCTCTAGAGTATTCTCAGAAAGAGAAGAACAACATATTCTTTTCCCTTCCCATCTTGTATAAAGGGTTATAACTCCCTTCAAAAGTTACAGCCATTGGTGGAAGGGCACCTAATCAAAAACCTGTAGTTGGGTTAGAGCACCTGATCAAAAGCTCACTTGGTGTGTGGGCACCTGATCAAAACTCCCTTGGAGGCAGGGCACCTGATCAACAACCTATAGTGGATTCCTACTATATTTCTTTGTGTCGTCTGTGATGCTTGGCTTATATTTTATTTCTTGTTGCTGTGCTGTGATATCTGTGATAAATATTGTAGGTATATAACTCACTCTGTGTTATACATATTTGTATATATCACTATTTTGAAATAACCCAAAAAGTTTTAATTTAAGAACTAACCTCACTTTCAATTGGTATCAAAGCAAGGTTGATTATATCAATCACTTTCAACTGATATTCAATTAACTTTCAATTGGTATCAGAGGGTAGTTGATTTTATATACAGGCTAACACCTGAATCGATCAATTAGTTCTTAAGTTTTTGTAAGGTTTTTCTAAAAACTAATGGCACAAGTAGAATTTTCAATCACAAATCCACCAATCTGTAATTTGGATAGATTTTCTTTATGGCAAGCTAGAATCAGATTATATATGAATGCAATTGATGAAGAAATTTATAATTCCATTTTGACAGGACCTCCATCTTCACAAACATCAACAGATGCTCAAGAGAAGCTGAAAAGTGCTGATGCAAAGGCTATGGACATATTAGCTCAAGCAATGTCAAATGACATTCATCAAAAAGTTGCTGACTACACTTCAACAAGAGCAATCTGGAACTCCCTCACAAGGATGGTAACTGTATTTATGATGCAGAACCATCATCTAGTCTAAGTGAAGAAGAAGAAGAACAAAAGGCCAGAGAATTCTGCATGTTGGCCATATATGGCTCACACCACAACTCAGATGCAGAATCTTAATCTGATGAAGATGAGGTAACTTCAAATCTAAATTTTACTTCAGAACAATACAAATCAGATTTTAAATTAACATATACAGATTTAATAAAATCTGACAAAGAAATAAAAGAGTTAACAAAAATAAATAATTTAACTCCTGAAAATAATAAACTTAAAGAAAATTTGAAAAACTGAGAAGAACAAATTATTTCTTTAAAAATTAAGTTAATTAGGGCTAAAAAGTTTAAACAATCTTTTATGGAAAAAGAAATTATTTATGTTCAACAAAATCAGAAAAAGTTTTCAAATTTATATTTTAATGAGATAAAAAGGCCAATATATCTAATTATAAAGCATTTTTTTTCTATTTTAAACTTATATAATTAAATAAGCAGTTATATGATTCATTGGAATTTTCTATCTTAAAAACACAGTCAGATAACTTCAATGTTCTTACAGACTTTCTCCAAAATCATGTTGAGCATTCTACTCAGATTGCATAGATCAGAAATGATCAGGGCACTAAGTGTGAGTCTCTTCTGATTAAGGGGATTCTATAGAAGGAAGGTATCAGGCAACGTTTTTCTGATCTTAAAATTCCTTAGAATCCATTAACAGCTGTAGCAATTCATCATATTATTAAAATCCTATTAAAACAAAATCAAGGAATCAGAAATTGCTTAAGTGTTTTTAAAAAGAAGAAGAAATTTAGAATTTTAAAGAAGAAGAAATAATATAATTTATGATTAAACATTTTCAAAAGAACAATAAATTTTTTCTATCTGTTTTTATTCTGCACATCTCCTCTAAGCTTTATATTTCTAACTGTTATGCTTGCAGTTTGGATTAGGATCCCAACTCAAATAGGGGGAGATTGTTGGAACCTTAGTTTTTGATTTGAGTCGTGATCCATCTTTATATTTATTCTGTGATCGACGAAATCCCATTAAGACAGGAGAAAACTATACAAGTTCTCTGGGTTCGATGAATGCCTTCCTGCGTTCGACGAAATGCTATCTGCGTTCGACGAATGACTTGCAATCTGCGTTCGACGAACAGCTCAATATCTCTACGGTCGATGATCCAGCCCGTCTTAGTGGTCGACAAAAAGATGCGTTCGACGATCTCCAATCTGCGTTCGATGAATCTTCAGCAGAAGCTCGGAACGACGAATTAAATGTTCAGAACGACGAACTTCAAGCTCAGATCGACAAAATATTATCTGCTATTATAATATCTCATTTCTTAACTCGGCTAATATTATTATATCTGATTAAGCAATATTTTGATTATATTATATATTGTTGCCCTTCTGTAGCATTAAATATTATAGCCGTTGGCAGAAGCATTAAATGTTATAGCCGTTGCAGAAAAGCTAAAGACGACAATTTATCTTCTCGGGAAAATTAAAGAGACATTATCTCTTTCCTTTGTCGGGAAAGAATTCAAAATAGCCTAAAAGCCCTCTCCAGATTACATATACAGAGAGAAGAGCAGAGAAGAAGAAAAGAGAGAACGAATAAGGCAGAACCAGAATAGGAAGAAGTAAATATACATAAATACAGAGAAGCAAAAAGAAGCAGCACATATACAGAGTTCTTGATAAGAACAACATATATTATTTATCTTCTTTTTGCTAACTCTTCTATGCAGAACATCTTCATCCTGAGACACCAATCAAGATCATTTGCTCAGGGATCTTAACTGCAGAAGAAGAAAAGAGTTACAACATCCAAAAGAAGAAGCTTCCTCACCTGAACATCAACACTAATCAAATCAGGGGGAGCTCTTCAACATCATCAAGATCCATTCTCAACAACCCATCAGGATCTCTAGAGTCTTCTCAGAAAGAGAAGAACAACATATTCTTTTCCCTTCCCATCTTGTATAAAGGGTTATAACTCCCTTCAAAAGTTACAGCCATTGGTGGCAGGGCACCTGATCAAAAACCTGTAGTTGGGTTAGAGCACCTGATCAAAAGCTCACTTGGTGTGTGGACACCTGATCAACAACCTGCAGTGGATTCCTACCAAGTGTGGTAGAAGAGTAGATGTACCCAGGTTGATTGGGGAACAACTATATTTCTTTGTGTCGTCTGTGATGCTTGGCATATATTTTATTTCTTGTTGTTGTGCTGGGATATCTGTGATAAATATTGTAGGTAAATAACTCACTATGTGTTATACATATTTTTATATAACACTATTTTGAAATAACCCAAAAAGTTTTAATTTAAGAACTAACCTCACTTTCAATTGGTATCAAAGCAAGGTTGATTATATCAATCACTTTCAACTGATATTCAATTGACTTTCACACGAGAATCCATGCATCAGACGTATCTTCAAGACAACCCAATATCCCAACTGGAACTATACCATACGATGTCGCGCATCGTAATACTTGGCCTGCCTGCTCTGGGCCTCCAGCATCCTTTCTCGAATCAGCCTCACCTGAGCCTCCGTGTCTTCCACGAACTCCGAGCTAAGTGCCTTGGGATCCTCATCCTAGATCCAAGACAAAGGTGTCCTGCACCTCCGTCCGTATAATGCCTCGTAGGGTGCCCCGCCTATTCTAGCCTGGTGACTTTTGTTATATGAGAACTCGACTAATGGCAACAGTCTTTTCCATGGCTCCCCGCGGTCCAGAATGCAAGGGCGTAGGAGATCCTCCAGGGTCCGGTTGGTATGCTCTGTTTGCCCGTCTATCTGGGGGTGGAAAGCTGTACTAAAAGTCAACCGGGTGCCTAGGTAGGCATGCACTGCTCTCCACTCCCTCGACGTAAATCATCCATCTCGATCCGACACAATCATCCTCGGCACACCATGATATTGAACAAACTGCTCTACAAACCTCCATACCAAAACACCTAACAGATCGTCGTTCCTGACTGGAATGATCCTGGCCACCTTCGTCAATCTGTCGACGATCACCCAAATCGAGTCATTTCCCGCACGAGATCGGGGAAGACCATGTATAATGTCCATATCGATGTCGTCGAACTTCCACTCTGGTACCGGGAGCGGCTGTAATAACCCGGCTGGGTTCCGACACTCCTCCTTCACAAGTTGGCAAGACTCACAGTGGGTCACAAAATAGGTGATGTCCTTCTCCATACCCAGCCAGTACATAGTCCTCTTCTGATTTGCTGTCATCTTGGTGATACCCGGGTGCACGGAATATCTACTACAATGTGCCTCTGTCATAATATCCTCGCGGATCTAGATCCCTGCCGGTATATACACTCGGCCTCTAAAACTCAATAGGCCGTCCTTCACAGAATAGTCTCCAGCTGAGCCTGCCTCCAAGGCTCTAAAAATTGGCTCTAGCTTGGCATCCTGCCTCTGCCCATCCGTGGTGCGGTCTCGAATGTCATATGTGGTACCCATCACCGCTAAATACTCCTCGTATAGCTCCGGATCGTCCTCAGATACTAAGGAGATTTGCATGTCTTCGAACAACCTTACTAGCTCCATGGCCATCAACTTGGGCTCTACTCCTGACGTGGTATCTCTCCTGCTCAGTGCGTCTGCTACCACATTCGCCTTCCCTGGGTGGTAATGCATCATGTACTGGTAGTCTGATAAAAATTCCACCCATCGTCTTTGCCAGATGTTCAGCTCCTTCTGCATATCTACGTACTTCAGATACTTGTGATCTGAGAATATGTCGCAGTGGACACCGTAGAGGTAGTGTCGCCAGATCTTTAGAGCGAAAACAACTGCTCCCATCTCCAAGTCATGCACAGGGTAATTCTGCTCATGATTCTTCAGCTGGCGGGAAGCGTACGCTATCACGTGCCCATTCTGCATCAGAATGGCACCCATCCCCTGGTACGACGCATCCGTGTAAACCTGCAATCCTTCCCTCAGCGATGGATGGGCAAGGGTGGGGGTCGTAGTAAGTCGACCCTTCAGCTCCTAGAAGGCTGCCTCACACTGCGACGTCCATGTAATAGTAACATCCTTTCTCATCAGGGATATGAGTGGGAGGGCTATCTGTGAAAACCCCTGCACGAACTTCCGGTAATAGCCGACAAGTCCCAAGAAACTCCTCACGTCGGTGGCCATCTTCAATGGAGGCCAATCCCGTACTGCCTGGATCTTAGCTGGATCTACTGCTAGGCCAGCTCCACTAATGATATGGCCTAGGAAAGCAACCTCCTTCAGCCAAAACTGGCACTTGCTAAACTTTACATCCAGACAATGCTCCCGAAGCTTCTCCAATGTTAGTGCCAAATGTCATGCGTGCTCCTCCTACGACTTTGAATAGATGAGGATGTCGTCGATGAACATGATGACGAAGATGTCGAGATAAGGCTCGAACACCTGGTTCATCAGGCTCATAAATGCTGACGGTGCATTTGTGAGTCCGAATGGCATCACCGTGAACTTATATAATCTGTATCGGCTGCTGAAAGCCGTCTTCGGGATATCCACCTCCTGGATTCGCAGCTCATAATACCCTGATCTTAAATCCAGCTTCGAGAAGCAGTGGGCTCCCTCCAGCTGGTCAAAAAGCTCGTCGATCCTTGGTAACGGGTACGTATTCCGAACCGTTAACCGGTTCATGGCTCTGTAGTCGATGCATAATCTAAGCGTCCCATCTTTCTTCTTCACGAACAACGTCGGAGCTCCCCAAGGTGAGGAACTCGGCCTAACGAACCTTGCTTCCACCAGCTCCTGTAACTGGCTCCGAAACTCCATTAGCTCCTTCGGGGCCATTGGTAGGGGCTCTAGATACCGGCTTAGCCCCCGGCACCAGTTGGATTTGGAAATCCTTCTCGCGGTGCGGAGGTAGTCCAGGTAGCTTCTCCGGAAATACGTCGGCAAAATTCCGCACGGCCGGGATATAGTCATTGACTTTCGTCGCCTCGAAGAGCACCTGATATACCTCGTCTGCCTGCAGGTGGGCCTTGAAGGCCTGAACTAATGATAAAAAGATACGAGAGGCGAGTTTAGTACCTTCGATCACTACTTCACCATCTTCATGTTTTAGAACGATCCTCCTTGCCGGACAGTCAATCTTTGCATGGTTCTAGAGCGGCAATCGCCGAATATGCAGGGTTGGACTTTTTGTTGGAAATTGCATTCAAAATTACCTTGATTTGTGAGAAGTCACCCTTAAACTAAGATTGAATTGCTTTTGTATTTGATATGTTTTTCTAGTATTGTCTTGCAGATTATCATGGCTAAGTGTAAGCCAATGTCAGGTCACAATGGGTCTGCAAACACAGTTTCATAAAATGTAATCCCTCATTATATGAAACATGGTGATGACTCATGTGTGATCTCACTAGTGGGGTACACTTCTTTTTCAAGACTATTGAAGACTTTGGAGTGCGGCTGCTGCATGTGTTCATGAGAAGAAAAGAAATTTTTGTAAAACAAATTTTTCCTAAGGATATGTCTCGAGAGATCAGACATGTCTCGAGAGATCGTGGTTGTCTCGAGATATCTTAAGTCTGAATTCTTTGCAATGTCTCGAGAGATCATCGAGTTCTCGAGACATCCCTTTCCTGCTTTCTCCATTTCATGTCTCGAGAGATCCGTCATGTCTCGAGAGATCCCTTATGTCTCGAGACATCTGTCCGAAATTTTCTAATTTCGTTTTCTCTGTTTTGACGGATCGTGATCGCCCCTCTTCGTTTCCAACGGCTATTTTGATGCTTTTAAGACCGATTTAACCCTTAATCGCTCCTCTCCATATATAGAGTTGCTCTTGGGTTATTTAAAAGAAGTTTTTCCTAATCGTTCATGACCTAATCTCTCTCCCGATCAAAAAGAACGTGAAAAACGCCGCTCGCCGTCGTCTACGATTGGAGATCGATCTACTCTTTGGAGTTGCCGATTTCTTTCAAGAAGGGTTCGATTGATCCATACTCAGGTTCTACAATCTCTATTGGATCGTTTCGGATTGCCAAAGACAGATTTGAAGGATCGTTGTTCTTCCTCATCGTTCTCAAAAGCCATTCAAGAAGAAGGAAGAAAACGCCTCTGTTATTCAGATCTGGTTTAGTATTGTTCAAACCCTTTTCAATCTATTGTAGGAGTTGTTATCTCCGAGTTGTAGGAGTTGTTATCTCCGAGTTGTAGGAGAGGTTGTTCTCCGAGTTGTAGGAGAAGTTTTCTCCGAGTTGTAAGAGAGGTTCTCTCTGAGTTTGTAGGAGTTTGACTCCGAGACTGTAGGATCGCTCTTGATCCGAGATTTAGTGAGTAGTCAAGTCTAGCTGTGGTGCTAGATTGGCGAGGCCGGCAGTGGAGTACCCAAGTACGGGGAACCACTATAAATTCCTGGTGTTATCTGTGGCTGTGATTAATTTTGTGTGCTGTGCTTTACTTTTAATTTTTAATTCCGCAAAAGACGTAGAGATCACCTATTCACCCCCCTCTAGGTGATTTAGGTAGGCAACTAGATACTTCAATTGGTATCAGAGGGTCGTTGTTCGTTGCTAGGTTAACACCTTGAACAGGATCCATCCTTCTAGTTGCTAGCAAGCCATGGATAGAGTCAAGGAATCCTCTCTGAAATTGCCCATCTGCACCAAGGCCAACTTTCCTATGTGGAAGGAAAGAGTCCGTTTTTATATGGAAGCTGCAGATCCCAGAATCTTCCAAGTCGTGGAAGAAGGTCCCCATGTGCCAATGACTGCTTCGTCAACAAATCCTACTGTTCAGATACCTAAGAAAATGATGGATTTGACTAAGGATGAGATAGCTCTTGTTGCTCTTGACAAGAAGGCTAAAAACATAATTGCAAGTGCAGTGGACGATTCCATGTTGCAAAACTTAATCCACTGCCAATCAGCCAAAGAGATGTGGACATCCTTAATTGTTCTAATGGAAGGTACTGACGAGGTAAGAGAAGATAGAAGGTCTCTACTTAATCAAGAGTACGAGGCGTTCAAGCAGAATAAGAAGGAGTGCATTGCTGATGCGTACGAAAGATTCTTCAAGATAGTCAATGGTTTGAGGAACTACGACAGGGAGTTCACAAACGGTGAACTAAATGACAAATTCTTGCGTTCCCTAACGAAAGACTGGGATAGCAAAATTGTTGCCATAAGAGAGTTTGGAAAACTGCCAAGTCTAGAACCTCAAAATCTGTTCGGGAAGCTGTTGTTTCATGAATTACAAATGAACATCCGAAAGTCTGAAGAGGATGTAAATCGAGCTTCAAGCAAAGAAAGAACCTTAGCTTTGAAGGCAGAGAATTCAAAGAAGAGCAAAGCAGTGATACCGATCAGAGAAAAGGAATCTGATATTGAAGAAGAATCGGAAGCCAGCTCCTCCTGTTCCGAACTATCTGATGGGGAGTTCTCTTTAATCTCCCGTCAGTATAAGAAACTGCTGAACAAGCGGAGGCACATGAGCAACAAGCCGTCTTCCTCGGATCATAAATATTCTCGTCGTGATGGCGAATATCACAGGAAGGGCTCAAGCAATAATGACAGGTATAAATCCAAACAGAACAAACACATTTCTTCTGACATTATTTGCTATTGTTGTAATAAGCCAGGGCACATGATTGCTGAGTGTCCCTATAAGAAGAAAGAAGGTGGAAGAAAAGAAGACAAGAAATCCACTCATGGAAAGAAGAAATCAGATAGAAGCTTCGTCGCTAAGAAAGCCAAAACTCTGAGCGACAGTGACTCCGATGAGTCGAGTGATGAAGAAGAAGCTTACTTCGGTCTGATGGCTATGTCTGATGATGAAGAAGCACCCCCGTACACCGGAAAGGTAAATGATCACACTATCCTATCTGATTCTGATTATGCTTCGGCTGAACAAAAGGATAACCTCTCAGACGATGAATCTGAGCTCATGTCTCAATATACCAAAATGCTCCAAAGCTTTGACAAGTGCCGAAAGGTTGTCAAAACTCAGGGTAAGGAGATCATGGCTCTCAAGGAGGTGGAATCTAAATTGAGAAAAGAAGTTGAAGAACTTTCTTCTCTCAAAGAGGAAGTCCAAGCCTTGAAAGACAAGATCAAAAGCTCGGAAGAGACTCTTGCCTTGAGAGATAATTCGATAAAAGTCTTGGAGGAACAGCTTGCGGCTGAGAAGAAGTTGGTTGAAGCATTCTCTCAACCTAAAACTATTCTGCCAATAATTGGTACTTTTACCACTAAGGCAAAAGGAAGCGGTATAGGACATGAAGCTAGTACTAGCAATTCTTCAAAAAATACAATTGCTAAGAAGAATGGTCTGGTTGCTAAGAAAGCTACTACCAAAGAAAAAGGGAAAGCTCATCAAGAGCCTGTAGCATTCAAGAAAGTCATATTCCCTACGAATGCTTATGATTTGGAGAGTTCCTATGGTCATTTCACACAACCAATTCCTTTTTCACCTGTGAATGATCATAAGGAATGGGCTCCTCCCCGAAACTTTGGTGATAGTGCTTTTCAAGCACCCTATCAAGAGATTAATCGGAAAGGGTACGGTCCATTTGTTCATGGTCCGAGCGCTAAGAAAGCACCAAAAGTGAATGCTGTTGCACCAAAGCCGAAGAGGACAGTACCACCTTGTGTGTGTTGCCCCCATGAGGCATCCTCATCAAAAAGGGCTGCTCCTGCAAGAGCTAACGTTCAAAAAGTTAAGCAGGAGAGTGTAAAGAGAAGGTACAACAGATTCGACTGTTGGTGCTGCGGTAAAATTGGTCACTTTGTCGTTGATTGTTGGTTTAATACAACGTATACTAGGAGACCACAAGTGAACGTTGCAAGGCAGACCACTCGCAATGTTAACATTTATCGTGGTGCTCAACTGACACGGGACCAAGGACCCAAATCTGTTTGGGCTCCTAAGGCGAAATGATTTATTTTTTGCAGGTATGTCCAAAGGCCAATAAAAATCCAATCTGGTACTTGGACAGTGGATGCTCTCGGCATATGACCGGGACAAGAAGCCTTTTGCAAAACTACATTCCAGTTGCGAACGGTCCAAAAGTTATTTTTGGCGGTTCAGACAGAGGAATAACTAAAGGCTATGGTATGATTTCTAATGGAAATGTATCTTTTTCCGATGTAGCTTATGTGGAAGGATTACAACATAATCTGATAAGCATAAGTCAACTCTGTGATAAAGGATACATTGTTGATTTTCATAAAGATAAGTGTTTGATAAAGTCGGCTGAAAATCATGAAACGATTTTATCAGGCATTCGCTGTAGAAACATATTTTGTTTAAATTTTCTTTGCATATCATCTTCTACACCAGTATGTCTTTTGGCAAAAGATAGTGCATCTCTTGTTGACCAATGGCACAAGAGATTAGCACATATAAATCTCAAAACTATTAATAAATTGTTTTCTCAAAACTTAGTGCGAGATGCACCAGATGTTAAGTGCATTAAAGATAGACCTTGTCATGCATGTGTAAAAAGCAAGCAAACAAGAGCTACCTTTAAGAGCATTATTGGCAAAGATTCAACCAGGTGTTTATACCTACTTCATATGGATTTGTTTGGTCCTTTGCAAATTAGAAGTTTAGGAGGAAAATCCTACACATTGGTTATTGTAGATGACTACTCTCGTTTTGCCTAGGTATTCTTTCTGAAACATAAGTCAGATATCTTTGACAATTTCACTAGTTTTGTCAGGCAGGTCCAGAATGAATTTAACTGTTCGGTGGTCAAAATCAGAAGTGACCATGGTACAGAATTTGAATCTGGAGCCATGACAGAATTCTGTGAAAGCCTCGGTATCTTTCATGAGTTTTCCTCTCCTCGAACTCCACAACAAAATGGAGTAGCTGAGAGAAAGAATAGAACACTTATTGAGGCTTGCAGAACCATGTTGAGTGACTCTTCACTACCTGAATATTTCTGGGCTGAAGCTGTCAATACTGCATGCCATGTGCAAAACAGAGCACTCATAAACAAAAACCATGAAAAGACTCCTTATGAACTTCTAAAAGGCAAGAAACCGACCATTTCTTATTTTCGAATCTTTGGTAGTAAATGCTTTGTGCTAAACAATGGAAAGCATTACAAAACTAAGTTTAGTGAAAAGAGTTTTGAAGGCATTTTCGTAGGCTATAGTAGCCATAGTAAAGCTTATCGTATTTTTAATAAGAAAACCCTGGTGGTAGAAGAATCTATTAATGTTGTATTTGATGAGACGAGCATGCTTCAAAGCAGCTCCTCTAGCATTTCTTCTGTAGACACAGGTTCAAAGCTGCAGGACTTAAGCTTGGATCAGCCAGTTGAAGAAAATTCTCAACACTTCATCAAGATTCCCCCAATAACAATCTATGAAGAAGATCATCCTGATGAAGAGCCACTCCAAGTGGAGGAAGACACTCCAACAGCAGAAGAAACTCCTATTGGTTCAAATCATGCTAGGAACCTCGGGCTACGACACATGAGGGATCATCCAGTTGATCAAATCATAGGAGATCCTCATGAAGGAATAAGAACAAGACGAGGTACCATTAACGAAAATATGCATTTAAGTTTTCTTTCGCAGGTCGAACCAAAGAAATTCCAAGAGGCAAATGAAGATCCATCCTGGATAATTGCTATGGAAGAAGAATTAAATCAGTTCAAACGATGTAAAGTATGGACACTTGTTCCAAAACCCAAAGACAAAAATGTCATTGGAACAAAGTGGGTGTATAGAAACAAGCTGGATGAAGAAGGAACAATCATAAAGAACAAAGCCAGACTTGTAGCTAAAGGGTACAGACAAGAGGAAGGCATCGACTTCGATCAGACGTACGCTCCAGTAGCAAGGCTCGAAGCGATCAGACTCTTCCTTGCTTATGCTGCTTTCAAGGGTTTCACCGTATATCAAATGGATGTCAAATCCGCGTTCCTAAACGGAGACATTAAAGAGGAAGTATACGTTGAACAACCCCCAGGTTTTGTTAATCCTGATCATCCTAATCATGTTTATTTATTACAGAAAGCTTTATATGGTTTGAAACAAGCTCCTCGAGCTTGGTATGAGACGCTGTCTAACTTTCTTCTTGAGAACAAGTTCACAAGAGGAAAGATAGATAAGACATTATTTCTTAGGGAAGTAAAAGGCAAGGTTTTGCTAGTGCAAATCTATGTCGATGACATCATATTTGGCTCTACGGATGATAACCTCTGCAAAAAGTTTTCTAAACTTATGCAAGGGAAATTTGAAATGAGCAGTATGGGTGAGCTGAAATATTTCTTAGGACTTCAAGTGAAACAGTCTGAAGATGGAATCTTCATTTATCAGACAAAGTTCACTAAGGAGTTGATTAAGAAATTTGGAATGGAGAGTGCAACCTCTATGAGGACTCCAATGAGCTCAGCTACGTCTCTGGACAAGGATGAGAAAGGGAAACCTTTTGATGAAACCAAGTACAGAAGCATAATTGGCTCATTGCTCTACCTTACTGCCAGTAGACCTGATATAATGTTCTCTACATGTGTATGTGCTAGATATCAGGTGAACTCTAAGGAATCCCACTATACCGCTGCAAAGCGAATTTTGAGATATCTTAAAGGCACACCAAATCTTGGCTTATGGTACCCAAGAAGTAATGATAGTGAACTAATTGGTTTTTCAGATGCAGACTTTGCAGGTAGCAAAGACGACAGGAAAAGCACTTCTGGGACGTGTCAATTCCTCGGAAGGAGACTTATTTCCTGGAGTAGCAAGAAGCAGAATTGTGTTGCAATTTCAACCGCCGAGTCGGAATACATTTCTGCTGGCAGTTGTTGCGCACAACTTCTCTGGATAAGAAATCAACTTCTAGACTACAACATGAAGCTCAAAGACATTCCTATGTTTTGCGACTCTTCCAGTGCAATTGCTATCGCAAATAATCCAGTCTCTCACAGTCGGACAAAGCACATCGAGCTACGATATCACTTTATCCGGGAGCATGTGGAGAAGGGTGACATAAATCTGAGTTATGTCCCCACGGATAAGCAAGTTGCAGACATCTTCACGAAGCCACTGGATGAGACCAAGTTCTCTTTCTTCAAGACGGAACTTGGAATGCTCAACATGGAGTAATGGTCAAGTCAATCAAACCTTGGCGACAGGAAGTTTTCTAATGACAAGTCATGTCTCGGGACCTGGCAGGATTTCTCGAGACAAGAAGAAAATTTCGAGATAAGGTGATGTCTCGAGACACGGTGTATCTCTCGAGACATCAATGAAGAAAATAGCTCCTGAGTTCTCGAGACATAACCGATGTCTCGTGACATAGGTTATTTTTTTTTTAAAATCCAACCGTCAGGTACGCGCTATTTCCCTTTTAAAATTTTCGAATTTCCGTAAAATCAAAAATATATATATACGAAATCAGAAAACTTGATGTTCACGCGAGTCATCTCCCGAGACCTCCTCGACCTTTCGTCTCCCTCTCGAGCGACGATCGTCTGCGACTGGTCTCAGTGCTGCGGTGGTTCTCGGTGGCTCCTCGTGCTTCAGCTTTCTTCGTTCAACATTCCTCCCTCCATCTTGCTGCAATGGCTCCCTCTCCTCATCCGAAAATTGGAGTCGGCAACGAGGTAATTCGGTTAGGTCTTGCAAGTTTATCCGATGAGTTCCATACTCTATTTTGTATGCTTGATGCCGCCGGTCT
Source organism: Dactylorhiza incarnata (assembly GCA_033032865.1). NCBI lineage: Eukaryota > Viridiplantae > Streptophyta > Magnoliopsida > Asparagales > Orchidaceae > Dactylorhiza > Dactylorhiza incarnata. The sequence goes on from JAWHQI010000086.1 coordinate 785,952, forward strand.
CACCTTCGTTCTCGAGCATCCTTGCCAGATTTTGTTTGAAGAGGTTGAAGAATTTTTCATCAATGTGAAGCCAATCAAGGAAGGAAGTATGTTGATCTCCTTCGTTAAGGGTATAAAAATCAAAGTCTCTCCAGAGACTCTCGCTAAATATTTGCAGTTGTCTGAAGTGGAAGCTGAAGAAGAGCTAGTTGACACTGATTGGTTGACTACAACAAGGTTCTGTGGTCTAGATTCAGATTTCTCTACAGTTAAGAGGAATAAGTTGAATGATGTAGGGAAGCTCCTGCTGGACATTATCTCAAAGGCACTTTTCTGCAAGACAGGATCTCAAGGACATGTGTCTGAAGAGATGTTTCTGTTGATGATTGGCATTGTTACTGGAAAGAAGAGAGATTGGGCCTCCATCTTATTCTCAAATATCAAAGCTTGCATAAACACTCCTAACTTTGCCCGGATTATCTCACTGTTTCTAAATCAGTTTAACCCTGCTATTTTCAACATGTCCAAAGGTACAGTTATCCATCACCTTAAGAAGATCGATGTCAGCTCCTTGCAGAGATGGGACATTCGGATCAAGAAGCCGGAAATGGCTGGTGCTCCTTCTGAGGGGGGAGACTCTTAGATCTCCAGTTGCAAGAGAAGCAGAAACTCCAGCTCCTTCTTCTGAAGATCAAGCACCCTTGGTGACATCATTGCCACTTTCATCTCGAACTCGCTCTAAAGCTTCAGGTCGAGCCAAGCTGCAAATCCGTTCAAAAGCCAAAGGTAAATCCTCATCAGCTCCAACAGAATCCCCTCCAGTATCTGAAGAGCACAGTCCCGGTGGCCAACAGGCAGGGTCTGGTGCTGATTTTGTTTTTAACATAGATGATGATGATGTCATGTCAGTTCATGAATTGTCACCTCCCCTAGTACATGTTGAGGGGGAGTCAGAGTTTGACACAACTAAGAATGCTCCAGATGAGCTAGGTTGTGCAGAAGATTCTCTTCTAGGAAAGATTGAAGCACTGCTCAAGAAGCAGAGTGCACAGTTTGAAAATTCTTTGACGACTGTTCACAGGAAGATTGCCTCAGTTGAAAGTGAACTAGGCAGAGAGTTAGCTAAGATAAAATCCAATTATGAAAATCTCTCTGATTTGATGAGCCTAGGGAGCAAGCAAATTGATCATGCAACTGAAGGTGTAGGCACAGTGTTGACTCAGACTGTTATACTGACAAAGCTTCAAGAATCAGTGTCTGACAAGGCTGAAGCCAATACATTCAGAATTGTTGATGAAGTCGGAAAGTTCAAAGATGATACTCTCCAAACCCTCTCTGTAGAAGTCAGAAAGGGGGAGGAAAATATAGTAGCTAAAATGACAGATTTGATTGAAAGCTCCGTTTCTGCTCTTCAAAGCTCATGGAATTCTCAGTTTGAGCAGTTCTCTTCTAGGATGATGAAGCAAGTTGCTGATATTAATGCTTATTCATTTCATTCAAAACAGCAACGTGGCTTCATAATCAGATTTTTCCTGAGTTGGCAATTGATCCAGATGTTCCTGTTCCTCAGTTTTCTCCAAGGCCAGAAGAACTATTTGGGAAGGCTCCTATAGTTGAAGATCAATCAGATAGGGCTGGGAGCAAAGGAAAAAGAAAATTTGGTGAAGGTTCTTCTGCCAGTCGATCAGTTCCTAGTTCTAGCTCTACAGGTCAGTGCAAAGCTAAGGCTGAGAAAAGTTATCCAGAAATCTGGAGCCCCGTCTCAAAAGACATTATTCTTGAAACCTACAAGTTAGTTCATGAAGGTAAGATGAACAGATCTGAATGCTACAGCTCTCAAGAATGGGAAAAATATGAGACAGCTCAAAGGAAGCGAAGGATTCATTTCAGAGCGTTTGGTTATAATAATGCTGATGCTCCGGAACCTCCTCCGTTTTACCATCCCAAGCCTCATGCCTTTTTCTCCAGACAAGAAGAAAAGAGGAAAAGGAGATCTTGAAGGATGATGATGATGATGCTGACAAGACATATTTTGTTTTCATTATGATTTAGTGAACATCAAGTCTTCTGAACAATTCAAATTTAGATATATATATATATATTTGATGTTTTGATGTTCTTTACTTTTTCATTTCTATATCTTTGTGTAGTATAGCATATTTATTCTTTAACTGCTGTAATTCAACTTAGTGTACAGGGTTCTGACTTCTACAAATAGGGGGAGATTGTTGGAAATTGCATTCACAATTACCTTGATTTGTGAGAAGTCACCCTTAAACTAAGATTTAATTGCTTTTGTATTTGATATGTTTTTCTAGTATTGTCTTGCAGATTATCATGGCTAAGTGTAAGCCAATGTCAGGTCACAATGGGTCTGCAAACACAGTTTTATAAAATGTAATCCCTCATTATATGAAACATGGTGATGACTCATGTGTGATCTCACTATTGAGGTACACTTCTTTTTCAAGACTATTGAAGACTTTGGAGTGCGGCTGCTGCATGTGTTCAAGAGAAGAAAAGAAATTTTTGTAAAACAAATTTTTCCTAAGGATATGTCTCGAGAGATCAGACATGTCTCGAGAGATCGTGGTTGTCTCGAGATATCTTAAGTCTGAATTCTTTGCAATGTCTCGAGAGATCATCGAGTTCTCGAGACATCCCTTTCCTGCTTTCTCCATTTCATGTCTCGAGAGATCCGTCATGTCTCGAGAGATCCCTTATGTCTCGAGACATCTGTCCGAAATTTTCTAATTTCGTTTTCTCTGTTTTGACGGATCGTGATCGCCCCTCTTTGTTTCCAACGACTATTTTGATGCTTTTAAGACCGATTTAACCCTTAATCGCTCCTCTCCATATATAGAGTTGCTCTTGGGTTATTTAAAAGAAGTTTTTCCTAATCGTTCATGACCTAATCTCTCTCCCGATCAAAAAGAACGTGAAAAATGCCGCTCGCCGTCGTCTACGATTGGAGATCGATCTACTCTTTGGAGTTTCCGATTTCTTTCAAGAAGGGTTCGATTGATCCATACTCAGGTTCTACAATCTCTATTGGATCGTTTCGGATTGCCAAAGACAGATTTGAAGGATCGTTGTTCTTCCTCATCGTTCTCAAAAGCCATTCAAGAAGAAGGAAGAAAACGCCTCTGTTATTCAGATCTGGTTTAGTATTGTTCAAACCCTTTTCAATCTATTGTAGGAGTTGTTATCTCCGAGTTGTAGGAGTTGTTATCTCCGAGTTGTAGGAGAGGTTGTTCTCCGAGTTGTAGGAGAAGTTTTCTCCGAGTTGTAAGAGAGGTTCTCTCTGAGTTTGTAGGAGTTTGACTCCGAGACTGTAGGATCGCTCTTGATCCGAGATTTAGTGAGTAGTCAAGTCTAGCTGTGGTGCTAGATTGGCGAGGCCGGCAGTGGAGTACCCAAGTACGGGGAACCACTATAAATTCCTGGTGTTATCTGTGGCTGTGATTAATTTTGTGTGCTGTGCTTTACTTTTAATTTTTAATTCCGCAAAAGACGTAGAGATCACCTATTCACCCCCTCTAGGTGATTTAGGTAGGCAACTAGATACTTCACTTTTCTTTCAGAGCGTGTGACCCGCTCGCAAATATTGGGGATTGTGTACAACCCTGTATTCGCCGAGTGGGTCCCCGGGGCCCAAGATGTCATTAGTCCCAATATTTTCAAGAGGCACTACCCCAGGAAAGAGGGGCGAGTGAGCCTTTGGATGGGCTCAAGTCCAAGGAGCGCCAAGAGGGGGCGAGCGGGGAGGCAGCCGGCCTCCTGCTTGCCGAGCCCCAATGTGGGGGGCGGGCGGGAAGGCAGTCGGCCTCCCGCTTGCCGATCCCCAGGTGGGGGGGGGGGGGCGAGCAGGAGGAAGCCGACCTCCTGCTCTCCGTCCCCAAGTGGGGGGCGAGCGGGGAGGCAGATAACCTCCCGCTCGCCAAGCCCCAAGGTGGGGGGAGAGTCGGGAGGCAGTCGGCCTCCCGCTCGCCGAGCCCTAGGTGGGGGGCAAGCGGGGATGCAACCGGCCTCCCGCTCGCCGAGCCCCAGGTGGGGGCGAGTGGGGAGGCAGCCGACCTCCCGTTCGCCGAGCTCCAAGGTGGATGGCGAGAGGGGAGGCGGCCTGCCCCCTCTCGCCCAGCCCAAGGTAGAGGGCAAGAGGGGAAGCGGCCTACCGCCTCTCGCCCAACACATGGTGGAGGGCGAGAAAGGAGGCGGCCTTCCCCCTTTCACCCAGCTCCAGGAAGGGGTCTGCGTTTAGCATCTCAGAATAGCAGAATTCGACTATTAGCAGGCCAAACCTGGGGGTTTTTTTGTAACCTCGTAGGCCAGAATCTGGTTAATGGCAGACCTAGCTCAGAAATCTATAAATAGGACAAAGTGAGGCACCTTTAGAGGAATGACTCTCTTTGGGATACTCTCTCCCTAGGTTTATTTGGTGGGGGAGAGTGCCTCCAAGGGTGCCCAAGCTCAGCATTGACTTGGGAGGGGAAGCGCTCTAAGATCTTCCGGGTGTGTGGTGGGACCTCCTCGCTCAACCCTCGGTCTTGTTCCTAGTTCCCTAAGTCTTCAGCCTAGCGCTCTCCCTTGAGAGAAGTAAGTGTGAGGTCACCCCTCTATTGGGACCCCGAACTCCACAAGTGACCAAGTATTGGTTTCAACACTCACCTCCATCCCACTCGCCAGAGAGTGGCAATGGTCGTGCGCAGAGTCCCCTACAGAAAGGAGAAAGCCACATAAAGCAAAGTGAGATCAAATAAATAAGCTCACCACTCGGCAAGACAGAAAGGAAATTATGCAAAATAGAAATGATTAACGTATAAAGTACAAGATTGTTAACATTACAAAGCCAATCTCAGCATGCATTACGGAGATAAATTAGCTGTGCGGGGTGAGGGGGTACAGGGGGCGAGTGCCGGTAGGCTCAGTATTGAATCCATTGACATCGACCCTAGCCTTGCCTCCCCGTCCTCGGTGGCACTCGCGGGTAGTAATATGCTCTTACAACCGTGAGCTCTTGATTGACTAAGCACATTTGATCCTTAACCCACGTGATGTCCCTCCTGGGGGAGGTCCCCTCACACCCGCCTCCCTGACGCTCCATCTCTCCCATGATATGTGAGTAGTCCCTCTCAAGAGCGCTCAGCCTGCGCTTGAAGGCCGGCCATTGCACGTCCATCTGGCTAGCAAGGTCTCGCTGCATCCAGATGAGCTTGTCGATGACCTCCGTCATCTGCTCCTTCATCGTCCGGGGATCAGCAGGATCTCCGAGAAAGTCCGAGAGGTTGTTGGGAGAAGGGGACGGCGAGATCACCTCATCCTCAAAGTGAGGGTCCATCGACGACGTCTCATGGTAGCCTGCGGGAGCGAAAGTTAGATAGCCCCATCTAGTTGTTCACGCGAGTAAGGTCGAAGTGAATGAAGCAGCTAACATGGTACATATTCTTCGACAGGTGGCTGGCGAGAGGAGCTAGGTTGCCCTGGGAATGGTTGGTTGGGGGGATGAAGCAATTTCCCCTTGCCAGGGCGAGAAAGAACTTGGTTGGCAGCGGAAGTGGTGAATAAGTCGGCGTCAGGGGAATCGCGGTTGAGGTCCCTCCTGACCAAGTGCTCTAACTCCTGTGCTGGAAGAGTGGTGATGGTCTACGGGCTGGAGCGCTGTGCAGGACCAAGGATAGTCCTGTGGTTCCGAAGGTGGGGGATGCTGAGGGCAGGGTAAGAAAGAAGACAAGAGGTAATAAGACATGCGAGAAAGCAACAGTGGCTTACCGATCTCTGGCAGGGTCCCGCCGAGAGTAGCGGGAGGGAAGGACTCCTGGGCTGGCAGAACGTCCTTGACAATAGGCGAAATTAAGACAACACCCTCCAGGCTGGTCTCGGGGTCGCCTCCTGTCCCCAACGTGTCCTACGAGTAATCTTGAATATTGAGGCAGCACATCACCAGCATCAACCATAACAAGCTAGATCATATTACCTTGACGATGTTGTCATAAGGATTGCGAGAAGGGGGTGGAGTCCTTGACGCGGACTCGGTCACCAGGGGGTCCCGCCGAACTGCCTTGGCCTTCCTTGATTGATAGAGTAAGGCTAGGTCCCTCTTCGTCGAGAGCCGGGGGCGTAGCGAGCGGACTTGGAGGTATTCTTCTCCTGCGCAGCGGCGAGGCACTCCAACACACTCTGCGAAAGCGGTCTCGGCGATGGCCTCACGAACTTCTTTGGGATGGCGAGAGATCAGAAAGAAAAAGAGAAATAGTAAGTAGCAGACTGGCACCCTCAAAGAAGTGGCCTGAAGTATATATAGCAGAGGGGTAGGGCCCACCAAAAAGATTCCTTCCAGGTCAGCAAGAACTCATCGAATACTAGGGGTTGGACTTTTCTTTCCAAGCGTAGAACTCGCTCACAAAGAGCGGGGATTGTGTACAACTCCGTATTCGCCGAGTGGGTCCCCGGGTCTCAAAGGGTCAAAGGGCATGCATGGTAGGTCAAGAAAAGCACTCTCCTAGGTCAGGAGAGGTGGGTAAGCCTCAGGGTGAGTGTGAGCCTCATCCACAAAGCACTCGCTCGCTTAAGAGTGCGAATTCCCAGGAGGTCAGGCGAGAGAGGGCGGAACCCCACTCGCCCAGCGAGCCAAGCATCTGGCGAGTGGTGCCCCTATGGACCACCCGCCTAGTGGAGCTTGGAGAGTCTAGTGCGTGAGAAGTTGGGCGAGTGGTGCCTTTACAGACCACTCGCCCAGAAAGATTTAGTGAGGAAATTACCTAGATACCCTTGGTGGGCTGCCAATAGCCTTTCAGAACAACGGAGTTTGGCTATTAGCAGACCAGATTGGGGTGTGATTAGTAAAACTAAAAGGCGGATTTACGCTATTTGTAGACCAGACTAGAAAAATTATAAATAGACCCTTAAGGGCACCTTGGAGGAGATCCGGATCTTTTTGGCTCTCTCCTCCTAGCTAGTTTTAGTTGGCTCGTGTTGCCCTCCAAGATGCTCAGTTGAGCATTGGTTTGGGAGAGAAATCTCTCTAAGATCTTCCGGGTGTATGGAGGGACCTCCTCGCTACAGCTTTGAGTCTATTCATTTTTCTTCATCCACAATCAAGAGTGTCAGTGAGGGAGAAGTAAGCCTACCACTAGATGGTAAATCCTTAATAGGGTTCAATTTATACTCATATGACCAAATTGACCCTACCACTAGATGGTAAATCCTTAAAGGAGTGTTATGGACCCAAAAGCCCCATCATGGGGTCACCAATTGGTCCAATTTGACCAAAGTAAAATTAAGTTAACATAAGTCAATCCTTCCACCAATAGGTTCAATTGACCACCAAAACATGAAATTGACCTCACCCCTAGTCTTAGAACATCATTAGGGACCCAATTGACCCAAAAATCCCCATCATGAGGTCATCAATTGACCCAAATTGACCAAAGACAAACTTTTCCCAGTTTGGTCAAAATCGCACCTATTGGCTAGATTTGCCTAATTAGGGCACCACCATGAGGTCCATGACCCAACCAACATTGGGTGGTGTCAATGGACTCAAGGTCAACACTTTGGACCAGTCAACCAACCCAATTGACCACGTCAACCCCAAGGTCAACCATGGTCAAAGTAAGCCTTAAATTTGAAATTAAAAAGGCCTAAATGAATTCAAAGTGAGCCTAGGCTTAACCCAAGCCCATCCAGCAGCCCACATGCCATATTACCAGACATGCCCTCTAGAATTGGAGAGAGATGACATGCAAGGGGACAATTTGGACATTTCCCCCAAATTGCATATGGGACAAGGAGGATTTTGTGGATTGGAGGCCACTTGTCCCCCCTCTCCTCTTCCCAATCCCCTAATTAAACTCCTCAATTAATTCCCAGCTGAATTAGTGCTGGAAGGGTGACACTTGCAACAAGGAGCAACCAAAGTGAGGCCGACCACCCCCTTATCAATTCTCCCTGTACAACCCTCCTCAGCCCATTTGAACCCTTCCACGAGCTTTAGAAAGTGGAGAGAAGTCGAGCCAGCATATTGGAACCTGGAATTTGGTGGAGGATAGCTGTTTGGAGCTAGTTCACCGGAGACCGCCGCCACCATGTCGCACCGCTACAATACACGCCGCCAAGCCCCAACACATGCCTATTTCTCCTCCCCCTCCCTCTGTGCTAGCATCTAGATCAAGCTAGGAGAGAAATCGGGCTCAATTGAACCCGATCCCATGTGAGAAAGAGGGAGAAATCCTGAGTTGTTCTCCTAGCTCAGGATCACCGAAAACAGCCTCTCCAGCGGCTATGCCGCCGCCTGGCGATAGCCACCACCTCAATGGAGGTGGTGGTAGTGGCCAGAAAAATGAGATCAAAACTCTTCTAGGTCAGGCTGATCTAGGCCCTTGGCTGGAGGAGGAAGAGAGAATCTAATCCGTTCATTCCTCTGAATGATGGCTATATGCAGATCATGATTTAATTAAATGTTGTATTCTGTCACCTTTTATGCAGCTAATTGAACTCACTATTTAGGCCACCTAGATTCTATTTTAGGAAAATAAGACAGATAAAAAAGTTGTAGATCTGAGTGTCTACTTTAATTAGGAACTTGAATCAGCTCATTTGGAGCAATGTAGGCCCCTATAGAGCAATTTTGGTGGGACTGGTTCTAGTGTAGGGCAGAAATTATATTATTAATATCTCTTAAATGTTAAGTCCAATGGAGCTGAAATTTGGCCCATGCATGCATGCTCCCTAGTACTATCTTGTGCCCCAAAATCAGATTTTTTTGGAGAACATTCTCCCTGGTTTTGTTCATTAATTGATTTATCAATTTAATGATATTTAAGGAGTTGGACAACTCCAAATAACCAGAAATTTGGGTGACATGCTTATTAGGTCATTATATGACCCTAGTTAAAATTTGAGTGCAATTGAACCACTGCATGTTGGGTTATTCCACTTGCATGTCTTTGCATAATATGTGACATGGTGTGCTCATAACCAAAAAGGGGATTTGGTAATTTTGGCACATTTGGCTTGGTCTTAGCTTCTGATATTTTGGCCACACCTTTTCATGACATAATAGATCACCTCAGTAAAAATTAGGATTTTGGGGAATTAAAAAAATTTAGGAATTTTGGGAATTAAAATCCTAATTAATTTATTAATTTAAAATATGTCCCCTTTATGTATTAATGAAATGTTTGTGGTTACAATCTTTTAGAAAATTGTGAAACTCTGAGAAAGCACTTGCAATATCAATTGGGACCTCTGAAAATTTTTGTAGAAATTTTCAGAGAATATTTCTTTGATTATCATCAAAATTGTGACTTGTCACATTTCTAAATTTTTGAAATTTTAATAAAGAAAAAGAATTGTAATTTTTGAAATTCTGGAAGGGTATTTGAAATACAATTCTAAACCCCTGGGAAGTTTAGTGGAATTGTTGGAAGTCTTACATATGGGAAAATTCCAAATATTCAATTTGTCATGCATTTGAACTTATGAAATATTTATGGCTTAAACTCTCCGGAAAATTCTGAAACTCTGGCTAGGATACTTTCTGGTCATTGTAATACTCTTGTAATTTTCTCAGAAATTTGGATGAGATAAATTAGTACTTGTTGTGTAAAGTTATATATTCACCCATTTTATTTTATGTGAAAATTATGATTGTAAATTCTCTAGAAAATTGTGAAACTTTGGAAATCATGTTATTTTGTCATTTAATACCTCTGAAAATTTATTAGCTAGTTTAAAATTACTGGCATGATACTTCCTTTGGAAATTGATATATGCCCAATGATTAATGAATTTTTAATTGAGGTCAAATCAATTTGAAATGTAATAAAACTCTGGACACTTCTTGATTTATTCAGTAAGAACCTATGGTATGAATTATAGCTCAATTGGACATGATATAGTTAAGGTTGAATCATAGGAACCAAACTAGTTCAATTTCCTTTGGACTGCGAATAGTAAAAAATTGATGTAGTGATTAGACCAACAAGATCACTTGAATTTAATAAAACTTGGAACATAGCAGTGATATATCATTTATATCAGTGCTTAGAAGTTATAGATTTTTCGAAGAATATTCGTACTATTGTTAAGAAATAATTCAGAATCATATCATACCATAATTAAAGGTATGAAAGGGCATCTATTACCTTAGAAAAATCATGATACTCGGTCGGCGTGTTATAATATTCATGGTAAATCATTAGTGTGGGTTTGAGAACATTTTGACAAATATATAAGATTTACACCACACCTAGAGTATCGGAGATCTTATGAGTTGAGCATCATTCAAAAGAACGTTTGCCTAAAGGTAAACTTAGAATAAGTATCATAAAACATCTAAGTAGTAAGAGTAATGATGTGAGTGGGTCCGTAGAAAGGAGTAGTCACCAATAAAAGTAATTGTCCTGAAAAGGGAGATTTATGCTTCAACCCATCGTATTCCCTAGTACCGCTGCAAGCCCTTCACCGGGTAGACCTCGGGAAGTTCAGGATTCACCTTAAACTTCTAAGAATAATAATAACTAGACAAGAGTAGCTTAATTTAGTGAACAAGAAATATGGTAAGCCTCATCCCGAGTTAAGGGATGGAACAGTACATGACGGGTTAGTCCTGCGAGCTGAAGGCTCGGGTTGTGATAACTTGCATGTGCATAAAAACAAAATTAGTGGCGGGTATTTTGTACTGGGTCAGTCGTCACACGGATGGCAATACAATGACTTAGGTGGATGTGAGGGTTTGAGGGGACAGTAGGTTGTTTATGCTGCGGTTTGGAGGACAATCTCCGAAAACGCACACCCGACCTTAAAGACTGGTGGGTTCTAGCAAAGAGTATGCAAGACTCTAGAGTGCACCTAGGACGTGTACAGAGGCGTACGAAGGGTCTAAGCCTAGTAGTGTGTACACTAGCCTAGGAAGTGGAGGCACCCGCTCCACTGTTGTCATATCCACAACGGTGGTACCAGAGAGTGTAGCTAACTCCAAAAATTGGGAACGAAAGGTCTGTGATCACAGAGTCGCGTGGGTGAGTTGCACTTGTATGAATCATATCATAGCATGCATATCATAACATACATAAACATCAGGACATCAATTGTAGATCCTTATCATATAAATTAGTATGAGCTCTTTAATATGATAAGTTATCATTCTGGAAATCTTAACTTATAAGTTTGTATGGACATTCATATAAGTTAAGGTACCCATGTGATGGTAGTATAGCTACACTTGTTTACTTTACCTACATCGCACTGCTTTACTTACTTCTTTTACTGCTTCATTAACGCTTTGTTACTGCTTTACTATTGCTTCGCGACTGCTTACCTGCTTATACAACTAGCATAGATCCACCATTATATATATATATACTGCTAGCATAGATTTCCTTGTAATCTGCTTATTGTCATTCTGCTTTGCTGTCCCCCGCTTCCTTCCTCACGCTCGGTACCTAGGAGTCATGGGGGGAGGCGAGAACAAAATGGCTAAGTCTTTATGACTAACGGTCGGTTGTAATCGTAGGAGCCCGAGGAGCTGGAGCACCAGCACGACCAGCCGGACTAGGTGGCGGGACCTGAGGAGCAGATGTCACACATTACTTCTACCAGGAGACAGGTGCTTGAGGATTAGAGTTTGTTTAACTTTCGCTTGGAGATGTTATGAGAGAGAGAGTGATTGTACCTATTTTTATTTTAGATATGTATCGGGCTTAAGCCCTCTTTTGTACTCACGCTGGACTATTTCTATTTCTTTTTTATGAGAATTCTGTGAGTGTGGACTTATGCACTTTTGTATGTACTTCTATTCTCAATTGGCCTAAAGGTTTGAATGATCGTACTAGTTGGTAGGATCAGCGTCATGCGGTGATGACTAACCCATGAGTTGGTGTCATCTGTAAGGCGGCGGTTCTGGGCATAAGACCTGGATAACCCTCCTAGTAAGGGGGCGTGGGGTCTTACACATCCAAGCATCGACCTCCATCACTAACACCGAACACTGATCTCCGGAGCCAAAAAAACAAGTTAACCAACCCTGGTAAGGGCGGAAAAAGGTCCTTCTATGCCACATCAGAGCGTCTACCTTCAGCGCTAATGCTGAACGATAACCTTCAAAGCCAAACTACAAGTTAACCAACCCTCTAAAAGGGCGGACAGAAGTCCTTCTACGTCACATCCGAGTGTCGAACTCTGACACTAATGTCGAGTGATGACCTTCGGAGCCAATCCCAAATAACAAGATTACTAACCCTTGGTAAGGGCGGGCAAATGTCCCTCTAGCACATCTGAGCATCAACATCTGTCATTTATGCCAAACGATGATCTCCGGTGTCAGTACGGAACAACAAGCTCACCCACAAAAAATGCAAAGAAAGATCCATTTATGCCACATCCGAGCGTTGACCACCGACACTATGGTCGTGCGATGTGTTGGAACAACCCTATTTCTGATTTGGGCTAGGATCACTATCTGTTCACCAGGATCAAGTTGACCCCAATGTATAGTCAATGGGTCAAGAGTTTAGGCTGTTAGAACTCAAGAAATCATTCAGATTCTGCGTTCGACGAACTCCACACTGCGTTCGACGAACTGCTCTCTGCGTTCGACGAACGGCTTACACTCTGCGTTCGACGAACAGCTTGCTTCAAGCTCGTCTCAGCGGCTCAACGTCTCAGCGATCGACGAAATTATTCAGTTCAGCGGTCGACGAATTCCTCAGTTCGACGAACTCAGCTCTGCGTTCGACGAATATCTTCAGATCGACGAACACAGCTCTGAGCTCGACGAAATTTGTTGAGATCGACGAAATATCTTCTCAGCTTAAATAATTTAATTCTTCCAGCAAGATTCATTTGAGGTCGACGAATTAAATATTGTATTCGACGAAAATTCTTGAGATCGACGAAATTTCTTATTTCAGTTCAGAATTTCAGAAGATTATATTATTTCATTCTCTGAACTCAGATCGACTACAGCAACGGCTCTTTTATATCAGATAAGTAAGGATAATATATTTCCTTTTATTATTTAAAGATTATAGGCGTTGACATATTCTTAGAAAATGACATATCCATGGAAAAGAAAAAAGGTAAACGGGGCAGCAGATTTGCAGTTTCAAAATATCTCTTCAGAATATTATATTCCTTAATATAAGGGATTTGCATTTAATATCTGTCAGAGATTTTCAAAAGACAAAAAGGAAGAAGATATACAGTAGATTATTACTTCCATAGGTTGTACACGACAACACGCATACAGAACATATCACATATTGCTGTACAGAGAAAAAAGAAAGGAAAAGGATGCAGGAAGAAAAAGAAGAACATAAGCTCAACAGATCTTCTTCTTCCTCTAGCAGCACTTACTTACTGAGAACATCTTCAACAATACTCTCTCAGTCTTTGCTGCAAGTTTAGATCTTCAAAAGAGCAACAACAAACTGAAGAAATTATTCTTTCAGTTTAATCAGCTATACAGAAAGATCATTTGACTTAAAAGAAAGCTTCCAGCCATTCTACTGTCAGACAAATTCATATCAGACAGAGGAGCTTTTCTACATAAACATCCACTAGATTCTTCTCTCAGATTGTTGACAGAGAAGAACATTCTAACTTTTCTATCCCCTCTTGTACAGGGTTAAAACTCCCTTCAAAAGTTTACCTCCTGGTGGCAAGACACCTGATCAAAAAATCCTGCTTGGTTTTTGGGCACCTTATCAAAAGCTCATTGGTGCTAGGACACCTCATCAAAAATCCTAGTGGATTCCTACCAAGGGTGGTAGAAGAGTAGATGTACCCAGATTTATTGGGAAACTACTATAGCTCCTTGTGTCCTCTGTGATTGCATTACTTTTTTGTGCTTGTGCTGTGTTTTATTTTTAGTTTCTTTTAAATCACTTGGGTACACATATATATATACCAGTATTTTCAATTCTGCAATAAAACTAATAAAAAGTTTTAATACTCTATTCACCCCCCTCTAAAGTTAATTTAAGATCTAACCTCACTTTCAATTGGTATCAGAGGGTAGTTGATTTTTACAGGCTAACACCTGAATCATAAAGATCAATTAGATCTTAAATTCTTTCAGAGTTTTTATTTATTTTTTGTTTTAAAAACTCATGGCCCAAAATAAAGAGTATTCAAGCACAAGACCTCCTATGTGCAATCTCAATAAGTTTGCACTATGGAAAGCAAGGATTAGGTTATACATGAACTCTATTGATGAAGATATTTTCAATGTCATCTTGACATGAACTTCAACTTCATCAACATCAACAGATGCTCAAAAGATGCTGAAAAGTGCTGATGCCAAAGCTATGGACATACTAGCTCAATCAATGTCAAATGACATTCTTCAAAGAATTGCTGATTGCACTTCAGCAAGAGGCATCTGGAATTCCCTCACAAGGATGGTAGCTGAACCTTCTTCCACTTTCTGTATTTCTGATACAGAACCATCGTCTAGTCAAAGTGAAGAAGAAGAAGAAGAAGAAGAAGAAGAACAAAAAACTATAGCATTCTGCATGATGGCCATATATGGGTCAAACCACAACTCAAATGCAGAATGTGAATCTGATGAAAATGAGAGTTCAGCAGAAGAGTCAAAGTCATCATCAAGTTCATCTGAAGATGAAAATAATGCAAATGACAAAGATCAGTGCTTGATGGCCATATATGACTCATACAATGATTCAGATCATGCATCTTCATCCAGTTCCAGTGATGATGAAGATGATGCAGATGATGCAGATGAAAGAATCTTCTGTATGATGGCTATCAATGCCTCAGCAAACAATTCAGAAGAATCAGAATCAGAATCTGAAAATGATGCAGATTAGGTAGTATCTAACCTTGATTTTAATTCCACTGATTTCGAAGATGATTTTAAAATTCTCTGCATAGATTTAATTGAATCTGAGAAAGAAATCACATCTTTCAGAACAAAGTTAACAGAAATAAACAACTTAACTTCTGAAAATACTTTAAAAATATCAGAATAAATTATTTCTTTGAAAAATAATTCAACTAAAGCTGAAATCTTTGAATAAACACTTAATAAGAAAAATATCAAAATAATGAATATCACAAGCACTAAAAATTCCAGATTAAATGGCAGCAAACATAGCTTAAGATATTCATCTAATATATCTCATATTCAAAATAAAATTACTCCAACTACATCTATAAAATTTGTATATACTAAAGAAAAAGTAGCAGAAAACTTAATAAAAACTGTTAAAATTTTGTGTCCAACAATTTTCGTCGAACAGAGATCGACGAAATCAAATGAATTCGTCGAACGTAGATCAACGAAAGCAATACACAGAAATTAAACATAATTTTCTTATAATCAGAGCTCGACGAATCAAATTTCAACAAACTCTGAACACAGAAAACAAATATAACTATTCCTTAATCAGAGATCGACAAAATCAGAATAGTTTATCAAACATATATCTTAATGATTATCAAGAAAAATTTAAATTAGTATCAAACATATATTTTAATGATTATAAAAGAAAACGTTCAATTAGTATCATAAATCAGATTTTAAAGATTTCAATTGGTATCAGAAATCATATTTCAATTTGTAAAAGAAATTTTCAATTGGTAAAACAATTAACAGATACAAAGGCCAATATAATTAACTATAAGGCAATACTTAAGCCTATTGAAAATATTTTTAACTCTAATTGTAATCAACAAAAAGTTATAAGATTCATTTGAATTTTTCTATCTTAAAAACAAAGTCAGATAACTTCAAAGCTCTTACAGACTTTCTCCAAAATCATGTTGAGCATTCTACTCAGATTGCATAGATCAAAAATGATCAGGGCACTGAGTGTGAGTCTCTTCTGATAAGGGGATTCTTTGGAAGGAAGCTATCAGGCAATATTTTTTCTGATCTTAAAATTCCTTAGAATCCATTAACAGCTATAGCAATTCAAAGCTAATAAAAGATTCTCTATCAAAAAATTTCTTAGAATCCATTAACAGCTATAGCAATTCAAAGCTAATAAAAGATTATCTATCAAAAAAAATTTCCTTAGAATCCATTAAAAGTTGTAGCAACTCATCACATTAATAGAATCCTATTGAAACAAAATATAGGAAAATTATAAGAAGAAGAGAAATTAAAAGAAGAAGAAATTTGGTAATTTATGATTAAATGCTTTCAAAAGAACAACTTAATTTTACTATCTGTTCATTCTATATATCTGTTCATTCTATATATTTTCCTTCTAATAAAGCATATAGGGTTTATAACAAACCTTCCCTTAAAATAGAAGAGTCCATGCATTGTTGGAACTAACCTATTAAATGAGGAGAGGAACACCACCTCTACCAGAGACATTTTGCATGTACAATGACAATCTTGCATCCTTCGCTGCCTCCATCAAATGTCCCTTCTTCAAGGGGCCTAGCTTTAGGCCTTCCTGAAACTAGGCAGGGGGAGTTCTATGAACAAGCTCCATTTGATGCAGTTGCTCAGGGGGAGATGTTTTATGAACTAGGCAAGGGGAGAAAGCTGAAGAACCTCCAGTCTCAGGGGGAGATACTCTCAGGGGAGATGCTCTTAGGCTAACAGATGCATGAAGAAGCAACATATTCAATACAGATTCAGATTATGACAGATTTAGGAAGATGTTAAAGAAGATTAAGTTAGAGCAGATATCAATTTCAGATTATAAAGTTTCAGTTCATATCAACATTCAGAAAGCTGAAATATAGTAGATACAAGCTCAGCTATTCAGAATTCAGAAAAATCAGTGCAGACAATATCAGATTTCAGAATTTCATAAAGCAGATTTCAGAAAGTCAAAAGGTTTTATTATTTTTATTTTTATTGAAATGTTTCAGAACTCGGAGTATTATTTATTTTATATCTGATGAAATATTTAAAATATATCAGATATATATATATATGCTCTGTTGTTTTGTTTGTTTTTAATTTTTGTCAAATAGTTTCCTAACCCAAATAGGGGAAGATTGTTAGAACAACCCTATTTCTGATTTGGGCTAGGATCACTATATGTTGACTAGGATCAAGTTGACCCCAATTTATAGTCAATGGGTCAAGATTTTAGGCTGTTAGAACTCAAGAAATCATTCAGATTCTGCGTTCGACGAACTCCACACTGTGTTCGATGAACTGCTCTCTGCGTTCGACAAATGGCTTACACTCTATGTTTGACGAACGGCTTGCTTCAAGCTCGTCTCAGCGGCTCAGCGGCTCAGCGTCTCAGCGGTCGACAAAATTATTCAGTTCAGCGGTCGACGAATTCCTTAGTTCGACGAACTCAACTCTGTGTTCGACGAATATCTTCAGATCGACGAACACAGCTCTGAGCTCGACGAAATTTGTTGAGATCGACGAAATATCTTCTCAGCTTAAATAATTTAATTCTTTGAGCAAGATTCATTTGAGGTCGACGAATTAAATATTGTGTTCAACGAAAATTCTTGAGATCGACGAAATTTCTTATTTCAGTTCAGAATTTCAGAAGATTATATTATTTCATTAACTGAACTCAGTTCGACTACAACAACGGCTCTTTTATATCAGATAAGTAAGGATAATATATTTCCTTTTATTATTTAAAGATTATAGCCGTTGACATATTCTTGGAAAAGGACATATCCATGGAAAAGGAAAAAGGTAAACGGCGCAGCAGATTTGCAGTTTCAAAATATCTCTTTAGAAAATTATATTCCTTAATATAAGGGATTTGCATTTAATATCTGTCAGAGATTTTTTCAAAAGACAAAAAGGAAGAAGATATACAGTAGATTATTACTTCCATAGGTTGTACACGACAACAAGCATACAGAACATATCACATATTGCTGTACAGAGAAAATAGAAAGGAAAAGGATACAGGAAGAAAAAGAAGAACATAAGCTCAACAGATCTTCTTCTTCCTCTAGCAGTACTTACTTACTGAGAACATCTTCAACAATACTCTCTCAGTCTTTGCTGCAAGTTTAGATCTTCAAAAGAGCAACAACAAACTGAAGAAATTATTCTTTCAGTTTAATCAGCAATACAGGAAGATCATTTGACTCAAAAGAAAGCTTCCATCCATTATACTGTCAGACAAATTCATATCAGATAGAGGATCTTTTCTACATAAACATCCACTAGAGTCTTCTCTCAGATTGTTGACAGAGAAGAACATTCTAACTTTTCTATCCCCTCTTGTACAGGGTTAAAACTCCCTTTAAAAGTTTACCACTTGGTGGCAAGACACCTGATCAAAAAATCCTGCTTGGTTTTTGGGCACCTTATCAAAAGCTCATTGGTGCTAGGACACCTGATAAAAAATCCTAGTGGATTCCTACCAAGGGTGGTAGAAGAGTAGACGTACCCAGATTTATTGGGGAACTACTATAGCTCCTTGTGTCCTCTGTGATTGCATTACTTTTCTGTGCTTGTGCTGTGTTTTATTTTCAGTTTCTTTTAAATCACTTGGCTACATATATATATATCAGTATTTTCAATTCCGCAATTAAACTAATAAAAAGTTTTAATACTCTATTCACCCCCATCTAGAGTTAATTTAAAATCTAACCTCACGTTCACGATGACCTCCAGATCTAATCCCAAGGAACAAGCATACCAACCCATGGTAAGGGTGGGCAAAGGTCCTCCTATGGTAACCAAGTATCAACCTCTTGTGCTAACGCCGAACGGCAACCTTCGGTGCTTACTACAGACGATAAGCTCATGATCAAGCAATTATCTCTGATTCTAATGTCAGGCAGTGAGCTCGCAAGTGCTGAGTTTTAGGATCTATGCAAAGTAGCAAGCTCATAACCACACAGAGTGGGGTAATTCGCCCAAGCAAACTCTTAAAATGAACTACATGGAAAAATGATTTCAGCGCATAAAGTCAAATAAATGGGCTCACACCCCCGAAATTGCAATAATATAGAAAATTTATAAACTCTCTTTCTACAAGTCGTGACTCCCAGAAATTATGGGACATTTAATGGGGTCCCCCTAAAATCTATTAGAGTCAGACTAGAGTTAGTCAGAATGGTTTGCCACAACCGTGCATGAATTTGTCCAGGACAGATCAAGACTAGCAACAACAAGCATGCGATAGAGCATACACACGAATGCGCCACACGTCTCCGCGCGCGAACACCCTTATGTGTCGCAAAGGATGCACACTTACAGGCACAACACTGGACATGAACCTGCGTGCACGACATAGATCGCACACATACGCATGCGACATAATTACGCATGCAACGTAGACCGTTCGTCTGCGCTTGCACATGCGTGACCTCACGAGTGATCTTGCCTCCTTGCGCGCACGACTCTTCCTGTGCATCTCCACCTCCAACGCCGCCACCACCTCGCTAGCGAACCTGTCCGATTGCCCGGACCACCCCATGGGCATGGTTTTCTATTTCCAATAATTGTCTGAACGCGGAATCGACACCTCTTTCAAACATCACGAGGTAAAGATGACTAATATGCAAGATTATATTCCTGACCGTAACAAGATCGGACATTTGTTATGATGTAGGCAGGGTAACCAGTTCATGCAAAACCCCAAGGAGTGTCATCTCCAATCAGCTCTAAAAATCCTGAAATGCATGAAAGGATCTCCGGGGAAGGGATTACTATTTTAGAAAAATAACCATTTTAGGATTGAAGCCTAATCTGATGCCACCTATGCTGATGAAAAAGAAGATTGAAAGTCCACATCTGGTTTTTGCACATTTATTGGAGGGAATCTAGCTAGCTGAAAAAGTAAGAAACAAGTTGTCGTATCAAGATCAAGTGCTGAGGCTGAATACATGAAGATCTAAAGATGATTTTGATGGAGAAGGTCTACAACGCATATTCTATACGAAGGATGAACGCTTCAAGAACGTCAACGTCTACATCGCCTTTGTGTTCACCTTCAGAATTTCTTGGGGAGTTTCTCTTACTTTATTTTTATCCTGTAATCTTTTATTGTATTCCTTTTATAACGGGAGTGAAGAAATCGTTCGGGGAGAATGTCGGATTCCGGGAAGGATTTCGTGGGAAATTCGCCGCAATTGTTGGCGACTAGGCCTTGCGAGGTTTACGGGGAATTCACTGCCTTGTGCATGGTGACTAGGTCAAGGTTAGATCTACGGGGTGTCTAGAGGCCTTATCTGGGGTTTGGTAGGCTATAGCCAACTGGTCCATAGGAGAAGGACCGGTGAATCGCAAAAAAAGTTTTTCATATTCTCGCCTTGATTTCTAGCGTTATAGAAATCAAACATTTGTATAATAAATTTCTTATGAAATAAAATCGTCCTTTAATGTTTTCATTCAATTGATTTTATTTCCTCTTTAAGAATGTTTTAATTTATATTTTAAAGCAAACAATTGTATAATCAATTTCTTATGAAATAAAATCTTGTCCTTTAATATTTTCATTCAATTGATTTTATTTCCTCTTTAAGAATATTTTAATTAATATTTTAATGCAAACATTTGTGTAATCAATTTCTTATAAAATAAAATCATGTCTTTTAATGTTTATTTCAATTGATTTTATTTCATTTTTGAAAATATTTTAAATTATATTTGCATCAAAGCACTAAAGCAGAATATATTGTAAGATTTATTTTGATCATTAACTTATGGAATTCAACTTCAGTCACTAACGCCAGGCGCTAGCACTAGCGGATAAAAATTGAATTCCGTCTTCTTTAAAAAGGAATCGTCAATATAATCTTATCTGAGATATTAAAATATATTTTCTTATAAAATATTCTAAAACTTCGGTCACAAACTCTGATAAATTTAAATAAGATTTAAATTCCATAAAACTCTTATTCACCACCTCTAAGGGCGCCATAAGATCCAACATGTGGTATCAGAGCGTAGGTTATTCCAAAATGGCTTCCCAACCGAGAATAATGACGCTTCATGATCTCGCATCCAATAGAAGGGAAACATTTTATGGAAATGAAAAATTATTATCACCACCATTATTTATGGGTGAAATTTATAATGGGTGGAAAACTCTTATGGAAAAATTTCTTAAGTCTTTGGATAATGAAGTTTGGAATATTACTATTAAAATGCCCCAAAGTATTCTAAATAAAAATGAAATGTTTTTAAATTCCAAATCTATGAATAGTCTATATTGTGCTCTAGATCAAAATATTTTCAAACTTATTTATACGCTTCCTACTACTTTGAAGTTTGGAAATTTCTTGAGAATACTTATAGTCTTCCTTCCACAGATAATGAACAAGAGCAATTCCTTATGGATCCAAGAGAAGAAACCGATGAGGACTCATGCTTGGAGGAAGATCAATCTAAGAGAGAAGAATGTAACGTCACAATATTGGACTCAAATGATGGCAACACATCAAGCAAAAGAGAAGACGAAAATTCAACTATGGAAGAGGAATACGAAGATGTCAAAGGAACCTTTGATTCAAATCTTGCCTCATCCCATAACAATGTAAGAAAATCAAAATCTTCTCTTTTTGTAACAAATTATATTTCAACATTTAGTATACTTGAAATTGCTAAGCGTAAATTTTTAAAGTTAAAAAATGCTAATTCCAAATTACGTTTAGAAAATCAAACTTTAAAAGCAAACACTAAAGTAGAATCTTATATTGATGTTTCAAATTCGCTTTCATGCTCTTTAATTAAAAATGCTAAACCTTGTTTTGATTATAATACTTTTAAAGAAGAACTAAGGATTTTGGAAAAAAGTCTTTTAACTTCAAAAGATCATAATGAAAAATTGATAAAAGAAAATGATGCTCTAACTAGTAAAATAGAATCATTAAAATTATTTATTAAAAATTTCTCAAGTAATAAACAATCTCTTATCTCTAGTTTATTAATAAATCAAAGCTCCATAAGCTTAACTTCACATTATAAGAGTAGGTCTATAAGAAAGAGTGGAAATGAAAATCAACAAGTAAATAAGAACTTTTTATTTAATCACTCACTCTTTCAACATTCAATTCTTAAGAAAGACCATCACTTTTATAAACTCTCTAAGAATGATTATTCAAAAACTTTTTATGATTATCAACATCAATCTACTTTGAAGAACAATATCAATAAATATAATTCTCAAAAGAATTGTTTTCAACCAACTTTCACCACAAAATGATGTCATGTGATCATAAAATGAATTTAAAAGATAATCAACCAAGGTATGAATGGAGACCCGTTCTTAAAAATGAAACACTTGAAATGGCTCATTCATCATTGTCTCCTCATAAAACAACACGCTATATTTGGGTACCCAAAGGAACTATCATACTTGGTCCTCTTTGGATACCTAAATCTATTATTTATTAGCATCCATTGAATTGCATGTAGTAGAAATACATCAAAATGAAATACACAATACTCTACTTCATGATGTGCTTTATTTCTTTTTTTCTTTTGTTTGTTTTGTATTTTTGATCCAACATCTTTATGGTCACTTTATATTTCATGGGACATGACTTACACATTTTAAGTCAAATGTTTAACAAATCAAATTGAATTAAATTAAACATATAGTCATAATGTTTGTAAGTGATCTATCTTTTCTTTTTCTAAAGTTTTATCCTTTTTTAATCCATTGCATATAAATGTCTTATTTTATCATTATAAATTGAATGATAAATTTGTTAAGTGTTATTAGCAAGACTAATGAAATTACTTTCAAAAATGGATTTAAATGAGCTTTTAGGGGTCTTAGACTAAAATATTAAATGCACAACTTATTGCATATTTGTTTATTTTCTTTGCTGCATATGATAACCTCTATAATGAAAAATCATGATCTAGAAAAATTGGAATTGAAAATTTATAAAAATGATGAATATGATTTCACACACTTCACCATGATCTATTGATATCCTATGCTAAATTTCACTATTATCATATATCATAATTCATGATCTATCAAGAATTATATTAAATCAACTATTTCTATCAACCTTAGGAATTATGAAATATATGATGACTATTGGTATTATAGTTTCATATCTTGTTTTGTGTGTGTGTGATGTGCATCTCTATTGTTTGAATGTATCTCATTATAATTAACTTGATATCACAAGATGAAATCAAATAGAATTGTCACTTCATTCTAGGTCTATGAAAATTCAAAACTCTATGATTCATTACATGCAAACCAATTATATATATTTAGCATATTTAGCATAACATTGCATCCAAATTCATTATCCTAGTTGCACCTTTTGGTATATGCTCAATTTAGTGTCTATGCTAGGTTTATCAATATAATGACATGCTAAATGAAAGGTAGAGAAATTTGAACTTTAAAATTCATGATTACTATGAGGCTTTAAAATCTACTATATGTTCTAAAACTAAAACAAACTCATATTTTATGAATCAATCCAAAGGCTAAAATGCTTAGTATGTCCATAATCATTAACCTATGACCTGTGTCTCACAATAGTGAGGGCGTAGGATTATGTGCATTAGAGACCTAACCTCTAAGTTATGTCTTTTCCTTAACTGGGGAGGATTCCAGTAGGGCCATGCGAGACACTAAAGGGAAAGAGTGCTAGGTTGAGCGTCGTCTTTTTTATGTATATGAGATTAACACCCCAACCTACGACATGTGTGCAGCTTCTCATGCCCATTCGTCACTTAGTACGGGGCTAAAGTGTAGTCATATGGCTAAGGTATCTTGATCTTAGATATACTTATATTATATTCATTGCATGAACATCATCTCACTCTTTAAAATTAAATCATGCATATTATTTTTATTTTATCTTTGCATCTTGTGTTTGCATATTTTATTATTTGAGCATTAATGATTTTATAAAACATAAGTATTTGAAAAATCATCAAAAACATGCTTAAAAGAGCCTTCAAATCATCTCTAAAAAGTTTGAAATTTCAACAGTAAGAAGGCCTCTTTATAATACAACCGAATTAAGAAAAACAATTTTCAAAAAATCAAAATTTGCAGTTCTATTTTGGCGTTAGCCCTTTGTTTCAAAAACTTTTTATTTCTTTTTTGAAAATTTCTGGTATTTTCTCATGCTTTATTTTGGGTTCTTTTCTCTGGCATAGAATATCATTTACTGATAGGCCTGTTAAAGACTTCTATGTTTTCCAGAAAATATTTAAAAACAAATACAAAATTACAAAACAATTTCAAAGAACAAAAATATGTTTTTCTCGTTATGTGTATTTATTATTTTGTACTTATATAAAAATTAAAAAATTGATTGTTATTCATTGACACTGTCATGGATGATTAATTATATCAATAAAAGATTAAATACAATGTTTAATTTAACTTTCTAGTTTCTTAAAAACATTATTTTGTATTTGTCATGCCTTGAAAATTATCTCGTTATGTGCAATGAAATTGATTGTAGATAAACATGTGTAGAAATGCATAGCATGCCTCTAAGTATGAGTAATGTATTATGTTTGATAAAGATTCGTTCACTCACTTATTTTTGATAACCTACATGTACTTACAATCTTATTCTTGCATAATTGTGTAGTGTAATAACAGAAATAATTAAAATGCATAAATAGCTTACCTACACAACATTGAATTGGTTATTTCATTTCTTTGCTTTCATGCACTTGTGATTAGAGAAATGTGGTATATAAAATAAAATTTCTATGTTTGCAAAAAACAAGTGAATTTGGAGTCCTTAGTCATAAAAATCAAAATCAAATAAAAATAGATGACAAGGAGAACTCCACCAAAAATTATAAAGTGTCTTGTGCAAACAAAATTTTCACCACTTCTCTTTAATATATATATATATTTATGTGCATTGATATATTGTAGAAGTAATAGTATTTGTGTATTTTAATGTTGTGTTATTTCATTATATATGTCATGTGTTTTTGATTGATTCACTTGTATACTTTATCAAAATACTATTTGTACACATCATTATCTTTCATAAAACTTCTACTCATGAGAATTGGATCATAATACTTATCTACTTTATTTTCTACAAATATAAGTAAATGCACTAGATAACAAAGCATGATCTCTACAATATTTATGTTTACTCGAAATGCAAATTTTATTATATTGTAGTTTTTGTATCTTTCCTTGATATTATAAAATCATGCTTGCAATTTTATCTTAATGGAATATCATCTCTTGAATCTTTAACTCAAACATCAACATTTCAAATTTAAAACTCATTATCTTTTATATGATTTTATCTTCTAAAATGATGCTTATGTTTAAGAGTGCTTATTATATTCTTCCGCTAAGCTTACTACTTATGCTCTTTCATGATTTTTTTTTCTACAAGTGGTATCTTATCATTTCAGCTATGTTGCTTACTACTTTATATTTCATCATGCTTATATTTTTTTCAACAAGTAGTATTTAATAAGCTTTGGATTGCATCCTATTTTTCTTCTCTACATAGATCATATTAATCCTTATTGCATACTCTCACCTAAACCCTCTTTTGATACTACCAAAAGGGGAGAATAAATTGCATAAATCTAATATTTAGGGGGATTGCATTATAATAATATCAAACTAAAAAAAATCTTTGTAGGGGGAGTAATCATATAGGAGGTGCATACACTATCTATGCTTGATCATGACAATCCTTCACTAAGTGGTTCCTAATCAATCTTAGTAGATATACACTCATCCCTACCCACCTTTGCTAATAACAAAGGGGGAGAACAAATTGAGAAATCTAGTAAAATGAATATTTAGGTGGAGTAAATTATAAGAGAACACTTATGTAGGGGGGGGACTTCATATAGAAAGAGTATGCATTATCGCTTTCAAATCTATCACACTTTTAACCTGTTATTCATGCATATCCTATTACCGCACTTATCTATAAACACAAATTATCTTAATCTCACTTATTTATCATATATGTATTTGTTATTATCAAAAGGGGGAGATTGTTGGAGCCTATGTTCTGCATCTCTTGGTTTGAGAATAACAAATACCGTGTTGTATTTGATCTTGTATTTTATGTGCTTATAGTGTGCAGGTTGTACAGGAACTATAGATACACATCCCTATGAGTAGTATGCTGAATGGGGAAGATTCTCTGGAAAGAGAGTTAATGCCCCGCGTTAACTTATCATCGATAAGGGATGTCGTCGAGAAGGGAATAACGTGGAGAAGAAATATAATCGATAACCAAGAGAAAACACCAGCGTTGGAGCTAACGCTCATGTTGAGTCCATGATCTGCCACAATCTCGACAGTTGCATGATATCAGCCACGACGTACACGAGCAGCTAACACTGCCGTTAATTCTTAACACCATGTGTTAGCTCCCGAGCCTACTTAAAGAGCAGCTCCTCTCATTCTATATTATGTATTCCATTGCCTCTAAAGCCAAAATTCTAATTCTTTTAAGAGAGGCTCGTCTACAATAATTGAGAGATCTCCATTGGGCTAACATGAAGATCTAAAGAAGATTTTGAAGGAGAAGGTCTACAACACATATTCTATACGAAGGACGAACGCTTCAAGAACGTCAACGCCAACATCGCCTTTGTGTTTACCTTCAGAATTTCTTGGGGAGTTTCTCTTACTTTATTTTTATCCTGTAATCTTGTATTGTATTCCTTTTATAATGGGTGTGAAGAAATCGTTCGGGGAGAACGTCGGATTCTGGGAAGGATTTCATATGAAATTTTCCGCAATTGTTGACGACTAGGCCTTGCGAGGTTTAGGGGGAATTCACCGCCTTGTGCATGGCGACTAGGTCAAGGTTAGATCTAGGGGTGGCTAGAGGCCTTATCTGGGGTTAGATAGGTTATAACCAACAGGTCCTTGGGAGAAGGACCGGTGAATCACAAAAAAGGTTTTTCATATTCTCGCCTTGATTTCTAGCGTTATAGAAATCGAACATTTGTATAATCAATTTCTTATGAAATAAAATCTTTCTTTAATGTTTTCATTCAATTGATTTTATTTGCTCTTTACAAATGTTTTAATTTATATTTTAAAGCAAACATTTGTGTAATCAATTTCTTATAAAATAAAATCATGTATTTTAATGTTTCATTCAATTGATTTTATTTTCTCTTAAAAAATGTTTTAAATTATATTTGCATCAAAGCACTAAAGCAAAATATATTGTAAGATTCATTTTAATCATTAACTTAGGGAATTCAACTTCTGTCACTAATGCCAAGCGTTAGCACTAGTGCTGGCGGTAGTGGAAAAAATTGAATTCCGTCTTCTTTAAAAGGAATCGTCAATATAATCTTATCTGAGATATTAAAATATATTTTCTTATAAAATATTTTGAAACTTCTGTCGCAAACTCTGATAAATTTAAATAAGATTTAAATTCCATAAAACTCTTATTCACCTCCTCTAAGGGAGCCATAAGATCCAACAATTAGTCCCACATCTCCAATTTGTAATCTCTCTCACCTCCTCCATTCTATATAAAGGAGGTCATACCTTTGTAATATTCAGATTTTTAGAAATAAATAATTTTGTTATTTTCAATATCCAGTGTGTTATTGTTAATTTTGGTTAAGGTATTTCCAAGTTCTCACATGGTATTAGTGGAAACACCGATCCTTCAGTTGTGACCTCTTTGTTTCTTCGCCAGCTCATCTGACAGCCCGGTTCTTCTCTTAAGAGGATTTCGGTTTCCTAACCACCCGCTCTCCCCTTCCTATTTTTTTGGCATCCTTAGTGAGATCAACTTTTTTAACCATCAGCCTTCTCTCTTCCGATCTCTGCAGCTTGTGCGGTCTCCTCTTTTGCGATCTCTGCGGCTTGTGCAGCCTTCTCTTTTGCGATCTCTGCGGCTTGCGCGGTCTACTCTCCCTGATCATCAGCCTACTCTCTTGCGATCTTTGCAGTTTGTGCGGTCTCCTCTCCCTGCCCGTGTGACCTTTTTTCTATCTATGGGTACTCCTGATAACTTTTCTTCTACTACCATGACCGCACCACCTGTTCTGTCTGCCCCCAACCTCCACTGCTTTAGGAAATCTAGGTACCACCTCCAAGTTGACATGAACAAACTATCTAGACAGGAGTGTCTCCTTCACAGTTCTGTTAAGATCCAGTGCAAACATCATCACCTCACTGATGACCCTCCTACAAGAGGTTCTGCTACCTTTGATGACAGGGATGCCAGTGATGCTCTAGTTCAAACATGGCTTGCGAACAATTTATCTGATGAATGCCTGCCCATCATTCGTTATGATGAGACTATAATCTCTCGCATATACACGTTATATGCCGATCTCTTTGCTCGCCCCTCCATGACTCCTACAACTTCTTATCAGGAGGTGCAACCTCTTGGTGCCGAACTTCTTCAGCATCGCTCCTTCTCGGTTGATCTTGTCGAGCAACACAAACACTTTCAGGAACTCCTGGTGGTGTGTTACCTTTTTTGCCTCCTAGAGTCTTATGATATAATCTAAAAACAAATTATATTAGAAGATGACTCTTCCACCCTTGCTGCTACCGCTACTCGCATCTCCGCTGTTACCACTCTTCTTCAACATCATCTGCTTGCCTACTCACCGCCCTTTGACACCATTGCTCATCTGGCTCATCGAAGCAATACTAGTGGCCTTGGAGGTCACTCTGGGCGAGGTCTGTCTCGATCCCTCTGCTCTCATTGCGGCAAGATAGGACATTATGTGGATCGTTGATGGGTCAAGCATCCTCATCTTCGCCCTCAAGCAAGTGACACAACTTTTTCGGTTACTAAGAAGTCAGCATCTCTCGCAACCTCTTCAGGTAATGCCCATATGGTATCAAGGGTAAGTAGCTCATTGACTATGATGCTACTAATCATATGACATGAAATCATCTTCTTTTTTATTATTTGGACAAACATAATCGGTCACCTCCGGTTTTGATTGCGAATAGTTCTCCATCTCCTTTTTGCGGGACTGGTATCGTCCAAGTCACTATGTCTATTCAACTGGAAGACACTCTTTAGATGCCAAATTTTACATGCAACTTGCTCTCAGTAACCTCTCTACGCAAACAACTAAATTGCTCAGTAACATTTACTTCTACTACTTGCTCTTTTCAGGATCCTCACTCTAAGGAGACGATTGCTACTAGGACTGAAAGCGGTGGAATCTTCTTCCTAGATAATGTATCTTCCCTCTCTGCATCCACCTCTCTTCTACAATGACATCTTCTCCTTGGTCATCCTCCTCCTCGCCTTCTCTACTAGATCCTACCAGAACTGTCAAAGTAAGACTCCTCTCTCAACTGTGAAGCATGCTAGCTCGTAAAACACCACGACTCCTCTTATCCAGCAAAATATGAACGTGGCTCTTCTCGTCCTTTTGAACTTATTCACTCAGACATCTGGGGCCCCTTTCCTACCAAATCTGTTGGTAGGGGTAGTCTGTATTTTGTTACTTATATTGATGATTTCTCTCGATGTACCTGGACGTATATTTTAAAAGAACATTCTGATCTTTTCTCTTTCTCTGTATTCACCTCTTTTATAATAAAATTAGCACGCAATTATGTGTGTCTATTAAAGTTATTCATACTGATAATGCTAAAGAGTATCTTAGTAATCAATTTTCAACTATTTGTATGCATCATGACATTACACATCATATCAGCTATGTGTATACTTCTCAACAAAATGGGGTGGCTGAATGAAAAAAATTGACATCTCCTTGATGTTGCCCGCACTCTTCTCACTCAGATGAATGTTCCTCGCTCATATTGGTGTCATGCCATCCTTATCTCTTGCTATCTGATTAACTGTATTCCCTCTTCAGTTCTCCAAGGCCAGATCCCCTTCTCCATCCTATACCCAGGTACCACACCATTTCATTTAACCCACTTAGTCGTCAGCTATACGGTATTTGTCCACTCTCCTTCAGCTGGTCGAGATAAACTCTCCCTTTGCTCTATTAAATACATCTTTCTTGGTTACTCTCCCATTCAAAAAGGATATCGATGTTTCTAGAAACAGTATGTCTTCGCTGATATCACATTCTTTGAAAGTACTCCTTACTTCTCGCAAGACCCTCTACCCTCACCAACTGAAACTAACCCCACTCTAACTATTGTTTCTGCACCTCCACCAGAACTCTATCAACTTTCTCTTACCACACCAGCCTCTTCCTCTTCATCTTCCACCACCTCTTCTCCACCTCTGGGGCCATCTTTGCCAGTATTCGGGCCAACAATCTCTTCAATGGATGGATCTAATACAAATAATAGGTCGGATCTTGATGTTCCATTGCTATTCGTAAGGGAGTTTGAACGTGTACTCAGCATTCCATTCATGATGTCATCTCGTATGCTTGGCTGACTCCTTGCAGGGATTTTTATCTAGCCCTCTTGGCCACTATCATTCCGACCACTTACCAAAAAGCTCTTACCATACCACACTGGAAATCTACCATGGATGAAGAAATGACTACGTTGACTGAAAGGGGTACTTTGATTCTTGTCACTACTCTTCAAGCAGATGTTGTTGGATGTCGATGGGTTTTTGTGGTAAAGTTTCATCCTGATGGATTGTGGATCGGTATAAGGCGTGACTGGTTTCTAAAGGCTTAACTCAGATATATGGAGTGGATTTCTTTGACACTTTGTCCCCAATTAGCACGCATCAGAACAATCCAGGTTCTCTTTTTTGTAGCTATCAATAAAATATGGCAAATGTCCTAGTTAGATGTCAATAATTTCTTCCTCTATGGATACCTCCAAGAATAGGTATATATGGAACAACCTCCAGGGTATGTTTCTCAGGGGGGGAGTCTCAGGTATGCAAGTTGCGGATGGCAATCTATGGCCTCAAGCAGATCCCCCGAGCCTAGTTCGACAAGTTTAGCCAAGTTGTCTCCATCATTAGTTTTGCTCGAAGTTCTGTAGATCACTCTCTCTTTATACTAAATACTTATCATGGGTTGGTTGTTCTTGCTGTTTATGTAGATGATATCCTCCTTACTGGCAATGATAAGGATGGAGTTGCTCTAACAAAGAAACATCTTCAACAAACCTTCATAACAAAAGATATAGGACCTCCTAAGTACTTTCTGGGAGTAGAAATCTCACGAAGACACAACTCAGTGGTGCTCCCACAATGAAAATATGCCACTGATCGTTTAAAAGAAATAGGTCTGCTTTGAGCTAAATCGGCTCGATGTCTGATGACTGTTGGTGAAGACAAATTTTGGAACGAGGACTCAACACCTCTTTCAGACATCATTAGGTACAGATGACTAATATGCAAGCTTATATACCTGACCGTAACAAGACTAGACATCTATTATGATGTAGGTAAGGTAATCCAGTTCATGCAAAACCCCATGGAGTGTCATCTCCAATCAACTCTAAAAATCCTAAAATACGTGAAAGGATCTCCAGGGAAGGGATTACTGTTTCAGAAGAATAACCATTTGAGGATTGACGCCTACTCCAATGCCAACTATGCTGATGATAAAGAAGATCAAAAGTCCACATCTGGTTCTTACACATTTGTAGGAGGGAATCTAGTTAGATGGAAAAGCAAGAAATAAGCTGTTGTATCTAGATCAAGCGCTGAGCCTGAATACAGAAGTATGGCTTAGACCACCTGTGAATTAAAGTGGCAACGAGCACTTATACATGACTTGGGAGAAGTCTATGAATATCCGTTACCAATGTTCTGTGACAACAAATCTAGCATATACATATCAAGAAATCCAATATTTCATGAGAGGACAAAACACATAGAAGTTGACTGTCACTTCATCAGAGAAGAAATATTGAAGGAACAAAACTGTACTCTATTCATCACCTCCGCTAATGAGCTAGCAGATATCTTTACCAAACCAGTATCGTCCTCATTTTTTGACATTTGTTCCAAGCTTGGCATGATTGACATATATGCTCCAGCTTGAGGGGGAGTGTTATAATATGAATGTGATCGCGCGGTCTAATCTTGTGTCCTATGATTGCTCGGTCTAATCCTGTGACCGACCCCTTGTGGTCTGATCGGTTAGCCATAAATAACCACCTATTATGTGATGAAGACCGGCGGATCCACCACACACCTTTTGTGGTCATGACATTTGTGACCGCAGTGACCGCCCTAACTGCATTAGTACTTTTGGATAATATTACTCCAACATCTCCAATTTGTAATCTCTCTCGTCTCATCCATTCTATATAAAGGAGGTCATACCTTTGTAATATTCATATTTTTTGGAAATAAATAATTATGTTATTTTCAACATCCTGTGTGTTATTGTAAATTACGGTTAAGGTATTTGTAAGTTCTCACAAAAGTCAACTCAATTCTAGAATTTATTGCAGGGTATCTACGTGATTCCTTTTAAGAATACAATAACACTCAAGCCTTTATCCCACTATAATGGGGTCGGCTATATCGATCCTTCGTCCCTATTGTGCCCTATCTTTAATCATAATCTCATTAATGCTTAAGTACATCAGGTCTTTCATTAGAGTTTCATTCCAAGACTTTATTGGTCTACTCCTCCCCCGTTTGACATGCCTAGTGATTAAACTCTCACAACGCCTAACAGAAGCCTCTAAAGGTCTCATTTGTACATGTCCGACCCATTTTAGTTGAGCTTCTCGCATATTCTATACAATAGGTGTCACTCTTGTCTTATCCCTGATACATTCAATCCTAATTTTATCCAAACTCCTATGTCCACATATCCACCTAAGCATTCTCATCTTCACAACTCCCATTTTTTCTCATATACAAAATTCATTGCCAAACACTCAAAACGGTAGAGCATCACTGGTCTAATTATAGTACAGTAAAACTTGCCTTTAGGTTTTAATGGTACCTTATGATCACATAAGATCGTTGACACACTTCTCCACTTCAACCAACCTGCATGGATTCTATGTATCACATCTTTATCTGTACCTCCATCTATTTGATCTATCGATCCCAAATATTTTAAAGCACCACTACGTGAAATATCTTAATCACCCAAATTATTAACGGAGTCATCCATCCTTCTTACACAACTAAATTTAAGCTCCACTCCTTCTTTGCCCTGCTCAACCTAAGACCCTTCTTTTCTAAAGTGTCTCGTCAAGATTCAAGTTTTGTGTTTACACCCTCGCGTGTCTCATCAACCAAAACAATATCATCCACAAACAATAAACACCAAGGTATTGCTTGTTGGATATGTCTGGTGAGTTCATATAAGATAAGGGTAACGAGATAAGGGCTTAAGGTGACCCTTGATGTAAGCCAACAGTGATAGGGAATTCATGTGTTATGCCTCCAGATGTCCTCACCCTGGTCACTAAATTTGTATACATATCTTTGATTATATCAATGTATGATACATTTACACCTTCATTTTCTAAGACTCTCCATAAGACCTCTCTTGGAACCATATCATAAGCCTTCTCAAGGTCGCTAACCATCATATGCAAATCTTGTTTTCTTTCTGGATAGTTGTCAATGAGTCTCCTCGGTAGATGTATAGCTTCCATGGTCGACCGCCATAACATGAATCCAGATTGGTTCTACAAGATCATAGTATCTCGTCTTACTCTTCTTTTTATAACTCGTTCTTATAGTATCATGGTATTACTCATTAATTTTATTCATCTGCAATTGACATAATTTTGTATAACTCATTTGTTCTTATACAAAGGTACCAAAATAGTTTTCTCTCCATTGTTCGACATCCTCTTTGTCTTCAGTATCTTATTGAAGAAATATGTAAGCTCCAAAATTATTTCATTCCCTAAGCATTTTCATACTTCGATGGGATTATCATGTGCCTCAACA
The DNA here is from genome assembly GCA_033032865.1 of Dactylorhiza incarnata. Classification (NCBI taxonomy): domain Eukaryota; kingdom Viridiplantae; phylum Streptophyta; class Magnoliopsida; order Asparagales; family Orchidaceae; genus Dactylorhiza; species Dactylorhiza incarnata. The sequence goes on from JAWHQI010000086.1 coordinate 819,666, forward strand.
GTATTTACATTTTTCATCATCTATAGAGCATCATTTACCTCCGATGCTTGAATTTTACAATAAAACATTATACTCCTACGATTTACTTAACTCTTCCAAGCTCAGTTCAATGTCTTTTTCTTCATTGTAGAGTTGATAAAAACATCCTTGTCATCCCTCTTTAATAGCCACATCATCCATCAAAACCAAATCAGTTTCATCATTTATGCATTTAACTTGGCTTAAATCTCTTGTCTTCCATTCTCTAGCTCGAGCAATTTTATATATGACATGCTCTCCATCTTTGGTATATAGTCGCTTATAAAATTCTTCATAAGCTTGACTTCTGGTTTTACTTACTACATGTTCAGCTTCTTACATTTATTAGTAATGTTTAGATTCACTTATAAGAATATGTATGAAAATTACAAAATCTCATACATATATACCGAGGAAAAGAGAGTTTCATATGTTCAAATAAATTCATACAAATCTTCTCCTTGCACTAATATTTGTTTATACAAATGAATCCAATTTTTAAAATATATATATATAATGTATAGTATTTACTAATAAATGATTACCAACAGAAAGATAACGAAGGAATTCCACCTATTCAAGGTTAGGAAATAGTAAATTTTGTTTGCATGAGCTGAAACATGAAGGAGTGCTTGGTCGGACCTCCACAGAGGGAAACAAAGATGATTATGTGGTACATTGAGAAGATGTTTCGTTATATAATGCCAAAGATGAAAGTGTTTCTTTCACAGATGTCGAAGAAACTATGAGTAGAGAAGGTGGAGCAGTGAGGTCAAAATTTGTTGTAGCTATCTCAACTAGATTTACACATGTAAGTTCCACAAAAAATAGTTAAACCAGTTAGTTCTCATGTCATCTTCCTCCTCTTACAAACAAAAAGAAATTTGAATGTCTCCACCTTTTCGGAGTTTTTTCTCCCCCATCCAGCCACTGTTTTTGACGTATAAGTAGTCAAAATTCATTGCCTCGATGAGAGGAATCCAAATTCATCATCCATTTTAAAAAATCCTTGAGGGGGTGGGGGCAGAGACCAGCCTGCCCCCTTAGATCTGAACCTGGTGTCTTGTCCCCTCTTTAGGACCATAAAGAGTTGAGTCACTGATGCTGAAAGTGCCCAACTGGTTATAAGTGATGCAATGCCTTTCAAAAGGCCATTGGTGACCTGCATGGGATAGTGCAGGTGTGACTCATTATTATGTTGGAGGAGGTGGGGGAGGCCTATTCTTCCTCTGATGGTGCTCTCATCATGACTGTTGTTAGTCGCCACAGATAGGACCTTTGTGAACCTCTGGTCTTGCCCATGGGGATGAGCTTCTGTCACTCTCTTTAGCTTGTTCCTCTCTCTGGTGGTATTCATATCTGCCTTTGCAATCTTGGCAAGGTGGACAATCTCCTCGAACGAAGCATGGTCAGCAGTAATTATGGTCTTCCTGATGGATTCGTTGAGATCCTAGAAGAATCTCTTAGCATGGATTCTATTATCCATGTCCATGACCTCACATATCGAGCGAGGTAAGAGAAATCCCATTGGTACTCCATGAACATCATGGTCCTCCATTGGAGGTGAAGAAATCACACGTGGAGCTTCGTCTGATCAGAGTCAGAAATAAAGTGCTCCATCAGTAGAATGGTGAAGACTCTTTAGGAAATATTTGTCGGATGGTGGTTTGCCAAGGTAGTCTGTAAGGCAATCCTCCACCATTGCCTAGCATAACCCTTCATAAGGGTGGTGGTTAGGGAAACTACATGTGGAGCGGGACAGTGCATCCCCCATAATATCTCCTCTATCCCCTCAATACCATCCTCTGTTTGGATGGTCATTCCCATCCCACTAAAGGACAAAAGATCCTGAAGGGGACTAGTCTCTATGTATCAGTGGGGCCCTATGCCGGTGGAGGTTGCTGTTACTACAATGAGGCCCAGAATATGTCCAGTAATGTAGTAAGGGTCAGACCAAATTTCATTTAGTAAAATGGAGTCGGCTGGGTAGGTGTTGTAGGAGCAGTGGGGGTAGCAGGAGGTGGTGGGACCCAATCATCAATTAGAGTGTCAGGATGATACATGTCCTCATCAATTTCCTCATCGTCATCATCCACCAACCCGAGACTAGGTTCTGGGATTTCTTGTTTCAAGTTTACATAGGTTATGTGTCAGAGATTTTTTTGAATTGTATAATTATGTTATTAAGTTATGTGTTTGGTGGAAAACATAGCCTAATTTAGTCTTATTAATGGAAATTTTGTGTGGTATTTCATCATGATTTATCTAATGGTCCACCATGTTTACGCTGCATAAGTTCATCACCAAACTAATTAGCTTGTTGTGGTGAACCAACTGTGATGATTTTATATATCTGGTTCATTTTGCTCTCATGTCAGTTGTAATGATCCCCCCTTAAAAGTAAGGAGATCCTTATTCCCAAGGCAAATGTCCAACCAAATAAACCGCATCTCAGTAGAGTATCCATCCCTCTCGCCAGATCCATGACCACATGGTTGCAACCCTCACTTGTATGGCTAATACATCATCACAATAACATTCACAAAGTATAATAGAATATTTGCTGGACTAAAAAGCATCACAACTAAATTAAAACATGATGATATAATAAAATGTAAGCCCACGGAGGGGCGAATAGTGTCTAGATAGATCAAGGCCATCATAGTCATATACTACAAAAGAAACACAGAATAAAGTTTTTATTCCTCTCCTCTCAATAGGGAAATACTCTCACGTCCTCGTAGATCATTTGGATTGGCTCAGTGGATTCGTCCTCTTTGGGGCACCTTTACGCTTGTCCATCATCTCCTTCTCCGTCGGTAGGGTCCTCAACTCCTAAAATAATAATGCACGAGTACGTTAGTTATGAGGACCAAGTAATTTCGACGCTCTTCCCTAGCCCATAAAGTGTACCAGGATGAGTACCTCTAGAAGATTTAATACAATACCTGAAGCATAATCATGTATGTGCAAATGAAACTACTAGGTTTCATATATATATATATGTGTGTGTGTGTGTGTGTGTGTGTGTGTGTGTGTGTGTGTGTTTGTGTGTTTGTGTGTGTGTGTGTGTTTGTGTGTTTGTGTGTGTGTGTGTGTGTGTAACTTAAAAAAGGAAGATGTCAAATCTACATGTCAATGTATAACTTCCTGACGGGGGTATACAATGTCGTATGATAGTGAGAACAAACAAGAAATTTTTAATATGACAGTATGATATGATGAGTATACATGATTGTCCTCACTATCACTCATATGACGCAATATAATTATTTTGCCATATGCCGATATATTGACATATTAAGAGAAGGAGCTCACTTACTATGCCTCACCGATGTGGGCAAACAGTGATGGTTCCCACTTCTAGATTATGAATACACACCATCTACCTAGGCATACATACCTCTATAAAACATAGGTACTCTCGAAGGGAACTCATCCTTACCTTGTGTGGAGATCCTCTCGGTACATAACCAAATAGGTGTGAGATAGACCTATAAGGATGGGGTAGCTAGCCCCCGACCATCTTCATTACCATCATCATAGAGTTCGTAGTCACAACTTCTCCCATAGTGTAACTCTAGGGAAGACAATGAATATGCAACATCAACAATCTGTTGGAACATGGTTTTCCGTATCCCTTTGGTTTGAGAATAACAAATCATACTTGTATTTGATCAAGTTTACCATTTTGTTCTTAGTATGCAGGAATGAACTAGGATGAAACTATGATGCTATATTTTGGTCTGGACTAGCTCAATGTGCTAAAAGAAAGTGGTCTAACGCCAGGCGTTAGAGCCAAAGCCAGCATTGACCCTCGATCCCACCAATGTGAAATTGCTATGGAGGGAAGTTGTCGTGATTGTGGGATCATTTTTGTAATAACTTAGTCTAACGTCAGGCGATAGCCTTAACGCCAGCTTTTAGGTTGCCTAAATAAGAGCTTTCCAAACATGCAATATCTCCTTCCTGGAATGAGTATATGTGCCATTAGTCATTACTAAATTGAGTCAACGCCTGGCGTTATACCTAACGTCGGCGTTAGCATCCTCTCCTATAAAAGGGTGGCTTTCATTCTCTTCAATTTGACAACTCATGGAGCCATAATCCACCTATCTGAAATCTTTGTCTGGGTCGTATTTCCTGACCACCAAAGATCTCCCATTCAAATTCAAGAGAAGGAATCAAAGGAGGATTTGATCAACGCAAACTCAACGTGAAGAACACACGCTTCAACTTCGATTATCTTCAGCGGTTCTTCATCGTTTCCTTCATATTTCTTCATAGGGAGTTTTTCAATTTGAATTTCATTTTTTGTATTACCTTTTTATATTTGTGATCGTTTAGTGGAGAATACACCGCGGTTGTTGGCGACTAGGTCCGTGTATGACTTATGGAGAATTCGCTGCGTGTGTTGGCGACTAGGTCAATGGCTTAGATCTTTGGGGTGCTCGAGGCCTTTCTGGGGATAGAGAGGCTAGAGGGCTTGAGACCGTATCTGTGGATGGATCAGTTAAAGCCAACCAGTTCTTAGGGAGAAGAGTCAGTATGGAAAACAAGAAAGGTTTTTTATATTCACGCCTCGATTTCTAGCGTTATGGAAATCCTCTTCTGTAATCAATTTTATCAATAATAATCACGTCTCTATTTGTTCAATAAAATTGATTTGATTTTCAATTCTAATAATTTACTTTTGATCTAATCTCTTTCTTATAAAATATCAAAAAAATTCTTTTAAAATATAAAGATTTCTAAAACCCTTATTCATCCGCTTTAAGGGCGCCTTAAGATCCAACAAGTGGTATCAGATCCAGGTTATTCCAAAATGGTTTCACCACTAGGAATAATGGCACATCATGATCTCGCTTCTACTAGTGGGGAGAAATTTTATATAAATGAAGAATCACTAGCACCACCTTTATTTGATGGAGAAAATATAAATGGTGGAAAATTCTAATGGAAAAATTTCTTAAGTCCTTAGACATTGAAGTTTGGAATATCACAATAATCAAACCACTGGATGATCTAAATAAAAAGGAATGTCATTTAAATGCAAAGGCTATGAATAGTTTATTTTGCACAATGTCACAAGATATTTTCAAATTGGTTTATTTTTTTTTCTAATGCGTACAAAATTTGGAAATTTCTTAAAGAGATTTATAGTCTTCCTCATGTAGGTATGGAGAAAGCGAAAGATTTACAAAATATACAAGCATGCATATGTATTCAAGAAGGCTCCTCTTTTGATGAATCCATGGAGTGCACGTCAAGCTGAATGGAAGATGATAACACATCAATGGAAGAGGAAAATGAAGATATCAAAGGAACGATAGGTTCAAATCTTGTCACATTCGTGAGCATAGTGAGCAAAAATTCTTTCTTTGCTACAACTTCAATTTCTACATTGCATATGCTCAATATTGCTAAATGTAAAATTAAGAAATTGAAAAAAGTCAACTCAAAATTACGTTTAGAAAATAAAAGTTTAAAAGCAAAAGCTAATGTAGAAAATAATCTTGACATGTCTAGTTCCACCTCGTGCTCTTTAATGAAAATTGCTTCACCTTGTATAGAATATAATGAATTAAAAAAATACAAGGAACTTGAAAATGAGTAGATTTTTGTAAAAGAACAAAATGAAAGATTATGTTTAGAAAATTCATCTTTACAAAGTGATTGTGCTATGTGTAAACATTATAAAATTGAAATTAAAGAGATGGATGAAACATTTGAAGAATTACAAAAATGATTATAAAACTCATATTGATTATAGTGTTACAACTCTTAAAAATAGCACAATTATAATAAAGGTAGACATAGTCTAAAAATTAAAAATAATGAATTAAAAGCTAAAGTCAACTTGCTTAAGGAAATTATAAAGAAACAATCACAACACATAAATCCATAATATCAAGCAAAATCCAAAAACAAGTTGAATATGAATTTCCATATCTTGACTAAGCCAAACAAAGGGAATCAAAAACATCAAAAGCTTGTAAATGAAATTCCAAACACTATCATCATTATCATTTACAACATCAATGTTCTCCCAACATAAAATTGAATGCAAATAAATTTCCTTTAAATAATAAATTCAAAAGTCACTTTTATCCAAAGACTCAAGTTAATGACTGTGGAAATTTGCTAAATCAAAATAATGTTCTTCCTAGGTATGAATAGAGAACCATTGTTAGAAACAACATATTAACTTCACTTGAAAAGGGATCATTCATCCTTGTCTCTAAATAAGTTCACACGATGTATTTGGGTACCTAAATATTTTCTCATTAGGTATCATTAAATTGCATGAAGTAGAAACAAATCAAAATGAATAATCAATACTCTACTTCATGATATGCTTAATTTTCTTCTTTTTTATTTTGTTTGTTTTGTCTTTTTCTTAAGCCCAAAACACTATGGTCACTTTATATATTTTTGTGATATGCTTACACACATTCTGCCTAAATTCTCTAATAAATCAAATTGAATGAAATTGAATAAAAAGTCATATCATTTATTTTAAGTGACCTATAAATACTCTTTTTAGCTCTCATGCTCTTAAATTTGAATTGAACCCTATTGAGTTGAATTGGGCTATTTTGACCTAGGTTTGACTTTGGTCAATTTGACTAAATTGGTTGACCAGATGATAGGGCTCTTGATCAACTATGACTCCTTTAGGGTTAGGGACATGGTGGTGGGGTTAATTCACAAGTGTAAGTTCAATTTGAGCTAATTTGACTTAAGTTGATCTGCCTCCTATAGTGGATCACATGTGTGTTCACTCAACTCAGTACATCCCAAGGTCACCACCAAGCTTAAACTCCCCTCACTCACCACATGTCCTACCCTACTTGAAGTTAAGGGGTCTAGTAGGAAATGGGATGTTACAGGTAGTCCTTTAATTAATTTATCTTTTGATAAATTTATAATTAGCTTGGTACTATAGTGACCAAGACGCCTATAGTAATGTTCTAATTCTTCATTTTTTTGAAATAAAACATTTTGTAGAAGAAAGAGAAAGATCATTAAAGGCAATCATATAGATATTCTACAATCTAGGAGCGGTGAGAACGACATCATTGTTTTATAATCTATGATTTTGCAAATATTTGTAGAAGATTCACATAAAATATTTAAACCTTTATCACATAATTGGCTAATTGAAATTAGATTATATTTTAAACCTTCTACAAACAATACATTAGAAATTGAAAATGATTCGTTACCCACAATACCAATGCCCATGATCCTTCCTTTTATGTTATCTCCAAAAGTCACCATCCTTCCTTTCTTCATCACGACACTAAGGAACTTTGTTTTGTTGCATGTCATGTGTTTGAAGCATCCCGAGTCCAATTACCACACGTCTTATTTGTCCTTAGCGTGCCAACATACCTAAAAGGGAGATGAGAGTAAATATTCGGAAACCCAAGAGGTTCCTCCCAGAGAATAGGTGGAAACCTTAGGCACTTAGATTTGCTTTAAAGTACTCCGTCCCTTCTTCCTGCACGAGTCTGTGGTGTGTCCAAATATATGACATTTGGCATATGATATAAAAGGGGTTGAGAACCTTTTCAGAGTTTTGTATAAACTCTTGTAGGAAGATGAGGTAACATCAGACATTTGAATTAATTTTTTTTCATAAGAATTATCTGTTTTGGATTTACTGCTACCACCGGTGTAAGGTGTTAACACTAGGCGATAGCTCCCAAAAACATAACCAAGACCATACTTTGCACTGCCATGACATTGGTTGACCAAGATCAAGTCAAGTGACCTTTGGCCAACTCTGATTTTTTAATGGCCATGTTTAAATCATGAGTTTAAGCTTTAAGAGCTGTGTTTTCCATTACTAACATAACACACTGATTCGCAAAAGTTTTCTTTCCTTCTTCTATTTGAGAAAGAGAGGTCTTTAAAGTTCTTTCTAATTCCCCGTTTTCCTTAGTGAGAGATTTGATAGTGGAGTGAGACTTAGCAAGAGCTTCTTCACGTTCTTTTACCCTTGCCAAGAAGTGATTGCACTCTTGGCAGGATACCTTCTCTTTCCCTACTAGTTTTACCTCTTTAGATAATTTTTTTATTTTCTTTTAATAAAAGTTTGTTTTCATATTTTAAGAGATTTATATCTCTTAAACTTTTATCAAAATATTTGCAAGTTTGTAAAGACTCGGTATATAAATCATCAAAAGTAGGAGGATGTACCTCAGTGTTGCTTTGGACACTGCATTCGTCATCAGATGACATATTTCTCTTTGCCATAAGGCACATGTTGGCCTTTTCTTCATCGCTGGAGGGGAGCCGCCTGATTCCTTGGAGGAGGAGGAGTCCCAAGTAGCTGCATTCAGTACCTTCTTTTTCTCATTGCCCTTGTGTCATTTTTCTTTTTGCTTTTTCAGATATTTCGGGCACTGGCTCTGAATGTGTCTAGTCTTTCTGCAATGGTAGCACTCTAGTGGCGGTCGATCATCATCATCATCGTCGCTACCTATTCCTTTCTTTGGTGAAGATCCCTTCTTGTTGAAATATTTCTGGAAGGTGTTTCTCCATTCTGGATTTTTCATGAATCTTTTGAATTTCTTCACAAAAGGCTCTCCTCGTCCTCTTCGTCATCATCTCTGTCGGCCTCCTTCTTTGATTTCAATGACAAGGCCTTCTTCTTTGTCTCCATGTTGTAATCTTGATGTTGAATTTTTAGTTCAACCTCATGAGTTTTGAGATTCCCAATGAGATTCTCGATTTGGAGCTTCTTTAGATCATGCGACTCTGAGATGGCTGTTATCATTGGATTGAACTTTGGAGTGAGAGACCAAAGAATTTTTCTCACCATGTTGCCACTGGAGAACATCTTTCGAAGCACTTTTGAGTCGTTGACGATCTTGGTGAACCCTGTGTACATTGAATCTATGTCTTCATCCGCCTTCATCTAGAATTTTTTGTACTCAGATTTTAGTTGGAATAGCTTGGAATCCTTGACCTGCGAAGTACCTTCACGTGTAATTTCTAGTAAATTCCATATATCGTAAGCAGTTTCACAAGCACAAGTTCGATTTAATTATCTTCTATCCAAATCACAAAATAAAGCATTCATAGCTTTAGTGTTATTATAACATCTCAGCTTATCATTATCATCCTATTTGTCCTTTGGTTTTTCTATAGATACTTCTCCAACAATAAATGTTGGTGGAGAGTAGTATTCTTCTATCATACCCCAAACATCATTATCTAAGGCAATTAAAAAACAACGCATTCTGGTTTTCCAATAATTGCAATCGGTACTAGTGAATAGAGGAGGTCTACTAATCCCTTGACCCTCATGAAAAGCATGATCATGGTGTGCCATTATTCCCAGTTGTGAAACTGTTTTGGAATAACCTTGCTCTGATACCAAGTGTTGGATCTTATGGCTCCCTTAGGGGGGGTGAATAGGGTTTTTCGAATTTTGAATAAAACTTGTAATTTTCATAAGAATTATTTTTGTTGCTACCACCGGCTTCAGTAGTTAACGTCCAACGCTAGCTCTTCAGAAATATAAAAACTTTTGAAAAATATGCCAAAGTGATTTTTCTTAAAAATTCTTAAATGAAATAAAATTCTTGCAATTTAGAGAAGATGAAAACCGATTTTATTTCAAAAGATAATTACAAAGATAATGATTTTAATAACGCTTGAAATCACTTTTTGATTCTTCATCGGTTCTTCTCCCAAGGATCAACTGGTTATAGCCTATCTTACCCCAGATACGACCTCTAGCCTCCCCTAGATCTACACCTAGACCTAGTCGTCTCACACACCGCGGTGAATTCCCCCTAAACCTCGCAAGGTCTAGTCGCCAAAAATCACGGCGAATTCACTATCATTACAAAAGAAAATAGAAGAATACAAAGTAAATTCAGAAATTAAAAACTCCCTTTATTGAAGAGCTCTGAAGGAGATGATGAAGAAATGTCATGAACATCATCGGAGTTGAAGCGTGTGTCCTTCTTGTAGTTTGACCATTTGGTAATCTCCTTCTCACTCTTGATCTTCAAAGATGGAGTTGGGTGTTCTCTGGAACTCAAGGATGAAGGCTCTCACAAGTGGTTGGAGTTGTGTCTTGAAAGCTTCAAGCATAGAGCAAAGAGATTCATCCTTTATATTGGCTCTAGAAACCATCGCAAGCGGTAAAGCTACCTCCAGCGCTAGTGTTCGTGCAGAAACGTGACCGATGTCGTGGAGGTCATGGCTGATCATGGCAAAATGTGGCCCTACCGCGCCGTGGTAGTACTAACGCTCTGCGTTAGCTCGATGTGAGCGTGGCATCTCGACGGCATTCCCTTCACGACGACATCCCTTCTTGTCGACATAGCTTCTCGACAATAAGCTATCGCTGGCGGTAATGTTACTGCCATGCATTAGCTATCTTTTTAGGGCTTTGGTTAAATTCATCATTCTATATATATGGGTATTATTCTAGTAGTTCCTACACACTATAAACACGCGATAATCAATCAAATACATAATGAGATTTGTTATTCTCAAATCAAGAGATGCAGAACGCATGCTCGAACAATACATCTGAGGTAAGAGACTTGGTCTCTGAATTGTAGGATTTTAAGATATGAGTTTTGGTTGGAGTTTGTCGAGGCTAGCTCATTGCTAGATAGGCGAAGGGGGAATGTGGATGTACCCAACTCGGGGAACCACTATAGTTATCTTTGTCTGTACTGTGAATTTTCTGTTATTTTGTGATTGTTACATAAACTCTATTTATTCAGCATTAAGTTTATAAAAAGGCAACAATACCTATTGTGAAGATTGGACGAATCCAATAACCAACAACTTCCATACCAAGATTATCATGATTTTTGATGTCAGTCCAAGTGTTAATAACATGACCTTGTCTGTCTACAGATTGGTTGAAATTGAAATCGTTCAGGTTGAACGTCATAGTGCTAGTGAACCAGATACCCACTACAAGTCAAGCAGCCAGAAAGAAATCTAAAGAACGGGAATTATTTAAACTAGCATATTGGAAGATCAATCAGCCAAAATAGCCATGAGCGGCTACGAATTATAAGTTTTTCCTTCTTGACTGAATCTGTAGCCTTCATTAGCATACTCATTTTCATTGTTTCCCTGATTAAACTAGAAGTTACCAAAGAACCATGTGTAACACTGAATAGGGAGCCGCTGAATTGTTAATTGAATTTCAATTTCAACGCTCCAATTCCGACGTAACGAACGGGTCCTTAGTGAATTTCAGCATAAATACGATGATATATATATATACGATATAGAATTATATACGAGCATTTCACAATACAAATTTATGAATCTTTTTTGTCATCAACAATAATTATTTTGTTTAGGGGTATAAAGTATAAACGGTCAATAAAATCATCCGAAGTATGATCCCAAATCAAATATTCAACGAGGCCAGCCGACATTCTAGAAGAAGAGAGCACTGGTGAATCAGCTTCAGCCACGTGACGATGCTGATGATTAAACTTCAAAGTAGTCCGACGCTGCCAGCTGCTTTCCCTCGGCGCCGCGTCAGCTTTTTCCCTGAAAACAAAATTCTTATTCTAAACTTTTTTCATATGCAATACATTTTAAGATCTGCGCTTTTCTAGATGACCATGTGGACGATTGGATGCCCCGCACTTCACGGTAAAGTGCAAAAATGCACTTTATCACCCCCAAAAATATGCTTCCGACTCTTATCCAATTTATGCATTGAGCGCATTTATGCACCATTTATCGTGCATTCACTACACAAAATTGATTATTTATACATGGTGTTGTTATGCACACATCACCTTTGCACACCCAAATCATAAATTAAACATCATTAATTCTATTTCTCAGGCCCACCCACCCTAAACCTAAGTGCACACCCCGATCAGAGCACTCTCGACTTCTACTTGAAAACTCGCAGTTCGCGACTCTCTTCACACTCGCCAACTTCCGTTGCCGCCGTCGGACGAGATTGTGAGCTCCGCCGCCGCCGCCCTGTTCGGAATTCTCCGGCGTCGTCGACATACCTGACCGCCGAGCCTCCACCCGGCATTCAAAGTTCTGCCCCTTCCCGACGCTATAGTTTTGAAGGTTTGTTACCTCAATCCGATTTCTTCCTCCTACAATAACCCTTCATTAGGAGCATTATTCCTCATCTAAAAAAAGAAAGAAGGAAAGAAGACTATTGTTTCTGAAGTCAAAAAAAAATATTTTGCTGTTTCTCTAATATTTTAGTCTACAAATAAAATTTCATAATGCGCACAAAGGCAATCATGATTGCATATAACACCCTCTATATATATGAAAAAAATATGTACACATAATAAACCTATTTAAATGTTACCACCATTAGGTTACATTTGTCTTTATTTTATTATTTCAGATATTCACGCCTATATTCAATCAATTATTATCCTAAATCAGACTTTTGAGTCCAATTATATTCACATTTCTCACACATATATTAAAAGGGTTAAATTTCCCTGCCCGAAACACTGCAGATGGCGAACATTGGTGCACTTAGGGCTGACATCGAATCGAGTTCGAGCGATTTTGGCTCGGGTCTAAATCGAAATTTTCGAGTCAAACTCGGCTTGAAATTGAAATCGATTTCGAGTCGAGTCAGCTCGACTCGAAATGACTTGATTCCGAGCTGGCTCGAAATCGAATCAAGCTGGCTCAATATAACCGATTCCAATTCGGCTCAATATTCGAGCGACTTTCGAGTTTCAAATAATATGCTCAGCCTTAGGTGCACTGGCGCAAAAAAATTTGTCTGTCGTGTGGACAAAAAATTTCCTATAAAATTTGTACTCTTATTTAAGAATTTGTTATTTAAGAATTTGTTTATTTTTATGCCGAGTTTTGTAACCCCCCCAAACCCAATATAATCTTCTAGAAAATTAAGGAATGAGGCCTCGCCCGTCGCGCACCTCCCCCGCCGCCGGCCTCGCCCGCCGCGCACCTCCGCGCCGCCGGCCTCACGCGTCGCCCACCTCCGCGCCACTGGCCTCGTGCATCGCTCACCTCCGCGGCGCCGGCCTCGCCCGTCCATCACCTCCACCCCGCCGGCATCGCCCGTCGCTCACATCCGCGCCGTCGGACTCTTCGCGCTCATCGCCCTCTGGCCTCGCTAGCTCATTGCCCTCCTCCGCGCTCGTCGCCCGCCGCCGTGCTCGCTCCTAAAGAGACTTGTGTTAGATTTCCAAATTAATTCAATTCGCGGGAGCCCGATAGGGTGATCGGTATTCGGTTGTGACTCTCTAGGCACGAGGGTGACGCGTGGTTTTGATTTTGAGTACGGCTTAGATCAAGATCCTCTAGATGGGAGGATGAACGGTCGTGATCGCTCAGGGTTTGCTCAAGGCCCTGAATGGGGGTATATATGGGCTTAGGAACCCATCTAAACCTAGGCCTTGGTTCACTCCCAAAAACCCACCATTCGGAAGCCGAGCAGCGTTTTTCTGTGTGAGATCGCGGATTTAGGGTTTGCATAGGCGATCTCCCATGCGCGCTTGTTCTTCTCGCGACAGCAGCAAGGTCGCCCCCCTTCTTCCTCGCGGTTCTAGGGCTCGCGATTCCCCTCTCCGGCGCGCGTCGATCAACGGGGCTTCACTGATCTTCCAGCACCGGCGCTCCCCTTCTCGCGAGAGCAAGTCGGCGACTCGCCCCCCCCCCCCCCCCCCCCCTTCTCCCTCCGGCGACACTGCAAGTTGGAGCTGCTACGCGCCTCCGCCCAAGTCTCGCTTTCCTCTGGCGTTGTCGACCTCCAACAGTGCCGACCTCAGACCTTCGTCGACCTTGCAGCTGTTTCGTCGACCTCCAAGCTGCTGAGGCCGATCCCTGCCCGATCCCTGCTCAGTTGCTGTTGGAGGTGCTCAGCCCGGGCTTGTTTGCTCAGATCTAGGAGGTGCTCCGTCCAGCGCTACAGTTGAAGTCGATCGTCCAAAAGTGGTCGTAATGGTCGGAGGTATAACCCCTCTATACCCGATCCTCGTTATTCCGCTGCGCTCTAGGGATTGCTCTTGATTCGGTTATGCTCACATTTGGTATCAGAGCCATATAGAGAGGAATACCTAGATCGGTTTTGAAAAATCTCTGTGATGATTTCATCCCAAAAAAATTTTTTTTTGTTATTGTTTGCAAAAACTGTGAAGATTTCTTCCCAAACATATTGTTTTGTTTTTTTTTTCAAACAAAGATTTGCGGCGATTTCTTCCAAAATGCGCGTTGCTATTTTTTTTTTGATGCTCATGGTTGTATGCTCGAAAATGTCGTGGTTGCCCGTTGCCCATTGTCCTGTGATGGTGTAATATTTTTTCAATTCGGCCATGTAATCATTATTTAATTTTCTGGAATGTATTTGGTGGCAACGGAAACTCCGACATTTTCGACCCGAATTCGATCTCCGTGACCGTTTTCTTGGTGGAGACCATTTCCAATCCAGTGTTCCTGGGAGCTCTCCGATGCGGCGGAGGAGGTGCAAACAACAGAAAAACTCCTTCAACTTCTCATTTGGCGGGGTGGAGTCACGAGTCATCCGGCTTTTGACGCGTTGCAGCTGAAGGTGGTTGGAAATCGGATTCGGGTCCTCCTTTTGGTTTATGAGCTCCAAACAATTTGTTAGCTTTTAGTGCTCTAATTAGAATAAAGTTTTATCGAGTTTACCAAGAATAGCCAAAGCATCTTGATAAACCCGATAAAGTGATTATACCGGTTCACATCATGGGGTGTGCTTAATAAATCACAAATTAATCTAATTATTGCACGTTGTAATTATTTTTCGAGGTTGTTAAAAATTACTCGGCCCCACAGGGAAGTAATTGATAGCAACGACGAATTTTAATTGGCTTATAATGGTAAGTGTGTACCTTGATTAATGAGTCTCCATACCCACAGGTACGAGATTTCATTACGCGTGATACATTTTCTTACTAGCTATATAATTGAATAAAGCGAGATAAAATCCTATGCGCTAGCGGTCTTTGCCCAAAGGGAGACTGGATTTTATCATTAACAATTGATATGGGTTAATTGTTAAATAAAGATTGCTACCTCAATGCGTAAAAAATTACTATTTTTTCGTT
Source organism: Dactylorhiza incarnata (assembly GCA_033032865.1). NCBI lineage: Eukaryota > Viridiplantae > Streptophyta > Magnoliopsida > Asparagales > Orchidaceae > Dactylorhiza > Dactylorhiza incarnata. Next base: position 834,773 of record JAWHQI010000086.1, read on the forward strand.
GCTTTAAAATCAATAGTAAGCGTGTATGTTTTTATGGTCTTTGCAGTTTTTAACACAGTAATCGACCCAACTCAATTTATCCCCACTCTCTCGGGGGACAATTACAAAATATAGAAAGATAAGGTGCTTCTTGCCTTAGGGTGCATGGACCTTGATTTGGCTCTTCGCACGGAGGAGCCAGCTGTGCCTACGGCCGAAAGCTCTCCAACTGACCGCACCTTATACGAGCGATGGGAGAGATCCAATCGCCTCAGTATAATGGTAATCAAGACCCACGTCAGTCAGAGCATAAGGGGATCTATCCCTGAATGCAAAACTGCTAAAGAACTGATGGGGGCCATTGATGAGCAGTTTGTCAGCTCTGATAAAGCTCAGGCCAGCACCCTAATGGCAAAACTCTGCTCCATGAAGCTCAAAGGGACAGAGAGTGTACGAGGACATATAATGGAAATGAGAGACATAGCTGCTCAGCTGAAGACCTTGGACGTTGACTTTTCGGAGTCATTTCTAGTCCACTTTATCTTGACTTCATTACCTGCCGACTACACTGCCTTCAAGGTGTCTTATATGACACATAAGGAAAAATGGTCAGTTGAATCACAAGAAAGGTCAATCAAGCAAGTCCAAGGGTGACCCAAAGGGCAAAGTCAAGGCGATAGCTGTTTCCATCAAGAAACCGGATAACATAAAGCTACCAACTTGTTTCTTTTGCCACAAGAAGGGTCACATGAAAAAGGATTGCAACAAGTATAAAACTTGGCGCGCAAAGCATGAAGGTACGACGTCATTAGTGTGTTATGAATCAAATTTTGTCAATTCACATAATTTTCATAACACATGGTGGATTGATTCAGGCTCTACAATCCATGTTTCTACTGTCATGCATGGGTTTCAAACTCTAAGGAAACCAAATGATGGGGAACTATGCGTCTATTCAGGGAACAAGATGGCGTCTTCTGTTGAAGGTGTTGGGACATACAGGCTCGTCCTTCAGACCGGATACATTTTGGACTTAGAGAAGACCTTCTTTATTCCAAGTTTTTCAAAAAATTTAGTATCTGTATCAAGACTATCGCCTATGGGCTTTGATTTTCAGTTTAAGAACTTTTCTTTTCTGATTATTAAAGATGCAGTAACTGTTGGATCTGGTAAATTAACTGATGGTTTATATAGTCTTGATTTAAATTATATGCAGTCATTCACCACAGTGCATGATAACAGCAGTAATAACAGTGTAAAAAACATCAATTCATCTAGCTTATGACATAGGAGATTAGGTCATATCTCCATAGAGCGCCTCAAAAGATTAGTGAAGGAAGGTGTCATTCCGACACTTGATTTCACTGATTTTGGGACTTGCATACCATGCATAAAGGGAAAGCATACTAGCAAGTCCACTAAAGGAGCTAGAAGAAGTGATGCAAAATTAATGATAATTCACACTGACATTTGTGGACCATTCAACACCCTTTGCCTAACTGATCAAAAGTATTTTATTACTTTTATTGACGATTTTACTAGATACATGTATCTGTACCTTCTGAATGAAAAATCTGAAGCACTTAATGCTTTCAAAGTCTATAAGGCAGAGGTAGAGAAACAATCTGGTTTGAGTATCAAAATTGTAAGATCTGACAGGGGTGGCGAATATTATGGTAGGTTCACAGATGGATGCCAAAGACCGGGTCCATTCGCTAGATTTCTTCAGGAACACGGAATCATAGCTCAGTATACGACTCCTGGCACACCACAAAAAAATGGTGTAGCCGAAAAGAGGAATCGAACTTTAATGGATATGGTAAGGAGCATGACAAGTGTCTCATCTCTCCCTCCTAACATGTGGAGTGAAGCTCTAAAAACGGTCGTGTACGTTTTGAACAGGGTCCCATCCAAATCAGTTCCTAAAACACCCTTTGAGTTATGGAATGGATGGAAACCCAGTTTGAATCATGTACACATATGAGGTTGTCAAGTAGAGGTTAGGGTGTACAACCCACATGAAAAGAAATTAGACCCAAGGACAGTCAGTGGTTTTTTCATTGGCTATGCGGAAAAATCCAAGGGTTATAGATTTTATTGTTCCTCTCACACGCTCAAAATAGTAGAAGCAAGGAATGCCAGGTTTCTTGAGGAACTCCACACTGGTGAGAGTAGTTCTCATAAAGTTGTGATAGAAGAGGTGCAGGAGACTGCACCTTCAGGTAGTGGTGTTGAACCTGGTGGGCTCATACCTGCTGTGGCTCAACATCTACCTATTCGGATCTCAACTTATGAAGGAGTGATCTATGAGCCTCCTATCCAGAGCTCTCATGAAGATGTGGTTAGTGAAGCAGTCATTCAGGAACCACCACAAGTGGAGACTGCACCACAAACACTTGATCAATCAGATTTAAGAAGATCTTCAAGAGTCAAAAGGTCGGCTATTCCTTCTGATTATGTTGTATACTTACAAGAGATAGACTACACGTCTGGACTCAATCAAGACCCCATTACCTTTTCAGAGGCGATGAGCCGTACAGATTCTGAAAAATGGTATGAAGCTATGAAGGATGAATTAAACTCAATGGCAAACAATCAAGTATAAGATCTAGTAGAATTACCAGAAGGTTTTCGTGTTGTAGGTTCCAAATGGGTCTACAAGACTAAAGTGGATGCCTCTGGTAATATCGAACGATATAAGGCAAGACTTGTTGCCAAAGGTTTCCTTCAAAAGGAGGGCATTGATTATCATGATACCTTCTCTCCGGTCTCTAAGAAGGATTCATTAAGGATTATCATGGCCCTTGTAGCTCATTTTAATTTGGAGCTACATCAAATGGATGTCAAAACGACATTCTTAAATGGGGAAATTGAAGAAGAAGTATACATGAAGCAGGCTGAAGGATTCTTTTCAAAGAAAGGACACAACCTCGTATGCAAATTAAAGAAATCAATATATGGGCTAAAACAAGCCTCACGACAATGGTATATAAAGTTCCATAATGTCATTACCTCATTTGGTTTCGAGGAAAACATTGTGGATCAATGTATATACATCAAGGTGTGTGGGACCCGATTCATGCTACTAGTCTTGTACGTTGATGATATTTTGCTTGCGAGTAACAACTTGGGAATGATAAAAGAAACTAAACAATTTCTCTCTAAAAATTTTGACATGAAAGAGTTAGGGGAGGCTTCCTATGTGATAGGAATTGAGATACATAGAGATAGATCTAAAAAAATCTTGGGGTTGTCTCAGAAGGCCTATGTCAACAAAATTTTGGAAAGATATAATATAAGAAATTGTTCTAGTTCTATAGTTCCCATAGTAAAGGGTGACAAATTTAGTTTGTTACATTGTCCTAAAAATTCTCTGGAGTTGGAGTCCATGAAGAATATTTCCTATGCATCTGCGGTTGGCAGTTTGGTCTATCTAGATGTTTGCACTAGACCGGACATTGCATTCGTGGTAGGGATGTTGGGTAGATATCAAAGTAATCCTGGGATAGAGCACTGGACAGCAGTCAAGAAAGTATTGCGCTATCTCCAGGGGACGAAAGATTACATGCTTACATATAGAGAATCCGACAATCTGGACCTGGTCGGATACACAGATGCAGACTTTGCAGGCCGCCAAGACTCGAGGAAATCCACATCGGGCTACATCTTCATGTTGGCCGGTGGTGCAGTGGCATGGAAGAGTGTCAAACAGACTCTCATCGCATCCTTGACTATGGAGGCAGAGTTCATTGCATGTTATGAAGCAACAAAACAAGCATTGTGGTTGAGGAACTTCACCTCAGGGCTTAGGGTGATGGATACAGTTCCTAAGCCAATGAAGCTTCTATGTGATAATGCTGCAGCAGTGTTCTTTGCAAAGAACAATAAAAGTGGGAGCCACAGCAAACACATAGATATAAAGTTTTTGTGGTCAGAGAAAATGTGCAGGAAGGGAAAGTCATCATCGAGCATATAGGCACACTGCTTATGGTAGTAGATCCCATGACTAAGGGGCTCCCACCTAAGTTATATAAAACTCATGTCGAAAGAATGAGACTTGTGGACTCGTTTGATGCTTAAGTTGTCATGACATATTTTGTATCTCTCCTGTTATTATTTTAATGCAGTATTTTAGTTTATCATCTCTTTGTGCACTCTATGATTTTGTTAGAGATTGATATTGCATTAAAGAGTGGGAGCACCCACTCATAAGGGATTAACACCACATAAAGCACTTGATAAGGTTTAACCATCGCATTGTGATTGTGGAAGGAAGTACTCGTCATATAAGGTACAACCGCCACAGTTCATGTGGTGGTGATGTCCTATACAAGTATAAAGACGTCACACAAGGTTTGGGTCAAGAGTCACTGTTATTTTAAATTATAGTGTATGGCCATACGTAAAGTTTTGAAGTTCACTGTCACCCTATGAGTCTATAGTTATTCTACTATTATAAAATAAAACTAATTATTTCAAATAATAGGAGGTGTTTCCCCGTGTTGAATCAAGTGGGAGAATGTTAGATTTCCTAATTAATTCAACCCACGGGAGCCCGATAAGGTGATCGGTATTCGGTTGTGACTCTCTAGGCACGAGCGTGACGCGTGGTTTTGATTTTGATTACGACTTAGATCAAGATCCTCTAGATGGGAGGATGAACGGGCGTGATCGCTCAGGGTTTGCTCAAGTCCCTGAATGGGGTTATATATGGACTTAGGAACCCATCTAAACCTAAGCCTTGGTTCACTCCCAAAAACCCACCATTCGGAAGCCGAGCAACGTTTTTTTGTGTGAGATCGCGGATTTAGGGTTTGCATAGGCGATCTCCCGTGCGCGCTTGTTCTTCTCGCGACAGCAGCAAGGTCGCCCACCCTTCTTCCTCGCGGTTCTAGGGCTCGCGATTCCCCTCTCTGACGCGCGTCGATCAACGGGGCTTCACTGATCTTCCAACACTGGCGCTCCCCTTCTCGCGAGAGCAAGTCGGCGACTCGCCCCCCCCCCCCCCCCCCTTCTCCCTCCGGCGACACCGCAAGTTGGAGCTGCTCCGCGCCTCCGCCCAAGTCTTGCTTTCCTCTGCCGTTGTCGACCTCCAACAGTGCCGACCTCAGGCCTTCGTCGACCTTGCAGCAGTTTCGTCGACCTCCAAGCTGCTGAGGCCGATCCCTGCCCGATCCCTTCTCAGTTGCTGTTGGAGGTGCTCAGCCCGGGCTTGTTTGCTCAGATCTAGGAGGTGCTCCGTCCAGCGCTACAGTTGAAGCCGATCGTCCAAAAGTGGTCGTAATGGCCGGAGGTATAACCCCTCTATACTCGATCCTCGTTATTCCGCTGCGCTCTAGGGATTGCTCTAAATTCAGTTATGCTCACAACTTGGAGATTTTACTTAGCTTCCAACGCTACTCTCCGAGGGAGACTTGAAGATCTTACTTGGTCTCCAACATCAAGCTCTGAAGACTACTCGACGACCTCATTTAGTTCTCATCTCCGAGCCGAGAGCTCCGATCGCTACGTACGTCATCTCAACGGCCTCAAGTCCCGAGTCCAGAACCCCGGTTGCGGCATTCAACATTACATATTACTTTTGAGCATGCTCATCACCACTTCACTCCAAGCGACCTCTGCGATCCAAAAGAATCATTGTAACGAGTGGTAACCTGTCACCCTCGAGAGATAACTCTTGTAACACTCTAAAGAACGGTGCATCTTGGTCGGCACCGATCGATCCGGTCCCGTATGTTTTTCTCCTTTTTGTGGTTTTTTCACATCAAAAGTCTTGCTGTCAACTGTTGGTCTTTCCTGTGACTGTTTACGCGCTCGACTCGCTCTTGAGCTGAGACGGTTCAATTCAACCGGTATACGGGAGCGTCGAGCGACCCGCAACCAGCACGCTTTATGTGTTTTCTGTCATATTGCTTGGTTTTAATCATATATTCGTTGGGATTTATTACCGTCGTCTTTTAATTAATATTACGGCCTTGAAATTATCCGTTATTATTTTCAAGATAGATGTATTTCATTAAGCTCTTCTGTTTTTTAGAAGGCTTATAAAAGTTATGTTTGTTGGAATATTGAGTAGTCTCAATCAAAATATTTCTTGTGTTCTACAATGACTTTGATTTTTTGCTTCATCTATTATAAGTTTGGGTGATTTGTGTATCCACGCATATGTGTTTTTGGTTTTGTCGGGTATTGTATCTTGGAGAAATGAGCATCAGCTGAAAGCTCTATCGGAGGGTGGTCCCACTTCAATAGGAATATAATCACCCGGCTTACCGAAACTCGACATCTATCTTAATACATATTAATTTGCTCTTCAATTATTTTATAAACACGAATTACTAACAATTCCCACCAATGTAGAGTAAATTGCCAAGTAGGGCTTTATTGGTCACACCAATATGTCGTACCTCGGGTGTGATAGTTGAGGAATTAATTTGTGATATTTTACCCCTCCTTTTGTTGCTCTTAGGTGTTCTTGGGTCTATTTGGCAAAGCGATTGACGGTCGTAAATACGGTGGTTATGAACTATCATTCGTAAACGCACAAACTCACCTAATTTACCCCATCGACTTTTATGTTCAAAATTAAACTTTTTTCTTGATCGTGGTCACAACCGTTGTCATGCCAAACACACATTTTATGATGGTGACATTTTTTTCTAACTCACCAAAGCAAAAACGCCACGCCAAACAGAACTCTTATCTCTTTATCTTTGTTAGTGTTGTGAGCGCTCAATTTTTGCGTGTTGTCATCCTCAAAGAAAGAAGAAGTTTGGTATTGTCAAGGTCGTGGGAAATGTAATCAGATGCCTAGCTCATGAGGGAAAACTATAAGTTAACTAATCGTATAGTAGGATTGTAATTAGGCGAACAACTAGGACGACGATGTTTGTGATCACGTGTGGGAGATTGATCCGAGGAGTTCCATTTCGAAAAACTCGAGCAACAATCTTGGATGACGAGTTTGTTTAGTCTGTTATCTTGTTATTGGCAAATCTATACCATTACTTTGTGGTAGTAGTTTCCGATCATGCGGGGTTAGAGATCTGGATTACTTAATCAGGTATGTAAGGCAAATAAAACATTTGTGTAATAATTTATTAGGAGACCGGGCATCATATGACACCTATTTTTGAAAAATTTATCGGCCTGAAATCTTAAGGGAAGTTGTCTTGTCATTGCGTGTTCATTTATGATGATAATTTAGCGCTCTAACGGTTCTTAAAAGGCGCGTCTTCTCTCATTTTAAGCGACCATATATTGTTTTTTTTTGGGAAATCTAACGTGTGCTTAAGAATTTGATGTGCAGGCTTAGAAATTTCTGAGAATAATGGTCGTGGTGAGCTTCAGCGGAGGAAGATGAAGGCGGAAAGGGGTTACTGAAATAAAGCATGACTATGAAGCTACATGAAGACTCTCCATTCAACTTGTTTTAAAATTTTAAGCTATTTATAGATAGTATTAACTTCAATAAGTGAATAGGAAAAGAGAATTCACCAAGTTCATGAAATTTGATGAGTTGCTATTATATAAGTAGTAGATAGATAAATGAGCGGATGAAGTCAATATCTTGACAAATGTTAATTTTACTAGCCGCATGAACTCTGTGTCTTACGAGAGCTTGCACTCAATCACTGCGCGATGTCCATTCTTGAAAGGAAGAAGAATACAAAAAAGTGAGCAAGATTAGCAAAAGCAGACTCCTAAATTTTCATTCATTTGAAGATTTCTTACAGCATAAAGTTCCAAGTCTATTTATAGAACTTTGAGAGAAATTTAGGGGTTCGTTCGTTTGGACGGAATTTGTTTTTTGGAATTTACATTTGAGATTAGAAATTCAATTCTAGCGTTCGGTGCGACGAAATTTACATGGATATTGATTTTTATGTGAAAAATCATGACTATGACTTTGAACTAAAAAATCCAATCGTCAATTCTTACCTAAGCCCATAAGTTTTCCGCATAATTGAGTGTTTTCTCCGGTGCGTACGTTTCTCGGCCAGGGCGCGTGTTTTTTGCACGGGCGGGGGTGTTTTTTGCCCGGGCGTGTGTTTTCGCCCTGGAGTAATTTTTTCGACCGAGCGGAAATTTTTCGCATCGGCGGGGTTTTTTTCGACCTGGCAGGTGCTTTTTCTCCGAGACGCACATTTTTCGCTCGAGCGCGCATTTTTCGGTCTGGGCGGACTTTTTTCGCCCAGGCGAGCGTTTTTTGCGCAGACGAACATTTTTGCGCTGGCGCGCGTAATTTGCCCATACAAATGTTTTTCAATCGGGCGATCGTATTTCGCCCGGGCGTGCGTTTTCCCCTGGCCGTGTGTTTTTCGTTCGACAACGCAATTTTCTGCAGGGGCGAGCATTTTTCGGCTAGGAGCAGGGTTTTCGGCCGGGCGTAAGGATTTTACACATATTTGCATTTTTTTGTCGGCCACACGTTTTTCGGTCTGGCGCGCACTTTTTGATCAGTTGCTCATTTTTCAGCCCGGGCCCGGTTTTTTGCCCTATCACGCGTTTTTCTCCGGATGCGCATTTTTTGTCGGGGCGTGCATTTTTCGCACCACCTCGCATTTTTGCCCGAGACAAAAACGCGCGCCCGGGCCAAAAATTATGCGCAATCTGGTGAAAAACGCGCTACCGTGCAGAAAAACACACTCCTGGTCGAAGAACCCACGATCGGGTGAAAAACGCGCGCCCGTGCCGAAAACATGCGCGAGCGGGTGAAAACTGTTGTAAAATCTGGTACACACGCACGCACAACTATAAAATTCGCAGATAAACAAGAACATAAAACAGGACAAAACTGCGCCCGACAAAACAATATATAAATGTCATTGCAAGAAATAACAGTAGAAAATAAGACTGTCCGGTGAAACACCGCAGATGCGCTAGACGTGCACCATCCGCGGAAAATAGAAGATCTAGACTGTAATCCGCTTAGTAGACGCACAAGGTTCACTGGAACCTTCACCGTCAAAGTCTGACATTCAGCCGCACCACCACCGGAGACCAACGCCACCACTGGAGACCAAACGTCGTCAAGGCTAGCTGCACACACGCATGTCTCCAAACGTCACGCCTCTTCACTCCAAAGAACGACCAACGCAACGCCGACGACTATCTCCTCCAAGACCGACGGCAACGCTAGTCTCCACCAATGTCGACGACAATATCCTCCAAGGCCGGCGGCAACCCCTCCAAGACCGGCGATCCTCCTTGAGGTCGACGGCCTCCCCGATCGCATGAGAGAGAAACGAGGGAGAGAGAGCAAGAGAGAGAGAGGGAGAGAAGAGGGAGGCAGTGGTTGTTGTTTCCCAGGCGGATCCTTTCAAAGCATGAGGCAACTCCCTTTTGATTTCACACGGTGGTAAGGTTTTTATCAAAACTAAAACCTACAAACTATATATATATATTTCTCTCTCTCTCTCCCCTTCTCTCTCTCTCTCTAACAATCCACCCCCTTGGTTCGGGATTCAGAGCCACCACCTGCACGAAGCATCACCCCAAAGTCCTAAGGCATCAGCCGACCTGTTCCAGTCGACCCATCTCTGCTCTGGCTTAACCCCTGAATGTCGACGCAACTGGATCACTGAATCTGACTCGCCTAGTCAGACTACCAGAAGGGCGATCCCTTACACCAGCTCGACCATCCACTCTGTCGGCCGCAAAAATCATGGGCACACCACCTTGCATCGTGATCCCCATCAGCCGGTACAGACCACCGCACTGCATAGCGCACATGAGCATTGTGCGCCCTCGTGTCACTGCCAGACTTCCACCTATCGCCGTAAAACTGCATCCTCTAGAGTCCAATCTGCCCAGCGATATCAAATTCATGCGCAGCTTAGGTACCAGATGTACCCGCTCAAGCCAACGCACTACTCCATCATGCATCCAGATGTCTACCGTCCCTGTCCCCGTGATCTCACATGCTGAGTCGTCACCCACAAAGACTGACCCAGTCGTCACCTCCAGTGAACTGAACATCCCTGCATTTGAGCAAATATGCTACGAAGCGCCAGGATCCAATATCCAGCTATCCGAGTCACAAGGACTCTCAGCGATGAGGAGAGACACATCACTATCATCTGTCATAGCTACCGTTGCCTTGCCCGCATCCTGGATGTCCCCAGAAATCTGTGCACGCTCCAGACAATGTCTCATGATATGGCCACTTTGCCTGCAATGATAGCATGCCACTGCCTTCCTCGATGCAGATCTGGACCGTGCACTACCATATCCCTTCTCGAACTGCCTCCCTCTCTTTCCTCTTATTGCCAAAGCATGCTTACCTTCAGGAGCGGGGTTCGACAGCACCTGACTGGACAGTAATGCAGAAGTGATCTGCTCCACGTCCAATGTATCCTTCCAATACATAATAGTAGTCTGCATGCGCTTATACGACGCCGAGAGTGAGGTAAGATGCAATAAGGCCTTGTCTTCTTCCTCCACCTTCACACCCAACCACATGCAGATGGCTGAGAAGGCCATTGAACACATTGAAGTATTCCTGCAGGTTACCACCCTCCTGCAACTTCAGGCCATACAGTCGCTGCTTCAGTAATAGCCTCGTGGTCAATGAGTTGCTCATGTAGAGTCCCTAAAGCTTCTCACATAGCTTGATTGCAGAATCTTCAGCACCGATGTTGAGCAACACCTTATCGTCGACGCACGTTGTTCGGAATTGTATCCACAATTACCTTGATTTGAAGGAGTCCCCTTGAACTAAGTTAAATTGAGTTTGTATTTGATGTTGCTCTCTAGTAATGTGTTTGCAGGTTTTAAATGACTAAGTACAAACCAATGTCAGGTTTCAATGGGTCATCAAACACAGGCCTATGTAATGTAATTCCTCATTGTATGGACCAAGGTGTTGATTCATGTGAAATCTCTCTATTGGGATGTACTTCTTGTTCAAACATAAAGGAAGAGCTAAAGGAAGGTGCTGATGTTCTGTGTTCAAGGAAGAAACAAGATTTTTCTAAGTAATTCTGTGTTTGATGAAAGTTGGTGCGTTCTTCGATCTCAGTTCGACGAACGGAAGTATTTTCGTCGAACTCTGTTCTTTTGTTCTGAGAGAAGAAATGTTTTTCTAAATACTTCTGCGTTCGAAGAATATTGGTGCGTTCGTCGATCTCAGTTCGATGAACTGAATAAATTTCGTCGATCTCAATTTGCCAGAGTTAAAGTTGTTTTCGTCGATCGCGTTCGTCGATCTCCGTTCGACGAACAGAAGAAGTTTTCGTCGACCGCTGTTTCGCCAGAGTTGAAGTTGTTTTCGTCGATCGCGTTCGTCGATCTCAGTTCGACGAACTGAATTTATTTTGTCGATCTCAATCTTTGCTGAAGATAAAGCAATTTCGTCGATCTCCGTTCGACGAAGTGACAAAATTTCGTCGACCGCTGTTTAGCTAAAATTTGAAGTGATTTTCTTTGATCGTCTTTCGTCGATCTCCGTTCGACGAAGTGACAAAATTTCGTCGATCGTTGTTTTGTTATAATTGAAGTATTTCTTTGAGCTCAGTTAGACTAATCTTCTGAGGCCGACGAACTGACTCAATGCTGTCTCTGATTCTCCATTTCTTTTTCTCGAGATTATTATCTATCTCTCGAGAAGATTTTCTCTCCTGAAAATTCCTTCTATTCTCCTTCTCGGAGCCGAAGCCTATTTATTTCTCGAGAAATCCTTTGCTCTCGAGAAATTAATTGTTTTGTTCTTAATTTCTTTTTCTCAGAAGCTCTTTTATTTCTCGAAAAGTTTATTGTTCTCGAGAAATTAATTCCCTATGTTCTTAATCCTATTTTATCAGAAGTTCTTTTATTTCTCGAAAAGTCTTTTTGTTCTCGAGAAATTTAGTCATAAGCTGAAATCATTTTTCAATCCTTTTTGACAGGACGTTAAATCATTCTGTCTTTTTTGACGGCTCTTTTGATTTCGTTTAAGGTTTATTATACCTTAATTGGTGTCGTTAAGCCTTTGATAATATAATGCTCTCGTTCTTAAGATTCTTATTCATTATTCTATTCTGATCAAGCCCTAACTCTCCTCCCGTTCCAAGAATGAGAAAGTGCCGCCTCCTGTCGCGAAAAGCTGGAGATCGATTTACTGTTCTAAATCAGTTGTCTCTAGTGGAAGAAAAGGTTCGATTGCTCATTGCTCCTTCCTCTGCAGATTCTATTGGATCAAATCGAAACGAAGAAGGTCAGATCTGAGTTTTTATCATTCTTCCTCCTCGCCATCAAGTCAAAGTTTTTCAAGTCTCAAGAAGGAAGAAGATCTCTCAAGCGTTTCAGATCTGGTTATGTTTTGATAATTTTGTATCAAATCTATTATTACATTTGATTGTAGGAGAAGTTTTCTCCGAGTTGTAGGAGAGGTTATTCTCCGAGTTGTAAGAGAGAGATTCTCTCTGAGTTTGTAGGAGATTTGTCTCTGAGATTGTAGGAGTGTTGACTCCGAGATTGTAGGATCATTCTTGATCTGAGTTATATTGAAGTAGTCAAGTCTAGTTGTGGTGCTAGATTGGCGAGGTCGGCAAGTGGAGTACCCAAGAACGGGGAACCACTATAAATTCCTTGTGTTATCTGTGTTTGTGATTTGCTTTCTGTGCGTTCTATTTCCTCAAGTTTTTAATTCCGCAAAAGACGCAGTTATCACCTATTCACCCCCCCTCTAGGTGATTTAGGTTGGCACCTAGATACTTCAATTGGTATTAGAGGGTCGTTGTTCGTTTCTAGGTTAACACCTTGAACAGGATCTATCCATTCTAGTTTGTAGCAAATCATGGAAAGATGCAAGGAATCCTCCTCGCTGAAGTTGCTTATCTGCACAAAGGCTAATTTCCCCATGTGGAAAGAGAGAGTGAGATTCTACATGGAGGCCGCAGATCCGAGAATTTTTCAAGTTGTGGAAGAAGGCCCTCAAGTGCCTATGACTGCCTCTACAATTGACCCTACTGTAAGGATGCCTAAAAATATGATGGACTTAACCAAGGATGAGATCGCCATCGTTACCTTGGACAAAAAGGCGAAGAACATAATTGCTAGTGCTGTGAACGATTCGATGTTGCAAAACTTAATTCACTGCCAATCTGCTCAAGAGATGTGGATATCCTTGATTGTTCTCATGGAAGGTACCGAAGTGGTAAGGGACGATAGAAGATCTCTACTCAACCAAGAGTATGAGGCCTTCAAGCAGGGAAAGAAGGAGTGCATTGTCGATGCATATGAAAGATTCTTCAAAATAGTTAACGGCCTAAGAAACTATGGTCGGGTCTTTACAAATGGTGAGCTAAATGACAAATTCCTGCGATCCCTGACGAAAGACTGGGATAGCAAGATTGTTGCAATTAGGGAGTTTGGAAAACTACCAAGTCTTGACCCGCAAAATCTGTTCGGAAAGCTGCTATCACATGAACTGCAAATGAACATCTGCAAATCTGAAGAGGATGTGAATCGGGCCTCAAGCAAGGAAAGGACCTTGGAACTGAAGGCTGAAAGTACAAGGAAAAGCAAAGATGTGTCCCCGATCAGAGAAAAAGTAACTAACAATGAAGAAGAATCAGAAGCTAGCTCCTCCTGCTCCGAAATGTCTCTAATCTCCCGTCAATTCAAGAGGTTACTAAGCAAAAGAAGGCACATGAAGAACAAGCCGTCTTCCTCAGACTATAGACATTCTCAACGTGATGGTGATCATCACAGAAAGGGCTTAAGCAACCATGACAGGTATAAGACTAAACCGAATAAACATGTTTCTTCTGACATTGTTTGTTATTGCTGTAATAAGCCAGGGCACATGATCTTTGATTGCCCTCATAAGAAGAAAGAAGGTGGAAAGAGAGAAGATAAGAAATCCACCTACGGGAAAAAGAAGACTGAAAGAAGTCTAGTCGCAAAGAAGTCCAAAACTCTAAGCAACAGTGACTCGGAGAAGTCAAGTGATGAAGAAGAAGCCTACTTCGGGCTGATGGCCATGACTGATGATGAAGAAGAACCTCCATATACCGGGAAGGTAAATTCTCACACCATCTTATCTGATTCTGATTATGCCTCAGCAGAATAAAAGGATTACCCCCAGATGATGACTCAGAACTCATGACACATTGGTTATTGTAGATGATTACTCACGTTTTGCATTGGTATTCTTTCTAAAACACAAGTCAGATACCTTTGATATTTTCACTAAGTTTGTCAAGCAAATCCAGAATGAATTTGAATGTTCGGTGGTCAAAATCAGAAGTGACCATGGAACAGAATTTGAATCTGGAGCCATGACAGATTTCTGTGAAAGCCTTGGTATCTTTCATGAGTTTTCCTCTCCTCGAACTCCACAACAAAATGGGGTAGCTGAGAGAAGGAATAGAACACTCATTGAGGCTTGCAGAACAATGTTGAGCGACACTTCACTACCCGAATACCTCTGGGCTGAAGCCGTCAACACTGCTTGCCACGTGCAAAACAGAGCACTCATAAATAAGAACCATGAAAAGACTCCTTATGAACTACTAAAAGGAAAGAGACCAACCATCTCTTATTTTAGAATCTTTGGTAGTAAATGTTTTGTACTTAATAATGGAAAGCATTACAAAACCAAGCTTAGTGAAAAGAGTTTTGAAGGTATTTTCGTAGGCTATAGTAGCCATAGTAGAGCTTATAGAGTTTTTAATAAGAAAACTCTGGTTGTAGAAGAATCCATTAATGTTGTATTTGATGAGACGAGTATGCTACATAGCAGCTCCTCTAGTGTTTCTGTTGAATATGCAGGTTCAAGGCTGCAAGACTTATGCTTGGAGAAGCCAGTTGAAGAAGATGCTCAAACTTTCGTCAAGATCCCTCCCCCAACCTCAACTGAAGAGGAAGATCATCTTGATGAAGATCCAATCCAAGTGGAGGAAGACACTTCAGTTGTAGAAGAAGCTCCCGGTGCTCCAAATAATGCGAGGAATCTTGAATTCAAACATCTGAGGGACCATCATATTGATCAGATCATAGGAGACCCTCATGGAGGCATAAGAACCAGAAGAGGTACTATTAATGAAAAAATGCATTTGAGTTTTCTCTCGCAGGTTGAACCAAAGAAATTCCAAGAAGCAAATGAAGACCCCTCTTGGATAATAGCAATGGAAGAAGAACTAAATCAGTTCAAGCATTGCAAAGTATGAACACTTGTTCCAAAACCCAAAAATAAGAACATCATTGGAACAAAGTGGGTATACAGAAACAAGTTGGATGAAGAAGGAACAATAATAAAGAACAAAGCCAGACTTGTAGAAAAAGGATACAGATAAGAAGAAGGGATCGACTTCGATCAGACTTATGCTCCTGTAGCAAGACTCGAAGCGATCAGGCTGTTTCTAGCTTATGTTTCATTCAAAGGATTCACCGTATATCAAATGGACGTCAAGTCAACTTTTCTCAACGGTAATATAAAAGAAGAAGTATACGTTGAACAATCTCCAGGTTTTGTTAATCCTGAACATCCTGATTATGTTTATTTATTACAAAAAGCTTTATATGGTTTGAAACAAGCTCCTCGAGCTTGGTATGAGACCCTGTCTAACTTTCTTCTTGAGAGCAAGTTCACAAGAGGAAAGATAGATAAGACATTATTTCTTAGGGAAGTAAAATGCAAGATTCTGCTAGTGCAAATCTATGTTGATGACATTATTTTTGGCTCTACGGACAACAACCTTTGCAAGAAGTTCTCCAAACTTATGCAAGGCAAATTTGAAATGAGCAGTATGGGTGAGCTGAAATATTTCTTAGGACTTCAAGTGAAATAATCTGAAGATGGAATTTTCATCTCACAGACGAAGTTCACCAAGGAGTTGGTTAAGAAATTTGGAATGGAGAGTGCAACCTCTATGAGGACTCCAATGAGCTCAGCTATGTCTCTGGACAAGGATGAGAATGGGAAACATTTCGATGAAACCAACTACAGAAGCATAATTGGCTCTCTGCTCTACCTTACTGCTAGTAGGCCTGATATAATGTTTTCTACATGTGTATGTGTTAGATATCAGGTGAACTCTAAGGAATCTCACTATATTGCTGCAAAGCGAATTTTGAGATATCTTAAGGGTACACCAAATCTTGGCTTATGGTACCCAAGAAGTAATGATAGCGAGCTAATAGGTTTTTCAGATGCAGACTTTGTAGGTAGTAAAGATGACAGGAAAAGCACTTCCGGACATGCCAATTTCTCGGAAGAAGACTTATTTCCTGGAGCAGCAAGAAGCAGAATTGTGTTGCAATTTCAACCGCCGAGTCAGAATACATTTCTGCAGGCAGTTGTTGCGCGGCCGTGTGGCACCACGCGCGGCCGTGCGGCACCGCACGGCCGCACGACGCCGTGCGCGGCCGCGCGGCACCCCGCGGCCGCGCGGCACCGCGCGGCGCCGCGCGCCTAACGTCGCGCGGTACCGCGTGCCCGGCACCGCGCGGTGCCGCGCGCCTAACGCCGCGCGCCCGACACCGCGTGGTGCCGCGCGCCTAACGCCGCGCGCCCGACACCGCGTGGTGCCGCGCGCCTAACGCCGCGCGCCCGGCACCGCGCGGTACCGCGCGGCGACACCGCGCGCCTAGCGCCGCGCGGTACCGCCCGGCACCGCACGCGGCCGGGCGGTGGGCGCGGTGCCGGTCGGCCTCCCTCGCCGCCGAGCGCACTCTCCGACCCCTCTCGTCTCGTCCCCGATCGGCCTCCGTTGACCAACGGACGCGCTCGTCCGGCCTCTCCCGCCTCATTCGGCGGAGAAAACGAGGACGGTCAAGGCAAATCTCGCCAACCACCCATCATGGGGTGCAAATAGTAAGAATCCACATCATGGGGTGCAGATAGTAAGAATCTACCTCATGGGGTGCAAATAGTGAAAATCCTCCAACATGGGGGTGTAAATAGTAAAATCCCTCAATACGGTCTGCATATAGCAAATAGTATGGTTATGGTGTGCGCATAACCATATCCATCATGTGAATGCATATCATCCCAAAACTATACAAATCGGTGTGCGCATAGCCATATTCATGGTGAGTGGGCATCCGGTCTGCGTCTAGCAAATAATATGGTTATGGTGTGCGCGTAACCGTATCCGACATATGAATACATATCATCCTAAAAACTATACAAATCGATGTGCGCATAGCCATATTCATGATAAATGTGCATATAGCACATAAATTGGTTATGGTGTGCCGATAGCCGTCCTAACCACCATAACCACCCTAACCACCTTCAAAAGCTATAAAAGGAACCACAGGGCTTCATTTCAAAGGACTTGGAATTTTCTACACGGGAGAGAGCTCTCTGGAATTCCCTTGAAGATCTTCATCAGCATTCGAAGATCTCCTTCGGAACTCGAAGATCTCCTTCAGCACTCGAAGATCTCCTTCAGCATTCGAAGATCTCCTTTGGAACCCGAAGATCTCATTCGGAACATGAAGATCTCCTTCAACGTTCGAAGACCTTCATCAACACTCGAAGACCTCCTTCAACCTTGAAGACCACCATCGACGCTTGAAGATCTTCTGCGGACTTGGAAGACTTCCCGGCCAAGAAAAGTACTTAGTTTTTCTCAGAGGTGGCCTGTCACCCTCAGAGACTTTCATTCAATTACAATTGTAACGGGAGCGGCCTGCGCTCCCGATTCCCGCACCATTACTTGTAACGCTCCACCACATAATGAAATTTGGTCGGCGCTGATCCGACCACGTGGTTTTTCACCCTTTTCGGGTTTTCCATGGTAAAAACGTCCTCTTGCCACCTGTTCGTTTTCTCTGTGACTGTTTGCGCGCTCGGTTCACTCTCGGGCTAAGATGGTTCGATTCGCCCGGTCTGAAAGAACGTTGAGCGACCCGCAACAACTTTATAAAATGTGTTATCTTTTGAAGTGTTGTTTTACAATAGTAAAAATGATATTTTTATTATGTTAAAAAATTGACAAAAAAGTGCTAATAGTAATAGCGTTTTGCTAATAGACAGGTTGAGTGCGAATAGACAATCACTTAAAATAGCGTTTGCTAATAGCGGCGAGTGCAAATAGACAAAAATGCAGTGCTTATAGCAGCGCCCTTTATTTATGGGCCCAATTAACTATGTTTTCTACATTGGCATTAAGTTTGATTAGTTCAAATTATAAAATAAAAGATGCATTTAAGAAATATGAGCTCATAACGACGTCACGTGCTGTGATGATATCTCTTGTTTTTTCTTTTGAAAAGCCCTACGTAAGCTATATTGGGCTTCTTTTTTTGAAAAGCCCATTTAACTATCCTCGCTGCTTCCCCTCCAATGTTACAAAAGAGGAATTTTATCGCTAATTGTGTGATGCAGGACATCATAATAGGAAGCATGAGAAATATCATCATCATCATCATAAATGATAATATCTCGTTTTTTTATATTTCGTTTTTAATCTTTATGTATTAAGCATGATATTAGCTCATTTTCTTATTTTTACAGGTGTCTTTCTTTTGATCTTAATTTACCGAGTTTGAGTAAACCACGCCTTAATCTCACCAAGCCTAATCCCAAAAATCGCTAAGTTGAGAACATATAACCAATTAAATCCAAAAGATGTGCACCCAATAATTTATTGAAACTCACGAAGCACCACCATGAAAATAGAGATAGTTTGGGGTAAAATAGGTTAAACCCATGAGGTGGAGTTAGTGGGGGCGAACAGGTCCGTCGTCACGCGATTTCGCCCTACTGCACCCCCCATCATGGGGGAGCGGTCGAATCTCACCCACCGTGGGTGCTGCAGGGCCAGGAGGTGTGGCCGAGCAGCACCTCCCCCCTTGGGGTGCGGCCAGGGCCGCACCTCATCCCCTTGGGGTGCGGCCAGCAAGGGGTGCGGTCGCACCCCCCTCGTGGTGCAGCCGTCCGGAACTGCACCCCCTAGGGGTGAGGCCAAAGCACCACCCCCTCCCCCGCGCCGTTTCTTACTTCCTGAATAGCGCAATTTTTGGAGGGCGCATCCTCACTTTCGCAACGACCGCTTCCCGATATTGCTCATTTTTTCTCCGCTTCCCCCGCTCCTGCGCTCGTTGCACGCTCAGAACGCCTCTCCGTTCGCTCAGAACGCTCCGGTGTTCATTGTGCGCTCGTTGCGCGCTCAGAACGCCCCAGCGCTCATTACGCGTTCAGACCGCCTCTCCGTTCGCTCGGAACACTCCCGTGTTCGCTGCGCGTTCAGAGCACTCATGCGCTCGTTGCGCGCTCAGAACGCCCCCGCGCTCATTACGCTCTCCGAACGCCTCTTCGTTCTCTCAGAACGCTCCCGTGTTTGTTGCGCGCTCAGAGCGCTCCCGCGCTCGTTAAGCGCTCAGAACGCTACCGTGTTCATTGCGCGCTCAGAATGTTTCCACGTTCCCGACACGCGCGCAGTTAACACTGTTGGAGCCTATGTTCCGCATCTCTTGGTTTGAGAATAACAAATACCGTGTTGTATATGATCTAGTCATTTGTGTGTTTATAGTGTCCAGGTTGTACAGGTTCAATGAGGAGACAAGTCCTCATTCATGGGCATGATCCGAGAGTGTGTACACATTAGAAAAAGCAAAAGGATGAGTTTTGTGTGCTGATCTTAAAATAGCCATAACTTTCAATCCAGGAAGAGTTACAGAACGTGCCACCCCATTTCGGAGATGAGAACGACTCAATCTACAGTCTGGAGAAGTTTCGGACGGCAAAAATGAAGAGGAGCTGTCGGAATTCCGACACTCAATGTCGCCCAGGCGACAACGCAGAAGTTACAGCAACTGCCAGCACGACAGGACGACGAACGGCAGTTTGGCGCTGTCGGAATTCCGACACTCGATGTCGCCCAGGCGACAGTGCAGAAGTTACAGCAACTGCCCTCACGACAGCATGACGAACAGCAGTTTGGGGCTGTCGGAATTCCGACAACGATGTCGCCCATGTGACAGTGAAAATCTATAAATGGGTTCGTTTTGTTCGTGCATTTAGAGCTTTTGAGAATTCCAAGTCCTTTCCTGAGTGCATACGAACCAGAGAGCTCCAGAACCTCAAGAACTCCCATTTGTGCCGAGAAGGTTTGAAATTGAAGACGAGATCGGACGCGCTTCCACATCAACGATCATCTCGATGCTTCAACCTTCCTTTCAGAGATCTGAATTTCTAGGGAGTTCTTCATTTTATTTTGTATTTTCATTTATATACATTTCACTTTGTATTGGTAGGGAAATAGTCTCCTTGTGCGTGACGTCTAAGTCCTTGCGTGGCTTAGGGGAAAATCACTTCCTTGTGCAGAGCGTCCAAGTCCTTGCGTGGCTTGGTGGGAAATCTTGGCCTTGTGTGCTACGTTTAGATCTTGGGAATATCTAGAGGATAGGCTTGGGCTTGGTCTAGGGAAAGACAAGTGATAGCCTTCCGATCCTTGGGAGAAGGATTGGTAAACAAAAATTGTCAAAAGTTTATTATCTTATTTATGCCTTGATCTTAAGCATTGTTAAGATCATTTTTATTGTATAAGAATTTCATGATTAAAATATTATGCTTTTTCTTTAATTGCAAATTTGGTTGCTTAATCTTTAACTTAGAAATTTGTGTTTGATCTAATTTAAAAATTTCATAGTTTGTAAATTTTTATAAGTGATTTTTAGAAAAGCAAAATTTGTTTTAAAAATTCTTAAGTAAAAAATCATAATTTAAAAAGGCCCTTATTCACCCCCATCTAAGGGCGCCACAAGATCCAACAAACACTTCCTAATTTCTCAGATTGCAGGACCCGTTTATCGCCTTTTCACCTTCAACAAAGCTGCCTGAAGTGCCCGAACGGCGAGACGGTCATTTACGAAAAATGGCGATCCGTGTGCTCCAAATTAACCAGCGTGATTCGCCTGTCAGGTGGTTACTAAAAGTGAGTTTTAGTTCTTAAGTTACAAACTCTTTTTAAGTTTATTTAAAAATAATGATATATATAAATATGTGTAGTGCTGAGTGAGTAATAAAACTTAATACAAATAAAGAAGCACAACAACACAGCACAACAACAAGAAAATAGAACATAAGCCAAGCAACCAGAAGACACAAGAAATATAGTAGTTCCCCAATCAACCTGGGTACATCTACTCTTCTACCACACTTGTATGAATCCACTACAGGTTTTTGATCAGGTGCCCTGCCACCATATGAGCTTTTGATCAGGTAACTCAATAACCTAATCACAAGTTTTTGCTAAGGTGCACTGTCACCGAGAGGTTAACTTTTGAAGGGAGTTATAACCCTTTACAAGATGAGAAGGAGAAAAGATATATTGTTCTTCTCTTTGCTGAGAAGACTCTTGATGATCCTTATGGGTTGTTGAGATTGGATCTTTGAAGATGATGTTGAAGACCTCCCCCTGTCTGATTGAATTGATGACAATTTGTGGATGCTTCTTCTCTTGATTGTAATAACTCTTTTTCTTCTTATGCAGTTTGATCCTGAGCAAATGATATTGTTTGGTGTCTCAAGATGAAGATGATCTGCAAAGAGGAGTTAGCAAAAAGAAGATAAATAATATATTAGATCTGCTTCTTCTTTTTGCTTCTCTGTTCCTGTATCTGTAATAATCCTTTTTCTCTTCTGTATATATTCTGTCTTTTTTTCTCTGATCTTCTCTCTGAATATATAATCCGGAGAGCTGTTTGGCTCATTTGAATTCTTGCCGACAAGAGAGGAAAGAGATAATGTCTCTTTAATTCTGGATTCCTCGAGAAGATAAATTGTCGTCTTTGTCTTTTCTGCAACGACTATAATATTTAATGTCTGCAACGGCTATATTATTAATTGATACATAAGGGCAGCAATATATAATTTAATCAAAGTATTGCTTAATCAGATATAATAATATTAGTCGAACTGAGAAAGGAGAAATATAATTTCTGATGATAATTTCGTCGAGCTCAGCTTCAAGTTCGTCGATCTGAACATTTAATTCGTCGTTCTGAGCTTCTGTTGAAGATTCGTCGAACGCAGACTTGAGATCGTCGAATGCAGCTTTTCGTCGACCGTTGAGATAGCTGGATTTCGTCGACCGCTGAGATGGTATCGTCGACCGCTGAGACGGGATCGTCGACCGCTGAGATAACTGAAGTTCATCGACCGCTGAGATAGTTGTTCTTCGTCGAGCGCAGAATGAATATAATTCGTCGACCACAGAGCGCCGTTCGTCGAGCGCAGATAGCCGTTCGTCGAACGCAGAAAACATATATAATTTTTATCTTTCTCTTATTTTCTCAGCCTATTAATTATATATATTTTCAGCCTTCTATCTTAATGGGATTTGATTTAAGTTATAAGATGTGTTATGATAGAAACTTAGACATTAAAGATGGATCCTAACTCAAATCAAAACTAAGGTTCCAACAATCTCCCCCTATTTGAGTTGAGATCCTAAGCCAAATTAAGACTAGCTGTTCTAACAATCTCCCCCTATTTGGTTTAGGATACCTAAGCATAAAAAGTATTGAATAACTTAAGGCTTAATGGTCAGAGATTATTTCTGAGAATAATATAAAGTTTGTTTAGAAATAGAAGAATTTATTTGTTCTTTTTGAAAACATTTAATCATAAATTATATTGTTTTCTTCTTAAATTCTAAATTTCTTCTTTTAAAACCAAGCAATTTCTGATTCCTAGATTTTGATTTAAATAGGATTTTAATATTATGAATTGCTAGTTGTTAATGGATTCTAAGGAATTTTAAAATTAGAAAAATATTGTCTGATACCTTCTTTCTATAGAATCCCCTTAATCAGAAGATACTCACACTCAGTGCTCTGATCATTTCTGATCTATGCAATCTGAGTAGAATGCTCAACATGATTTTGGAGAAAATTTACAAGAATGTGAAGTTATCTGAATTTGTTTGTAAGATAGAAAAATTTAAATGAATCTTATAATTGCTGTTTAATTATAAAAGTTTTAAAATAGATAAAAACAAATGCCTTATAATTAGATATATTGGCCTTTTTATCTCATTAAAATGTAAATTTGAAAATTTATTTTGATTTTGCTGAACATAAAATATTTCTTTTTCTTTCGCCTTAATTGACTTATTTTTCAAAGAAATAATTTGTTCTTCTGAGTTTTTCAAATTTTCTTTAAGTTTATTATTTTCAGGAATTAAAATATTTATTTCTATTAACTCTTTTATAATTTCCTTCTTAGATTTTATTATATCTGTATATAGAATTTTAAAATCTGATTTGTAATTTCAGAGGTAGAGTTGGGATTTGAAGCTACCTCATTTACCTTTTCTGCATCTGAGATGTGGTTTGAGCCATATATGACCAACATGCAGAAAGCTCTAGCTTTTTGTTCTTCTTCTTCTTCTTCTTCTTCACTTGGACTAGATGATGGTTCTGCATCAAAAATACAGTTAGTGGAAGAAGATTCATTTACCATCCTTGAGAGGGAGTTCCAGATGCCCCTTGCTGAAGTGCAATCAGCCACTCTTTGAAGAATGTCTTTTGACATTGATTGAGCCAATATGTCCATGGACTTTGCATCAGCACTTATCAACTTCTCTTGATCATCTGTTGAAGAAGTTGAAGATGGAGGTCCTGTCAAAATAGAGTTGTAAAGATCTTCATCTATGACATTCATATATAATTTAATTCTAGCTTGCCATAAAGAAAATCTATTTAGATTACAGATTGGTGGACTAGTGATTAAAAAATCTTCTTGTGCCATTAGATTTTAGAAAAACCCTTTTAAAAAAAAATTAAGAACTAAATGATCTTTATGATTCAGCTGTTAGCCTGTATAAATAATCAACCTGCCTCTGATACCAATGAGCTTTTGATAAGGTGCCCAAAAACCAACAAGGATTTTTTGATCAGGTGTCTTGCCACCAATAGGTTTTTGATCAGGTGCCCTAATCACCACATGAGCTTTTGATCAGGTAGCTCAAAAACTAAATCACAGGTTTTTGCTAAGGTGCCCTGTCACCGAGAGGTTAACTTTTGAAGGGAGTTATAACCCTTTACAAGATGAGAAGGAGAAAAGATATATTGTTCTTCTCTTTGCTGAGAAGACTCTTGATGATCCTGATGGGTTGTTGAGATTGAATCTTTGAAGATGATGTTGAAGACCTCCCCCTGTCTGATTGAATTGATGATAGTTTGTGGAGGCTTCTTCTCTTGATTGTAACAACTCCTTTTCTTCATATGCAGTTTGATCCTGAGCAAATGATATTGTTTTGTGTCTCAGGATGAAGATGATCTGCAAAGAAGAGTTAGTAAAAAGAAGATAAATAATATATTAGATTTGCTTCTTCTTTTTGCTTCTCTGTTCCTGTATCTGTAATAATCCTTTTTCTCTTCTGTATACATTATGTTTTTTTTTCTCTGATCTTCTCTCTGAATATATAATCTGGAGAGCTGTTCGGCTCTTTTGAATTCTTGTCGACAAGAGAGGAAAGAGATAATGTCTCTTTAATTCTGGATTCCTCGAGAAGATAAATTGCCATCTTTGTCTTTTCTGCAACAGATATAATATTTAATGTCTGCAATGGCTATATTATTAATTGATACAGAAGGGCAGCAATATATAATTTAATCAAAGTATTGCTTAATCAGATATAATAATATTAGTCGAACTGAAAAAGGAGAAATATAATTTCTGATGATAATTTCGTCGAGCTCAGCTTCAAGTTCGTCGATCTGAACATTTAATTCATCGTTCTGAGCTTCTGTTGAAGATTCGTCGAACACAGACTTGAGATCATCGAACGCAGCTTTTCGTGGACCGCTGAGATAGCTGGATTTCATCGACCGCTGAGACTGGATCGTCGACCGCTGAGATAGCTGGATTTCGTCGACCGCTGAGATAACTGTTCTTCGTCGAGCGCAGAATGAATATAATTCGTCGACCGCAGAGCGCTGTTCGTCGAATGCAGATAGCCGTTCGTCGAACGCAGAGAACATATATAATTTTTATCTTTCTCTTATTTTCTCAGCCTATTAATTATATATATTTTCAGCCTTCTATCTTAATTGGATTTGATCTAAGTTATAAGATGTGTTATGATAGAAACTTAGACATTAAAGATGGATCATAACTCAAATCAAAACTAAGGTTCCAACAGTTACGATGGTTACGACGGCAAAATTACCGGGCTACCCCCAACCAAAGCTATTAAAGGAGCCGAGAGTCTTCATTTCAAGGACCTTGCTTTTTGCGAAGATTTCCTCTGAGCTTTCCTTCTGAGCTTGAAGATCTCCTTCGTGGACTTGGAGATTTCCTTTCTCCCAAAATATGACTCGACATTCTCACTTTTGTTCTCACCAGCATTCTCATTTTTGTTCTCACTCCTGTTCTCGGAAGAAAAAGTACTTAGCTTTCTGGAAGGTGGCCTGTCACCTTCAGAGCTCTCTCCTTCTCTCTCTCTATCTATATCTATCATTGTAACGAGCAGCGACCTGTCGCTCTCGAGTTCTCAATCACTAATTGTAACCCCCCAGAAGATAGTGGAAGTTGGACGACACAGCTCCGACCGCGTAGTTTTTCACCCTTTCCCGGTTTTCCACGTTAAAAGTCCTTGTGTCATTTACTAACTCATTTATTAACTATTTGCACTCTCGGTTCGCTTACGAGCTAAGGCAGTTTAATTCGACTGGTCTACTAAAGCGCTCATGTGATCCGCAACAGTTTGGCGGCGTTTGTGGGAATTAATTCCCCCAAAGCTTGAAGAAGACACTGAAGACAGTACCCGCTGCACAACGGTACTCGTGACTAGAGATCATGACAGGAAAATCCATCCGCACAAGTGAAAGATGAATCCCTGGGGGGCATGGTGATATATCTTCCCTCCACTCGCTTATCAGCAAACCCGAAGGAGAACTCTCTAGTACGAATATCCAAGACCGCGGGGCCCATCCTAACAGAGGACCTGAAGCTCAGTATCAATGCGACCACCCTGAAGCAGCATACCGTGAGCCTGTAGACGTAAGGCTCACTCGTGAAGAAGTTCGTGAAATAATCTTCGAAGAGTACGAATGAGCAAGGCAGTGTGCCGCTTTGGCCCCTCGCCCTCTCCATCGTCACTCACCATTTGCACCAGAGGTTTTGGCACATCCAATTCCCATTGGCTTCAAGCTCCTAAAGATTGAGACATACAACAGAGCAGGCGACCGGTCGGAGCACGTCAGGCACTTCCCAATCATAATGCAACTCTAAAATGCCCAAAATCCACTGTTGTGTCAGGCATTCCCGATGACTTTGAAAGGACATGCTCGCACCTGGTTATTATCCCTGAAGGAGGGAGAAGTCAAGGATTTCGCAGAGCTTACTCAACAATTCACAGATCAGCCACCGGATAGTCAAAGATCCCTCCCACCTGTCCAGGATCCGTTAAAGCAAAGGAGAAACCCTTAAAGATTTCTTCTGTCGTTTCACCACTGAGGCACGACAAATTCCTGGAGCAAAACTGGAGCTCCTACGAGGGTTTCTCCTTAGAGGGCTCCGCCCTGGTGGCTTCCACTCCGCATTAATATGGGAGACTGTTCCCAGCTACCCCGATCTCGTTCAACGGATCGACACCCAGATCGCCGCCGACGAAGCAATCGAAGCTATCAACAACAATTTGACAGAGGCATGAAAATAAGGAGGGAGCAAGAAGCTTCATCAGTCTTCGGGAGGAGCAATGAATGCCATAACAACCCACAACCTCGGCAGCGCCAGAGAAACACGCCCCTCAATACCTCCATAACAAACGTACTCTACGCAATCAAAGACAACCAGACACTCCGCAAGCCCAAAACCCTCGCTAAAAACACAGGGAATCCGACAAAGTACTGTGAGTTCCATCATGGACAAGGCCATGACATGGAAAATTGCTCCAAGCTTAAGGATGAAATCGAGCGTCTCGCCAAACAAGGCCTAATAGGGAAACTCCTACCAGACTAGACACCAATTCGCCAGCAGGAGATCAGCTAACGACCCGCCAGGAAGGATTGGGGGCAACCCTTAAGATGGATATCCCTCGAAAAAGCTTCGCACCTATCAGCAGGGCTATACCCGCACCGCTGAAATATTTCACCAAACTTTATCTTTCTATAAAAACTTTGTGTAAAATACCGCTGTAACTAAAAGCATTTAAAGTTTGTTATTTCAGGTATGCTTAGGAAAATCATCGCCCACGCTACCAAAGCTACGTACTCACGCCCAAATGAAAGGACGTCTATTTGCATTAACAGCAACTGCCTCCGGGAAGCGCGTTATATCAACAACAATTGCCTCAGGGCAGCGCGCTATATTAACAACAATTGTCTTCGGGCAGCGCGCTATATTATCAGCAACTGCCTCCTGGCAGTGCGCTATATTAACAACAACTACCCCCGGGCAACGCGTTATATTAACAGCAACTGCCTCCGGGCAGCACGCTATATTAACAGCAGCTGCCCCCGGGCAGCGCGCTATATTAACAGCAACTGCCTTCGGGCAGCATGCTATATTAACAGCAACTCCCTCCGGGTAGCGCGCTATATTAACAACAACTGCCTCCGGGCAGCGCACTATATTAATAGCAACTGCCTACGGGCAGCGCGCTATATTAACAGCAACTGCCTCCGGGCAGCGCGCTGACATCAACTGCCGCTGATCGAAGGTCCTCCCTTCTCCCCGCAGTAGGTTGCAGCGTCTCCTGGGGCTTGTCCCCCTCGATCAACACTTCGACAATAACAAGAACAATGGAGCCACGAGACACAAAAGTGACATCACAACGCTGTGCATAGCGAGAAGCGCCTAAATGGAATGGGAAAACAAAAGCAACCGCACACTCATCCTTCAACGACAATTCCTACTCAAGACGCCATGAATATGGCAATGATTGGAACCGCTGCAGAGAAATCAAAACCTCCGAACTCCTCCACGCAGTGATCCAGACTCCGAAGGTTTGTGGGGCTTATGATGTGCACCCAATAATTTATAGAAACTAACAAAGCACCACCATAAAAATAGAGATAGTTGGGGTCAAATGGGTCAAACCCATGAGGTGGAGTTAGTGGGGGTGAACAGGTCCGTCGTCACGCGATTTTGGCCAACCGCACCATCATCATGGTGGGAGCGGTCGAATCGAAACCCCCGTGGGTGCTGCTGGGCCAGGAAGTGCGGTCGAGCTGTACCTCCCCCTTAGGGTGCGGCTAGGGCCGCACCTCCCCCTTGGGGTGCGGCCAGGGCCGCACCTCCTCCCTTTGGGGTGCGGCCAGGCCGCACGCCTTGGGTGCGGCCAGCCAGGGCTGCATCCACCCTCCTTTGGGGTATGGACAGCCGGGGCCGCACCCCTCTTAGGGGTGCGGCTAGGTCGCACACCCTTGTGGTGTCGCCAGGCTGCACGCCCTTGTGGTGCGGCCAAGGCCGCACGCCCTTGTGGTGCAGCCAGCCAGGGCCGCACCCCCTTGGGTGCGACTAGTCGGGGCCGCACCTGCACCCCTTGGGGTGCACTTGAGCCGCACCCCCCTCGGGGTGCAGCCGACCGGAGCCGCACCCCTTTGGGGTGCGGCAAAGCACCACCCCCTCCCCCGCCTCGCGGGGAGGCGGTTTCTTACTTCCCGAATAGCGCAATTTTTGGAGGGAGCATCCACACTTTCGCAACGACCGCTTCCCGATAGTGCTCATTTATGTTGGATCTTGTGGCGCCCTTAGAGGGGGGGGGGGTGAATAAGGGCCTTTTTAAATTATGATTTTTTACTCAAAAATTTTTAAAACAAATTTTGCTTTTCTAAAAAGCACTTATAAAAATTTTCAAACTATGAAATTTTTAAATTAATTCAAACACAAATTTCTAAGTTAAAGATTAAGCAACCAAATTTGCAATTAAAGAAAGTCATAATAAATTTTTAATCATGAAATTCACATACAATAAAAATGATCTTAACAATGCTTAAGATCAAAACACAAATATGATAATAAAATTTTAACAATTTGTGTTTACCAATCCTTCTCCCAAGGATCGGAAGGCTATCACTTATCTCTCCCTAGACCAAGCCCAAGCATATCCTCTAGATCTTTCCAAGATCTAGACGTAGCACACAAGGCCACGATTTCCTACCAAGCCACACAAGGACTTGGACGCTCCGCACAAGGAAGCGATTTTCCCCTAAGCCACGCAAGGACTTAGACGTCACGCACAAGGAGACGATTTCCCTACCAATACAAAGTGAAATGTATATAAATGAAAATACAAAATGAAATGAAGAACTCCCTAGAAATTCAGATCTCTGAAAGGAAGGTTGAAGCCTCGAGATGATCGTTGATGTAGAAGCGCGTCCGATCTCGTCTTCAATCTCAAACCTTCTAAGCACAAATGGGAGTTGATGAGGTTCTGGAGCTCTCTGGTTCGTATGCACTCAGGAAAGGAATTAAAATCTTCAATGCTTGGAATGCACGAATAAATTGAACCAATTTATAGTTTTTCACTGTCGCCGGGGCGACATCGCTGTCGAAATTCCGACAGCGCCAAACTGCCGTTCGTCGTGCTGTCGTGCGAGTTGTTACTGTAACTTCTGGCCTGTCGCGTGGGTGACATCGCTGTCGGAATTCTGACAGCGTCAAACTGCTGTTCGTCGTGCTGCCGTGCGGGCAGTTGCTGTAACTTCTGTCTTGTCGCCTGGGCGACAGTAGATGTCGGAAAATTCCGACATTGAAATTCTTCATACAGTCAAATTGAGCTCCAATCAGAATTGTGAACATCTCATACCTGTTACCTGCACACCATCAATAAAATTAGAATCAAATACAAACGGGATTTTGTTATTATCAAACCGGAAGAGTGCGAAACGCATGCTCCAACAATCTCCCCCTTTTGATAATAACAAATCCGTATATAAAGAAATCATGTCTATTTAGGTTGTTGTTTTTAACATATGGTGTGTGCACAAAAATAACATGATATATTCCTCTTAAATGTAAGCTCCCCCTAGATGAATGCTCCCCCTAAATGAATGCTCCCCCTAAATGTTATAGTAAATTGAAATGATGTATTGTTTAGGTGGAAGATTTAGGTGGAATTGTTCTTTGATTTCTTGAATATACTTATAATTCTCCCCCTTTTGGTATTAGCACAAGTCTATTTGAAAGGAATGAGTAGTTCTTAAGGGAAGAGATAGGATGCAGAAAATAAGAGTAGACGGAAGCACTTGTTTTGAAAATGATTGAAAGTCTTGAAACAATAGTAATATGCAATAGTATTGAATAAACTCATGAAGAGATGGTATAACCATATGAAGTAGTAGAATAAAAAATAACTTAAACATGATTATTGTCATTTTAAAGTATCATAGAAAGACACAATTGTGTATAGAAATTTGGAATCTTTCGGTCCAATTCTCATGAGATGAAGGTTTATATAACATAATGAAGTGTACAAGTGTTGCTTTGATCAAACATATGAAATTATTTAATTTACATGATCATTGGAATAGAAAACATAATAAAAGCATATAAAAACAACTTTGACCTTGAAGATATAGCACAATAAAAATAGAATACCATTTTTTTTCTTTTGCACAAGACACTTTACAATTCTTTCCAAGATGCTCAACCTCACAATGCTTATTAAGACTTATCTGGAGGGTAAGTAGTGCTTGGTGGAGTATCCTTGTCCTCAATTTAAACTTTTTGTTGATCACATATTTTGTGATATCTTAGCTTTGTAGTTTGTATAGATATTTATTTTTAATTGACCAAGGATCTCCGAATTCACTTGAACCGCAAAAGATGGTGTATATTTGGTTGTGCTAACAAATCAAGCTTGAAAGTAGTATTTATGAAATGCTATTGTATTATGTTAAAGCAAACATGATTCATATATATATTAAATAGAAAGACATATGTATGAATCAAAAGAAGTGAACGTGATAGCTCATTATTATATATAAACAATTTCTCATACTTAGAGGCATGCGAAAACAATTTCCAATAGTCTAAACCACTTAACTGGAGAGAGTGGAAATGAAATCATATAATCATGTAAATACCCTTTTTTTAAAAATAAAAAAGCACATGGTTTGGCATCAATTCATGAGTTGTTGCATTAATAATGACATATAACTAGTGTAGAGTATCAGAGAGACCAAAATTGAAGATTAATCAAATTTTGGAGCTGTCGGAATTTTCCGACACTCACTGTCGCCTGGGCGACAGTGAACTTACCCAGATTTCATTTTCTATTTACTGAACTTAATCTTATGTTTATTTCTACTGTTTTTCTGGAACAATTTGTATGACTTATTAATGATATGAGAATTTTTGTTAAGTCATTCAAATTCTATGTTTTGATTTAAAATGATGTTTTTCCATTGTTTTTTTATTATTAAACTTGATTTGTCATATTGGATATACTTAGTTTGAAATATCTAGGATTCCTAATTCAAGCCTTAGCATTGAAAAGCGGGAATCTGGCAATGGTTTTGTGAATATATCGGCTAGTTGATTATCCGTTCCTATGAAGGAAATTTTAATATGATTATTTTTAATGTGGTCTCTTATAAAATGATGCCTAACGTCAATATGTGTAGACCTAGAGTGATGAACCGGGTTGTAAGTTAAATAAATTGCACTTTTGTTATCGCACCATAGCTCTATAGTTTGTTGTTTAATGTTAAAGTCTTCTAAAGTTTGTTTCATCCAAAGAGCTTGTGTACAACAACTACCAAGTGTGATGTATTCGGCCTCTGTGGTTGAGAGGGAAACAGAATTCTGTTTCCTACTCGACCATGAAATGAGTGAAGGGCCTAAAAAATGACAAGTGCCACTAGTGCTTTTCCTATCTAGCGAACAACCGGCATAATCAGAATCAGAATAGCCAAAAAGAGTAAAATCATCGCTATGAGGATACCACAAACCAAGTTTAGATGTGCCAATTAAATATCTAAAAATTCTTTTTACCGCTTTTAAGTGTGATTCTTTGGGATTGGCTTGAAATCTAGCACATAAACAAACCGAAAACATAATAACTGGTCTAGAAGCGGTTAAGTATAAAAGTGAACCTATCATGCCTCTATATAAAGTTTAATCTATGGATATTCCACTTTCATCTTTTCCTAATTTTAAAGATACACTCATAGAAGTATTTGCTTGTTTGAGATTTTCAAATCCAAATCGTTTTAAAACATTATGAATATATTTTGATTGGTTAATAAAAACTCCATCATGTTTTTGAGCAATTTGAAATCCTAAGAAATATTTTAATTCTCCTATCATACTCATCTCAAATTCACTTTCCATCATTTTTACAACATAATTACACAACTCTTCATTAGTGGCTCCAAAAATAATATCATCAACATAAATTTGTAAAACAATTAAATCATCATCAACTTGCTTAATGAAGAGTGTACAATCAACACCACCCATTTTAAAACTATTTTGTAATAAATATATAGTCAATCTATCATACCATGCTCGTGCTGCTTGTTTTAAACCATACAAAGCTTTTAGGAATTTATACACGCGATTAGGAAATTTTTCATTTATAAAGCCTGGGGGTTGTTCAACATAAACTTCTTTTTTAATCAACCCGTTTAAAAATGCAGTTTTAATATCCATTTGCAATAATTTAAATCTTTTATGACTAGCAAAAGCAACAAAAATTCTAACTGTTCCCAATCGTGCTACGGGTGCAAATGTTTCATCAAAATCTACCCCTTCAATTTGATTATATCCTTTCGCTACAAGCCTAGCTTTATTTCTAGTGACCCTAGAGTCACTATCTAATTTATTTTTGAAAATCCATTTGACTCCTACCACTGGATGATCACTAGGTCTATCAACAAGAGTCCAAACTTTATTTCTTTTAAATTGGTTAAGTTCTTCATTCATAGCTAAAAACCAAGATTCATCATTTAAAGCGGTGGCAACATCTTTTGGTTCTATATTTGAGACAAAACATAAATTTGAAAAACTTTCATGTAAACTAGAATGTGTACGTACCCCCACTTGATGGTTCTCTAATAACAAATTCTTGCGGATGATCTTTTGAGAACCTTAGCTCGGTTGGAGGTACATATCCTTGTTCTTCTCCTTCTTCACCATCTTTTTCATCTTCTTTCTCTACTTTTTCTTCATCTTCAGTATCATCATTTTTCTTCTAATTTTGTTCCACATCTTCTCCATTGTTCTCATTACCTGCAGCTTTAGAATTCTCTACACAAGAAATGCCTTCATCAAATTTTACATGAATAGTTTCTTCAACTACTTTAGTACGTTTATTATAAACTCTATAGGCCTTGCTAGTTAAAGAATAACCAATGAAAATCCCTTCATCACATTTTTCATCAAATTTACCTAAGTTATCTTTTGTATTCAAAATAAAGCATTTACAACCAAAAACTTTAAAGCAAGTTACATTTGGTTTTCTTTGAAAATAAATTTCATAAGGAGTTAATTGTAATGTAGGACGAATCATGACACGATTAATAATATAGCATGTAGTACTAACCGCTTCGGCCCAAAAATATTTTGGCAATTTAAATTCACAAAGCATAGTACGTCCTAATTCTTGAAGTGTTCTATTTTTCCTCTCCACTACACCATTTTGCTGTGGTGTGCGAGGAGCGAAAAATTCGT
Source organism: Dactylorhiza incarnata (assembly GCA_033032865.1). Taxonomy (NCBI): domain Eukaryota; kingdom Viridiplantae; phylum Streptophyta; class Magnoliopsida; order Asparagales; family Orchidaceae; genus Dactylorhiza; species Dactylorhiza incarnata. The sequence continues at coordinate 868,320 of JAWHQI010000086.1, forward strand.
GTTTTATCCCAAATTCATTACAATATGAAATAAATTTTTCATTATCAAACTCTCCTCCATGTTCTGATCTAATGCATTTTACTTTTAAATCAAGTTCATTTTGAATACGTGAAATTAGTTTCACAAATTCATCAAAAGCATCAGATTTTGAATTTAAAAACAATGTCCAACAAAATCTAAAATAATCATCAATAATAACAAATGTATATTTTCTACCTCCTAGACCTTGTGTAGTAATTGGACCAAACAAGTCCATATGTAATAATTGTAAAGGTCTAGTAGTAGAAATAACATTTTTGCTTTTAAAAGATGATTTTGTAAACTTTCCCTTTTGGCATGGTGAACATAATGAAGAAAGCTTTCCATTCAAATTTGGTAAACCTTTTATTATTTTATTTTTAGAAAGCTTTACTATGCGTTTAGCACTAGAATGTCCTATTATCCTATGCCATAATTCAAGTTCACCATTCTTTGAAATAAAACATTTAAGTGTAGAATGAGATAAATCATGAAAAGTTATTGTATAGACATTGTTTATTCTTGGTGCAGTAAGTACAATTTCATTTGTTTTGGAATCAATAATTTTGCAAAGGTTTGAGTTATAGTCAAATAAAACATTTAGATTTTTATCACATAGCTGACTAATAGAAATTAAATTATGTTTCAAACCTTTAACATATAAAACATTTGAAATTTTAAATTCTTCGTTACCTACTACTCCAATACATTTGACTTTACCCTTGCCATTATCTCCAAATGTCACTGTTCCACCCTTCTTCATCTCCAGGCTAAGGAACTTTGATTTATCGCCCGTCATGTGTTTTGAACATCCAGAGTCCAAATACCACACGTCTTCCTTGTTCCTAGCCTGCACGCACAGCTAAAAAGATGATGAGAGTAAAGATCTGGTTACCCAAGTGGTCCTTCCCATGGTATAGGTGGAAGCCTTAGGTACCCAGATTTGTTTAACATTAACTTTTCCTTTCTTCCAGCATGAATCCGAGATGTGACCAAATTGATGACATTTGGCACATGCAATGAATAGTGAGGAACCATTCTTTAATGGTTTCTCTGGACTCCTGCTGGAGGAAACAGCTTTATGTGTGGACCTACAAAAAATTTTATTTTGCAAAAAAGGTTTTCTGAAACTGGAGCTGTCGCTGGTTTCGACATCAGCTGTTAGAAATTTCTGACAGCTTCCAGAGCTTCCAGAAACGTATCCTAGTCCAAATTTTGCTGACCCATGGCATTGGTTGCCTAAAATCATATCCAGAGATTTCTTTCCAATACCAAAATTTCTAATTGCCATGTTCAATTCATTTACTTTGGACTTTAAAATTGAATTTTCTTTTACTATCATGCCACATCGATTTGCAATATTTTTCTTGTAATTCTCTAATTGAGAATGAGAAGTTTTGACAACCATTTCTAAGTCCTTTTTCTCTTTTAGAAGTTGATCAATTTTTTGATCGGACTTAGAAATAGTGTTTTCAAGTTCTTTTATCCTTGTCGAAGAGTGATCACACTCTTGACAAATTACCTTCTCGTTCCCAATATATTTCAACTCATTTGATAACTTTTTATTTACTTTCAAAAGATCATTATTTTTACATTTTAAAAAATCGATTTCCTTTAGGCTTTTATCCAAAAATTTGCAAGTTTTCATAAGTTCAGAATATAAATCATCATAAGAAGGAGGAGTTACCTCAGTGTCGCTTTGGACACTGCTATCATCGTCAGATGTAATGTTGCCTTTTGCCATCAAGCATACATTAGCCTCCTCTTCCTCCTGTGTTGAGGAATCACTTTCTTCTCCAGACGAAGAATCATCCCAAGTCTCTGCCTTTAACACTTTCTTCTTGTAACTTTTATCGTGCCTCTTTGCTTTTTGCTCTTTCAGATACTTTGGGCACTTGCTTCTGATATGACCAATCTTCTTGCAATGGTAGCACTCCGGTAGTGGACGCTCCTCTTCATTCTCCATTTGCCTTTGCCTTTTTGGTAGACAAAATCGTTCTTTTTGAAAAATCTTTTAAATGAATTTCTCCTCTCCGGATTTCTCATAAACTTCTTAAAGTTCCTCACAAACAGTCCTTCCTCATCTTCCTCACTTTCTTCAGATTCAATTTCAACTTCCCTTCTTGATTTCAACGCCAAGTTCTTCTTTTTGGGATCTGAAAGGAGAGTTTAGTTCTTATTCTTATTATTAAAACTCTCGTTTAACTTTGTTTTAAAATAAATAATATATATAAATATATAATGTGCTGAGTAATAAACACAAACAGCTAGAGTGCATAAATAAACACAGCACAGGAAATAAAATAAAGCATAAACAAGAAGCATTCCAGGTGACACAAAGAAATATAGTAGTTCCCCAAATCTGGGTAGTCTACTCTTCTACCACCTTTGGTAGGAATCCACTAGGAGAGTTGATCAGGTGCCCTTACACCAATGGAGGTTTGATCAGGTGCCCAATTCACCACAGTCAGGTTTTTGCTAAGGTGACCTGTCACCAAGAGTTCACTTTTGAAGGGAGTAATAACCCTGTACAAGATGGGAGAAAGGGAAAGGGAAAAATATAATGTTCTTCTCTGTATAGGAAGACTCTTGAAGTTCCTGATATGGTGTTGAAAGGATCTGATTATGATGTTGAAGAAGACTCCCCCTGTCTGATAGAGATTGGTGACAGTTCTGGAGGCTCCTTCTCTTGATTGAACAAGCATCTCTTCTTGTTCAGTGATGATCCTGAGCAAATGATTGTGATTGTTGTCTCAGGATGTGTATGATCTGCAAGAAGATGTTAGACAAAAAGAGAGGTTTCTTGTAGTATTGTATATCTGTTGTATATGCCTATATATATCATATTTTCTGCTCTATATATAATCTGGAGAAGGTTTTTGAATTCTTGCCCGGGAAAAAGGAAAGAGATAAAGTCTCTTTAATTAGATTCCTTGGGAAGATAAGTTTTTCGTCTCTTACTCTTCTGAAAACGGCTATAATCTTTATTGCCTGCAACGGCTATATCAGAAAAGCATGAATATATTAATGTTAGTCCAGCTGTATAATAATAATAAAAGTATTGCTGATAACATATTTGTCGAGCTCTTCTGGATTCGTCGAGCGCCGTTTAGAGAATGCTTAGCCGCTGAGATCTATTCTGACTGGAATTTGTCGACCGTTGTTCTGATAGAGATTTGTCGAGCACTGGCAACAAAACTGTCGAACGCTGGCTGGCTTTCGTCGAGCACTGGCAACAAAACTGTCGAACGCTGGATGGCTTTCGTCGAGCACCGATCGACATTTGTCGATCGCAGAGAATATATATAAATTTTAATTCCTTATCTTTATTTCTCTCAGCCAAATGTATATATAAATTTCTTAGTATGTTTTATATATATTATTTTTATCAGCTTTCTTATCTTAATGAGATTTGGTCTGAGTAATTAAATGGTCTATTGACCAAAGGGATGGATCCTAACTAAAATCAAAAACTAAGGTTCCAACAATCTCCCCTATTTGAGTTGGGATCCTAAATCAAATTAAAACTAGTGGCCTGGTACTCTCCCCCTATTTGGTTTAGGATGCCGACAGTTTTAATTTATATATTCTCCTTTTCTCTCTCACTTGGCTTTTAGCAATTTTTATTCTTTGTAAGGTTATTTTTGCACCTTTACTTTCTTAAATTTTGATTTAAAATTTTCAATTGCAGCAACCTTTAATGGATTCATTTGAATGTTGAAGTCAGAAAACTTTGTCTGATACCTTCCTTCTTAAAGAATCCCTTAAATTAGAAGAGACTCACACTCAGCCACATAACCATTTCTGATTAATGTAACTACAGTAGAATGCTCAACATGGTTTTCAGAGAAATCTATAAGACTGTGAAGTTTTCTGACATTACTTTTAATGATATAAACATTTAAATGAATTTTATGTTTTGCTGTTTAATTTAGGGATGGAGTTTAATGGTGAAAAACTTATTAATAATTAAGTAAGGAGTTTTTATTAGAGTTGAAAGGTTTAGTATTTTGAAATATGTTTAGCCTTTTTATTTCATTGAAATATAAATTTGAAAATTTTCTTTTATGTTGCTGAACAGACATAATTTCTTTTTCTTTAAAATTCTGTTTGAAGTTTTCAGCTTTAATGAACTTATTTTTTAAGTAAACAAATTGTTCTGCTGTTATTTTAAAATCTTCTTTAATTTCAACAGAAATTAATTTGTTTATTATTAGCTTTTTACTGATTATGTTTTCAGAAATTATCAAATCTGTAGATGGTGAGTTGAAAACAGATGTAAAATCAGAGGTAATAATAGGAAATGTTGTTACCTCTTTTACATTTCCTTTATCAAGTTCTACATCAGATTCAGATTCTGCATCAGATTTGTAATCTAAGCCATATATAGCCAACATGCAGAAAGCTGTAGCTTTTTGTTCTTCTTTTTCTTCTTCTTTAGTTAGAGTAACTGATGGTGTTGCATCAAAAATGATGTTAGATATGGCAATTTCAACTTGTGGATCTGAAGATAGAAAATTTGCTTGTGCCATTTGAAAAACCCTTTTGAAAAAAAATAAGAACTAAGTGATCTTTGTGATTTCAGGTGTTAGCCTGTGTGAAAAATCAACCTCACTTTGATACCAATTGAAAGGAGAGTTTAGTTCTTATTCTTATTATTAAAACTCTTGTTTAACTTTGTTTTAAAATAAATAATATATATATAAATATATAATGTGCTGAGTAATAAACACAAACAGCTAGAGTGCATAAATAAACACAGCACAGGAAATAAAATAAAGCATAAACAAGAAGCATTCCAGGTGACACAAAGAAATATAGTAGTTCCCCAAATCTGGGTAGTCTACTCTTCTACCACCCTTGGTAGGAATCCACTAGGAGAGTTGATCAGGTGCCCTTACACCAATGGAGGTTTGATCAGGTGCCCAATTCACCACAGTCAGGTTTTTGCTAAGGTGACCTGTCACCGAGAGTTCACTTTTGAAGGGAGTAATAACCCTGTACAAGATGGGAGAAAGGGAAAGGGAAGAATATAATGTTCTTCTCTGTATAGGAAGACTCTTGAAGATCTTGATATGGTGTTGAAAAGATCTGATTATGATGTTGAAGAAGACTCCCCCTGTCTGATAGAGATTGGTGACAGTTCTGGAGGCTCCTTCTCTTGATTGAACAAGCACCTCTTCTTGTTCAGTGATGATCCTGAGCAAATGATTGTGATTGTTGTCTCAGGATGTGTATGATCTGCAAGAAGATGTTAGGCAAAAAGAGAGGTTTCTTGTAGTATTGTATATCTGTTGTATATGCCTATATATATATATCTCATATTTTCTGCTCTATATATAATCTGGAGAAGGTTTTTGAATTCTTGCCCGGGAAAAAGGAAAGAGATAAAGTCTCTTTAATTAGATTCCTTGGGAAGATAAGTTTTCCGTCTCTTACTCTTCTGAAAATGGCTATAATCTTTATTGCCTGCAACAGCTATATCAGAAAAGCATGAATATATTAATGTTAGTCCAGCTGTATAATAATAATAAAAGTATTGCAGATAACATATTTGTCGAGCTCTTCTGGATTCGTCGAGCGCCGTTTAGAGAATGCTTAGCCGCTGAGATCTATTCTGACTGGAATTTGTCGACCGCTGTTCTGATAGAGATTTGTCGAGCGCTGGCAACAAAACTGTCGAATGCTGGCTGGCTTTCGTCGAGCGCTGGCAACAAAACTGTCGAATGCTGGCTGGCTTTCGTCGAGCACCGATCGACATTTGTCGATCGCAGAGAATATATATAAATTTTAATTCATTCTCTTTATTTCTCTCAGCCAAATGTATATATAAATTTCTTAGTATGTTATATATATATTATTTTTATCAGCTTTCTTATCTTAATGAGATTTGGTCTGAGTAATTAAATGGTCTATGACCAAAGGGATGGATCCTAACTCAAATCAAAAACTAAGGTTCCAACAGGCTCCAAATTGTACTCTTGGCTTTGGATCTTCAACTCCACTTCATGGGTTTTTAGATTCCCAATGAGGCTCTCCAATTGTAAGGTCTTAAGATCATGTGACTCAGAAATTGCAGTCACTTTAGGATTGAACTTCGGGGGAAGTGATCTTAAGATTTTCCTTACTAAATCTCCATTGGAGAAAACCTTACCCAACACCTTTGAATCGTTCACGATTTTAGTGAATCGTGTGTACATTGTATCAATTTCTTCATCCACCTCCATTTTGAATCTTTCGAACTCTGACTCCAGTTGAAATAGCTTTGAATCCTTTACCTGTGAAGTACCTTCATGAGTAATTTCTAAAAGATTCCAAATTTCATATGCGGTATTACAAGTACGATCTAGTGCGCAAAATAAAGCATTCATGGCTTTTGCATTGTTCTTACATTTTAATTTATCATTGTCATCCCACTTGTCTTTGGGTTTATCCATAGTTACATCTCCTACAACAAATGTTGGGGAAGTATAACTCGTCTCGACCATATTCCAAACTTCTATGTCGAGAGCTATTAGAAAACACCGCATTCGGGTTTTCCAATAGTTATAGTCTGTGCCCGTAAAAAGTGGTGGCCTACTAATTCCTTGCCCCTCAACGAACGCGTGATCATTTGCGCCATTACTCCCGGTGGTAAAACCATTTTGGAGTAACTTGGCTCTGATACCACATGTTGGATCTTGTGGCGCCCTTAGAGGGGGGGGGGGGGGGGGGGGGTGAATAAGGGCCTTTTTAAATTATGATTTTTTACTTAAAAATTTTCAAAACAAATTTTGCTTTTCTAAAAATCACTTATAAAAATTTTCAAACTATGAAAATTTTAAATTAATTCAAACACAAATTTTCAAGTTAAAGATTAAGCAACCAAATTTGTAATTAAAGAAAAAGTCATAATAATTTTTTAATCATGAAATTCACATACAATAAAAATGATCTTAACAATGCTTAAGATCAAGGCACAAATATGATAATAAAATTTTAACAATTTGTGTTTACCAATCCTTCTCCCAAGGATCGGAAGGCTATCACTTGTCTCTCCATAGACCAAGCCCAATCCTATCCTCTAGATCTTCCCAAGATCTAGACGTAGCACACAAGGCCACGATTTCCTACCAAGCCACGCAAGGACTTGGACGCTCCGCACAAGGAAGCGATTTTCCCCTAAGCCATGCAAGGACTTAGACGTCACACACAAGGAGACGATTTCCCTACCAATACAAAGTGAAATGTATATAAATGAAAATACAAAATGAAATGAAGAACTCCCTAGAAATTCAGATCTCTGAAAGGAAGGTTGAAGCCTCGAGATGATCGTTGTTGTAGAAGCGCGTCCGATCTCGTCTTCAATCTCAAACCTTCTAAGCACAAATGGGAGTTGATGAGGTTCTGGAGCTCTCTGGTTCGTATGCACTCAGGAAAGGACTTAGAATCTTCAATGCTTGGAATGCACGAACAAAATGAACGAATTTATAGTTTTTCACTGTCGCCGGGGCGACATCGCTGTCGGAATTCCGACAGCGTCAAACTGTCGTTTGTCGTGCTGTCGTGCGAGCTGTTGCTGTAACTTCTGTCCTGTCGCGTGGGCGACATCGCTGTCGGAATTCTGACAGCGTTAAACTGCTGTTCGTCGTGCTGCCGTGCGGGCAGTTGCTGTAACTTCTATCCTGTCGCCTGAGCGATAGTAGATGTCGGAAAATTCCAACATTGAAATTCTTCATACAGTCAAATTGACCTCCAATCAGAATTGTGAATATCTCATACCTGTTACCTGCACACCATCAATAAAAGTAGAATCAAATACAAACGGGATTTTGTTATTATCAAACCGGAAGAGTGCGAAATGCATGCTCCAACAATTTGTTCTCTGTTTACTCAGAACGCTCTCGTGTTCGTTGCGCGCTTAGAGCATTTCCGTGCTCATTGCACGCTCAGACCGCCTCTCCGTTCGCTCAGAACGCTCCTGTGTTTGCTGCGCGCTCAGAGCCTCCCGTGCTCATTGCATGCTCAGAATGCCCCCGCACTCTTTACGCGCTCTGAACGCCTCTCCGTTCGCTCAGAACGCTCCCGTGTTTGTTGCGCGCTCAGAGCACTCCCGCGCTCGTTGCGCGCTCAGAATGCCCTCGCTCATTACGCTCTCAGAACACCTCTCCATTCGCTCAGAATGCTCCCATGTTTGTTGCGCGCTCAGAGCACTCGCGCTCTCGTTGCGCGCTCAAAACGCTCCCGTGTTCGTTGCATGCTCAGAACGCTTCCTCGCGCGCTCAGAACGTTTCCACATTCCTGACACGCGCGCAGTTAACACTTCCTAATTTCTCAGATTGCAGGACCCGTTCGTCGCCTTTTTCACCTTCAACATAGTTGCCCGAACTGCCCGAAGGGCGAGACGATCATTTATGAAAAATGGCGATCCGTGTGCTCCAAATCGACCAGCGTGCCGTCAGGTGGTTACGGTGGTTACAACGGCAAAATTACTGGGCTACCCCGGCTAAAGCTATAAAAGGAGCCTAGAGCCTTCATTTCAAGAGACCTTGCATTTCGGACCCGAGAGAACTCTGCAAAGATTTCCTCTGAGCTTGAAGATCTCCTTCTTGGACTTGGAGATTTCCTTTCTCCAGAAAGGCGACTCGGCATTCTCACTTTTGTTCTCACTCCTGTTCTCAGGAGAAAAAGTACTTAGCTTTTCGGAAGGTGGACTGTCACCTTCGGAGCTCTCTCCTTCTCTCTCTCTCTATCTATCACTGTAATGAGCAGCGGCCTATCTCTCTCGAGTTCTCAATCTCTAATTGTAACCCCTTAGAAGATAGTGGAAGTTGGCCGACACAGCTCCGACCGCGTGGTTTTTCACCCTTTCCAGGTTTTTCATGTTAAAAGTCCTTGTGTCATTTACTAACTCATTTATTGACTGTTTGCACGCTCGGTTTGCTTACGAGCTAAGACGGTTCAATTCGACCAATCTACCAGAGCGCCCAAGTGATCCGCAACAAGACTCATTTACACTTCTTCATATATTATGAAAGCTCAACCATCAAACTAAAATATTATCACCAAAGAATTATGAAAAGTCCTCAGAGACTTCTCATTTTTAAACTTGCCACATTGCTACCATATTAAAAAAAACTCTACCACCTACCATAGATTCATGATCTTTTTTTTTTTTTAAAAAATCCCTCCTTTTCAAACTTGCTACCTACCACACCCAACCTTCAACTGGGGGTGCAAACTAGTCGAGCTTGAGTCAAGCTTGGAAAAAATTTCAAGCTCGAGCTACCGTTTCGAGATTGAGCTCGAGTTCGACGAGCTCATTTTGCTTGGCTCGAGATCAAGCTCAAGGCCAACTTATTGAGGTTGAGCTTGCGAGCTTTAGTCGAGTTTAAGCTGCTCACGAACCTTTTTTTTAAACACACAAATAAAAAACTCACTATCTGATGAACAATAATATGTGAGCTTGAGCTCCACAGACATGATCTCAAGTCGAGATTTTTTGAGCTGGCACATTGAGCTTACGAGTCGGCTCAACTCAACTACCATAATTAAAACAAATATTCCACCTTCCTTCCTTTTGGTCGTCAAAACTCTATAGATATGCTTGTATATTTATGTTGTAAGACATCTTATAATGAAATTTAATCTCATGAGTTTGTTTTACAATTCTTGTTCATTTTTGTGTTCTTTCACTCGTTGACAATCTTGGTGAGCCTTGTGTACATTGAATCTATATCTTCATCCACTTCCATCCGGAATTTCTCGAACTCAGATTCCAATTGGAAGAGCTTTGAATCTTTTACCTACGAAGTACCTTCATGAGTAATTTCAAGTAAATTCCAAATATCATAAGTTGTTTCACAAGCACATGTCCTATTAAATTCCGTTCTATCCAATGCGCAAAATAATGCATTCATAGCTTTAGCATTTTCTTACATTTTGACTTATCGATATGATCCCATTAATTTGTCCTTCAGTTTTTCCATTGTAACTTATCCAACAATCATTGTTGGTGGAGAGTAGCATTGTTCTACCATACCCCAAACATCTATAGCCAAAGCAATTAAAAGCACCGCATTCTTATTTTCCAATAATTGTAATCGGAACTGGTTAATAAGGGATGTCTACTAATCCCTTGCCCCTCATGAAAAACATGATCATGATGCGCCATAATTCCCGGTTGTGAAACCATATTAGAATAATCTTGCTCTCATACCAAGTGTTGGATCTCATGGCGCCATAGAGGGGGTGTGGTGAATAATGCGTTTAAAATTTTTAATTAAAACAGAGAAATTTTTCGAGAAAATTGCAGATATAAAAAACTTTCTGTTTATGTTGCTACCGTCGGCGTTAGTGTTAACGCCAGACGTTTGCTCTCCAAAAAATAAAAGTCCTCGAAAAAATGAGCCAAAGAAACTTTTCTTAGAAATTCTTGAATGAAATAAAATTCTTGAAATTCTGAGAAGATGAAATATGATTTTATTTCAAAGGAAGAATATAAAAAATTGATTTCAATGAAGCTTGAAATCAAGGCTGTAATAAAAAACACTTTTTGTTTCTTCACCAATCCTTCTCCCAAGGACCGGCTGGATATAGCCTATCTTACCCCAGATATGGCCTCTAGCCTCCCCTAGATCTACCCTAGACGTAGTTGCCACACACAAGACGATGAATTTTCCCATAAACCTCACAAGGCATAGTCTCCACACACAAGACGACAAATTCACTACCGTTACAAAAGAAAATGGAAGAATACAAAATAAATTTAGAAATAAAAACTCTCTATATTGAAGAGCTCTGAAGGAGATGATGAAGAATAGCCATAAACATCATCGGAGTTGAAGCGTGCGTTCTTCTTCAAGTTTGATCATTTGAAAATCTACTTCTCACTCTTAATCTTCAAGGATGGTGTTGGGAGTGCTCTCAGAATTCCAGGATTAAGTATCTTATGAAAGGTAGAAATGATAGCTTGAGATGTGGTAACCTTGAACGAAGAGATTTGCTCCTTAAATAGACTTGGGAGCTAATACCAGCAGTAATGATACCGCTTGACGATAACGTATCATCGAGACACATAGCCAATATCGTGGAGATCATGAGCAAGCTTGTGCTCGATCGTGGCATCTACCGCCCCACAGTAGTGCTAGCACCCTGCGTTAGCTGCAATGAGCGACTGGCGCATGCTGTCATGGCAGATCATGGTCGATCATGTCTGATCATGTCCTTACTGTGCCGTGGTAGTGATAACGCCCAGCGGTAGCTGCATATCGTGCTGATCATGGCACAAATTGTGGCACTACCTCCCCGCGGTATTGATAATATTAGCACTAACACGAGCGGTAGTGATACCGCCTAGCGTTAACGATACATTCTGAGTTCCATCTTCATTCTGCGTCACACTTTTAGGGGTATTCCTGTAATTCCTGCACACTCTAAACACACAAAAACAATTTTCCTTCCCCCTTCTTTTAAAGTAGAAGGAATATCAACCGTTAAATTTGTTGGTTATTCTCCTTTAGCACTAATGAATTTTACAAAATTCTTCTAGACTGATATGTTGGGAGAGTCATCCTTATGGGAAGAGTTGACCTATGTTTTTGAATCTAACAGACAGATTTTTTGAAATAGTCTTTAATTGTTGATTTCTCCCATTTAAGTTATCCTCAAAAGCTTGGCCTTATTGAGTTCAACACTTAGATTTTCATTTAATGATTTTAAAGAATCATTTTCTTCTCTCAGCTTACTATTCTCAATTCATAATTCATTGTTTACTACAAAAAAGTTTTCTTTGTATAATCTGTTAGTAAGATTAGCTATTTATTTTCATAAAACTTTATTTGAATTTTTTGCAACCAATTGGTCTTGATAGAAGCCTTTGAATGATGTTTTAAACTCTTCAGAAGAAAAAGAAAAATTTTCAACATATGTTACCTAATCATTTTCTTTAGGAAGATCATGTTCCTTTTTAGTGAGCTCCAGTGACATCATGCAGACTTCTTCTGCTTTGCTCTCATCCTCATCAGTGCTTGAAGTGCTATCTTTAGTATCACTCCAAGTCTCTGCAATGAATCCTTCACACTTATTTTTGTTTCTTTTCTAAGGATCATAATTCTTCTTCTGATCCTTGTCCTTCTCTTGGACTTTCTCCTTGATTTGATTAGGACACTCTGGTGCAATGTGTCTAGGTTTCCTGCTTGAGAAGCATATTACTTCTTTAGGAGTTTTATCATACCTTGGCTTGGAATTATTCCTTACCTTCCTTTCTGAAGTCTTTGGCATTTATCCATTTCTTGAATTTTCTAGCTAGAAGACTCATCAACTCATCATCCATAGTCTGCATTTCTTCATCAACAACCTTATGTGTTATGTTCTTATCTTTGGAGATAGATGAAATTTTCTCCTTTGCCTCTCCTTCTGCTCATGTCTTAAGAAGAAGCTCATATGATTTGAGCTTACCATGAAGAGCATTTGTGGTGATATTCTTTTAACATCTGGCCTTTCTTATGAACTTGATCCTTGCATCCCAAGAGCTTGGGAAGTACATCAGGATTTTGTCATTTATCTCTGTCACAAAGAATTCTTTTTCTAATCCCTTTAGTTCATTGACTATAATGTTGAACCTAAAGAACATGTCAACCAAACTTATTTCAACCAAACTTATCATTGAATGTCAGATCACTTTTGTTGATTTACAATCAACCACCTTCTGAAATATGTCATTTGACATAGTTGACTACAAAATATTCATGACTTTGGAATCACATGCCCTGGCCTTTTTCTACTCTTATATCAATGTAGCTTTTGTTATCTGCACAAGTTTTCCATCTGCATCATTCCTGGTAGTATTAACTAGGCTTGCAATAGTAGATTCAATGACATATCCATCAATTGAATTCATGTATAATTTTATTCTAGATTTCCATTGAGTAAATTTTTCTAAATTACAGACTGGAGGTCTGGTGGAAGAATAGTCTTTATTCAGTGTGGAGCGCATGACTAAAATAAAAAATTATGCAAGTAATTCTTAAGACCCTTAGATCTAGATAATGGTGTGTTAGCCTTTTTATGATTAACCTCCCTCTAATACTAATTGAAAGTTAGGATAGAATGCTAAGAATTACTCTAAATGGGTGGTGGTGGTGGTGTGAATAGAGTAGTTGAAATTTCTTTTTAGTTTTAATCATTCACATCACATCCACAGATTATTTTGTTTGTTAATTTATATGCAGATAAAAGTAAATAATAGACAAAAGAAATATACAAAACAACAAAGGACTATACAATCCAGAAGACACAAATATTTTATAGAGGGTCCCCAAACTTGGATGTGCCCCCTCTTCTACCCCTTGGTAGGCTATCCACTATACAATGCCGACCCTTTTGATGAGGAGACTCTTAGAACCAATTACAATTGAATCTTTTGATAATGAGATTCAAAGAACCACAAGATATTTTAATAAGATCTCTCAAACCAACATGTTGATAAGGTGGCTAAGAAACAGAAGCCTTTTGATAAGGTGGCGAAAAATAAATCATGATCATTTTGATAAGGAGGATCAAAACCTCACTCAGATCCTTTTGATAAGGTGGATCAAGAACCACTCAGAGCCTTTTGATAAGATAGACTCAAAACTACACAATGATCCTTTTGATAAGATAGATCAACCACTCAACAATCCTTTTGATAAGGTAGACTTAAAATTGCAATCAGATCCTTTTGATAAGGAGGATCAAACCAACACTAAATTTATTTGAAGAGAGATTCTAAGAACTCTTGTAGGTAGTTGTAGAAGGAGATGTAATCAGTATAATTGTCCTCTCCAACAGTTTCCTATGGGTTTGGTTCTCTTGTTAGCACTGAGTAGATTGTTTTGAAGTAGAAAGGACTTGCTGTCAATTTCTCTTGAGAGATAAGATTCAATAGGCGGAAGGTTGAATCTATTGAATAATTATACTAGATGAAGCCTCTGGTGATTTTTTCTTGATGAGCAGTCTTTGGATCCAGAGAAGATGATCTTAGATAAGTGCAATTCTTCCATTAGATCTTGTAGAGAGGAAGAGAGGAGAAAGAAGAGTAGAAAGACGATATGGAGAGAGGGGGACATACTTTTCCACACCACATGTTCTTTTCAACATCCTGCTTCATAAATATATATAAATAACTCATTGCCAAATCAGCTTCGGCCAGAAATAAAAATCTTTTGTACTTAGATCTCAATGACTATATTTGGACATGAGTTCTTGCCTTAATTTGTTCAAAATGCATTCGAAATTGATCTGCATAGAAGTTGTCACATAACTTCTTGAACTCTGACATTCTGTTGATATATGCTGAGATATATACATATAGTAAGTATATTTCTATGCATGCCTTTATACTTATGCTCTAATATCTCATTAGAATGATCTCGACACAAGGAGCATAAATGTCAATCTTCATGTGTTGACTACTAGTCAACAAAGCTTCATGGACAAAGCTTCTTGGACATATATATGTATGTATATATATATACATACATATATACATATTGAAGCTTTGACTTCTATTTTACAAACCTTGATGCATTGCTGTGGATGTTAGTTTATAATTAAAGCATAAGGTAAGACTACTCAGAGTACATCGACTTTTCCTTAAATATATCTCAACGTACATTGACATCTTCTATTAACAGGTTATCTGTAAAATGGTCAACGTTTAGAGTTCTCGAGTTATTTAACAATTCTTTGACTACTTAATCTCAAAAATTTGTCATGTATTCATAGCTACAAAATTTGTATTTATGCATATGATAACACAAAGATCAAATTGCCTATTATAACTTTATATACCAAATCAAAAGGTTTTTCCCAATAGCAAGAACTAGTGGACTCAGAATTCGTACGACCTAGCTCATCGTCCTGGGGTGCCCCAGTATTGTTTGTCAAGAAGAAGGATGGCTCGCTATGACTTTGCATCGACTATCGTGTACTAAAAAGACTCACAGTCATGACCATATATCCCTTCATGAGAATAGATGAACTATTTGACCAACTGCAAGGAGCTCAAGTATTTTCCAAGTTGGACCTACGGTCTGGTTATCACCAGCTCCGTATCGAAGAAGAGGATATCCTAAAGACTTCTTTTAGCTCCAATTATGGGCATTACGATTCACGGTTATGCCCTTCAGGCTGACTAATGCCCCATCCACATTCATGTCTTTCATGAACAAGGTATTCAAAGGTTACCTGGATCACTTAGTGATAGTTTTCATGGAAAACATGCTCATCTACTCACCTTCTAAGGAACAACACAACCTCCACCTAGACAAAGTATTAAAGAGTCTGAGAAAGCAAAAATTATATGCCAGAGTTAGAAAATATGAGTTTTGGCTTTCAGAGCTAAATTTACTTGGTCACATAGTCACTGTTACCATCATTGCAGTAGATTCCTCCAAAGTTCAAGCTATACGAGACTGGCCTCCATATAAGTCTGCAGCAGATGTAAGGAGTTTTCTAGGACATGTTGGCTACTACTATAAGTTTGTAGAAGGATTCTCAAATATCTCCCTACCCCTCACCACCCTTACGACCGCCTTATATTGGACACCTGAATGTGAAGCCTCATTCCGAGAACTAATGGATCACATTACTTCAGCCCCAATTCTGAACATACCATCCAGCCAGGGGGGATTCCAAATTAATATTGATGCATCTCAATGAGGATTAAGAGTCATGCTCATGCAATATTGGAAGGTGGTTGAAAGTGCACAGTGTAACCTCTGAGTATTCTTTAGAGGGAGGTGAGTAGAGATTTAAAAACTTTACCCTAAATATGCACATACAACAATAAACTATTCTAATAATTATGCAATTAGCACAACCAACATAAAATAAAGTAAACACAGGTAATAGAAAATAGTAAACAGTAAAGGGACAACACATCAATGCAAACACAGAAGACATAGAATTTTTATAGTGGTTCCCCAAAATATGGGTAGTCCACTCTTCTACCACCTGGTAGGATTCCACTATCTAGTGCCTGAGTCTTTTGATAAGGAGATTCTCAGAACCAACACTGAGTATTTTGATATGGAGACTCTTAGAACCATACACTGAGTCTTTTGATAAGGAGACTCTTAGAACCACTGAGTCTTTTTATAAGGAGACTCTTAGAACCAACTGAATCATTTAAAGAGGGATTTTTAGCACTCTTTCTCAGTTACAGAATAGAAATGGAGAAATAAAGAAGAAGAAAAGAAGGATTCTGCTGTATAAATCCTTCTACAGCTATCACATAAAATGTTGTCCTTTGATGTTCTTAAGGATCTGTATATGATTAACCCTTGATTATGAGAGAGAAGAATGTAAGGGTTATGAGCTTGTGATCCTCTATGATCTTTGTACTCTACTTTGCTTGTTGTTGTAAGATATGAAGAAGAAGCATCAGCCTTGTTTGTATTCCTGTACAGAGTTGTTCTTCTTTTCTTTTTCAGAGAGAAAGCTTGAGGGAGAGGAAGAAGAAGACTGAAAGAATCAATTGTTGTATTCTTCTGCCTCTATGTGTATACTTATTCTTTGTCGAATAGTATTTGAATTTCTTTCCTCTTCTGTTATGTCCTTAGAATGAATATCCTTTGGACAAAAGTATTTCTTTCTATTTCTATTTCTCAACCCGTCAATTTATTTTGAATAACTTCCCAGAATGTCTTTATTGTCCATCTGAAGTACTTCATTCCATTCTTGGCAATAAATGAGTTGTTAGAAGTCAGACTATAGCCTTGGATACCTTTTGGAAAAACATCTGAAAAAACAGCAGAAAACCTTCATTTTCTGTTTGTATTCGACGTAGCATCGATTTCATTTTCCTTATATTCAACGCACCTCTGAGTTCTTTTAGAAGCAGCTTTGAAATTTTTCTTAGCTCTGACTGAACTCAGATGTCGATGTTGCGTCGAATACCTATTGACGTATCCGTCGAGTTGTAGACTTGGACTTTGAACTTGAACTTCTGATTCGACTTCAAATCGAAGTTGCATCGACTTCTGATATTGCTTTGACAGATTATTCTTCTGCATCGAATTCAAATCGAAGTTGCGTCGACTTCTGATACAACTTTGACAAGCTCTATCTTCTGCGTCGAGACCATTTCGACGTTGCATCGACTTCACTAATACTTCAACTTCAATCTGAGTTACTTCTATTTGTATTCAAAGTTGCTTCGACTTCTAGTTGAAGTTGCGTCGACTTCTATTCGACGCAAGTTTAACTCAACTGATATTTGTGTTTATTTTGGACTAGTCTTGACACTCTAGTGTGAATGTGATATTCTAGGAAATCTAATGACTAGATTACCCTCTCTATACAACATGGGTAGTATATCCTAGATTATGAAATCACTTTAAGATATTTTGTTACATAAATCACAATGGTGTTTTCCCCAACAATCTCCCCCTATTTATCCTAACAAATTTTACAAATAATTTAAGTGATTTCAAACATGTTGTTAAATAAGCATAGTACAAAACATATATACCAAGACACAAAATGAACTGATTAACTAAAAACTTTTGATTAATCTAAATAATTGTTTACCAAAGTTAGTTACCCATAAAATAATCTACTTTCTCTTTTTGAGAAAAGTAGATATGACCTCATAGACCTTTCTGAACTTTCTTTCCACAAACTTGAAATTTGCAGGAATAGCCTTTTCTGGATTCTCTTGAATTTTGTCATATCCTTTGAACAACATTTCCATGTCAGCTTCTGCTTCTGGATAGACATCACTAATCTTGGATCCTTGACTGATGATCTTAGCAGACATCAAGTTGATTTCATTCAGGTCTAGCTCTTCTGCATCAGGATCTACTACTATGAAGGTTGACTGAGGAATGACTTGAACTGGAGTTGTTTTAAATGTGATCCTTCACTTTTTCTGATATGGCATGTCTTCTAAGTCTTGACTGACTCCAAGACCCCTTGTGTCCTTTTGACCTTTCCTATCTAGGAGTTTAGCCTGAGGGCTCTTTGTAGTATATTTTGAGAGATCAAACAGAGTGCTGGGAATCTGGATTACCTCTTTTAGTTGTTCTTTTCCACAGCCTCTTTACCCTTGTTCAACCTTTCAATAAATAGCCTTCTCTTTTCTTCTAACTCTTTTTTAGATGCTTCAAATTCATCTTGATCTCTTCTTCTAATTTCATCTAGGAATTTGTCAAGCTTTGGGTCATCATATACCTTCATTGTATTTTCAGGAAGATCAGCCTTCTCGTAAGTTTTGAAATAAGATTTGTCCTTTTAGAACTTCTTTCTTTGCTCTTTTGTATACCTTTCCCATATAGGTAGATCTCTTCCATAACCCCTTCCTCCATATTCTATTCCCCTTCCTCTATAATTCCTTCCATGTCCCCTTCTTCTGAATGGAGGTATTCCTCCGAAGGTAGGTGTTGGGACAATTGGAGTGGGTGCTGGAGTAGGAGCAGGAGGGAGCTGACCTGGTGGTGGGGAGGATGGAGCAAATTCAGGGACCTGAGCATCAGGCTTGACTGGAGGAGATGTTGTTGTTGATTCTTCAGAGTAAGGCCTGAAGTTAGGTGTTCATGGAGAGGTGTCTTAGTCCATTATTTGTACTCCTGCAGACTCTTCAGGTAGTCATTATCATCTGAGGACAGATCACTCTCCCCCTATTTTGATGGCTCCCCCTGGATTGAAGGCATGATTCTTGGAGGAGAGAATGATGAAGTTAGGAGAAGAAACCTGGATAAGACGGCTGGCTCTCCTTCTAACACATAGAGAGAGGGGAGATTTGCTATATATGCTGAATCTGGAGGGGGCCTGCTGACACAATTCCTCCCGCTTTATATCATTGGAAAAGGATATAAATTCATCAGCAGGTATCACTGACAGCCTCAATTCATTTTCAAGAGCCTTTGTTTGAGCAGTAAGAGTTTGCAACCCTTTATGTTGGGCACACAGCTGTCGATAGCATTTCTCTGAGAATTCTAGAAATATTGAGCTGAACTGAGAGAACAGCGTTTCTAGGCAACATCTTCATTCTTTCTATTGACTTAGTTTAATTTTGAGGATGAAATTTCCTCTTTGGTGGGTTGGATTTGTAACATCCCAGAATTTTTAGGAACCCTAGAAGTTTGGATCACCGGGGCTAGCTTTGTGTACCCTAGGAGACTTCTTAGGCCCTAGTGAGCCTAGGGTTAGCTCATAAGATCCTATGTGTGTTACAAGCTCAAATGACTAGACAAGTTTACCCTAGTGTGCGAATAAGTCAACTTGACCCTGGATTTGGGATTTTGTGTGACCATAGCTAAACCAAACCATGCCTTGATAATGTTAAGCCATGTCATACCTCCCTTTACCCAATCAAGGGATGCCACGTCATTAAAGAGGTCAAACCTAGGTCAACATAGGTTAAACCTAGTGTTTTGTCCCCATGGACTTTACCTAGACTCATTTAGGCCTTGATTAGGCTTGATCACGACTCACCATCCACATCACCAAACAGATGGCCCGGCCATGTCATCAATTAGTCAACACTTGACCATGGAAGGTCAAACCTGACCTCTTTTAGTTTGACTGGCATATTCCTCTTCACCCATGACTTGGTGGTGTGGGACCGACCTCTTCTCCATCCAAGGATCTGTCCCTCTTCTTTGTACGGTCAGTTTAAGCCGCCAAGAGTTGTTTCAAGGGGACAACCGACCACCACCACCTATTTAATGGACAAGTGAATGCCTTGGAGAATCCATTAAGACTTTAATTAGACCTTAAAAGTTTTGTGTTAGTTCATACCGTCCTTAGAACCCAAAATGAAACAAGTGAATGCCTTGGAGATCGTCGTTGGCGACTAGAGAAGTATAAAAAGAATTTTGCCACCACACCGCCACCATGCCGCCATGACTCCGATCAACACCTTTATCCCCTCCTATGGTAACCATTTGAATTCTCTCAAAGCTTAGATCATGTAGGAGGTTAGAGCCAAGAGTTTCAGCCATTGAAACGACATTTCCTGGCCACCCAAGCCTCGGACCACCACCGAGGGAGGAAGCACTCAAAACCTTCTTCAGGTTTACAAGAGGGAACCTCTGAGGATGAAGGAAGTTCCTTGTTTTTCCTAGAGGCCCTTGAGGCGATTGTCATTGGTGGAGAAGAAGATATCCAGCTGTC
Source organism: Dactylorhiza incarnata (assembly GCA_033032865.1). Lineage (NCBI taxonomy): Eukaryota > Viridiplantae > Streptophyta > Magnoliopsida > Asparagales > Orchidaceae > Dactylorhiza > Dactylorhiza incarnata. Next base: position 888,477 of record JAWHQI010000086.1, read on the forward strand.
GCAGCATGTGCAAATGATATTTAGTGTTTTCCAGTGTCTCTCAGTGGCGGCCATCCACCAGACTGCCACCCTGAGGTCCGCCTTACTCCGATGAGTCGATAGGTGGTGGATCCACGACCAGGGGGAACCAGCGAAGAGTGGCAACCACCGTGAATGTCTTCAGGCTATTGTCTCTTCGTCAAGACATGCATGCCATCTCATCAACGGGGAAGACAAAATTAGAGTCGTGGATAACCTCGACAATGATCAAATTTCCCCGCAATGGATTTAATGGCCTGGTCCGCTGTGAATGTTGTAGGGTTTGTTATGTAGCGTGATCTGACCCATTAGATCAATGTTTAGATATGTGATGGCCACTATCCGCAACCAAGAAATGATTTAATATGATTAATATAGGTGACAAAAAGTGTATAAAACACAATATTATTAATATGTAAATTAAAGAACCTTATGATCATTTTCATGAAATGTGTTCGGCCTGAAAGTTTAGTGAGACCTTTCCAAAATTTTGTGGCACAACTCTTGGTGATACATGTAGCCCTCAGAGTTAGGGTTCCTTAAACTATGGTAAAGTTAAATAACATGTATGCTTTTATGAATATTGATCACCATCGTCTAAAATTTGGTTTGTGAGTTGTCCTTGTACCTAGGAATCTCTTGTAAAAAATTTGGAATTTTTGGAGATGTTTCATATCAAGATTTTATAATTATTTAGCCTTATTACATTGATTAAATAAATAAAATTAAGTGGGTCTCTACGAATAATTATGAACCCAAATTTTGATGGTTACTTTGGTCTGTCATGAGGCGCCTGTGACCAAACTTTCGTATCATTTGGACATCATATTCTCTGGTTTTTCATATAACCAATTTTAGCATTATTCACCACACTAAACTACAGCCTAAATGTATTTTCTAAATATTTCTCAAATTATGAAGATTTTAAATGTGAAATTTTTACAAAACTTTTTGCTAACTTATAGTCTTCATTTGATTCAAGCTTGAGGTCATTTGGATGAAGCATTTGCTAGAATAAGTTGTTGAACTCTTTTGAATTATGTGTCATGCTTAACTTAAGAAAATTGTATTATGTGAATGTTTCTCACATCATGGAGTTTTTATATTCTGATATTTGGTATGAGTGTTCTATGGAATTCAGTAAACCATTACCAATGTTTTGAGAATAATTCGATAGCTTTGAACCTAAGTTTTAAGATTTAAGTATTTCTGGTTAAACAACATTATTTATGAAATATTTTGGATGACACCAAATATCTTGATTTCAAATTTTCATAGCTATTTCATCATCACATGATAATTTTTTGACTAAATTTTCATGTTGTTAATAAAAAAGCATTCCACTTCTTGACTTGCTATCATTTCTGTAAATAATGATTTTAAAAGCTACTATGTCTTTTCATCGAAATAGTAACGCTCGCTCATCGCGTTTCTAATGATGTATTCTACCTAAGAATCATCATATGCACTCTAAGTATTGTTTAGAGATGTAGCTAGTTTTGGTGATACTTTTGAAAGGGATAACTAGTTAAAAGTTGTCCTTGGTGGTGTTTAGTCTGATATAGACTACTAATTTGCATTAAGAGTTTTAGTTTCTTTCATCATGCATGGTCACCATCATAATTATGATGGATGTGTTCTGTGGCGAGTCTATCCGACTCTCTCGAATAGAGCACACTGACAGGGAGTCCATGATTTGACTCATTAGGGATGGAGGGTCTTGAGGGTTACCTTAGCTTGATGCCCTAGGATAGTGTACCTCGGTAGGCCCCACTTTTTATATTACCATTTGGGAGTCTTTCGCATTGTGTCCACATGACTTAGTCATGTACTCCAGACTAGTACAGGTAAGAGTCGTACTTTAGGGGCTAGGATATATTGTGTGTTACTTTCCTAAAAGCGGTGGTGACTGTGTTGATGTTGTCGTCATGCCACATCGATGAGGCACGTAGGATTGCTACCTACTTAATTAAGTCAAGAATGTCGACATAAGGTTGTCTTGCGTTAGCATTGCATTGATTATGTATGCATACTTAGTATTGCAAGTTATAATTTATAGGATCTTTATGTTATAAATTTGTATGAGCACTTTTATAAGATTATTTGCATTTCTACTCTTATAATAATATAATTTTTGGAATCTTGTCTTATAAGCTTGTATGAGCATACTTATAAGATAAGTTACTTAATATTTATGTTATAACATGGACCCTTATTGTGTAAGTCTGTATGGCATTCTAATGCGATAAGTTATATTTTCTAATTGTTTTTAATATCTCTCTAGACATATATTAATGAATGATTTCAATATCGATTATATTGTGCTAACCTTTTATGTAGACTTTTATTATGCCTACCTAGTTCCTAAGGGGCATTGGGGGATGGAGGATGTTGCTTAGTCTTTATGACTAATGATTCTGTGGTCACCATCTCAGGAGCAGGAGCAGGTGGAGCACTGTCGAGAGGCACCACTTCGGCTACGCTCCACCCTGATCAAGGTAAAATATGCACTTTTAGGTCAACTCCTGCACCGCCTCGTGATCCAGAATCATCTACCAGTTCATCAGAGGACCCGAGAGATGTTAGAGTCCATGAAGTTATCTTTTAGACTGATTTGCTTGTTGTTGTTGAGGGCATATGTTATCACATTTCTCCTTCGTGTATTTACTATGAAACTATTTGTATTCTTGTTGTGATGATGTTATGCTAGTGATGTTTTATTGTTTGCTTTCGCTATATTTGTATACTCTGGTTGGTGATATGATGATGTGCGACCGGCAGGATAAGCGTTATGTAGTAGGGGCTGACTAGTGTTGACGACACTACCGAAGGGAGGTTGCTCTGGGAATAAGTTCTTCCTCAGATTTTGGGAGGGGATTTTACATATTTGGCAATTTTGAATGTTTCACCAAAATCAATTATTCCCTTTTAATATAACGAGTGACAGGCATGTGACTCTGCCCCTACGACCAACCACGACAGTACCTCGACCGCGATAAGCTCAGGGCTCCTCCCCTATCAGTTATTTAATGCAGCTTAAAATAAGCACAATATTAATTAATTAATGTAGAAAATAGTTATGCATTACTTTTCAATTTTTGCTTAAAAATTCTCATCCCGATGCATATATCATCATGCATGTCAAATTAACTTTAATAAAATTGATTTGTGTAATGGAAAAGCTTAAAGGGAGCGAAAGCAACTGTCCACACAGGAGCAGGCAGCACCGTGGGCGCCTTCATTTTCCCAGAATGTATCCTCATTTTTGTCCTAATTCTTAATTTGTCTGACATCTCCCCCTCCGGGTGCCGAAATGGGGTTGACTTTGTCCCCCGGGATCCACCACAGGTTTTCATGAATTATTAGAGCCCATACATTTAACTTTGTCATAATAGCACCTCCATTTACTTCAGCTTTAAGCAAAAGAAAAGCACAGAATCACATGATGTTCGCATTCGAAAGTACTAGTTTGAAAGACTCGTTGGAATTTATCCGCTACGGGATTCCCATTTTGGGCAGAAAAGATCTACTACCCCACGGGCTGGAATCGAGAGGAACGAAGGTCGAACAGCCGGAGGTCTCGCTTGGACGTCCTTCAAGAGTGGTCTTTTCCATTGAGAGGGCGGACTTTTCCCTTCGCCTAGCGGCCTCGAAAGTTGCAGATAGCAACACAACCGTTCAAATGACTCTCTATAGTTTTCAGTAAACCCCGTCCCCTTCATTCGTCATCTTATCTTTCGTTCATTCAAATGTAACGCCCAAGAAATTATAAAAGTAGAGTGGGGTGCGGATAGCTTATTGAGGGGGTGTGATTAGCTGAGAGTGGGGTGCTCATAGCAACTTCACCTTAGGGTTTTAATATAAACCCCTATCTCTCCCAACTCTCAATACCCGACTCCCCTCCTCTTTCTCGTTTTCGCGCAGACCGCCGCACAGGAAGCCGACCCCCCCCCCCCCCTCTTCCGATCTCTCTCTCGCTCTTTTGTCTAGGGCTGCCGCAGAGCTCCCCCCTTCCTCTCTCGACCTCCCTTTCACTCTCTCGGGTGCGACTGGAAAGAGGAGATCCTGCGGGCTAGCCCGTCGTCGCCTGGAGCAAGAGTCGGCCGAGCCCCGATTTCTCTCAGGTGCGACTGGAAGAAGGAGGAGGACCCCTCCCCCTCTCTATCGATCTCTCTCTCCCTTTGCCGATAGTTGCAGGCTACCTGGTGTCCTACTCGCGCCTTTTGGAGCGCCGTCGAGGATTTCTGTCGCAGAAAGCTGCAAGCCGCCGGAACTCCATTCCGCCACCTGCAACTTCTGAGGAGGAGGTTGTTTCTACCCTTTTTCGTCTACGGCTTGCTATTTTGGCGCTTGACCGTGGTTCTAGAGGAGATCTCTTGCCGAGATCCATGCGCGAAGCCGAGTCGAGGCTAGATCCGTGGCAGGGCAGCCGTTACGATCGTCCCGATGCCTCCGCAGCGCGCGCCAAGGGTAACGATTTCTTTCCCCGGTCTTAGGACCGTATGTTCTGTATGTTTGTGTGCTTATGGTTATGTTTCGTGCAATGATAGTCCCCTCACACCGTCTCGGTTGAGGACGGGGACTCCGCCAGGGCGTGGGATTGCGACCCCGGCGTATGTTGGTGTGATCTGCATGTAGAGTCCCTCTCCCACTACGTGGTGGAGAGCGGGGACTTCGCCAGGGCGTGGGTTTGCGACCTCGCTGTAGTTTTTCTGCTTTTGCTTTGCTTAGGAGGGCCACCCGCCTCCAATTGGACGCGGTGTGTGTTTCCCTCGGTTCATTGCGAACCCCCGGGTCGATTGTGTCCGTCCCCGGCATGAATGTGCATTAGTGATCCGACGTGCGAGTCTGGATTTAGGCATGCTGTGAGAAGCCTACCCGTGGCGGTAAGCCCGGATCGGTGATGTTGTGATGTGCATTGCGATTAGCCCTTAGTGCGCGAACGGGAATGTCCCATGCTATTCGTCGTAGTATTGTAGGAATTCGTGGGCTTTATTCGTGAATGCCCCGTTCCTAGGCGGGCCTGTGTTGGGCCCGGTAGAACGACGTTTTGTTGGGTTTTGTTGGATGGGTGGATCCCCGTCAGTGCGTAGTTTGCGCTTCCTCTGACCAGTCCTCTGCCATGTCAAAAGGCAGTTGTAGGTCGAATATTTTTTGACCAGTCCTCTGCCACGTCAAAAGGCAGTTGTAGGTCGAATATTTTTTTTTGACCAGTCCTCTGCCACGTCAAAAGGCAGTTGTAGGTCAAATATTGTCTGACCAGTCCTCTGCCACCTCAAAAGGGGTAGTTGTAGGTCGGTTATCCCAAACCGGTCCTCTGTCCATTCTATAGGACAGTTGTAGGTTTGGTTCTTCCTGTCGCTTCGATTGACTGTGTCGTGGTCGTGCTGTTACTGAGCGTCGAAGCTTAGACCGTGCGTTTTTGTTGTGTTCATGGCACGTGCGTGGTAATTTTGAAGGGTGACTCTTGGTGTGTCCCCTGACTCTTGGTCCTTTGTTCCTTGTTTGCATATTTTGGTGTGCGTGCGTACTTGCAGGAGAGCGATACACTCGCCCCGGAGTCCGCTAGGATGGCCGGGGGGGAGGAGTCATTACGTTGTGTTGGTCAGCCCCATGCTGACCTTCGTTGCACCGCCTGTTTGTTCTTGGTTTCAGGTGGCGGAGCTCGCAGTGGTGTGTAGTGGGCCGGAGCCCATGGGTTGCTGAGGAGCTGGCTAGGGTCCTCTCTCTGTTTTGGGGTCTTTCATGTAGCCCCATTGGTTTGTCTGTACCTCTTTTGAAAGCCATGTAAGGCCTTAAGGCCGTGTCAAATTTTGTACTGTTTTCTTTTTAGCTGTGGACATTCTGGCCCCTTTGTTTTGGGCTTGTGGTTAGCTTCCGATGTTGGTTACTCTGAGTTGTATTAGTATTGTTTCTTGTATCAGTTATTAACATTCTAGATTTTGTGGGTATTATATGTCGTGGGGTCCCGGCCGGACCCATGTTATATTCTATTTGCAGATCAGGGATGTTACAATTGGTATCAGACTTTAGGTTTCGTGATCCGCTAGTCTTTAGGTTTCGGGACGAACCCTTTTTAACGGGTGGTGAGCACATACAGTGCAAGAGCCTAAATAACTAAATTTACGCAGAATGTCCACTTAGGAATGACCAAAATCGTGGTTTTCATGCACTTTTGGGAATTTAAGCGTCTCATGCTTAGTGATTTCCCCTTCTTATGACTGCTAGACCATGTGTCTCACATGTGTAAGCATTATTAATGACTGGCTGTAGGGATTTTGACCTTCATTTCTCCAAGGATTACGTTATTGAAAAATAGAATGAGCGGTTAAATGTAAAGGAATGCGAATGTTAGGAGAATCGCCGCTATGATTTGGGTGTTTCCATAACTTAGGTGTTGACCACCTTAGTATGTTGATAAATGTTGTGAGTCCTTGTGGCTACCCTTATGCGAACATGACTAGTGGAATGAAAAGTCATGGTCTTTAAGGTGAGATCTGTTGTAGTGATTCACCCGATACAGTATTAGATGACTATAGATGGCGTCGAACCTTTGTCGACCTATTATTTGGAATCGTTGGATTACACATATACCATGTGAAATTAAGTGCAATCTATGAAAAGAGGCATCTGATCATGTGTGTTACCCTACGCTTGATGGTGTGACCCCGAGGTGCGCAAGCGAGCGCATAAGTTCACACTTAAGATTGACGATTAAGTAGTGACACACTATGTTAATGGCGGTGATGAATTCTGATTCATGAGCAATGACGTATATTGAAAGGATGGGTGGATTCCCCGTCGCGCTCTCTTTGGACAGTTGCGGGATACTCCCCTCTGTCGCGCCCTTTTAGTTAAATATGAAATCTATTCTTTTGTGTTGAAACATGAGATAGTCCATGAGTTTGACTTGAGAGTTCGGACCGATAAGAAGTTCAGTGAAATTAGGAGTTGTGCGCTGCTAAGTTTAGTTTGGGGTGCTTTGTATGCACTATGCTATGTTTGGGGCCATAGTTTGGCCTTGAGTATGTAAACTCTGTGACTTGGGTCCTCGAGAGTCTGGTGTGGTTGTCCGGACAAGTAAATGCCCAGGTGTGTTTGCAGGGTTTTGTATACCCTATATTGTGAGTGCCATGAGAGCACTAGGTTTGACTCAAGTCTAGTATTGGACTTGATGATCTTACGCCGTTGTGTATTCCGTACGATGGATTACGTCCGTGGTGACTATTTTTGGCATTGTTTTAGCAGGGTGTGTTGAACCATGTTGTCGTTAAAGTGTCACTTGTAAAGTCTTATTCAAAGACCGTTGTAGCACCCATGTATTGGATGTTGTGACTAAGGACCTGAGTGTTCTTTGCATGCTGATTAGTTGTTTGGGGTTATATAATGTCGTGTGTGTTGCTGAGTTCTTTTGTCATTCTACTAGGTGATTGGTGAAGAGGTTGGTCTCACTCCCTTACAGGAGACAACCACAACGGGTGGAACTGAAATAGGAGTGATGGAAGATCAGTGTGCCGGTGCGACTGCTGGTGGGACACCCATCCCTGTGGCAGTTGTGCCCATGTCTTCTATTGGAGAAGCAACATATGAGACTCGTGATTGGGTGACTTACTTCTTGAGTTGCCATCCACCTTTGTTCAACGGTGTCGAGTCGCCCGCTTATGCTCAAGATTGGTTGGAATGGATTAAAGATCTCATTTTGGCCTTAAGAGTCCCGCCGGAGCTGAGGGTCACTGTTATCTCCTTTGCACTTTTTGGGGAGGCTAAGAGATGGTGGAAAGAGGAGTGTCGTGGATGTTTTGCTCGACGTCCTTGGTTCCAAATCCCCGTAGAAGAGTTTGCGTCGGCATTCTTGGAACATTTCGTTCCGACGACTACCCGCCTTATACTACGAGAAGATTTTCTAATGTTAAGGCAAAAGGAGATGTCTGTGGAGACTTATCTCCAAGAGTTTTTGCGATTGAGCCGTTATGCTGAGCATGTCCTGGTGACTGATGAGGACAAAGCGCGATATTTTCTTAAAGGCTTGCGCGAGGAGTGGAAGATCAGATTGCGCGCAGCAGCGTCTATCAGTTTCCCCATTTTGATTCAAGCTGCCCGCAACTTGGAGCTTATCTTTCGCTTAGGGCAGAGTGAGTCGGAAGAGGAGTTTGAAAGGAATAGATTGCTGGCTGCTGAATCGAGAAAAGCACATGCCTGTGAGGAATCCAAAGTTGAGAGTTCAAGAGAATCAAGGAAGAGGCAAAAGTCATCTATTGTCTGCTTTCTTTGTGGCCGTCAAGGTCACGTTGCGCGTGGGTGCCGAGCTTAGTCCTGAAGAAGCAGTAGTGATGACATCTTTTGTCCCCTCCTTTCGTGAAAGGTAAGCATGCGTTGGAGTTTGTGTGCGTGTGTAGTCGCACTTTTGAGCAATGTTTTGTTATATGTGTCAAGCATATACCCTCTTCATTTTGGATTCTCGTTGGAGGTTTATCTTTCACTGGTTTGACTCTGAGAGTCGAGTCCACTTTTGATGTTATGGTAGTTTTGTACATAGTGCTCGTGAAGCATTAGCACGAATGGTGATTATAATGGACGAGTTGAAATTTAATTGTTGCGTAACGATGTAGTTGTGACCGCATACGAGTCGGACCTCGTAACATATGTGTGATGAAAATTCATATCTGTGTTACTTGATAAGTAGCACGTTCGTCAAGTGTTTTTAATCTACCGCGGGATAGATTGAAAGTGATTCCTTCGAAGTTGAGTTGTTGGCACGATACAATAATATTTAATTGTCGTGAGTTTAGAGATTGTTAATTTGGGAACCTGATCTTTGGACGTGTGTCCAATTTAGTTGAAATCGTGAGTAGGTTCATAAATAGTGGAGTTCATGGTTTTCTTGGTAGGATTCGTATGGAGGTTCGTACATGTTTAAACCCAAGTAAACGCCTCATTGAGATTGAAATACCTCGGATAAGGTTTTCTCTTTTGTGTATGATTTACGCAAAATTCGGGAAGTAGTTAATGGCATTGGATTGTGTATGAGCATTGTCACTCATGGAATGTGTATGTGGTGGCTCTAGGAATAGTACAACATGTAAGTGCTACTTATAGTTTACTAGCATGGGTTAAGGCCCGTGTTAGGTTGATGATTTGCTTATGTATGAGATGAATTGGTTGTAATAAATTGTGATGAATACGACTCGATGGAAGTTATTGGTTTGATCTGTAAAAGAGCCATGACGAAATATTGACATCTTTCATTTGAGGTTGTGAGTTGATAAGCGAGAATTGTAATTGTTGGTAACAAAAAGCGTGTTTATCATGTGCAATGTTTGGATTCGTGCAAGAATCGTGGGCTTAGCATGAAAGATGATTATAGCGATTTAATCGTGTTTTCTTATTGCGTGGCTATGTAGTGATGATCCTTTATGAGGTTGACTTCCTAACTTGTTGGTGAATGGAAATTGTTATTTGTGACACTTGGTAAATAACACTCGTGAAGCGTTGCTAGTCTATCCTACGATGGGTTGAAGGTAATTCGTTCGAAATCGAATTATTGGTACGATAATACGAAAATATGTGTCGTGAGTTGGAGATTGATGGTTTGAGGACATGATCCTTGAAATCATCGTATAGGTGAGCCTATATGGTCGTGATGACCTATGTAGTGAAACCTCTGGAAAGGTTCAATTGTTTGAGTTTGTTGTTTGCGTTGAATGAAAGTGTAGAGAAAATCCAATTGAAGGTGCCCTGTTGAGATTATGATATCTCAGGCATAATTTCCTCTTTTGTGTGTGGCTTACACGAAATGCGAATGGTAGTGGTGGTGTTGTGTTGTTACGTGTTAAATATAGATGTTTTTCAAGGTTGATTACCGTTAGTTAAAGCCTTCCGGGACAATTGCGGTCTTGATGTGGTTGGAGGTGTGAGTGAACTCGCAAAGAATTGGAACCAATGTAGTGATTTGATTCTCCTATGAGAAGTCGAAGTCCCTTATTTTGGGAAGAGTGTGACTCTTCTTGACGTAATGGAATGACCATGGAGTGACGGAAATGAGAGTTCGTAAGGCTTTGTGGTTATAACCATTATGACGGGTGTATCCTTGTGTTATTGTATGTAAAGATTCGTTGATGTTTGTATGTTCGAATCTAGGATAATTCCCCGGGCGTTGAAAAGCCGTACGAATGTTATCCGTGACCTCCTAGGGTGGTATTTCACTGCAGCTAAGTCGCTTGGTTCTCCGTCTGAATGTGTAAATCAGTGTAGCGCAGCGGAAGTGTGGTGGGTCCATACCCCATAGGTCGTTTTATAATTTGGTGTTTTGTATCCTTCGTTTCTAAGATCGAATATAAATTTCGGGACGAAATTTCTTTAAGGAGGAGAGAATTGTAACGCCCAAGAAATTATAAAAGTAGAGTGGGGTGCGGATAGCTTATTGAGGGTGTGTGATTAGATGAGAGTGGGGTGCTCATAACAACTTCACCTTAGGGTTTTAATATAAACCCCTATCTCTCCCAACTCTCAATACCCGACTCCCCTCCTCTTTCTCGTTTTCCGCGCAGACCGCCGCACAGGAAGCCGACCCCCTCCTCTTCCGATCTCTCTCTCGCTCTTTTGTCTAGGGCTGCCGCAGAGCTCCCCCCTTCCTCTCTCGGGTGCGACTGGAAAGAGAAGATCCTACGGGCTAGCCCGTCGTCGCCTGGAGCAAGAGTCGGCCGAGCCCCGATTTCTCTCAGGTGCGACTGGAAGAAGGAGGAGGACCCCTCCCCCTCTTAATCGATCTCTCTCTCCCTTTGCCGAGAGTTGCAGGCTACCTGGTGTCCTACTCGCGCCTTTTGGAGCGCCGTCGAGGATTTCTGTCGCAGAAAGCTGCAAGCCGCCGGAACTCCATTCCGCCACCTGCAACTTCTGAGGAGGAGGTTGTTTCTACCCTTTTTCGTCTACGGCTTGCTATTTTGGCGCTTGACCGTGGTTCTAAAGGAGATCTCTTGCCGAGATCCGTGCGCGAAGCCGAGTCGAGGCTAGATCCGTGGCAGGGCAGCCGTTACGATCGTCCCGATGCCTCCGCAGCGCGCGCCAAGGGTAACGATTTCTTTCCCCGGTCTTAGGACCGTATGTTCTGTATGTTTGTGTGCTTATGGTTATGTTTCGTGCAATGAGAGTCCCCTCACACCGTCTCGGTTGAGGACGGGGACTCCGCCAGGGCGTGAGATTGCGACCCCGGCGTATGTTGGTGTGATCTGCATGTAGAGTCCCTCTCCCACTACGTGGTGGAGAGCGGGGACTTCGCCAGGGCGTGGGTTTGCGACCTCGGTGTAGTTTTTTCTGCTTTTGCTTTGCTTAGGAGGGCCACCCGCCTCCAATTGGACGCGGTGTGTGTTTCCCTCGGTTCATTGCGAACCCCCTGGTCGATTGTGTCCGTCCCCGGCATGAATGTGCATTAGTGATCCGACGTGCGAGTCTGGATTTAGGCATGCTGTGTGAAGCCTACCCGTGGCGGTAAGCCCGGATCGGTGATGTTGTGATGTGCATTGCGATTAGCCCTTAGTGCGTGAACGGGAATGTCCCGTGCTATTCGTCGTAGTATTGAAGGAATTCGTGGGCTTTATTCGTGAATGCCCCGTTCCTAGGCGGGCCTGTGTTGGGCCCGGTAGAACGACGTTTTGTTGGGTTTTGTTGGATGGGTGGATCCCCGTCAGTGCGTAGTTTGCGCTTCCTCTGACCAGTCCTCTGCCACGTCAAAAGGCAGTTGTAGGTCGAATATTTTCTGACCAGTCCTCTGCCACGTCAAAAGGCAGTTGTAGGTCGAATATTTTTTTTTGACCAGTCCTCTGCCACGTCAAAAGGCAGTTGTAGGTCGAATATTGTCTGACCAGTCCTCTGCCACCTCAAAAGGGGTAGTTGTAGGTCGGTTATCCCAAACCGGTCCTCTGTCCATTCTATAGGACAGTTGTAGGTTTGGTTCTTCCTGTCGCTTCGATTGACTGTGTCGTGGTCGTGCTGTTACTGAGCGTCGAAGCTTAGACCGTGCGTTTTTGTTGTGTTCATGGCACGTGCGTGGTAGTTTTGAAGGGTGACTCTTGGTGTGTCCCCTGACTCTTGGTCCTTTGTTCCTTGTTTGCATATTTTGGTGTGCGTGCGTACTTGCAGGAGAGCGATACACTCGCCCCGGAGTCCGCTAGGATGGCCGGGGGGAGGAGTCGTTACGTTGTGTTGGTCAGCCCCATGCTGACCTTCGTTGCACCGCCTGTTTGTTCTTGGTTTCAGGTGGCGGAGCTCGCAGTGGTGTGTAGTGGGCCGGAGCCCATGGGTTGCTGAGGAGCTGGCTAGGGTCCTCTCTCTGTTTTGGGGTCTTTCATGTAGCCCCTTTGGTTTGTCTGTACCTCTTTTGAAAGCCATGTAAGGTCTTAAGGCCGTGTCAAATTTTGTACTGTTTTCTTTTTTAGCTGTGGACATTCTGGCCCCTTTGTTTTGGGCTTGTGGTTAGCTTCCGATGTTGGTTACTCTGAGTTGTATTAGTATTGTTTCTTGTATCAGTTATTAACATTCTAGATTTTGTGGGTATTATATGTCGTGGGGTCCCGGCCGGACCCATGTTATATTCCATTTGCAGATCAGGGATGTTACAATTCAAAAGGGGATGTTTCCAACCACAGCTTATGGTATGGTCAAAGATCTTTCAACTTAGACTTTCAAAATGGGAGTATGTTTGGAGTTCAAGGTCTTTTGAGGGTGAGCCGATAGGCGAACGGGACTTTAGCTACAAGAATCTTTCCAGTGGAACATCTTTCACAATCCCCTTAACTTTTTGTCTCGCCTAATACAGGTCACCAAACTGCGGCTTTCGCTTTCGGTTCTTCGGAAGAATCAACCGACTTTCTTTTGATATAAGGATTTTAGCTACTAATCTAACGTAACTCAGGAACCTACACCAGTACAAACTAATCCAGGACCTTCTGCAGTTATTTTTTTTGTAGCAAATAGGTCTCTCCCTCGGATCAGACCTTGGATGCTGGTTCATTCAATAATGGGTTGGAAGACTCAGGAGTGGTGCTTTCCTCATCAAGGAACGCTAAAAACGTATAGGTTGAGCGTTCTGCTGCAACCTGAAAAAGGTGAGCGATAGCGAAGTGTAAAAAGAGGGCTCGTTGTGCATTTGTATGGTCTGGAGAGGCTTACTTGTCTTATAGTTTAGGTGCTTCGCTTCCAAAACTTCGCTATCGCCTTGCTGTTAGAGCTAGCAGGAGAGGCATCCATAATCTATGTTTCGTGATTATGAACACCCGATCAGATCTGTTAAGAACAAGCTGACGACTACAAGGGAAGCGGCTGGACGACTGATGAGCGACTGCACTTTAGGAAGCTTTTGAGTGCCCGATGAGGTCTAATGGTTTTGCGCTAGCGCACTACAACTAGCGCCTGCTGAAAAATGCAAGATTTGTGAATCGAAGAGGGGTGATAAGTTAGGCGATGGGTTCACTGTTCGTATTTCGTTCATCCCATCGTTATGCTCCCAGGTACCTGTCATTTTCATCCATTTGCTAGAATCACCGAGCCTCTCTCCGAGACAGTGCCCAGATCGTTACGCCTTTCGTGCGGGTCGAAACGACTTCTGGCATCACCCGAGGGATCGGAACCACATTCGTGAAAATGTAAAAAGTAACTCTCAATTGGCCCGATAGGCGTAGTACGAGACCCATTGCCTTAGGAGATTAGTTAGTTCAATTTCTCGATAGGATCGGGAAGGGAAGTACACTTTGCTATTGGATTTCTTTGTACAATTCCATTCCAATCCTTACGGGATAGCAGAAAAGGTGTCATGTGTCACCATTGAAATCTCACCCCGACCGTGCTTGCGCATCCCCGTTGGTCAGGTCAATCCTAAAGTGAAAAAGTCAACCTTATAAGCTTCTTATAGTGTACCAATAAGGGTTGCCACATTAAAGCTCCATTCACATCATTATGCTCGATAAAAGGAATGAGGGAAGATCCAATAGATACCATCTCTTAGAAGTAGAAGGCGCACTAGCTCTGGCGGGCTATTCATTTGATGAAGAAAAAATAAGTTTACTATTTTGTTTATTTCTCAAGCAAAGTAAGCAAGACAGCGGGAAGAAATGGGTCTTTATTGTTGGAACCATAAGGTTAATTATGGATGCTTGGGATTGGATTGGTGGATAAGTTAAGATTATTTAGTTTCAGGCCATAGATCATAGATAAAGCCAAGGGAAGGATCATTTCTCCCCCCCCCCCCCCCCCCCCCCCCCCCCCCCCCCCCCCCCCCCCCCCCCAACCCCCCACCCATCATGTATATTGTCTTTTTCGATCTATAAACTCATTTTCTTGTTTGACTAAATTTCCATTCGTCCATATTTCTAGAAAGAGTATCTCTTGTTTTTCATTCCCATTCCCATAAGAATGAATATGGCTCATTGGTCTTCTCTTCTGGCATACTACTAAGTAAGCAACGTCCGTTTCCGTTTTCTAGCTCAAAAGCGCTGTTTGATGAGCTTGCGTAGTATTAGGTAGTTGGTCAGGGGCCCATTCCATTTTGTATAAGATTTAGGGTCATAAGCGGGGACATAATGAAACGACCAGGCGGTAGTCAGAGAGCAAGCAGTAGCCGGCTACTTCTTCTCTCGAAAATACTACTGATATGCCTAATGACAGTCTTCCTCAAAAAGATCGTTGGCATGCCTAATGATATAGCCTTCCCAATTACTAAAGTTTTATTCTTTCATTTAATTTTATGAAATGCAAAAAAGTTACATTGAGTTTTCCAATTTGAGATTATATTCTGATCAATACACCCTATATATAACCACCAAATAAATATACCATCTATATTTTCTAGCATAGAAAAACTTTTATACACGTAATAAATGTAATGGAACGTCCGCTTTGAATTCTAAGCACAAAGCTTCCTCGACTACCTCTTCAGCATGTAAACTACAGGCCAACCAACACAAGGTGGTTAATGCAAGGGGACATCATCTTCGTCAACTATATTCCGCTAGCCAACATGAACCCTCAATGGAAGATCGGCCCACCGTAACACGCTCCAACAACTTCCCCACCAAAACAAACAGCCGGCGAGGAAGGCCTCCTTTGTACGCATTCACTCAAGCGAGACGCGTGACAACTAATATTCGAGGAGGGAACTCCGCAGAATTCAACAAAGTAATAATGCATCCACATCAGGTGAACTGCAATGAACCTTCCAACTAATGTAATACCTCAAAAATAAAAACCAATAGCGGAACTAACTTCATTTCAACGCCAAATATATTGATTTTAAATATTTTTTTCGCTCTTAAATATATTTTTTAGTTTCTATAAATTGATTTTAGTTCTCAGCTCTTAAACATATATTTTTTTTTCTAAAAGTGCTTCGTGTCCAAAAGACAAATGGTCATGGGGTTACCTATATATATGCTACAGGAACAGCCATTTGGATGCCGAATTTTGTAGATTGTTAATAGTATACTAGTCCCACAAATACTACCGAGTGTGTAAACAAACAAGTATGTGAGTGTATCTAATATAATTATAACTGCTTCACTATGATTGCGATAATTCTCATAGTTTTTTTGTTTGCTTTCTTAGGGTTTGTTCGTTTCACAGACATTGATATTTAAGTATTGATATTGAGAATATGAAAGTCATTTCTGTTGTTCGTACCAACAATTGTAGAGTGAAATTAGTTTTCTGGTGGAAAGTCGACTATATTCACCCTAAGCTAAAAACCTATCGATCCAATGTTTACCTCCAGGGGAGGATATTGAGATCGCCAACTCCGACTTTCCAAAAGGATATCAATTTTTTTTGGGTCGTATTCGCATTTTTTGTCCGTAAGTGATTTTTTGCCAGTACGCTATTTTTTGGCTCCATACATGATTTTTTGCGAGAACGCGAAAATTTCGCCCGAACGCAATTTTTTCGCCCGGACACAATTTTTCCGTCTGGATGCGATTTTTCCAGCCGAACACGATTTTTCACCACGAGCGCAATTTTATCGCCCGGGCGCGATAATTTCGACCGAGGGGGGGGGGGGGGGGGGGGGGGGCGGGGGCGGGGGCGATATTTTCGCCCGGGCGCATTTTTTTCGCCCGGGCGTGTTTTTTTTGCCCAGACGCGATTTTTTCGCTCAGGCTCGTTTTTTTCGGCCGAGCGCATTTTTTCGCCCGGACGAGGTTTTTTTCGCCCACGCGCGTTTTTTTTTTTGCACGAACACATTTTTTTCGCCCGTGCGCGTTTTTTTCGCCCGAGTGCATTTTTTCGCACGGGCTCGTTTTTTTCGCCCGGGCGCTATTTTTTCACCCATGCGCAATTCTTTTGCCCGGTCAGGTTTTTTTTTCGCCCGGACGCAATTTTTTCGCCCGGGTGCACTTTTTTTCCGTGGGCGCGTTTTTTTTCGCTCAGGCGTGTTTTTTTTTCGCCGTGCGCGATTTTTTTCGCCCGGGAGCGTTTTTTTCGCCCGGGCGCGATTTTTTCACCCGGGCGCGTTTTTTTTCGCCCGGGCGCGATTTTTTCGCCCGGGCGCGATTTTTTCGCACGGGCGGGTTTTTTTTCGCACGGACGTGTTTTTTCGCCCGGACGCAATTTTTTCGCCCGGGCGCGCTTATTTCGCCAGGGCGCGTTTTTGTCCCCCGGGCGCGTTTTTTTTTCGCCCGGGCGCGATTTTTTCGCCCGGGCGCTTTTTTTAACCCTCACGCGTTTTTTTCGCGAAAAATCGTGCCTTTTCCACCGGGCGTGCTTTTTTCGCCCGGACGCGATTTTTTTCGCCCAGGCGTGTTTTTTTTGCGCCCGGGCGAAAAAAATGCACCGTGGCGGAAAAAACGTGCGCGGGCGAAAACACCGCGTCCAGGCAAAAAAAACGCGACCGGCCAAAAAAAATGCGCCCGGGCGAAAAAATCTCGCCCGGCCAAAAAAAGCGTGTCCGAGCGAAAAAATCGCGCCCGGATGAAAATTACGCGCCCGGGCGAAAAAATTGCGTCCGTGCGAAAATATCGCGCCCGGGCTAAAAAATCGCGCCCAGGCGAAAAAATCGCGCCCGGGCGAAAAAATTGTGTCCTGGCAAAAAAATAACGCTCGGGCGAAAAAAAAATGCGCCCAGGTGAAAAAGTCGTGCGTCGGGCTAAAAAAACGCGTGCCGAACTCAAAAACGCGCTATTGATTATGATAATTTGCACGAAGAAGCTTAGAAACTCAAAATTGATTAATGCCAATTCCTATAAAAGAAAGTTTTTTGTAAACGAACAGTAAAAAGTACTGTATATCAATTCCTATGACAGAAAATCCTCATACAGACGAACAAAAGAATTGGATTTAAACTAAACGTCATTTCCCGTGTGTATTGATATTGGATTCAAAGTCAATACTTCAATATCAATGTCTGTGAAACGAACCGACCCTTAAGGATCTTTGGATGAGATTGGCGATGATGATATTTAAATATGCCACATTAATCTTCTGTTAAAAAAAATTACCTGTTAACAAAATTCCGCCGGCGGCGAAAGAATCCGCCCGCGGTGAAAGCGTCCGCCCGCGCCCACTGCCGCCGCTCGCGCCCACTGCTCCGCCCTCGCCCACTGTCGCCACCCACGCCCACTGTCGCCGCCCGCGCCCACTGCCGCCGCCCGCGCTCGCTGTCGCCGCCCACACGGGGTCCCTGTGCCCTGTCACTCGTATATACACACAGACATATAGGCGTGTGTGCCTCCCCCCTGCAGTTGCGACAGTGTCATGGAGTGACGACACTCCCGCTGCTTGCAACCTAATATGTGACACTCTCTCTCTCTCTTCTTCTTTCATTTTTCTTCTTTCAGAGTGACATTTATTATATAATATAATAATTAAAATAACTTGAAAACTTAATTTTGTTAACTTGATTTCGACCACTTGCATTTTTATACATAATTAAATATATTGACATTATAATTTAAAATATTTTAAAATAAATAAAAGAATTTGTTAGATATTAGATTTTAAAAAACAAATATAGTATTAGCATTATGAATGTTTCACCAAATGAGACTTCCCTCTTAATATAGTGTGAGTGACATGCACGGGACTCCGTCCCTACAGCCAAGTGCGATATTTCCCTGACCATAACAGACACGGGATCCGCCCCTATCAATTAATTAATGCAACTTAAAATAAACACACTATCAAACAATTAATATGAAAATAAGTTCTACACACTTTTAAAGTTGAAGAGTTTAATGATAACTCCTCGAAAATACCGCTAACATGATAATGATAGTCTTACTCGGAAAGACTCTGACATGTTTAATGACAACCTACTATAGTAGTCATAAGAGCTCCACAAAAACTTTTTTGATTTTATAGATTTTTATCATTACTTTTAATTTAAGAATATGGTGTAATTACTTGAATGGACATTGCAACTTTTTTTAATATATTATAATATATGTTAAGTCATTAGATTAAATAAATAAATATTTTTTAATGTTTAGTTAAAAACTTTTTTACTTTTAATATTACGAGTGCCCGACACGGGGCTCCGCCCCTACGGCTAAGTGTGACAGTACCCGACCAGCGATGGCGGGCTTCGCTCGCCCCTGACTCAATGCGTATGCGGGTTGTGCCCGTAACATATACATATGAGTACTCGAAATGACCGTAAAAAAATATACATCAATATTACAATATTTATTTTGTAAAAAAAGTGTATACTTAAGAAGATTAATTTTCTCTCTCCCTCCCTCTCTTTCCCTCTACCCCGCACTCTCACCTCCTCTCTCTCCTCTCTCTCCCTCTCTCTCCCTCTCTCTCACTCCCTCCTCTCTTTCAAAATAATATTTTTTTTATTGAAAGGGTAATTTGGGAAGTACTAATGTTTAACCAAATGCATCTTTTCCCTTTTAACCAAATGCAAGATCAGTCCCGAACTTTGATTACTTTTTAATACCTGTCCCTGAACTTTCAAAAAGGTAAAATCAGTCCAACTATTAAAAGTACATAAAATCAGCCCTAGAAGCTCTTTCCGTCGCCCATTAAACCAAAACAAATTGAAATAACAATTTCCCGTTAGCCATTAAAGCAAAAAAAATTTAAATTAATTCAACTATTTTATTGGAGCTGCTTCAAATAGCAAAAAATACATTAATGGAGATGTTCAAAGATCGGCATGTTGTACAATACTTGAGTTGCGTTATGGTAGATTTTAAAACTACGCTCTTTGCAAAAGCTACAAAATAAATGGCCGCATGACATATGATGCATACAGAGCACGGGTCGATGATAAAATCACACATCAAATTAATATGCTTTCATCAAATGCATTTAATATGAGATAAATTTTCATACAGAGTACTAAATAACACAGTTTTAGACACATGCTTTGATTAAACATAGTTAAATACATACAACTGATCCTAATGTTCTATCAAGTCATCACATACATAAAAAACCATAATACTAAAAAGTCGATGTACACAATACAATTGTCAGTCTCCCAAAATAATTCTTAGAATTCATAAAATAGTCACATCTTCTACGTATCTTGAAATATAATCTTCTCCCAAAATAAGTTACAACCTACAAAACACCCTCTTTTGTCATGTCCGGAAACACCGCATTTGGAGCATCTTATTATCACATTTTTACGACTTATTCTAGTTGGATTTTTTTCCTCAGTAACATCAACATTTCTTTTTTTTCTTTTGGCCGTCCAGGAGCTCTTCGAAGAAGAGGCGGAAGAATCTGAGTGTTCTCTACATTTGACCAGAGATTGGGTCCATTTGTGGGCATGATGGCATGATTATAACATGCATTGTATGTGGACTTCTTGAAGAATTCATGTACATAGTCGTGTTTATTGATGTTTAAATAATGCATGCAACTGATAGCATGCCGACATGGAAGTCCGCTGACTCTCCATCTTCCACAAGCACAAGAATAATTATCCAAATCAACTGCAAACTTATCAACGCATGAATTACTTCAAAACTTTGTTATGTGACAATAATGACATCTACATTCCACTAAACTTTGCCTTATCGTCAAGTTTTTTCGCAATTTTTATGTTTACTTCGTTAATTTGTTTTTCGATTCTCTGTCGATTATTAGCCCATCTACACATTAAGTAAGCAGGAATTTCCTCCAACATTGTTAGAATGAGTTTTTCACGCATGTCCAAAATGACGCGATTAAATGCTTCAGTCATGTTGTTTACAACTACGTCACATTTTGGGCGACCGCTAAATGAATGCTTACACCATAAGTTTCTCTCTATAGCTAGTAGATGATCATAAGCTTTAACCGAAATATGTTTAATCTCATTCATCGATCTTGCCCATTCTTCCATAAATGTCGTGTTTGATGCTTTCCATAGCAAGCATTTTAAATTCTTGCTTGGAAATTTCTTTCTACAATTATTATATCGGTGTCTTACACAGAAGTGATGATCAACACCTGTGAGTAACTCCTTAAAAACTTGTACAAGTCCTTACAAAATTATAATATATATTATTACATCATAATATATGTTATAAGTTCTCATAAAAAATAAAAAAGAAGGCATACCTTCTATTTATCGGAGATATATGTAATACCATACATCTCAATATCATTTGTTAGGTGAGTGAGAAACCAAGACCATGAATCTTTATTTTCTACTTCAACAACTGCTTAAACAATTGGCAACATCTGATCATTTGGATCCCTGCCGATTGCTGTTAACAACTGTCTGTCATAGTAACTCTTAAGAAAGCATCCATCTAACCCAACAATTGGTTTGCATACTCTAAACGATTCTTCACAGGAAGCAAGACATACATATAACCTTTGGAATCGTGGCAATATAGTTCTTGATGTCATACTATTTTCAGCATAAAACTCTTGTGGCTAGGTAAATTTCATGAGAATGGAACTTCCTTGATTTGATCTAAATAACTCAGCACAATATTGATTTAGAGAATTGTACTATTGCTCAATGACGCTACCTTCGAGTATTTCATTTACTTGATAATTTGCTCGTAGTGTTTTATTCTTGGAAATTCCTGCAACTCATTTCTCTTTTACTTTAGCAACAATTTGTCTTGGATGTATGTTTGGATTTTCTCTAACCTTTGACTATATTCGTTTGCTTAACCATTTAGAACTTAATAGTTTATTATTGAACTCTCGACTGCATGAGCGTTTATCTACTATAGTCTTCACCTCCCAAGTATCTTGATTTCTCACAGGTGCAACATAAATTTCCCATTCACAACCAGGCTAACATTTGTACCTCACTCTTTGCTTATCATTTTTGTCAAATTTAAACCAACCCCCATATGCACAGCATAAGTTGTTACTGCATCTTTAAATTGTTCCTTTGACTTAAAAGTAAGCCAGGTTGCCACCACTGCATTTGTTTCATGTCCTTTAATAGTGTGAACAATGGTTGTTTACGCTTCAGTGTAATTGAACTTAAGGCTTCATCATCACTACTATAAGATTGAAGAGAATCAGACTGATAATCATCTTCATTAATCGTCTCCTAATTGGTATTCAAGTTATTGATAACAACATCATCAAATAACTCTTTCCTCACCCTCAAAACGAATGTTTAGGACACTATTATCACTATCAGACGCATTATCGGAAATTGTTCGCCACTGTCTAGATTCATTGACTTCATATGTAAATAAAAATAAAAAATTAACATCAAACATGAAAAATATAGCACTGAGATGGAACAAAAAATAAACATAAGCCCTGAATCCCTAAATCTATACATTACTGGATTATATTTCTGGAATTGCATTGCTGAAATGAAATCTACCTATTTCATAGATAACATTGTTGGATATACAGTTAAATAAATCCCTAAATCTATCATGCCTTAGGAGAACAATTAAAAACAGAACAATCAATCATGCCTTAGGTTTGATACCTTCTTCTACATAGATAACATCTAAACAGAACATTTAAAAACAGAAAATCAGTGAGTAGGATAACATCGTTTTCATTGTTCTGTTTTTAAGTAAATCCCTAAATCTATCATGCCTTAGGTAACCAATGGATTTACTGAAAATCAGCGAGTAAGAGAAGAGGAGATAGAACGGCGTTGGAGCTCAAATTAATGAGAGGCGGGGGAGCTCGAATGAAGAAGGGGAAAAGAAGCCAAATCCGAAGTCGAATGAAGGAGATGGAGAAACTTACCTTGTCGAAGCAGGGATCAGAGGTGGTGGAGGAAGATGGAAACGTCGGGCGGGCGGGGAGTAGAGCGCGGACGTCGTTCGAGCAGGTATGGGGCAGGGTAGCTCGAGAGACGTGAAACCCTAAACCTGAGCCTTTATATTAAAATCAACCTTTAAATCTGGGCATTAAATGTGAGAAGGTAACGTGAGATTAAAGGAAACTGTTATTTTATTTTATTTTGGTTTAATGGCTGACGGAAAGAGCTTGTAGGACAGATTTTTTGCACTTTTAATAGTTGAAGGACTGATT
Source organism: Dactylorhiza incarnata (assembly GCA_033032865.1). NCBI lineage: Eukaryota > Viridiplantae > Streptophyta > Magnoliopsida > Asparagales > Orchidaceae > Dactylorhiza > Dactylorhiza incarnata. Next base: position 910,941 of record JAWHQI010000086.1, read on the forward strand.
TTACCTTTTTGAAAGTTCAGGGACTGGTATTAAAAAGCAATCAAAGTTCAGGGACTGATCTTACATTTTTGCTATTAAAAAAATTAGCAATTTTTAGTGTTTAGTTAAAGAACTTTTTTACTTTTAATATTACGAGTGCCCGACATGGGGCTCCGCCCCTACGCCAAGCGTTACAGTACCCGGCCGGCGATGGCGGGCTTCGCCCGCCCCCGTCTCAATGCGTCTGCGGGCTGTGCCTGTAATATATACATAGGAGTACTCGAAATGACCGTAAAAAATATACATCAATATTACAATATTTATTTTGTAAAAAAAATATATGTATACTTAAGAAGATTAATTTTCTCTCTCCCTCCATCTCTATTTCCCTCTACGCCCCACTCTCACCCCCCTCTCTCTCTCTCCCTCCTCTCTTTTAAAGTAATATTTTTTTTATTGAAAGGGTAATTTGGGAAGTACTAATGTTTAACCAAATGTATCTTTTCCCTACACGAGTGATAGGCACGGGCACCGCCCCTACCGCCAAGCGCGACAGTACCCAGCCGGCAACGGCGGGCTTCGCCCTCCCCCGACGGGCTTTGTGCGGGCAGGCTTCGCCCTCCCTTGCACCCACAACATATACATATGAGTACTCAAAATGACCGCACAAAAAATTTAATTGATATTTTATAATTATTTTTTTTCAAAAACATTTATATTTTAACAAAAAATCATTTTAAAGTAGGTCTAGGAGGTCTATTGATTACCTATCATAGTAGGTGTATGAGGTCTACTAAAAAGTTTTTGAATTTTATGAATTTCCATCATTATTTTTATTATATGGATATAATGTAATTACACAAATAACTATTACATTTTATAAAAAAAAATTTCAATGATGCTATATTTTTGACAATTTAGAATGTTGTACCAAAGACAATTTCTTATATATAGTAGTTAAAGATATGATCTTTATCTATATACACATTTATTAATTAAACTGAAATTAATTAATAATTAGTTTTTTATCCGCAACCAATCTATCATGACCGTTCAATTTATATATTTAAATGATAAAAATGAATTGCGCTGCTTGGTCAAATTAGAAGAATCATTATCACTGACCCTAAGTCAATGGTTGGCGCGCTCAATGTTTATTTGTTTTATAACAGTTGATATGATCTTATCTTCTTTTTTAATTTATTTACTATTATTATACATTTATAAAATTTTCAGAGAATTTCTCAATAACGTACATGGAAGATGCGTGTTGCTAGTAAATACCTAGTCATTTGGCAATTATTATAATTAATTGTGAATAATTGAATATATCTATAATATCATATTATCTATATCATGATATTTAAATTAAATTTATCAGAAAAAATTAATGACATAGGGTATTAAAGTAATCTTAGACGTCGTTTAACTCTTCAAAATACGGTTAAAAGTCATAATTATTCATTCTTGAAACATATAGTCAGTGTAATAGTTGTTGTGGATCACTCAAACGTTCACACGGATCGGTCAAATTGAATCGTATTAACTCGAGGGTGAGTCGATTGCACAAACAGTCAAAGAGAGCTTACAACAAGATTTTTACGTGGCAAAATCAGAGAGAAAAAGAATAAGGGGCCTGACCGAGTTCGAACAATCCACTAGATCAGGTTTTAGTACAAAGTTGTTTTTGTGAGGGTGACATGTCACCGCTCGTTCTACAATAGTGGTGGTTTTTTCAGTGTGAGAGAGCGCGCTCTGAGGAGCTACACGCATGAGCGCGCTCTGAAAAACTACATGCACGGATGTGTTGGACATGTGTGTCACATCCCTTAGTTTGATAATAATAAATCTCATATTGTATTTGATCTTGCTTGTCGTGTGTTTATAGTGTGCATGAACTATATGTGCAATACTCCACATGTAGAAAGCAGCTTGGAACGAACAAACTGAACAAAAGCACTACCGCCAGCGCTAGAGGTTACCGCAGGCGCTAGCGCTACCGCTTGGCGCTAGCTCAAGTTCGTGCACAACGCCACGCCGCCGACGGTTTCGTAACTGCCTCCACACGAACACTACCGCAGGCGCTAGGAGCTACCGCATACGCTATCTCCAAGTTATATATTTTGATGTCTTCTCTCTCATTTTGGTTAGATCTTCCAGAGAGATTACTTGTACCAAAATTCCTGAGCTGTTACTCTGCCGAAAGTTCATCTCCTACCCAAAGCCAAAAAAGATTTCTGGAAAAGGAAGCCCCCACGCTGCATCTGAAGAACGATCGATTCAACATCGCTTGTGCTACAACGATCCTTCATCCTCAACTTCAGAAATCTCATAGAGGGAGTTCTTGTTATTTACTTTATTTCATTATTGTAATTTTTGTAGTAGAATTCGCCTTGTGTTGGCGACTAGGTCCTTGCGCGGCTTAGGGGGTAATTCGCCGCGTGAGTTGGCGACTAGGTCTAGGAGATTAGATCTAGGGGGTGCTCGAGGCCATATCCGGGTAAGGATTGCCTAGAGCGGCTTGAGGCCATATCCGGGGAAGGATAGGCTAAAGACAACCGGTTTGTGGGGATACAAGTCAGTATAAAAAAGAAAAAATTATTAACATTTGTACGCCTCCGATTTCTAGCGATATTGAAATCAAATTTATGTAAACACTTATTCATGTAATACAATCATTTCTCTATTTGTGTTTACTTGATTTCTCTCATTTGACGTAAATTTTATTATTGGAAATTACTTTTTGCTAAATTATTATTTTGCTCTCTTGTTAACTTTAAAACAATATAGTAAATTGCTTAATATTACAAAAAGAATTTCATTCCCTTATTCACCCCCCTCTAAGGGCGCTTATCGATCCAACAAGTGGTATCAGAGGAGGTTATTCCAAACGGTTTAAAAACCAGGAATAATGACGTCTTATGATCTCGCTTTTTCTGAGGGTTAGGGAATTAGTAGACCTCCACTATTCACTTGGTCGGATTATAATTATTGAAAAAATAGGATGAGATGTTTTCTTATGACCCTAGATATTGAGGTTTGGAATATGGTAGAAGAGGAATACTCTCCTCCTACAGTTGTCGTTGGAGAAGTAACATTAGAAAAACCTAAGGATAAGTGGGATGATATGGATAAACTTAAATGCAAAAATAACGTCAAGGTCATGAATGTTTTGTTTTGTGCGTTAGATAGAAATGAATTTATCTCGAGGGTGAGTCGAACACACAAACAGTCAAAGAGAGCTTACAACAAGTTTTTACGTGGCAAAATCAGAGAGAAAAAAAATAAGGGGCCTGACCGAGTTCAAACAATCCACTAGATCAGGTTTTAGTACAAAGTTGTTTTATCGAGGGTGACATGTCACCGCTTGTTCTACAATAGTGATGGTTTTCTTCAGCGTGAGAGAACGCGCTCTGAGAAACTACACACACGAGCGCGCTCCGGAAAACTACGTGCACAGGCGCACAAAAGATAACTATGCGCGCGAACGGGGCTCTGGGGAAGTACGCACAAGGGCGTGCACTGGAGAAATTGACGCATGGGCGCGCTCTGGAGTGATGCGAGAACACTTAAGTGTTGAAGAGCTGCACGCACGTGAACATGATAAGGAGCTATGAGCACGTGAACAGGATGATGAGTTGCGCGCACGAGAACGCGTTGAAAAGGTGCGCGCATGGGAATGTGTCGAGGAGTGTTAGGGTTAGAGTTCGCTCAAGATATTCTACAGTAGTCCATTAAGTTTGGAATAACTACTTATAGTACCTCCAGCGTAGAGTCGAGCCCTAGGTTGACACGAAACTCATTAAGGCCTACCGTGTCGGTTAGACACGAGCGAACATATAATTAAATACCTAACAATCTCCTCCTATGTCCGCGGTAAACCCGACGTCGGTTAGGATGGTTTGTGAAAATTCAACCAATCATGAAAAGTACACAACCGTGTCGAACACCTACAAAGCTAGATTAGACTCAAAGAAAATTGTATGCACGCATAAAGATAAACAATAAATCTCAGCTACACCACAGAACAGTCTAAAGTATGATCATAGCACAAGTTCAACATACATAGTGGCTAGAATTAACAAAAGAGCATAAACGTCCAAATAAACAAGCGTATCAAAGAAAGTGCTAAGCCGCGCTCTAAGCAGAGAGATAAAATAAAGGAAAAAAATAACACTCTAACTATCGTTAGCCTCAGATGTCCAGCAGATCATCCTATTTAGGATCTCATCCTGGCAATGCTCCTCTATCAACAACAACTCCTGTAATTTCTAACAGAGAATTTCATTAGAAATGAATTCATCCTTCAAAATATACATGTATCTAATTCTACAAAAAAGGAAAGTATTACTTAATAATCAGCTAGAAGGAGACCTACTTAGAGTATTACAGGTTCAACCTCAGAATTCAATATCGGTTTCCAATGAAACGATTTATGGACTTCTAGACACCGCATTTATATCTGTGCTCCAATATGGAATGTCAGGGTTACTGTTCCACTAAATTTAAGTGGAAATCATCAAGTTTGGAATGAAATCCATTAACAGAAAAAGAGTCAAACCGAGTCAAATTATATTATCAAATTTGGAATAACACTCTCCTCCAAGGTAGGAAAAGATGAATCCTCGTAAACGTGAACGTGTTGATGAATTGCGCGCACGTGAACACGTCGAAGAGCTGCGCATACAGGAATGTGCTGAGTAGTTGGGCGCACGTGAATGTACTCAGGAGATGTTCACACATGAACGTGCTGTAACACGAGAGTTGTTCTCGTCGGAGATTACTTTGGAGTTGGAATGTGTATATTCAAGAATAGTCCTTTTATAGATTTTAAGAGAGGTTCCTAAGTAATTTTGTTATTTTAGTTATTTGATGAACGAATGAAAATAACCGTGTTACGTCTCTTAGATCAATGCTTTAGTGGTCAGACAACTTTGCCCCCGGGCAGCCACGTCATGTTCGCCGGCGCGGCGGCGGCCTGCGGTGGTCACTACCTCGCCGAAAAAAAAGTGCTCGGAACTTGACAAACATTTCAGGGAAGATTAGCCTCGTCGCCAAGAGTCCGACCATAAGTGACGATTGTTTCTCGATCGGAGGTCCGTAGCTCTGGTAATCGTCGGCGAATGAGACGTTTTGGTGGAATGGCCGCCCTGCCAAAATTCCACCAAAATTTTCGATTAAATACTCCATTTCGTAGCATTTTTTTGAGCAATTCAGTGCCTCTTTCGGAATGAAATTTCGTTGAGCAATTTGAGAGATATGAGTTCCCAAATTTTTGAATCCTCCCTGCCATTAAATGCTATTTGGAGGCGTTTGGAGGAGGAAGGAGAAGAGCCCATGGACTCCAACAACCCTAGGCACCCCTTTCGAGGCTTTTCGTGAAAATTGCATTAGCATAAACTAAAAAATGAAAGTACAAGAGAAAGAAAAAACAGGAAAGATACAAAAGAAAAAACCTCAGCCACCTAAGCCTCGCCGGTCCTCAGCCACCAGGTTCATGAACGTATCACCACCACCCTCCCCAAGTTCCCACCGAAAATTGCCTTGTAAGGCCATTCGAGCACAGTAATCGACCACCTTGTTGGCCCCGCGCTTCATGATCTGAAACTGGACCACCGCAAAGTCAGCCATGAACGTCAGATCAACATCCACACCCAGGGGCTTAGACAGCACATCCTGCCTGACACAACGTCGGCAAAAATCAATGAGGTTGACCACATTTCCTTCAATGATCATCCCTCGAGCCTCCAAAAAGGCCAGCTGAACCACCCGATGAATGGCTAACACCGCCTCCAGCTCAACCCGACCAGGGTCCCAGTGTGTCCAAGAGAAACCAAATGCAGTCACGACCACGCTATCTGATGTCTGCACCACCACACCCATACCTGCCACCCGACAGGGTAGGAGAGAGCCATCAATGTTGATCTTAAGCCAACCGAGCGGTGGGAAGCACCAAGAAGCCGGATAGAACAACCTCGTAGGGTGATTAGTGCCCCAACATCCCGAAGGTCGACCAAGATCATACAAAGCAAGGTTCTCCATAATAGTGGAAGCCACCGTCGTGGGGGTACCGAACTCCCGCTGATGTAACTTTGCATTCCGCTCCCGCCAGCACTGGTACATCACATAACAGAGCAGCTGCACCATCTCCAACGTGTTGGATCTTTAGGCGCCCTTAGATGTTATTAAACTACGTAATGTACAATTGGTGATATCTTCAAATGTTAGACATGTCCACTATGTAATGAGAAGCAAATTAAACTACAAAATCATGTTCAATAAGTAGAGAGTTTTGGGAGGTTTGGAAGAATTCTACAACTATTTCTGCCCTAAACACGACATGTCTTTTGGCCAACTCCTATGATTCTTCCAATCAACAGGTTCCTTCACCAAGCTGCCGACATGTATTTCATCACAAAAATGCCACAATCGTTGCCATTTGCCTGGGTGGGGATGCCTTCAACTATGTGTAGTGTCCAGTTGGTGATATCTCCGGGAAGTAACTCAGCCCTATCCTCTTGAAGGAATTTTATCTACACATAATTAGACAAGGTAATCAGACACATAATTATGACAATATAAATAAATTGAAGGATGGAGTAACATACGTGCTCCCAGATAGATGACATGTGCATGACACTTGGAAGTGAATCGTAGTTATCCCAGCGCCTCTCTTTCAAATTACCTACCAACAATACCTAATGGCTGCCAACATGGCAGGGTATTAGGATAACATCGCCATCGGAAATTGATTGACGAGTAATGTGCTCAACAAGCCGTATGCTTGTCTTGTCATATCTTTTATAATACTGCATGGTAAACATAAATAAGAATAAATACAATTGAAGCAATGCTAAGTAAAGTTATGAAGAAATTTAATTACCGCATAGTTAGAAGATAGAAACATGAAATTAATCATGTCTTTTAGCCCTTTTGCTTTCAGGTTGTTGAGAACAAATGCATATGCATCTATATATGCGTCGCACACCCACCCATCCCCTAAGATATCATTAATGCTCGATCGAGGAATATAAATATTTCCAATTTTGATAACCATTGCGTCGCTGCAAAAATTTACATGTTGTAAATATTTACAATACATAAAGAATATTAAACATAACCAAATTACATACGCATCTGGGTATCGGGCAAAGATGAAATCAGTCATCTCTCTTTCTATGGGAGCAAGATCATCCCTCCCGGGGTACTGATATCACTCAACCCGGTTGGCATCTATCTTGTCCTTCTTCTTCTTTACCGCCTTTACTGGTGTGAAGATTCTCTTTTTCTTGGGAGAATTAGTTTTGAAAGGAATTATTGCATTTATCCCCTCCGTAGCTGTTACATTTGGCAATGGTCGTGGGGTGTCGGTGGCGGCGACGTTTTCACATGATGAGAACGGCTGACACATGCTCTACTGTCCCCAATAAGAGCCGTCAAAGCATTAAACATTTCTTGAATAAAGTTTTTCAGTTGGCCAACGACTTCGTCTGCATAACCTTTAAACCTCTTCTCCCTCTTGTTCTCCTTTCTCTCCTCCTCCCTCTCCTTTCCCTTCTCCTTCCTCTTATTCTTCTCCTTCCTTACCTCCTTCTCATTCCCTCTTCTCCTCCCTTTTCTCCTCCTTCTCCCTATTCTCCTCCCTCACCCTCTTCTTAGCCTCCTTCTCCCTCTTTCCTCCCTCACCCTCTTCTTATCCTACTTATCCCTCTTCTCCTCCCTTTTCTCCTCCTTATCCCTCTTCTCCTCCCTCACCTTCCTCTTCTCCTCCCTCACCTTCCTCTTCTCCTCCCCACTTTTCTTATCATCCTCAAAATCTGATGATTCCTCACCATCTTCTTCTCCTATCAAGTCCTGCTCCTCAACTGATATATATATATATATATATATACAAAAGCCCTTCTAACCTGCATACCAAAAAACACCTAATGTAACATGTTTACGGATATATTAATATAACAAATAATAAAGTAATACTTACGACGTCAGGCTTTGATAGCTTAACATGTAGTTTTGAACATTGCTTAGTACTAATAGTGAGCTTCGATGACCATTGATGCAAGCGGGGTCTTGTTTATACAGGAGGAATTAAAATGACATTTTATTTTACACAGATTAGAAGTACGCTTTTATTTCTTACCAATAAGACGACAAAACATTCATCGAGGTAACCCAAATTTGTCACACCCTTAGTATTAGCAACCCAGCTCATATGAACAAAATGAGAATGGAGGAATTTATGTATGACCTTCGACCAATTGAATTCTGGAAAAACCTCAAACCCTTGGAAATCCATAATACAAGTTGTTACTTCAGTCCTTTAAGAGGGAAGAACAAAATAGTCAAGACACACTTAATCAGGGCATTCACTCTCCTAAGCTCTAAAGTTGGTGAGTTCTCATCAACTGTGAGGTCAGCTAGCTCCTGCACCAAGTTCTTATGCGTTCAGTTGGCAAACGGAGTTCTCTCAAAATGAAATTCCCTTCCACGGTTTGAAAGACCCAAAATAATTGCAACTTGATCAACAGTCAGTTTAACATAAGATTTAACTAATAGAAATGCATTTCTCTTGGTAGAATATGATCTCAAAATATAATATATAAGATGAATATTTTGTTGAATACCAGACATATTCAATAAAGGTAGAACATCGATATTTTGTAGAACGTCTTTTGAGTCCTCGGAGAGAACATCCAATAAGGGTTTGCATGTTTTTTGAATGTTTTAATAGCACATCGGCTATACAGATAATTAGATCCAGACATCTATCTGCAATTAGGTACCTTTAATAGATCAAATTAATATAGATTACAACTGTAAATATCAAAATTACGACTGGAACATAAAATTTTACAACTGTAATGAACATTTTTACAACTGGAAAACTGAATTATTAACTGGAAACTAACATTAATCACAGGAATGGATAAAAAATAACTGGATTTACCTTCAAGCGTGCGGAACATAGGGAAGAGAAGAAAACCCTAGTAATGACGTCTTGCTGTTCGACCACAGTTCTGGAGCTAAAACCCTAGACATGCTGTCGTGGAGCGGGCGAAATGGGTGGATGTGAAACCTGATCTGAGAAAACCCTTCCCTAGTAATGGCGGACGACGTCGAGGGAGGGAAAGGGCGAGTGAAAATTTTGTAGTTTCAAAGAAGATGGTGGGCCACATACATAAACTCTATTTAAACTAACACGTGAGGTAGGTGTGTCACGTGCACCAAAAAAATTTCCTATTATGAGAGGCATCTGAGTTGTAACCAAAGACTGCCGCACTGCACACTATACACGTGGTACTACTATTCACGCCTCTCACACTTCAATATAATAACATGTTAATTATATTAAACTAATTGAGTAAATTATTTATATTATATTTAAATTATATTTTAATAACTATAATTGACCGGTAGAAATAGGAGGAAAAATCAAGGATAAAATAGAAAAGAAAAATATAATATACTTCTAATAAATTGACATAATATATAGATAAAAATAATTTTATTATGTAAATTTGACTGATATATTTTTAAAACCATTCCAATGGAATCCGATGTTAATAAGGTAATACTTTGACTTATATTTTATAACATTAAAAAGGATTTCTACTTTTAAATAATCTTTTTAGGGATTTGAGATTTGCTTCACCCTAAACTAAAATATAAATAATTACGCATATAAGTACATTTTGAACGTGTAAAGTGTATAATTGCCATTCAATAGGGACCGTATGATTACGACTAATAATTTAATAGAGAATAATCAGAATATGACGCTTGCTCTATAAGGATATGCTTAATAATACATGAATAGTATTGTATAAATTAATAACGAAAGATTCCATTACATGTACTAAACTAGACTGAATCTCTCCAGCCAAAATATTATTATTATATTAAACAGGCATTAAGATATCAAATATTTTGTAGTTAACTTAATTATAATGCAGCACATTTTATTTACTTAAAACTCTTTGAAGATAAGAGTGATAGAAATGGTACTTCGACTCAATTCCGAACACCGATCGTGATTGATTTTTGCCCCCATGAGATCATGTTTTTTTTTAAAAACATGATCGGGATTTGAGATTTGCTTCATTCTTCACTGTAATGATTCATCTCATGGTTAATCTTTGACAAGAATTCTGGGTGTCCCGATAAAAATTAGATGGATATATCTTATCGTAAGGGAACTTGGACATTATAAAAAATATGTATGAAATAAAGCAAAAACAGAAGGATCGATAGTAGAGAGTTATATAGCGGAGGAGACTCTAACATTTTGTTCTAAATTCTTTGAAGGGATAAAAACTCAGTTTAATCGACCAAGTCATAACAATGCAAATTCCATGTCTCCAACTCTAGCATTTAGCCCTCATACCAAACTCTATTATTTATAGCTACAAAGGATACAACAAAAATGAGTTTTCATTTCGAATTTAGGCAGTGAGATTCATAAGAGGACGTAGAATAGTAGAGTTGAAGTTATGCCTAATTTACCACTTTCAAATATTTTTGAGTTTTTTGTTAACATGAAAGCATAAAAGGATAAAATCACTAGTGTGAAACGAAATAGCAAAATTCCTAACTACAATAAGATATAATGAAACATATGAGTTAGAAAGATGCATTACAAGAGATAAAACAAACATGATGGAATATGTTCCAACAAATAGACATGCAAACTATATATTCTCTTAATCTCATATCAAATACATAAAATGAATTTCTTCTTATAATATAGTTGCTTGCGAAATAGAATAGATAATCATTAAGAAAAACTCTTGAAAGTATGCAAGCAACATATGTGAGAGACATGTTTGAAACCAAAAATAACCAAAAATGCATATATCAACAAAATAACCATGTACTAAGTCACTAATGGACATGAGGAGATGCACACATGATGTAGGTTGGGATGTATGTCCCAAATTAACGCATAATAGATCAATCAACCTACAACTCCTTCCCCCCAGTGCCTCACAAGGCCCTATTAGAACCCTCCCCGATTAATGGCAAGATATGAATTGCATGAGAACACCTCAAATGAACACAACAATATATAACTGAGGTGACTCTTAACATTTTGTTCTCAATTCTTAGAAGGGATAAAGATTCAGTTTAATCGACCAAGTCATAACAATGTAAATTCCATGTCTCCAACTCTAACATTTAGGATGCTTCCAAAAGTGGGGAGTGCAACAAGAGGCGTTGTCTTGAAGGCACTAGACCTAGTTAACCTTATGCAAGCTCATCAATATATTTTATTCAACTGTGCTAAACTTGAAATTTTTCGAAGGTGCGTTTTAATAAACTTTAAAACAATTTCAAAGGTTATTTATTCTTGAAATGTACGTTAATTAATAATTTTTTTAATAGTGAACTCCGGGAAGAATTAAAGAATCCTCACCAATCTCAATGTATTGCTGTGGACCGCTTGGAAATTCTACTTCATAAGGAATTCTCAGAATGGTTTAAACAAAGAGTAAGAATCATCATATGCACATACATTCAATTGTGCGCGCTTGTGCTCCTACCTAGATCTACAAATGAAGAATGTCAATGAAATGCATTATGTCTCTATTTGATCATAGCAGGTCAATCACGATGGTGGGATTGTTGATGACTCCAAATTACGACAATTGGCTCTTAGGCCAAAGTCTATTATTTGTAGCTACAAAGGATACAACAAAAATGAGTTTCATTTTGAATTATAGGCAATGAGATTCATAACACAACGAAGAATAGTGGAGTTGAAGTTAGGTCTAACCATGGCGGGCTTCAAGAGGATATAAATTATTTTGGTAGAATAACTGAGGACGTAGAATTGTATTACTTTGGCTATGGAAAAGTGGTGCTTTTTAAATGTGATCGTAGAATAACTGATATCGTTGAATGGTATATTATATTCATGATCCTAAATAATCAAATTGGGGATTGGTCCTGAGGATGATCCCACGAGATGAGTAAAAAATGGGAGAAATCGAAGCTACAAGTATTGATGATCCTGAAAATTTCATTCCATGTGTTAGTGATGACATACAAAATATTCAAAATTTATATTACGATGATGAAGAAGACATCGAGATGGTTAGAACAGATGTTAAGCCTAGAGTTGTGAAAAGAGAAGTATAAATTAATTGAGTAGCTATCTTTTATTTACTTAAATGGTGTGCTATAAGTGCAAGGCGATGTCCACTTCCACTGTTTTTTTTGAAGACATTGGAAGGAAACCACCTAAAGGATGAGGCAAGACTCCCCTACCAAAAGTAAAGGAACACTCAATTGATGAAAGCACATCGACATGTGATCCCAATTTACATACACGTCATCGAGGGTACGACGTCATGCTATGCCCATTATGACATCAATGACACTGAGCTTCAAAGAGTAGAAATCTGTTCGGAGGGTAGATGCCCATGGTCATTTCCAATCCCGTACAAAAGCCCCAGTGGCTCTACGATGGTCGTTGCCTAAGCAGACTGAGAAATGAGGAGCAAGAGACAAGCGAATGTGGAACCGTGTCACGATGCGCTGGGAGGTAAAGTTGTGGTTGGCCCCACTGTCAATCATCACAATCACGAGAGTGCCATACAGGAAACCAGAGAGCTACAAGTTTTAGGGGCCACGGGTACTGCCAACTGTGAAACACAATAGGGTCTAAACGATGCAACCTCGCTTGGGATCCATCACTGTGTATCCTCTCCCTCCTCAAAGGTGACCTCTGGTTCCCCCTCGATAATGGTGATGCGAAGCTCCTTCAGGGGGTAGTTATGAGTCGGGGAGTAAGGTTATTTATAATGAAAACAAGGGACCTTAGTGTAAAGATTGTAGTACTCCCAATTGGTCATTCGTGGGTGGTGGGGGGGGGGGGGGTGGTGGGTGGGTGAGGGAGACGTAGTATGATCCTGGGGTGGCGGCCGGAAGGGTGTTGGAGGGAGGCCAAGTTGTCATGGCAGAAAACTCCCCGGGGGACAGCAGGTGTCAACGGATTTGCATTATGTTTCTATTTGATCATAGCAGGTTAATCGTGATGGTATGATTGTTGATAACCCTAAATTACAATAATTGGCACTTAGACCAAACTCTATTATTTGTAGCTACAAAGGATACAACAAAAATGAGTTTTCATATCGAATATTCGATAGTGAGATTCATAACAGGATGAAGAATAGTGGAGTTGAATTTATGTCTAACCATGGCGGGCTTCAAGAAGATATCAATTATTTTGGTAGAATAACTGAGGTCGTAGAATTGGATTACTTTGGCTATGGAAAAGTGGTGCTTTTTAAATGTGATCGTAGAATAGCTGAGATCGTAGAATGGTATATTACATTCGTGATCCTAAATAATCAAATTGGGAATTGGTCATGAGGATGATGGCATGAGATGAGTACAAAATGGGAGAAATAAAAGATATAAGTGTTGATGATCATGAAAATTTCATTCCATGTGTTAGTAATGACATACAAAATATTCAAAAACTTTATCAAGATGATGAAGAAGTCATCGAGATCGTTAGAACAAATGTTAAGCCTAGAGTTGTGAAAAGAGAAGTATTAATTAATTGAGTAGCTATCTTTTATTTACTTAAATATATGATAATATATATATATATATATATATATATATATGTGTGTGTGTGTGTGTGTGTGTGTGTATGTATATATGTATGTATATATATATGTATATATGTATGTATATATAAATATATATGTATGTATATATATGTATGAATATATTTATGTATGTATGTATATATATGTATGTATATTTATATATGTATGTATATATGTATGTATGTATGTATGTATGTATATATATGTATCATTTATGATTTGTTATCATGCAGATATTTGATTGCTCATAAGAGATCAAATTCTCCAAGAAAATCATTTGTACATATATATGCCATTATATATATATATATCTGTGTGTGTGTATATATGTATATATATGTATGTATGTATATATGTATGCATATATGTATGTATGTATATATATACATATATATATATATATGTATGTATCTATATATATACATATATATATGTATATATATACATATATATACATATATATACATACATATATATATATATATACATACATACATATATATATATATACATATATATATCCTTTATGATTCGTTATCATGCAGATATTTGATTGCTCGTAAGAGAACAAATTCTCCAAGAATAACTCTCTATCTAAAGATCAACACAAAGTAGTTAGCCCCAGTCGTCATCTGAGCACTTTACATGCCCACAATATGATCCAACAACTACACACTATTTTTCAGCAGATGAAAGCTCAAATGGGGATCACCATAATGTTCATAAAGCTATCAATCTTAGTGAGGATGTACTAGAGATTTCAGGTAAATAATGCATGTTTTTCTTTATATGATTTGCTATAAATGCAAATAGAATAATCAATGTTTTTGCATACTTAGGCACAAATAGAAGTAAAAAGTTACTAGGAGCAACGACATGTATGGATATTCATCTTATGCCGTAAGATAAAGTTATCTTATTGGAGCAAAATAAACATGGACAATTTGTTGGAAGTAGCACATCTCAACTTTCATCATTCTTAGAGTCACTTGCACGAAATACATCATTATTTCTGATGACCCCTCTATCTTGGACGCATGTGTCTCGATATAGCAAGGAAATAACATGGACTATTGTTAAGGGGAGTACACATAATCAAAAATCATGATTTCATTGAATATAATAACAATAAATTTATAAGCTTTATGTTTTATTCATGCAACAAAGATTTCTCATTTTTGAGACCGATAGAAACCTTATCATGAACTTATAAGAGAATGTTTTAGGAATTGGAAGTCAACTTTCAAAAAACAATATGACGACCCGTAGGGCACTCCGAAAGCACTTATTGCATGAGGTGGTCCTACAGATATGCGAGAGAGCAAATTTGTTGACATTGTGACATATTGGTATTCTCCAAAAAGATGGATATTGTATCTATGTTTATTTAATCGTCCAACTTTATATTTAAATTTTTACATATTAAAAGTTTGAGAGTACGACTTTTGTGATGTGGCAAAGTATAAGTGAAAGAAATAAAGCATGTTGCAAAATGAAAACTTGGCGCACATACTCTTGGACAGATGAGCCTTGTTAATCGAAAGAAAGTCTCGCATTGACAATTTATTATTTCTTACTTTAGAACATAAAGCTATACAATTTATATTTTTACAAGGAATTGAATTGTGCAGAGGGCCAACTCGCGTTGACTTATTCTTAGATAGTCACATAAGTAATAAAAATGGGAAAATTTTGGTGAAAGATGAGGCGATATCAAAGAAAGTACATGTTTCATTCTTTGGCTAAAGTATTTGAACATCTAAACAATATCCAGATTGTTTAATAAAGAGTTTCTTTATGTACTTCTTACTAGGTTGCATTAGACAAGACTATAGAGGAACATATCTCACAACATCCTTCTCACAAACCAATAAATGAAATTCATGAAGGTGCTTTTAGACAAAAAATGTTTATAGCACTTTATTTCAATTTAGAGTGTTATACTATATATTTTTATTTCTACTTTAGATCTACATTTGAACCGAAATACTATGCTCGATGTCATGGTATGGAAATGAGTGTCACTGCAATTCAGATATAACCTGATTTATACGTCACTCAAGAACAACTGTCTTGAGCAAATCCATAAGAGTTGTGGGAGATAGAACAATTGAAATTACAAATATCGATTAAAAACATAGATCATCTTGTGGATCCCAAGTTGCAGCAAGATTCTAGGGAAGATTCATCTGAGGTGGTCTTCCCATCTCTTTTCAAAATCCAAGGCGCACATCCAGAGAATATCCTCCATAGTCATGTTAGTCCTCTCGGCCTGCCCATCTGTTTGCGAATGAAAGGTCGTGCTAAACTTCATCTTGGTACCCAATATGTGGTAATAAGCCTCAAATCATTCGATGTGAAATGTCCATCTCAGTCACTCACAATACTCCGGGAACATCGTGTAACCGCACTATGTTTTCAACATACAACTTTGTTAGCTTCTCCACAGAATCGTCCTTCCGATTCAGAATGAAGTGCGACGCCTTTTTCAAATGATCAAAAACTATCAAGATGGCGTCGTTGCCCTACTGAGACCTCGATAATCCATGCACAAAGTCCATCGATATGTTGTTAAACTTCCACTCCAAAATTGGCAAAGTCTTCATAAACCCGCCGGGCTATTGGCACTTAACCTTCATAAGCGCTCAAGTGTGACACCTTGCCACGTATGAGACGATGTCCTTCTTCACGCCACACCACCAAAACAACATTCTCTTGTCCATATACATCTTTGTGCTCCCCGGTTGAATTGAGTACTTTGTGAAGTGAGCTTTATACATCAATTCATCTTGAAGTTTTCCAAATTAGGGACGCACAATCTACTATCCTTCCAAAAAATCCCATCTTCGAAGGAAAACTTGGCATTTGATCCTTTCATGGTCTCTGCCACATAGCACTTCATGCTCTCATCAAGTTTTAAATCATGACGGACTCCACCCGTAATGTTTTATTGGACCTCCATCCAGTTTAAGCAAGTTGTAGACTTCATATTCTTGTCAACACATGTGATCTTAAGCGCCTCCAAGTCCCAGATTAGATGTTAATCATGGCTAAAATCCATTTTGCTTGCATTGGAGCCCGATGTCTTAATGCGTCTACAACTACATTTCCCTTATCGGGAGTGTTATGGATATCAAAGGTGTAGTCCCAAAGGAACTCCATCCACCTCCTATGTCACATATTTAGCTCTTTTTGATTTAATTGATATTTCAATCTCTTATGGTCCGTGAAGATGTCAATCTTCATGCCATAAAAGTAATGTCGCCATAATTTCAGAGCGAACACGATGACCACCAACTCTAGGTCAGGGTACGAGTAGTTACTCTCATGAACCTTAAGTTGTCATGAACATTAAGTAATCACCTTTCGAAACTGACACAAAGCATAACCGAAGCCTCTCCCTTAGGCATAACTATAATCTTGATAGTCTTCCTGCACGGCTAACATAAAATCGACACAGAGGTCTGTTGGCTCTTTAGCTCCTCAAAATCTCGTGCGCACTTCAGCTCCAAATGAACCTCCGCTCCTTCCTGGTCAATGTGGTGAGAGAAAGTGCAATCCTCGAGATGTTCTTCACGAAGCACATGAAGTAGCTGGCACATCCCAAAAAGCTTCAAACTTCTGCCACATTTTTCACCACAAGCCACTCTCGAATAGTCATTATCTTCGATGAATCCAATGCAATACTCTCTTCTCTAACTACATGATCCAGGAACGCAACAGATGATACCCAAAAATTGAATTTGTAGAACTTGGCATATAGCTGATGCTTCCTCAGGATGCTTAACGCTGCGTGCAGGTGATCCATGTGCTCTTCCTCTGAATGGGAGTAAAACAAAATGACATCGATGAATATGAAGATGAATCGGTCCAAATACTCTAAGAAATTCTATTCATCAAATTCATGAATACTGATGGTGCATTAGAGAGGCCGAATGACACCACGGTAATCTTA
This sequence comes from Dactylorhiza incarnata, assembly GCA_033032865.1. Classification (NCBI taxonomy): domain Eukaryota; kingdom Viridiplantae; phylum Streptophyta; class Magnoliopsida; order Asparagales; family Orchidaceae; genus Dactylorhiza; species Dactylorhiza incarnata. The sequence continues at coordinate 928,497 of JAWHQI010000086.1, forward strand.
TATAGTGCATGTAGCAGGTAATGAAAGTTGTCTTCGGAATGTCACATTCCCAAATCTTCAACTGATAATATTCGAAGATCAAGTCCAGTTTTGAATAGATAGTCGAATCCATTAATTGAATGAATAAGTTGTTGATGCACTGGATCATATACTTATTCTTCTCTATCTGTTTATTCAACTCACAGTAATCCATGCATAGACGCAAGCTTCTGTCATTATCTTTCATAATTAGGACTAGGGCACCCCAAGGGGAAGAACTCATTGTTGCATCGGTAGGCTCCCTTAGGGGGGGGGGGGGGGGTGAATAAGGGTTGTAAAAACTTATATTATATTTTGAAATATTTGCTTATGATAAGAGATCAAAATAGTGATTTTGAATAAAGATCTAAATTGTTTTATAATGAAGGAGAGGTTAGTAAATAATTTAGAGAAATGAAGATCAAATTAGTTTTATTACACAAAGAGAGACATGATTATTATTAATAAAATTGATTACAAAATTTGATTTCAATGACGCTAGAAATCAAAGCGAAATATGAAAGACTCTTTTTGTTTTCTATACCGACTCGTATCCCCACAAACCGGTTGGCTTTAGCCGATCCTTCCCCCGATACGACCTCAAGCCACTCTAGCCAACCCTTCCCCGGATATGGCCTCGAGCACCCCCTAGACCTACACCCGAGACCTAGTCGCCAACACGAGGCGAATTTCTGCCCTAAGTCCTACCCAGACCTAGTCGCCAACACGAGGCGAGTTCACTAAATGATTATAAGAAAAGATGTGAAATGAATAAACAACAATATAAGAACTCCCTATATGGATCTCTTGGAGAAGTAGACGAAGACCAGTAGAGTATGATCGTAGTCGATGCGGTCTTTCGTCACGATGATGACGCGTGTTGAAATCTTCTCCACGGATCTCCTTAAGCCATCATGGATTTGTGGGAGTACCTCTCTGAACCTTCCTCTCTAAGCTGTGGCACAAAGCTCTGAAATTTTGAAGCTCAAGAGGATAATAAAGACGGAGCCAAGGAGTCCTTTTTATAGTCTTAGAGCTAGCGCCTGCGCTAGTGCTACCACCGGCGCTATCCCAGTTTAGGATATATTCTGCGCGGCAGAATCTTCAATCTGAGGAAATAATTCTCTCTGGCCTACTGTGCTCCGCGCTATCGCCTGCGCTATCGGATACCGCTAGGCGCTATCTCCTTCTATAAGTACTCCCGGAATTTGCGCTTAAGCAAACATTTCGTCGATCGAAATTTCGTCGAACGCAGCTAACAGTTCGTTGAGCAAATTTTCGTCGAACGCAATTATGAGCATTTCGTCGAGCGCCGCTTACAGTTCGTCGAACGACAGCTAGCGCCTGCACTAGGAATACCGCCGGCGCTAGTAGGAGTGTTGGATTTGATGGCTCAACATTGGGGGCAACCTTCTTATGTAATCCTTGAGTCATGTGGACTTTGTTATCCTGCACACTTAAACACGCAAGATCAAATACACATAGGATTTGTAATTCTCAAACCTAGGAGATGTGGAAGACCATGTTCCAACAAACTCCCCCTTTTGATAATAACAAATCCATTAATGATAAATCAGAGCATTAATACATAAGCATGATGAAACTTACTTGTGTGTGTGTGAGAGTGATGACTTAGGATAATTATCGATTTTAGCATTTAGAATTGCTCCCCCTAAATACATGCTCCCCCTAAGTGAATGCTCCCCTAATATGTAAGCTATCATCTTAATTAAGCATGTTAGTTTTATATTTTGATAGCAGATTATATTTATCATGTTAGTTCTCCCCCTTTTGTTATTAGCAAAAGCGGGTAAGGAGACATCACTTAAAAGTTGATAGTAAGATAAAGGCATGATCGAGCTTGTAGAGAGAAGGAAATGATAAGGAGTTTTAGAATAATTTTTATAGAGATAGATCAGAGTTTTTAGCAATATAACATTTTCAAGTATTATTATGTTGGTTCATCGCCTTTTTATAAAAGAGTTTTAAGCAAAAAATGTAATGATTTCTAAGTAACTAAATCTACCCAGACAATATGTCCACACCCTAGCCCCGTACTAAGTGACGGATGGGCATGAGGAGCTGCATACATACCGTAGGTTGGTGTGTTAGTCCCATATGCAAACACTAGAAAAACTCAACCCAGCACTCTTTCCCCCCAGTGCCTCGCAAGGCCCCACTGGAACCCTCCCCGGTTAAGGACAAGACATGACTAGAGATAAAGGTTATCTAATGTCTACAACCCTACGCCCCCGCTATGGTGAGAAATGAAGTTATGGATAATAATTATTGGAAACATTTAAGCGTTTTAAATCTAGTGACATAGCCTCTGGATTTATATTTTTATTTGAATTTTTTAAACAAACAACTCACGTAGCTATTTAGAAATCCATTAATGAATCAGAGTTTTAGCATTACAATATTTAGAATAACCAATATAAATTCTACCAAGTAAGTCTACCATTTGTTGAAAAAGGAATTTTGGTATTTAAGACTTCGATATAAGTATGAAAGTGCATGGTAGAAACAATTATATGGTTATGATGCGGAAGACTTATAGAAATAAAAGAAACATCTTATTGTAGCCAATGATGATCCATAAAAAGATATATGAGTTAAATTTCACAAAGAAGATATTTTTGTAAATCATTTTTCAATTAAAATCTTTAAGTTTGACAATAAAGTAACCAAGCATGAAATAATGTTATCAAAAAGAGATTACTACAATGTTACTTTAATTCACAATTTCAAAATATACCAAACATTGTAGAAAGCATGCTAGGTTATCTAGCGCATTTCATAAATAAAGAGTTGTATAGAATTTGCATTAGGATCCAATACTCATGAGAAGAAGTGTTATGGAAGGTAATGATGTGCACATAAGTGTATTTTTGAGTAGAGTAAACAAATGTTTTAATCAAAAATACAAGAAATATTTAAAGTGAGAGCACAATACAACACAAATAATTTTACTTCCACAAACTTCAATGCACAAAAAATGTACAACTACCAAGGTGCTTTGCACACACAATGCTCATTAAGACTTATCAGGGTGCAAAGTAGTGCTTGGGGGATCACATATTTTATTTTATTTTAATATTGAAACTAGTGATTCGGTGTACTTAAGAGTAAGTGGTTTTTATTTTGAAAGAAAGGTATGGTTTGCACAAGATACTTTACTATTCTTTCCAAGGTGCTCAACCTCACAATGCTTATTAAGACTTATCAGGAGGTTCAAGTAGTGCTTGGTGGAGTTATCTTTGTCACTTTATTTTATGATTTTTGTTTTGTACAAAGTTCTCCGAATACACTTGTTTTGCAAACCAATAGAATTTATGAAAACATAACCACTTTTCTTAACTTTAAAAGTGCAAATAAAAGTAGTGTATGTAAGATACTTGTGCAATTTTAATTCATTGTACTAATACAAAACATACACAAGCATTCTTAGATTAAACACATATGTAGACAATGCCAAAATAAGTGAGTGAATAAAGATCATTATCAAACATAAAACATTTACTCATACTTAGAGGCATGCTAAGCGTAGTTCTACACAACTTTTACAATATAATTGATGCACATATTAATAGATATATCAAAGCATGATGAAAACAATGTTCAAAGTGGTTTGAAAAGATAAATTGAAACATTATAGAAGTTCTAAATAATAGATTAAATCATGCTTGATTTTCATAGGAAAATCCATACAGTATTTTTGATATTTTTGCGAAATAATTTTAATTTAAAGTTTGAACTCTTATAATTTGATCTTGGACTTCCCGAGGTCTACCCTGTGAGAGGTTCGCCCGGTACTAGGTGATATGATGGGATGATAGCCCATATCACCCTTTCGCAAGATACATGTAAATATAAAAGTTAAGTTCAAAATAACAATTTTTGATACTTGTTTTTGTTTTATATTTTTGTATTTGATTTTTGCTTTTAGAAATAGAATTTAAACAAATGACAAAAAACCAAAAAGGTGAAACATATTTTTTTTTTGTAATTTGGCTTTTGTATTTTTGTATTTGATTTTTCAAAAATGAAATATAATTAGAAGTGCAAAAATAAATAGTACATATAGATTAATATATTTTTAAGAATTTTTCAAAATTTTAAAATTACAGAAAAACAAATAGGTGCGCTAGCGCCGGCGTTAGCGCTAGCGCGTGAAATAATACACGATTTTTTATGATTTTGACATTTGTACCTGTTGATCTTGATTAAGTGTCCCAATAGTAGTTTCATGCAGAAATTTCAGAATTTTAGGAGATGTTTAGATAGTGCAAATTGCATGAAACATTAGAGATTTTGTATATGACTTTACCAAATAAATTTGCATGAGATATAATTTATTATATCTCAATTTTAATTTTATTAAGGCTTATATTTATCAATCTAATGTAGTTTGAAAATGATAGGAAATGTAAGCACGAGAATACATGAATGAACAAATCAAATATGCATGATTTTAGTGATTAAAAATAATGTTCATGCATATTAATATCTTGGATAAGCCCTAGATGAGAATACCCAGCATGTATATCTTGGTAAGCACATAAAGCCTAACATAGACACAAATATTATTTAGGTGGCAATGTTAGAATGATAAGTTTGAGATTAATGTTATACCAAGGTTTGATTGAGTTTCAACTTAGAGACCTAGAATGAAGTGACGATTTATTTGATTTGATATCAAGATGATTCAAAGGTCTAAACTTGAAATAAATCATAATACACACATAATACACCAACCATGGTAGGTAATTATAATATCAATTGCCATGAATTAATATATCAATTATAATTCACATAATTGTGATAGAAATAATTATTTTTAGAAGACTTTTGATATGACTTATGATATATGATGTTAGAGAATTTTAGCAAAGGACATCAGTAGATCATGGTGGTGCTTGTGAATTCAATATTCATTATGACGGTAAATTCTTTCAATACATTTTAGTGATTTTCTTTTAATTAAGAATTTTGAATATTTATATGTGATTTTTGATAGGTGAACAATAATGATGATTTAGATCATGTTCGACATTAAGGAGTGAACACAATATAATTTTTTGTTGCAAACAGAGATAACCATATTGAAAGTTGAGCTTTCATTTATATCTTGAACTTTCTTGTAGATTATGTTATTTCTCTAAACCACTTATCGGTGAAGGCTAAAAAGCTTAATAGCCTAATAACTTGATTTAATTTTTAAAATATCTTATAGCAAATTTAGAATTTGATTTATATGAATAATAACAGATATTTATAGATAATGAATATGAGAGAGATAGATAGGTCATCAAAATTAGATATTACTTTTGAATTTGATCAATTTGATTTTATAAACATATTAAGCTTTTAAGAGATAGGATCATATTATCAATACTATATAGGATGACCATGACATGATAGTTCAAAAGGAAAACAACATGAAAAATAAAAAAAGACATTAAAGCACATCATGAAGTAGAAATTTGTATATCTTATTTTGAAAAGTTTCTACTTCATGCATTTGATGATACCTAATGAATAAATGTTTTAGGTATCCAAAGGGGACCATGTGGGATGGTTTCTTTGGGTACCCAAATATAGCGAGATGGCTTTTGGGGAGACAAGTACGTATAGACCATTTCAAGTGGAGTTAATGTTTCATCTTTAATTTTGGGTCTCCACTCATACTTAGGTTTAATATTATAATTTTTCATTAAATTTCCATATTTATTAAATTTAGGCTTAAAATAATGATGACATTTGAAATCATTTTTCATAGGAAATTTTTGCATATTTGAATTTACTTTAGGAGATACATAATTTTGTAAATAATGGTGATTTTGATTTTGATTTACAAATCCTTTATGTTCCTTACTCCCATTATTAAACTTAGTTAAGATGTTCATATTCATATTTAACTTGTTTTTAGATATAGTTTGATATTGTGAATTTGTATTTACAATTTTCATAAGCAAGTTGATTTTTTATTTTAATTCATCATTCTTGATCTTTAAATTATGTTTAGCTTTATTATAAGCGATTGTGCTATTTTTAAGAGTGGAAACAATTGAATCAATATGATCTTGATAGTTGTTTCTATATTCATCAAATGTTTCATCCATCTCTTTAATTTCAATTTTATATTCGTTACACTTAGCACAATCATTTTCAAAAGATGAATTTTCTAAACATAATCTTTTATTTTGTTTTTTTTATAAAAAGAAGTTCATTTTCAAGTTCCTTGCATTTTTCTTTCAAATCATTAAATTCTATACAAGGTGTAATTTTTTCAACTAAGGAGCCTTGGGTAGAACTAGATAAATTAGAATTTGATTCTTCATTAATTTTTGCCTTTAAATTTTTATTTTCTAAGCGCAAATGTTTATTAGCACTCTTTAATTTCTTAATTTTACGCTTTGTAGTTTGAAGCAATTTTAATGTAGAAATAGAAGTACAAAAGATGGGATTTGATTTCCTTACATTGCTTTCGGGAGAGGCATAATTTGAACATATAGTTTCTTTTACATCTTTTTGGCACTCCTCCTCCGAAGACAGTACTTCTTCTTCTTTTCCATTTGATGTGTGCTCCATTGATCCGTCATGAGAGGAGAATTCTTGAAGACTTGAGCAAGCTTGCATATTCTCCGGTTTTTGTGATTGTTCCATACCTGTAGAATGAGAATCATACATTTCTTTAAGAAATTTCCATACTTTGTATGCACTAGAGAAATAATATATTAATTTTGAAATGTCGTGAGATAAAGCACAGAAAATACTATTTAAAGCTTTTGCATTTAGGTGACGTTCCTTTTTATTTGTTTCATCCGCTGGTCTTACTATTGCTATATTCCATGCTTCGATATCTAAATTTTTAATAAACTTTTCCATTAAAAATTTCCACCCTTTATAATTTCTTCCTTCAAATAAAGGTGGTTTAAGAGATTTTTCTTCTTCATAAAAATTTACCCTACTAGTAGAAGCGAGATCATGAGACGTCATTATTCCTGGTTGTTAAGCCGATTGGAATAACCTCCCTCTGATACCACTTGTTGGATCGGTAGGCGCCCTTAGAGGGGGGGGGGGGGGGGGGGGGTGAATAAGGGTTTTAAAAACTAATATTATATTTTGAAATATTTGCTTATGATAAGAGATCAAAATAGTGATTTTGAATAAAGATCTAAATTGTTTTATAATGAAGGAGAGGTTAGTAAACAATTTAGAGAAATGAAGATCAAATCAATTTTATTACACAAAGAGAGACGTGATTATTATTAATAAAATTGATTACAAAATTTGATTTCAATGACGCTAGAAATCAAAGCAAAATATGAAAGACTCTTTTTGTTTTCTATACCGACTCGTATCCCCACGAACCGGTTGGCTTTAGCCGATCCTTCCCCGATACGACCTCAAGCCGCTCTAGCCAACCCTTCCCCGGATATGACCTCGAACACCCCCTAGACCTACACCCAAGACCTAGTCGCCAACACGAGGCAAATTTCTGCCCTAAGTCCTACCCAGACCTAGTCGCCAACACGAGGCGAGTTCACTAAACGATTATAAGAAAAGGTGTGAAATGAATAAACAACAATATAAGAACTCCCTATATGGATCTCTTGGAGAAGTAGACGAAGACCAGCAGAGTATGATTGTAGTCGATGCGGCCTTTCGTCACGATGATGACGCGTGTTGAAATCTTCTCCACGGATCTCCTTAAGCCTTCATGGATTTGTGGGAGTATCTCTCTGAACCTTCCTCTCTAAGATGTGGCATGAAGCTCTAGAATTTTGGATCTCAAGAGGATAATAAAGATGGAGCCAAGGAGTCCTTTTTATATTCTTAGCGCTAGCGCCTATGCTAGTGCTACCGCCGGCGCTATCCCATTTTAGGACATATTCTGCGCGGCAGAATCTTCAATCTGAGGAAATAATTCTTTCTTGCCTACTGTGCTCCGCGCTATTATATGCGCTATCGGATACAGCCAGGCGCTATCTCCTTCTATAAGTACTCCCAGAATTTGTGCTTAAGAAAACATTTTGTCGATCAAAATTTTGTCGAACGCAGCTAACAGTTCATCGAGCGAATTTTCGTCGATCGCAGTTATGAGCATTTCGTCGAGCGCCGCTTACAGTTCGTTGAACGACAGCTAGCGCCTGCTCTAGGACTACTGCTGGCGCTAGTAGGAGTATTGGATTTGATGGCTCAACTTTGGGGGCAACCTTCTTATGTAATCCTTGAGTCATGTGGACTTTGTTATCCGGCACACTTAAACACACAAGATCAAATACACGTAGGATTTGTTATTCTCAAACCTAGGAGATGCGGAAGACCATGTTCCAACACTCATGCATACATAGCCTTGCTTTACACACTCGTGTAGCTGGAATTTCAGTTATGCCATTTCCTTCGGTGTCATCCGATATGCTGAGCGTAACACAGGCTTAGCACACAACACTAGCTCAATATAGAAATCAATCTCTCACTGAGGCAGATCCCCAGGGAGCTCATTTGGAAATATGTCTGCAAACTCTACTACTACTGGAACATCACCTAAACTAGGCTTGCGCTCTGAAGCCTCTAATAAAGTGAAGAACAACTTTGTGCCTTTCTGAACCGCCTTGACCACTTGAAGTGCAGACATTAGCGTCTTGCTCGCTCCTTGTAAACAAGAGAACTTGGTCCAACCTTCAGTGTTCTTTCCCAATATGAAATTTTTATTTTCAATATATGCACACACGGTGCTTTGAGAGCCAGTCCATGCTAAAGATCACGTCAAATTTAGATTATGGTAGTAAGGATGCTTCCATGTTGAATTCTCAGACTCATATCCAAACCTTCATGCAACTTCTTTTATCCGTGCCCATCCTATACCCATTCAGTAACAATACCTTCAATCTTTTACCAATGCAAATGTCACTCCAATATGCACTACAAAGTCCTCAGACAAAAAGGATTACGATGCTTCATTATCGAAGAGATCACTTTCTAAATAGTTAAATATTAGGAGAAACCCTAATTACAAACATGTAAAACATATAATCACATAAGAGGTATACGTTATCTTAATCTATGAAAAGAAATAAATAACTCATACCTATCACCACATCGCTCTGACGAATGGCCTTTTACTGCCCAAGGGAGTAAACAATCGGCTAGGTCAGAGGAAATTGGGAATCAGAAGACTCAATTGCATTCCTTTTCTCCATGTAGCTTGACCCGCATATCGAGTGTGCTCCAATATTCCACACTCCATTCTCAAAGGACAACTTCGACACACTTGGGCCATGTGCCCCCCACTTTACCACAAGTGTTGCAGGTTATCGGCCCTCGGGTAGTCGAAGCCTCCGAAACAGCAAAAAGAACCATCTCCGCGAACATTGGTTTCTTCATACTCAAACCTTACCTGAGAGGTAGGCTCCTTGAACTTTGACTTTTGGAATTTAAGACTTTCTTGCAATGGACCTTCTACATGTCTATTTTCAGAGAGCTGGCAGTATCCACTAGGACGTGAAAGTCAAATATCATCGGACCCGCAAGTAGTAACCTTAAGTTTTCTTCCAGACCTTCGTAGAACTTGTTGGTCTTGGTTTCCTCATCTTCCAACACAGTGCTTGCATATCATCCTAGGCAGGTGAATTCGTGCAGATATTCATTTACCATTTGATCTCCTTGAGTCAGACACATGAATTGGTTCTGCAGTGTAATGCACTGGGCGGAGGGTATGTATCTTCATAAGAAAGACTCCAAGAATTTTCCCAATGAGATTTGAGTAAGTTATCACCCGCCAAATTTGTGCATCGCTTCTTCGTCCCAACAAAGCCTTTCCTCTCCGATAAGTAGGAAGGTGGACAAGGTGACCTTCGTAACTTCTTCAGTATCTATTTCCATCAAGATCCTCTTAATATTTGACAACCAGTACTTGGCTTCCGTTGGGGATTCATTCCCCGAGAAAGATGGAGGGTTTAAGCTCAAAAAGTGCTTTAGCAACTTACAACAGTCTCTCAGTTCTGCTAATGACTCAACTGTAACAACTGATTCCAGGGCCACATCAGGAGTAGGAGGATTTCCAAGCCTCTTTGGCTATGCTTTAATTATGGAAAACACCGCTTTTGTAACCAGCCTAATCATTTCAGCAGAAGGAAGGATCAAAGTTGAACCAATAGATGTAATGCTCTCATCAGTGTTATGGGGTGAGAACCCCCCGCTCCACTCTTAGTCACCAATAACTATGAAACACATAATTTAATGACCGAAAACTAGCCAAAAATCAATCACGGATTGCTCATGTTCTGCAAACAAGCATGTTTTTCAATCCTAAGTGGACATTCATCTCAAAATCTAGTCGTTTATGATGACACACTACATGTGCATTCTACCCCCTTAAAGGGTTCATCCACGAACCTAAAGACTACGGATCGACGCCCTAAATTCCAATACCAAATTGTAACAACCCACATATACATACAATATAACATGGGCCCAGCCGGGAACCCATGACATACCATATACACAAGATAGACATTAGTAGATGATAGTAAGAAACACTTCTCGGAGAAAGTAAATACTAGCGAAAGCTTGATTATAAAACCAACTATCAAAGTCCACATTTACTAAGGAATGTTTCAACAAAGAGTTTTAGCCTTATGGACTTGCATCAATACATCAGTATCAATACATCACCATAATACTAATACAAAAACATTGACTCATAAATTGGCTAAAGAAAAGCAGTAAAAGAATGCAACTTTCTTTGACAATTTTAGCTTTGGGCTTTAAGCCCGTTATTTCCCGCTATGCTCTACGACACCTGCACCAAAGACAAATAGGAGGTAAACATGGGTCAGATATGAGCTGACCACAAACCGTGTAATGATCCATCCCCCTAGCCATCCTAGTGGTCTCTGGGGAGGGACACCATTGACCTGCAAGTATGCTACACCAAACAATATGTAATGAAATAAATAAAGTACGACTAAGCTACACAGGTTAAAGTTTCAAACACAGTCAATATTCCAGGTTGAGAATATAAAAAGTGAGGACCTAAGTATGCAAGAGCTAATGGTTGGCTTCATCCAAATGTCTCTCTGTAACCGCCTAAGCAACATCGCATGAAGCTAACAAGCCATCATCCAACAACATCGCATTCCTGGGTACTCATCTACACATGAGTTCATGCACTCATGGAATATACATAAAGTACTAGGTAAGGAGGACAAGATCTACTCCGACACAAGTATTACGACTAATCTAGTACCTAGAATCCTAAGATACCATTTGAGAATTTGCTGGTCTGGTCGATCACGCCTGACACGGTCTATACCACCGTACATCAACATTCATGAGGATTATAACTCATGGTGAACTAAATGGTGTGGGTTTGGTTTATTTTGGTTGCTCAAGTCATCATGATGTCACCACGATGCAGGTGCAGTTTTACCTTATCCCGTAAGCATTTAACATACAATAACCATAATACACGTATTACCATACTACATGCCTAATCCATGCGAGAGGACATATGATTCATATGCACTACAAACATTATCATACTATGCACCTAATCCACCAAGAGTACACATAATTTAAATGCGCATCCTAATGTAGGAGGTCCAAGTCAACTCCTCTACAAAATTTGGTGAAGGTTTGAGTTTTACCATGAGCACATTCTCATTTTGACAATCGACGAATATGACTATTGCACAAGCATGATTCACGACACGGTGTTGGGAATCTTGCCCTCATGATTCCTGATTTTAAGAAGTCACCAATTCAAGAGAACTTCACTTTGTATTTGATTACACATCTAGTTTATCATTTCAGTGAAAGCTAAGAGCAAGAATGACTTATGTATATGCTTATTGTCACCAAGCATAGTTATGACAATGTAATCCTTCATTGTCATAACACTATGCTAACATAATTCCTAGACCATGTTGATCTTGTCACCTATTCAAGTGAAGAATCAAAAGAATTGAAGAAAAGCTCGGGGAAGTCAAGAAGCTCAATTTAGAAGAATTCAAGAAATAAGCTATATCGTCGAGACAGAATATAGCGAAGAAGCTTTATCATCGAGATGATCAAAACGATATCGTCTAGATGACCAAGACGATGTCGTCGAGACAGAATTCAGCTAAGGAGAAATATCGTCGAGATAATGTTCTATAACATCGAGATAGTTCAGTTTGCCGAGATTTCAAATTCTGATTGCGCAATTCAAGGCATTAACTGCAGGAGGTTATGAAAGAAATTGAATGGCATTTAAGGGCCATGTCAACCATTGCATGATTCCAAAGAAACACTGATGTCAGAGAAGGAATGTCATTAATGCTTTCAGAATTTCCAAGATGCCATTAATGCTTTCAGAATTTCCCAATAAACGAATTCTTTGACTGGTTCATATATAAGCAGTTGAAGAAGAAGTGTTGGGAAATGTGCCCTGCAATGTTCCTGATTTAAATAAGCACTCAGCTCAATGATAAAAGCATTATGTATTTGATGCTATATTTAGTTCATGCTTGCATAGATGAACAAAATATGTCTAGTACTTCAATAATTTGCCTAAGTACAATATCGTCAAAAAAGACTGGACATATCGTCGAAAAGGACATGCATGTCGTTGAAATGATGTGCAGAGCAAAGCAGAATAATCATATCGGATATCGTCGAAAAAGATTGGACATATCGTCGAAAAGTATATGCATGTCGTTGAAATGATGTGCAGAGCAAAGCAAAATGATTATATCGGTTATCGTCGAAACAACATGCGTATGATGATATCATTGTGAGATCTACACTACAACACCTCACAACGATATCAAAAAGCCGAGATGAAGGAGAAGACTCAAGCACAAAAACAAGTCAGATGTCGACGATATTGTCGTAAAGAAGCCTTGTCGTCGATAAGGCTAAGCAAGACAGATATCGTCGCAAAGAAGCCTCGTCGTCGATAAGGCTAAACAAGACATATATCTGTTGGAACATGGTATTCCGCATCTCCTAGGTTTGAGAATAACAAATCCTATGTGTATTTGATCTTGTGTGTTTAAGTGTGCAGGAAAACAAAGTCCATATGACTCAAGGATTACATAAGAAGGTTACCACCAAATTTGAGCCATCAAATCCAACATTCCCACTAGCGCCGGCGGTAGCACCTAGAGCCCGGCGCTAGCGATGAGTAGCGCAATTCCGGGAGCACATATAGAAGGAGATAGCGCCTGGCGATAGCTGATAGCGCAGGCGGTAGCACGGAGCACTGAAGGCACGAGAGAAATGTTTCCTCGGATTGAAGATTATGCCGCACAGAATATGTCCTAATATGGGATAGCGCCGGTGGTAGCACTAACATAGGCGCTAGTGCTGAGGCTATAAATAGGATCCCTCTTCTCTCATTTCACATAGACATCAGAGAGAGAGATTGAGTGCTAGAATTCCAGAGGCTGCCTTGGTCGAAAGTTGATGTCCTACCAAAGTTCTGTAAACTTCTGAAGGAGAATCTCTTCACGCCGGATCCAAACGAAGTCCACTTCTACAATGCTTATTCTACAGTGGATCTTCGTCTCCAACTTCAAAAGTTCTTTAAGAGGGAGTTTTTATTATTATTATTACATATTTCTTGTAAACGGTTAGAGAATTCGCCTCGTGTTGGCGACTAGGTCTTGGTAGGACTTAGGGCGGAAATTTGCCTCGTGTTGGCGACTAGATCTAGGTTAGGTCAAGGGGGTGCTCAAGGCCATATCTGGGGTTGGATTGGCTAGAGCGGCTTGAGGCCGAATCTGGGAAGTATAGGCTAGGGCCACCGGTTCGTGGGGATGCGAGTCGGGATAGAAAACAAAAAGAGTCTACTATTATTCGCCATGGATTTCTAGCGTTATAGAAATCAACTTTTGTAAAACCTTATTTCATATTAATAAAACATGTCTCTACTTTATTTCAATTGTTTTACTTGATTTTTCATCTTCTTAATCACGCATTATTTAAAAGATTTTCAACATATAACATAAGTTTTTGAAAACCCTTATTCACCCCCCCTCTAAGGGCGCCTACCGATCCAACAAGTGGTATCAGAGCGGTTTTATTCCAATAGGCTTAACAACCAGAAATAATGACGTCTCATGATCTCGCTCCTATTAGTGGGGTAAATTTTTATGAAGAAGAAAAATCTCTTAAACCACCTTTATTCGAAGGGAGAAATTATAAAGGGTGGAAATTTTTAATGAAAAAGTTTATTAAAAATTTAGATATCAATGCATGGGATATAACAATAGTTAGACCAGCGGATGAATCAAATAAACAGGAACGTCATCTAAATGCAAAAGCTTTAAATAGTATTTTCTGTGCTTTATCTCACGAAATTTCAAAATTAATATATTATTTCTCTAGTGCATACAAAGTATGGAAATTTCTTGATGAAATGTATGATTCTTCATCTACAGGTATGGAACAAATGCAAGAAGTGGAGAACATACAAGATTGCACATCAAATGGAAAAGAAGAAATCCCATCTTTGGAAGAGGAATGCCAAATAGATGAAGACAACAAAGAAAATTCATGCTCAAATCTCACAGCATTCAAAAGCACTGTAAGGAAATCAAATCATCTTATTCTTTGCAATTCTATTTCTACTTTATAAATTACAAAGCGCAAAATTAAGAAATTAAAAAATGTGAAATGCAAATTACGCTTAGAAAAAAAAAATTTAAAAGCAAAAGTTAAAGTAGAATCAAAATCTGATTTATCTAGCTTTACTCATGTCACTTCAATTGAAAATACAAAACCTTGTTTTGATTGTAATGATATTAAAGAAAAATTTAAGGAACTTGAAAAAGAAATTATTTGTATAAAAGAACATAATGAAAAATTATCTTTAGAAAATTCATCTTTAAAAAGTGATTGTGCTACAAGCAAAAGTTATAAAATTGAAATTGAAGAGATGGATGAAACATTTGAGGAATTTAGAAATGACTATCAAAATCATATTGACTCTATTGTTTCTACTCTTAAAAATAGCACAATAGCTTATAATAAAGCTAGGCATAATCTAAAGATCAAGAATGATGAATAAAATAAAAAATCAACTTGCTTATGAAAATTATAAATACAAATTCACAATATCAAACTATATCTAAAAATAATTTGAATATGAATATGAACATCTTAACTAAGTTTAATAATGTGAGTAAGGAACACAAAGGATTTGTAAATCAAAATCAAAATCAACATTATTTACAAAATCATGTTTCTCCCAACTTAAAAATAAAACTACACAAAATTCCTATGAACGATACTTCCAATTATAATTTTCAAAATAAAGATAATCACGATAGAAATTTGATGCATAAGAATAACAATAAACCGAGATTTGAATGGAGGCCCAAAATTAAAACTGAAACATTAACTTCACATGAAAGGACCCATTCATCAATATCTACCCACAAACCTACACGTTATATTTGGGTACCCAAAGGAACCACCACACTTGGTCCCCTTTGGATACCTAAATCTCCCATTCATTAGTATCCAATCATTTGCATGAAGTAGAAATCAACTAAAAATGAAATATCATCAATTTAGTTCATGATATGCCTAACCTATTTTTTTATTTATTTTCCTTTTTATTGAACCATCATGATATGATCACTTTATATAACTTGTGATATGACTTTCACATATTAAACCAAAATTCATAAATAAATCAAATTGAATAAAGTTGAATAAAAAGTCATGTCACTTTTTCAAGTGATCTACTTATCCTTTTTATTTTTATCCTTCTAAATCCATTTCCTAAAAGTCTTATAAAATTTGAAAAACTAAATTTGTCATATGATATTATTAAGACTAAATGAAATAAGTGTCAATATGGATTTAAAAGGTATTTTAGGGGTATTAGACTAAATTTATAAAATGTGCAAGGTATTTAATATATTTGCGTCATTTTTGATTACCCCTAGTATGTTTAATCATAATCATGTCAAATCGGAATTGAAAAATTGCATGAATATTATTTCATTTATTTATGATCATTTCAATCATGCATATGTTGTGCAAAACTCAAGAATTAAGGTTTAATGAATACGAAGCTTTAATGATATGAAACCCATGTACTAAAATTTTTACTTACGCAACTTTTTGCGATTTCTTCTCGTCTCATCACTTCATTAGACATGTCTTACATTGCACAAACATAATTAAGCAAAATCAGAAGCAAAATCGAAGAAAATCTAGGCTATATGATTAAAATAAGCATTTCTGTGAGCTAACGCAGGCGCTAGGACCTAACGCGGGCGCTAGCTCAAGTATCCGATTTTCTGTAATTTTAAAATTCTAAAAAATCACTAAAAAATATATTATCTGATATGTACTACTCATTTTTGCATTTCTGCCTATAAATGATTTTTGAAAAATTAAAATACAAAACTACAAAAGCCAAATTACAAAAAATATTTTTTTTTTCTTTCTTTGGTTATTTGTTTGATTTCTATTCCTATATGCAAAAATCAAATAAAAAAATATAAAACAAAAACAAGTATCAAAAATTATTATTTTGAACTTAATTTTTCTATTTACATGTATCTTTAGAAAGGGTGATTTGGGCTATCATCCCATCACATCATCTAGTACCGGGCAAACCTCTCACAGGGTAGACCTCGGGAAGTCCAAGATCAAATTATAAGAGTTCAAACTTGAAATTAAAATTATTTCTCAAAAATATCAAAAATACTGCATGGACTTTATTGTGAAATTCAAGCATGATTTCTTCTATCATTTAAGACTTTCTACAATGTTGTGATTCATATTTTCAAACTACTTTGAACATTGTCTTTATCATGCCTTGGTACTTCTAACCTCATGTGCATAAATTATATTGTAAGAGTTGTGTAGAACCAAGCTTAGCATGCCTCTAAGTATGAGTAAATATTTTATGTTTGATAATGGTATTTATTCACTCACTTATTTTGGCATTGTCTACATATGCTTTTAATCTAAGAATGCTTATGTATGTTTTGTAATAGTACAATGAATTAAAATTGCACAAGTATCTTCCTTACACAACCTTTGTTTGCACTTTTAAATGTTAAGAAAAGTGGTTATGTTTTCATAAATTAGACTGGTTTGCAAAACAAGTGTATTCGGAGAACTTTGTACAAAACAAAAATCATCAAATAAAGTGACAAAGATAACTCCACCAAGCACTACTTGAACCTCCTGATAAGTCTTAATAAGCGTTGTGAGGTTGAGCACCTTGGAAAGAATAGTAAAGTATCTTGTGCAAACCATATCTTTCTTTCAAAATAAAAACCACTTACTCTTAAGTACACCAGATCACTAGTCTCAACATTAAAATAAAATAAAATATGTGATCCCCCAAGCACTACTTTGCACCCAGATAAGTCTTAATGAGCAGTGTGTGTGCAAAGCACCTTGGTAGTTGTACATTTTTTTTGTGCATTGAAGTTTGTGGAAGTAAAACTATTTGTGTTTTATTGTGCTCTTTACTTTACATATTTCTTGTATTTTTGACTAAAACATTTGTTTACTCTATTCAAAATAAACTTATGTGCACATCATTATCTTCCATAACACTTCTTCTCATGAGTATTGGATACTAATGCTAAAATTCTATAATACTCTTTATTTATGAAGTGCACTAGATAACCTAGCATACTTTCTACAATGTTTGGTATGTTTTGAAATTGTGAATTAACATAACATTGTAGTACTCTCTTTTTGATAACATTATTTCATGCTTGGTTACTTTATTGTTGAACTTAAAGATTTTAATTGAACAATGTTTTACAAAAACATCTTCTTTATGAAATTTAACTCATATATCTTTTTATGAATCATCATGTCTTACAAAAGATGTTTGATTGTATTTTTCTAAGTCTTCCGCAGCTTTACATTTACCTTGTATTCTTTATATGCTAAAAACTCTGATTTATTTCTATGAAAATATTGTAATACTAAAACTCTGATCTATTACAATGAAAAGTATTCTAAAACTCCTTATCATTTTATTCTCTCTAAAAGCTCGATCATGCCTTTATCTTCTAATCAAAACTTTTCTGTGTTCTGTTTCCTTACCCACTTTTGCTAATAACAAAAGGGGGAGAACTAACATGATAAGTATAATCCGCTATCAAAATAGAAAACTAATGTAACACCCCAAAATTTTGAAGCAGGATTGGGCTGCTGGGAGCTAGCGCAGGCGCTAGCGCTAGCGCTCGATACATATCCGTGATTTGAAATCGTGGCTGTCAAATCCTTATGTTCTTAGATCCGATGGTTGGGATTTAACCCGGGATTTCTTAAGCCTTGACCAGAGGAGATATTCTCTTTATTCTAAAGCATTATCTCTCTTCAAGCTTGAGAAAGAGGAAAGCCAAGGAGGAAGAAGAACGTGTCTTCCACCATTGACGGAGCTCCGAAGCTCCAAATCGCGAGCCGTTTACAGATCCACGGAGAGCAGCCCGGTGCGGTCCTTTCCATCTGTTTAGAATCTTGGATTCTCATGGTGAACAAGAAAACGACAAGGGTAACGATCTTCTACTTGGACAAGTGAAGTCCTCCTTTTTATGGCATGTTTGCATGGAAAATCCCCCACCAATTGGTGGAGAAAAGGGAGTTTTCCAGCAGGTTGATCGTTTCGATCCCCTTTGGTTGCTTGTATTAGCATCCGGAATCGTAGTACGGATATTGGCATTGTGTGTGAAACCCATCCGGATAGGTTGGTCTGGATTGGTGATGGCTATAGTGATTAATTATGCTGGAGAAGACTCCGTGTTTTGTTTGCGCTATTTTCGGGTTCTGTGTGCAATAGAGTACTGCAGGGAGTCCTGGAGGTAACCTCCAGGAAATACTTGAAGTTGTGGGTGGATTCAGAGATCTGCCACTACCGCCCGGCGCTAGTGCTAGTGCCGGCGGTAGCTCCCAGGGAACTGGTTGTGGAGATGTGAAACCTCCTTTCGTTATTCGGGCCGAGGTGAAGCTGTACCCGCGTCGCGACGTTTGATTCCGACGATTTGAGCATGGGCAAAGCTAAACCGAACCCGCTCCCATACCGAATCGGTGAAGAGGTAGCTCCTCGGTGCACCGTATGATGTTGGGATTGGTCCGTAAGGCAAGTTAGTCTTGACGGTCAAAGCTCATGCGAACTCTTTGTTTAAGGAGTTGTTAGGTGTAGCTCAGAGAGTACACCGTGAGAGTGCCTTGAGAGCACGAAATGTGTGGCTTTGCGTGCCCACGTTGGTGTTGATTGCTTGTATATGTGGTGTTTGATTGCACCTTGACAATCTATGCCTATACTGTATGCCTGCAGGGAAGGAGTACCACCATCCCGTCTTTAGGGGTGGGATCGTTATAATTTTGGTTAGCTTTAGCTGACCGGTTACCTGTTTACCACATTTTGGTGGATTGTTGTTGCAGGTGCAGGTGAGCCAAGCGGGAAATAGCGGGCGTGGCCCTTTTGCTGTGTTGGCCCTCGAAGGACAACCTCTTTTCTGCTTTTCATGTATTGTCGGCCTGCGTGCCGAAGTATGTTTTTGGAGTTTTGTACTTTTTGGAATGTAAGGCCTTAAGGTCGTAACTCTACACTTTATTGTTTCAATCCTGTGATAGTGGACTATTCTAAAAGAAATGTTAAATCTTTATGCTTCCGCTCATGTTTAATATACTCTGGTGTAGTTTTTTTCTGTATATCTCCTTTTAACGCCTAGCTAGTATGGTTAGTATAACGTGGGGTCCCGGCCGGACCTACTGTTATATTATTTATACTGGAAGGGTGTTACAATTTGGTATCGGACTTAGGGCGTCGATCCATAGTTTAGCGAATTCGGAACGAATTCCTTTTAAGGGGTGGTGTGCACGGGCTGTGCGCTCACCTAAAACGACAAAACTAATAAGAATGTCCACTTGGGAATGGAAAAACATACTTGTTTGCGGAACCTGAGCATTCCATGATTGTTGTTTGCCTTGTTTTCAGTCACTAAATTATGTCTTCCACGATTATAGGTGACAAGGAGTGCTGCTGGGAAGTCTCGACCCCGTAACACCACTGAAAGTAGTGCGTCGACTGAGGTGCCAGCGACCACTCCTCTAGCTGAGATGATCAGGTTTATCGCTGAAGCGTTCTTAGCGATGATCAACACTCAACCACAAAGGCTTGCACAGCCTGCTATGCCTACTCCGGATGTGGCCCCGGTGGCAGCTGCCGCAGTGGAACCCGCAGGGGAACCTGTAGTGGAACCGAGGGTGGAGATCCCTGTACCAGTGGCCACAGTGGAACCTGCGGTGGAGCCAAGGGTGGAATGCCGAGTAGAGCGAGTAGTTGTTGCGCGAGCGCGTGATCAACAACTTCAACACTTTCTAAGTTTCCATCCTCCAATCTTTTCGGGGACTGGATCCTCAACGGAGGCGGAGGACTGGCTGTCAACGGTTAGAAAAACTCTAAAGGCGACAGAAATAGAAGAAGCTATGATGGTCAATCTAGCCACCTTCCTTCTTAACGGAGAGGCAGAGCTTTGGTGGGCCGAGCAGGAAGTGCATAGGTTTGGAGGCAAGGAGATTACCGAGATCACATTAGCGGAGTTCTCAAAGTCGTTTCTTCAGAGGTATATTCCTTCTGCCCAACGCATTGCATTGCAGAACCAGTTCTTGAAGTTAACTCAAGGCGATAGCTCGGTGGACGAGTACTTGCACGAGTTCACTAGATTGGGCCGCTATGCGGGGTTTTTGGTGGAAGATGAGGAAATGAAGACGAACAAGGTTTATGAAGGTCTTCGAGATGAGTTGAGGTTGCTCCTTGCAGGCCCAATGACGTTTGGCTTCCATGTGGTGGTGCAAAGCGCCAGATCTTTAGAGTTGGACATGAAGAGAGTGCAAGCATAGGGCGTGGCAAAGAAACCCGAGTTTCATGCGCCGGCCTCTCAGTCCAAGCTGGAGTTCAGGAGGAACAAAAGGAAGTTCAAACCGGCGGAGCCAACTCGCTCAACTGTGTCAGGAGCTACGACATCATATAGCCCTATTACATGTTTCACCTGCGGGAAGGTGGGACACAAGGCGCGTGTGTGCAGAAGTGGTCCCCCGAAGACGGAGAACTGAGCGTTGGACTATGCTCGTGCTGCGGGTCATACGGAAAGGGGTAAAGCTGCGGAGTCTTCTGCTTCCCAGCACATTCCGACCCAGCCTAGAGTTTATTCGCTTGGACAGCAAGAAGCCATACGACAAACTGATGTCATCACATGTATGAATTAAATGTTAGCTTTTACATAGCTATGTGTGATTGATACCGTTGTGCGACCTTATGTTTTATTTGTGTGCAATTAGGCTTTGTCCTAATTTTCAACTATCCGGCGAGAGCTCTATTTGATATGGGAGCATCACACTCTTTTCTATCTACGGGCTTCGTGGTGCGAATTGGAGTGTCGTCAACCTTAGCAAAAGATAGATTGGAGGTCGTGCTACCTAACGTGTCTCGCATGAGTGCGGATAGGAAGAGCCGTGTGAAGGTGCGGATCGGAAATCAGGATTTCGACTTTGAAGCGTCGTTATTACCGTTAGCTGAATTTGATGTGATCTTCAGCATGGACTGGCTCTCGGAGCAGCGAGCATGCATAGATGGTAATTCAAAGGAGATCACTCTGGGAAAGAACACCGAAGATGAAACAACGTTCGCAGGTATGCGAGGAGCGAGCAAGACACTGATGTATGCTCTCCAAGTGGTTAAGGCGGTGAGAAAAGGGGCAGAGTTGTTCTTCACCCTGTTGGAGGCTTCGGAGCCAAAGCCTAGGTTATACGATGTCCCAGTTGTAGCGGAGTACGCCGACGTGTTTCCTAACGAACTCCCTGGGGCTCCGCCTCAGCGGGAGATTGATTTCTGTATTGAACTGGTGCCAGGTGCCAAACCTGTGGCCCGCTCACCGTATCGGATAGCGCCAAAGGAATTGGCAGAGCTGAAGGTCCAATTGCAAGAGCTGCTAGAGCAAGGCTACGTACGTCCGAGTTCATCGCCTTGGAGTGCACCGGTCCTCTTTGTGAAAAAGAAGGACGGGAGCTTGCGTCTACGTATCGACTATCGAGAGCTGAATAAGTTGACCGAGAAGAACCGTTATCCGATTCCAAGAATCGACGACTCATTCGACCAACTGGTTGGGTCGACGGTATACTCTAAGCTTGACTTAAGGTCTGGCTATTATCAGCTTCGTATTCGGGATTGTGACATTCCTAAGACAGCGTTCAGTACCCTCTTTGGGCACTATGAGTTCACTGTTTTGCCATTCGGTCTATCTAATGCACCGTCGGTATTCATGGACTTAATGAATAGAACGTTCCGAGAGTATTTGGATCAGTTTGTGATCGTCTTCATCGATGACATTTTGGTATACTCTCAGTCAGAGGAGGAGCATGCAGAGCATCTGCACGCAGTTTTGAGCACCCTGAGGAGGAGTCAACTATATGCCAAGTTCTCCAAATGCGAGTTTTGGCTATCGTCAGTAGCATTCCTGGGTCATGTTGTTAGTGGGGATGGAATTGCGGATGATCCGTCAAAAATAGAAGCAATCCGAGCGTGGCCTGTGTTGAAAAACGTAGCGGAAGTCCGAAGTTTCTTAGGACTTGCCGGCTATTATAGGCACTTTGTGGAGAACTTCTCGAGGGTCGCACTCCCTCTCACTAAACTGACTAGGAAAGATCACAAGTTTGATTGGTCGCCCGAGTGCGCTTGAACTTTTGAAGAATTAAAGAGCCGTTTGACCACGACGCCCATTCTATGCTCGCCATGTGGTACGGAAGGCTACAAAATTTATAGTGACGCCTCGGGGAGTGGTTTGGGTTGCGTCCTAGTGCAGTTCGGAAAGGTAATTGCCTACGGCTCTCGACAACTGAAGGTTCATGAAAGGAACTACCCGGTCCATGATTTGGAGCTAGCGGCCGTAGTTTTCGCCCTCAAGCTTTGGAGGCATTACTTGTATGGCGTGAAGATCGATATCTTTACTGACCACAAGAGCCTCAAGTACCTGCTGGATCAAAGGGAGTTGAATATGCGTCAGAGGAGGTGGATGGAGTTCTTTGGGGACTACACATTCGACATAAAATGTACTCCTGGTAAGGGAAATGTAGTTGCAGACGCGTTGAGTCGTCGGACTCTGATACGTTTTTTTTTTTTACGAAAGAGATGAAAGCTCTTTCTTCCTTTTCGATTCAACCTTGGGCAGACGTTTTCGAAGAGCCCCGCGAGTAATCCTACTTCGAGGAATTATCCGTTATCCTATCGAAGGATAGAAGTAACGGACTCTTTCTCTTTCGAAATATCAAGGATTCCTCCTCGGCCGCGTCCTTTGAAGGCTAAATGAAAAGAAGAAAAAAGCTACTTTACTTTTAAAATTTAAATTGAAAGCTTTTTGAAAATATTGTTGCAACAATTTTTTTAAGTAGTTGCAACAATTCTTAAAGAGCGTTTTAAAACTTCTTTTACCTTGAGCTAGTTGCAACAACCAAAGAGGCGTTGCAACAATTTTTTAGTGTTTTTTAAAAGAGTTTTAAAGAGTGCTTTAGAGAGAAAGCTTTTGGGTTTATGTAATTATCCGGACTAAAATCAATAAAGGCAAGTGGACCTTATCGATAGTAGTATAGGATATTTCTTTTGAAATATCAAGGTCGTATTTTTCCAAGGTCGTATCGATTATTTCTACTTGTTAGGAACGCGCTATTATCTTATCGAGAAGAGTTTGAAGATTTTTATGATTTTATAGAAAAGTTAGTGACGAAAACGATAACTATCGCGGGCTTGGTGTGCGTTTAGCAAAAACCAAGAAAAGCGATGAAAAGAAAAAGAACGAAAACGTTAATTTGAAAAGTAGTTTTGCTTAGAAATTTTTAGGGTTTTATGAAACTATAATGATAACTACGGCGATAATTAGCGATTGAGCGGAGCGCGTGATTAAGCAAAAAGCAAATATATAAAAGATAAAAGACGCACTAATTGAAAACTCACGCACTCTACGGAATTAAAATTAAAGCGGTAAATTGCAGAAATTGAAGAAATGCAAGTCCTATCCAAACGGATAGGCGGGAAATAAATGCGTGAGCAAGTCCTATCCAAACGGATAGGCGGGAAATAAATGCGTGAGCAAGTCCTATCCAAACGGATAGGCGGGAAATAAATGCGTGACAGAAATGGAAACTATTCGGTTACAAAAAAGGCGCAAAATTTATTCACCTACACACACGCACTCTACTTGAAATTGAAATCTAAGTTAAAAGAAAATAAAATCTATGCTCATAAACACACACACTCTTCTTTAATGAAATCTAATTAAAAATAAAACAAAACTAATCTCATACACTCACACACACAACAATAATGAAAACTAAGTTAAAAGAAAAGAAAAGCTATACTCATACACTCACCCACACAACAATAATGAAAACTAAAATAAATACAAATTACTCTCATACACACACACTCTTACAAAAAGAGACAAAGAAAGTGAAAACAACAAAATAAAACAAAACAAAACAATTTAATTAACCACCTACACTCACACACACTAATAACAAAACATCTAAAAATTATAACAAAACTAAAAACAAGATAATTACTCTCATACACTCACACACACAAATTAAAAAGATGAAAACTAATTAAAATTACTAAATTACTAAATTACAAAAAACTAAAAATAAAAAGAAAAAGAAAAAGAAAACACACACACACTTCCAACAAAACAAAGAGAGAGAGAGTGTGACAAAACAAGCCAACTATTTCATTTCCATAATAAAAAGATTACAAAAATCAAGAGAGAAAAAGAGCACAAAATTACAAAAACATAAAAACTAGTTGGATCAAAACCTTAAGAATAAGCTCTTAAAATTTTTGAACCCTTGGACTCAGCTGAAACTGGCTATTTATAGAAAAAATTTTTGGATTACACGCCCTCGGACACGGGCGTGTCTGAGGGCGTGACACGGCTTGGGGTGCGAATAGCCAGAACAGCTGGATCCAGGCAGGCATCTGGAAGGCTTGACCGGCGACTTCGGAAGTACACGGGCGTGTTCCAAGTAACACGGGCGTGTTCGATGTCGGCATTGTGTTGTCGGCTGCTGGGCGTGACGGGCGGCGTGTCCTTTGTTCTTCCGAAAGAAATTGAGGGGTCACGGCCTCGGTCACGGGCGTGACCCGATCACGGGCGTGACAGTGGGCGTGACATTGACATCTTGGCTCGAATCTGGGCTTGGTTATTCAACACGGGCGTGACTGATGTACACGGCCTCGGTCACGGGCGTGACCGATGTACACGGCCTCGGTCACGGGCGTGACCGAGGGCGTGACTTGATGTTTGAGTTGGAAAAGGAGCAGGGAAAAGAAAATGTTAGGGATTAGTGAACACGCCCTTGGACACGGGCGTGACCAAGGGCGTGACTTAACAAAATTACAAAAACTTTACAAAAATTAAAATAAAACTAAGTTAAAAACAAAAATAACAAAAACAAACATTTTATTCATTAATTTACATATATTATTTAGAAATCTAATTAAAATTATACTAAAAATTATAAAGAAAAATGCGTATATTTACTATTCATCAAACACCCCCATACTTAAGCTTTTGCTATTCCAGAGCAAAAGTAAGGGATACCTATAAGACGTTTAATAAAATTTCTAATTTACTAAAGTTTTTATTAAATCAAAAGTAAGATCGAAATAAATTTAGGGTATTTAAAGAGGTAAGTCCAAAACTATGAAAGTAATTTAAAAAAGAGCGAAAAAATTTTAGCGAGACTTCTAAAGTTAGCTAAATAGCGTCGATTATTGCAGTCTTTGGTACCTTTTAATTAGAATAGAATTATATAAAACTTTAACCTTTTTTAAGAAAGCTTTTAAGAATAAATAAAGCCTACTAATTATGCTCTCTCAAACTTTTTTAAATTAAAATCTAGGTACAATTTTATTGGCTAAGGGGTAGGGAAAAAAGGTAGCCTTGGCAAAAAGAAGAGTGCTTGGATATAGGGGTGACGGATTTTATCCTCTCACCCCACCTTTTTGGTGGTTTTGCTTTGGTTCCCAGCGTTGGTTTACGCGGGATAATTGAAATCTTTTCTAAACTTAACCCAATGCCCGTGTTTACGGAATTAAATTCCCATTGACACGGGATTTCTTTTAACAATATTGGGTGCCTGTGTTTACGGAATCTATTTATTCCCATTGACACAGGATTTCTTTTTTAAAACTTCTTCTTTTACTTTTTTATGCCAAGCTAAAAGGGTGTTTATACTTGGGTTTCGAGAGAAATTCTAGATTAATAAAGAAAGATTTTGAGAGCAAGTTTAGTAGATTAAAAACATTCCTAAAGTTTCACAAGTTTAGAGTTAGAATAATTGAATCTAAAGATGGTTTGCCAATATAATACAAAAATGAATCAATTTAGGGTAAACTCGAGGTAGTGCTAAAAGTTCTGTTCTCAAATTAAATTAAGATCGTAAGATTTTCTTTACTACTGAAAATTCCTCGATTTAAATTTTTCAAACTATGAAATAAATAAAATTGATTTAGCAAATCATAAATAATGAAAAGCGCTTAGAGATAAAACTAACCTCGCCTTGGGAATAACAAAAAGCTAAGTAGGGGTTTTATTTTATTTTTGGGTTTTTTTTTTTTTTGATAAGTTTTTCATATATTTTTTTTTTTTTTTTGGCTTTAAGATATGATTTTTTTTGGATTTTTGATTTTCTTTATAACAAAATGCATATATAAATACAAAATATTTTTGATTTTTCTAAGATATTTTTTTTTCATCATATTTTTTTTTGATTGTTTTAATTTTGTTAAAAATATGTACATATATAAAAAAAAGGAAAAAAAAAGAAAGAAAAGAACATAAATATTTTGGTGTTATGACAAAATTAATTTTGTTATAACAAATTTTTAAGTACTTTTTTTTTTTCATCATTTTTTTTTTTTATTTTGATTTATAACAAAAAAAAAAAAAAAACATAAGTAAATACATATATATTTACATTAATACTAAAAAAAGGAAAAAGAAAGACATTTTTTTTTTGAATGTTATGACAAAATTTTTGTGAATTTTGTTGTAACAAATTTTTTGTAAAACTTTTCATCTTTTTTTTTTTTTTTTTTTGGATTTTGATTTTATAAATAAGGTTTATTTATATACAAATAAAGACATAAATATAAAACATGTAAATTTTTTTTGGATTTTTCATTTGATAAGGGAGGGGCAAAAATAATTACAAAAAAGGAGGGAAAACACGCCCCCATACTTAAAACCAACATTGTCCTCAATGTTGAAGGTAAGTGTGAGGAACGAAAATATTTACAAAAAAGACGAAGATTTTAATTACAAGAAAGAAAAAAAAAAATTTTACAAGAATAGTTACAAAATAAAAAAAGGGACTCCACGAATATATACAAAATTGTTTTTTGGTTTGTTTTAGTTTTTCGAAATGTACAAAACACGAATAAAATACGTATAGAAGAAGTTAAAAACATATATTTTTTTGGTATGATAAAAATAAATTTTTATCATCTTTTTATGTTATTATTTATATTATATGTACTTTTATACGTATTTTTTGTTGTTTTGGTTTTAATTTGAAAATATGCATGTTTTAAAATATATCTAAATTTTAAGAAAGATAAAATAATGTAAAATAAAGAAAAGGCTTTAAGATAAAAACCAAGGAAGAAAGAAGAGAAATAAAAAGGTAAAAGCAACGGGGTTTTCTCGTTTCGAAATATCGACAAAAATCCCCTCTCGGGTCTGTCGAGTAATCCTACTTTGAGAAACTTCCTATTGTCTTATCTTAAAATTCCCAGAATTCTTTATGATTTTTGTTTTAAAGTTTTTGCATTATTTTGTTTTGTTTTATGTTTCTTTTTTGAAAAAGAATGATAATTTAAAATATGCATAATTATTAATATTATTATTATTATTATTATATTTTTTTTTTCATTTTGTTTGTTTGTTTTTTTATTTATTTATTATTATTATTTATTTATTTATTATTATTATTTATTATTATTATTATTTATTAAGTTTTTATTTTTTTTTTGAAATGAAAATTTATTTCATCATTTTTTTTTGGTTTTATAAAAAAAAAGCGTAATTGGATAAATATGGGGGTGCCTCCCACGAGCGCTTTGTTTACCGTCTCGTAGCTTGACGCGTTGGCGGGGTACGATCTTTTTAGAGGTGGGGGAGGGGTATGGAATTTAACTTCCCTCCCAGATGATCCCCCGCGTGGTAGAGTTTTAATCGGTGACCGTTAACTTTTAAGTCGCCTTTTTCCGGGTGGGTGATAAGGACGGTCCCGTATGGCCAAACCTCTTTCACTTGAAAGGGGCCGGACCAACGGGATTTTAGTTTCCCCGGAAAAAGACGAAGACGTGAGTTATATAGGAGGACGAGGTCGCCCGGCGCAAATGATTTTGGAAATTTAATTTTGCGGTCGTGGTAAAATTTCGAGCGTTCCTTATAAAATTTATTACTCTCGTAAGCGTTCGCACGCCATTCATCGAGTTCGTTTAATTGGAATTTCCGGTTTTCGGCGGTTAAATTATGATCGAGATTTAAGAGTTTTAACGCCCAAAAAGCGCGGTGCTCTAATTCTACGGGCAAATGGCATGCCTTGCCGTAGACTAATCGATAAGGCGTACAACCGATTGCGGTCTTGTACGCCGTACGATAAGCCCACAGCGCGTCGTCTAATTTAAGTGCCCAATCCTTCCTATTAGTTGAAACGGTTTTTTCTAATATGCGTTTGATTTCCCGATTTACTACCTCCACTTGGCCGCTCGTTTGGGGGTGATAGGCGGTGGCGAGCTTATGCGTGACGCCATATTTGGTTAATATTTTTGCAAACTGGGCATTGCAAAAGTGCGTACCCCTATCACTAACTATCGCACGGGGCGTACCGAAGCGAGAAAATAATTTTTTAAGAAATTTGACGACGACTCTCGCATCGTTGGTGGGGAGAGCTTGCGCTTCCGCCCACCTAGATACGTAGTCGACCGCCACTAAAATGTAGCGATTTGTATATGAAGGAGGTAGGGGGCCTATGAAATCTATGCCCCATAAATCGAAAATCTCGCATTCTAAATAAAAATTTTGGGGCATCTCGTCGCGACGAGAGATGTTACCCGACCGCTGACAGCTATCGCATGTGCTCACAAAAGTGTGAGCGTCTTTGAAGAGAGCGGGCCAATAAAAGCCCGCCTCTAGCGCTTTCTGCGCGGTCCGGTTGGCTTGATAATGCCCCCCGGCTGGCCCTCCATGGCAGTGCCGCAAAATTTGCGCACCTTCCTCGCTCGAAACGCATCTCCGCACGACCTGGTCCGCGCAGACGCGAAATAAGAAAGGGTCCTCCCAAAAGTAATTTTTCAAATCAGAAAAGAATTTCTTCTTTTGCTGTTTTGAAAAGTCTTTCGGGAGCACCCGCGCAACTAAATAGTTGGCGTAGTCTGCGAACCAAGGCGAGGGAGAAGTTTGTAAATTATTTAAAGCTAAAAGACGCTCCTCGGGAAATCGATCATCGATTTCCGGTTCGAAGAGCGCTTCCGCGGTTGGGTGCTCTAAACGAGAAAGGTGGTCGGCCGCTAAATTTTCGGCCCCCTTCTTATCGCGGATCTCTAAATCAAATTCTTGTAATAGGAGGATCCATCGAAGAAGGCGGGGCTTAGCGTCCATTTTTTCTAATAAATATTTTAGGGCGGAGTGGTCGGTAAATATAATAATTTTTGAAAGCGTGACGTAGGGCCTGAACTTATCTATGGCGAAGACGACGGCAAGGAGTTCCTTTTCCGTTGTCGTGTAATTAGCCTGTGCGGCCGTGAGCGTGCGGGACGCGTAGTAGATAGGATGAAAATATTTATTTACGCGTTGGCCTAATACGGCCCCTACCGCTATATCGCTCGCGTCGCACATAATCTCAAACGGAAGGGTCCAATCGGGCGCCACCAGAATGGGAGAATGGATAAGTTTATTTTTTATGGCATTGAATGCCTCTACGCACGCGTTATCAAAAATAAATGGAGATTCCTTCTCCAGGAGGTGGGTTAGCGGTTTTGTTATTTTAGAAAAGTTTTGGATGAACCGCCTATAAAAACCCGCGTGGCCAAGAAAACTACGGATTGATTTAATATTTGAGGGCGCGGGGAGTTTTTCAATTATTTCGACCTTGGCCTTGTCGACCTCCATCCCTCTTTCAGAAATTTTGTGGCCGAGAACTAAGCCTTCTCGAACCATAAAATTACACTTTTCCCAGTTTAAAACCAGGTTCGTGTCTTCGCATCGTTGGAGGACTCGATCTAAATTTTGGAGGCAGTTTTGGAAGGAGCTTCCAAAAACCGAGAAGTCATCCATAAAGACTTCCATAATATCCTCTACGAGCTCTCCAAATATCGCTAGCATACATCGTTGAAATGTAGCTGGCGCGTTGCAGAGGCCGAATGGCATCCTTCGGTACGCGAAGGTACCGAAGGGGCACGTAAAGGTTGTTTTCTCCTGGTCTTCGGGGGAGATAGGAATTTGTAAAAATCCCGATAGACCATCGAGAAAGCAATAATAAGGATGGCCCGATAGCCGCTCCAAAATTTGATCGATAAACGGTAACGGAAAGTGGTCTTTGCGGGTGGCATCATTTAATTTTCGGTAATCGATGCACACCCTCCAACCCGTAACAGTACGAGTTGGAATTAATTCGTTATGTTCGTTTGCCACTACCGTTATACCGCCCTTTTTAGGCACGACATGAATGGGACTAACCCACGTGCTGTCAGAAATAGGGTAGATAATCCCCGCATCCAGTAATTTTATTACTTCAGCCTTAACGACCTCCCGCATATTTGGGTTTAATCGTCGCTGAGGCTGGATGGTTTTGCGGGAATTATCTTCTAAGAATATTTTGTGCGTGCAAAAAGAGGGATTTATCCCCCTAATATCGGAAATCTGCCATGCAATTGCATGGCGATGCGTGGACAAAACTTTAACTAATTCGGAAGTTTCCGAATCAGATAAAGAAGACGAAATAATAACCGGGAGTTTTAAGTCCGCGGCGAGAAAAGCGTATTTTAAATGGTCGGGGAGTGGCTTAAGCTCCAAGACCGGGGGTTCTTCGTAAGATGTTGAAATTTTTAAACTTTTAGAATTAAAAGATTCGAAAGGCGAATCTGGCGGTAGCTCGTCCAAAGGGGCGAGGTCCGCCAAATCCGTTTCGTCTAAATTTAAAACTAGTAATTCTGCAAGCGAAGAACACTCATCCTCGAACGCGGATTCTAAGTGAAAGCAAGAATCGTCGTTCGATAAAGAATTTCGCATCGAGGGATTAATAAGAAGGGTAACTTCGTCGTCCCCTACCCGAAGGAGGAGGCGACCGTTACTCACATCAATTAAAGCGCGGGAGGTCGCGAGGAAAGGGCGACCGAGGATAATTGGCACCTCGGCGTCCTCCTCGATGTCGAGGATGACGAAGTCTACCGGGAAGATAAACTTGTCAACCTTGACCAGAACGTCCTCCACTACCCCGATAGGATATTTTATCGAGCGATCCGCGAGTTGGATGCTCATTTTCGTTGGGGTGGGAACACCCAAATCAAGTTTTTTAAAGAGGGAGAAGGGCATCAAATTGATGCTCGCTCCCAGGTCCGCTAGGGCGTACTTTATTAATAAATTGCCAAAAAGGCACGGGATGGAAAACCTTCCCGGGTCGTTTAGTTTTGGCGGCAATTTATTAAGTAGGACCGCCGAGCATTCCGCATTTAAGGAAACACGCGAAATACCCTCGAGCTTCTTTTTATTAGAAAGGAGCTCCTTAAGGTATTTCGCGTATTTCGGCATTTGTGAGAGTGCCTCGCAGAAGGGGACGTTAATTTGAATTTGTTTAAAAATTTGTAGAAACTTTTTATAATGTTCGTCCTCCTTCTCTTTATTAAGTTTTGCGGGGTACGGAATTTGCGGGCTCGAGACGCCCGGCGCTAATTTTGTTTCCGTATCTAATAAAATAAAAGACGAGGGTGCAGGGGTCGGAGGCGAAACAGTTACCTGATGCTCAACCCGCAATGGGGAGTCGACCTCCTTGCCGCTGCGAAGGGTAATGGCGTGGGCATTTTCACGCGGGTTCTGCTCCGAGTTCCCCGGCAGTGCTCCATGTGGCCGCTCGGAGACCATTTTTGCAAGCTGGCCTACCTGTATTTCTAAGTTTTTTAGCGATCCGGTTATATTCCGGATATTTGCGTCGTTGGAAGCCATGTATTTTGCAAAAAGCTCCTCGAGCGGAGAAGGTTTTGGAGGGGGAGGCGCAAAACCTTGCTGAAATCCTTGGGGAAATCCATGCGGAAATCCTTGCGGGATCGCAGGTGGAGGGCGTTGCGCATTATTTGGGTTACTCCAGGAGAAGTTCGGGTGATTCCTCCAACCCGGGTTATAGTTATTACTATAAGGGTTGAAGGGCGCCCGCACTTGGTTACCCACGTAATCCACCGATTCCTCGCATAAATTATTATTATTATTAATATTATTAAGATTATTAAAATTATTATTATTATTATTAGCCCACGCGGGGGTGGAGGAGGAAGCAGTCATCTCCGCCACTTGCTTACTTAGCCGCTCTACCTGCGAGGCTAAGTGAGTAGTGGCATCCACTTCAAAAATCCCAGCCGCTTTAGAAGGACGCGCCCTTGGCACATTCCACTGGTATGCGTTCATGGCCATTTCCTCGAACAAAGTTTGAGCGGCCTCCGGGGTTTTGTTGTTTAACGTTCCCCCGGCGGCCGCGTCGATCATTTGTCGAGTCGAGAAATTTAAGCCGTTATAGAACGTTTGTACCTGTAGCCAAGGTGGTAGCGCGTGATGAGGACACTTACGCAGACATTCTTTATATCTCTCCCAAGTCTCGTAGAGAGACTCGGAATCGAATTGTATAAATGATGCGATGTCGGTGCGTAATTTGGCGGTTTTTGACGGAGGAAAATATTTAGTTAGAAAATTCTCCGTCAATTCGGCCCACGTGGTTATGGACCCTCTCGGAAGAGAAGTCAACCACGATTTCGCCTTTGTCCGCAGGGAAAAGGGAAATAAGCGCAAGCGAATGGCGTCATCGCTGACGCCATTAATTTTAAACGTGTCGCAAATTTCTAAAAAGTTATATAGATGAAGGTTTGGGTCCTCATCTGGCAAGCCGTCGAATTGAGCCGACTGCTGTACCATTTGAATGGTGCTGGGTTTTATTTCGAAATTGTTATTTGCTATCGCGGGGCGAGTGATGCTCGATCCTGTATCCTCCAAATTCGGCCTGGCATAGTAGGCCATGGTCCGCTGCGGAGCCGCAGGTGGATTAGGATCGCCCATTACTCCTATATGTATATCGCCGACGGATTCTTCGGGATCTATTTGTAGATTTTGATTACGAGATCGGCGGCGCTCGAGAAGCGTGCGCTCGATTTCGGGATCAAAAGGTAATATTGGATTATTCGAAGAATCGCCTCGGGTCATACACTATTCGCAAAAAATTTTTTTTTTTTTGAAAAAAGAGAGTTTTTCTTTTTATAGATTTTTTTTTTGGTTTTTTGTTTTAGAGATATTTTTACAAAGATGAAAAAAAGAAAAATAAGTGAAAGAAAGTAATATATTTTTTTGGTTTTTCTTTACTTAAGTAAAATATATATATATATATATTTTTGATTTTTGTGGGGCTTTTACTTTTAGGAGGAATTTAAAATAAAGAGAAAGAAAAAGATAAGGTTTTTATTTGTTTTTGTGATTTTGGTTTGGTTTTTGGTTTTTGGTTTTTTTTTTTTTTTTGTTTTTTGGTTTTTTGGTTTTTATATGAACATATAAGTAGTTATATTCCAAAATATATGTAAAAAAAGAAAATTGAAAAATATGTGTTTATATATTTTTTTTTCTTTTTTCTTCACTTAGATATATTTTTGTTTTTGTTTTTTTTTGTTTTTTAGATAGAAAAGGTGATGAAATATAAGATAAAATTAATAGCGTTTCCTATTTCAAAATAACGACACAAGTCCCCGGCAACGGCGCCAAAAACTTGATACGTTTTTTTTTTTTACGAAAGAGATGAAAGCTCTTTCTTCCTTTTCGATTCAACCTTGGGCAGACGTTTTCGAAGAGCCCCGCGAGTAATCCTACTTCGAGGAATTATCCGTTATCCTATCGAAGGATAGAAGTAACGGACTCTTTCTCTTTCGAAATATCAAGGATTCCTCCTCGGCCGCGTCCTTTGAAGGCTAAATGAAAAGAAGAAAAAAGCTACTTTACTTTTAAAATTTAAATTGAAAGCTTTTTGAAAATATTGTTGCAACAATTTTTTTAAGTAGTTGCAACAATTCTTAAAGAGCGTTTTAAAACTTCTTTTACCTTGAGCTAGTTGCAACAACCAAAGAGGCGTTGCAACAATTTTTTAGTGTTTTTTAAAAGAGTTTTAAAGAGTGCTTTAGAGAGAAAGCTTTTGGGTTTATGTAATTATCCGGACTAAAATCAATAAAGGCAAGTGGACCTTATCGATAGTAGTATAGGATATTTCTTTTGAAATATCAAGGTCGTATTTTTCCAAGGTCGTATCGATTATTTCTACTTGTTAGGAACGCGCTATTATCTTATCGAGAAGAGTTTGAAGATTTTTATGATTTTATAGAAAAGTTAGTGACGAAAACGATAACTATCGCGGGCTTGGTGTGCGTTTAGCAAAAACCAAGAAAAGCGATGAAAAGAAAAAGAACGAAAACGTTAATTTGAAAAGTAGTTTTGCTTAGAAATTTTTAGGGTTTTATGAAACTATAATGATAACTACGGCGATAATTAGCGATTGAGCGGAGCGCGTGATTAAGCAAAAAGCAAATATATAAAAGATAAAAGACGCACTAATTGAAAACTCACGCACTCTACGGAATTAAAATTAAAGCGGTAAATTGCAGAAATTGAAGAAATGCAAGTCCTATCCAAACGGATAGGCGGGAAATAAATGCGTGAGCAAGTCCTATCCAAACGGATAGGCGGGAAATAAATGCGTGAGCAAGTCCTATCCAAACGGATAGGCGGGAAATAAATGCGTGACAGAAATGGAAACTATTCGGTTACAAAAAAGGCGCAAAATTTATTCACCTACACACACGCACTCTACTTGAAATTGAAATCTAAGTTAAAAGAAAATAAAATCTATGCTCATAAACACACACACTCTTCTTTAATGAAATCTAATTAAAAATAAAACAAAACTAATCTCATACACTCACACACACAACAATAATGAAAACTAAGTTAAAAGAAAAGAAAAGCTATACTCATACACTCACCCACACAACAATAATGAAAACTAAAATAAATACAAATTACTCTCATACACACACACTCTTACAAAAAGAGACAAAGAAAGTGAAAACAACAAAATAAAACAAAACAAAACAATTTAATTAACCACCTACACTCACACACACTAATAACAAAACATCTAAAAATTATAACAAAACTAAAAACAAGATAATTACTCTCATACACTCACACACACAAATTAAAAAGATGAAAACTAATTAAAATTACTAAATTACTAAATTACAAAAAACTAAAAATAAAAAGAAAAAGAAAAAGAAAACACACACACACTTCCAACAAAACAAAGAGAGAGAGAGTGTGACAAAACAAGCCAACTATTTCATTTCCATAATAAAAAGATTACAAAAATCAAGAGAGAAAAAGAGCACAAAATTACAAAAACATAAAAACTAGTTGGATCAAAACCTTAAGAATAAGCTCTTAAAATTTTTGAACCCTTGGACTCAGCTGAAACTGGCTATTTATAGAAAAAATTTTTGGATTACACGCCCTCGGACACGGGCGTGTCTGAGGGCGTGACACGGCTTGGGGTGCGAATAGCCAGAACAGCTGGATCCAGGCAGGCATCTGGAAGGCTTGACCGGCGACTTCGGAAGTACACGGGCGTGTTCCAAGTAACACGGGCGTGTTCGATGTCGGCATTGTGTTGTCGGCTGCTGGGCGTGACGGGCGGCGTGTCCTTTGTTCTTCCGAAAGAAATTGAGGGGTCACGGCCTCGGTCACGGGCGTGACCCGATCACGGGCGTGACAGTGGGCGTGACATTGACATCTTGGCTCGAATCTGGGCTTGGTTATTCAACACGGGCGTGACTGATGTACACGGCCTCGGTCACGGGCGTGACCGATGTACACGGCCTCGGTCACGGGCGTGACCGAGGGCGTGACTTGATGTTTGAGTTGGAAAAGGAGCAGGGAAAAGAAAATGTTAGGGATTAGTGAACACGCCCTTGGACACGGGCGTGACCAAGGGCGTGACTTAACAAAATTACAAAAACTTTACAAAAATTAAAATAAAACTAAGTTAAAAACAAAAATAACAAAAACAAACATTTTATTCATTAATTTACATATATTATTTAGAAATCTAATTAAAATTATACTAAAAATTATAAAGAAAAATGCGTATATTTACTATTCATCAGACTCCTGCTCAAGCAAATTGGATTTTGATGCATGATGAGCGTCTAATCCGCGAGCTAGAAGATATGGAGATCATTTGCGTCGATAGAAGAGCGTCTCCTTCAACAAGCTTGAACTGGATGGAAGTTCAATACGACCTTGCCGACCGAGTTCGACAAGAATTGGAGCTGGATGAGAGCATGAAACGCTATAAAGCAGAGACCGTCGATGGGCCAAACGCTGATTTCTCTTTCGAAGATGGCCTTATGTGGAAAAAGGACAGATTGTGCGTCCCAAATATTGGCACTCTACGGGCGGAGTTGATGTACGAGGCTCATCATACCAAGTACTCGATCCACCCTGGGAGCACGAAACTGTACATGGATATGAAGAAACTCTTCTGGTGGCCGGGTATGAAGAAAGACATTGCCCTCTACGTGGCCAAGTGTCATACTTGCGCGTTGGTGAAGGCGGAATGTCAACGTCCTGGCGGGTTTCTGAAGTCCTTGCCGATTCCGGAATGGAAGTTCGATGATATTTCGATGGATTTCGTGCACGGATTGCCGAGATCGCAACATGGAAACAACGCCATCTGGGTGGTCATGGACCGATTGACGATGGTATCACACTTTCTTCCGAACCGGAAGGATGATTCTGTGGAAAAGCTGGCAAAGTTGTACGTCGATAACATCGTACGGTTGCACGAGATTCCCCGTAGCATCGTCAGTGATCGTGATAGGCGGTTCACATCAAATGATTGGAGGCTGATTCATCAATTATTGGGTACCAAGCTAAAGTTTAGCACGACCTTCCACCCGCAAATGGATGGACAGAACGAAAGGACCAATAGGACGATGGAGGACATGCTGAGGATGTGCGCCCTGGACTTCGGAAAGAGATGGGAGGACCATCCCTATATGATTGAGTTTGCTTACAACAATAGCTACAAAGCAAGTATAAAGATGGCACCTTTCGAGGCTCTTTATGGTAGGAAATGTCGCACACCGTTATCTTTGGCTGAAACGGGCGACACTAAGTTGTTAAAATGCAAGGACATGGAAGAGGCAAATACATCAATTCGGGCTATTCGGGAGCGGTTGCTCATTGCCCAGGATAGGCAAGCAAAATTCTACAATGCAAATCACCGAAATGTCGAGTTCGCCGTTGGCGACTGGGTTTATCTCAAGATCAAACCGTTCAAAGGAGTATCGAGGATCCGACGCTTGAAAAAGCTAAGTCCGAGGTACTTAGGACCATTCGAGATCTTGGAGCGCATTGGTGAAGCTGCATACCGGCTTGCTCTATCTTCGGAGCTAAGCGGGCTTCTTGACGTATTTCACATTTCTGTTTTGCGGAAGGCTGTGAAAGAGCCTACTCATGTTGTTGCGGTCAGCGAAGTGTCGGTAGATGGTGGGCTAGCGAAGAAAGTCAAACCCATTTGCATTGAAGACATTGAAGTGAAGCAGTTGCGGAACAAGTCCATTCGGATGGTGAAGGTCCGTTGGAACAACTGCGAAAAAGAGGAACTCTCTTGGGAAAGAGAACAAAACATGCTTGCGGAGTACCCGAAGCTTTTCCTGTCAGGTATAATCTTTTTGTACCTTTCTGTTTTCGAAATTTTGGGCCGAAATTCTGTTAAGGGGGGTGGAGTTGTAACACCCCAAAACTTTGAAGCAGAATTGGGCTACTGGAAGCTAGCGCCGGCGCTAGCGCTCGATACAGATCCGTGATTTGAAATCGTGGCCATCAAATCCTTATGTTCTTAGATCCGATGGATGGGATTTAATCCGGGATTTCTTAAGCCTTGAACAGAGGAGATATTCTCTTTATTCTAAAGTATTATCTCTCTTCAAGCTTGAGAAAGAGGAAAGCCAAGGAGGAAGAAGAAGGTGTCTTCCACCATTGACGGAGCTCCGAAGCTCCGAATCGCGAGTCATTTACAGATCCACGGAGAGCAGCCCAGTGCGGTCCTTTCCATCCGTTTAGAATCTTGGATTCTCATGGTGAACAAGAAAATGACAAGGGTAACGATCTTCTACTTGGACAAGTGAAGTCCTCCTTTTTATGGCATGTTTGCATGGAAAATCTCCCACAAATTGGTGGAGAAAAGGGAGTTTTCCAGCGGGTTGATCGTTTCGATCCCCTTTGGTTACTTGCATTAGCATCCAGAATCGTAGTACGGATACAGACATTGTGTGTGAAACCCATCCAGACAGGTTGGTCTGGATTGGTGATGGCTATAGTGATTAATTATGCCGGAGAAGACTCCGTGTTTTGTTTGCGCTATTTTCGGGTTCTGTGTACAGTAGAGTACTGCAGGGAGTCCTGGAGGTAACCTCCAGGAAATACCCGAAGTTGTGGGTGGATTCGGATATCTGTTACTACCGCCCGGCGCTAGTGCTAGCGCCGGCGATATCTCCCAGGGAACTGGTTGTGGAGATGTGAAACCTGCTTTCGTTATTCGGGCCGAGGTGAAGCTGTACCCGCGTCACGACGTTTGATTCCGACGATTTGAGCACGGGCAAAGCTGAACCGAACCCGCTCCCATACCAAATCGGTGAAGAGGTAGCTCCTCGGTGCACCGTATGATGTTGGGATTGGTCCATAAGGCAAGTTAGTCTTGACGGTCAAAGCTCATGTGAACTCTTTTTTTAAGGAGTTGTTAGGTGTAGCTCGGAGAGTACACCGTGAGAGTGCTTTGAGAGCACGAAATGTGTGGCTGTGCGTGCCCACGTTGGTGTTGATTGCTTGTATATGTGGTGTTTGATTGCACCTTGACAATCTATGCCTATACTGTATGCCTGCAGGGAAGGAGTACCACCACCCCGGCTTTAGGGGTGGGGTCGTTATAATTTTGGTCAGCTTTAGCTGACCGGTTACCTGTTTACCACGTTTTGGTGGATCGTTGTTGCAGGTGCAGGTGAGCCAAGCGGGAAATAGCGGGCGTGGCCCTTTTGCTGTGTTGGCCCTCGAAGGCCAGCCTCTTTTCTGCTTTTCATGTATTGTCGGTCTGCGCGCCGAAGTATGTTTTTGGAGTTTTGTACTTTTTGGAATGTAAGGCCTTAAGGCCGTAACTCTACACTTTATTGTTTCAATCCTGTGATAGTGAACTATTCTAAAAGAAATGTTAAATCTTTATGCTTCCGCTCATGTTTAGCATACTCTGGTGTAGTTCTTTTCTGTATATCTCCTTTTAACGCCTAACTAGTGTGGTTAGTATAGCGTGGGGTCCAGGCCGGACCTACTGTTATATTATTCGTACTGGAAGGGTGTTATAACTAACATGCTTAATTAAGATGATAGCTTACATATTAGGGGAGCATTCACTTAGGGGGAGCATGTATTTACGGGGAGCAATTCTAAATGCTAAAATCGATAATTATCCTAAGTCATCACTCTCTCACACACACAAGTAAGTTTCATCATGCTTATATATTAATGCTCTGATTTATCATTAATGGATTTGTTATTATCAAAAGGGGGAGTTTGTTGGAACATGGTCTTCCGCATCTCCTAGGTTTGAGAATAACAAATCCTATGTGTATTTGATCTTGTGTGTTTAAGTGTGTAGGAAAACAAAGTCCATATGACTCAAGGATTACATAAGAAGGTTGCCCCCAAATTTGAGCCATCAAATCCAACATTCCCACTAGCGCCGGCGGTAGTACCTAGTGCCCGGCGCTAACGATGAATAGCGCAATTCCGGGAGCACATATAGAAGGAGATAGCGCCTGGCGGTAGCCGATAGCGCAGGCGGTAGCGCGGAGCACAGAAGGCAAGAGAGAAATGTTTCCTCAGATTGAAGATTCTGCCGCGCATAATATGTCCTAAAATGGGATAGCGTCGGCGGTAGCACAAGCGCAGGCGCTAACGCTGAGGCTATAAATAGGACCCCTCTTCTCTCGTTTCACATAGACATCAGGGAAAGAGATTGAGTGCTAGAATTCCAGAGGCTGCCTTGGCTGAAAGTTGATGTCCTACCAAAGTTCTGCAAACTTCTAAAGGAGAATCTCTTCACGCCGGATCCAAACGAAGTCCGCTTCTACAACGCTTATTCTATTGCGGATCTTCGTCTCCAACTTCAGAAGTTCTTTAAGAGGGAGTTTTTTATTATTATCATTTCATATATCTTGTAAACGGTTAGAGAATTCACCTCGTATTGGCGACTATGTCTGGGTAGGACTTAGGGAGGAAATTCGCCTCGTGTTGGCGACTAGATCTAGGTTAGGTCTAGGGGTTGCTCAAGGCCATATCCGGGGTTGGATTGGCTAGAGCGGCTTGAGGACGAATCCTGGAAAGGCTAGGGCCACCGGTTCATGGGGATGCGAGTCGGGATAGAAAACAAAATGAGTCTACTATTATTCGCCATGGATTTCTAGCGTTATAGAAATCAACTTTTGTAAAACCTTATTTCATATTAATAAAACATGTCTCTACTTTATTTCAATTGTTTTACTTGATTTCTCATCTTCTTAATCACGCATTATTAAAAGATTTTCAACATATAACGTAAGTTTTTGAAAACCCTTATTCACCCCCCTAAGGGCCTACTGATCCAACAATATCGTCGTAAAGAAGCCTTGTCGCTGGAAAGGCCAAGTAAGACTGATGACGACGATATCGTCGCAAAGAATGCTTGACGTCGGGAAGACTAAGGAAGGTCTCATGAAGACAGGCAGTTGCTGAAGAATAATCTATCTACATGATATCGATTATATCGTCGACAATATAAGGTTGTTACAACGATATCGAGCAATCAAGAAGATTACGCCAACATCAGTTAGATGACTTCATGTCGTCTTAAGCGTAAGTGTAGAAGGTGTTGGATCGGTAGGCGTCCTTAGAGGGGGGGGGGGTGAATAAGGGTTTTAAGGATTTTAAAACTATTTTGATTATTTTAGAAACAAAACTTTGAATATGACAATCAAGACAATCAAGTAAAGAGAAAATAGAGACAAGATTGTATTAACTTGAGAGACATGATTACAAAACTTGATCTCTTATGAAAGCTAGAAATCAAAGCTAAATAGAAAAGACAACTTTTGTTTTTCTATCCCGACTCGCTTCCCCACGAACTGGTGGCCCTAGCCTTGTCCTCCCCGGATTCGGCCTCAAGCCGCTCTAGCCAATCCCACCCCGGATGTGGCCTCAAGCCCCCCTAGACCTAGCCTAGATCTAGTCGCCAACACGAGGCGAATTTCCCCCTAAGTCCTACCCAGACCTAGTCGCCAACACGAGGCGATTTCACTACCGTTTACAAGATGAAAAAGAAATAACAATAATTAAAAAACTCCCTTATGATGAACTTCTGAAGTGGTGACGAAGATCCGCTGGAGAATCAGCGTTTGTCGAAGCGGACTTCGCTCGGGTTCGGCTTGATGGAATCCTCCTTCAGAAATTGGCAGAGCTTCGCTGGGTCATCAAGATTCGGCCAAGATGGGCCTCTGGAACTCGAGCAATCTCTCTCTCTGAGGTGTATACAATTGGTGTCAAGAACACGAGGAGATGGGGTCCTTTTATAGCCCAAGCGCTACCGCCGGCGCTAGCGCTACCGCCAGCGCTAGCCCGGATTAAGAAACAATTTGTGCGCCCGAATCTCCAATCTGTGGCAACCCGTTGTTCTATTCCTTCTGTGCGCTCCGCTACCGCCGGCGCTATCCGCTATCGCCATCGCTATCCCTGGTTAGGAAACTTTTTGCGCGGCAAGATCTTCAATCCGAGGCAACAATTTCACCATGCCTTCTGTGCATCGAGCTAGCGCCGGCGCTATCCACTATCGCCTGCGCTAGTGATCAGTTTGGAGTTGATGACTCAATTTCGGGGGCAACCACCATATGTAAACCTTGAGTCATTTGGACCTAATTAACCTGCACACTTGAACACACAAGATCAAATACATAGGATTTGTTATTCTCAAACCTAGGAGATGCGGAAGACCGTGTTCCAACAAACTCCCCCTTTTGATAATAACAAATACATTAATGATAAATCAGAGCATTAAGAGATAAGCATGTTGAAATCCTATTTGTGTGAGTGTGAGAATGATGACTTAGGATAAATATAAATGATTAGTATTTTTAGAGTTGCTCCCCCTAAATACGTGCTCCCCTAATATGTTGACTATCACTATACTTATTCATGTGAATTTTAGTTTGATAGCGGAGTTTATTTATCATGTTAGTTCTCCCCCTTTTGTTATTAGCAAAAGTGGGTTAGAAGGCACCACATTAGCGATAATAAGATAGCAGCATGATCGAGCTTTGAAGGTTAAAAGGTGAATGATAGGGAGTTTATAGCTTTAATTGATCCCCTTAAGAGAAATATCAGAGTGTGAGTATAAATAATCTGTTAATAGTAACTAAAGACGGTTTACCATGTAGGGAAAATATTTGATAAAACAACTAAAGGATTGGTAAAAAGAAACCAGACTTTTTAAGTAAGCATGCAAGGTAAAGCCATAATATGAGAGTGATGCGGAAGACTTGTAGAAATACAAAAACATCATAAGCAAGATGATCCAAAAAAGATATGAGTTATATTGCAAAAAGGATGTTGTTGTGAATCATTTTCAATTAATAATAAGAGTAACCAAGCATGAAATAATGTTATTCAAGAGAAAGTACTACAATGTTATTCCAATTTATAATTTCAAAACATACCAAACATTATAGAAAACATGCTAGGTTATCTAGTACATTTCATAACAAAAAAATTGTATAGAATAGCATTAGGGTCCAATACTTATGAGAAGAAGTGTTATGGAAGATAATGATGTGCACATAA
Organism: Dactylorhiza incarnata; assembly: GCA_033032865.1. Lineage (NCBI taxonomy): Eukaryota > Viridiplantae > Streptophyta > Magnoliopsida > Asparagales > Orchidaceae > Dactylorhiza > Dactylorhiza incarnata. The sequence goes on from JAWHQI010000086.1 coordinate 971,774, forward strand.
GTGTATTTTTGAGTAGAGTATACAGGTGTTTTAATCAAAAATACAAGTACTATATAAAGTAGAAAGCACAAGAAAACACAAATATGTTTACTTCCACACACTTTAATGCACAAAAAAAATGTACAACTACCAAGGTGCTTTGCACACACAATGCTCATTAAGACTTATCAGGGTGCAACGTAGTGCTTGGGGGATCACAGATTTTATTTTGACTGTTTTGAGACTTGTGATTCGGTGTACTTAAGAATAAGTGGTTTGTCTTATTTTGAAAAGTATGGTTTGCACAAGACACTTTATTATTCTTTCCAAGGTGCTCAACCTCACAATGCTCATTAAGACTTATCAGGAGGTTCAAGTAGTGCTTGGTGGAGTTATCTTTGTTATTTATTTTATGATTTTGTTTTGTACAAAGTTCTCCGAATACACTTGTTTTGCAAACCAATAGAATTTTTTAAAACAAAATATAACCACTCTTCTTAACTTTTTCATAGTGCAAAAGAAGGGAGTGTAGGTAAGATACTTGTGCAATTTTAATTCATTGTACAATTACAAAACATACACAAGCATTTTTAAGTGAAACCATATGTAGACAATGCCAAAAAGTGAGTGAATTCATATCATTATCTAACATAAACCATTTACTCATACTTAGAGGCATGCTAAGCTTGATTCTACACAACCTTTAATATAATTGATGCACATAGAAATAGATAAATCAAAGCATGGTAAAGACAATGTTCAAAGAATTTTGAAACATAAATTGCAACATTATAGAAATTCGAAATAATAGCGTAACTCATGCTTGATTATCATTAAAAAAATTTGGGTTTTGCAAGTTTTATGTTTTTGTGTTTTGAGTTTTGTACCATAACTTTAAATAAAAGTAAAACATATTTTTGTTTTTTTTTTTGTAATTTTATATTTGATTTTGGTAAATGACAAAAGTTAAACGAAAAGCATATTTTTGGAATTTTGCCTTTTGTAGTTTTGTTTGATTTTTCTAAAATAGAAGAAAAACAGATGTGCAAAACTAAATAGTACAAATAGATTTACATATTTTTAAGATTTTTTAGAAAATTTAAAATCACAAAAATTTGAAACTTGATGCTAGCGCCGGCGCTAGCGCTAGCGCGGGAAACAGTAAGTGATTTTTTAGGGTTTTGAAAATTTTGATGTTTGATCTTGATTAGGCGTCCCATTAGTAGTTTCATGCTGAATTTGCAGAATTTTTGAAAAAGTTTTTGATGGTGAAAAATGAAGAAAAATTATATTTGTAAACATGTTTTAACAAGAAAGATCTAGAACACCTAATTCAAGTCGTAGTAAACGAAATCGTGCATCGGGAAGAGGTTTAGTAAATATGTCAGCGAGTTGTGAGTCCGTCCCAATGAAGCTTACTTTTACATTCTCTTTCTTAATGTGATCCCTAATGAAATGATGACGAACATCTATGTGTTTGGATCTAGCATGATGTACTGGATTATATGTGAGGTCTATTGCACTTTTGTTGTCACATTTAAGATCTATGTGTTTGAGGTGAAAACCAAAGTCCTCTAATGTTTGACTCATCCATAATGCTTGTGCACAACAACTACCAAGTGCGATATATTCGGCCTCCATGGTGGAGAGTGCAACCGAAGATTGTTTTCTACTAGACCAAGCAACTAAAGAGGGTCCTAAAAAATGACAAGTACCGCTAGTGCTTTTTCTATCTAGTGAACACCCTGCGTAGTCTGAATCTGAATAGCCATGGAGTGTGAAAGAATCATTGTGTGGGTACCATAATCCTAACTTAGATGACCCTATTAGATAATGAAAGATACGTTTTACCGCTTTTAAATGAGATTCTTTTGGATCGGCTTGAAAGCGAGCACATAAACAAACGGCAAACATTATATCTGGTCTAGATGCGCTTAAATAAAGAAGAGAGCCTATCATTCCTCTATATAGTGTTTGATCGATAGAAATACCAGATTCATCTTTTCCTAATTTTAAAGAAGCACTCATAGGAGTTGAAGCTTGTTTAAGGTTTTCAAAGCCAAAACGTTTAAGCATATCTTGAACATATTTTGATTGGCAAATAAAAATACCATCATTTCGTTGTGAGATTTGAAAGCCAAGAAAAAATGATAGTTCTCCTACAAGACTCATTTCAAAATTATTTCAACTACTTCATTACACAACTCTTCATTAGTGGCTCCAAAAATTATGTCATCAACATATATTTGTAAAATGATTAATTCATTGTTTTTATGCTTAATGAAGAGTGTGTTGTCTGCACTTCCCATAACATAACCGTGCTCTAACAAAAACGATGTAAGACGATCATACCATGCACGGGGCGCTTGTTTTAAACCATAAAGCGCTTTTTCTAATTTGTAAACATGTTTTGGATATTTTTCATTTATGAAACCGGGGGGTTGCTCTACATAGACTTCTTCCTTAATATACCCATTTAAAAAAGCACTTTTAACATCCATTTGAAATAATTTTATTCGTTTAAAACTCGCAAAGGCCAAAAATATTCGTATAGATTCTAAGCGAGCAACGGGTGCAAAAGTTTCTTCAAAATCTACCCCCTCGATTTGTGAATAACCTTGAGCAACTAAGCGTGCTTTATTTCTTACAATCCTAGATTCACCATCTAATTTATTTTTAAAGATCCATTTTACTCCTATAATTGGATGATCAGATGGTCTTTCAACTAAATTCCAAACTTTATTTCTTTCAAATTGTCCTAACTCTTCATTCATAGCCAGAAACCAAAATTCGTCATTTAAAGCGGTGGAAACGTTTTTAGGTTCGATTTCAGAAATAAAGCAAATATTAGAAAACGTTTCATGAAGAGAGGAACGAGTTCTCACCCCGGTGGAAGGTTCCCCAATGATGAGTTCTTTTGGATGATTTTTGGAGAAGTTTAACACGCTTGGAGGTACGAGTGTATCTTCATTAGACTTTTCTTCTTCTTCTTTGGACGGCTCTTCTTCGTCGTGCTCCAAGGATGGCAAGGGTTCATCATCGGTACCTATAGAGAGCTTCTCTGCACATGGAACAAACTCATCAAATCTAACATTAATTGATTCTTCAACCTTACTTGATTTTTTATTAAATATTCTATATGCTTTACTAGTTGAAGAATAACCAAGAAATATTCCTTCATCGCATTTTTCGTCAAATTTTCCTAAAGAGTCTTTTGTGTTAAGAATGAAACATTTACATCCGAATACTTTAAAATACGATACGTTAGGTTTCTTTTGAAAATAGAGTTCATATGGTGTGAGATTTAAGGATGGGCGAAGCATAACTCTATTCATTACATAACAAGCAGTGCTTACGGCTTCTGCCCAAAAATACTTGGGTAATTTGTATTCAGATAACATGGTGCGTGCAAGTTCTTGAATTGTCCTATTTTTCCGTTCTACAACACCGTTTTGTTGAGGTGTGCGTGGAGCGGAGAACTCATGTTTAATACCTATCATATCACAAAAAATATTTAAAATTTTCATTTTCAAATTCACCTCCATGATCTGAGCGAATGCATTTTATTTTTAAATCTAATTCATTTTGAATACGAGTACATAATTTTGAAAATTCGCAAAACGCATCAGATTTGGAGGAGAGAAATAAAGTCCAACAGTATCTAGAATAGTCATCTATAAGAACATAAGTGTATAATCTACCACCAAGACTTGCAGTGTTAACGGGACCAAAGAGATCCATATGAATTAATTGTAATGGTTTTGATGTAGAAATTTTGTTTTTGCTTTTAAATGATGACTTTGTAAATTTGCCTTTTTGGCATGGAGAGCATAATGAAGATAAATTTCCATTTAGTTTAGGCAATCCTCTAATCAATTTTCTTTTTGCTAGTTTTAAGATGAGCTTTGAACTAGCGTGGCCTAAACGTCTGTGCCATAATTCCAATTCATCATTTTTGGTTATAAAATATTTTATAGAAGATTTAGAAAGATCATGAAATGAAACTATATAAACATTATGAATTCTAGGTGCAGTTAATAATACATCTTTTGTTTTAGGATTAACAATTTTGCAAAGGTTAGTAGATGATTCAAATAGTACGTCTAAACCTTTGTCACACAGTTGGCTTATAGATATTAGGTTATGTTTTAATCCTTTCACATAGAGTACATTTGATATAAGAAAAGATGTGTTACCTACTGTACCAATACCCATGATCCTTCCTTTACCGTTATCTCCAAATGTCACGATCCCTCCTTTCTTTATTTCTAGGCTAAGGAATTTTGCTTTATTGCCCGTCATGTGCTTGGAGCAGCCTGAGTCCAAGTACCACACGTCTTCGGTTTCCTTAGCCTTTCTGCATATCTAGAAAGAAGATGAGAGTAAAGACCCAGATACCCAAGAGGTACCACCCATAGAGTAAGTGGTTTTCTTAGGTACCCAGATTTGTTTTACAGTTCGTTGTGCTATATTCCTACAAGAGTCAGACGTGTGTCCAAATTTTAGACAATTTGCACACGAAATGAAGGGGGTTGAGACCCTTTTCGGAGTTTCTATGTTGCTCTTGCAGGATGAAGTTTGAGTGTTAGAAAAAATAGAAGATTTTTTAACATAAGAGCTACTGCCGGCGTTAGTAGCTATCGCCGGGCGGTAGTGATCATTTTTATATCCAAGTCCGAATTTTTTAGACCCAAAGCATTGATTACCCAGAAGCATATCCAGGGATTTTTGTCCAATCCCGAATTTGTTTATGGCTAAATTGAGGTTATGATTTTGTTCTTTAAGAGATGTGTTTTCTTTCACAATCATAACACATTTATTTTCAAATCCCTTTTTGTTCTTTTCTATTTCTAACATAGAAATTTTCAATTTCCTCTCTAAGTCCCCCTTTTCTTTTGCAATGATTTTGTTTTGTGAGAGGGCATTAGAGAGAGAAATTTCAAGTTCTTTTGTCTTAAATAGAGAGTGCTCACATTCTTGACATGAAACCTTTCGTTTTTCAAGAGAGACTAAATTTTTTGTGAGCCTACGATTTTCTTTCATAATAGATTCATTTTCATGATTTAATAAAACAAATTTATCATAAAGTTCTTCAAAGGTAGGAGGATATACCTCAGTGTCGCTAAGAACACTGGTGTCGTCGTCGTCGCTTTTGGCCATCAAGCACAAGTTTGCTTCCTCCTCACTACTTGACTCAGAACCGTTTGACTCTTCAGAGGAAGAGTCATCCCAAGTAGCGGCCTTCAGCACTTTCTTATTTTCTTTTGCTTTCATTTGTTCTTTCCGTTCCTTTTGGTATTTTGGGCACTGGCTCCGAATGTGCCCGGTTTTTCTGCAGTGATAGCATTCTGGAGGCGGCCTTTCTTCTTCGTCATCGCTTCCTTTTTCTTTCCTTGATGAAGAGGAAGATCCCTTTCGTCGAGTGTCCTTTTGGAAGAATTTTCTGAATGTGTTCCTTCTTTCTGGATTCCTGATGAACTTTTTGAAGTTCTTCACCAGGAGTCCTTCTTCATCATCATCGTCCTCTTCGGTGCACTCCTTCTTTGATGTTAGTGCCAACGCCTTTTTCTTCGGCTCTTTGTTGTATTCTTCATGTTGAATTTGCAGTTCTACCTCATGGGTTTTGAGATTCCCAATGAGGTTCTCGATCTGGAGTGTTCTTAAGTTGTGCGACTCCGAGATGGCTGTCACCTTCGGGTTGAACCTTGGGGGTAAGGAACGAAGGATTTTCCTCACCAAGTCCCCGTCGGAGTAGGTCTTTCCAAGTGCCTTTGATGCGTTGACAATCTTTGTGAAGCGAGTGTACATGGAGTTGATGTCCTCTTCCGTGTCCATCCTGAATTTCTCGTATTCAGATTCCAGTTGAAACAGCTTTGCATCTTTCACCTGCGATGTACCTTCGTGAGTTACTTCTAATTGATTCCAAATATCATAAGCATTAGTGCATGCAGAAATTCTATTAAACTCAGTCCTATTTAAGGCGCAATATAAAGCGTTCATTGCTTTAGCATTATTTTTACACTTTAGTTTATCGTTGTCATCCCATTTATCCTTAGGTTTTGCTAATGTCGCCTCTCCTACTACAGTTGTAGGCGGAGAGTACCGCACTTCTACCATGTTCCATACTTCTACATCCATGGTCATAAGAAAACACATCATTCGATTTTTCCAGTAGTTAAAATCTGACCCAGTAAAGAGAGGTGGTCGACTAACCCCTTGACCCTCAGGAAAAGCGAGATCATGAGACGCCATTGTTCCTGGTTGTTAAGCCGATTGGAACAAAACCGCTCTGATACCAATTGTTGGATCGGTAGGCGTCCTTAGAGGGGGGGGGGGGGGGTGAATAAGGGTTTTAAGGACTTTAAAACTATTTTGATTATTTTAGAAACAAAACTTTGAATATGACAATCAAGACAATCAAGTAAAGAGAAAATAGAGACAAGATTGTATTAACTTGAGAGACATGATTACAAAACTTGATCTCTTATGAAAGCTAGAAATCAAAGCTAAATAGAAAAGACAACTTTTGTTTTTCTATCCCGACTCGCTTCCCCACGAACCGGTGGCCCTAGCCTTGTCCTCCCCGGATTCGGCCTCAAGCCGCTCTAGCCAATCCCACCCCGGATGTGGCCTCAAGCCCCCCTAGACCTAGCCTAGATCTAGTCGCCAACACGAGGCGAATTTCCCCCTAAGTCCTACCCAGACCTAGTCGCCAACACGAGGCGATTTCACTACCGTTTACAAGATGAAAAAGAAATAACAATAATTAAAAAACTCCCTTATGATGAACTTCTGAAGTGGTGACGAAGATCCGCTGGAGAATCAGCGTTTGTCGAAGCGGACTTTGCTCGGGTTCGGCTTGATGGAATCCTCCTTCAGAAATTGGCAGAGCTTCGCTGGGTCATCAAGATTCGGCCAAGATGGGCCTCTGGAACTCGAGCAATCTCTCTCTCTGAGGTGTATACAATTGGTGTCAAGAACACGAGGAGATGGGGTCCTTTTATAGCCCAAGCGCTACCGCCGGCGCTAGCGCTACCGCCAGCGCTAGCCCGGATTAAGAAACAATTTGTGCGCCCGAATCTCCAATCCGTGGCAACCCGTTGTTCTATTCCTTCTGTGCGCTCCGCTACCGCCGACGCTATCCGCTATCGCCAGCGCTATCCCTGGTTAGGAAACTCTTTGCGCGGCAAGATCTTCAATCCGAGGCAACAATTTCACCATGCCTTCTGTGCATCGAGCTAGCGCAGGCGCTATCCACTATCGCCTGCGCTAGTGATCAGTTTGGAGTTGATGACTCAATTTCGGGGGCAACCACCATATGTAAACCTTGAGTCATTTGGACCTAATTAACCTGCACACTTGAACACACAAGATCAAATACATAGGATTTGTTATTCTCAAACCTAGGAGATGCGGAAGACCGTGTTCCAATAGAAGGGATGTCCCGTATCGTCGAGACATCACTATCTGAAGAAGAAGGATGAAGACTTGAAGAACTGCCCTTGTCCTTGTCAACGACAAGTCCTGTCGTCGAGACATTGTCCATATCATCGTGACAATGGAAATATCGTCGAGACAGATTCAAAATTTGCCAGACGCGCTGTCAGTATTTAATGTTGCCGCCTGATTGTCCAATCAGCGCGTGCTCTTAAGGTTGTGCGTCTGTCAGTGACGGACATCATAGGAGACCGTTGAGTGGCTCCTCAGTCCTATAATAGGGAACAATGGATGCCCTAAAAGTGAGAGAATGATGAGAACGAAGAAAACGAAAAAGTATCCCGCCGAGCAATACAATAGTAAAAGATGCGGAGAAGAATCGACATAAAGAAGAGGAGAACAAATCCAGTGTTCTCCAAGTTGTAGTCAAGCCACGTCGACTGATAAGAATCGTTCAAGTCAAGAAGCCAGTTAACATCAGGCAAAAGAAGAAGGCTTAAAGAAGATCTGTACCTTCAAGATTCAAATCAGAGGCATATTCTTCAAGATGAGAAGCCAATCTCCATCAGGCAGAAGAATCTACATTGTATATCTCTCTATGTAAGGCCTGCGGGCCAAATCTGTAAGATCTATTTTCAAATCAATGTGTCGAGCTTGAGGGCTTGAGATCTGTGAGGCTTGAGGGCCAGGGCAGAGGACTTGCAGGTTCAACCTTGTCGAGCTTGAGGGCTTGAGATCTGTGAGGCTTGAGGGCCAGGGTAGAGGACTTGCGGGTCCAACTGTGTCAAGCTTGCGGGCTTGGGTGCAGTGAAGGGGCTTACGGGCCTAGGCTGCAAGGACTTGCGGGTCCAAGGGGAAAGACTTCGGGTCTATTCTATGTAGGTCTTGAGGGCCTGAATGTCGTGCTTGCGGGCTTTGGGTGCAGTGAGGGGCTTGCGGGCCTAGGTTGTAGAACTTGCGGGTCTGAGTTGTAAGACTTGCGGGCTGAAGACATTGGCGTAAATTGCCGAGCCTAGCACACTGCTAGGTAGGGGCAGAGGGACAGAGGACTACGCAAGATACCCTGTCTTGAGGAACCTCTATAAATTCTCGTGTGTTTTCTGTTTTGTGCCTTTAGTCTATAAATCTGTTAACCAGAAATCAATGAAGTTGAGCAGGATCCACAATCAGGAAAGTGGAGTCCTAATTCCAGAGAAATAATTACAGAATCATGGATACAGTTTGGATACCCTCAAGAAGGCCATCAAAGAGTATATCAGTCGGTTGGGTGGAATAAGCATCTAGAGCAACTAGAAAGGAGGAAGAATCCCAAGCTAGCGTTCGCTCATGGTCCTCCTCCTTCTCCCAAGAAGGTTCCAAAGCCCAACAACTACTATCAGAGGCAAGGGAGGAAAATCAAAGGTGCAAGCAGCAGCAGACCTTGAGGAGCGTCGAATCGAATCAAAAAATAGAATGGGGCAAATGAATGTTAATTTTTATTCAAGAACATTTAATCTATCTATGTGATTGTTGTTTAATGTGATTATATTATCTTAATGTTACATCTTTATGTGTGTGGCATTTATCATTGAGGTGAGTTAGGACTTCTTCAAATAGGGGGAGATTGTTGGGAAATGTGCCCTGCAATGTTCCTGATTTAAAGAAGCACTCAGCTCAATGATAAAAGCATTGTGTATTTGATGCTATATTTAGTTCATGCTTATAGAGATCATACAATATGTACAGTACTTCGATAATTTGCCTAAGTACAATATCGTAGAAAAGGGCTGGACATATCGTCAAAAAGGATATGCATGTCGTTGAAATGATGTGCAGAGCAAAGCAGAATAATCATATCAGATATCGTCAAAAAAGACTAGACATATCGTCGAAAAGTATATGCATGTCATTGAAATGATGTGCAGAGCAAAGAAGAATGATTATATCGGTTATCATCGAAACAACATGCATATAATGATATCGTTGTGAGATCAACACTACAACACCTCACAATGATATAAAAAAGCCGAGATGAAGGAGAAGACTAAAGAACAAAAACAAGTCAGATGTCGACGATATCGTCGTAAAGAAGCCTTGTCGTCGATAAGGCTAAGCAAGACAGATATCGTCGCAAAGAAGCCTCATCATGGATAAGGCTAAACAAGACAGATATCATCGTAAAGAAGCCTTGTCGATGGAAAGGCCAAGTAAGACTGATGACGATGATATCATCGCAAAGAAGGCTTGAGGTCGAGAAGACTGAGGAAGGTCTCATGAAGATAGGCAGTTGCTGAAGAATAATCTGTTGACATGATATCGATTATATCGTCGACAAGATAAGGTGGTTACAACGATATCGAGCAGTCAAGAAGATTACGCCGACATCATTTAGATGAATTCATGTCGTCTTAAGTGCAAGTGCAGAAGGGATATCCCGTATCGTCGAGACATCACTATCTGAAGAAGAAGGATGCAGACTTGAAGAACTGCCCTTGTCCTAGTAAACGACAAGTCCTGTCATCGAGATATTGTCCATATCATCGTGATAATGGAAATATCGTCGAGACAGATTCAAAAGTTGTCAGACGCGCTGTCAGCATTTAATGCCGCCGCTTGATTGTCCAATCAGCGCGTGCTCTTAAGGTATGGGCGTCTGTCAGTGAAGGACATCATAGGAGACCGTTGAGCGGCTCCCTCATCCTATACCAGGGAACAGTGGATGCCCTAAGAGAGAGAGAATGACGAGAACAAAGAAAACGAAAAAGTATCCCGTCGAGCAATACAACAGTAAAAGCTGCGGAGAAGAATCGACATAAAGAAGAGGATAACAAATCTAGTGTTCTCCAAGTTACAGTCATGCCACATCGACTGATAAGAATCATTCAAGTCAAGAAGCCAGTTAACATCAGGCAAAAGAAGAAGGCTTGAAGAAGATCAATACCTTCAAGACTCAAATCAGAGGCATCTTCTTCAAGACCAGAAGCCGATCTCCATCAGGCAGAAGATTCTACATTGCATATCTCTCTATGTAATGCCTACGGTACAAATCTGTAAGATCTATTTTCAGATCTATATGTCGAGCTTGAGGGCTTGAGATCTGTGAGGCTTGAGATCTATGAAGCTTGAGGTCCAGGGCAGAGGACTTGCGGGTCCAACCTTGTCAAGCTCGAGGGCTTGATATCTGTGAGGCTTGAGGGCCAGGGCAGAGGACTTGCGGGTCCAACTGTGTCGATCTTGCGGGCTTGGGTGCAGTGAATGGGCTTATAGGACTAGGCTGCAGGGACTTGCGGGTCCAAGGGGCAAGACTTTCGGTTCTATTCTGTGTAGGGTTTGAGGGCCTGAGTGTCGATCTTGCGGGCTTGGGTGCTGTGAGGGGTTTGAGGGCCTGAGTGTCGAGCTTGCAGACTTGAGTGTCGAGACATTGGCAGAGTTTGTCGAGCCTAGCACACTGCTAGGTAGGCGCGGAGGGACAGAGGACTACTCAAGACACCCTGTCTTGAGGAACCTCTATAAATTCTTGTGTATTTTCTGTGTTGTGCCTTTAATCTATTAATCTATTAATCAGAAATCAAGAACACCAAGAAAGGGGAAATAAAACAATTTGAAATACCTATTCACCCCCCCCCCCTCTAGGTGATAAGTCGACACCCAATAACTAATAAGAAGATAAACAGTAACCCAGACTAAGGAACTCATAAAAAATGAAAATCAGTGCGAAAAAGAAAGTAGAGGAAAAAGAAGAACAAGTAAGATTCTATTCTACAAGGAATAATCTACAAGAGAAAAGCTTTTTCTCAGAAGATCAAGAAGAAGGAGTGACTGTTCATTCCAAGATCAATATTTCTTAATAGTCTAAAGAAGGAAAATCTGAGTAGACCTTTCTATTCAAGAATATATATTTCTGCTCTCAAATTTTCTTAAGGGATCAATAGCAACTGAACCAGAAGATCAAAATCTCAAGTCTTCAATCTGTGAAGACAGTCTAAGTACAAATCTGTTGAAGAAGAAGAAGCATTTTGTACAAGCTTCTAAGAAGACTCCAAGTCTAACAAGCTTATACTTGCTGAGTCTAAGTATTTTACTTTATTTTAAAACCACTACTATATATCCCTGTAAGAGTCAGCTGTGACTCTGAGTTTTGTAGGAGATCTAGGATCTCTGAGTTTGTAGGAGCTTGTCTCTGAGGTAGGAGGAGTTGTGACTCTGAGTTTTGTAGGATCCTTGGGATATGAGAATTGGAGAAGTTGCCTAGTTTAACACACTGCTAGATAGGTGGGAGGGACAGTGGACTACCTCTTAACACATTGTCTTGAAGGAAATCACTATAAATTCCAATGTGTTTTTCTGTCATTGATTGTGATGTGGTGTGCATGTGCTAGACATTTATATTGCTAGATAATTTTTGAAAATACATAATCACCCCCCCTCTAGGTGTTATCATTGATAACCCATTTCCTTCAATTGGTATCAGAGATAGGTTGTTCATAAAAAGTCTAACAACTTGAACAAGTTCTTACTTTGAATTTTGGGTGTCTAGTCACTATGGTTGTGGAAGCAAGACTAGCCATTTGTTCTAAAGAAAACTTTGCTATGTGGAAGGAGAGGGCTAGGCTATTCATGGAAGACTTAGACCATAGGATTTTTGGGGCTATTAAGGAAGGTCCCTTTTATTCCAATGAAGGCCTCAACAAGTAGTGCTTTAGGTCAAGAGCCCAAGTCCTATAATGAAATCACAAGGGATGAAATTCTCTTGGTCACCAATGACAAGAAGGCTAAGAATATTCTTGCTAGTGTTGTTGATGATTCAACATCTCAGAATCTAGTGCACTGCAAGACTGCTCAAGAGATGTGGAACACCCTCTTAGTGTTCAAGGAAGGAACTGAGGAAGTTAGAGATGATATGAAGTCCTTGCTGAATCAAGAGTACGAAGCATTCAAGCAAGACAAGCAAGTCTCCATCTCTGAATGCAATGGAAAATTCTTTAAAATTATCAATGGTCTGAGAACCTATGGAAGAGAGTTCTCCAATTATGACCTTAATGACAAGTTCCTCAGATCTCTGAACAAGGAGTGAGGTATAAAGATTTGTGTCATTAGGGAAATGAGCAATCTAACCAATCTTGAGCCCCAAAATCTATTTGGGAAGCTCTTATCCCTTGACCTCCAGCTCAATACAAGGAAGGAGGAAGAAGAGGAAGGGAGACCAACTCCTATTCGCAAGAACCTTGCTCTCAAGGCTGAACTATCAAGGAGAAGAAAGGATGATTATGCTAATCATCATGTTATCTGTTCAGAATTAGAAGATCAAGGTGGTTGCTCATCTGATTAAGATTTCAATAACAATTATCTGTCTTCTTTGTAAAAGAATTTCTGACAGCTGATTCTCAGCATGATGCAGGAGCACAGGATCAATCTAGAACAAAGTCTAGACATGACAGGTATCATTCTAAGCATAATAAATGGATTGAACCTAACGTTATATGCTATTGTTGTCAAAGAACATGTAATGTTGTTGCTGAATGTCCTGAAAAGAGAATGCAAGCTAGACAAGTTGAAGCCAAGTCACACAAGGGCAAGAGAACTTAGAGGAGTTTCATTGCTAAGAAGAAGGTGAAAACCTTAAGTGACTCAAGCAGTTCAGACTTAGAAGAGGAAACTTATTATGGGTTGACTACCCTATCAGAATCCGATGAAGAGGAAATTCAGGATGAGGTCTCTCCTGAACAGGTATGCATAAAAGAACCTCTATCTGTCATAGATTCTGAATATGAGGCAAGCTCATCAAAAGAGGATGACATGCCTGACTTAGTAGAGCAATATGCTACCCTTCTTGAAGCTCATAAAAGAAGCAAGAAGCTGGCTAAGGCTCAAGCAAATGAAATTGTTGTCCTTAAAGGTCTAGAATCTGAGCTTGCTCAGAAAACTTCTTTGTTGACTCAAGCAAGCAAAGAGATCAATGCTCCCAAGGATATATCAATAGCATATGTTGCTAAATTAAGTCAGAATGAGCTTACTACAAAAGATCTTGAGGTTAAGCTCCTCAACGAAAGGAAGCTTGTGGACAATTTCTCAAAGCCACAAACTGTCCACCCTATCATAGATAGTTTCTCCACACCTTATAGAAATGGTGTAGGATACACTAAAGAGAATGATAGTGGGAAAAACCCTCAAGACAAAGTAGTATTTCAAAAGGCTGTATTGCCAACTAATTCTTATGACCATGAGAGTTTATTTGGTCATTCATCTAATGAGTGCTCTACTAGTGGTTGCAAGGAACCACCAAGTAGGTATGCTGAAGTATTTGGGACCAATGCATTTCAAGCACAACATGTGGAGGGTTAAGTGAAACGTCATGGGACATTTGCTTTAGGCTCACTTGCCAAAGCACCCAAGTATAAGAGCAAGGCTGCTAGGCATATTGTCAAGCCTAGGACTGTGCATGATGTCCCCCAGCAAAACCAATCAGGAAGTCTTAAGTTCAAGAAGAACTTGGCTCAGCAGTTCAGATGCTGCTCTTCTGATCAGAGGCATCAACAAGTCAAGCCTAAGATGATTCAGAAGAGGAGATATAATCCCCATAACTACTAGTGCTGTGGTAAGATAGGCCACTATGCCTTAGACTGTTGGTTCAATCCAACAAGGCCTACATCAAATAATAAGAAGTTAGCTGATAATATATTCAGATTTCATTTTAATCATAGAGCTAACAAGGTCCTAGGACCCAAAGCTACTTGGGTGCCTAAGGGTCTATAATTTTGTTTTGCAGGGTGTCCAATAGCCCACTAGAAGCAAATCTAGGCCTTGGACTAGGTGCTGGTTCTGGCCTATGTGCTAGGACAGCAGGATTATTTTTCTAACAAGCTTATTGTAGATTCTAATCCTGGAGAAGTTTGCAAGATTTCAACAGCAAATCAGATTTCTGCTATGTGACCGGGTTATCTAGTTTATATACATACTAGAGTCTACATGACGTGTATCAATTCTTACATGAAGCACAATATGCAAATTCATAATTTTCAATTGGTATAGAAGTCCAATCTAATTTTGCACTCTCAGGAAGATCTAAATTAGATTATAAATTAATCTCTTATGAAGAATTATTATTGATTCCTAGGTATCTCATTTAGCAGAAATTTAGGGGGAGACTCAATCTTATTAAGACCCAAGAGAGACATTTGATGTAGGGGGAGAAATTTGTGAATTCCTAAATTTCTAATCCTTCTTGTGCCCACTCTTTGACAAATTAAATCTTCACTTTACAAAGAGAATTTATTGAAGAAGTCAGAAAGGGGGAGAGATAATGAATTGTTGGAAGAAATTAGGGCAAGGGGGAGAGATAATGATGGGAGTTAATGAATTGTCTAATCTAGGGGGGAGAAAAAGAAAAGCAGTTCAAAGAGAGATAATGAATCTATGGGGAGTTAAAGATTTCGAAGATGCAAAAGCTATAACTTAAGAGATCAACAAGAGACTATGTGCAACATGTAAATCTATTGATTTCATTAAGTCTCTTCTATGCATATGACCTAGATTTTTATTATTGATGTTTAGATTACATTTATTGTTAAGTGAAATTAATTTTGAATTGGGGTTCTAACTTCTTCAAATTGGGGGAGATTGTTGGGAATCTGGCCCTCATGATTCCTGATTTGAAGAAGTCACCCATTCAAGAGAACTTCACTTTGTATTTCATTACACATCTAGTTTATCATTTCAGTGAAAGCTAAGTGCAAGAATGGCGTGTGTATAGGCTTATTGTCACCAAGTATATATAGTTATGACAATGTAATCCTTCATTGTCATAACACCATGCTAATATAATTCCTAGACCATGTTTGTCTTGTCACCTATTCAAGTGAATCATCAAAAGAATTGAAGAAAAGCTCAAGGAAGTCAAGAAGCTCAATTTAGAAGAATTCAAGAAATAAGCTATACCGTCAAGACAGAATACATCTAAAAAGCTTTATCGTCGCGATGATCAAAACAATATCGTCGAGATGATCAAGATGATATCGTCGAGATAGAATTCAGCTAAGGAGCAATATTGTTGAGATAATGTTCTATAGCATCGAGACAGTTCGGTTTGCCGGGATTTCAAATTCTGATTGCGCAATTCAAGGAATTAACCGCATGAGGTTATGGAAGCAATTGAATGACATTTAAGGGTCTGTTCGACCATTGCATGATTCCAAAGAAACGCTGATGTCAGAGAAGGAATGCCATTAATGCTTTCAGAATTTCTAAGATGCCAATAATGCTTTCATAATTTTCCAAGAAATGAATTCTTTGATTGGTTCATCTATAAGCACTTGAAGAAGAAGATAAACAGTAACTCGGACTAAGGAACTCACAAAAAATGAAAATCAGTGAGAAAAAGAAAGAAGAGGAAAAAGAAGAACAAGTAAGCTTCTGAGAATTAGCTTCTATTCTACAAGGAATAATCTAGAAGATAAGCTTTTTCTCAGAAGATCAAGAAGGAGTGACTATTCATTCGAAGATCAGTCATTCTTAATGTTACATTTTTGAAGTGGAAGTGGATTTGAGCTGGGCGGTCTGCGGATTGAAGACCGCAGAGACTGCGCGGTCTGTGCTGGTTCTCTGGTTGGTTTTGTCTCAGCGGTTTTGTCTGAGCGGTCTGATCTGGGAGACCGCCTCTTCTGTCCGGGCGGCTTGCGCGGGTTGGTCTGGCGACTTGTTCTAGTCGGCCAGATGTTCTTGGAAGGAGACCGGGCGGTCAGTTTATTGAGACCGCAGTGACCGGGCGGTTTGGTTGTAACCGCAAGGTTAATAAAGGAGTTGTGAGCTTTGCCGAGGTCGGGCGGTCTACTTTGCGAGACCGCTCGCGATCTGATGGGCGGTTATTGTATCCCGGTTGTGCGGTGACGACATCCGTCTACCCGCCTATAAATAGGGGTGCAGGACCCTTCATTATTAACGAGAACTGTAAGAACTCAATGAAAGTGGAGGTTTTAGTTCTTATTTATCTTATTAAAAGATCTTGTTTAAGTTTGTTTTCAGAGTAAGTAATAAATCTGCTTATGTATAGGTTAGTTTGATGATTTCTGATTTCTGTATGAGTAATAAGATCTGACTGTTAAAGTGTATCTATATAAATATAGTACACGAGGTGCAACAAAAAGATAAAAACAGGCAATCCAGAGATGACACAAAATATATAGTAGTTCCTGTTGAAACCGATTTCTCGGTCTCTTGTGGAGCTCGGGGCCCTCAACGAAAGGACCGGCGACTAGCCCTTACCGGTCCCTTGGAAGAGGTAGGCAGATAACTTGGACAAAGAACAAAGACCCTGGTCTCAGCAAGGAGGTCCCTCCACTAACCCGGAAGATCGTTGAGCGCTTCCCCTCCCAAGCCAAAGGTAAAACTTGGGCACCTTGGAGAGCTAGAGAGCCCAAACCAAAGCGACCTATGGAGAGAAGAAGGCTCAAAGATTCTGAAACCGGTCCTCTTCCAAGGTGCCCTTTAAGGTCTATTTATAGATTTTGGTTTTGTGCTCTGTCAATAGCCAACTCCCGCTGTCCATTCTTACTATCCGCACCCCAAATTGGTCTGCTAACAGCCAAACTCCGCTGTTTGGAGGGGCTAGCCGCAAACCACCAGGAGTTTTCTGGTAAAAGACCACCCCAGGTACCGGCGAACCAGAGACCCTTGACCTGTTCTAGCGAACACGGGGCTCGCCAAAATGTCTGGCTGGCTCGCCTGCCTAGCAAAACTCCTTCGACTGACTGGCTCGCCTGCCTCTAGGGCTCGCCTGCCGAACCGCTCTTTAGCGAGTCGGGCTCGCCAAAATGGCTAACTGTACCCCAGAAGCGGCTATTTGCACCCCAAGGTCCCGGGCCTCCCTAGCGAACTCCTTAGACCGGCTGGCTCGCCTGCCTCTAGGGCCTCTTGCTCTTCTTGGTCTCGCCCTGCCTGGCTCGCCCATCTCTGGCTCGCTCCCTTGGGTATGCGAACCAGGGACCCTTCCAGGCGAACATCGGGGTTGTACACAATCCCCGCTCTTCGCGAGGTTGTCTTGAGCTCGCGAAGAAACATCCAACCCCTGGTGTTCGCCGATTCGGCTGACGTGGCGGGAATCTTTTGGTGGGTCCCACGTACAAAACTATAAATATCGTCCGCTGCATCTAGTGATCGAGCTTTTCCTTCCCCTTCCTCCTCGCAGGAAACAACCTCTCCCGAATGTCTTCTTAGCCGAGCGCGTTGGATCGGTTGAAGGCTTCCAGGGAGATGGCGAAGGCCCAGGCCGCCGGACGCAATGCCTGGATGTTCAACCCCGCCACATCCCCTTCCCCCCAGACTAAGAAGGCCAAGACGATTTGGAGGTCGCAGGGGGAGGACATTTCGTCACCTCCTGGCTCGCCTCCGCTGCTGAATACCGGGCTCGCGCAACAGGTATTCTTCGTCTAGACTTTTTATTCCGACTCCCTATTCACTCCTTTCCCTCTCGCAGAATCCTCCACCTGAGGAACGCCTGGCGGGCCTCACGCTGACCTCTTCTCACGCTCCGTCCCCAGCGAAGTTGGGATCGCTAGATGCTGGGACCGGGACCTCAACCCTACAGGCGCCTCTCTCGCAACCCCGTACGTCATAAGTACCTTCCTTTATCCCCGCTTAAGTCTTTGTGCGATATCTATGCACTTATGACCCATGCAGATACCCCACCGCCGAGCCCCGAGAAGAAAGGCTCCACACCGGCAGCCTCGCCGATTCCGCCTAAGGTTAACGTGGAGATCCCGGGCTTCGATATGGTGGGCAAGCAAAGTCCAGGCGGCTCGCTTCTCGACAGTGCCCAGGTCGCGGAGAGGGTGGTGTATCCCCCTGGTCTGGGGAAACCCCACGTCCCAGGGTTCCGCGAAAACTTCCAGGGTCGACCGGAGTCCTCTCGCAAGCAACGTCGCGAGTCCCCCTTCTCCCAAGGTTAGTACATTTGTCCGGGCTCGCTTTCCCGCTCGCCCCCTGATCCTACTAGTTCTTCCTTCGCAGACATTTCAGAAGCCACGCCTGAGTCAGAGCATGGGAGGGTGGAGATGTCACCGCCGCCCTCGCCGAGCCAGATGGAAGACTTCTTGGGCGACCTAGGCGACCCCGAGCGAATGAAGAGACGGGTGTCAGAGGTGCTTCAGAAGCATGGTATGATGCTGCGCGAGCTGGAGGAGCGATATGACGTGGACCGAGCTTCCTTCAACGAGAGATTTGCTGTGATGGAGGACGCGAATGCGCGCTTGCTCGCCGAAGCGGGGCCGGTGACTCGCGCAGACGTTACCTCGCCCGGCGTGCACATCTCGCGGGGCAAGGATCAAGCACACTTAATCCTGCGCGAGTTCAAAGCACTTCGTGAATAACACTATCCGAGAGTGCCGCCGCGCGCGGGGAAGCGAGGCCGGGGTCGCTGGAAATGGCTTCCTTACCCCTGAGCCTGCCGCGGGTTTATTTTTACTATCCCCTTGCTTTTATTTCTTTCATGACGCTTCTGTTTGAACAATATCTGTGGTGTGGTAATACTTGCGAGTTCATCGTGACTCGCCTTTTATCATTTTTTGTTCTGCCCATTATGTTTGTGGTGCGCCTGTGGCTTATTCCGTTCGCTCGCCGTGTTTGATACGATTGCCCTCGTGGAGCGCCCGCGAACTTCTGGGCGACGTTGTGCCCAAACTTCCCTTCCCTCACGGGCCGACCTAAGGCAGGGCTTAATTACCGCGCGGTGGCGAGCCCGGGCTCGCAAGACTGTAGTTTAATCGAGTAGAAATCTACTTTATTTTCGCTATCCGCACCCCCGACGCTTCGATTCCCGTGCCCATCTTAGTTTCCTATAAATAGTTCGGATTCATTTTTCCATCCGTCGCATTTATTTCTCTAATCCTCTCGCGTCTACGCTCGTTTCTGTTCTCGCAAGCTCGTAATCGCGTTCGCCGCTTGCAGGCTGCCCCTTCTTGACTCGATGCGAACAAATCAGTCAGTGGGAGCGGATGGCGAGAGTGAAGGGCGGTCAAGATGCGCCTCAGCGTTTTAAGCCCATGAATTCTACTGCGCGAACATCACGGCAGAGGAGTATAAACATGACGTGGATCGTTATCTCCCGGAGGGTTATTCGGCTCGCTGTCCAAGCGAGAGATCTACATTGAACGAGACCGAGGCTGACGAACTCGCGATCCCCATTGCTCACTTCGAGAATGGGTTGCGACTCCCTTTATGGCCTGAAATTCGTCAGGTACTTCGCTTAGCCTTCTCGCCGTTCCCTGTTCGCCATCGCGACTTCTTACCGTTCTTTGCAGGTGCTGTGGTATTATGGGGTGCTGCCGAGCCAGCTGACCCCGAATGCGATCGCGGACATTGTCGCGTTCGCCAGTTACATGCGGGAGGAGAGGATCGAGTTCAGCCTCCTCATCTTCCGCAAAGTGTTTTCCTTTCGCGCCTTCCGAGACGGGACCACCTACTTCGCGAGTCAGCACGTCACCATCTGCGAGATAGTGAACAAGAGTCACTACTGGACTCAGAAGTTCATCCTGGTGAAGGGTCCCTTCGGTAACCTCCACTCACCCCTCTTCAACGGGATGACGCCACCTACCGCCCTCCGAGCTCGCTGGGCGGTGCCGACGCCAAACTCCTCCAATACCTCTCCGGAAAAAACTTCGAAGTCGCCCATCTGCGGCGCAACGTCAACTCGCTACTCGTAGTTCCTCAAGGGGAAGGTATGGCTCGCTCTCGCCCCACTCTCCTTTCCTTTTTCTTCGCTGTGTAACGCTTTTACTCTTCAGGCGAGCGCGAGATCCCCGTTAATCCTCCGCACGCGCAAGGCACCACTCTTACGGCTGACACTCTCGCGACCGCGGTGGCAGAGGCTTGCCGCGATCTTCCCACCACCGGGTCCGGCAAGAAGCGGCCTCCGTCTGCGAGCCAGCCTGGTTAGCAACCCTCCTCCAAGAAGTCGAAGGGGAAAACCCTCGCCGTCAAAGACAAGAGAGCGGTCGTCGATCTGAGCGAGACCGACGGCTCGCCCCCTTCTCCTGCAAAACAGCCGGACCCGTTGGTGAGCCAGGGCGCTGGGAGCTCTTCCACAACCCCCCAACCCAAGGGCCACAAGAACTTTGGTCTGGGTGAGAAGGTTTCTGATATCCTTGGCGAGCCCCTGCTCGCTTGGGATCCTGACGCCAACCGGATTTCTTGCTCCACCCTTCACCCCTCCTGGGTGGAGCTCGGTAAGGCCGGGGAGGAGGCGTTCTCCATTTCCTTCGACTTATACGGCCGCGAGGACGCCGCCGCCTATAAAGAGATGGGGCCAAGGCTACTGGTCTATGGAGAAATGCGAGCCCAGTTCCGCTCGACTGAGCTCGCACATATGGCGGGGCGCCGTTATCTGTAGGCGGATAGGGATATCCGCGCGTACAGGGAGGAGCTTAAGAGGGCTCGCGAGGAGATCAAGGGCCTTAAGGAGAGAGAGGAGACGTCGGAAAGCCTCCTCGCCGGGATGCAGGGCAAGATGGTAAGCGGCCCTTGGGCCTCTTTTCTTCGCTGTTCGCGACCTCCGATCTTTGTCTTAACTCGTTTGATGCTAACTCAGGATGCCGATGTAGCAACCAAGCTTCTCGCTCGCAACGGCGAGCTGGAGTTGGAGAATACCATGTTGAAGGCTCGGGTGGACGAGCTGGTTCGCAGCGTGCTGCCTCCTTCTCCTGGGCGAGCCAGGTCTCAACAGAGGGTCGCCGAAAGTGAGGAACCGAGGCGGAGAGATGCACAGGAGGTCGCCAACCTCGTCTTCACGACCCTTAAGAACGCGAGTCTGCTAGCGGAAGACGCGATGGAGTTTACAGCCGAAGACGTCTGCCCGGACCTCTTCGACTTGGCGCCATGGTTGGGGGCTCGCAAGAATGGCGAGGGCCCCCCAGAATGAAACCCCTTAGCCTCTCTTCTCCCTCTTTCTTTCGAATGTATATTATTCTTTTTGGGCTGGCGAGATCGCCGCCGAACATAGAAAAATCTTGGGGAATGATAGTTATGATTTTTTCGTTAGTATTTATGCGCGTGCTCGTGTTTCTATTTTCTCTCGCATTTGATCTCTTTCTTCTGAACTCTCATGACTGGTTATGCGGCAGTGCTTCTGGGGGGCTCGCGAATGCGTGTGTCCGGGCTTGCCTCGCCAGGGTTCTCCTCTTGTGGATCTCGCGAACCCGGGCTGTTGCCGCCCGCGGATACTGCCCGGCGAACCCGACCTTGGCGAGCTTGAGCCTCGGTATCCTGCGAATCAAAACTCCCCGACTTTAGTATCTCAACCCGCTACCTCATGCCCTACCATCCTCAACCCTTTCAATTTTGCGAACCAAACCCTTCTGGCTCTAACACCTCAACCTGCTATCTTAGGTCCTGATCCCTATTGCCAGCCTCTCCAGAGATCAACCTGAACCCCCCGTCTAGGTGAGAGCCCGGGAGCGGAATCGATCTGGGGCATTCCAGCACCAACATATCAAACCTTGCCAGCCTCTCCAGAGATCAACCTGAACCCCTCGTCTAGGTGAGAGCCCGGGAGCGGAATCGATCTGGGGCATTCCAGCACCAACATATCCCACCTTGCCAGCCTCTCCAGAGATCAACCTGAACCCCCCGTCTAGATGAGAGCCCGGGAGCGGAATCGATCTGGGGCATTCCAGCACCAACATATCCAACCTTGCCAGCCTCTCCAGAGAACAACCTGAACCCCCCGTCTAGGTGAGAGCCCAGGAGAGGAATCGATCTGGGCATTCCAGCACCAAAATATCCAACCTTGCCAGCCTCTCCATAGATCAACCTGAACCCCCCGTCTAGATGAGAGCCCGGGAGCAGAATCGATCTGGGGCATTCCAGCACCAACATATCCAACCTTGCCAGCCTCTCCAGCGATCAACCTGAACCCCCCCCCCCCCCGTCTAGGTGAGAGCCCGGGAGCGGAATTGATCTGGGGCATTCCAGCACCAACATATCCAACCTTGCCAGCCTCTCCAGAGATCAACCTGAACCCCCCGTCTAGGTGAGAGCCCGGGAGCGGAATCGATCTGGGGCATTCCAGCACCAACATATCCAACCTTGCCAGCCTCTCCAGAGATCAACCTGAATCCCCCGTCTAGGTGAGAGCCCAGGAGCGGAATCGATCTGGGGCATTCTGATGAGTCCTGATTATATACACCTTCATGGACTCATCCGGGCCATTATTTAGTCAATATCACGCACTTTAGCCTTATTATAGTTTATAATTGATAACCCATGCTAGGTGCACATTTTGGCCCACTTGGGTGTGTTTTCGTGTTTATTTCCTTTCATAGTACTCATATGTTGTTAAGTGCCACTTTTGGTGGCTAGATCTGTGTTTGTGCTGGAATAGGAGGCGTGCAAGTGCTTCCGGTGCAATTCTGCACAGGAACACTGCGCACGATCACTTGTTCTAGTGCGCACGACCACCGGTCGTGCGCCACTAATCGTGCGCACTTAACCCTTTTTCACGAGTTCTGTCTGGTGTAGTGCGCACGACCATCAACTCCAGTGCGCACGACCATCGGTCGTGCGCCACTGCTCGTGCGCATTGACCATTAAATTTCTGAGTTCTGTTTGCTGTAGTGCGCACGACCATCAACTCCAGTGCGCACGACCACCGGTCGTGCGCCACTGGTCGTGCGAACATTGTATTTCATGATTTCATCTCGTGCAGGTTCTGTCCAGGCAGTGCGCACGATCGCAGGATTCCAGTGCGCACGACCACTGGTCGTGCGCCAATGATCGTGCGCAGTGTTTAATCCAGCGCCTATTTAAGCGCCTTTTGCGATTTTAGGGCGGATCATCATTCCGGGAGCGGGATTTCTGCTCCGCACGCCACCGACCGCCCCCTTGGATCGCCCCTACTTCATCTCCTACGCAAGGGGAAGCTTCCTCGGTCCATTCCTAGACATCCTCCATCGTCCGTGAGTGTTCTCCATCATCCGCAAGCCTCCAAGCAATCATTTTCGCTTTCCGCCCGGTGAGAAGAAGAAGAGACCTTGAGTCGAAGACGACGGAGCACGTAGGGAGATTGTGACAGCCCTCTACGCCGGAAGCATCGTCCGCCCGAGTCCGGAGGTAGCCCGACAACCTACCATTCCGGCCGTGAACGGCCGCTAGTCTTCACCGCCGGTTATCTCCTTCCCTCTTTCCTTGATTGTACCCCTGTGAAGCTTTCACTAAATGAATATTGTGATATCTACTTGATGAGAATGAATGTTTCTGTGTTCTTATTCATGGGTTGGTTGTGATTCACCACGTTCAAGCGCACTCACTCACACACGCACGCAAGGTGTTTGCTCCGTGTTGGCAAGAGCTAACGACGGTTGTGAAGAGGTGTTTGCGACCCTCACTCTCTCGCGCCTGAGTCCACCTCATTCGCCTCACGAAGCACGGCATCGCGGCCGTTGCATCCACCTCACGTTGCGAAGCGGTGTTCTCGACCCGCATCTCTTTTATTGTTGTTAAAATTAGGAAAACCAACCAAAAACCCCTTATTGTGTTTGTGAAACGCTTGTGTAACAATATTCACTGCACGATTCGATCACCCATCCTGCATTCCTCAAGAGACCGACATCCGGGGAATTTATTCTCCACAATTATCACTTGACAGCGACCGGTGCACTTGCCGACGCGCATCAAGTTTTTGGCGCCGTTGCCGGGGATTGCAGACGTGATGAATTCGTCTGTGTGAAGCTTTGTTGCACAAGAATTTCCCTTTCTTTCACCTCTTTTGTTCATCTCTGTATTCGCAGCATGACCTCTATTCAGGAATGCATCTACCATGGAAGCTTAAACGATTTAAGGGATCAAGCAAAAAGGAACAATCATGACTTTGGGATCTCCGCCGACGTCATTGAGTACATGTATGGGAACTGCAAGTTCAGCGGAGATGAGCATGAAGATGCGGGGCAACACATGCGGGATTTCTTAGACATCTATTACACTTGTATTTTCAGTGGAGTTGAAAATGACCCACAGAAGATTCTGGCATTTTCATTCTCCCTGCACAAAAAAGCCAAAAGCTGGTATTGGGATACCCGGAAACGAGAGGTGATCACATGGAAACAACTCGAAGGGAGATTTTTACAAGAGTTTCAACATCGTACTCAAGCCTTGGATAAGTACAGGGAACTCATGACCTTTGAACAAGGGAAGGAGGAGACGTTAGACAATGCTTGGGAACGTTTCCAGTCCCTGCATAGGGGTTGTTACCGTGGTGATCTCTCGGAAGCTTTCTTAATTCAGATTTTTTATTTTGGAGTGCGGGAGAAATTCCGTCTTCTATTTGATGTGGCAGCCGGTGGGGCCCTGTTTAATAAATCAGGGAAGGACGCATGGGAAGTGGTCGTGAATATTGTTCACACCAGTCAGCATTGGAGTCATGTCATTTGCTCCACAAGTACCGCTGCAGTTAATGCCGTGACGCTCAAGGGAGCAGCGGATTTGGTGCCGCCTGATCAACCAGAACAGTTAGCAACCTTGGTGGTTGGGGTATTGAACAAAATGAATGACCAATCAGTCGCAATCCAACAGCTTCGCTCTACTATTGGGACTCTTTCTGATGTTGTTTCTGGACTTGCAATTCAGCATCCTGAGTCAGTAAATACCATGCGATTGAGAAGTGGGAGAAGTGTAGACAATCCCCCTCGACCGGAACCGCTTGCGGTTTCCACTGACAAGCCTAATGAAGACATCCACGAGAAGCCGACTCAGATTCATTTCGAGCCACACCCCGTGAGTGAGGCACAACCCTCGAAATGCGCTGCTCACCCCCCATTTCCCCACAGGCTGCGCAACGAGAAATCCGAGAAGCAATTCCACAGATTCTTGGAAGTAATGAAAGGAGTGCAAGTGAGCATACCACTCATTGAAGCTATCTCTCAAATGCCGGGCTACTCCAAGTTTTTGAAAGACTTGATCTCGAAGCGGAAGCAGTTGGAGGGTCTCAAAACTATCGACCTCACCGAGGAGTGCTCCGCCATCGTTTCCAATTTACCCACAAAGTGCAAGGATCCGGGCAGCTTCACGATCCCTTGCAGGATTGGCCAGCACCGTTTCAGCCAGGCACTCTGTGACTTGGGGGCATCAATCAACTTGATGCCACTCTCTATCTTTCGTGAACTTGGTGCGGGTATCTTGAAGCCAACACAGGTAATGCTGCAACTCGCTGATCGGTCGATCAAGAAGCCATCAGGAATTGTCGAGGACCTCACAATCATTGTAAACGGTCTCGCTTTCCCAGCTGATTTTATCATTCTCGACATGAAGGTCGATACAAATGTACCCATTATCTTGGGGCGGCCCTTTCTGGCTACTGCTCGTGCCATTATTAATGTGGAGCAGGGGGAGCTCACTCTAAGACTGGGGGAGGATGCTATATCGTTCAATGTCCATAGCCCTTCGCAACTCTTTGAAATAACGGAGTGTGAGCCAGCAGAGGCACTTGAAGAATTCGATGGTCAGAACGATGTGGAGTTGGATAACCGCGAGGTGTGTTGGCAGCACAAAGACAAGGAGGAGGAGGGTGTTCACTCAAACCAGCCCGATTTGGCACATTCAATTGGAGAGCCCTCCAACGTTTCGGCTGATCCAGACCCTTGTTCGGCTCTCAAACAACTTCCGGACTCTCTCAAGTATGTCTTTCTTGGAGAAACAAACACGCATCCGGTGATTATCTCGGCAGCCCTCTCCGCTGCCAACGAAACTGCACTAGTGGGTGTGCTGAGAAGGTACCACAAGGTCTTCGGACGTTCTCTAGCTGACATCAAGGGAATCAGCCCCACGGTCTGCATGCATAAGATCCTCCTTGAAGATCAGTACAAACCGACAGCACAACCCCAAAGGCGGCTGAACCCGAAAATGCAAGAGGTTGTGAAGGCTGAAGTGATAAAGCTTTTAGATGCTGGGATCATTTACCCAATCAGCGACAGCAAATGGGTCAGTCCAGTCCAGGTGGTCCCAAAGAAGGGCGGGATCACTGTCGTTGCTAACGAGAAGAATGAGCTGCTACCGACCCGAATGATCACTGGCTGGAGAGTCTGCATTGACTACCGCAAGCTGAACGATGCGACGCGCAAGGACCATTTCCCACTCCCCTTCATTGATCAGATGCTAGAAAAGTTAGCAGGGCAGGATTACTACTGTTTCTTGGATGGGTACTCAGGGTACAATCAGATTTTAATTGACCCTTCTGATCAAGACAAGACTACATTCACATGTCCATCCGGTACCTTCGCGTTCAAAAGAATGCCATTCGGACTGTGTAATGCCCCCGCAACTTTCCAACGTTGTATGCTCGCCATTTTTGCTGATATGGTAGGGGATTTCCTCGAAGTCTTTATGGACGATTTCACTCTATTTGGCAGTAGTTTTGACAGTTGCCTCGCAAATTTGGCCAAGACATTGAAGCGGTGTGAAGACACCAATCTTATCTTAAACTGGGAGAAATGCCACTTCATGGTGCGCGAAGGAATCGTCTTGGGGCATAAAGTTTCCTGCGAAGGGCTTGAAGTGGATCAAGCGAAAGTTAGTGTCATCAGAAACCTCCCTCCACCCATGTCAGTGAAGGGCATTCGAAGTTTTCTTGGCCATGTGGGCTTCTATCGAAGGTTCATCAAGGACTTCTCCTCCATCTCAAAGCCTTTATCTCGCCTGCTGGTTAAGGACGTCCCATTCCATTTCGATGAAGCATGCATGCACGCCTTCGAAACTTTACGGGGGCAACTCATCTCAGCCCCAATTCTGGTGGCACCCGACTGGACTCTACCTTTCATTATCATGTGCGACGCAAGTGATGTGGCCGTAGGTGCTGTTCTCGGTCAAAAGAAAGACAAGACTTTTCACACTATCGCGTATGCCAGTCGAACTCTCAACAGTGCACAAGCCAATTATACCACCACGGAGAAAGAAATGCTAGCTGTGGTCTTCGCTTTTGAAAAGTTTCACTCATACTTGGTACTCTCCGAAGTGATCGTGTATACGGACCACGCCGCTCTCAGGTATCTTTTCAGTAAGAAAGAATCCAAATCGCGTCTGATTCGTTGGATTTTACTCTTGCAGGAATACAATCTGGAAATCAAAGATAAGAAAGGGGTGGAGAATGTGATTGCTGATCATCTCTCACGTTTGGAGTACGACACTCCTAATTGCGTTGTGGAGGAAACTGACGACTATTTCCCGGATGAAAAGTTATTTGCAATCACTACATCCTCCCCGACCGCACCTTGGTATGCAGATATTGCTAATTACTTGGCTTGTAGAACACTCTCCCCGAGTTTGTCCCCTCAGCAAAGACGGAAGCTTGTCTCCGACGCAAAATACTATTTTTGGGAAGATCCGCTCTTGTTCCACACATGCAGCGACGGGATTATTAGGCGTTGCATTCCGGAAGCTGAGTTTCAGTCTGTATTACAGCATTGTCATGACAGAGAGGCCGGCGGGCACTTCGGGGCCGTTCGAACAGCACGAAAAATCCTGCAATGTGGATTGTTCTGGCCGACCCTCTTCCGGGATGCCCATGCCTATGTCACCAAGTGCGACGAATGTCAAAGGACTGGGAATATTTCCCGGCGTGATGAGATGCCCCTTAATAACATGCTGGTTTGCGAACCCTTTGACGTCTGGGGAATAGACTTCATGGGCCCTTTCCCAATGTCTCATGGTAAGCATTACATTATTGTGGCAGTTGATTATGTCTCGAAGTGGGTGGAAGCTGAGGCGGTTGCCACGAATGACGCCAACACTGTGCTGCACTTTATCCACAAGAACATCTTCTCCAGGTTTGGGACGCCGAGAACTATCATCAGCGACGGCGGGAGTCATTTTTGCAATAGACAGTTTGTGCAGCTCATGAAAAAGTTTGGGGTCCATCATAAAATTTCTTTGGCTTACCACCCCCAAACATGCGGGCAAGTCGAAGTCTCCAACCGCGAGCTCAAGCGAATAATTGAGAAATCAATACATTCAAATAGGAAGGAGTGGGCTAAGAAGGTCGATGACGCATTATGGGCCTACCGGACTGCGTTCAAAACACCCATTGGAATGACTCCGTTTCAATTAGTCTATGGCAAGGCATGTCACCTCCCTGTAGAGCTGGAGCATAAAGCATTATGGGCCACCAAACTGTTGAACATGGATATTGGAGCCGCGGCCGAAGTGCGTCGGTCCCAACTCAACGAGTTAGAGGAGCTCCGTCATTTTGCTTATGAAAACGCTCGCATCTATAAGGAGAAAACGAAGAAATGGCATGATCAGCATATAATTCCTAAGGAGTTCAAAATTGGGGACCAGGTGCTACTCTACAACTCCCGTCTCCGCCTCTTCCCAGGGAAGCTTAAATCGAGGTGGAGTGGTCCTTTCTCCGTGACCGATGTCTCGCCTTTTGGTGCCATTGAAATATCTGGAGATAAGGGGGACAAGTTTAAGGTCAATGGACATCGGCTGAAGTTATATGATGGCGCCACTATTAACAAGGAGCGTCAGTTGTTGACATTGGGAGATGGACTTCATACAAGCACCGGCAGCTGATTTCCTATTCTTGTCTCTTATCTTTTGTGTGAAACTCTAGTTCTGAACTTTTTCTTTTTAAAGTCCTGCACTCTTTATAAACAATGCTAATACAGGTATTTGGTCCAGCTTAAGGACGTTAAATGAAAGCGCTACTGGGAGACAACCCAGATTTCCGTTTTTTTTTTATATATATTTCCTTTTATCTAACCTTTCCCAGTTCAGTTTTTGTTTTTGCTTTTGTTGTTTTGAGTTTTGCTTGCAGGTTTTGTGTTCGATGGTGGATGTTGCGGACTATTCTTGATTTTTAAACGCCATTCTTCGGGTATGCTCACGTGCTGAGCATTGGGTAACTTCTTCCCTAGCTTTCAATTTTGATTTTCACTGTCATATCATTATGTTGTATGGTTTTGATTAGGTCTGGGGGAGAGCCGTTTCTTTGTCACCCACTGCACATGCTCATCTCATTTGCATACTAGAAGTATTTTAATTTCAGTTATTTAGTTTCGTTCATCTTCACACACCACTTCACCCACTTGAGTGCGTGCTTTCTTTTGTGTGTTCCGTTTAAGCTAGTTTGGTTTGAATGTGAAATAGGCTATTAACACAGGAATTATTATTTGGAGCGCGGTGTCGACTCATGTAGTGTTCTAGTCGCTTCGCATGCTATAGTAGGACCTGAGTAGAATTAGATTTTCCTTTATGCATTTAATTTATGTGTAGTATCTCTGCGTAAATTTAGATTTAATGTACTCAAGTGGTGAATTCGAATGAAATTGATGATAACCCGGTGTTGTGTGTGTGCGGTCGCTAAACGTGTGTTGCTCGAGTCGGGAGGAAGGTTTATCTTTCTTGTGGGCTAAGAACTTGCCCCAAGCGACTCTTGAAGCATGGGTGAGAGCTACTTGTTGAGTCAAGCATGATGTAGGCCACCATTTGGCTAGTTTGAGCTTTGCTATTCCATGCCCCTTTCATTCACCTTTGCAAGCCAAATTTGTGCCTACCATTTTTTATGTTCAGCTCCTCCTCATCCACCATAGCCTGAAGCCTATCCTACGCCCGCAACCAAAAAAAAAAAAAAAAATGTTTTAACTGTGCTCATAATTTCCAACTTGTGTGGTGTGTGGTATCATTGTGTTTTGAAGAGAAAATATTGTCTATCCGCTGATTTTGAACCAACTGGAGGTTGCTTGAAAGAAGAAAAATATATAAAAGAAAAAAAAAGAAGAGTATCCTGAAAATAATCTTCCCAAGCTAAAGAGAAAAATCAGTTGGTATTTGTAAAGTAGGCTGTGTGCACACCTGGTTTTCATGATAAGTCTGGGGGTGTGTCACACGAGCATAGTTGTTTGGTTTTGTAAGGTGCAGTGTGCCGTTGGCTCAATTGGGTTGCGTAGCCGTCATGTTTATCTTTGCATATCATTCCGTAACCTAAGCCCCGTTTTAATCCTATAAGTCCTACTGATTTGACTTGCGAGTTTGCTAGCGCCGTGGAGAGAGTGTGACCGGGCAAGCGTATGGTTCACGACGTTGATGGATTTCAGCGGAGTTATTCCTAAGTCCCGATCTTTTGCAACACCCGCCTCAGCGTCTAGTCACTTTCATACCGGGCATGATCGTCAAATTCTTCATAATTCACCCACTGAGTACAATTAAATCTTTGATTACGCTTTAGTACTTACGTAAATTAGTTAGCATAGCTAGAATCTTCTTCTACTAGAATTCCTACTCGCATGCATATGTTACTTCGCACTGTACTCCCCTGCGTAATTCGCTATTTTAATTATCTTTTTCAACTTCCGCTGGATTAGTTTGCTCGGGACGCGCAAACAGTTAAGTCTGGGGGTGTGATGAGTCCTGATTATATACACCTTCATGGACTCATCCGGGCCATTATTTAGTCAATATCACGCACTTTAGCCTTATTATAGTTTATAATTGATAACCCATGCTAGGTGCACATTTTGGCCCACTTGGGTGTGTTTTCGTGTTTATTTCCTTTCATAGTACTCATATGTTGTTAAGTGCCACTTTTGGTGGCTAGATCTGTGTTTGTGCTGGAATAGGAGGCGTGCAAGTGCTTCCGGTGCAATTCTGCACAGGAACACTGCGCACGATCACTTGTTCTAGTGCGCACGACCACCGGTCGTGCGCCACTAATCGTGCGCACTTAACCCTTTTTCACGAGTTCTGTCTGGTGTAGTGCGCACGACCATCAACTCCAGTGCGCACGACCATCGGTCGTGCGCCACTGCTCGTGCGCATTGACCATTAAATTTCTGAGTTCTGTTTGCTGTAGTGCGCACGACCATCAACTCCAGTGCGCACGACCACCGGTCGTGCGCCACTGGTCGTGCGAACATTGTATTTCATGATTTCATCTCGTGCAGGTTCTGTCCAGGCAGTGCGCACGATCGCAGGATTCCAGTGCGCACGACCACTGGTCGTGCGCCAATGATCGTGCGCAGTGTTTAATCCAGCGCCTATTTAAGCGCCTTTTGCGATTTTAGGGCGGATCATCATTCCGGGAGCGGGATTTCTGCTCCGCACGCCACCGACCGCCCCCTTGGATCGCCCCTACTTCATCTCCTACGCAAGGGGAAGCTTCCTCGGTCCATTCCTAGACATCCTCCATCGTCCGTGAGTGTTCTCCATCATCCGCAAGCCTCCAAGCAATCATTTTCGCTTTCCGCCCGGTGAGAAGAAGAAGAGACCTTGAGTCGAAGACGACGGAGCACGTAGGGAGATTGTGACAGCCCTCTACGCCGGAAGCATCGTCCGCCCGAGTCCGGAGGTAGCCCGACAACCTACCATTCCGGCCGTGAACGGCCGCTAGTCTTCACCGCCGGTTATCTCCTTCCCTCTTTCCTTGATTGTACCCCTGTGAAGCTTTCACTAAATGAATATTGTGATATCTACTTGATGAGAATGAATGTTTCTGTGTTCTTATTCATGGGTTGGTTGTGATTCACCACGTTCAAGCGCACTCACTCACACACGCACGCAAGGTGTTTGCTCCGTGTTGGCAAGAGCTAACGACGGTTGTGAAGAGGTGTTTGCGACCCTCACTCTCTCGCGCCTGAGTCCACCTCATTCGCCTCACGAAGCACGGCATCGCGGCCGTTGCATCCACCTCACGTTGCGAAGCGGTGTTCTCGACCCGCATCTCTTTTATTGTTGTTAAAATTAGGAAAACCAACCAAAAACCCCTTATTGTGTTTGTGAAACGCTTGTGTAACAATATTCACTGCACGATTCGATCACCCATCCTGCATTCCTCAAGAGACCGACATCCGGGGAATTTATTCTCCACAATTATCACTTGACAGCGACCGGTGCACTTGCCGACGCGCATCACATTCCAGCACCAACATATCCAACCTTGCCAGCCTCTCCAGAGATCAACCTGAACCCCCCGTCTAGGTGAGAGCCCGGGAGCGGAATCGATCTGGGGCATTCCAGCACCAACATATCCAACCTTGCCAGCCTCTCTAGAGATCAACCTGAACCCCCCGTCTAGATGAGAGCCCGGGAGCGGAATCGATCTGGGGCATTCCAGCACCAACATATCCAACCTTGCCAGCCTCTCCAGAGATCAACCTGAACCCCCCGTCTAGGTGAGAGCCCGGGAGCGAAATCGATCTGGGGCATTCCAGCACCAACATATCCAACCTTGCCAGCCTCTCCAGAGATCAACCTGAACCCCCCGTCTAGGTGAGATCCCGGGAGCGGAATCGACCTGGGGCATTCCAGCACCAACATATCCAACCTTGCCAGCCTCTCCAGAGATCAACCTGAACCCCCCGTCTAGATGAGAGCCCGGAGCGGAATCGATCTGGGGCATTCCAGCACCAACATATCCAACCTTGCCAGCCTCTCCAGAGATCAACCTGAACCCCCCGTCTAGGTGAGAGCCCGGGAGCAGAATCGATCTGGGGCATTCCAGCACAAACATATCCAACCTTGCCAGCCTCTCTAGAGATCAACCTGAACCCCCCGTCTAGATGAAAGCCCGGGAGCGGAATCAATCTGGGGCATTCCAGCACCAACATATCTAACCTTGCCAGCCTCTCCAGAGATCAACCTGAACCCCCCGTCTAGGTGAGAGCCCGGGAGCGGAATCGATCTGGGGCATTCCAGCACTAACATATCCAACCTTGCCAGCCTCTCCAGAGATCAACCTGAACCCCCCGTCTAGATGAGAGCCCGGGAGCGAAATCGATCTGGGGCATTCCAGCACCAACATATCCAACCTTGCCAGCCTCTCCAGAGATCAACCTGAACCCCCCGTCTAGGTGAGAGCCCGGGAGCGGAATCGATCTGGGGCATTCCAGCACCAACATATCCAACCTTGCCAGCCTCTCCAGAGATCAACCTGAACCCCCCGTCTAGGTGAGAGCCCGGGAGCGGAATCGATCTTGGGCATTCCAGCACCAACATATCCAGACTTTGTCATGTCGGCACGGCAGTAGTTATAAGCATTATAAAAAAGGAGTAAGACATTCAGTAAACAATATAGCAAAGCTTTTAAGGGTAAAATCGTTTCAAATCATCCCCACTCCTGGCTCGGTCGAGGAGCACCCCCTCCACATCCTGGAGGTGATATCCCCCCGACTTGAGCACCCCGCTTACAATATATGGACCCTTCCAGTTGGGGTTAAGATTACCCACCGCGGCCCCTCTGCCGGCCGCATCGACCTTCTTTAGGACCAGGTCCCCTTTCTGAAAGTGCTTTATCCGGATATGTTTGTCAAAATATCGAGCCATCCGCCGCTTGACCTCTTCCTGCCTGATGGTGGCCAAGTCCCGGAGTTCTTCCACCAGGTCCAAAGATAGCCTCTGCTCTGCATTGTTATCTTCCAGCCACTCTTCATCTCCCTCGCTCGCAGCGATCACCCGGGGGGTCTTTACCTCGAACTCTATGGGGAGAACGGCCTCGGATCCGTGAGAGAGCTTGAACGGGGTCTCCCCGGTGGCGGTATTCGGGGTGGTCCTCATGGCCCAGAGGACGGAGGGTAGCTGTTCTACCCAGTTTCCCCGGAGGTTTTCTACTTTCTTTTTTAATAGGTTAACGATTATTTTGTTCGCGGCCTCCACCTGCCCATTGCTCCTCGGGTGGTGGACATACGCGAACCTGAGGTCGATGCCGAGCTGAGTGCAGAAGCCAACAAACTCTTCACTAGCAAACTGCGGCCCATTGTCCGTCACTATAGCTAGATGTAACCCGTGCCTGCAAATCATCTCTCCCTATACAAAATTCCTTACAACCTGAGAGGTTACCTTAGTGAGTGCTTTCACTTCTACCCACTTGGAGAAGTAGTCGATCATGACCAGCAGGAACTTCCTCTGGCCGCTGGCTTGGGGAAAAGGACTGACCAGATCCAGCCCCCATATGGCGAAGGGCCAGGGAGCCGTGATGGTTCGGAGCCTTTGAGCTGGGAGGAGTTGGAGCGGAGCATAGAGCTGACACTTCGGACACTTTCTTGCGAACTCTGCCGCATCCTTGCTGAGAGTGGGCCAGAAGTAGCCTTGCCTCAACACCCTCCCTTCCAGGGTCCGACTCCCGGAGTGGCTGCCGCACTCCCCGAAGTGGATTTCTTCCAGGACTCTCGGAACCTCCTCCTCGGAAACACAACGGGCCAGGAGTCCCGAGAGAGTTTTCCTATATAGCCCTCCTGCATGCAAGGAGTAATAAGCGGACTTATACCTGAAGCGCCTCTTGTCCATGTCCTCTCCAGGGAACTGCCCGGAGGATAGGAAGGTGATGAACGGATCCATCCATGAGGCTCGTTAATCCACCTCCATCAATTCTCCTTCCTCGATGGAGGGCCGGAAGAGTTCCGAAGTCGTCCCTCCCACTCGGGGACCGAACTTGGCTAAGAGGTCGCCTGGGTGCTCTCCTCCCTCGGCACGTGCTTGATGGAGAAGGTGCGGAACTGCCCAATGACCCCCTTAACCTTCTCCAGGTATAGCAGGAGGGTCGGGTCCTTTGCTTCAAACTCTCCCTTGATCTGGCATGGAGTCCGTGGAGACCTCCACGTCCTGCACTCCCAGTTCTCGGGCCAGCCGAAGGCCCGCTATCACCGCTTCATACTCAGCCTGGTTGTTGGTAATTGGGAAACGGATGTTCAAGGCTTGCTCAATCCGAGTCCCCTGAGGACTTACCAGGACCATTCCCCCTCCATAGGAGTATTTTCCCGACGCTCCGTCCACCAACATCTTCCATGCCTCTGGGGGAGGTTGTTCATGCTCCCCCACTTCGGCCGCATAGTCGGCCATGAAGTCTGCCACCGCCTGAGCCCTGATGGACGTCCTGGGTACGAACGTGATATTGAATTCACTTAACTCCACTGACCACTTTGCTAACCTCCCTGAGTGCTCCACTCCTTCCATGATTTTACGGAGTGGGTGGTCCGTTGATGAGTCCCGATTATATACACATATATGGACTCATCTGGGCCGTTTATCTAGTCATTCCACTGCACTTTAGCCTTGTTTTAGCTTATATTTGTTATCACTTGCTATGTGCACTTCTAGGCCCATTTTGGTGTGTTTTCATGTTTATCTTCATTAGTAGTTTTCATGCACTGTTAGGTGCCACTTTCAGTAGCTGGATTCGTGGTTGTACGCTAGAACAGGAGTCGTGCAGGTGCTTCCGGTGCAATTCTGCACAGGAACACTGCGCACGATCACTGGTTCTATTGCGCACGACCACTGGTCGTGCGCCACTGATCGTGTGCACTTAACACTTTTTTCATGAGTTCTGTTTGGTGCAGTGCGCACGACCATCTACGATAGTGCGCACGACCACCGGTCGTGCGCCACTGTTCGTGCGCACATGTTATTTCATAATTTCTGTCTTTGCAGGTTCCGTCCAGGCAGAGCGCACGATCACCGAATTCTAGTGCGCACGACCACTGGTCGTGCGCCAATGACCGTGCACACTGTTTATTCCAGCGCCTATAAAATGACCTGCTCGTGATTTTAGGTCAATCGGGATTTTCTTCCGCCGTTTTCCGCCCGGTTCCGTCCAGATTCGCCCCTCCACCGTCGCCCACCATATGGAGGTGCTCCGGGCTTGCTCTTCACGCCAATCTTGAGCCGGAGTTTCCTCTTGGCCTCCTCCTTCATCCAAGAGCTCCAAAGGAAGACCTAGCCGCCATTACCATCAAGCAAGAGGAAGTTTGCAACCTCTACCGGATCGTGACACGAAGAAGATGGGTCCATTAGAGAGTCGTGACAGCTCTCTCTACCCCGGACGTAGTTGCAGACCGAGCTTGGACGCGGATTGACAACCCGGCAATTCCAACCGTGAATCTCCAACGAGCCTTCGGATTCGGTCGATTTCTTGCCTTGTTCTCCTCTTATTGATTGTTGTAATAGTTAGATCTTTTGTATTTTGATGAAGAACACTGTAGACCTTGCTATTTAAAGTTATTTCATGTCTATGTGAAGTACCATTTTGTTTATTTGTGTGCTTGAGGTGCGCCACCATCCATCCTCCATCCCGCCGTCACGTTCGTGTGCCGCACTAGCAATTGCTAGTGGCGTGCTTGTCGAAGAGGTGCTTGCGACCCTCATCCGTATGCCTACTCTTCCATCCGCCTAGCGAAGCGTGGCATAGCGGCCCGTGTAATCCATTCTGACTCCGCCGGTGCGAACCATTCCATTCGCTAGCCTACTCGTCCATCCGCCTACCGAAGCGTGGCATCGCGGCCCGTATTCCATCCCGCCTAACGAAGCAGCGCGCTCAAGGCCTGCATTGTTCGATTCCGCTTGCCTACTCGTCCATCCGCCCTTGCGACGCAGCGCGCTCAAGGCCTGCCTAGTCTCCATCCCGCCAAGCGAAGCATTGCATAGCGGCATTGCATAGGAGTAGTTGATAGCTTTTATTTTATTTTCCAAAAGCCAACCCAACTCCCCCGCATTCCATCCGATTTAAGGACTTCAATCTCAAGTCCTTCCTTGAAACCTAACTCCACCTTACTGTGTTCCTTGAGAGATTCGATACTCGGGGATTACTCCTCGTTTTATATTACTTGAACGATCGGTACACTGCCGTTTCATGCCGCAGTCTTACTACCGCCTATAGCGGTGTGCTAAGATTTGCGCCATCAAGTTTTTGGCGCCGTTGCCGGGGAACACAGACGTGTGAGTTTTCTGGAGATGGAGAGTCTGAGAGAGAAGCCCTTCCATTTGTAAATTGCATCTCTTATTTTATTTCTGTTCTTTTTATTCCTTTTTCTTGTTTTATAGTAGGTTGCTTTAGTAAATTTTTGTTAGGTGTAGTATTTCGCACAATAGTGTTCTTCTTTTTGAATCGTTTTATCTTCGCACTATGTGGGCACATCTTAATTTCAGTTGCCGTTGGTGTGGAGCTACCTCCCACTCTAGTGATGAATGCCCTACGGAGAATAGTAGGCATAATTCTTATAGCCCAGCATATGGAGCACCGACTTCGTCTGGTACTCCATATGGTGCGCATAAGTCTTATGGCTACTCTGCTGAGCCTTTACCGTCATACTTCTTTTCGGCTTCAGCACCCGCTGTGCCAAAGAAGCCTGCTAGGCAGTGCCAGTTTTGTCGGAGCACAGATCATGCCCTGAAGGATTGTGTTGCTTATCTTCGCCAATTGGATGAGGATGACGAGCCGGATATCCGGATCGTCCCGAATCCTAACTCTGGCGGCACACCTTCAACATCCGGTTATGTGTCTTTGTCACCTTCACATCGTGAAGGGTATGGCATGGACACGGTCACTGGATGTGTGGCTGATCTGGGCACCGACATTGCTGAGCCTATTCTCCCGGTGCATCCACCACCTCTAGTGGATTCGATTCTTTGTGAGGAATCGGTGCTCGACTTTTATCCGAGCACTACTCCTCTCCCTGTTGCGCATACTACACTCGTCTCTGATGACATTGTTGATGATGTGTCGCAGGAGGAGGCGGTTGATCTGAGTGTTGTGCCTATTCCTATGGAGGAGGACAACCTTCTAGGTGAAGAGGAATTTTCCTCAGCACCGGTGGAGGAAGTCCAAATCCTAAGCTTGGCCACCGTTGATCCCGCCGAATCTTGTAGCATTGATGACAATGCAAACATTATTTTACTTCCCCAACCTAATGAGAGTGAGACCGGGACCACTCCCCCGATTTTTGATTATTTATGTTCTTCATCTTGTTTATTTCTCGATCCCCCCTCTTCACCCGTGCCTGTGCAGGTTGAATCTTCACAGGTACTTCAGGAGGACTTGGAGCTTTGTGCTCAAGTCAATGATGAGTGTGTCCTTTTATGCGAGGAGGTTGATCCCTCCTCCATTAAGGAAGCCTCATTCGTTGCCTTCTCCTCCTGCAGACCTGCTGTGGACGATACCTTGCTGGGCAAGGATAGTTTTGGTGAGATGAGTGAGGACCAGGCCTCCTCCTCTTCTTACTTTCTTTTCCCTCTACCTGTGAGGAGCAGGTATTTATATTCGGGTAGAGGCGTGACTGTTCTTTCTCCGTATAGGTACCCGCTACCGACACGGATATTAGGCCAGTTACCTGTCCACTTCTCCTTCCATAGGCCCATTAGCTAGAACTCTTAAAGTTTGAATAAGTCGTGCTGGGAGGACAATAACCCCAGTAGTTATCTTTCTTTTCCTGCATTCTTATTTCTTCTAATCATGTTTAGTTAGTAGTACTTTCTTTTCAGTTTTCTTTTGTCTTTTGTTTTTGCGGAGCTGACCCCTGCAGGTATCTTCTCTGGATGGCGGATGTTGCAGCTCATTTTAGCTTACACGCCAATCTTCTGGTATGCTCACTTGCTGAGCATTGGGTACTCTCTTCCCCTAGCCTTTGCTGATTTTCATGTCATATATTATGCGGATTGTTTAGTTTAAGTCTGGGGGAGAGTAGTTTTGTTTACCCGCTCACGTGCACTATTGCACTGCATGCTAGAAGATTTCATTTAAAATGTTTCGTTTATTTTCATTGCACACCACATCACCCACTTGAGCGCGTACTCATCTGTTTTCTTGCTCTGTTGTGAATTTAATTCTTCTGCTTATTTGGGAAAGTCTAGGTGATGGCTTAGGACTATGTAGCAGAGTAAAATGTTGACTCCCGTAGTGCTCCTAGTCGAGTGCTCGGTTGCATAGGAATTTGTGTAGGTTAGATCTCTTTTTATACTATGGTTTTATATTTTTCTCTATTAGTGTAAATGTTGTTTACTCTACTCAAATGGTGAATTCGGTGGAATCAAACGGTAGCATAGGGATGTGTGTAAACGATCGCTAGATTCGTATTGCTTGAGTCGGGAGAAAGGATAATCTTTCTCGGTGGCTAGAACTTGCCCCAAGCGATTCTTGAAGCATGGGTATACGGTTAGTCAATTGTGTGAATGTGATATAGGCCATCATTTTGGCCCGGTTGAGCCTTTGTGCCTATCCCTACCGCTATATCCTCGCTAGCCCAGTTGTGCCTACCCGTTCTTTGATTCAGCCCCACTTTTATTTCACCAAAGCCCAAAAGCCAATCCTAGTCGCACACCCAAAATTTGAGCTTTAGCTGTTTATTATTTTCATGAGTTGGGTTGTTGATGTGGTAATATGTTTGTGAAGATGTGGATGTGTCCTTTTGTTTATTTGCTGAAAATGATAAGAAAAGAAAAAAAAATGAGAAAAAGAAAAGAAGTTAAAAAGAAAGGAAAGAGAAGGAATGTTTAATTGAAAATCTTTATGTATAGATTTATGTTTGGGAGTAGGCGGTGCACGCACCCATGCTGTTAAGTCCAAGTCTGGGGGTGTTGTGTACCCGCATGTTTATGTGGTGAATGAGGATAGTTTCCTGCATTAGCTCATTTGGGTTTAGTGCTTTAGCCGTCGTTTTTATCTTTGTTTTTCCTCACCTAAACCCAAGCCCCATTTAAAACCTAAAGTCCTATTGATTCACGCATTTGAGTCAAACCAGTGCCGTGGAGAGAATGTGACCGGGCAAGCCTATGGTCACCGACACCGATGGATTTCGGTGGAGTTTGTCCGGCATCCCAATCTTGAGCAATGCTCATCTCAGCGTTTAGTTTACTTTCTCCGTATGCATGATCGAACGATTCACCGCTTTTCACCATTTTGAGTAGTTGTAATATGCTTTTACTCTTTTAGAAATATATAAACTGTTTTTATAGTCAGAAATCATTTGTACTATTTTTCTTATGCACGTGAGCATGCGACTTCGCATGGTACTCTGTATTGTAGTTTTAAGCCCTCTGCTTTTCTTTCCCCGTTCGCATGGAATTTGTTTGCTCGGGACGCGCAAACAGGTAAGTCTGGGGGTGTGATGAGTCCCGATTATATACACATATATGGACTCATCTGGGTCGTTTATCTAGTCATTCCACTGCACTTTAGCCTTGTTTTAGCTTATATTTGTCATCACTTGCTATGTGTACTTCTAGGCCCATTTTGGTGTGTTTTCATGTTTATCTTCATTAGTAGTTTTCATGCACTATTAGGTGCCACTTTCAGTAGCTGGATTCGTGGTTGTACGCTAGAACAGGAGTCGTGCAGGTGCTTCCGGTGCAATTCTGCACAGGAACACTGCGCACGATCATTGGTTCTATTGCGCACGACCACTGGTCGTGCGCCACTGATCGTGTGCACTTAACACTTTTTTCATGAGTTCTGTTTGGTGCAGTGCGCACGACCATCTACGATAGTGCGCACGACCACCGGTCGTGCGCCACTGTTCGTGCGCACATGTTATTTTATAATTTCTGTCTTTACAGGTTCCGTCCAGGCAGAGCGCACGATCACCGAATTCTAGTGCGCACGACCACTGGTCGTGCGCCAATGACCGTGCGCACTGTTTATTCCAGCGCCTATAAAATGACCTGCTCGTGATTTTAGGTCAATCGGGATTTTCTTCCGCCGTTTTCCGCCCGGTTCCGTCCAGATTCGCCCCTCCACCGTCGCCCACCATATGGAGGTGCTCCGGGCTTGCTCTTCACGCCAATCTTGAGCCGGAGTTTCCTCTTGGCCTCCTCCTTCATCCAAGAGCTCCAAAGGAAGACCTAGCCGCCATTACCATCAAGCAAGAGGAAGTTTGCAACCTCTACCGGATCGTGACACGAAGAAGATGGGTCCATTAGAGAGTCGTGACAGCTCTCTCTACCCCGGACGTAGTTGCAGACCGAGCTTGGACGCGGATTGACAACCCGGCAATTCCAACCTTGAATCTCCAACGAGCCTTCGGATTCGGTCGATTTCTTGCCTTGTTCTCCTCTTATTGATTGTTGTAATAGTTAGATCTTTTGTATTTTGATGAAGAACACTGTAGACCTTGCTATTTAAAGTTATTTCATGTCTATGTGAAGTACCATTTTGTTTATTTGTGTGCTTGAGGTGCGCCACCATCCATCCTCCATCCCGCCGTCACGTTCGTGTGCCGCACTAGCAATTGCTAGTGGCGTGCTTGTCGAAGAGGTGCTTGCGACCCTCATCCGTATGCCTACTCTTCCATCCGCCTAGCGAAGCGTGGCATAGCGGCCCGTGTAATCCATTCTGACTCCGCCGGTGCGAACCATTCCATTCGCTAGCCTACTCGTCCATCCGCCTACCCAAGCGTGGCATCGCGGCCCGTATTCCATCCCGCCTAACGAAGCAGCGCGCTCAAGGCCTGCATTGTTCGATTCCGCTTGCCTACTCGTCCATCCGCCCTTGCGACGCAGCGCGCTCAAGGCCTGCCTAGTCTCCATCCCGCCAAGCGAAGCATTGCATAGCGGCATTGCATAGGAGTAGTTGATAGCTTTTATTTTATTTTCCAAAAGCCAACCCAACTCCCCCGCATTCCATCCGATTTAAGGACTTCAATCTCAAGTCCTTCCTCGAAACCTAACTCCACCTTACTGTGTTCCTTGAGAGATTCGATACTCGGGGATTACTCCTCGTTTTATATTACTTGAACGATCGGTACACTGCCATTTCATGCCGCAGTCTTACTACCGCCTATAGCGGTGTGCTAAGATTTGCGCCATCAAGTTTTTGGCGCCGTTGCCGGGGAACACAGACGTGTGAGTTTTCTGGAGAGGGAGAGTCTGAGAGAGAAGCCCTTCCATTTGTAAATTGCATCTCTTATTTTATTTCTGTTCTTTTTATTCCTTTTTCTTGTTTTATAGTAGGTTGCTTTAGTAAATTTTTGTTAGGTGTAGTATTTCGCACAATAGTGTTCTTCTTTTTGAATCGTTTTATCTTCGCACTATGTGGGCACATCTTAATTTCAGTTGCCGTTGGTGTGGAGCTACCTCCCACTCTAGTGATGAATGCCCTACGGAGAATAGTAGGCATAATTCTTATAGCCCAGCATATGGAGCACCGACTTCGTCTGGTACTCCATATGGTGCGCATAAGTCTTATGGCTACTCTGCTGAGCCTTTACCGTCATACTTCTTTTCGGCTTCAGCACCCGCTGTGCCAAAGAAGCCTGCTAGGCAGTGCCAGTTTTGTCGGAGCACAGATCATGCCCTGAAGGATTGTGTTGCTTATCTTCGCCAATTGGATGAGGATGACGAGCCGGATATCCGGATCGTCCCGAATCCTAACTCTGGCGGCACACCTTCAACATCCGGTTATGTGTCTTTGTCACCTTCACATCGTGAAGGGTATGGCATGGACACGGTCACTGGATGTGTGGCTGATCTGGGCACCGACATTGCTGAGCCTATTCTCCCGGTGCATCCACCACCTCTAGTGGATTCGATTCTTTGTGAGGAATCGGTGCTCGACTTTTATCCGAGCACTACTCCTCTCCCTGTTGCGCATACTACACTCGTCTCTGACGACATTGTTGATGATGTGTCGCAGGAGGAGGCGGTTGATCTGAGTGTTGTGCCTATTCCTATGGAGGAGGACAACCTTCTAGGTGAAGAGGAATTTTCCTCAGCACCGGTGGAGGAAGTCCAAATCCTAAGCTTGGCCACCGTTGATCCCGCCGAATCTTGTAGCATTGATGACAATGCAAACATTATTTTACTTCCCCAACCTAATGAGAGTGAGACCGGGACCACTCCCCCGATTTTTGATTATTTATGTTCTTCATCTTGTTTATTTCTCGATCCCCCCTCTTCACCCGTGCCTGTGCAGGTTGAATCTTCACAGGTACTTCAGGAGGACTTGGAGCTTTGTGCTCAAGTCAATGATGAGTGTGTCCTTTTATGCGAGGAGGTTGATCCCTCCTCCATTAAGGAAGCCTCATTCGTTGCCTTCTCCTCCTGCAGACCTGCTGTGGACGATACCTTGCTGGGCAAGGATAGTTTTGGTGAGATGAGTGAGGACCAGGCCTCCTCCTCTTCTTACTTTCTTTTCCCTCTACCTGTGAGGAGCAGGTATTTATATTCGGGTAGAGGCGTGACTGTTCTTTCTCCGTATAGGTACCCGCTACCGACACGGATATTAGGCCAGTTACCTGTCCACTTCTCCTTCCA
Source organism: Dactylorhiza incarnata (assembly GCA_033032865.1). Taxonomy (NCBI): domain Eukaryota; kingdom Viridiplantae; phylum Streptophyta; class Magnoliopsida; order Asparagales; family Orchidaceae; genus Dactylorhiza; species Dactylorhiza incarnata. Next base: position 1,015,151 of record JAWHQI010000086.1, read on the forward strand.
TAGGCCCATTAGCTAGAACTCTTAAAGTTTGAATAAGTCGTGCTGGGAGGACAATAACCCCAGTAGTTATCTTTCTTTTCCTGCATTCTTATTTCTTCTAATCATGTTTAGTTAGTAGTACTTTCTTTTCAGTTTTCTTTTGTCTTTTGTTTTTGCGGAGCTGACCCCTGCAGGTATCTTCTCTGGATGGCGGATGTTGCAGCTCATTTTAGCTTACACGCCAATCTTCTGGTATGCTCACTTGCTGAGCATTGGGTACTCTCTTCCCCTAGCCTTTGCTGATTTTCATGTCATATATTATGCGGATTGTTTAGTTTAAGTCTGGGGGAGAGTAGTTTTGTTTACCCGCTCACGTGCACTATTGCACTGCATGCTAGAAGATTTCATTTAAAATGTTTTGTTTATTTTCATTGCACACCACATCACCCACTTGAGCGCGTACTCATCTGTTTTCTTGCTCTGTTGTGAATTTAATTCTTCTGCTTATTTGGGAAAGTCTAGGTGATGGCTTAGGACTATGTAGCAGAGTAAAATGTTGACTCCCGTAGTGCTCCTAGTCGAGTGCTCGGTTGCATAGGAATTTGTGTAGGTTAGATCTCTTTTTATACTATGGTTTTATATTTTTCTCTATTAGTGTAAATGTTGTTTACTCTACTCAAATGGTGAATTCGGTGGAATCAAACGGTAGCATAGGGATGTGTGTAAACGATCGCTAGATTCGTATTGCTTGAGTCGGGAGAAAGGATAATCTTTCTCGGTGGCTAGAACTTGCCCCAAGCGATTCTTGAAGCATGGGTATACGGTTAGTCAATTGTGTGAATGTGATATAGGCCATCATTTTGGCCCGGTTGAGCCTTTGTGCCTATCCCTACCGCTATATCCTCGCTAGCCCAGTTGTGCCTACCCGTTCTTTGATTCAGCCCCACTTTTATTTCACCAAAGCCCAAAAGCCAATCCTAGTCGCACACCCAAAATTTGAGCTTTAGCTGTTTATTATTTTCATGAGTTGGGTTGTTGATGTGGTAATATGTTTGTGAAGATGTGGATGTGTCCTTTTGTTTATTTGCTGAAAATGATAAGAAAAGAAAAAAAATGAGAAAAAGAAAAGAAGTTAAAAAGAAAGGAAAGAGAAGGAATGTTTAATTGAAAATCTTTATGTATAGATTTATGTTTGGGAGTAGGCGGTGCACGCACCCATGCTGTTAAGTCCAAGTCTGGGGGTGTTGTGTACCCGCATGTTTGTGTGGTGAATGAGGATAGTTTCCTGCATTAGCTCATTTGGGTTTAGTGCTTTAGCCGTCGTTTTTATCTTTGTTTTTCCTCACCTAAACCCAAGCCCCATTTAAAACCTAAAGTCCTATTGATTCACGCATTTGAGTCAAACCAGTGCCGTGGAGAGAATGTGACCGGGCAAGCCTATGGTCACCGACACCGATGGATTTCGGTGGAGTTTGTCCGGCATCCCAATCTTGAGCAATGCTCATCTCAGCGTTTAGTTTACTTTCTCCGTATGCATGACCGAACGATTCACCGCTTTTCACCATTTTGAGTAGTTGTAATATGCTTTTACTCTTTTAGAAATATATAAACTGTTTTTATAGTCAGAAATCATTTGTACTATTTTTCTTATGCACGTGAGCATGCGACTTCGCATGGTACTCTGTATTGTAGTTTTAAGCCCTCTGCTTTTCTTTCCCCGTTCGCATGGAATTTGTTTGCTCGGGACGCGCAAACAGGTAAGTCTGGGGGTGTGATGAGTCCCGATTATATACACATATATGGACTCATCTGGGCCGTTTATCTAGTCATTCCACTGCACTTTAGCCTTGTTTTAGCTTATATTTGTCATCACTTGCTATGTGCACTTCTAGGCCCATTTTGGTGTGTTTTCATGTTTATCTTCATTAGTAGTTTTCATGCACTGTTAGGTGCCACTTTCAGTAGCTGGATTCGTGGTTGTACGCTAGAACAGGAGTCGTGCAGGTGCTTCCGATGCAATTCTGCACAGGAACACTGCGCACGATCATTGGTTCTATTGCGCACGACCACTGGTCGTGCGCCACTGATCGTGTGCACTTAACACTTTTTTCATGAGTTCTGTTTGGTGCAGTGCGCACGACCATCTACGATAGTGCGCACGACCACCGGTCGTGCGCCACTGTTCGTGCGCACATGTTATTTTATAATTTCTGTCTTTGCAGGTTCCGTCCAGGCAGAGCGCACGATCACCGAATTCTAGTGCGCACGACCACTGGTCGTGCGCCAATGACCGTGCGCACTGTTTATTCCAGCGCCTATAAAATGACCTGCTCGTGATTTTAGGTCAATCGGGATTTTCTTCCGCCGTTTTCCGCCCGGTTCCGTCCAGATTCGCCCCTCCACCGTCGCCCACCATATGGAGGTGCTCCGGGCTTGCTCTTCACGCCAATCTTGAGCCGGAGTTTCCTCTCGGCCTCCTCCTTCATCCAAGAGCTCCAAAGGAAGACCTAGCCGCCATTACCATCAAGCAAGAGGAAGTTTGCAACCTCTACCGGATCGTGACACGAAGAAGATGGGTCCATTAGAGAGTCGTGACAGCTCTCTCTACCCCGGATGTAGTTGCAGACCGAGCTTGGACGCGGATTGACAACCCGGCAATTCCAACCGTGAATCTCCAACGAGCCTTCGGATTCGGTCGATTTCTTGCCTTGTTCTCCTCTTATTGATTGTTGTAATAGTTAGATCTTTTGTATTTTGATGAAGAACACTGTAGACCTTGCTATTTAAAGTTATTTCATGTCTATGTGAAGTACCATTTTGTTTATTTGTGTGCTTGAGGTGCGCCACCATCCATCCTCCATCCCGCCGTCACGTTCGTGTGCCGCACTAGCAATTGCTAGTGGCGTGCTTGTCGAAGAGGTGCTTGCGACCCTCATCCGTATGCCTACTCTTCCATCCGCCTAGCGAAGCGTGGCATAGCGGCCCGTGTAATCCATTCTGACTCCGCCGGTGCGAACCATTCCATCCGCTAGCCTACTCGTCCATCCGCCTACCGAAGCGTGGCATCGCGGCCCGTATTCCATCCCGCCTAACGAAGCAGCGCGCTCAAGGCCTGCATTGTTCGATTCCGCTTGCCTACTCGTCCATCCGCCCTTGCGACGCAGCGCGCTCAAGGCCTGCCTAGTCTCCATCCCGCCAAGCGAAGCATTGCATAGCGGCATTGCATAGGAGTAGTTGATAGCTTTTATTTTATTTTCCAAAAGCCAACCCAACTCCCCCGCATTCCATCCGATTTAAGGACTTCAATCTCAAGTCCTTCCTCGAAACCTAACTCCACCTTACTGTGTTCCTTGAGAGATTCGATACTCGGGGATTACTCCTCATTTTATATTACTTGAACGATCGGTACACTGCCGTTTCATGCCGCAGTCTTACTACCGCCTATAGCGGTGTGCTAAGATTTGCGCCATCATCCGTCACTACCTTGATTGAATGGGCTTGAAAGTAAGGCCGGAGCCTCCGGGCTGACACCACCAATGCGAAGGCCAACTTTTCTAAGATCGGGTACCAGAGCTCTACCTTCTTCAGCACCCGGCTGACATAGTAGATAGGGAACTGTTTCTTCCCCTCCTCCCGGATTAATACGGAACTTACTGCTTTGGACCCTACCCCCAGGTACAGGGATAGGTCTTCTCCGGGCCTCGGTCCCTGGAGCAGAGGGGTTTGGGTTAGCTGTTCTTTCAGAGCCTGGAAGGCTTCCTCGCACTCCCGGGTCCATTCAAACTTCTTGTTGCCCCGCAGCACCTTGAAAAAAGGTGCACACTTTTCTCCCGCCTTGGAGAGGAACCTGCTGAGCCCAGCCAACTTCCCTGTAAGGCTCTGAACCTCCTTCGGATTCCTTGGCGACCCCAACTCCATCACCGCCCTAACCTTGTCCAGGTTAGGCTCCACTCCCGCGGGGTGAGCAAGTGGCCTAGGAACTTTCCTCGGCTCGCTCCGAAGACGCACTTCAAGGGATTGAGTTTCATCTTGTACCGCCGCAGGGTCCCAAACATCTCCTCAAGGTCTTGGAGGTGAGACCCAAGGTCTCTGCTCTTCACCATGAGGTCATCAACATAAACCTCCAAGTTTATTCCCTTCTACTCGCGGAAGACTCTGTCCATCATCCTTTGGTATGTGGCCCCTGCATTTTTGAGCCCGAACGGCATCATCTTATAACAGTAGCACCCATCCCCCGTGATGAAGGAGACATCTTTGATGTCCGGGGGGGGGGGGGGGGGGGGTGCATGCGTATTTGATGGTAACCTGAAAAAGCATCTAAAAAAGACATCACAGGAAAACCGACGGCTGAGTCAACCAGCGCGTCGATTCTAGGCAGGGGGTAACAATCCTTAGGGAATGATTTATTAAGTAAAGAAAAGTCGATACAAATCCTCCATTTAACTCCTCCCTTTTTCACCATAACGACGTTGGAGACCCAGCCCGGATACTGGATCTCCGATACAAAGCCTGCCTGTAGGAGCTTGCCTACCTCCTCGCGGATGGGTCCTTCCAACTTGTCGGCGATGGCCCTCCTCTTCTGGCGGATGGGGCGGGTGCCGGGTTTGAGGTTGAGGCGATGGCAAGCCACATCCGCGTCGATCCCGGGCATTTACGCGGCGCTCCAAGTGAAGACGTCTACGTTCTTTTGTACGCAAGCCAGAATCTCCGCTTGATCTTCCGGGTTGAGACCTCCGCTGACCCGGACCTTCTCCACCACCCCCAGTCGGGTGGTGACCTCGAGCTCCATGACCTCGTCACAGCCTCCAACCGGGACTGTTCTCCCCAAGCCCTCTCCTCCTCGGCACGAGTGAGAGCCTGGGTTCCTTCCTCGACCTCCTTCTCTACCAGCATCAGCTCCTCCGCCCCTCCCTCCTGGGCCTTCTCTCCTTCTTCCTCTCCTTCCACCTGGGGTCCCTCAGCTACTCCTTCTTGGGCATGGACTTCATCTCCCGCCAACCTTTCCTCGGCTACCTCTTTACCACCGGCCTCGGCCGCTTCCTCCATCATCTTATCCCATTCCTCCGCTTCTCCCATCCAGGAGATGGTGTTGACAGCCATCACGTAGCACTGCCTCGCCACCTTGGGACCCCCCCTAATCCGCACCTGAACCCCTCCGTTGTTGAACTTAAGGCATTGATGAAAGGTGGAGGGGACACAGCGGAACGCGCTGATGAGCGGCCGTCCGAAGATGGAGCTGTAGCTGCTTGGGGCGTCCACTATGACAAAACGGCAGTTTCTGGACTGCCCACCCAGGGTGACATGAAGTCCTACTCCCCCTTCTACTTCTTTCCTCTCCCCCGAGAATCCAAACAGAGGGCCATCCGAGGCCAACACCCTTCTGGGTTCCACCTCCATCTTGTCAAACGCCTTCTTGAAGATGACGTTGACCGAACTCCTGTTGTCCACCAGGATTCGGGAGACGGTGAAGTTTTCGATCGCCATCTGAATAACCAGCGCGTCGCAGAACGGGTCCTCATAGCCCGGCATGTCTTTCTGGGTGAAAATGATTTTTTCGGCCGGGGGCGGAGTGGTGGAGGTCGAAGCCACGCTCCGGCGGTAGATGGTATGGAGGCTAGCCTTGCGGGTCGCCTCTACCCCTACCCCCCATGGATCACCCCGATCCCTCCTCTACTTCCCATATCAGCTCTATCCTCACACCTTTCCTCATCCTCCTCTCGAGGTTCGACCTCCACGATCCTTACTGGCTGCTGCTGCGGTGGCGCGGGCGCTCTGCCCCTCTTTACTTCCAGGAACTCCGGACAGGTGTCCGTCGAGTGACCTTCCACATCATGAAAGATACAATATGGCAACTTCACTTCCCCTGCATCAGCCTCTGCCACCCTATTCCTTCTCCTCCTAGCGACTGCCGTTTCCACCTCTCCTCCCCTTCCTCTTCCTCTTCCTCTTCCTATTCCAATTGCCATGGACTGTTGGGGAGGGGGAGGCATTTACATCGGACCTTGCCTCCACCCTAACTGATGGGCCCTCCATTGACCTCCGACATCGTTACCCCTTCCTGGGCCGTAACCCCTTCCCTGCCCTTGCATTCCTCCACCTTGCGGCCTCCATTCCCCCTCCGGGGCCCGGGGCTCTTCCCTTCTCCTGACCTCCTGCTGCCTCACCTCCGGCTCACTGAGCTTTGCTAGCCTCTTGGTGAGCTCCGGATTGGCTTCCTCACTCGCGACTTCCTCCGACACCCTCTCCATCAGCTCTTCAAAGGAGACGGGGGCTTTTCTCTTCAACGCCATCTTGAAGAAACTCTCTTTCAACCCGACCGTGAAGGCGAGTTGGAGTGCAAACCCATGCATCTCCTGAGTGAGCTGCACTTCCTCCTGGAACCGATCGGCATACTGAGACAGCGACTCCCTGGGTCCCTGCTTCACTGCGAAGAGGGAATCAGCGTCCTTCTTCCTCTTTTTTGAGGTCGAGAACCTCAGCAAAAAACTTCGGCGCAAATCCTCGAACGAGTAGATTGACCCTGCAGGGAGATGATGGAACCAGTCCCTGGACTTCTCCTTGAGGGTGACGGCAAAGAGCCGACACTTGAAGGCATCTGACATCGGCCTGATGGAGACCGAGTCTTCGAAACTCTGCAGGTGCTGGACAGGGTCATCTCTTCTGTTGTAGTACACCCGGTCCCATTCTCCAAATCCCCCCGCAACGGGTGCGGAAAGCACCAGCTCGCAAAAGGGGCCTCCCCCTCCTATCACTCTTCCTGGCTCCACTCATCCCCCGAGCTCGCTCGCCAAACTTGAGCTCGCCGGGACTGTGCTCGCGAGGGCGGTGCTCGCCTGAACCACCCCGACCGTCGCCGCTTCCTCTTGGCGCGCACTCGCCTGCGTCGTGCTCGCTGGGACGGAGCTCGTCAGCATTGAGCTCGCCGGCACGGAGCTCGCCGGACTGGCGAACAACACTCGCCCTTCCTTGCCCTGACCTAGACCAACGACAACTTCCTTTCCAGCCCTCCCCCCTGGTGCCTCCTCGCCGACTGTTGTAGGGGGAGTGGGCGCCCGAGGGGCTGGGGTCGCAAACTCGCTTCGCAGAGCTGTGACCGTGAACCCCAAGGTGTCGAGCACCTCCTTTCTGAAATCTGCGAGCATTCTGGCCATCGCCTCCTGAGGTGTCTCGCCGAACTCCTCGCCTTGCTCTTCATCGCCCGCCATGTCCCTTCTCCGGAACTTTCTTGAACCAGCCACACTCCACGCTCACCACACCAAAATGTTGAAACCGATTTCTCGGTCTCTTGTGGAGCTCGAGGCCCTCAACGAATTGAGGGGCGACTAGCCCTTACCGGTCCCTCGGAAGAGGTAGGCAGATAACTTGGACAAAGAACAAAGACCCTGGTCTCAGCAAGGAGGTCCCTCCACTAACCCGGAAGATCGTTGAGCGCTTCCCCTCCCAAGCCAAAACTAAGACTTGGGCACCTTGGAGAGCTAGAGAGCTCAAACCAAAGCGACCTATGGAGAGAAGAAGGCTCAAAGATTCTGAAACCGGTCCTCTTCCAAGGTGCCCTTTAAGGTCTATTTATAGATTTTGGTTTTGTGGTCTGTCAATAGCCAACTCCCGCTGTCCATTCTTACTATCTGCACCCCAAATTGGACTGCTAACAGCCAAACTCCGCTGTTTGGAGGGGCTAGCCGCAGACCACCAGGAGTTTTCTGGTAAAAGACCACCCCAGGTACCGGCGAACCAGAGACCCTTGACCTGTTCTAGCGAACACGGGGCTCGCCAAAATGTCTGGCTGGCTCGCCTGGCTAGCAAAACTCCTTCGACTGACTGGCTCGCCTTCCTCTAGGGCTCGCCTGCCGAACCGCTCTTTAGCGAGTCGGGCTCGCCAAAATGGCTAACTGTACCCTAGAAGCGGCTATTTGCACCCCAAGGTCCCAGGCCTCCCTAGCGAACTCCTTCGACCGGCTGGCTCGCCTGCCTCTAGGGCCTCTCTCTCTTCTTGGGCTCGCCCTGCCTGGCTCGCCCATCTCTGGCTCGCTCCCTTGGGTATGCGAACCAGGGACCCTTCCAGGCGAACATCGGGGTTGTACAGTTCCCCTCAACTGGGTACATCTACTCTTCTACCCACTGGTAGGAATCCACTAGGAGGTTGTTGATAAGGTGCCCTCACACCAGGTGAGCTGCTGATAAGGTGCTCTAACCAAACTACAGGTTTTTGCTAAGGTGCCCTGTCACCGGGATTAACTTTTGAAGGGATTTATAACCCTGTACAGGATGGGATAAGGAAGTAAAAATAATGAAAAATAGAAGTTATATTGTTCTTCTCTGTATAAGAAGACTCTTGAAGATCCTGATTTGGAGTGGAATGGATCTGAATATGATGTTGAGGAAGGCTCCCCCTGTCTGATTAGATTTGATGACAGCTTGTGGATAGAGCTTCTTCTTTTAACTACTTCTTCCTTCTTTTGCAGTGATGATCCTGAGCAAGTAGTTGTGATTTGTGTCTCAGGATGTTTGTAATCTGCAGGAAAATGTTTGCAATGATGAACATATGAATTTCTCTTTATTTCTGTCGTGTGTTCTATCCTCTCTCTCTCTTTTTTTTTTCTTTCTCTGTAACCGTCCTTTTATAATATGAGAACCTTTACTCTTAATTTGAATTCTTCTCTTGGGAAGAAGGAAAGAGCTGAGGTCTCCATCAATGCTTTGACTCCTCGAGAGGATAACCTGACATTTCTTTTCATTGAAGCTATTCGCAACGACTAATAGTATTGATTGATCTGCAACGGCTAAGATGAGTAGTGAAAAGACAGTGAAAAGATATTAAAATAATTCAAAAAGAAATTCGACGATCCCAGCTCGACAAATGACTGGTTGAGCTCGCCGTCTGATGTGCTGAGCGATTGTCTCTATCTTGGGATTCGTAGACCGCTGAGATGGCTGAGCTTAGTTTGTCGAGCGCCGTTCAGAGAATGCCTGGCCGCTGAGATTATTCTGACAGAATTTGTCGAGCGTCGTTTGCCATCCGTCGAACGCTGTTCTGATGAGGATTTGTCGAGCGCCGTTTGACATCTGTCGAATGCTGTTCTGATGAGGATTTGTCGAGCGCTGGCTGACTGGAATTTGTCGAGCGTCGTTCGCCATTTGTCGAACACAGAGAGCTTGTATTATTTTCTTATGTATATTCTCCGATTCGATCGCATCATATTTAATTTATGTTTACTTAGATTTCTTAATTGATCTAAGTTATTAGATGACTTATTGATAAGAGGATGGATCCCAACTCAAATCAAAAGCTAAGGTTCCAACAATCTCCCCCTATTTGAGTTGGGATCAAGATTCAAGTTAAAACCTAGTAATCTGGAAATCTTCTTTTAGTCCAAACAACTTTTGATTGAAAATTTTCAAGTGCTGCAGCTTATTTCTTGAATTAAAATTTTCAATTGCAGCAACCTACGTAATCAGAGTGATTAAATCTTGTGGTCTGGTAATCTCTTCTATTTGGTTAGGATGCTATCAGTTTTAGTTTTTATTTTCTCCTTTTCTCTCTCACTTGGTTTCTCTGAATTTCTCATTTTCTTTCTCACTTGAGCTTTAATAAATTTTGTTCTTAAATTATTTGAGCAACTCTGCTTTCCTAGACTTGATTTCTGAATTAAAATTTTCAATTGCAGCAATCTTTAATGGATTTTAAGGAATGAAAAACTTTGTCTGATATCTTCCTTCTTAAAGAATCCCCTTATCAGAAGAGACTCACACTCAGTGCTTCTGATTATTTCTAATCAATGCAACTACAGTAGAATGCGCAACATAATTTGGAGAAGGTCTGTAAGAATTTGAAATATATCTGATAATGTTTTCAAAAGAATTTTAATTATAATTTGAGTGAGATTATTAAACATTTCCTTATAATTAAGTATATTGGCCTTTTTTACTTCATTAAAGTATAAACAAAAAAAGAGAATTCTTTGATAATCAATTTCTTTTTCTTTAGAAATTTGTTCAATCTTTTTGGCCTGCATTTTGAGATTTCTCTCATTGGTTGTGCTTGCCATAGAAAATTTGTTTTTAAGTAAAACAGTTTGTTCTCTTGATGATTTCAAATTTTCTTGAAGTTCACTATTCTCAGGAGTTAGAAAATCTAATTTTGTTAACTCTTTTAAAATTTTATTTTCAAATTTTATTAAGTCTGTAAATGTTAATTTAAGGTCAGACTTGACAGTATTAGAGGTAAAGTTGGAAGTTGGAGTTACCTCATTTACCTTTTCTAATTTAGCTTCTGCATTTGGATTTTGGTATGATCCATTTATGGCCATCATGCAGAAAGCTCTAGCTCTGTGCTCCTTTTCTTTTTCTTCTTCACTCAGATTTATTGATGGTTTTGCATCATAAATACATTTAGTTAAAGGAAGAAGAGGGTTCATTTACCATCCTAGAGAGGGAGTTCCAGATTCCTCTTGCAGAAGTGCAGTCTTCAACTTTTTGAAGAATGTCTCTTGACACAGATTGAGTTAAGATCTGCATAGCTTTGGCATCTGCATCTGTTGAGTGGTCTGACGATGTGGTAGGTTCTGTAGATGGGGAAGGTCCTTTATGTTTATCGGTCTTCCCATCATCAGTACCAACTTTGAATTTATCTGGCTTCATTTTGCAAACACGGGCAGTGACATCAGTTTCTCTATTGGTAGTCTTCTTTGAAGAAGATATATCAGCTCCAACATAAACAGGCCCTTTCATTGCTCTCGAAGGGGACACGAGACTCGTGGAACTAGGTAATGCAGGTGTAGCTGCCTTTGATGATATGAGGGGAGGTCCTGTCAAAATAGATTTGTAAATTTCTTCATCTTTAGCATTCATATATAGTTTAATTCTAACTTGCCATAATGATATATTATCTAAATTAAATATGGGTCGATCTGAGAACAGAAAGGTTTCTTGTGCCATTTTGAAAACCCTAAGAACTAAAAGTGATCTTTTTGATTTCAGGTGTTAGCCTGTGTGAAAAATCAACTCATCTGATACCAATTGAAAGTGGAGGTTTAAGGTCTTATTTATCTTATTAAAAGATCTTGTTTAAGTTTGTTTTCAGAGTAAGTAATAAATCTGTTTATGTATAGGTTAGTTTGATGATTTCTGATTTCTATATGAGTAATAAGATCTGACTGTTAAAGTGCATCTATATAAATATAATACACGAGGTGAAACAAAAAGATAAAAACAGGCAATCAACAGATGACACAAAATATATAGTAGTTCCCCTCAACTGGGTACATCTACTCTTCTACTCACTGGTAGGAATCCACTAGGAGGTTGTTGATAAGGTGACCTCACACCAGGTGAGCTGTTGATAAGGTGCTCTAACCAAACTGCAGGTTTTTGCTAAGGTGCCCTGTCACCGGGATTAACTTTTGAAGGGAGCTATAACCCTGTACAGGATGGGATAAGGAAGTAAAAATAATGAAAAACAGAAGTTATATTGTTCTTCTCTGTATAAGAAGACTCTTGAAGATCCTGATTTGGAGTGGAATGGATCTGAATATGATGTTGAGGAAGGCTCTCCCTTTCTGATTAGAGTTGATGACAGCTTGTGGATAGAGCTTCTTCTTTTAACTACTTCTTCCTTCTTTTGCAGTGATGATCCTGAGCAAGTAGTTGTGATTTGTGTCTCAGGATGTTTGTAATCTGCAGGAAGATGTTAGCAATGAAGAACAAATGAATTTCTCTTTATTTCTATCGTGTGTTCTATCCTCTCTCTCTTTTTTTTTCTTTATCTGTACCTGTCCTTTTATAATCTGAGAACCTTTACTCTTAATTTGAATTCTTCTCTTGGGAAGAAGGAAAGAGCTGAGGTCTCCATCAATGCTTTGACTCCTCGAGAGGATAACCTGCCGTTTCTTTTCATTAAAGCTATTCGCAACGGCTAATAGTATTGATTGATCTGCAACGGCTAAGATGAGTAGTCAAAAGACCGTGAAAAAGATATTAAAATAATTCAAAAAGAAATTCGACGATCCCAGCTCGACAAATGACTGGTTGAGCTCGTCGTCTGATGTGCTGAGCGATTGTCTCTATCTTGGGATTCATTGACCGCTGAGATGGCTGAGCTGAGTTTGTCGAGCGCCGTTCAGAGAATGCCTGGCCGCTGAGATTATTCTGACTGAATTTGTCGAGCGCCGTTTGCCATCTGTCGAACGCTGTTCTGATGAGGATTTGTCGAGCGTCGTTTGCCATCTGTCGAACGCTGTTCTGATGAGGTTTTGTCGAGCGCTGGCTGACTGGAATTTGTCGAGCGCTGTTCGCCATTTGTCGAACATAGAGAGCTTGTATTATTTTCTTATGTATATTCTACGATTCGATCGCATCATATTTAATTTATGTTTACTTAGATTTCTTAATTGATCTAAGTTATTAGATGACTTATTAATAAGAGGATGGATCCTAACTCAAATCAAAAGCTAAGGTTCCAACACTCAAAGTTGGCTTGAGTGTGCCGGTCTCACTTTGAGGTCGCGCGGTTTGAGATATTTGTCTGACCGGTTTCTGTGTTCGCAGGTTAGCATCTTGCAGCTCGCGGTCAGCTTGTTTCCTTCTTCCAGCTTTGAAAAACCCAGTTCGTGCGGACTGTGTTTTGGTGTTCGCGGTCCGTGCAGCGGACTCAGTTGATCAGGCGGTCTTAAGTGTCCAGGCGGTCTTGAGTTGCGGTTTGTCGCAGATAGCAGTTCTTCATTCAGAGTTCGCGGGTTCTTCTTTGATCAAGACCGTGCGGTCTGGGCGATCAAGAAGTGCGGATTGTTTGTTTTCAGCAGAGAAATAATGCAGCGAGTTGGCGGTCGGGGGTTGCGGTCTGGCAGGTGCGGTCTGAACTCTGTTCGCGCGGTCTTAGCGGATTCCGTCCGGCTTGTCTGTTCGCGCGGTCTGGCGATCTCAAGTGCCAGGTCACTGTAGCTCGTTTTATCTTTGTGTTGTGTGCTTCTCTCCTCCGTGATTCTTATGAATCATGTCTCGCCATGTATACCTCGCATTGTAAAGAGATAGTTAATGCCATAGTACTATACGTTCTTCTCATTGTCACTATTGTGCTACACTTGTGAAAGGATTTGGAAGTGTGCTCCGCATTATTTTACTTCACCTCCGGACCTCAAGTTTTTTCAACATGGTATCAGAGCTAGGTTGCTGAGGTTGCGAAGCAGAAAGTGCTGATACTTCTCTCAGGTTTCTCAAGTGGTAGCAAATCAGTGGGATAGCAATAGAAGTAGGATATGCTAGAGGTCTCAGTATTGAGCTCCTTACGCAGACTAACTTCAAGAAGTGGAAGTCTTGCATGGAGAGCTATCTTCTTAGCGAGGACTTCTGGGAGGTTGTTGGAGGAGAAGCTAGACAAGTTGTGGTTCCTGCTGATGGTAATGCTGAGCTCGTGAAGGCTTGGAGAAGAACGAATGCTAAGGCGAAGTTCACTCTCAAGCGAGCTATCATTCCAGAGTTGTTTGATCACATCATCGGGTGTGGATCAGCTGCTGAGATTTGGACAGCCTTGGATGGCTTGTTCAATAAGAAGAATGTAGCGAGGATACAGTACTTGGAGAATGAGCTGGCGAAAGCAACTCAAGGAGATTTGTCCATTTCTACATTCTTCTTGAAGATGAAGAACCTCTGCGCAGAGATATCGATTTTGGACCCGAATGAGCCTATCTCAGAAGCTAAGCTGAAGAGGCACATAATCCGCAGCTTGCGGAGGGAGTATGTTGCCTTTGTTACTTATGTTCAAGGCTGGGCCAATCAGCCTTCGTTGCTGGAGCTGGAAAACTTACTTGCTTCGCAGGAAAGTTTGGCAAAGCAAATGGCTGGAATGTCGGTCTCTGGGGGAGAAGGCGAGGTTCTGTTCTCTGGCAAGAAGAAGAAATGGGACAAGAAAAAGAAGAAGTCGTCTGGAGATGATGGTTCATCTACTTCGTATCAACAGGAGAGGAGCTATGCTCCTAAGCGTGATGGGAAGAAGCAAGAAGGACCTAGATGCTTCAGGTGCAATAAGGTTGGTCATTTCAAAAGGGACTACAAGGTCAATCTTCAGTCGGGGCATGCTGCAGGGAAGGAGGAGGCTGGTTCCAATTCAGAAGGTAGTTGGGGGTGGTGGAGGAGCTTTCATGATGGGCACGTGTGTTCGGGCCATGACTTCCATCAACTATCGAGACGATTGGATTGTTGACTCTGGGTGTGGTCATCACCTCACTGGGGATGAGTCAAAGTTCTCCTCGCTGCAAAAATATGCAGGTAATGACGCTCTCATTACGGCTGACGATACTATTCATGCAGTTGAGAAGGAGGGTGTGGTTTCATTGAATGATGATAGAGGTACTCTTACGTTGAAGAGTGTCTATCACATTCTGAGGATGAAGAAAAACAACTTCTCGGTAACCAATGCGGTGGACGCTGGCTATCACGTTCTGTTTGGTCCAACAGAAGTGAAATTTCTCTGAAACGTTTCAGCGGTGAAAGATGAAGTCACTCATATTGGGAGACGGGTGAATGAATTGTTTGTTATTTCAAAAAGTTCCTATGTTGAAAAGATGAGGGCTAACGACAACGCTCCTATCTGGCATGAAAGTCTTGGGCATGTTGGAATGGATAAGCTGAAAGCTATGGAGGGTAGAGGCCTGGCGAAAGGTCTGCCTAGCTTGTCATCTTTTGGGGATGGTCATATTTGTGCAGGTTGTCAGTTTGGTAAAGCTCAGCGCTTTCCATTTGATAAATCACAAAGCAGATGTAAAAGACCATTGGAGTGCATCCATGGTGATCTGTTTGGACCTACCAACACTGCCAGTCTTGGAGGTAGTAGGTATATGCTGATCTTGGTTGATGACTTCACTAGATATACTTGGGTATATTTTCTGAAGGAGAAGTCGGAGGCGTTCGAGAGGTTTGTGGAGTTCAAGGAGCTGGTGGAAGGTCGGTTAAACCTGCGGGTGAAGAAGTTCATAACAGACAATGGAGGGGAGTTCACCTCCAAGGAGTTCTTTAGCTTCTACAGGAAGCATGGAATCCAAAGGGAGCTTTCTTGTGCTCACACTCCACAACAGAACGGAGTTGCAGAGTGGAAGATCCGTCACCTGACGGAGACTTGCAAATGCTGGCTTCATGCCAAGAGTATCCCAAAGTCCTTTTGGGCAGAGGGAATGTCTTCTACGGCCTATGTTATCAACTGGATGCCTCTCAGCCCCATCAACATGAAGACCCCTCATGAGTTAATGTTTAAGGAGAAGCCAAGCGTGGAACACTTTCGAGTGTTCGGTTCTACCTGCTATATGCATGTTCTGGATGCCCTTCGAACGAAGCTAGATGCTAAGGCAAGGAAGATAGTCATCGTCGGTTATGATGAACGGAAGAAAGGGTGGAGATGCATGGATCCCGAGACACAGAGATATGTGGTCTCTAGGGATGTGGTATTTGACGAGCTGGCGTCATACCAAGGTAACTCTTCTGTTGAGTTACAAGGAAGCAGGGTAGGTAGAGGACCAGATGAAGCTGCAAGGGAAGCTCTGGTGGAGTTGCATGTTTCTCCAGGTGCTCCAGGGATTTCTAGCTCTGGGTCAGGTGCTTCAGGTTCTGGAAGCAGGGGGAGTGAGGCTCCATGTCTACCTGGTTCAGAGTAAAGCTCTGAGGAGTTCCAAGAGGACCATTATTCCACCTGATCGGTATACAGTCGGGAATTTGGTGAGCTTTGTCTCATGTTTTTTCGCAGGTCCCCTGGATGAGAGAGAGCCATCTTGTTATGAAAACATCGTTGGAGTCAAGGAGTGGGAAGGAGCCATGGATGAAGAGATGGCTGCCCTCGGGAAGAATGAGACTTGGGACTTGGTGCCTAAGGTTGAGGGGGTTACTCCGGTGAGTTGCAAGTGGGTTTTCAAGCTAAAGAAGAAGGCTGACGGAAGTATTGAGCGGTACAAGGCTTGCCTTGTAGCTCGTGGTTTCTCTTAGAAGTATGGGGAGGATTATGAAGAAACATTTAGCCCCATTGCCAAGATGACTTTGGTCCGGGTGGTGATCGCTTTGGCAGCTTGCCAAGGGTGGAAGATTTGGCAACTCGATGTGAAGAATGCTTTCTTATATGGCGAGATTGACAAGGATATCTTCATGGATCAGCCAAATGGGTATGTATCCGAAGAGCACCCAAGATATGTTTGTAAGCTCAAGAAGGCTCTTTACGGCTTGAAGCAAGCGCCTCGAGCGTGGTATGGGAAGATCGCAGAATACCTCCAGTTTTGCGGTTACTTTGCTTCTGATTCTGATTCGAGCTTGTTTGTAAAGAAGAAAGGGGAGCTTCAGGTCTTGGTGCTGCTATACGTTGACGATTTGATCGTCACCGAGAATTCTGAGATGGAGGTATCTAGGCTTCGTGCTGAGCTAGCTATCAGATTTGAGATGAAGGACTTGGGTGGCTCCACCATTTCCTTGGGCTTGAAGTGGAGAGGAAAGAGAGCGGTATGCTCGTTTCCCAGAAGGGCTATGCGGATCGAATCGTGAAGAGATTCGGCATGGAATGGGGAAGAGCAGCTCTACTCCACTAGATGTTGGAGTTCATCTTCGACGAGATGAAGGAAAGGTTCTTACCGATCCTTTGGTGTTCCGGGCTTTGGTCGGAAGCTTGATATACTTGACGATCATGAGGCCAGATATTGCGTATGCAGTTGGCAGGGTGAGTCGGTTTATGATAGAGCCTCGGAAGCCTCATCTTGTGGCGGCTAGGAGTATATTGAAATATGTCAAGTCCACCTCGGATTTGGGTCTCTTCTATGGGAGAGATTCGTGATTTTGCTTGCACGGGTACATGGACGAAGATTATAGAGGAGATTCGGATGATCGGAGATCGACGTTTGGGTATGTCTTTATGATAGGCTCTACAGCTATATCATGGTGCAACAAGAAGCACGATTCTGTGTCTGTCTCTACCACGGAAGCAGAGTACAAAGCTTCAGCTTTGGCGGCTCAGGAAGCCATCTGGCTTAGGAGACTTGTGGAGGACGTTCATAGGGAGGTGGGAGGTCCTACTCTTCTATGTGGTGACAACGAGAGTGCTCTCAAACAGGTGAACAATCCAGTTTGTCCCGCGCGTACGAAGCACATAGAGATTCATCACCATTTCATTCGTGAGAAGGTGTTGGAGTGATCTCTGATTGTGGATCATGTGCAGAGCAAGGAGAACGTTGCTGACATATTTACTAAGTCGCTGGCGAAGGGACCTTTTGGTCGGTTGCAGAGTTTGCTTGGGCTGACTTCCACTTCCCACTTCAAGGGGGAGTGTTAAATTTTTGAAGTGGAAGTGGATTTGAGCTGAGCAGTCTATGGATTGGAGACCGCAGAGACCGCGCAGTCTGCGCTGGTTCTCTAGTTGGTTTTGTCTCAGCGGTTTTGTCTCAGCGGTCTGATCTGGGAGACCGCCTCTTCTGTCCAGGAGGCATGCGCGGGTTGGTCTGGCGACTTGTTCTAGTCGGCCAGATGTTCTTGGAAGGAGACCGGGCGGTCTGTTTATTGAGACCGCAGTGACCGGGCAGTTTGGTTGTAACCGCAAGGTTAATAAAGGAGCTATGATCTTTGCCGAGGTCGGGCGGTCTGCTTTGCGAGACCGCTTGCGATCTGATGGGCGATTATTTTATCCCGGTTGTGCGGTGACGACATCCGTCTACCCGCCTATAAATAGGGGTGTAGGGCCCGTCATTATTAACGAGAACTGTAAGAACTCAAAGTTGGCTTGATTGTGGCGGTCTCACTTTGAGGTCGCGTGGTTTGAGATATTTGTCTGTCTGGTTTCTGTGTTTGCAGGTTAGCAGCTTGCAGCTCGCGGTCAGCTTGTCTCCTTCTTCCAGCTTTGAATAAACCAGTCCGGGCGGACTGTGTTTTGGTGTTCGCGGTTTGTGTAGCGGACTCAGTTGATCAGGTGGTCTTAAGTGGCCAGGCGGTCTTGAGTTGTGGTTTGTCGCATATAGCAGTTCTTCGTTTAGAGTTCGCGGGTTCTTCTTTGATCAAGACCATGCGGTCTGAGCGATCAAGAAGTGCGGACTGTTTGTTTTCAGTAGAGAAATAAAGCAGCGAGTTAGCGGTCTGGGGTTGCGGTCTGGTAGGTGCGGTCTGTACTCTGTTTGTGCGATCTCAGCAGCTTCCGTCCGTCTTGTCTGTTCGCGCATTCTGGCGGTCTCAAGTGCCAGGTTGCTGCAACTTGTTTTATCTTTGTGTTGTGTGCTTCTCTCCTCCGTGTTTCTTATGAATCATGTCTCGCCATGTATACCTCGCATTGTAAAGAGATAGATAATGCCATAGTACTATTCATTCTTCTCATTGTCACTATTGTGCTACACTTGTGAAAGGATTTGGAAGTGTGTTCCGCATTGTTTTACTTCACCTCCGGACCTCAAGTTTTTTCAACACTTAAAAGTCTAAAGAAGCAAAATCTGAGTAAGCATTTCTATTCTAGAGTATATTTTCTTCTCTCATATTTTCTCAAGGGATCAACAACAGCTGAACCAGAAGATCAAAAGCTCAAGTCTTCAATCTGTGAAGACAGTCTAAGTTCAAATCTATTGAAGAAGAAGAAGCTTTCTGTACAAGCTTCTAAGAAGACTCCAACTCTAACAAGCTTATACTTGATGAGTCTAAGTATTTTACTTTATTTTAAAACCACAACTATCCCTGTAGGAGTCAGCTGTGACTCTGAGTTTTGTAGGAGATCTAGGATATCTGAGTTTGTAGGATCTTGGCTCTAAGGTAGGAGATTCTGATACTCTGAGGTAGGATCTGGCTACAGATCTGAGATTCTAGGAGCTGTGACTCTGATTTTTGTAAGATCCTTAGGATCTGAGAATTGCAGAAGTTGCCTAGCATAGCACACTGTTAAATAGGTGGGAGGGACAGTGGACTACCTCTTGACACACTATCCTGAAGGGAACCACTATAAATTCTGTGTGTTTTTCTGTGGTTAATTGTGTTGTGGTGTGCTTGTGCTAGACATTTATATTGCTAGATAATTTTTGAAAACACCTAATTACCCCCTCTACGTGTAATTATAGACAACCCATTTCTTTCACATGCTAACATCTAATGGTCAAATAGTGGGCCTCAAACTTAGGTATTTTGATAGGAACCAATGGTTACCAGATTCGCAAACCCAAAAACCATCCACAATATTTATGAGCAACATCTTTCTACAACTATATCCTCAGCTTCAGCAGTAGAAGTGGAGATTGAGGTTTGTTTTTTGCTAAACCAAGAAATCAATCTAGAACCAAGGAATTGACAAGTTCCTGAGGTGCTTTTTCTATCAAGCCTGCACCCAGCATAATCTGCATCTGAGTAGCCTACTAACTTAAATCCAGACTTTGTAGGATACCATAAGCCAAGTTCAGGTGTACCCTTTAGATATCTAAGTATTCATTTGACATAATAGTATGTCGGGCCTGCTAACTGTATGTCTGGTCAACCTGAAATCTAGCACATATATAAGTAGCAAACATTATGTCTAGCCTGCTAACTGTAAGATAGAGAAGCGAGTCAATGGCTGCTCTATAATTCTTTTGATCAAATGACTTACCCTTTTCATCTTTATCAAGTACAGTATTGGTAGCCATGAGGGTTTTCATGGTAGAGGCATTTTCCATCCCAAATTTCTTGATAAGCTCTTTAGTGTATTTGGATTGGGATATGAAAATGTCATCTATACTTTACTTTATTTGAAGTCCAAGAAAGTATGATAATCCCCTCATTCAATTCATCTCAAACTTAGACTGCATTAGGTCAGCAAACCTTTTGTAAAGTCTTTGGTTTATAGAGCCAAATATGATGTCATCTACATATATTTGTACTAAAGTAGCTGATTCTTATGTGCTCTAGTGAAAAGTGTTATATCCACATTGTCTCTTACAAAGGAGTGTTCTAGAAGAAAGGTGGACAAGGTCTCATACAAAGCTCTTTGAGCTTTCTTGAGACCATGCAATACATTATCTAACCTATAAACAAAAGAGGGATGAGATAGATTGAAAAAACTTGGGGGATGCTCTACATATAGTTCTTCTTGAAGAGTTACATTAAAAAATGCACTCTTCACATCCATCTGATATACCTTGATTTTCATATGAGAATCATAAGCAAGAAACATCCCAATTGCTTCTAGTCTAGCCACTGGAGCAAAAGTCTGGTTGTAGTCAATTCCATCTTCTTGTCTCTATCCTTGAGCAACTAGTCTAGCTTTATTTCTTATTATAATTCCATTTGAATCCATCTAATTTTTATATACCCATTTTGTTCCAATAATTGGTTAGTTTCTTGGTCTTTCCACTAAAGTCCAGACTCTATTTCTTTCAAATTATGCAAGCTCCTCTTGCATGGAAGCTATCCAGTGAGGATCATTGTCCGCTTCTTCAGACTTCTTAGGTTTATATTTGGAGAGGAAGCACTGCCACATGGACTCATTTGTAAGTTGATGTCTGGTCTTCACTCCCACAGTCATATCTCCTATAACTTGAGAAGGAGGGTGATCCTGTAAAGTTATTCTAGTTCTTGTCAAAATGTTTAGTGGGTTCATAAGCTCATTGATTTCTTCTTCTTCTTCATTGGTTGTAGTAGCATCGTTTTCTTCCTATTGAATAGTGCCTTGTTCTGGTGGACTAGGTTCCTTGATGGCATCATCATTTTCAACAGAGTCTTCATCTGATTCACTATCAGTTTGTTGTTTTCTTTTTTCATGGCAGCCTGATGAGTGATTCATAATACTCAACATTTCAACTTGATCTGCAAGTTGATCTTCCTCCTGCAATGTAACATTGGTGGAAGTTTCCTTCCCCTTGGAAAACATGTTAGTTTCATCAAATACTACAAGCATTGACTCTTCAATTTTCAGAGTACTCTTATTATAACACCTATAAGCCTTGCTTTATGAAGAGTATCCCAAGAATATTCCATCATCAGCCTTCTGATTGAATCTGTCTAATGAATCTTGAGAGGATCTTGAAAGTGTCAGACTTGGCTCTTAGAAAGAACACCCAACTGACTCTAGAAAAATCATCTACAATAACTAAGGTATAATACTTGCCTGCTAAGCTTTAAGTGGAGATTGGACCAAAGAGATCCATGTGCAACAGGTAAAGGATTCTAGGGGAATCATTCTTACCAATTGGTTTAATAAGGATTTTGTCTGTTTTCCTAATTGGCAGGCTCTACAAGGATGATCCTTTTTGAACTTATTGGTAAGACTCTTACTAGATTGTTCTTTGATAGCTTAGCTATTATTTTAAGGTTAAATGACTAAGTCTCCTAATCCATAATTAATTACTTTCAAAGTTAGAATTAAACAATCAAATTTCAGATTTAGAGTAATTGAAATCTACTACATACACTTTACCATTTCTAAGGCCAGTTAATACAATTTGATTAGTTAATGAACGAACAAAATGGCATAATGATTTAGTGAATACAACCTTATATTCACCATCACATAATTGACTAATGCTAATTAGGTTATGTTGAAGACCTTCAACATAAGCTACCTTAGAGAAGGAAATTTCTCCAACTCTGAGCACACCATATCCTCTGGTCTGACCAGAGTGAGAGTTACCAAAAATTACCTTAGGGCTTCCTTAGCCTTGTTATTTTCCAGCACATCTTTTGCTCGAATCATATGCATGGAGCATCCACTATCCAAGTACCACTGCTAGTTTGTGGTAGGACAGGCTCTTTTCTGCACATAAATTTAATCATTAGCATGGAACCTCACTTACTGGGTCCCTTTCTTCTACCATCATAAGGAGTGCAGGTTTATTATACCAACAATATTTTGTTTTATGTCCAATTTTGGAACAATAATAACATCTAGAATTAAAGTGAGAACTAGCAGGAGGAAATTTAGATTTATTTAAAGCATTTTCTGGAAACATACGTCGAGAAGATGCCGTCACATCTCTAGGGTTGTGTCAAAAGTAGTTCGACTTGTCTGCATAGTTGCATCGATAAAAGGTCGATGCATGATGCTGGTTTCGTTGAGAATGATTCGACACACCTTCATACCTGCTTCGTGTTAATGTCGAAACACTTGCAAAACTCTGTTAAGTTGCATTCGACGCATCTTTAAGGTTGCATCGAGTTCTATTAGATGAATAATTTCTTTTATTAAAAATCTGATTATTATTGATTGATTTTTCTAGAGGATGTTTGCCTAGAATTCCTTTTTGATCATTAATGTTCACCCTATTAAGTACAGTGCCTTTATCAGGATGATTATGAAGTTCTTCATAAAATTATATACTTCCATTTTGTTAATCATCGCTGGATCTAATAAATACTACATGACTCTCCCATGCAGATTTGTTGGAAGCTACATTACTAACTGAAGGATCTTCCCCCAATCTAAGATATTTAAATCTCATAGAGAGATTCTCAGTGATATCTCTTAGCTTTTGACTCATCTCATTGAGTGAAACTTCAAAGGCCTTTGACTTTGTAAGCTCTTCCTTTAATGTTAAATTTTCAGCAATTAATTTATCTATTTCTTTTTCCTTCTTATATACCTCACCCCTTAATTCATAATTATCAGAATATACATCCTCCTCCTTAAAATCTTCTAATTCTTTTCTAAGTGTTTTTGTACAACCCTGTATTCGCCGAGTGTGCCCCCGAGGCCCAAGATATTTTTAGGCCCAATATTTCCAAAGGGCGCGACCTCGGGAGGAGGAGGGGTGAGCATTTGGAGGGAGTCGAGTCTGAGAGGCGCATCCCAGGACTGTTCCTTTGTGGGGGCGAGCTGGGAGGGCCGGGAGGCCTCCGGCTCACCCAGAGCATTGTGAGGGCGAGCCGGGGAGGGCCGGGAGGCCTCCGGCACGCCCAGAACCTTGTGGGGGCGAGCTGGGAGGGTCGGGAGGCCTCCGGCTCGCCCAGAACTTTGTGGGGGCAAGCCGGGAGGGCCGGCAGGGCCGGGAGGCCTCCGGCTCACCCAGACCCTTGTGGGGGCGAGCTGGGAGGGCCGGGAGGCCTCCGGCTCTCCCAAAGCCTTGTGGGGGCGAGCTGGGAGGGCCGGGAGGCCTCCGGCTCGCCCAGAGCCTTGTGGGGGTGAGCTGGGAGGGCCGGGAGGCCTCCGGCTCGCCCAGACCCTTGTGGGGGCGAGCTGGGAGGACCGGGAGGCCTCCGGCTCGCCCAGAGCCTTGTGGGGGCGAGCCGGGAGGGCCGGGAGGCCTCCGGCTCGCCTAGACCCTTGTGGGGGCGAGCTGGGAGGGCCGGGAGGCCTCCGTCTCGCCCAGAGCCTTGTGGGGGTGAGCTGGGAGGGCCGGGAGGCCTCCGGCCCGCCCAGAGCCTTGTGGGGGCGAGCTGGGAGGGCCGGGAGGCCTCCGGCTTGCCAAGACCCTTGTGGGGACGAGCTGGAAGGGCCGGGAGGCCTCCGGCTTGCCCAGAGGCTTGTGGGGGCGAGCCGGGAGGGCCGGGAGGCCTCCGGCTCGCCCAGAGCCTTGTGGGGGCGAGCTGGGAGGGCCGGGAGGCCTCCGGCTCGCCCAGAGCCTTGTGGGGGCGAGCTGGGAGGGCCGGGAGGCCTCCGGCTCGCCCAGAGCCTTGTGGGGGCGAGCTGGGAGGGCCGGGAGGCCTCCGGCTCGCCCAGAGCCTTGTGGGGGCGAGCTGGGAGGGCCGAGAGGCCTCCGGCTCGCCCAGAGCCTTGTGGGGGCGAGCTGGGAGGGTCGGGAGGCCTCCGGCTCGCCCAGAGCCTTGTGGGGGCGAGCTGCGAGGGCCGGGAGGCCTCCGGCTCGCCTTGACCCTTGTGGGGGCGAGCCGGAAGGGCCGGGAGGCCTCCGGCTCGCCCAGAGCCTTGTGGGGGCGAGCCGGGGAGGCCGGGAGGCCTCCGGCTCGCCCAGAGCCTTGTGGGGGCGAGCTGGGAGAGCCGGGAGGCCTCCGGCTCGCCCAGAGCCTTGTGGGGGCGAGCTGCGAGGTCCGGGAGGCCTCCGGCTCGCCTAGACCCTTGTGGGGGCGAGCCGGGAGGGCCAGGAGGCCTCCGGCTCGCCCAGAGCCTTGTGGGGGCGAGCCGGGGAGGCGGTCTGCTCCGGCTCGCCCTGCTCCAAGTCGGGTAGGCGGTCTGCGTTTAGCGCCCAAGAGTAGCGGGATTTGGCTATCTGCAGCCCAGTTCAAGGGGATTTTGGTAATCTGGCAGACCAGTTTTCGGCTATTTGCAGCCCAACTTCAGAAATCCTATAAATAGGACCAAGGGGGCACCATTTGGAGGGAGCTCATTCTAGGCTAGCTCTCTCCCTCACTCTCTCCCTCCCCAAGTCTCTCTAGGGGGTGAGGAGAGCCTCCAGTGGTGCCCAAGCTCAGTAGTGGCTTGGGAGGGTAAGTTCCTAGGGAACTTCCGGGTATGTGGCGGGACCTCCCCACTAAGCTCTTGGTCCAGTTCCTAGTTCCAACACCTTCAACCTAGAGCTCTCCCTTGGGAGGAGTAAGGATTGGTCGCCCCTCGGCTAGCTGAGGGCCCCGAACTCCACTGAGACTAAGTCTTGTTCGCAAGTCTCGGTTTCAACACATGGTGCGGTGAGCGTGGAGTGTGACCGATTCAAGAAACTCTCAAGATGAGCTCCATGGCTGGAGGTGGAGGATCTGACCCAGGTCGCTCGCAACCCCCGGTGGATGGAGCGACGTTGGAGATGTTTGAAAATTTCAGGCAAGAGATCCTGCAGACCTTGCAGCTAACTTTCGCCACGATAGGCGAAGGCATGAGAGGAGGTGGTCCGGAGGTCTCGCCCCAGCAAGTAGGTGAGAGCCCTCCAGGCCAGCAGCCCAGGAAGGAGGTACAAGTGGGGGGGAGTGGGGAGGCATTCGGCCCCCACTCGCTCAGTCCCCTAGGAGGGGGTGAGTGGGGAGGTCCCAGACCCCCACTCGCCCAGCCCCAAGGGGGCGATTGGGGAGGTCCCAGACCCCCACTCGCCCAGCCCGAAGGGGGCGAGTGGGGAGGTCCCAGACCCCCACTCGCCCAGCCCCAAGGGGGCGAGTGGGGAGGTACCAGACCCCCACTCACCCAGCCCCAAGAGGGCGAGTGGGGAGGTGTCAAACCCCATCTCGCCCAGCCCGAAAGGGGGGCGAGCATAAGAAGTCCTTTGTGTGAGCTGATCCTCTCGGCCCCGGTTCCAGAGGGGTTCGGAAGGATGGAGATGTCTCACTACTCCGGCACGGATGACCCCGTCCTGCACCTGCAGTGGTTTGAGTACATGGTCTCCATTAGGCCCATAACGGACGCTTTCAAGTGTCGACTCTTCGCGACAACTCTGAAAGAGAAGGCTAGAGATTGGTTCCAACAGCTCCCCGCGGGATCCATCTATGCCTTCGAAGACTTACGCCGAGTTTTCCTGCTACGCTTCTCGACGTCAAGAAAGAGGAAGAAAGATGCCGAAGCACTTTTCAAGATCAAGCAAGAGCCAGAGGAGTCGCTGGCTCACTATCTGGAACGGTTCAGGGAGGAGGTTCTCCTCGTCCAAGAGGTGCCCGGGTACACCCTCAAGCTTGCCTTCATGTTGGGGCTGCGGGAGGGTTTCTTCAAGATGGACCTCAAGAGAAGAGCTCCTTTGTCCTTTGAAGAGTTGATGGAAAGGGTGGAAGAAGAAGTTGAGAGTGAGGAGGCCAACCCGGAGTTCACAAGAAGGCTGGCTAAGCTGAGTGAGCCAGAGGTAAGGCAGCAGGGGAGAAGAGTAGGGGCTCCCAAGAGAAAGTTCAACCAAGAGGAAGGCAACTTCCAGGAAGAGGAGGTTGACCCCCCTAGGTGGGGGCAGAGGCCGAGGGCATCCCCTCCACCGCCTCAACAGGCCATGGCGATTGGCTGGGAAAAAAAGAGGAGAGTCAGAAAAGCAGGAAGAAGAGGAAGAGGGGGTAGGGTGGAGTTACCCTATTGTGACCTCCACGATGAGGAAGGTCACGCGATGATCAACTGTCCTGAGTTCTTGGAATTGAAGGAAGCGAGGGGTTTGGTGCGGCAACAACAACAACCAATTGGGAACGAGGGAGACCACCCTCGGTAGTAGGAGACCAAGTTTGTCTAAGTGCTCAGTTTCTTCTCTCCACCCTTAAGTTCATGTAGCGTGGTTGTTTACTTAGTTTTTTCTTGTATGTAATGTGATGATTAATGTAGTGAAAGTTTTCAAATACTTAGTCCCGATGCTGGCCCGCTGACCAGGCTCCCATCAAGCTGGCAGGTCCGAGGATCGCTCGGTGGCAGAAAAATCCCAAGTACTTAGTCCCGACGCTGGTCCGCTGACCAGGCTCCCATCAAGCTGGCAGGTCCGAGGATCGCTCGGTGGCAGGAGAGTCTCAGGGTACTTAGTCCCGATGCTGGCACGCTGACCAGGCTCCCATCAAGCTGGCAGGTCCGAGGATCGCTCGGTGGCAGGAAAGTCCCAAGTAATGAGCCCCGACGCTGGCCCGCTGACCAGGCTCCCATCAAGCTGGCAGGTCCGAGGGTCGCTCGGTGGCAGGAAAATCCCAAGTACTTAGTCCCGACGCTGGCCCGCTGACCAGGCTCCCATCAAGCTGGCAGGTCCGAGGATCGCTCGGTGGCAGGAGAGTCTCAGGGTACTTAGTCCCGATGCTGGCCCGCTGACCAGGCTCCCATCAAGCTGGCAGGTCCGAGGATCGCTCGGTGGCAGGAAAGTACCAAGTAATGAGCTCCGAAGCTGGCCCGCTGACCAGGCTCCCATCAAGCTGGTAGGTCCGAGGATCGCTCGGTGGCAGGAGAGTCTCAGGGTACTTAGTCCCGACGCTGGCCCACTGACCAGGCTCCCATCAAGCTGGCAGGTCCGAGGATCGCTCGGTGGCAGGAAAGTCCCAAGTACTTAGTCCCGATGCTGGCCCGCTGACCAGGCTCCCATCAAGCTGGCAGGTCCGAGGATCGCTCGGTGGTAGGAAAGTCCCAAGTACTTAGTCCCGATGCTGGCCCGCTGCCCAGGCTCCCATCAAGCTGGCAGGTCCGAGGATCGCTCGGTGGCAGGAAAGTCCCAAGTACTTAGTCCCCATGCTGACATGCTGACCAGGCTCCCACCTAGCTGGCAGGGTCAGGAATTCCCCCCCCCCCCGAGGTGGCTCCGCTAGCTGGGCTCTCACTAGACGGCAAGGTAGGAAGGCCTCTCGGGGAGGCTAAGTGTTTTTCCCCCGAGGTGGCTCCACTAGCCGGGCTCTCACTAGCCGGCAGGGTAGGAAAGCCTCTCGGGGAGGCTGTGTTTTTCCCCGAGGTGGCGCAGCTAGCCGGGCTCTCTTAGCCGGCAAGGTTGGGGGACCTCTCGGGGAGGCGCTGTGGCTTTTCCAAGATATCACCAATAACCAGATTCCCAGCGACACTCGTCGAATATGCAGGGTTGGACATTTCTTTCCGAGCGTGAGTCACGCTCGAAAAGAGCGGGGTTTGTGTACAACCCTGTATTCGCCGAGTGGGCCCCCGAGGCCCAAGATATTTTTAGGCCCAATATTTCCAAAGGGCGCGACCTCGGGAGGAGGAGGGGTGATCATTTGGAGGGAGTCGAGTCTGAGGGGCGCATCCCAGGACTGTTCCTTTGTGGGGGCGATCTGGGAGGACCAGGAGGCCTCCGGCTCACACACAGCCTTATGAGGGCGAGCCGGGGAGGGCCGGGAGGCCTCCGGCTCGCCCAGAACCTTGTGGGGGCGAGCTAGGAGGGCCGGGAGGCCTCCGGCTCTCCCAAAACCTTGTGGGGGCGAGTCGGGAGGGCCGGGAGGCCTCCGGCTCACCCAGACCCTTGTGGGGGCGAGCTGGGAGGGCCGGGAGGCCTCCGGCTCGCCCAAAGCCTTGTGGGGGCGAGCTGGGAGGGCCGGGAGGCCTCCGGCTCGCCCAGAGCCTTGTGGGGGCGAGCTTGGAGGGCCGGGAGGCCTCCGGCTCGCCCAGAGCCTTGTGGGGGCGAGCTGGGATGGCCGGGAGGCCTCCGGCTCGCCCAGAGCCTTGTGGGGGCGAGCCGGGAGGGCCGGGATGCCTCCGGCTCGCCCAGACCCTTGTGGGGGCGAGCTGGGAGGGCCGGGAGGCCTCCGGCTCACCCAGAGCCTTGTGGGGGCGAGCTGGGAGGGCCGGGAGGCCTCCGGCTCGCCCAGAGCCTTGTGGGGGCGAGCTGGGAGGGAGGCCTCCGGCTCGCCCAGAGCCTTGTGGGGGCGAGCTGGGAGGGCCGGGAGGCCTCCGGCTCGCCTACACCCTTGTAGGGGCGAGCCGGGAGGGCCGGGAGGCCTCCGGCTCACCCAGACCCTTGTGGGGGCGAGCTGGGAGGGCTGGGAGGCCTCTGGCTCGCCCAGAGCCTTGTGGAGGCGATCTGGGAGGGCCGGGAGGCCTCCGGCTCGCCCAGAGCCTTGTGGAGGCGATCTGGGAGGGCCGGGAGGCCTCCGGCTCGCCCAGAGCCTTGTGGGGGCGAGCTGGGAGGGCCGGGAGGCCTCCAGCTCTCCCAGAGCCTTGTGGGGGCGAGCTGGGAGGGCCGGGAGGTCTCCGGCTCGCCCAGAGCCTTGTGGGGCGAGCTGCGAGGGCCGGGAGGCCTCCAGCTCGCCTAGAACCTTGTGGGGGCGAGCTGGGAGGGCCGGGAGGCCTCCGGCTCGCCCAGAGCCTTGTGGGGGCGAGCCGGGGAGGCCGGGAGGCCTCCGGCTCGCCCAGAGCCTTGTGGGGGCAAGCTGGGAGGGCCGGGAGGCCTCCGGCTCGCCCAGAGCCTTGTGGGGGTGAGCTGCGAGGTCCGGGAGGCCTCCGGCTTGCCTAGACCCTTGTGGGGGCGAGCCGGGAGGGCCAGGAGGCCTCCGGCTCGCCCAGAGCCTTGTGGGGGCGAGCCGGGGAGGCCGGGAGGCCTCCGGCTCGCCCAGCTCCAAGTCGGGTAGGCGGTCTGCGTTTAGCGCCCAAGAGTAGCGTGATTTGGCTATCTGCAGCCTAGTTCAAGGGGATTTTGGTAATCTGGCAAACCAGTTTTCGGCTATTTGCAGCCCAACTTCAGAAATCCTATAAATAGGACCAAGGGGGCACCATTTGGAGAGAGCTCATTCTAGGCTAGCTCTCTCCCTCTCCCTCTCCCTCCCCAAGTCTCTCTAGGGGGTGAGGAGAGCCTCCAGTGGTGCCCAAGCTCAGTAGTGGCTTGGGAGGGGAAGTTCCTAGGGAACTTCCGGGTATGTGGCGGGACCTCCCCACTAAGCCCTTGGTCCAGTTCCTAGTTCCAACACCTTCAACCTAGAGCTCTCCCTTGGGAGGAGTAAGGATTGGTCGCCCCTCGGCTAGCTGAGGGCCCCGAACTCCACTGAGACTAAGTCTTGTTCGCAAGTCTCGGTTTCAACAGTTTTAATTTCTTTCTGAGCCTCTAGATGATCTTTACGAAATTCTTTAAGACATTTTTTAAATTTCTTTGAAGAGAAATCAAAATCATCAAAATATGATACCTGATCTTCCTCAAAGGAATCTTCCAAAGCCATCAGGCAGGCTTCTTCAGTAGCAGCTTCTTCCTCACTTTAAGATGAGGAACTTGACTCGGATTCTTAGTCACTCCAGGTTTCTGCTATGAAACCTCTTCCGTTCTTCTTGTCCTTCTTTCTGAAGGACTGCTTCTTGGTCTCCTTCTTACTGGTTTTTTCCTTCTACTCTTCAGGACATTCAGGAGCAATGTGCCCTGAATTTCTATAGGCAAAGTTGTTGACCTCTTATTTGAGAGTCTTATCAAACACGGGCTTACTTGAGCTCCTATCCTTCCTTCTTGAGTCTTCTGTTTTGACCCACCTTCTGAACCTTCTGGCTAAGAGATTAAACATCTCTTCTTCAGAGGTTGAAGGCTCTCCTTCAGCTACCTTCAATGCAATGGTTCTTTCTCTTGAGGTAGTTGGAGCTTTCTCTTTGGCTTCAATTTCATCCCTACTCTTCAACAGCAATTTATAAGAATTCAGCTTCCTAGAAGAGCATCTGTGGAGATCTCTCTGTGGCATCTGAACTCTCTGATTGCATATATCCTTGAGTCCTAAGTTCTTGGAAAGCACATGAGTAGCTTATCATTTATCTCAGTCAATCAGATCTCCTTGTCCAGCCCTTTGAGATCATTGATTATGATGTTGAACCTTTCATATATTTCAACAACATTTTCTTCAGACTTCTTCTGAAAGTTCTCATTTTGGGATATGAGAAGGGACTTCCTGTCCTTCCTTTTATTAGAACCTCCTTCAACTAATCTAGATAGTAAATCCCATATCTCTTTTGTAGATTGGCATTCAACCACTTTCTGAAATATGTCATCTGACATAGTTGATATTAATATATTCATAGCCTTAGCATCATAGTCTTTTACTTTCTTCTCAGCTTCAGTGCACTAAGATCTGGGAACCAGTTCTTGTGTTGAGGTCCCACTAGCAGCTTTTTGTAAGGCATTGGAGGACCTATCAACACAACATTAAAGATGTCCTCATTGATAGAATTCATGTATAATTTTATTCTAGCCTTCCAGAGTGTAGACTTGTTCAGGTTACACATGGACGCTCTAGTGGATGCATAGTCCTTAGAGCTCATTTTCTTAAAATTCTTTTGCAAAATAAAAATATGTGTGAGAGGATTTTTTGATCAAGTTGTTAACCTTTTTCTGATCAACCTAGCTCCGATACCAATTGAAAGTACATAGTTTTCCCTTGAGAATTCTCTAGAGGGGTGGGTGAATGGAGATTTAAAAAACTTTTACCAAGAGTGCATACAAAATTAAGTCGAATTCCTAAGCATCCAAGATCCCAAACAAAATAAATCAATCATAGTATAACAAAAATTGACAAGAGACAATCACAAAAAATGCACAACACAGAAGACACTAGTGGTTTCCCAAATTCTAGGTACTCTACTATTCTACCACCTTGGTAGGAATACACTATCGCAGTGCCTGAGTCTTTTGATAAGGAGACTCTTAGAACCACCATGTCTTTTGATAAGGAGACTCTTAAAACAAGGGGCAGAGACTTTTGATAAGGAGATCTTAAACCAATAATGAATCCTTTGAAGATGGATTGTTAAAACTCTTTACTCAATTTACAGAAATAAAAATTATAGTAAGAAGAAGAAGATGATGAAGTGTAATCTTCTGATTTGAATCCTCATTCAGTAGTCACTGACGATTCTAGGCACTAAGTGTTCTAGATCCTTTGTAAGATGATGAATCCTTGCATAGAAGAAGATGCAAGGATTATAAGCACTGATACAGTCTTTTAGATTGATCTCTGTATCTTTTGTTAGCTTCTTTCAAAGAGAGAGAAAGAAGAGTCTTTCTGCAGCTTGAGGAAGAAGAATAGATTGTCGGGTAGAGCCAGAGAGAGACGAGCATAGCCCTCTGATAGTTTATATAGGTGTAGTCAATAATACCTAGAGGGGGGGGGGGGGGGGGGGTGAATAGGTTTTACTTATTTTCTTTGTTTAAACCTAATGTTTCTATCTGCAGAAAACACAAGCACAGAAAACACACAAGGATGTATAGAGGTTCCTCAAGACAGGGTGTCTTGAGTAGTCCTCTTCCCCCCTTCACCTTTCTAACAATGAGTTAGACAAGGCCACAAATTCCAATCTCGGCTCCTTGAGCTTACACCACAAGTTCCTCAGAACTTCTCAAATCCAGAGTGATCCTACCTCAGGCACAGCAGCCCTACACTCAGGCTCAGCAGCCCTACACCTCAGGCTCAGCGGCCCTACACCTCAGGCTCAACAGCCCTACACCTCAGGCACAGCAGCCCTACAGCTCAGAGTTATGAACTCCTACCACTCAGAAATCCCACAGATTTCCTACCTCAGACCTATCAAGAAGTCCTACCACTCAAGCTGTCAACACAGCTTTACACGCAGGCTTAACAGCCTTTCACTCAGGCAACAAAGCCTTACAAAGATATAATAGAGTTTGAGCAAGATGCAAAAGACAAAAGAATTACTCTTAGGTCTTCTGAATCCTTTCTTCAGATCTGGAAACAACAGCTTCAGATTTGTATCACCTTGATCTTCTCCTTCAGCAAAGCAGAAGATCAACTTACCTTTCTTGAGTTTGTACAGGAAGAGCTAACTAATCTCCCTTAGAAGATTAACTTCAGCTGCAGAGAACAACTTCAACTGGCTGAATCGTGAATGCTCGATTGCGGCGTGTAGCAAAAGCTTCTCAATGGAACAGTGTTTTTTGTTGTGCCCTAACTTGTTCTTTTATACCTCCAGAAGGCTTCAACGGTTATATCGATCCTCCTGACACAGTATGGGTCAGATTGGACTTGCTTTTCCCTCTCAATTGTCCTTTGCGCCAAAAGCAGATCCCGTCAGCACATTTGGATATGTCTCAGTGGTTGGCCTGAGACAGCTTTCAGTCTCAGCGGTTGGGCTGAGACAGCTTTCACTCTCAGCGGCAGCTCCAGTCCCCTTCTCAGTGGTTGCTCCAGTCTCCTTCTCAGTGGATCCGCTGAGACGACTCCTCATCTCAGCGGTTTTTACCGTTCGTCTCAGCGGTTATGCTGAGACAGATCTTCATCTCCTTGTAGATGATTTCTTCTTATCTAAGGCCATGTTTGGCCCTTCATTTTGAGACACATGTGCCTGTATATCCTACACAAGTATAGCTTTGTTAAATACAATATGTCCTTAGCATTGAGAGTGATGCCTCTTCAAATCAAGGTAATATTGATGGAAATATACCCAACAATCTCCCCCTATTTGAAGAAGGCAGAACATCCCCAATGCTAAGGTCCATTAACAATAAAAATCTTATCACAGAAAAAAATGATCTTATAGAGAAATTATCTGTGAAGCATAGGACCTAACACCCTAGGCATTTGCACTGGCCCTTTCTCCCCTTTCTCCCGCATTGGTACTGGCCCTATCTCCCCCTTTCTGGTTTCTTCATCCTTAACCTGCTGTGGATAGAGGGACAACATCTATAGATCCCTTTGGATCAACCTATAGGCTAACCTATACAGTCTGAGCATTTGCCAACTTCCCCTCAACCTGAGTAAGGAATTTACTCCCCCTCAATTGGAGAGCTGTTTTCTGTAATAGCTGATCCATTTCAATTTGAACATCCCATTTAAGGTAGTGAATACTAAAGATAATAAATACAGAGTATATATATCAATAGTAACAAACATAATAGTATGAACTGAAGTTGAAATATCATTTCACTTTAAATGTTCAGTACAGATATATAAAAGAAAATTTAACTTTTAGTTGTACATTCAATCCCAAAAAAAATGTCAAGGCTGGTTTTTCAAAGATTGACCATTGGAAGAACTTTCTCCATCTGTAGATTTTCTTTTCCTAGTTTCAGCAGCAGCCTTGATCTGCTCCTTTACTTTGAAGTACAGAAGTGGCTTGGGAAGATATCTGGAGGGAATTCTTAAAGGAGTTTCCCTTCTTACCATGTTTTCATTGAGAATCTTTTCCCTTAAAGATTCCCTTTCAAGGTGTTTGATCCACTCAGCTGCTGAATAGACATGGTCAATGTCCTTCATTGGATTTCCATGGCTCACCCAGGTATTGACAACAATTGTGTCCAACTCCAGATTGTCATCTTCATGGAGTGGATCCTCTAATCTTTCCATTCTTTTCTGTGCCATGTATTCTTTAGCAGTTTGAATACCCTCTACCCTTCTCCTCTTTGCTGCTCTCTCATCAGTAATCAGATTTGATTGACTTTGGAAGTCAAAGTCTTCATTTCTGCTAGGGTTGAAGATTGACAGATTCAAAGCAATTCTTATTCCTTGCAGCACTTTTAAGCTTGAGTCCCATTGAGTATCAGTGACCTTTCTGACCATGGTAAGGATATTTTCTTGAATAGCACCGGAGACATTGTTGACCACTTCCACCATTTGCTTGCTGGCTTCTTCTTGATTGGAGAGTATCAGTTTGTGAGAGGACTCCATGTTATTGTACAGCTATATGTGAGCTCCTTTCAGCTTAGCATGTAGATGGAGTATCTTTTCCTCCCCTTCTTTGCTATGTTCCACTATTTTCTTCTCAATTTCAGAGTGTTGATCCAATATGGATTGAGAGAGTCTGAAAGGTGTTGTCCACATCATCCAAAATGCATTCCTTTGCTTTGTCAATGTGGGACTTGACTTGGCTGCTTGATGTGTTGACCACTTATGACATTCTGGCAACAGCTTTTTCCCAGACATTCTCATTTTTGTAGAGGTGATTCTTTACATATGTGATGTCCTTTGTGGAATCCCCTTGATGGTCTGCAATATCCTTCAGAACTGTGTGTTGGGCAGCAACAATATTTTTGGCCATTTCAAACCATCTTGTCATCTGCAGAAGGATATGATCTGATGCAGTTTTGACATCATTAACTTGGGCATTCAGTTCAGTTCTCACTTCAGCCACTCTTGACTCCATTCTTTGCTCACTGGCCTAGATCTTCTGAGTCAATGCACCTCTTGTTGTATGCAATTCATTCCTTATCTGGGTAGATACATCATGAACCTTTTCAGCAACAATCTCTTTCATAGACAACATCTGTCCCTCAATCATTGTTTGTATTGAGTTTATCAGGTCAGATGTGTCCAGAACTGCAACTGGCCTTTCCTGGGGTAATTCCTTTTCAACCATCTCTTCAGCTCCACTTTGAGCATTAGCCCTCCCATCATTAGGGATCTGCTCCCCCTCAGATGGGGCATTAGGTGTACCTTGTAGATTTGAAGGGATTGATTCCTGTTCATGTTCTCCCCCTCTAGTATACCCACCTTTTCCTTCATAGGCTGGGCTATGCTCCCCCTCACTTGGGGCATCCAGAGGAGGAGAATTTTGTCTAAGGTCACCTGAAAAATGATTGATGAGTTAGACACCTAGACTATACTATTGATAGAAAAGAGAGGCCTAACTGAAATCCTAATTTACTAGGGATAGGTGAATTGGGAAATTCATCTTCAGCTTGATGAACAGCTGGATCAGCATTCATCTGGGTTGGCTCAGGATTGGGCACATCACTTCCTTGGGGCTCCTCATTTGTCCTGGGGACCTCTTCATTATCAATGTTCATAGGGTTGCTGCCAGATCTACGATCAGACCCATGATTATCTTCATTTTCAGACCCATTTGACTTTGAGGATGAGTCTGATTTGTGCTTAGATGAATCTTTCTTCTTTTCCTTTGCCACAGATGGCTGGCTCATAGGGAGCACTCTAGAGAATCTATCCAGAGTCTTAATGTCCATTCTCTTGAGATAATGGAGATTTGACCCCTTTTGAGTTTGCAAAGGACTCTGAATGACTATTCTGTAGGTACAGAGATAGTATTCTTCCCATATTGGGGGCTTATAGAGATTCCTTTATCCTTTGAAAGATAACCTCTCCCCATGAGGTTCTCTTGGACAGAATTATCCTAGTCATTAATTCAAATATGAACTGAGAGACAGTGTCATGTGATCCAGGCTTGCATAGGATAGCTTCGCCCACTATGTCAGACAACAGCTTCCCCTGTTGATTAAAGAACTTCCTCCTTAGACAACTGGTCTTAGTATCACTGTATCCTGTCCACTTTAGGGTAGTCCTCTTATCCATTTCAGATATTTCCTCCTCTTCAGTTTTACTACATGGAGTTAATTTCAGCCCCTTCTCCAACCTTTTAGCTGTAATCTTTATCTTCTCACTTCCTATCTTTGACTTCAGGATGGTTTTGGAAGGAGATAATTTGACATTGTTGAACCATTCCAGAACTTTAGTTTTGAGAATGCAGCACGGTTCAGACAGCATGTGCTCCAGACCTTGAGCTTCCATTAGATGAATCACATGTCGTATTTCTTCTGATGCATGAGAGAATCCATCTCTTACTATTTCATAGCCCTCCGGGAGATCTTTTGAGCTCTTTGGCGCCATGGAATCAGAAAATCGAGGCGTTGAGATGGGAGAGAAGATGAATCGTCTCGACGGCTAAGGGTTTGGCTTTGTGGTGTGTTTTAATTTACAGTGTATCTATTTATAGGATTTTAGTTTCATTTTTATTAACCATAGGCTTTTAGACTTAATTACCTTGTTGTGTCAAGGAATTTTAGGTTAATTAACAGATTTCATATTGAACATATCCTGTCTCAATGGTTCAGCTGAGACGGAGACCTAGGACGCTGGGACAGAGAACTGTCAACCGCTGGGACAGTCTGCTCGTCTCAGCGGTTCAGCTGGGATGTTTCTCAGCTGATTCAGCTGAACATACTCCTGTATTTTAGCTGATCATAGAGTTTAGATCTAATGTAGATAATTTGGCTGAAGATGTGTCCTAGTCATGTCACTAAGTTTTAGTGTACAATAATGTAAAGTTTGATAATTCACCATGTATAATCATCAACAGTGACAGCTATTACTCATACATTTAGAACTATTCTATACTAAGCATGCCAAGATCAATTTTGACAGCATTGAATTTAGATTCATCCAGTGGCTTTGTAAAGATATCAGCTACTTGTTTGTCAGTGGGGACAAATTCAAGACAGATATCTTTACTTTCTACATGTTCTCTAATAAAATGATATCTAATCTCTATATGCTTAGTCCTGCTATGAGAGACATGATTTTTAGCAATAGAGATTGCACTGGATGAATCACAATACAAAGGAGATTCCCTTACCTTGAGGTTGTAATCCTCCAACTGATGCTGTGTCCAAAGGAGTTGTGCACAACAGCTACCTGCAGCAATGTATTCAGACTCAGCTGTGGATATTGCCACACTGGTTTGTTTCTTGCTGCTCCAAGATATCAATCTTCTCCCTAGGAACTGACAAGTACCACTTGTACTCTTCCTATCTTCTTTGCAACCTGCAAAATCTGCATCTGAAAAGCCTGTTAGTTCAAAGTCATTGTTCTTAGGGTACCACAGGCCAAGATGCAAGCTGCCCTTAAGGTATCTCAATATCCTCTTCACAGAGGTGTAGTGAGATTCCTTAGGACAGGCTTGATACCTAGCACAAACACATGTAGCATACATAATGCTGGCCTACTAGCAGTCAAGTACAATAGGGATCCAATGATGCATCTGTACATGGACTCATCAAAGGTCTTTCCCTTTTCATCCTTGTCTAATGATACATTGGACCCCATGGGTGTTCTCATGGTGGAGGCTGATTCCATCCCAAATTTCTTGATGAGCTCCTTAGTGTACTTGGTCTTGGAGATGAAAATTCCATCATCAGACTGTTTCACTTGGAGCCCAAGGAAATATTTGAGCTCACCCATACTGCTCATTTCAAACTCCCCCTGTATCAGATTGGCAAATCTCTTGCAGAGGTTATCATCAGTAGACCCAAAGATTATGTCATCAACATAGATTTGGACTAAGTGACACTTGCCCCTTGTTTCCCTAAGAAACAATGTGATATCAATCTTTCCCCTCATGAACTTGTTCCTGAGGAGAAAGTTGGACAAAGTCTCATACCAAGCTCTTGGAGCTTGCTTGAGACCATATAGTGCTTTCCTAAGAAGATAAACATGAGAAGTTAGGGTTGGATGCACAAAACCTGAAGGTTGTTCAACATATACCTCTTCCTTCAAGTCTCCATTGAGAAAGGTTGATTTGACATCCATCTGGTAGACTTTGAAGCCCTTGTGGGCAGCATAGGCAAGGAATAGCCTAATTGCTTCCAACCTTGCAACTGGAGCAAAGGTTTGATCAAAGTCTATACCTTCCTCTTGCCTGTATCCTTTGGCTACTAATTTGGCGTTGTTCTTGATGATTGTACCATTCTCATCAAGCTTGTTCCTGTATACCCATTTAGTGCCAATCACATTGTGTCCCAGGGGTCTTGGCACCAGCTTCCAAACTTTGCATCTCTTGAATTGTAGGAGCTCTTCTTGCATGGCTTCAATCCAGAAAGTGTCTTGATTGGCCTCTTCAAACTTCTTAGGCTCCATTTGAGAAAGGAAGCTAAAGAATAGCGCTTCATTATGTGCTCTGCTTCTTGTCAATATGCCTTGGGTATGATCTCCAATTATTAGATCTCTTGGATGATCTCTCAGGTGCTTTGCAGCAGTTGGAAGAGGGTCTTCTGGTGGCTGTGGTTGTTCCACTGGTTCAGCTGTGACTTCACCATCTTGTACCTCTTCTTCTTCAGGAATTGCAGCAGCTGTTTGTGTTTTGCTGCTGCTGGGCTTGTCTTGGATAGTCAGCTCATGCAACCCTTCTTCATTTCCTATCAAAATAGAAGAGCTAGACCATTCTTTGTAGAGAAGGCTGGTCTCATCAAACACAACATGCATAGATTCTTCTACAACATGGGTTTTCTTGTTATAAACTATATAAGCTCTACTATGTGAGCTATACCCAACAAGAACCCCCACATTGCATTTTTCTGCAAACTTTGTTAATTGAGATTTTCCATTATTTAGAATGTAGCATTTGCAACCAAAGATTCTAAAGTAGGAAATTGTAGGTTGTTTGCCTTTCAGAATCTCATAAGGAGTTTTCCCAAGGACCTTATTGATGGAGGCTCTATTGAGAACATAACAGGCTCTATTGACTGCCTCAGCCCAGAAGTATTCTGGGAGTGAGGAGTCATTAAGCAATGTTCTCCCAGCTTCTATCAAGGTCCTATTCCTCCTCTCAGCCACACCATTTTGTTGTGGAGTCCTTGGGGAGGAGAACTCTTGGGTGATACCAAATTCTTGACAAATTTTGTTCAGATTGAAATTATGTGTCATGGTCAGTTCTTGT
This sequence comes from Dactylorhiza incarnata, assembly GCA_033032865.1. NCBI lineage: Eukaryota > Viridiplantae > Streptophyta > Magnoliopsida > Asparagales > Orchidaceae > Dactylorhiza > Dactylorhiza incarnata. The sequence continues at coordinate 1,053,765 of JAWHQI010000086.1, forward strand.
CCTGACCACAGTACATTGTAGATCATTCTGAATAGCCTTGACATAATTTATAAAGACATGTAAGGTATCTGACTTCTTCTTAAGGAAGAATACCCATGTATACTTTGAATGATCATCTACAATTACCAAAGTATACAACTTCCCACCTAGGCTCTGAATTGGCAAAGGACCAAACAAGTCCATGTGCAATAGGTATAAACACCTTTCAGTATCCTTGGAGCCAATACATTTAAAGGTGGTCCTAGTTTGCTTACCCATTTGGCAAGCATGACAGGGACCACATTTAACATATTTTAGATTAGTCCTATTTCTAACAAGGTTTTTAGAAAATAATCTATACATTGTCTTATCGTTAATGTGGGCAAGTCTCTTGTGCCATTGGACACAGAGAGACTCACTTTCATTAGCTACAAGACACACAGAGGAGATAGAATAATTGAAAATGAAGTCTAAGCAATAAACATTCCCACTCCTAGTGCCTGAGAGAATGGTCTCCAAGTCTTTAGACTTTTTGATCAAGCACTTGTCATTTTGGAATTCAATGACATAGCCTAAGTCACATAGTTGGCTTATGCTTACAAGGTTGTGTTGCAACCCTTCAACATAAGCTACCCTTGTAATTGAGACTATGCCATTTGAAATCATACCATATCCTTTGGTGACTCCTTTTTCAGATCCACCAAAGATAACTTTGGGTCCATTCTTCACTGGATGGTAATCCTTTAGAAGATTCTTAGTTCCTGTCATGTGCCTTGAGCACCCACTGTCCAAGTACCATATTTGGTTGAGACTGGTACTTGAACTAACCTGCAACACAAAATTTAATGTACCTTAGGATCCCAACTGACTTTGGGTCCTAGGTTCATGTTAACCCACTGTCCAATGTACCTTAGGTTAATGTACCATATTTGGCTTGAGGTTCAGTCCTTGCCTTTGGCACATTGGGGTTGTGCCAACAATCAATTGCAAAGTGTCCCACCTTGCCACAACACCAACAATCATGAATATTGTATCTCCTTTTCTGAACAGTTTTTTGAATTGGTACAGCACTTTGTACATGTTCAGCAGAAGAGATATCAGCATTCTTCCTATTTCTTTCAGCAATAATCTGACTGAAGGATAATCTGTGGACAGTCTTGCTGCTCTTTGTCCTGATGGCCTCAGTTTGCATTGACTTGGCAGTCATACAAGATCTGATGGAATCAGACACTGGGCAGAAGGTCTTGTCAATAGATTTGACAGCAGTCTTGCTTTTTGCTGAAGCAGATTTGGAAGAGCTTGCTTCCATGTTCTTGACTGAGGGTGCTGAGACACCAAACACAAATGGTCCAGGTTGGACCATTTGTATTTCCTCATGTGGAGCTTTCATTGCACTCAATCTCATGCCCTTTCTATTTCCATAGCTGTGATCATTCTTGCTCAAGTTATAGGAACTTCCATTTAGTAAGTGACCATGAATACTTTCTTGGTCATACTTGTTTGAGGGCATCAAGACCTTCACAAAGAAGGTCTTAGATTCTTTTGAGTCCTTGACCTTTCCCTTAGTGTTGCTAGTAGCTTCCTCCTTGTTGAAGCCAACACCTCTCATGTCATGGGAGTTGAAGGTGTCAATAATAGGCAGCACTTTCTTGGGCTTGAAGAACTTAGCCACCAGCATCCTCTCCTTGAGGAGCTTTTCTTCAAGATCCTTAATGATCTTGTTTTTGTGTCTTATAGTGCCCACATGGATGATTGACATTCCCCTTAGCTTGCCAATCTCCTTGCTCATTAGAGCTAGCTGGGTAGCATGCTCAATGCTCTCAGATTTTGATTGCTTTAGGGAAGCAATTTCTTGAGCTTGCCTCTTGGCTAGCATTTTGCTCTTTTTCAGAGCTTCCAGGAGTGCACCATACTCAACAATCAATTGATTGACATCCTCCTCAGAATATGATTCCTTGCCAACTTTAGATGGAGGAGATTCAGATTCTGGACCTGTTTCACAATCAGAGGAAGAAGAAATGCAGTGTATCAATACCTGCTCATGTACTGAATTGTTGTGGCTGTCCTCATCTTCAGTTACAACCATCATCCCATGGTCATCAAGAGTGACCTCCTCCTCCTCTTCATCACTATCTGAATGTGATAGAGGGGCCCTTATTCCTATCCTGGTAGCAGGATAGTCTTCTTCTTCCTGATCAGCAAATAGCCCCAAGTAGGCTTCCTCCTCACCATCTGAATCTGAAGATGAAGATTCAGATTCACTCCAGCTCTTGCCTTTCTTAGCTAGGAAGGATTTTTCTCCCTTCCTCTCCTTCTGGTGATGAGGCTTCTTGTCACCTCTTTCCTTTCTCTTGACTGGACAGTCAGCAATGACATGTCCAGGCTTACTACAGCAATAGCAAATTATGTTAGTTGAAACATGTTTACTAGTTTTAGAGTCATACCTGTCCCCTTTGGGATGTTGCCTCTCAGATCTGTAATAATCCTTCTTGGGATGAGAAGAGGAGGAAGGTTTTTTCTTCCATTGTTTCCTCTTGATCATCTTCTTGAACTGCCTTGTGAAGGCAGCAAACTCCTCATCAGAAGAGGAGCTGTCTGATTTGCTGCTCTCAGATTTCTCAGATTCAGCAGCCTTTCTTGGAGGTTACTGCACTCTAGCCTTGTTACTCTTAGAGCTTTCAGCTTTGAGAGCAACAGATCTCTCCTTTGTGTGAGCCCTGGAGGAAGAGTCCTCCTCCTTTCTTGCAGAAAGTTGCATCTCATATGAGAGCAGTTTCTCAAACAGTGTATGGGTGGGGGTTTCTCCAAGTCTTGCCCCAACACTGATTGCACAGATTTAGTGTCCCATTCTCTAGTTAGAGATCTAAGGAACTTGTCATTAAGTTCATAATCTGTGAACACCCTTCCATAGGTTCTTAGTTCATTTACAATCCTAAAGAACCTTTCATAGCACATGGAGATATTCTCCTGGCTCAGCTGTCTGAAGGCTTCATACTCCTGATTGAGGAGTGACTTTCTGTCATCCCTTACTTCAGTTGTTCCCTCCATATAGACAACCAATGTGTCCCACATTTCCTTGGCAGTTTGGCAGTGTACCAAGTTCTGAAATGTAGTGTCATCAATGGCATTTACTATTATGTTTTGGGCTCTCTTGTCCATAGTGTACAGTGCAATCTCATCATTGGTTAGCTCAGAAAATACCTTAAGTACTTTTCTTGTAGGGTCAATAGTGGAGACTTTCTCAAAGGTATAAGGACCATTTTTGATAGTCAAAAAGATCCTTGGGTCTGATGCTTCCATGAATAGCCTTACCCTTTGCTTCCATATGCCAAAGTTTTCTTTGGAGCTTATAGGCAACTTCATTGACCCCAACTCCTTCTTCATTCCACTGTTGGCCATTTGATTTCAGATTTGACTACTCCTGTACAGGATCTGATCAGACTGTTAAGTCCTTTTGATCAACCTCTCTCTGATACCACTTGATAGTTTATATAGGTGTAGTCAATAATACCTAGAGGGGGGGGGGTGAATAGGTTTTACTTATTTTCTTTGTTTAAACCTAATGTTTCTATCTGCAGAAAACACAAGAACTGAAAACACACAAGGATGTATAGAGGTTCCTCAAGACAGGGTGTCTTGAGTAGTCCTCTTTCCCTCTTCACCTTTCTAACAATGAGTTAGACAAGGCCACAAACTCCAATCTCAGCTCCTTGAGCTTACACCACAAGTTCCTCAGAACTTCTCAAATCCAGAGTGATCCTACCTCAGGCACATCAGCCCTACACTCAGGCTCAGCAGCCCTACACCTCAGGCTCAGCAGCCCTACACCTCAGGCTCAACAGCCCTACACCTCAAGCACAGCAGCCCTACAGCTCAGAGTTATGAACTCCTACCACTCAGAAATCCCACAGATTTCCTACCTCAGACCTATCAAGAAGTCCTACCACTCAAGCTGTCAACACAGCTTTACACACAGGCTTAACAGCCTTTCACTCAGGCAACAAAGCCTTACAAAGATATAATAGAGTTTGAGCTAGATGCAAAAGACAAAAGAATTACTCTTAGGTCTTCTGAATCCTTTCTTCAGATCTGGAAACAACAGCTTCAGATTTGTATCACCTTGATCTTCTCCTTCAGCAAAGCAGAAGATCCACTTGTCCTTCTTGAGTTTGTACAAGAAGAGCTAACTAATCTCCCTTAGAAGATTAACTTCAGCTGCAGAGAACAACTTCAACTGGCTGAATCGTGAATGCTCGACTGCGGCATTTAGCAAAAGCTTCTCAATGGAACAGTGTTTTTTGTTGTGCCCTAGCTTGTTCTTTTATACCTCCAGAAGGCTTCAACGGCTATATAGATCCTCCTGACACAGTATGGGACAGATTGGACTTGCTTTTCCCTCTCAATTGTCCTTTGCGCCAAAAGCAGATCCCGTCAGCACATTTGGATCTGTCTCAGCGGTTGGGCTGAGACAGCTTTCAGTCTCAATGGTTGGGCTGAGACAGCTTCCAGTCTCAGCGGCAGCTCCAGTCCCCTTCTCAGCGGTTTCTCCAGTCTTCTTCTCAGTGGATCCGCTGAGACGGCTCCTCGTCTCAGTGGTTCTGACCCTTCGTCTCAGCGGTTATGCAGAGACAGATCTTCATCTCCTTGTAGATGATTTCTTCTTATCTAAGGCCATGTTTGGCCCTTCCTTTTGAGACACCTGTGCCTGTATATCCTACACAAGTATAGCTTTGTTAAATACAATATGCCCTTAGCATTGAGAGTGACGCCTCTACAAATCAAGGTAATATTGAGGGCAGTATACTCAACACCCTCTTTTTCTCATTTGAATTCTGTATGTATATAATCTTCTCTCGAATTACTTTCCTTTCTAATGAACTCTTTAATTGGAAAGTATAAAATGAGAATTGTAGCTTTCCATCGATGCTTGTTAACAGTCCATCAATATATTTAATATATCTTCCAATTATATCACCCCTGAGTCTTTAATGGATTTCTTTCTTTATATCATATTGCGACCCATTAGAATTCAAATAATTTCCATATATATATGGTCTGTTATGATCTTCTGAATCAATTCCAAGGAGTATCCATTCTTGGACTGTATTCGATGTTGTGTTGAATTCCATCTGACTTCATATCGACGCACCTTTGAATTTTATTAGAGGCTACATCGAGATCTGCTGCAGAAAATCACATCTTTGAATTGAACATTGTTATCGATGTTGCGTCGATTTCTTATCAACGTGTCCGTCGAGATAAAGATCGTAAACTTCAAGTTCTAACTTCTGCGTCGAATACCATTCGATGTTGCGTCTACTTCCAATGAAGCGTCGACTGCTAGTCTGAGTTATCTTTACTTCCATTTGAAGTCACTTCAACTTTCAATCGAAGTTGCATCGACTTCTTTTCGATGCATGTTTAACTCAACTGGTTTTTGATCTCATTTTGCCTAGGCTTTGACACACTAAGGTTGATATGTCATCCTAGGACATCTAAAGACCATATTACCCTCACTAAATAACATGAGTAATATGTCCTAGAGAATGAAACCACTTTTACAGAATTTGTAAGGTTAATTAAGAGGGTGTTTTTTCCAACATTGGTTCACTATAAGACAACCAAAGAAATATGGAACTCTCTGATAGTCTAAATGGAAGTCATAGAAGAAGTGAGAGATGATAGAAAATCACTTCTGAATCAGAGTATTAGGCCTTCAGACAGGATAAGAAGGACTCCATCTCAGAATGTTATGATAAGCTCTTCAAGTTAGTGAATGGTCTGAGAACATATGAGAGAGATTTCTCCAACCATGATTTGAATGACAAGTTTCTTAGATCACTAAATAAAGAATGTGACATCAAGATATGTGCTATGAGGGAGATGGGAAACCTTGCAAGAATGGAGCCCCAAAACCTATTTGGAAAGTTGATGTCCTATGAGTTGTAGCTAAATACAAGGAAGGCTAAAGAGGAATGCAACAAGGATAAGTCAGTAGCTTTAATAGATGACCACATAAGAAGATACAGAGAGGCATATCCTAGTCATCAAGAGAGAAATGTTTCTTATGATGAATCTGAAGCCAACACTTCAGGATCTGAACTTTCTGATGACGAGTTATATCTTCTCAGCAAACAAGTAAAAAGAATGATGTCAAAGAAGAGACAAGACAAGCACAGGGCCTCTCCTTCAAGTTCTAAGGAGTCTGATAACTACTCTTACATACCTAAACATAAGTCCAAAGAGGACAGGTATGACTCTAAACATAACAAAAATGTTTCTACTAATGTTGTTTGCTATGGCTGTCAAAAAGCATGTCACATAATTACTAACTGCCCAGTAAGGAGAAAAGAGAAGAATAATGCCAAGTATGATAAGAAAAGATCTCATAAGGGCAAGAAGCATGAGAAGAGCTTCATTGCCAATAAGACTAAGCCTCTAAGTGACAGTAGAAGCAACTCTTCTTCTGGAGAAGAAGTCCACATTGGGCTTACTGCACTGTTTGAAGATGAAGGGCAGATTGCTCATTCGCCTGCCATGGTGTGTATAAGGGCAGTCTTGTCCATGTCAGATAGTGGTTCTGAAGAAGAGGAATGTTATGGGGCATTGGCTATGTTAGAAGAAGATCAGGATGAGTCAAACTCACCTGCTAAGGTACAAATCAGAATTCCTTTATCTTGCACTGATTCCGATTCAAAAGCAAAATTCTGTTCTGAAATAGATTCTAAAAGATCATCCTCACCAGAGTCTGATTATGAGGATGAAGTTGATTAGTTTGGTGTCTTGTTGGTTGCTCTAAAAAGAAGCAAAAATCTTGTCAAAGCAAAAGCTGAGGAGAATGAATCCTTTAGGATTTCTAAATCTGAACTCCTTGAGGAAGCTGAGAATCTAGCTCATGTGAGTGATGAACTTAGCTAGTGAAGAGGGATTTCCAAGATCCAAGTAGATACACTAAATAAGAAGAACAAGATAATCAAAGATCTTGAGGAAAAGCTGCTCATTGAGAGGAAGCTTTAGCTAGGTTTTTCAAACCACAAACAGTGCTGACTATCATTGATAATTTCTCTGCACCATATATATATGGTGTAGGATATACTGAAGAGGCAGGCAAGGGCAAGGCTATAAAATATCAAACAGTTTTTTAGAAGGTCACATTGCCTACCAATACTAATGATCATTATCTCCCTTATGGAGCTCTGTCCAATGAATGCTCTAATTATGGAACAAAACCATAGAACTCAAAAAATAGAGCAAACATTGGACTGGGTGCTCTCAAGGTCCCTCATGAGGAAATCCAAAATAAAAATCACGAACAACATCCTAAAGCATATGCATCAAATACAAAGTGTGTTTATCCTTGAGTTGAGGACTACTTCAAAGTAGGAGCATTGAGACCAAAGTTCCCAATAATCTCCCCAAATTTGAAAAAGTCAAAACCTCAACTAGTGAAGTCAAAACCTCAATCAATGATAAACAACACACAATAAAAGTATTAAAGATAAGGATCATGTGCATTAGATGTGGGAATTCAGAGTACCTCTCATTATTATCTTCTCCCCCTTTCTGACTTTTCAACTTCTTCTCCCCCTTATTGACTTTTCAATTACTGTTGTGCTAGAAGATAAGAGTCTTGAAGTGTTCTTCTCTCTCTGACTTCTTAATGAGTTGATTAACGAATGCCTCCTTGAGCTTGAACAACTAGGGCAGATAACTCTGGATGAGCCCTCCCCCCCTCAACAGCCGCTAGTAGTTCCATACTTCTTCATATGTCTCCCCCTCAACTGTTGCTTGGTCTGAGAGCTCATTGTGAATCTCCCCCTCAACTGAATTCATCTATTTTCTAGTTTGATTTATTTTAAAGCTGACTTCTGCAGCAGTGAACTTTAGACTTACTCCCCCTCAATGTTTGTAGGAGGGGTAGAGCAATGATGGAATCTCCCCCTCAATACAAGCATGTGTTATTTATGGGCAAGTCTTGATGATGTCCCCGTGTTCCAGTTATTTTCCTGGAATATTCTTTATACAAGTGCTAGATAAGATTTTGGTTGGCCATTGGACTTTCCTGCAAAACAGATTATTTTACCTTAAGAGCCCAAATAGGTTTGGGTCCTTGGTACTTGTTAGTCATAAATACAGGATACTTTACAAAAGGACTATTGGCAAGCCTTATGCTCTTTACCCTAGGAACTGTTGGATTGAACCAATAGTCTATGACAAAGTGGTCAACTTTGCCACAACACCAGCATTCAAAACTATTATACCTCCTCTTTTGTGTCATCTTTTGATTAGGATGCTGATGCTGATGAACAGAAGAGCAGGTTGCTATATGTTCAACACTTCTTTGATGAATCTAGTGGTTGTGTGCATGTTGAAACATCTGTTGCATTCACCTGATTCTTCTTCTTAGGGACAGGCATTTGAGAAGCAGTCTTCCCCTTACTTTTGGATGTTGTTGTTGTAGATCCAAATACAATTGATCCTTGATGTTTCATCTGGATCTCTTTATGAGAAGCCTTAAAGGCACTTAGACCTATGTCTGCTATATTCCTTGAGGTTTGTGGCTTTGTTCCCCTTGTAGAGTATTCATTGAACAGAGATCCATATGATATATTATTATCATTTGCCCTGGAATGCAAAATAGTCTTGCTGAATATGGCCTGATAATTGGATTGCTTGCCACTATTTGCTTCACCGGTGTATTCTACACCACCTCTATATGGTGCAGAAAAATTGTCTATGATTGGCAACACAGTTTGTGGCTTAGAATAGCTAGCCACAAGCTTCCTTTCTACAAGTAGCTTATCCTCAAGACCCTTAATGATCTTGTTTTTCTGACATAATGACATCACCTAGGCTTTTGAGATTCCTCTCAGCTTACTTAATTCTTCACTCACTTGAGATAGCTTTCCAGCTTTCTCTAGGAGTTCAGAATGTGTCAGCTTGAGGGATTCTATATTCTCAGTCTGAGCTTTTACTAGCTTCTTGCTTCTCTCTAGAGCATCTAGGAAAGCTTCAAGCTGACTCACTTTGTTAGCCTCATCCTCATGATCAGTTAATGATGAGGATGATCTTTCTGACTCACAACAACAACAACACTCAAGCCTTTATCCCACCATAGTGGGGTCGACTATATGGATCCTTTGTCTCCATTGTGCCCTATCTTTAATCATATTCTCACTAATGCATAAGTACATCATATCTTTCCTTATAGTTTCATTCCAAGTCTTTTTTGATCTACCCTCCCCCATTTAACATGTCTAGTGACTAGACTCTCACAACGCCTAATAGGTGACTCTAATGGTCTCCTATGTACCTGTCTGAACCATCTTAAACGAGCTTCTCACATATTCTCTACAATTGGCGCCACTCCTGTCTTATCTCTGGTACATTCATTACTAATCTTTCTGACTCACTATCATGCAAAAATTCTGCTTCTGATTCAGAATCAGTACCAGAAAGAGGAGCTCTAATATTTACCTGAGCAGGAGAGTTGGACTCATCCTGGTCATCTTCATCAGATAGGGTCACAAAGCCATAACATTCGTCTTCTTCAGATTCACTGTCAGATAGTGATAGGGGTGCCCTTATGCATACCCTGGTTGCAGGATAGTCAGCCTCTGACTCAGCATCAGACATAGTAGTAATGCGGAATTCTTCTTTAGAGGAGGAGATGTCGCTTCTGTCACTTAGAGTCTTGGTATTCTTTGCAATGAAGTTCCTTTCATGCTTCTTGCCCATATGTGATCTTTTCTCATCAGACCTTGCATTCTCCTATTCTTTTCTCCTTATTGGGCAGCCAGTGATTATGCAACCTACCTTTTGACACCCATATCAAATAATATCAGTAGAAACATATTTGTTATGTTTAGAGTCATACATATCCTCTTAGGACTTGTGCTTAGGTCTGTCATGGTTGTGATTAGACTTTCTAGAGCATGAAGGTGAAGCTCTATGCTTATCTTGTCTCTTCTTTGATAGCAATCTCTTAAACTATTTGTAGAGAAGATGTAACTCTTCATCAAAAAATTTAGAATCTAAAGTGTTGGCTTTATATTCATCATTATCAACATTTCTCTCTTGATGGTTTGTATAAGCCGTCTTGCATCTTCAGAACCTAAAGTGATCTGAGAAACTTGTCATTCAAATCATAATTGGAGTCCTTCTTATCCTGCCTAAAAGCCTCATACTCTTGATTCAGAAGTGATTTTATGTCATCTCTCACTTTTTCTGTGCCTTCCATATAGACTATCAAAGAGTCCCGCATTTCTTTGGCAGTCCTGCAGTGAATCCGATTTTGGAATGTAGAGTCATTTATAGCACTCGCAATTATGTTCTTGGACCTCTAGTCCATTGTGGCTAGAATAACTTTATCCATGGTCATTTCAGAATATTATTTGGAACATGCATGGATGGATCTATAGTTGAAGCTTTCGTAGGGATGAAAGGACCTTCTTCTGTTGGGAAAAATATCCTCTGGATTTATCTTACAAATTATATAAAAGTGATCTCATCATCTAGGATTCATTACCCATGTTGTATAGTGAGGGTAATATGGTCATTAGATGTCCTAGGTGTTATTTATAGAACTATCACCTAGAAAGGGGGAAGAATGGGTGATGTGACTGTTTTTAAATTTAAGCCTAAAAGCAAACAAAGAAAATCACGGCAAAGATCACAGCCACAAAACACAGCACACAGAGATACCAGATTTATAGTGGTTCCCCAAGACAATGTGTCTTGAGTACTCCACTGTCCCTCTGCGCCTATCTAGCAATGTGCTAGACTCAATAAACTCCACCAAAAATGCAGATCTCCTCCACAGATCCTAAAACTCAGGCACAACAGGCTCTACAACTCAGATCCACTTAGGATCCTACCTCAGGTTCTTGGAACCCTACAGCTCAGGCACAACAGACCATACCACTCAGATCTACTGCAGATCCTACCTCAGGTTCACACAGAACCCTACAACTCAGACTCTAAATAGTCCTACAGAGAACGTGTTGTGTTTACAATATTGAAGAACACTTCACAAAATAATGAATCGAAATATCCTAAAGAGTCTTCTGAGGCCTTAAGCACACGGCCTCTGGATCTGTAGAGAAGGCTTTGAAATTCACAGAAGCTTCTCTTTGATCCTCTTCTTCAATCTGGAACAATGCTTATCAGTCGATGATGCCTGACTGATCCTTGGAGAACTGAGAGCACATGAGGATTGTTCTCGAAAATGTTCCTTCTTCTGAAAACCGTTACACTGTTTAGATTTGATAGATCACTCTCTTTTAGGGCAAACAAATTATCATTATATATGACAAGGCTTTCTAACGGTCTATTTTGAGGTCTCATGAATGTCAGAAGCTCATTCCTTAATGGCACCCGCTGTTTGGACACTTAGACGGCGGCATTAAATGTAGACAACGCGTCTCAAAAAATCTCAATCTGTTTCGATGATATGAATAATATCTCGACGACAAAACTTGTCGTCTCAGCGATCCAACTTGGACTTACAAAACTCTTCAAGTCTTCTAAGATCTTCACGCAAATAGGTATCTCAACAACAAAACTTGCCGTCTCAGCGAAATTTTCAGTTACAATGAAATGTGGTCTTCTCGTCGATATCGTCATGATCCTTTTGATGATATAGAATTTCTCAACTGCATTTGCAGTCAAGACGACATGTTGTTTTAGCCTAAATTCCAATTATGACTCCTGAAGAATCTCTACAAGGAAGTCTTTGTTGGAGCATGCGTTTCGCACTCTTCCGGTTTGATAATAAAAAAATCCCGTTTGTATTTGATTCTATTTTTATTGATGGTGTGCAGGTAACAGGTATGAGATGTTCACAATTCTGATTGGAGCTCAATTTGACTGTATGGAGAATTTCGATGTCGGAATTTTTCGACATCTACTGTCGCCCAGGCGACAGGACAGAAGTTACAGCAGCAGCCCGCACCGCAGCACGACGAGCAGCAGTTTGGCGCTGTCAAAATTCCGACAGCGATGTCGCCCAGGCGACAGGACAGAAGTTACAGCAACAGCCCGCATGACATCACGACGAGCGGCAGTTTGGCGCTGTCGGAATTTCGACAGCGATGTCGCCCAGGCGACAGTGAAAAACTATAAATTAGTTCGTTTTGTTCGTGCATTCCAAGCTTTGAGAATTCTAAGTCCCTTCCTGAGTGCATACAAACCAGAGAGCTCCAGAACCTCATCAACTCCCATTTGTGCTTAGAAGGTTTGAGATTGAAGATGAGATCGGACGCACTTCTACATCAACGATCATCTCGAGGCTTCAACCTTCCTTTCAGAGATCTGAATTTCTAGGGAGTTCTTCATTTCATTTTGTATTTTCATTTATATACATTTCACTTTGTATTGGTAGGGAAATCGTCTCCTTGTGCGTGACGTCTAAGTCCTTGCGTGGCTTAGTGGAAAATCGCTTCCTTGTGCGGAGCGTCCAAGTCCTTGCGTGGCTTGGTAGGAAATCGTGGCCTTGTGTGCTACGTCTAGATCTTGGGAAGATCTAGAGGATAGGCTTGGGCTTGGTCTAGGGAGAGACAAGTGATAGCCTTCCGATCCTTGGGAGAAGGATTGGTAAACACAAATTGTTAAAAGTTTATTATCATATTTGTGCCTTGATCATAAACATTGTTAAGATCATTTTTATTGTATATGAATTTCATGATTAAAAAAATAATTATGTCTTTTTCTTTAATTGCAAATTTGGTTGCTTAATCTTTAACTTAGAAATTTGTGTTTGAATTAATTTAAAATTTTCATAGTTTGAAAATTTTTATAAGTGATTTTTAGAAAAGCAAAATTTGTTTTAAAAATTCTTAAGTAAAAAATCATAATTTAAAAAGGCCCTTATTCACCCCCCCCCCCCCCCCTCCCCCCTCTAAGGGCGCCACAAGATCCAACACGTGGTATCAGAGCGAGGTTACTCCAAAACGGTTTTACCACCGGGAGTAATGGCGCACAACGATCACGCGTTCGTTGAGAGGCAAGGAATTAGTAGGCCACCACTGTTTACGGGCACAGATTATAACTATTGGAAAACCCGAATGCGGTGTTTTCTAATAGCTCTCGACATAGAAGTTTGGAATATGGTCGAGACGAGTTATACTTCCCCAACATTTGTTGTAGGAGATGTAACTATGGACAAACCCAAAGACAAGTGGGATGACAATGATAAATTAAAATGTAAGAACAATGCAAAAGACATGAATGCTTTATTTTGCGCACTAGATCGCACTGAATTTAATAGAGTTTGTGCTTGTAATACTGCATTTGAAATTTGGAATCTTTTAGAAATTACTCATGAGGTACTTCGCAGGTAAAGGATTCAAAGCTATTTCAACTGGAGTCAGAGTTTGAAAGATTCAAAATGGAGGTGGATGAAGAAATTGATACAATGTACACACGATTCACTAAAATCATGAACGATTCAAAGGTGCTGGGTAAGGTTTTCTCCAATGGAGATTTAGTAAGGAAAATCTTAAGATCACTTCCCCCAAAGTTCAATCCTAAAGTGACTGCAATTTCTGAGTCACATGATATTAAGACCTTACAATTGGAGAGCCTCATTGGGAATCTAAGAACCCATGAAGTGGAGTTGAAGATTCAAAGCCAAGAGTACATTTTGGAGCCTAAAAAGAAGAGTTTGGCGTTGAAATCTAAAAAGGAAATTGAAAGTGAGACTGAAGAAAATGAGGAAGATGAAGAAGGACTGTTTGTGAGGAACTTTAAGAAGTTTATGAGAAATCCTGAGAGGAGAAACTCATTTAGAAATTTTTTCAAAAAGAAGGATTTTTCCTACAACAAAGGCAAAGGAAAAATGGATGATGAAGAAGAACGTCCGCTATCGGAATGCTATCATTGCAAGAAGATTGGACATATAAGAAGCAAGTGCCCAAATTATCTGAGATAGCAGAAAGAGAAGAGGCACGATAAGAAGTTCAAAAAGAAGGTTCTGAAGGCGGAGACTTGGGATGACACAACTTCTGAAGGCTCAAGTGAAGCAAGCGATGAAGATAAAGAAGAAGCAAATGTATGCTTGATGGGGAAAGAAAATGCGTCATCTGACGACGATGGCAGTGTCCAAAGCGACACTGAGGTAACTCCTCCATCTTATGATATTTATATTCTGAATTTATGAAAACTTGCAAATTTTTGGATAAAAGCCTAAAGGAAATCGATTTTTTAAAATGTGAAAATAAAGATCTTTTGAAAGTAAATAAAAAGTTATCAAATGAGTTGAAATCTATTGGGAACGAGAAGGTAATTTGCCAAGAGTGTGATCACTCTTCGACAAGGATAAAAGAACTTGAAAACACTATTTCTAAGTCCGATCAAAAAATTGATCAACTTCTAAAAGAGAAAAAGGACTTAGAAAAGGTTGTCAAAACTTCTCATTCTCAATTAGAGAATTACAAGAAAAATGTTGCAAATCGATGTGGCATGATAGTAAAAGAAAATTCAATTTTAAAGTCCAAAGTAAATGAATTGAACATGGCAATTGGAAAATTTGGTGTTGGAAAAAATCTCTGGATATGATTTTAGGCAACCAATGCCATGGGTCAGCAAAATTTGGACTAGGATACGTTTCTGGAAGCTGTCAGAAATTTCCGACAGCTGATGTCGGAACCAGCGACAGCTCCAGTTTCAGAAAACCTCTTTTTCAAAATAAAATTTTTTCTAAGTCCACACATAAAGATGTTTCCTCCAGCAAGAGTGCAGAGAAACCATTAAAAAATGGTTCCTCACTATTTATTGCATGTGCCAAATGTCATCGATTTTGTCACATCTCGGACTCATGCTGGAAGAAAGGAAAAGTTAATGTTAAACAAATCTGGGTACCTAAGGCGTCCACCTTTACCATGGGAGGGACCACTTGGGTAACCAGATCTTTACTCTCATCATCTTTTTAGGTGTGCGTGCAGGCTAGGAACAAGGAAGACGTGTGGTATTTGGACTCTGGATGTTCAAAACACATGACGGGCGATAAATCAAAGTTCCTTAGCCTGGAGATGAAGAAAGGTGGAACAGTGACATTTTGAGATAATGGCAAGGGTAAAGTCAAAGGCATTGGAGTAGTAGGTAACGAAGAATTTAAAATTTCAAATGTTTTATATGTTAAAGGTTTGAAACATAATTTAATTTCTATTAGTCAGCTATGTGATAAAAATCTAAATGTTTTATTTGACTCTAGCTCAAACCTTTGCAAAATTATTGATTCTAAAACAAACGAAATCGTACTTACTGCACCAAGAATAAACAATGTCTATACAATCACTTTTCATGATTTATCTCATTCTACACTTAAATGTTTTATTTCAAAGAATGATGAACTTGAATTATGGCATAGGAGACTAGGACATTCTAGTGCTAAACGCATAGTAAACCTTTCTAAAAATTAAATAATAAAAGGTTTACCAAATTTGAATGGAAAGCTTTCTTCATTATGTTCACCATGCCAAAAAGAAAAGTTTACAAAATCATCTTTTAAAAGCAAAAATGTTATTTCTACTACTAGACCTCTACAATTATTACATATGGACTTGTTTGGTCCAATTACTACACAAAGTCTAGGAGGTAGAAAATATACGTTTGTTATTATTGATGATTATTCTAGATTTTGTTGGACATTCTTTTTAAATTCAAAATCTGATGCTTTTGATGAATTTGTAAAACTAATTTCACGTATTCAAAATGAACTTGATTTAAAAGTAAAATGCATTAGATCAGATCATGGAGGAGAGTTTGATGATGAAAAATTTATTTCATATTGTAATGAATTTGGGATAAAACACGAATTTTCCGCTCCTCGCATACCACAGCAAAATGGTGTAGTGGAGAGGATAGTACTGCATGCTATATTATTAATCGTGTCATGATTCATTCAACATTACAATTAACTCCTTATGAAATTTATTTTCAAAGAAAACCAAATGTATCTTACTTTAAAGTTTTTGGTTGTAAATGCTTTATTTTGAATACAAAAGATAACTTAGGTAAATTTAATGAAAAATGTGATGAAGGAATTTTCATTGGTTATTTTCAACTAGCAAGGCCTATAGAGTTTATAATAAACGTACTAAAGTGGTTGAAGAAACTATTCATGTAAAATTTGATGAAAACATTTCTTGTGTAGAAAATACTAAAGTTGCAGGTAATGAGAAAAATGAAGAAGATGTGGAACAAAATCTGAGGAAAAATGATGATGATGATGAAGAAAAAGTAGAGAAAGAAGACGAAAAAGATGGTGAAGAAGAAGAAGAACAAGGATATGTACCTCCAACCGAGCTAAGGTTATCAAAAGATCATCCGCAAGAATTTGTTATTGGAGAACCATTAAGTGGGATACGTACACGTTCTAGTTTACATGAAAGTTTTTCAAATTTATGTTTTGTCTCAAATATAGAACCAAAAGATCTTGCCACCGCTTTAAATGATGAATCTTGGTTTCTAGCTATGAATGAAGAACTTAACCAATTTGAAAGAAATAAAGTTTGGATTCTTGTAGATAGACCTAGTGATCATCCTGTGGTAGGAGTCAAATGGGTTTTTAAAAATAAATTAGATATTGACTCTAGGATCACTAGAAACAAAGCTAGGCTTGTAGCGAAAAGATACAATCAAATTCAAGGGGTAGATTTTGATGAAACTTTTGCACCTGTTGCACGATTGGAAGCAGTTAGATTTTTTGTTGCATTTGCTAGTCATAGAAGATTTAAATTATTGCAAATGGATATTAAAACTGCATTTTTAAACGGGTTGATTAAAGAAGAAGTTTATGTTGAACAACCCCAGGCTTCATAAATGAAAAATTTCCTAATCGCGTCTATAGATTACTAAAAGCTTTGTATGGTTTTAAACAAGCACCACGAGCATGGTATGATAAATTGACCTTATATTTATTACAAACTGGTTTTAAAATGGGTGGTGTTGATTTTACACTCTTCATTAAGCAAGTTGATGATGATTTAATTGTTTTACAAATTTATGTTGATGATATTATTTTTGGAGCCACTAATGAAGAGTTATGTAATTATTTTATTAAAATGATGGAAAGTGAATTTGAGATGAGCATCGTAGGAGAACTAAAATATTTCTTAGGATTTCAAATTATTCAAAAACATGATGGAATTTTTATAAACCAATCAAAATATATACATGATGTTTTGAAAAGATTTGGATTTGAAAATCTTAAACAAGCTAGTACTCCTATGAGTGTCTCTTTAAAATTAGGAAAAGATGAAAGTGAAATATCCATAGATCAAACTTTATATAGAGGCATGATTGGTTCACTTTTATACTTAACCGCTTCTAGACCAGATATTATGTTTTCAGTTTGTTTATGTGCTAGATTTCAAGCCGATCCCAAAGAATCACATTTAAAAGCGGTAAAAAGAATTTTTAGATATTTAATTGGCACATCTAAACTTGGTTTGTGGTATCCTCATAGCGATGATTTTACTCTTTTTGGCTATTCTGATTCTGATTATGCCGGTTGTTCACTAGATAGGAAAAGCACTAGTGACACTTCTCACTTTTTAGGCCCTTCACTCATTTCATGGTCGAGTAGGAAACAGAATTTTGTTGCCCTCTCAACCACCGAGGCCGAATACATCGCACTTGGTAGTTGTTGTGCACAAGCTCTTTGGATAAAACAAACTTTAGAAGAATTTAACATTAAACAACAAACTATAGAGCTATGGTGCGATAACAAAAGTGAAATTGATTTAACTTACAACCCGGTTCATCACTCTAGGTCTAAACATATTGACGTTAGGCATCATTTTATAAGAGACCATATTAAAAATAATCAGATTAAAATTTCCTTCATAGGAACGGATAATCAACTAGCCGATATATTCACAAAACCATTGTTGGATTCCCGGTTTTCAATGCTATGGCTTGAATCAGGAATCCTAGATATTTCAAACTAAGCATATCCAATATGACAAATCATGTTTAATAAGATAAAGAATAATGGAAAAACATCATTTTAAATCAAAACATAGAATTTGAATGACTTAACAAAAATTCTCACATCATTAATAATTCATACAAATTGTTCCAGAAAAACAGTAGAAATAAACATAAGATTAAGTTCAGTAAACAGAAAATGAAATCTGGGTAAGTTCACTGTCGCCCAGGCGACAGTGAGTGTCGGAAAATTCCGACAGCTCCCAAATTTGATTAATCTTCAATTTTGGTCTCTCTGATACTCTACACTAGTTATATGTCATTATTAATGCCACAACTCATGAATTGATGCCAAACCATGTGCTTTCTATTTTTTAAAAATGGTTATTTACATGATTATATGATTTCATTTCCGCTCTATCATTGTATTGACACTCCTGCTAAGTGGTTTAGACTATTGGAAATTGTTTTCGCATGCCTCTAAGTATGAGAAATTGTTTATATATAATAATGAGCTATCACGTTCACTTCTTTTGATCCTTACATATATCTTTCTATTTAATATATACATGAATCATGTTTGCTTTAACATAATACAATATGAAAGTGGAGGTCTAATTCTTATTCTTCTTATTTAGAAGATCTTGTTTAAGTTTCACTTCAAAGTAATGATATTCATTATATATATGTAGGTGTGCTGAGTGAGTAATTAAAACAAGCAGTAGAGATACATAAAATAAATCAGCACAGCAACCATGAACAAACAACAAATAACTAGAAGACACAAGATGTATAGTAGTTCCCCTCAACTGGGTACATATACTCTTCTACCCACTGGTAGGAATCCACTAGGAGGTTGTTGATAAGGTGCCCTCACACCAAGGGGTTTTTGATAAGGTGTCCACACACCAAGTGAGTTGTTGATAAGGTGCTCTAACCAAGATGCAGGTTTTTGCTAAGGTGCCCTGTCACTGGGATTAACTTTTGAAGGGAGTTATAACCCTGTACAGGATGGGGTAAGGAAGTAAAATGAAAAACAGAGATTGTAATGTTCTTCTCTATATAAGAAGACTCTTGAAGATCCAGATGTGGTGTTGAATGGATCCGATGTTGAAGAGCTCCCCCTGTCTGATATGGATTGATGACAGCTCTGGAGGTCTCTCCTTTCAAACACTTCTTTCTTGTGGTGCAGTGATGATCCTGAGCAAGTAGTTGTGATTTGTGTCTCCGGATGTTTGTAATCTGCAGGAAGATGTTAGCAACCAAAAGTGTGCTATTTTTGTTGTGTCTCGTGTTTTTCTGCTTTCTCTGTTTCTATCTCTTTATAATCTAAGAGCCTTTTACTTTTAATTTGAATTCTTCTCTCGGGAAGATGGAAAGAGATAAGGTCTCTATCAATGCTTTTTCTCCTCGAGAAGATGACTTGCCGTTTCTTTTCATTAAAGCTATTTTGCAACAGCTAAAATATTAATTGATCTGCAACGGCTAAGAGGAATAGTCAAACAAAAGAAGGATAGTGATATAAGATATTAAATGATTCAGAGAGAAATTCGTCGATCCCAGCTTGACATTTGTCGGGCTGAGCTCACCGTCTGATGTACTGAGCGATTGTCTCTATCTTGGAATTCGTAGACCGCTGAGATGGCTGGATTGAGTTTTTCGAGCGCCGTTCAGAGAATGCCTGGCCGCTGAGATTATTCTGCCTGAATTCGTCGAGCGCAGTTCGCCATTTGTCGAACGATGTTCTGATGAAGATTTGTCGAGCGTTGGTTGGCTGGAATTTGTCGAGCGCTGTCTGTCTTGAATTTGTCGAGCGTCGTTCGACATTCGTCAAACGCAGAGAGCTTGTATTATTTTCTTATGTATATTCTCCGATTCGATCGCATCATATTTAATTTATGTTTCCTTAGTTTTCTTAGAGGAATTATTAACAAAAGGGATGGATCCTAACTCAAATCAAAAGCTAAGGTTCCAACACAATAGCATTTCATAAATAGTACTTTCAACCTTGATTTGTTAGCACAACCAAATATACACCATCTTTTGCTATTCAAGTGAATTCGGAGATCCTTGGTCAATTAAAAATAAATATCTATACAAACTGCAAAGTTAAGATATCACAAACTATGTGATCAACAAAAAGTTTAAATTGAGGACAAGGATACTCCACCAAGCACTAATTACCCTCCTGATAAGTCTTAATAAGCATTGTGAGGTTGAGCACCTTGGAAAGAATTGTAAAGTGTCTTGTGCAAAAGAAAAAAATGGTATTCTATTCTTATTGAGCTATATCTTTAAGGTCAAAGTTGTTTTTATATGCTTATATTATGTTTTCTATTCCAATGATCATGTAAATTAAGTAATTTCATATGTTTGATCAAAGCTACACTTGTACACATCATTATGTTATATAAACCTTCATCTCATGAGAATTGGACCGAAAAGATTTCAAATTTCTATACACAATTGTGTCTTTCTATGATACTTTAAAATGACATTAATCATGTTTAAGTTATTTTTTTATTCTACTACTTCATATGGCTATACCATCTCTTCATGAGTTTATTCAATACTATGGCATATTACTATTATTTCAAGACTTTCAATCATTTTCAACATCCTATCTCTTCCCTTAAGAACTAGTCATTCATTTCAAATTAACTTTTGCTAATACCAAAAGGGGGAGAATTATAAGTATATTCAAGAAATCAAAGAACAATAAGAACAATTCCACCTAAATCTTCCACCTAAACAATACATCATTTCACTTTACTATAAGATTTAGGGGGAGCATTCATTTAGGGGGAGCATTCATCTAGGGGGAGCTTACATTTAAGAGGAATATATCATGTTATTTTTGTGCACACACCATATGCTAAAAACAACAACCTAAATAGACATGATTTTTTTTATACGGATTTGTTATTATCAAAAGGGGGAGATTGTTGGATCATGCGTTTCGCACTCTTCCGGTTTGATAATAACAAAATCCCGTTTGTATTTGATTCTATTTTTATTGATGGTGTGCATGTAGCAGGTATGAGATGTTCACAATTCTGATTGGAGCTCAATTTGACTGTATAGAGAATTTGGATGTCGGAATTTTCCGACATCTACTGTCGCCCAGGCGACAGGACAGAAGTTACAGCTACAGCCCGCACGGCAGCACGATGAGCAGCAGTTTGGCGCTGTCGGAATTCCGATAGCGATGTCGCCCAGGCGACAGGACAGAAGTTACAGCAACAGCCCGCACGACATCACGACGAGCGGTAGTTTGGCGCTGTCGGAATTCCGACAGCGATGTCGCCCTGGCGATAGTGAAAAACAATAAAATAGTTCGTTTTGTTCGTGCATTCAAAGCTTTGAGAATTCTAAGTCCCCTCCTGAGTGCATACGAACCAGAGAGCTCCAGAACCTCATCAACTCCCATTTGTGCTTAGAAGGTTTGAGATTGAAGACGAGATCGGACGCGCTTCTACATCAACGATCATCTCGAGGCTTCAACCTTCCTTTCAGAGATCTGAATTTCTAGGGAGTTCTTCATTTCATTTTGTATTTTCATTTATATACATTTCACTTTGTATTGGTAGGGAAATCATCTCCTTGTGCGTGACGTCTAAGTCCTTGCGTGGCTTAGGGGAAAATTGCTTCCTTGTGCGGAGCGTCCAAGTCCTTGCGTGGCTTGGTAGGAAATCGTGGCCTTGTGTGCTACGTCTAGATCTTGGGAAGATCTAGAGGATAGGCTTGGGCTTGGTCTAGGGAGAGACAAGTGATAGCCTTCCGATCCTTGGGAGAAGGATTGGTAAACACAAATTGTTAAAAGTTTATTATCATATTTGTGCCTTAATCTTAAGCATTGTTAAGATCATTTTTATTGTATGTGAATTTCATGATTAAAAAACTTATTATGTCTTTTTCTTTAATTGCAAATTTGGTTACTTAATCTTTAACTTAGAAATTTGTGTTTGAATTAATTTAAAATTTTCATAGTTTGAAATTTTTTATAAGTGATTTTTAGAAAAGCAAAATTTGTTTTAAAAATTCTTAAGTAAAAAATCATAATTTAAAAAGGCCCTTATTCACCCCCCCCCCCCCCCCCTCTTAGGGCGCCACAAGATCCAACAGTCTTTTCAATGATAGCCTTTTACTTTTTCCACGATATGTCTATACTGTTTCAGTGATATGTCTGTACTATTTCAGCGATAAGTATATACTTTTTCAACGATATGTCCAACCCTTCTAAATGATTTTGGACTTAAAGAGATTTGAGAAGCACTGTACATACTCTCTACACACGACATTCATAAATAAGATATAACATCAAATATATAGTGCTTTTATCATTGACCTAAACCTTTCTTTAAATCAGGAACATTGTTCGACACTATTCCCAACAATCTCCCCCTATTTGAAGAAGTCATAACTCACCTCAATGATAAATTCAAGATAACATATAGAATCAAAATTAAGGAGAATTAAGTAAGACACAGAAGAATTCAACCACCAACATTAAATAAATGAAAGATAATGTCTTATGCAAAATTAACAAAGTCATTTGCCCTATTCATCCTCAAGACAATCATCCTTAGAGATTTGATTTATCTAGTTCCTACTGCTACTGCCCTTTCCTTTCCTCATCTGTCTTTCATAAAAACTTCTTGGCTTTGGTATCCTTTTAAGAGAAGGAGGAGGACCTTGAGGAAAAGTTAATATGTGATTTCTCCTCTTCTCCTCTTATCTCATATGAATTTGCCAATCAGCAGAGTAATAAACTCTTTCTGAGCCAGTATTGAGATATCGAAATTCAATCCATGCTTCTGAAATGAGATCTCTAGAGGTAGGACTCCACCAACTGAACTAAGGATCTAGATCAACTTCCCTCGGTCTTCTTTTCCTCTACTATATGTTCTCTGTTCTCTTCCTCTTCTTGGATGTTGAGGAGTCTCCAATTTCAACAGCATTTTCTTCTGAATCAGTACTCTCAGATGGTTCTTCCATATCAAACATGTATTTAATTAAGGGTATCCAATCACCTAGAGGGGGGGGGGGGGGTGAATATGTTATTTAAAAACTATTGCAGTTCTTGATTATAACCAAAATAAAACTGATCAGAGCTTTCAAGAATAAGAACACACACAAAAGACACACAGAATTTTATAGTGGTTCCCCTTATCTTGGGTAGTCCACTTTCCCCCATCTCCCCTTCTAGCAGTGTGCTAGATAGGGTTTATATATCTCCAGATCTCAGACCACAAACAGGTCTTACAGCTCAGATCACAACAGATCTTACAGACTCAGATGTCACAGATCTTACTCTCTCAGATCTCAGCAGATCTTACAAACTCAGATCTCACAGATCCTACCTTAGCCTTTATAACTAGGCCTACAGCTCAGATTCACCCCTGAATCCTACAATTCAGATCACACCTGATCTTACAACTCAGATCATTGACAGATCCTACACTCAGATCTGACAACTCAGATCCTACAGGGATTGATAAAGAAAATAATAATACTTAGACTCAGATTCTTCAGATAGTTGAGTCTTCTTGATCTGCCTGAATGATCAGACAGAAATCTTCAATAGAACAGCAGCATCAAATGATCTTCTTGATTCGACAGGCTGTGATGACTGTTCTTCTTCCTAGGAAGACAGATTCTTCCTTCTTGGTCTTCTTCTTTCAGAAAGATGTATCAGCACCAGATTGCTGAATGAAACCTTCAAGTTAGATTGGTTCTGAAAGGGAAGATGACTTCTTCAGATTCTTTCTCAAACTTTCCCTCAAACTGATGGAGAAGATAATGGATTTTGGAAAGATAGGGAAAAACTTAACTTAACCCATAGATCATGCCTTCTATTTATAGGCCGCCATCTACAACATCTGTTACGCTCCTCCACGTTAGCACGACGCTAGGTCTTCAACGGTCTTCAATGTCTTCAAAAGAAACAAAGGCTCAGCTAGTTGTAGATGAAATTTCTCAGCTCAGAGTATCTGTAGAAGAGGCGTTGAGCACTGAGCATCACTGTCGACGCTTTTCCATTAGGCGTCGAGCGATATGTAGATACTCGACGCATACTTCTTAGACTGAAGGTCTCGACTCCTCCTTCTTAGGCGTTGAGCAATCATCACTTAGTCGACGTTTTTTTTATCTGTAGAAGTCAAGCAACGTGCAGAGGCTCGACGCTTCTTAACTATGCCTTCTTATCTCAAATCTTCTTGTTTGCGCTGAGCTGACTGAAGATTAGTCGACACTTCTCTTTCCACGGCGTCGAGTGATATAACTTGGCTCGACGCTTCCAAACTTGGTCTCATAACTTCAGCGGTGACCTTGTCTATTTGAGCAGTAGACATGAGTCAACGCTTCTGGGTCACAGGCGTCGAGCGATGTACGATGTCTCGACGCTTGTGAACTTGGATGAATTCCATGAGCATTTTGCCTGACCTGATCTCCTGCACATTGATTCTAGAGAGTATATCAAATACATTTTGAGATATATCTTTGACTTAGGAATGGACTTCTCCAAATCTAAGACATTGTGGGCAATGATCCCAACAATCTCCCCCTATTTGAAGAAGTCATAATCTCAGTCAATGATATATCTCTCTCTTCAAAGATAATCAATATTTTCTAATTTCTATACAGGTAATCAAAATAAAGAGTATAATACTTTATAAAATTAGATTACCAAAACATTCTATCCACAGAAATTATCTCAGACATGATTTCTTAAATAAGCACAAAAACACAAGCAGTTCAAAATAAAACATGTCATGAAGAGAAAAACAGATCACATCATAGGCATATATATATATGATCATGAAAAATAGTTAGCACTGAGAACTCATCAAGATTGTTCAAAGATATATCAATTACATTCTTCTAAAAATACTTAGTAAAAATTAAAATCCTAAATCTGTTCAGGATCCTTGAATTCTATTCCTCTTTTGGCTCTTTTGGAAAGTGCTTCAGCAACTTCTTTTCTTCTCTTGAAATAGCCAAATGGTTTTGTAAAGTATCTGATTGGCTCTTTATCACCTGCCTGAACCTTCCCAGCCATTTTATCATCCTTGAATTTGATCTTCAGTTCCTCTTGATCCCTATGCTTCAACCATTCAGCTTCAGAATACCACTTTCCTCTTTCCTCTGGATTACCTTTCACAGCTTCCCATGCTTTCAGAATCAATTCTCTGGAAGAGGGAGACCAATGTTCAAAATCAACCCTTGATTGAACCTCTTCTCTGAACTTTCTTTTACTGGATTCTACTTGCTCACAAGTAAAATTCTCTTTTTTGCTTTTATCTTCAGGACTATACATTTTAGCAATTTGCGTTTGGACTTGAGTAAGAGAAGCTGGCCTGGTCTCAGAGACTTGATCATTCTCAAAATTAATGGGAGGATATCCTAAAATTTCTCTTATAGAGTTTGAGGTCCACACAGCATGCTCAAAGCTGGCTTGAATCATTGACCTCTCCCCCTTTAGGACTTCTTCAACAATATGATCTCTTATAACATTTTTATGAAACCTGACTTGACCTTCCAAGTGATTAATTCCACTTTCAATGGTTTTCTTTACCTTAAAGAGATGGTCATATATAGTATCTGCATGCAACTTTGCTTGATCTTTTAGAACTGTGGAGCTCTCATCAATTTTAGCCAAAATATCAGAATTCTGCTGTTGCAGTCTAGCTTCAATCTTATTTGTACCTATATGGACTTGTGCAACCTGTTCTGTATACAAGACTTGCATGTTATTACTTAGAATTCCTTGATTTATCTGAACATCATCCACTGTCTTTGTAATTCCTGCTTGTGACTCTTTAAGAACCTTTGATGTCTCTTTGATTGCATCAAGTTGTTCAGTTGTATAATCTACTGAAGCACCAGCTCTTTTGAAAAACTTTACCATTTCTTTTCTCAAAGCAGTCATCTGATGATTGACTTCAAATCTAACCAATTTCATTTGGAAATCTACTTCAATTTTCATTTTTGTATTATTATCCTCAATATACTGTTCTAATAATCTTCTTTGATTATTAAGCAACACCTCCAGCTGAGGTAGAATAGGACAAAGATCCACATTGATTTCCTTTTCCATTTCAACACCTCTACTGCTTTCTTCTCTCATGAAAGAGTCATTTCTCTGGCTCATATGGGAGCTAGAGGATTCTATCTTGATTACCTTTTCAATAGGTTCCTTTGTTGCTTCAGGCTCTCCTTCTACATCCATAGCATCAGCTACAGAATTCACTTTAGCAGGGATCTCAGCCTGAGACTCCCCCTCAAATGGTGCATTGTCTTTAGTTGGAATTCCATCTTGAGGCTCCCCCTCAATCTCTGCATTGATCAGATCAATTTTGTCCTGAGCAGGGATCTCATCTTGAGCCTCCCCCTCAACTGCTGCAGTGCTCATTTCAGAATTATTCTGAGCAGGAATCTCATCTTGAGCCTCTCTCTCATTTTGAAAAATCCCTTCAAGTCTAGTAGGGGATGCAAGATGACCTCCTCTCTCTTCTTCTCCTTTCTCACTCTCATCCTTTTCTTTCTCATTCTCATCCTTTAGAGTGTCAGGAGTACTGTCCCTTGGATTGTTCCCTTCTTCTTCTTCAGATGTTGTAAGGTTTGGATCAGGAATTGGAGAGGATTTAGATTTTCTTTTGGAAGAGGATGAGCTTGAAGAAATCTTCTTCTTCTTTTGCTTCTTGGCTTTCTTCTACTTGGGAGAAAGATCTGCTGGTGGAAGATTTGATAAGACTCTGTCCCATCTCTCTATCATTCTAATATCCATTTTCTTCATGTGGTTTATCTTGGATCCAAGTTTGTTATTCAAGGAGTCAGGAATGATTTTTACTAAATACAAAGATAATATCCTACCCATGTTGGGTACTGGGATACATTCAATTATCCTGTCAAATACCACCCTCCCCCAATCTGTTCTCAAGGAATGAATGATCCTGGTTAGTAGAATAAACATTTTTCTGGAAATTTTGTCATGAGATCTGCTGGAACACGGTCTTCCGCATCTCCTAGGTTTGAGAATAACAAATCCTATTTGTATTTGATCTTGTGTGTTCAAGTGTGCAGGTTAACATAGTCCATATGACTCAAGGAGTACTCATGATGTCTGCCCCCAAAATTGAGGCCAAAATTCGAAGAGGCTCACTAGCGCCGGCGGTAGCGCTAGCGCCCGGCGATAGCATTGATTAGCACGATTCCGGCATCATTTTTAGAAGGAGCTAGCGCCAGGCGTTAGCTACTAGCGCTGGCGGTAGCATGGCGCACAAGAGGCATGGAGCAATATGTTGCCACGGATTGAAGATCCTGCCGCGCAAAATGTTTCCTAATTTGGGCTAGCGCCGGCGGTAGCATTAGCGCCGGCGGTAGCGTAAAGGCTATAAATTGGATGTTTTGGCTCCGAATTCTTCATCCTCCTCCAATCCCAATCTCCAGAGCTTCGTTGCCACAGTAGAGAGAGGAAGATTCAGAGTGATACTCCCACAATTCCATAAAGCCTTAAGGAGATCCGTGGAGAAGATTTCAACACGCATCATCATCGTGATGAAAGGCCGCATCAACTACGATCATACTCTGCGGGCCTTCGTCCACTTCTCCAAGAGATCCACATAGAGGGAGTTTTTATATTATTGTCTTTTCATTTCATAACTTTTCTGTAAACGGTAGTGAAATCGCCTCGTGCTGGCGACTAGGTCTGGGGTAGGACTTAGGGATGAAATTCGCCTCGTGTTGGCTACTAGATCTAGGCTAGGTCTAGGGGTGCTCGAGGCCTTTCTGAGGATAGATTGGCTAGAGCGACTTGAGGCCGTATCTGGGGAGAGATCGGCTAAAGCCAACTGGTTCGTGGGGATACGAGTCGGTATAGAAAACGAAAAAGAGTTTTTATTATTCGCATCCGATCTCTAGCGCCATTGAGATCAAGTTTTGTAAAACATTATTTGATATTAATAAAGCATATCTCTTTATTATTGTTTTACTAGATGTCTCTTTATTAATCTTGCAATATTCCGAAGTTTTTCTAAATATAATCTAAAGTTTTTGAAAACCCTTATTCACCCCTCCTCTAAGGGCACCGACCGATCCAACAAGTGGTATCAGAGCGGTTTTATTCCAATCGGCTTAACAACCGGGAATAATGGCGTCTCATGATCTCGCTTCTACTAGTGGGGGATATTTTTGTGAAGAGGAAAAATCACTTGCACCACCTTTATTTGAAGGGACAAATTATAAAGGATGGAAAATCTTAATTGAAAAATTTATTAAAACTTTAGACATCGAAGTATGGAACTTAGCAATTATAAGACGAGCGGATGAATCGAATAAAAAAGAACGTCAGCTAAATGTCAAAGCCAAACACTATTTATTTTGTGCACTATCTAATGAAATTTTCAAATTCATATATTGCTTTTCTAGTGCATACAAAATATGGCGCTTTCTTGAAGAAATGTATGATCTTCCTCTCGCAGGTATGGAACAAACACAGGAGGAAAAGAACGTACAAGCATCCATTATCATTCAAGAAGATCTCTCTCGGAGCGAAGCCATGGAGAATATTGAAATAGAAAAGGAGAACAATACACCAAGAGAAAAAGAAGAAGAAATCTTACTTTTGGAAGAGGAATGGCAAGAAGAAGACAAAGGAACAATATGTTCAAATCCTCCCTCATCCAAAAGCAATGTAAGGAAATCAAATTCTATCTTTTGTACTTCTATTTCTTCATTACAATTGTTACAAAATACTAAGCGCAAAATTAAGAAATAAAAAAATGCTAATAAACATTTGCGCTTAGAAAATAAAAATTTAAAGGCAAAAATTAATGAAGAATTAAATTTATCTAGTTCTACACATTGCTCCTTAGTAGAAAACACCACAACTTGTGTAGAATATAATGAATTAGAAGAAAAGCACAAGAAACTTGAAAAGGATTTTATTTTAGTAAAAGAACAAAATGAAAAATTATGTTTAGAAAATTCATCTTTGATAAATGATTGTGCTAAGTGTAAAGAATATAAAATTGAAATTAAAGAGATGGATGAAACATTTGATGAATATAGAAACAACTATCAAGATCATATTGATTCAATTGTTTCCATTCTTAAAAATAGCACAATCGCTTATAAAAAAGCTAGACATAATTTAATGATTAAAAATAATGAATTAAAAACTAAAATCAACTTGCTTAAGGAAATCATAAAGAAAAACCCTCAAAACATACAATCTCAAAATAATGCAAAATCCAAAAGCAAGTTGAATATGATTTCTTATAAGTTGAACAAGCCAAGCAATAGAAATAACAAACCTCAAAAGATTGAAAATGAAATTCCAAAATACAATCATAACTATCATTTACAACAACAATCTTCTCCCAACATAAAATTAAATGCTCACAAATTTCCTATGAACAACACTTTTAATAATAATTACAATCATAATCATCAATATAAAGATAATCTCAATGGAAATTTGATGAATAAGAATAACATTAAACCAAGGTTTGAATGGAGGCCTAAAATTAAAAATGAAACATTCACTTCACATGAAAGGACTCATTCATCTTTGTCTTCACAAAAATCATCACGATGCATTTGGGTACCCAAAGGAACCATCACTCATGGTCCTCTTTGGATACCTAAATCTCTTATCCATTAGGTATCATCAATTGCATGAAGTAGAATCCTTTCAAAATGAAATATACAAAGTTCTACTTCATGATATGCTTTCATGTCTTTTAATTTTTCTTATTTTTCTTATTTTCTTTTAAACTATCATGTCATGGTCATCCTATACAATATTGAAAATATGTTTTTATCTCTTAAAAGCTTAATATGTTTTTATAAAACAAATTGATCAAAATTCAAAATCATATTTTGATGACCTATCTTTTATTATTATATTCATTGCTTCTAAATATCTTATATTATCCATATGAATCAAACTCTAAATTTGCTATAAGATATTTCAAATTAAATCCGGTTACTAGATTTTTAGCCTTCACCAACAAGTGGATAAAATTCTGAATTTGCTATGAGATATTTATCTAAATTAAAAAGAAAAACACATAAGACATATTGAAAGATTAATTGTCATAAATATTGATGTCATACGCACCATCATGATCTATTGATATCTTTTGCTAAAACTTTCTAAAATCATAATTCATATCAAGAATCATCTATCACATTTTATATAATGACAATTGGTATTATAATTGCTTACTATGGTTGGTATATTATGTGTGTACTTTGATTTATTTCTAGTTTAGACCTTTGAATCATTTTGATATCAAATCAAATAGAATTGTCACTCCATTCTAGGTCTCTAAGTTGAAACACAATCAAAACTTGGTATAACATTAATCTCAAATTTGTCATTCTAACATTGCCACCTAAAGAATATTTGTGTCAATGTTAGGCTTTATTTGTTTACCAAGATATACAGGCTGGGTATTCTCATCTAGGGCTTATCCATAGTATGATTGTGCATGAACATTATTGTTAATCTCTAAAATCATGCATATTTGATTTGTTCAAACATGATATCTTGGGTTTTCATTTCATATTATAATCACAAGTCTTTAGAAAAGTCAAAATGAAAACATAAGTAAATATATCTCATGCAATGATTATTTTGTCAAGTATATAAGAAATCGCCAACATTTCATGCAATTTGGACCATCCAAAACATCTCCTAAAATTTTGCAACTTCTGCATGGAACTACTATTGGGACACCTAATCAAGTTCAAGCATCAAAATTTTCAAAACCCTAAAAAATCACTTACTGTTTCCCGCGCTAGCGCTAGCGCCGGCGCTAGCGTCGAGTTTCAAATTTCTGTGTTTTTAAAATTTCTAAAAATTCCTAAAAATATTTTGATCTATATTTTCTACTTAGTTTTTGCACTTCTGTGTTTCTTTATTTTTTGAAAAATCAAATACAAAACTACAACAACCAAATTACAAAAAATATGTTTTGTTTTTTCGCTTGTGTTGTTTCCTTTGTTTAAAGTTCATCTTTATGCCAAAATCAAATACAAAAATTGCAAAAGCAAAAATTACAAAAATATGTTTTTATTTGTAAAAATCAACTACAAAAATATAAAACAAAACAAATACAAGTATCAAAATTATTCTTCTTAACTTTTCTATGTATCTTGCGAAAGGGTGATTTGGGCTATCATCCCATCATATCACCTAGTACCGGGCGAACCTCTCACAAGGTAGCCCTCGGGAAGTCCAAGATTAATTTTATGAGTTCAAACTTTAAATAAAAATTACTCTTTAAAAATATCAAAAATATTGTATGAACTTCATTGAAAATCAAGCATGATTTAATCTATTATTTAGAACTTCTATAATGTTGCAATTTATCTTTTCAAACTACTTTGAACATTGCCTTCATCATGCTTTAATACATCTATTAATATATGCATAATTTATATTGAAAAAGTTGTGTAGAACTATGCGTAGCATGCCTCTAAGTATGAGTAATGTTTTATGTTTGATAATGATTGCAATTCACTCACTTATTTTGGCATTGTCTACTTATGTGTTTAATCTAAGAATGTGTGTGTATGTTCTGTAATAGTATAATGAATTAAAATTGCACAAGTATCTTACCTACACAACCTTTATTTGCACTTTTAAAAGTTAAGAAAAGTGGTTATCTTTTTCATAAATTATATTGGTTTGCAAAACAAGTGTATTCAGAGAACTTTGTACAAAACAAAATCATAAAATAAAGTGACAAAGATAACTCCACCAAGCACTACTTGAACCTCCTGATAAGTCTTAATAAGCGTTGTGAGATTGAGCACCTTGGAAAGAATAATAAAGTATCTTGTGCAAACCATAACTTTCTTTCAAAATAAAAACCACTTATTCTTAAGTACACCGGATCACAATAAAAATCAATCTTGAAGAATAAAACTATGTGATCCCCCAAGCACTACTTTGCACCCTGATAAGTCTTGATGAGCATTGTGTGTGCAGAGCACCTTGGTAGTTGTACATTTTTCTTTATGCATTGAAGTGAGTAGAAGTAAAATTATTTGTGTTTTGTTGTGCTCTTTACTTTACATATTACTTGTATTTTTGATTAAAACATTTGTTTACTCTATTCAAAATACACTTTTATGCACATCATTATCTTCCACAACACTTCTTCTCATGAGTATTGGATCCTAATGCTAATTCTATACTACTCTTTATTTATGAAATGCACTAGATAACCTAGCATGCTTTCTACAATGTTTGGTATGTTTTGAAATTGTGAATTAAAGTAACATTGAAGTAATCTCTTTTTGATAAGATTATTTCATGCTTGGTTACTGTATTGTCAAAACAAAAATTTTAAATGCAAAATGATTTACAAAAACATCTTCTTGTTGAAATTGAACTCATATATCTTTTTATGGACCATCATTGATTACCATAAGATGTTTTTTGTACTTCTGTATGTCTTCCGCATCATAACCATATAATTGTTTTACCTTGCACTTTAATACTTATTTAAAATCTTTCATCTTGTGTGCATCATCACTTGAATCTTCAAATTCCTTTCTTGCAACAAGTGGTAGACTTTGTTGGAGCAACCCTTTTACTGTTTTGGGCTAGGATCACTATGTACTGATTAGGATCAGTTGACCCCATTGTATAGTTTAAGGGTCAAGTCTTTAGGCTGATAAATTAGCTAGAACTTAAGATAAAATCTAAAGTTCCCAGCGGTCAACAAATGGCTAGCAGTGCTCGACAGATGGATCCCAGCGTTCGACAGTTTTGTTGCCAGCGTTCGACAGTTTCCAGCCAGCGTTCAACATCTTCTGGACAGCGCTCGATAGTTTCCAGCCAGCGTTCAACATCTTCTGGACGGCGCTCGACATATTATAGCCAGCGTTCGACAGATCATTGATGCGATATTTCGGCAAGTGCACCGGTCGCGCAAGTAATAAAGTTTGGGAATAGGATCCCCGAGTGTCGGTCTCTTGAGGAATGCAGGTTGGGTAAACGAATCGTGTTGTGTGACTATTGTTACACAAGCATAAACAAACACACAAAAAGGAGGGTTTTGGTTGGGTTTTCCTACTCTTAACAACAATGAAGGAAATGCGGGTCGAAAGCACCGCTTCGCAAGGCGAGATGGATGCAACGGCCGCGATGTCGTGCTTCGTGAGGCGGATGGAGCGTGCTCTAGTGCGGGAAGGCGAGGGTCGCAAACACCTCTTCACAAACGCCGTTAGCTCTTGCTAACGCCGCTCAAACACCTTGAGTGCGTGAGTGAGTGAGTGGATGAGTGGAGGCGAAGCGATTCACAAGCAAGTAATGATGAAAAGAGAGGAAACATTCATTTCATTTAAACCAAACATCATGATATTCAAGTTTAAAAGATTCAAAGATTACAATGAAGGAGAGAGGAAAGAGATAACCAATGGATGAAGACTAGCGGCCGTTCACGGCCGGAATGGTAGTTTGTCAAGCTACCTCCGGGCTCGGGCGGACTGTGCTTCCGGTGTAGAGAAACTATCATGATCTATCTACGTGGTTCCGTCGTCTTCTACCTCAGGATTCCTCTTCTTCTCACCGGACTGGAGAGGAAAAACAGCTGCTTGAGGGCTTGCGGATGGTGGAGAATGCTCCCGGACAATGGAGAAATGCTTGGAATGGTTGGAGAGGACTTCCCCTTGCATAGGAGATGAAGTGGAGGTGTCCAGGGATGGAAATCGCCCGCGTACGGACTGCCAATCGCGCTCCCGGCGGCTCGATCCCGCCCTAAAATCGGAACAAGCATATATATAGGCGCTGGACTGAATACTGCGCACGGTCATTGGCGCACGACCAGTGGTCGTGCGCACTGGAATTCTGCGATCGTGCGCGCTGCCTGGAGGGAACCTGAAATGAAAGAAATTAATAAAATACATGTTCGCACGACCAGTGACGCACGACCAGTGGTCATGCGCACTATCGTAAATGGTCGTGCGATAAGCCAGACAGAACTCATAAAATGGGCGTTAAGTGCGCACGATCAGTGGCGCACGACCAGTGGTCGTGCGCTATAGAGCTAGTGATCGTGCGCAGTGTTCCTGTACAGAATTGTACCGGGAACACCTGCACGACTCCTGTTCCAGCATACAACACCAGTCTAGCCACTGAAGGTGGCACTTAACACTGCATGAAAACTAGTAACGAAGATGAACAAGAAATAACACCAAAACGGGCTTAGAAGTGCACTTAGCATGGAGTATTAAATAGGAATGAAAACATGTCTAAAGTGAAGTGCAAAGACTAGAAAATCGGCCCAGATGAGTCCATAAATGTGTATATAATTGGGACTCATCACACCCCCAGACTTATCTGTTTGCGCGTCCCGAGCAAACGAATTCGGCGGAGTGTGAAAATGGTAGTTAACAAAGAAAATTACACAAAGGAGTACAATGCGAAGTAACAAAAGCACGCAAATAGAAATTTAGTAAAAGGAGATTCTAACTATGCTAACTAATTTACGAAAGTATTAGAGCGTAGGTAGAGATTTAGTTATACTCAGTTGGTGAATTATGAAGAATTCGAACGATCATGCCCGGTGTGAAAGTAACAAGACACTAAGGCGGGTGTTGCACAAGGTCGGGGTTTAGGAATAACTCCGCTGAAATCCATCAATGTCGTGAACCATACGCTCGCCCGGTCACACTCTCTCCACGGCGTTAGCAAACTCACAAGTCAAATCAATAGGGCTTTTAGGATTATATTGGGGCTTAGGTTGCGGTATGATATTCAAATTTAAACACGATGGCTACGCAACCCAAGTGAGCTAACGGAACGCTGCACCACACAAAACCAAAAAAACAATGCTCGTGTGACACACCCCCAGACTTATTATGAAAACTAGGTGTGCACACGGCCTACTTCACAATTACCAACAGATTTTCTATTTAGCTCGGAAGGATTTCTTTACGACATATTTCTATTTCAGATTTTTTTCTTTTAACAATATACTTTTCTTCTTTTACTTATCCTCCGGTTGGTTCAAATTCAGCGAAATAAAACGTGTTTTTCTTCATCACATCACAAAGATTCCAAAAATCACACCAAATCAAGAAAATGAGTGCAGATAAACATCTATTTGGTTGCGAAAGTGGGCAAAGCTTCAGGCCTTGGTGAATGGAGGAGGAGCTGAACAAAAGAGTGGTAGGCACAAGTTTGGCTTGCAAGGGTGAGCGAAAAGGACATGGAACGACAAGGCTCAAACTAGCCAAAAGGTGGCCTACATCACGTTTAACTCGATGAGTCGCTCTCGCCCATGCTTCGAGAGTCGCTTGGGGCAAGTTCTTAGCCCACGAGAAAGGTAAACCTTCCTCCCAACTCGAGCAACACACGACTAGTGCTCGTACACACACAACACCGGGTTATCGTCAATTTCGTTCACATTCACCATTTGAGTATAACAAATCTAAAACTACGCAAAAATTACTAATAATAAATTAAATGCATAGAGATAATCTAGTTTTACTCGAATTCTATTGTAGCATGCAGACGCGACTAGAACACTGCTCGAGTCAACATCGCACTCCAAATAGTAATTCCTAAGCTAACGTCCTATTTCACACTCCAACCAAAACAGTTCAGTCGGAAACAAAACAAATAGGTAAGCGCGCACTCATGTGGGTGAAGTGGTGCAAGAAGCATGAAAACAATGATGATGATAAAGATAAATAAAAAAAACAAATTTCTAGTATGCAGTGCAACTCGTGCACAGTGGATGACAACATATTCTCCCCCAGACTTAGTCTAAAACATTACATCACAGAAATTGGAAGCTAAGGGGGGAAGAAGTGTTACCCAATGCTCAGAATTGAGCATACCAGACGATTGGCGATTAAGATAAAGAGCAGTCCGTAGCATCCGCACCAAAGACACAACACACCTGCAAGCACAAAACTAAAAACAGCAAAAACAAATATAAAAGCTGAACTAAACATGTTAGATAAAAATGAAATCAGGAAATCTGGGTTGTCTCCCAGCAACACTTTTGTTTTATGTCCTTAAGCTGGACCAAATACCTGTATTATGATTGTTTAAAGAGTGCAAAAATTAAAGGAGAAGTTCACAGAAGCAGTTTCACAAATTCAGACAACACAAATCAGCTATAGGCGCTCTTATGGTGCGCGTCTCCCGTAGCTCGTAGGCGGGAGGTGAAGGCTTTAGGGCCAACACTGGTGTCACCCAGTGTTCCCCTAACCTCCGCCCTCTTTCCACGGAGAGCGGCAGCGCGAGCGTCGTGCAGAAATTTCTCATGTTTAAGTTTAGTCACAGTCGGGGACTGCCAACGTTGAAAGTTTTCAGATTTTTCCACCTTGGTGGAGGGTGGCGTCACTTCCGGCATCGCGGTGACTACCGGATCAGCCCAAGAGATGGAGCGCTTAAATTGTTTATTACAAGAAACAAAATAAGAGGGTAATGGGACAGTGTCCCGAACTAAATTCAAGTCAATATTTTTCGAAATGCAATCTTCCTCCGTCTCGGAATCAAATTCTCTCCGAAGATCTACTTCTTCCTCACTGGACTGGTGCTCCTCCTTTTCTCCTTCAATTGGTTCTTTATCTTCTTCATTTCCTGCACAACTCGGAGATTCATCAAAAATAAAGAGAGGGGGAGGAGTGGATGTTTCAGTTATAGTTTGGGGTAAGTGGGCTGCGACACCATATTGGGTAGGAAGACACACCTCGTAGGGAAATCAAGGGTGGCACCGCTCTCTTTCAAGAACGGCATGCCCAAGATAGGGATAGAGTGATTTTCCTGGGGTCCCAACACCTGAAAATCAGCAACCACAATCGTCCCCTCAACTATTACTTCTACATTTTCACTTCCCCCTCAGATTGTATAACGGTCCCATTAGCAAGCATAAGGGATTTCCGATCCTCCGTGTTCATCTCAAGTTGCAATTTAGCAACGTCTTGCAACGCAATGACGTTGCGGGAAGAGCCAGAGTCGCACAAAGCTTTCGTTTCAATATTATTGATGGAACAAGAAATCACCAACTCACTTGGATCAGCCTCTACCACATCGCCGAGACTCTTCCCTTGATCTATTGGGTTCTTTTTAGTGTTGCTAGGAAGAGTACCCTGCGACCGCTCGGTTAGCACTTGGGCCAATTGGCCCAGCTGCGTTTCCAAGTTCCGCATGGATGCGGTTTGGTTCACCATATTTGAGGTAGCTGCTTGCATAAATTTTTTCATCATCTCCTCCAGATTACTCTTTTTTTGGGCTGGGGGGCCTTGGTTATAATCCGGGTGTGGTGGCCTCGGTTGGCTCCCGGAGGCGTAAGCATCATTTTGATGCTGCCCCGGTGCCCATCGTTGGCCATGCGTGTTTGGGTTCCATGAGAAGTTCGGGTGACTCCTCACTCCCGGATGATAAGCATTATTAAATGGCACCCCCTTAGACTGATTTCCTACAAAATTAACGGATTCATTCAAGGATAAGTGCGCGAAGTCACCTAATACGTTGTTCCCTGAACATTCGTACACGTGGTGGCCGCCGCCTCCACATCCTTCGCACGTAATGACAGCAGCAGGCGCGGGTGTAGGAGGAAGTGAGTCGACCACAAAGAGACCGCGGGCGTTCCTTGGTGCATTTCTCCCGGCAGTCCAGAATGTACTGTGGGAGGCGGTGTCGCGCAGAATCCGAAGGGCCTCCTCTGGAGTGTGGTTCATTAGAGTACCACCCGCAGCAGCATCGATCATTGCCCTAAAGTTGGGCTCGATCGCAAAGTAAAATGTCTCTACCACATTCCACAGTTGGAGCTCGTGGTTCGGGCAACGGCGGAGAAGATCGTTAAGACGCTCCCACGCCTCGGCAAGGGTCTCTTGATCGGCTTGGCGAAAGGTGGCGATCTCCCAGCTCAAACTTACCATTTTATCGACGGGGTGAAATTTGGCTAAGAACTTGGATGCAAGCACATCCCAAGTCGCAGCGGTCCCCGGAGGAATAGAATGAAGCCACACCTTGGCCTTATCGCGAAGCGAGAATGGGAACAGACGCAGCTTGACTGTGTCATCAGGAATCCCAGCGTAGTGGAAAGTTCCGCGGATATCAGAAAACTCAGCCAGGTGCAGGTGCGGATCTTCACTGGCCATCCCGGAGAACTGAGCATTGTTCCGGATGATGTTCAAGATCGCAGGTTTGATCTCGAACTGGTTATTCATAATATTGGGACCGAACCCAGGATAAACACTCCCAGCTGTCGGAGTGGTATAATCTCTCATCGTTCTGGGTCGAGGTCTCACTACCTCTTGCTCATCTCCAGGTTGGTGCTGCCCCACGGCGGGCACTCTTTGTTCAACATTGTCTGGGTCTATGTGGTCACCCATTGCCGCCTGTACGGCTGCTGCGCGCCTTCGTGCGCGAGCGGTCCGTTCGATTTCTGGATCAAAGGGTACAAGTTCCCCCGCGGCTTGTCTCTGCATGCACAGTCACAACAAAAAGAAAACAAAACAAAGGAAATCAAAAACAACTGCTCTTGTAACAAAAGCTCACAACTCAAGACGTTACACGCCTGAACATTCCCCGGCAATGGCGCCAAAAACTTGATGCGATATTTCGGCAAGTGCACCGGTCGCGCAAGTAATAAAGTTTGGGAATAGGATCCCCGAGTGTCGGTCTATTGAGGAATGCAGATTGGGTAAACGAATCGTGTTGTGTGACTGTTGTTACACAAGCGTAAACAAACACACAAAAAGGGGGGTTATGGTTTGGTTTTCCTACTCTTAACAACAATGAAGGAAATGCGGGTCGAAAGCACCACTTCGCAAGGCGAGATGGATGCAACGGCCGCGATGTCGTGCTTCGTGAGGCGGATGGAGCGTGCTCTAGTGCGGGAAGGCGAGGGTCGCAAACACCTCTTCACAAATGCCGTTAGCTCTTGCTAACGCGGCTCGAACACCTTGAGTGCGTGAGTGAGTGAGTGGATGAGTGGAGGCGAAGCGATTCACAAGCAAATAATGATGAAAAGAGAGGAAACATTCATTTCATTTAAACCAAACATCATGATATTCAAGTTTAAAAGATTCAAAGATTACAACGAAGGAGAGAGGAAAGAGATAACCAATGGATGAAGACTAGCGGCCGTTCACGGCCGGAATGGTAGTTTGTCAAGCTACCTCCGGGCTCGGGCGGACTGTGCTTCCGGTGTAGAGAAACTGTCACGATCTCTCTACGTGGTTCCGTCGTCTTCTACCTCAGGATTCCTCTTCTTCTCACCGGACTGGAGAGGAAAAACAGCTACTTGAGGGCTTGCGGATGGTGGAGAATGCTCCCGGACAATGGAGAAATGCTTGGAATGGTTGGAGAGGACTTCCCCTTGCGTAGGAGATGAAGTGGAGGTGTCCAGGGATGGAAATCGCCCGCGTACGGACTGCCAATCACGCTCCCGGCGGCTCGATCCCGCCCTAAAATCGGAACAGTCATATATATAGGCGCCGGACTGAATACTGCGCACGGTCATTGGCGCACAACCAGTGGTCGTGCGCACTGGAATTCTGCGATCGTGCGCGCTGCATGGAGGGAGCCTGAAATGAAAGAAATTAATAAAATACATGTTCGCACGACCAGTGACGCACGACCAGTGGTCGTGCGCACTATCGTAAATGGTCATGCGATAAGCCAGACAGAACTCATAAAATGGGCGTTAAGTGCGCACGATCAGTGGCGCACGACCAGTGGTCGTGCGCTATAGAGCCAGTGATCGTGCGCAGTGTTCCTATACAGAATTATACCGGGAACACCTGCACGACTCCTGTTCCAGCATACAACACCAGTCTAGCCACTGAAGGTGGCACTTAACACTGCACGAAAACTAGTAACGAAGATAAGCAAGAAATAACACCAAAACGGGCCTTGAAGTGCACTTAGCGTGGAGTATTAAATAGGAATGAAAACATGTCTAAAGTGAAGTGCAAAGACTAGAAAATCGGCCCAGATGAGTCCATAAATGTGTATATAATTGGGACTCATCAATCATTTATTGAAGCCCAGATTTGTTATCAGCTACATTCTATTTATCCTAACAGCAAAACGACGACTATAACGGATCTATTTAATATCTTTGGACGTATTCTGACAGATAAGGAAGGATATTAAACTCAGTTAATATATTCCCTTCTTTCCTTTTTCCAAGACAGCAATAGTCGTTGACATTTAATGAAAAGGAATCTTTTCACGGCCAAGGAATTAATGACCTGCCAGAGTCGTTTGAGTTTTGTTGTTATTCCAAGAATGTCTTAAAGACTGATTATTCTATTCACAAATATAGAATACATTAAAGACAGTTTTTGTTTTTGGACATATATGAATCAGTCGACAGAATTCAAACATTATTCTATTACAGAATACAAAGAATATATACAGCAGTAAAAGAAGAAAGAGACACATCTCTCAACAAGTATTTCTTCTTCTTCTTCTACAAGCAGCAAAAAATTTCTTCTGAGAACATCTTCCTCAAGAGCATTCTCTCAGAATCTGCTGCAAATTCAGATCTTCTAAAAGAGCAACAAGCAATCTGAAGAACCTGTTCTTCCAGATCAATCTGCTACAGGAGATCTTAGTTTTCAAGAGAAAGCTTCTCCATCTTCTGTCAAATACTTCAATCAGACATGGGGAGCTTTACAACAACATCCACTAGAGTCTTCTCTCAGCATCTTGACAGAGAAGAACACTATAAACTCGTTCTTACCTCTCTTGTACAGGGTTAATACTCCCTTCAAAAGTGTACCTCCTTGGTGGCAAGACACCTGATCAAAAAATCTAGTTGGTTTTGAGCACCTGAACAAAAGCTCTGTGGTGTGTGGACACCTGAACAAAAATCCCTTGGTGTGAGGGCACCTGATCAAAAATCCTAGTGGATTCCTACCAAGGGTGGTAGAAGAGTAGACGTACCCAGATTTATTGGGGAACTACTATAGCTCCGTGTGTCTTCTGTGTTTGGTTATTTTCTGTTCTTGTGTTGTTTGTTGTGTGATTTCATTTACTTAATTTTTTCCGTTAATATAATTCTCACACTGCTTACACTTATATATAATACTATTTTAATTCCGCTATAAAAACTAAGGAAAAGTTTTAATACTCTATTCACCCCCTCTAGAGTAACTTAAGATCTAACCTCCACTTTCAATTGGTATCAGAGGCAGGTTGATCTCACTTGCAGACTAACATCTGGATCACAAAGATCAATTAGATCTTAATTTAATTTAGAGTTTCTCTTTATCTATTTTCTGTTTAAAACTCATGGCACAAAACAAGGAATACTCAAGCACAAGACCTCCTATGTGCAATCTTAGTAAGTTTGCACTGTGGAAAGCAAGGATTAGGCTTTACATGAATTCTATTGATGAGGATATATATAATTCTATTTTGACAGGACCTCCTCCAGCACAAGAACAATCATCAACCAATGTTGTACCTCCTCCAGGACACATAGAACCATTGAGGAAATATAAGAATGCAGATGCCAAAGCAATGAATATATTGGCACAAACCATG
Source organism: Dactylorhiza incarnata (assembly GCA_033032865.1). Lineage (NCBI taxonomy): Eukaryota > Viridiplantae > Streptophyta > Magnoliopsida > Asparagales > Orchidaceae > Dactylorhiza > Dactylorhiza incarnata. The sequence continues at coordinate 1,095,214 of JAWHQI010000086.1, forward strand.
TCAGATGATATATTCCAAAAAGTTGCTGAGTGCACTTCAGCAAGAGATATATGGAATACCCTAACTGCAATTGTTGCAGGTTCTGCTGATGAAAGGAAAGACAGAAGATCACACCTAATCTCTGTGTATGAGAACTTCAAGAAAGGTGATGAAGAATCAGTTGCAGACATGTACACTAGGTTAAGTGTAATTATAAGTGAACTCAGGACTCTGGACAAGGAAATCTCATTAACAGAGATTAATGACAAGATCCTAATGTGCTTCCCTAGCACTTGGGATTCAAGGATCTGGCCAATCAAGGAAGCCAGAAGTCTCAATGAGATCACCACTGAAACTTTGTTGGGCAAGCTCAAATCTTATGAGCAGCTCATCAAGTCCAGGGAAGCTGAAGCATCCACTTCATCTCCAGCACCAAAGAAAGAGAAGAGCATAGCTTTCAAGGCAGCTGATGCAGAAGAAGAAAAGGCTCCAAAAGATGATGAACTCATGAGCCTCATAGCCAGAAGATTCTACAAAATGGCTAAGAATGATTTCAGAAGGAAAGAATCCAGATCAAGAGATAAGCAAAGGTATGACAAATCAACTCCTAAAGAAGTTATTTGTTTTGGTTGCAGGAAATCTGGACACTACTTAACAGAATGTCCAGAGAAGCAAAAGAAAGATAAGAAAAAGGATAAAGAAGAAAAGAGAAGCTCCAGCATGTCTTCCTCCCACAAGCACAAAAAGAAGGGAAGAGGATTTATAGCAGAATCCTGGAGTGACACTGAATCTGAATCATCATCCAGCTCATCTGATGATGATGAAGAAAAATCAAAGGAAAATGACCAATGTCTAATGGCCATTTATGACTCAGACAGTGAGTCAGGAAATGCTTCTTCATCCAGTGATGATGAATGCTATGAAGAAGATAAGAACTTTTGCATGATGGCAATCAATGCCTCAGCAAACAATTCTGATAAAGAAGAATCAGAATCAGAAGCAGAAGATAATGCAGACCAGGTAATATCTAGTTTTGATTTCAATTCTAGTGAATTCAAAGATGAATTCAAAGGTCTTTGCTTAGATTTAATCAAATCTGAGAAAGAGATCATCTCTCTCAGAAATCAGTTGGCTGAAATGAATCAAATGGTTGCAGAAAATGTTAATCTTAAGAAAGATTTAACTGCCTCTAGAGAACACATTATTCTCATTGAGAACAAGTTGTCTAAAGCTAAGGAATATGAAGAATTCCTCAATGGCAGTAGTGTTAAGCTGATGGACATCACAAAAATAGTGAATGCTAGATTTAATAGCAAGCTGGGTTTGGGTGCATCATCAAGTGATCCATACCTTCTTAAGAAAAACATCCTCTCTACTCCAGTGATATTCAATTCTACTAAGAGCAAAGAGGCTGTAGAAGTGAATAAAGATGTTTCAAGCAAGTTTGTAGAGAATAAAAGAATTCAGAAGAATTCATCGAACGAAGCTCGACAAAAAGATTTCAATCTGTCGAACGGCGATCGACGAAAACTTAAAACAGATGTTCAGTATAGTAATTACATAGACACTGTTCGACGAAATCAAGCACATTTGTCGAACGAAAATCGACAAATTTACTCAAATCTGTCGAATAAACACTATACACAGAATTTCAGGAATTCTAATTCTAAACACACTAAAAATCCTTTTACTGAGTGGACAATACCTCCAAGGAGATATCATCCCAAAGGCTATAAGGATCATCCTGAAATGTCGTTTATTTCAGATTTCTGTGGAGATACAAAAAGACCCAAGGTAATCTAGGTCAGGAACAAATAGATTTGTTTTGCCTTTGTTTTTGCAGGTACACAGCTGTCCAAGAACAAGTGAAAAATGGTATTTGGACAATGGTTGTTCAAAACATATGACAGGGAACAAGTCAAACCTGAACAGCTTCAAGGCAAAGCTTGGACCAAAAGTTATATTTAGAGACTCCAACTGTGGACAGACCAAAGGCTATGGAAAAGTCAAAGTTGGAGAAGTCACCTTCAAAGAGGTAGCCTATGTAAAGGGACTGAAGCATAACCTTATCAGCATAAGTCAATTATGTGATGAAGGGTATCAGGTAACCTTTAATAAATTGAAATGCCTTATTAAATCTACTGATGGTATTACTATTTTATCAGGCATTAGACAAGGTAATATATACTTAGTAAATTTCAATTCATCTACTACAGAAGTCTATTTATTTAGTGATACAAGTAAATCTAGTGATCTTTGGCATAAGAGACTAGGACATGTAAACCATAGGACCATTGCTAAACTATCTAAGGACAAACTTGTTAGAGGTTTACCCTTAGGATCATATAAGAAAGAAGGTTTATGTAGGGCATGTCAACTAGGCAAGCAAACTAAAAACAGCTTTAAATCATTATCTAAAAGTGATTCACCTAGAATCTTATATTTGCTACATATGGACCTTCTTGGACCTATAGCAACAAAGAGTTTAGGGGGGGAGTCTTACTCTCTAGTTATTTTGGATGACTTCTCTAGATTCACTTGGGTGTTCTTTTTGAGAAAAAAGTCAGATAACTTTAAAGTTCTTACAGACTTTCTTAAGAGCATAAAGATTGAGTACTCTACTGAAGTTGCATTGATCAGAAGTGATCATGGCAGTGAGTTTGAGTCTCTTCTTATGCAAGAATTCTGTGAGATGGAAGGTATCAGGCATTGTTTCTCAGCTCCTAGAACTCCTCAACAAAATGGGGTAGTTGAAAGGAAAAATAGAACTCTAATTGAATCAGCAAGAACATTGCTTGCAGATGCTAATTTGCCCCTATACTTTTGGGCAGAGGCTGTCAGCACAGCAAATTATGTTTTGAAAAGAAGTTTGATACACAAGCTTAAGGGAAAGACTCCTTATGAATTACTTAAAGGGAAGAAACCTAAGGTTAGCTATTTTAGATCATTTGGGTGTAGATGTTTCATTCACAATAATGATAAGAAATACCTTAGAAAATTTGACCCAAAATCAGATGAAGGAATTTTCTTAGGATATTCAATAACCAGCAAAGCATATAGGATTTATAATAAATCTACCCTCAAGATAGAAGAATCTATGCATGTTACTTTTGATGAGACTAACATGTTTTACAAGGAGAAGATTTCTTCTACCATAGAAAATCTGCAGGTACCTATATTATGTGAGTAGCTAGATCAATTAGCTCTACATAAAGAAGGAATTCTGAATCCTGAACAGCAGAATGCTGAGGAAAGTGAAGAAGAAAATCTCCCAGATTTTGCTGAAAGCTCAGAACAGATAACAACAGATAATCCTCCACAAAATATAGCAGCTGAACAAATTACCCAAATGGAAATTATTGCTGAACCAACTCCAACTGTTGACCACATCACAGTTAGAGATCATCCAATATCACAAGTAATTGGTGATATTTCAGCAGGTATGCAAACAAGGAATCAAGTACATCAGAACTTGATGCACACATGCTTTCTCTCCCAGATTGAACCTCAAACTATAAAAGATGCAGAACAAGATCCCAACTGGATCATTGCTATGCAAGAGGAACTCAATCAGTTTGAGACAAACAAAGTATGGGATTTGGTTCCTAGACCAAAAGACCATCCAGTGATTGGCACCAAATGGGTCTTCAGGAACAAACTAGATGAACAAGGCAACATTGTAAGAAATAAAGCAAGACTGGTAGCCCAAGGATATTCACAGGAAGAAGGGATTGATTATGATCAAACCTTTGCTCCTGTTGCAAGACTTGAAGCAATCAGAATATTTCTTGCATTTGCTGCATACAAAAAGTTCAAGGTATATCAAATGGATGTAAAGAGTGCTTTCTTGAATGGAGAAATCAAAGAAGAAGTATATGTGGAACAACCCCCAGGTTTCCTCTCTCCATCTCAACCCACTTTTGTATTTAAGCTTAAGAAAGCTCTCTATGGTCTCAAACAAGCTCCCAGAGCATGGTATGAAACTTTAGCTAGTTTTCTTTTGGAAAACAATTTCTGTAGGGGTTTAATAGATAAAACCTTATTTTTCAGGATACATAAAAATAAAACTCTGCTAGTTCAAATATATGTAGATGATATTATTTTTGGATCTACTGATTCAAATTTGTGCAAAAGATTTTCAAATCTAATGCAATCTAAATTTGAAATGAGTAGTATGGGTGAGTTATCATACTTCCTTGGTCTCCAAGTGAAGCAAACTTCAAATGGAATCTTCATATCCCAATCTAAGTATGCTAAGGAATTAGTGAAAAGATTTGGTATGTCAGATTCTTCCACCATGAAAACACCCATGCCCTCAAATGCTGTTGTTGATAATGATGAATCAGGGAAACCTGTTGATTCAAAAGTATATAGAGCAATTGTTGGCTCATTACTCTATTTAACAGCAAGTAGGCCTGACATAATGTTTGCTACTTGTATTTGTGCTAGGTTTCAAGTTAACCCCAAGGAATCTCACTTAATTTTGCTAAAAAGGATTTTGAGATATATAAAGGGTTGCCCTAATCTAGGACTTTGGTATCCAACAGCATCTGAATTTGAATTAACTGGATTCTCAGATTCAGATTATGCTGGATGCAGAGTAGACAGGAAAAGCACATCAGGGACTTGCCAGTTCCTTGGTGATAGGCTTGTGTCTTGGTTTTGTAAGAAACAAACATCTGTGTCAACATCAATAGCTGAAGCTGAATATATAGCTGCTGGCAGTTGCTGCTCACAGATATTGTGGATACAAAATCAACTTCTAGACTATGGAGTCAACTTAAATAATTCAACTATATTTTGTGACAATACTAGTGCAATATCTATAGCACAAAATCCATTTCTCCATAGTAGGACTAAACACATAGAAATTAGGCACCACTTCCTTAGGGATAATGTGGATAAAAATAAAATTTGCCTACAATTTATTCCTACTGATTTACAAAGAGCTGACATTTTCACCAAGCCATTGGATGAAAAGAAGCATATCTTCTTTATAAATCAACTTGGAATGATAGATGGAGACTCAATCTGCTAGTAAATTAAGTTCTCTATTTACCTCAAAAATTTGTCGAACGGAGAACGACAAATTTATATCATTTGTCGAACGGTGGTCGACAAAACCTTATATTTTCAGAATCGATAAAGAAATGTTACCTGTCGAACAGCGGTCGACGAAAAGGATATTTTTTTTCGAACGCTATCTGACAAAAACTTAAAGTCTTTTCGACTTCTGCCTTTATCAGGGTTAGTTGCTGAACGCCGCTCCACAAATGCGCCTCTTTCTCTCATATATATTTACTACTTGTATTTCTTAAGAGCGCACCTACAGAAATCGTTTCCCTCCAGTTCCCCTTTTGCACTTGATCTTTCTCTTCTTTTGCAGGACTCAATGGCGATTTCTCAAGCCTCGCTCTATTCCATGAAGTTCGATGCTGGGTTCGACATAGATATGGAATCCTTCACAACATCTGATCAAATCTTCAAGGACATCCTTCAACTCTTTGAAGAGCAACAGTTGAGGAAGTTAATGAGCTTGAGGATAAAGCTTCACACAGCTGAAATCAAAGAATGGTGTTTCACAGTTAAGCAGGAAGATGAATGTCTGACGGGCACAATCTCAGGACACCAGGTTTCTCTTACCCCTACCATTCTAACTGAAGTTTTTGGGCTTGTGAATGGTGATGAAGATATAGAAATTAGTTCTGATGAATTTGAAGCAGCTTTAGTCAAAATGGGTCACTCCTCTGGAAACCCTAATCATCTGCTTAAGAAAAATCTGTCTTTGGAATACAAATTCTTATCAGATATAGTTGGCAAAGTGTTGTTAGGAAAAACAACAGGACATGACTATGTTAATAGGCACCAATTTCTGTTGATGGTGGCCTTGATGGAGAAAAAGAAAGTGAACTGGGGATCACTCCTGTTTAATTTGATTAAGAAAAAGATTTCCAAGGAGAATATTAGCTTTGGAAGAATTTCAGGAATTGTTCTGCAGGAAAGGCATCCAGACCTTCTGGTCTCCCCAAAGGTAACAATCAATGCTAACAAGAAGCTGACCTCAGCTCTCTTTGCTAAGTGAGAAAGGGTATTTCCAAAGAAGAATCCAAAGTCAGTCAAGCAAGCTTCTGAAGACACAAGGACTGATTCAGTCTCTTCCCTAACCCTTCCAGAAGTTCCTCCTTTGGTCTCCTCCCTTCCTCTCCCACCTCCTACTACTCAAAGTTTTTCCCCTGCACAATCTCCACCTTACAATTCTTCTACACATATTGATGACATTCCCCTCCTTCTTTTGATCTCCTCCCTCATCACTCTTCTCCACCTCCATCTCCTACTCATAATGATTCCCAATGCCCTATCCATCATTCTTCTTCTACTCATCAAGAACCCTCTCAACAAGGTGCATATGTCTCAAACATCTTTGTACCAATCTCTATTCCTCCCTCTTCGGAGCCATCCTCCTCTCATTCTCACGAATTAACTTATTTAAATCTTTTCTCTGTAGCTGATCAGATACTTGGTCTCATCCTTCCCAAACTAGACCAGTTATTGGATGCAAAACTTGCTCCAATTGTTCAATCTATTTCTGCTTTATCTGAAAAGATTTCTTCCTTCCCTTCCTTTCAATCTGTCCCGTCTTCTAGGGGCCTAGATTCAGGTTTCCCTGAAGCTAGGCAGGGGGAGATGTCTGATGAAGAAGCTCCAGATGCTCAAGCACTTGGAAATTCAGTTCTTCCAATTGCAAAAGAACCAGTTCTACCAGGTCCAGAAGAAATAAATAATGTTTCTATTAATCCGTCTATAGATATTATTTATTTGCTTTCTCAGTTTAGTACAGTTCTACCAGTTTTACCTCAACAGCATAATTATTTTAGAGCAATTGTCCCATACACTGCTCCAGTTAATGAGGCTCTGTTAAATAAGATAATTAGAAGTTTTGAAGTTAAGATTACAGATACAGTTTTCATTCAAGATCAAGCTCTCAGTCAAGAAGAAAAACTAGTTGTAATGTCAGAAGAAGCAATCACAAATTCTGACTTTCCAACTTTTATCTTTGATGAAACTCCAATTCCAGACTTTGATGAGATCTGGAAAGCAGAAGATGAAGCTTATGAAGCTGAAGAGCAAAGGATCAAAGCTCTTAAATTGATAGCAGATTTATATGATACACCAATCTCTTCTTCTGATTCTGATGAAGAAGATAATGATAGTGATTCTGATGATACACTGTCAAGAAAAAGAAAGAAAACAAAGGCTAAGTCTAAAGCTATCCCTAAGCCTCCTAATCCAGATAATGATATCCCATATTATATTCTCCACAATATCCCTCTTGACAAAGTCTCACATCATTGGATGACACTCTCCAGAAATGAGCTGAAAAGAAGAAAGAAGTTCAAGAAAACTGGTTATATGCCTGGTAATCCAGTTAAGTTCAATCACCCTCCTCCTCCTCCTCCAGCAGCAGGATCAGCAGGGATGTCTTCCTCCTTCTCTAGATCTGCCCCCCAGCAGTCTAGGAGATATGAAGGAACTCATAAAAGCTCCAGTGGCTCTCAAAGTTCTACACCAGCCAGAGCTCCTCCCTCAAGTTCTTCCAGACCAATTTCAGATTACAGATATACTTTTTCAAATGGCTTATTTCACAGCAGAATGAATCTTCAAGATAATAAAACCTCAGAGCAGGCAAATGATTCTGTTGAAAGGTCTCCTTCTCCAGAAATTCAAGAAATAGATGAAATAGCTCATATGGCTAGATTCAGAGAATCAGTAGCTATTGCTCAGATCAATAAAGCTAAGGCTGAAGGTGAGGACCATTCTCAATTTTCCACATTGTCTGAATTCAGAAAGCAAGAGCTTGAAAAGTACAATTCCAGAAAATTTTTTAATGCTGAAAGATTTTTAAAGAAGTATCCAGCAGCAGTAGTTCTTCCTACTACATCTCAAACAATCATAAGTCCAGAAAATTGCTACATGAGCAAGAAGCAAGCTGAAGATCCCAACAGGGAAATCATTTTCAAGCCTTCCTCACAGTGAAAAAGTACAGTTTCAAATTCCTTCTGTCTTTGAACTACTTGAATTCAGTATAAATGTTTCTAAACTCAGAGCATTTTATTTCAATATTATCTGCTGAAGCATTTCAATTCTGTCAGATATATTTCTGCTCTGTTGTTTATCTTTGTGTTATTTATTATTTGATTTATTTGTCAAATAGTATCCTAACCCAAATAGGGGGAGATTGTTGGAGCAACCCTTTTACTGTTTTGGGCTAGGATCATTATGTACTGATTAGGATCAGTTGACCCCATTGTATAGTTTAAGGGTCAAGTCTTTAGGCTGATAAATTAGCTAGAACTTAAGATAAAATCTAAAGTTCCCAGCGGTCAACAAATGGCTAGCAGTGCTCGACAGATGGATCCCAGCGTTCGACAGTTTTTGTTGCCAGCGTTCGACAGTTTCCAGCCAGCGTTCAACATCTTTTGGACAGCGCTCGACAGTTTCCAGCCAGCGTTCAACATCTTCTGGACGGTGCTCGACAGATTATAGCTAGCGTTCGACAGATCATTTATTGAAGCCCAGATTTGTTATCAGCTACATTCTATTTATCCTAACAGCAAAACGACTACTATAACGGATCTATTTAATATCTTTGGATGTATTCTGACAGATAAGGAAGGATATTAAACTCAGTTAATATATTCCCTTCTTTCCTTTTTCCAAGACAGCAATAGCCGTTGACATTTAATGAAAAGGAATCTTTTCACGGCCAAGGAATTAAAGGACCTGCCAGAGTCGTTTGAGTTTTGTTGTTATTCCAAGAATGTCTTAAAGACTGATTATTCTATTCACAAATATAGAATACATTAAAGACAGTTTTTGTTTTTGGACATATATGAATCAGTCGACAGAATTCAAACATTATTCTATTACAGAATACAAAGAATATATACAGCAGTAAAAGAAGAAAGAGACACATCTCTCAGCAAGTATTTCTTCTTCTTCTTCTACAAGCAGCAAAAAATTTCTTCTGAGAACATCTTCCTCAAGTGCATTCTCTCAGAATCTGCTGCAAATTCAGATCTTCTAAAAGAGCAACAAGCAATCTGAAGAACCTGTTATTCCAGATCAATCTGCTACAGGAGATCTTAGTTTTCAAGAGAAAGCTTCTCCATCTTCTGTCAAATACTTCAATCAGACAGGGGGAGCTTTACAACAACATCCACTAGAGTCTTCTCTCAGCATCTTGACAGAGAAGAACACTATAAACTCTTTCTTACCTCTCTTGTACAGGGTTAATACTCCCTTCAAAAGTGTACCTCCTTGGTGGCAAGACACCTGATCAAAAAATCTAGTTGGTTTTGAGCACCTGAACAAAAGCTCTGTGGTGTGTGGACACCTGAACAAAAATCCCTTGGTGTGAGGGCACATGATCAAAAATCTTAGTGGATTCCTACCAAGGGTGGTAGAAGAGTAGACGTACCCAGATTTATTGGGGAACTACTATAGCTCCTTATGTCTTCTGTGTTTGGTTATTTTCTGTGCTTGTGCTATTTGTTGTGTGATTTCATTTACTTAATTTTTTCTGTTAATATAATTCTCACACTACTTACACTTATATATAATACTATTTTAATTCCGCTATAAAAACTAAGGAAAAGTTTTAATACTCTATTCACCCCCCCCCCCCCCCCCCCCCCCCCCTTCTAGAGTAACTTAAGATCTAACCTCCACTTTCAGACTTGCTTGGTAAACTTTATATTGGTTGAATTTTATTTTTCTTATACCTCTGATCTATTTCTATTCTAAACACTCCTCCAACAAGTGAAATATTGCTTATAAAACATCTCTTTTTAACTTAAACTCTTATTTAGTATTATGATGTTTCTTTTTCGAAATCTTCCGCAATACTCAAACTCTGATTCATTCATGAATTTCAATATAGCTATGTGAGTTTTATTTCAAAAATTCAAATAAAAATATAAACCCATATGCTATGATATTTCACATTAGATTTAAATGCTTAATGTTTCCAATAATTGTTATTCATTTCTCACCATAGCGGGGGCGTAGGGTTGTAGACATTAGATAACCTTATCTCTAGTCATGTCTTGTCCTTAACCGGGAGGGTTCCAGTGGGGCCTCGCGAGGCACTGGGGGGGAAGAGTGCTAGGTTAAGTTTTTGTCTAGTGTTTGCATATGGGATTAACACCCCAACCTACGGCATGTTTGCAGCTCCTCATGCCCATCCGTCACTTAGTACGGGGCTAGGGTGTTGACATATTGTCTGGGTAGATTGGTTACTTGGAAATCTTGATTTTTTTTTGGCTTAAAACTCTTATTATTTAAAGGGAAAATCATTATTTTTTGCTAAACTCTGATTTATAAAAGGGGGAGAACTACAAGCAAAAGGGATAAAATAAGTCATAACTCTGATCATTTTCAATGAAATACAATTCTAAATCTCCTTATCATTTACCTAAAAAACTCGATCATGCCTTATCTTTTATTTACACATTTTTAGTGCTTTGTTTCCCTACCCACTTTTGCTAATAACAAAGGGGGAGAACTAACATGATAAAATGCAAAAGGGGGAGAACTAACAATGATAAATGAAACCCGCTATCATAAACCCAACATGACAAATTAAGTTGATAGCATACATATTAGGGGAGCATTCACATAGGGGGAGCATGTTGATAGCATACAAATTAGGGGAGCATTCACATAGGGGGAGCATGTATTTAGGGGGAGCAATTCTAAATGCTAAAATCAATAATTATCCTAAAGTCATCACTCTCACGCATACACAAGTATAGTCTCATCATGCTTATTTATTAATGCTTTATTTTATAATTAATGGATTTGTTATTATCAAAAGGGGGAGTTTGTTGGAACACGGTCTTCTGCATCTCCTAGGTTTGAGAATAACAAATCCTATGTGTATTTGATCTTGTGTGTTCAAGTGTGCAGGTTAACATAGTCCATATGACTCAAGGAGTACTCATGATGTCTGCCCCCAAAATTGAGGCCAAAATTCGAAGAGGCTCACTAGCGCCGGCGGTAGCGCTAGCGCCCGGCGCTAGCATTGATTAGCACGATTTCGGTATCATTTTTAGACGGAGCTAGCACCAGGCGTTAGCTACTAGCGCTGGCGGTAGCATGGCGCACAAGAGGCATGGAGCAATATGTTGCCACGGATTGAAGATCCTGCCGCGCAAAATGTTTCCTAATCCGGGCTAGCGCCAGCTGTAGCGCTAGCGCCGACGGTAGCGTAAAGGCTATAAATTGGATGTTTTGGCTCTGAATTCTTCATCCTCCTCCAATCCCAATCTCCAGAGCTTCGTGCCACAGTAGAGAGAGGAAGATTCAGAGCGATACTCCCACAATTCCATAAAGCCTTAAGGAGATCCGTGGAGAAGATTTCAACACGCGTCATCATCGTGATGAAAGGCCGCATCAACTACGATCATACTCTGCGGGCCTTTGTCCACTTCTCCAAGAGATCCACATAGAGGGATTTTTTATATTATTGTCTTTTCATTTCATATCTTTTCTGTAAATGGTTGTGAAATCGCCTCGTGTTGGCGACTAGGTCTGGGGTAGGACTTAGGGCTGAAATTCGCCTCGTGTTGGCGACTAGATCTAGGCTAGGTCTAGGGGGTGCTCGAGGCCTTTCTGAGGATAGATTGGCTAGAGCGGCTTGAGGCCGTATCTGGGGAGAGATCGGCTAAAGCCAACCGGTTCGTGGGGATACGAGTCGGTATATGTTGGGTATTGTATCCACAATAGCCCTGATTTGAAGAAGTCCCCTTCAAACTAGGATGAATTGTAATTGTATTTGATTATGCACTTTAGCTGTATTGTGACAGGTCATTCCACTCTAGGTACAAACCAATGTCAGTTTTCAATGAGTCGTCAAACACAGGCTTGTGCAATGTAATCCCTCATTGTATAGACCAAAGTGTTGGCTCATGTGAGATCTCTCTATTGGGATGTACCTCATTTCCTAAGTGCAAGAGAAGGAGGACTGGAGCTGTTGGTGGACTTTTCATAGAAAGGGATTTTTCCCAAGTAAAATTCGGTTATATCATTCAGAAACATATAGTCGAATTCGACTATATAGTTGGGATGGATATAATCGAATTCGGTGAATCATAGTTCGAATTTCCTTGAAGAATTAGAATAACCGAATTCGGTTATTGCAATTCGGTTATATCATTTAACCGAATTCGATTCGGTTATTGCCATTCGGTTATACCATTTAACCGAATCGGTCTGCAGTAATTCTTCCGGTTCGTTTTTGAATGCGCGTTTCTTAGGGCTTCTCCTATGTTCAGTACACGTGGAATTAGATCCGTATTTCGCGCATATGACCGTTGTAGAAGACCGTATAAATACTCCTGATGTATTTCCGTTTAGCAAGAATCTAATCCAATCAATCTAAATCGAATCAAAAATCGCGAATCAAACAGAAAGAATTGCAAGTCTCGACCGATCTCTCTCGCGCTCAAGTTTCGTCTCCGACAAAGCTGTGATTTGTGATTCGTCGTCTACAGATTCAAGCATCTCAGATCCAGTAAAGAATCGCTCAAGATTTCTTCGTTCTTCCTCTAAACGTATTGAGATTCTTTGTCAAGAAGAAGAAATCTATTTCTCAAGATCTGAAGAAAAACTTCATCTGAAGTTTAAGAAGATTGTTTCAAATCTACGTTGTGTTGTAATAAACAATTTTATAAACTTTGTAGGAAGCTTGCTTCCGAGTGTTGTGTAGATCCTTGTTTAAGGATTGAGTTGTAGGAGTTGTTTTTACTCCGAGTTGTAGGAGTGGTGCACTCCGAGTTGTAGGAGTTCTTACTCCGAGGTGTAAGATTATTTTAATCTGAGTTTGGTGAAGTAGCCGAATCTAGCCTCGAAGAGCTAGATAGGCGAGGCGGGAAAGAGGAGTACCCACATCGGGGAACCTCTATAAAATCCTTGTGTCTGTGCTGTGCCTTTTTGTGTGCTTTTCTGTGTTATAATTTTTATTTCCGCGTAAAGACATAGAATCCACCTATTCACCCCCCTCTAGGTGATTTAGGCCGCAACTAGATACTTTCAGTATAGAAAATGAAAAAGAGTTTTTATTATTCGCCTCCGATCTCTAGCGCCATTGAGATCAAGTTTTGTAAAACATTATTTGATATTAATAAAGCATATCTCTTTATTATTGTTTTACTTGATGTCTCTTTATTAATCTTGTAATATTCCGAAGTTTTTCTAAATATAATCTAAAGTTTTTGAAAACCCTTATTCACCTCCCCCCCCCCTCTAAGGGCGCCGACCGATCCAACAAGATCCAGTCTTGCACAACAGGCCCTTTCCTATCACATCTGTTAGCAATTTTCCTTTTGAATTCATTCCTTTTCTAAGAATACTTCCTGTGATTTCTCGCGATGTTTCAATTCCGCACCAGATTTGTGCTAATTTAATCTATTCTGAGGTCACGTCTTCTTCTTCTTCATTGCTTTTAACCTAGGCAGTTATAGTGCCTTAGCGAGTCTTGATGGAGTGATCTTAATCTTCTTACCATTCACACTGGTCTTAAGCTTTGAATTGACGGCGTCTATTACTATATTGGAGTAAAGCTCTAATACCTCTCGTTTCCAGATAAGAGTCGATTCAGATAGCACAAATTCCAGTCCTGCTTTGTAGATTAATTCGATGGTTGACTTGATTTCTACTGGAGCTGATTGAAATCCATTTCGAACAAGCTCGCTTCCTTCATAAAGATAATCACTGCTTTTGGGAGGCATTGTGGTTGATGATTGAAGAGAGAAAGAATTGATGGAGAAATTTTCTAGGGCAGCCAATTTCGCACTGAAAGAACTAGGGAACATACACTAACGAAGTGTCTTCCCTATTTATAGAAGTTCTAATTCAAGAAGATGAATAGCCGCGCGCCGAACTTGTTTGACAAGATTGATCTAATGGTTCAAATTTACCCTGTCGAGACGGCCTAGCTATGTTCGCACAAGCGTTGAGATAGCTCGACGCCATATATCTTCAGTCGACGCCAGGTATCTTCTCGATGCCAGATATCTTCTCGACGCCAGATAACTTCTCCACTCACCTTTTAGGACTCAATCATTATTTTCATTTATTTATTTCAAAACAATTTTAATCCATTTTTAACATACCTAATTCAATTTTAAAGTTATAGAATTTCATTTCATCCAAGGGTTTAGTAAATATGTCAACAACCTGTTTGTTAGTGGGGACATATTCAATTGAGATATCTCCATTTTCTACATGTTCTCTAATGAAATGATATCTAATTTCTATGTGCTTAGTTCTGCTATGAGATATAGGATTATTAGCTATAGCAATAGCACTGGTTGAATCACAATATAGAGGAGATTTACTTAGCTGAACTTTATAGTCTTGAAGTTGGTGTTGAATCCATAGTAGCTGAGCACAACAGTTTCCAGCTGAGATGTACTCAGATTCTGCTGTAGAAATAGCCACACTGGTCTGCTTCTTGCTACTCCAAGATATTAGTCTTTTGCCAAGGAATTGACATGTTCCTGATGTACTTTTTCTATCCTCCTTGCATCCTGCAAAATCAGTGTCTGAAAAGCCAATTAGTTCAAAGTCATTGCTTCTAGGATACCAAAGGCCAAGATTAAGAGTGCCCTTCAGATATCTCAGAATTCTTTTGACAGCAGTGTAGTGAGATTCTTTAGAGTTCACTTGATATCTAGCACACACACATGTTGAGAACATAATGTCTGGCGTGCTAGCAGTTAGGTAGAGCAATGAGCCAATGATGCCTCTGTACAAGGTTTCATCAATAGGTTTCCCTTTTTCATCCTTGTCCAGTGACATATTTGCCGCCATAGGTGTCTTCATGACAGTGGAATTTTCCATTCCAAACTTCTTGATAATCTCTTTTGTGTACTTAGTTTGAGAAATGAAAATTCCTTCCTCAGACTGTTTCACTTGGAGTCCTAAGAAGTATTTAAGCTCACCCATGCTGCTCATTTCAAATTTCCCTTGCATTAGGTTTGCAAACCTTTTGCAAAGGTTATTATCAGTAGAGCCAAATATTATATCATCTACATATATTTGTACTAGAATAATGTGACCTTTAACTATCCTAAGAAACAATGTCTTGTCTATCTTTCCTCTTGAGAATTTGTTCTCAATAAGAAATCTAGATAATGTCTCATACCAGGCTCTAGGTGCCTATTTCAGGCCATACAGTGCTTTTAATAATAGATAGACATGATTTGGATGAGTAGTGTCAATAAAACCTGGGGGTTGTTCAACATATACTTCCTCCAATATTGTTCCATTAAGGAATGCTGACTTTACATCCATTTGATAGACCATGAATCCAGTGTGTGCTGCAAATGCCAGGAATAATCTGATTGCCTCCAATTTTGCTACAGGAGCAAACACTTGATCAAATTTTATGCCTTCCTCCTGTCTATATCCTTGGGCAACCAACATTGCTTTGTTTTTTATAATCACACCATTCTCATCCATCTTATTCCTGAATACCCATTTGGTCCCTATGACTTTGTGTTTCTTTGGTCTTGGAACCAAAATCCAGACTTTGCACCTTTCAAATTGATTTAGCTCTTCTTGCATGGCTGATATCCATGAAGTGTCCTTATTGGCTTCATCAAACTTCTTAGGCTCTATTATGGATAGAAAGCTGTGATGTAAGGCCTCATGTATTGAGTTTCCTCTTCTAGTTTGCACACCATCATTTGGATTTCCTATGATCTGTTCTTTTGGATGATCCTCCAGATTTTTGGTTGCATTCCTCCACCTTTCATTTTCCCTTTGAGCTTCTGGTGCACCTGTTTGAGTAGGTTCTTCTAGAGGTTCTGGATGTAGTGGTTCTTCAACAGCAATAGGTTCTTCATAATTGTCTTCTGCTTGAGGTTCATCCTCTCTAGTTACAATTATAGTCTCATTAGTTTCTTCATTATCCTCATTGTGCTGTTCATTGATATTCATCTCCTTCAATTTCTGTGTAGAACCTGCACAACTAGATAAACTTCCCAGATCCTTATAAATAAGGCTGGTTTCATCAAATACAACATGTATAGATTCTTCTATCCTATTAGACTTTTTGTTGACAATTGTATAGGCTCTACTTTGAAAGCTATACCCAACAAAAATTGCCTCATGTGCTTTTTCAGCAAATTTAGTGAGATGATGTTTTCCATTATTTAATACAAAGCATTTACTACAAAATGTTTTGAAATAGGCTAAATTGGGTTTTCTACCTTTCAACAACTCATATGGGGTCTTATCCAGTCTTTTGTTGATAAGAGCCCTATTCTGCACATGGCATGCTGTGTTTACAGCTTCAGCCCAGAAATACTCAGGAAGAGAAGAATCACTTAGCATACTCGTGCTAGCTTCAATAAGGGTTCTATTTCTTCTCTCAGCAACCCCATTTTGTTGGGGAGATCTAGGAGATGAGAACTCTTGAGAAATGCCTTGATTTTCACAAAATTTGGTCATTGCACCTGACTGAAATTCAGTCCCATGATCACTTCTAATTTTGGCTACAGGATTTCCTATTTCATTGGTGATTTGCCTAACAAAACTGGTAAATATTTCTAAAGTGTCTGACTTATGTTTAAGGAAGAATACCCATGTGAATCTGGAATAATCATCAACAATAACAAGGGTGTATGACTTTCCTCCTAAGCTATGGATTGACATTGGTCCAAATAGATCCATGTGAAGTAGGTATAGACATCTAATGGAATCCTTCTCACCTATTGATTTGAAGGAAGACTTGGTCTTCTTACCCATTTGACAAGCATGGCATGGACCCTCCTGCACACACTTCCACTTAGGCCCAGCTCTTACAGGTCTTTTGAAATAAGCTTATTTATAGTCTTATAGTTTATGTGGGCTAACCTTTTATGCCATTGAACACTACTAGAAACTTTATTCTCTGATACTAAGCATATGGAATTAACTAGGTCAGAACATATAAAGTTAAGGCAGTAAATGTTGCCACTCCTAGTGCCTGATAGAATTATCTCATTCTCTTTCTTAATCAGGCACTCATCATTGTGGAATGAAATGTCATACCCAATATCACACAATTGACTTATGCTGATGAGATTGTGTTGCAATCCATCAACATGAGCAACTTTGGTGATGGTGATAATTCCATTTGTGATATTACCATAACCTTTAGTTTTACCTTTTTCAGATCCTCCAAAGATAACCTTTGGTCCATTCTTCACAGGAGAGTAATCATTCAACAGACTTTTTGTTCCTGTCATGTGCATAGAGCACCCACTGTCCAAGTACTAGATTGGAAGTTGATTGGTCTTTGGACAACCCTGCAAAAAGAAATTACCTTTTCTTAGGAGCCCACACCAAGTTGGGTCCTAGAACCTTGTTAGTATGAGCTGGAACATTTAGTTGTTGAATAATCCTTGGTGCTGTGAGAGTTGCCATAGGTCTGAGTACTGGTCTCCCAGAGTTGAATCTTGGAACAGTTGGATTGAACCAACAGTCAAGAGCAAAATGTCCAACCATTCCACAGCACCAGCATTCATATCTGTTATATCTCCTTGGAGTTCTTCTTACTTCTCTATGTTGACTCATATTTTGCTTAATTGCCTTATTCAAACGAGCTATATAAGTTGTTTTAGTAACTTTTACTGGTTCTGTTTTCTTGACAGCAGTGGTTTTCACTTCAGGTCTTAGTTCCTTTCTTTTGGATTTTGTGTTTGCTTTAAATACAAAGGAGTCATGATGAGTTAATACTTTGTCTTTGCATAGTGATTTGGCATTATTTTTACTTGGTTGAATTGAATCATCTTTGCTATTAGAACACTCACCCTTATAAAACTTATGCACACCTTTTTGATCATGCTTATTTGTGATAGGCATGGCTTTGTTAAATTTTATAGGTTGCATAGGTGCCTTGTCATTACTTTTAGGGTTATTATCTGCATTCCTATCATATCCTATGCCAGATCTGTATTGTGCAGAAAATGTGTCTATTATGGGAAGAATAGTTTGTGGTTTTGAGAACTTTGCTACAAGTTTCCTTTCTGCTAGGATTTTTGCTTCAAGTTCTTTTATTAACTTTTCTTTAGTGCATAAAGTCTGTATGTGAATAATAAACATGACTTTTAGTTTGCTAAGTTCTTTGCTTGTCTGATTCAGCCTCTCAGCTGCCTCAGAGCTTTGGGAATTAGTTTGCTTTAAATCAGATATTTCTTTTTGAAATCTTTTATTATGTCTTTTGCTCTTTTTAAGTGCTTTAAACATAATTGATATTTCTCAATAATTTCATCTACATGAAGTTTAGATTGTGAGTCATTTTCATCAGAAGAGAATGAATCTATTTCAGGTTCAGAATCAGAATCAGATAGAGGAGTTTTATCAAGTACCTTTATATCAGTAGTTGTCTCCTGATCTTCTTGATCACTCAGTGCCATGAGACCTGCATTTTCTTCTTCATCCTCTTCACTATCAGACCTTGATAGTGGGGCTCTTATCATAGATCTATGATTTAGACTGTCTTCACTTTCATTGGCAGCCATCAGAGCTATGAGTGCCTCCTCACTATCTGAGTCTGATGACTGAGATTCAATGTCACTAAGAGTGACTTTCCCTTCTTGGCTATTAGACTCTTCTCATGTCTCTTGTCAGATTTGTGCCTCCTTTCATCAGATTTCTTGTTGTTCTTTCTCTTTGAAGGACAATCAGCAATCATGTGTCCTGATTTCCTGCAACCAAAACACACAATTTCTTCTGAATTAATTTTATTGTGTTTAGAGTTGTACCTGTCCTTCTTGGAGTCTTGTTTGAATCCCTCTGAAGAATTGGAGTGCTTCTTAGATCTAGATAACTGAGAGGGCCTAGTTTTCCAGTGTTGTTTTCTTCTTAACATTCTTTTCAGTTGTTTTGTGAAGAGTGCCAGTTCACCATCTGATATTTCAGAATCAGAATTACTAGTTTCTGATTCTTCTGATTCAGAAGGTATCCTGGGGGATAGTGACATTCTTTCTTTGCTTTTCTTGGAACTTTCTGCTTTCAGAGCAAAAGGATTTTCCCTGCTGTGTCCTTCCTCAGCTTTTCTGGTATTCAGATGAAGTTCATGGGATAAGAGTTTCCCATATAAATTCTGTGGCTGAATGTTTCCCAGATTTCCCATTTCTCTGATTGCACAGATCTTGATATCCCATTCTTTGTTCAATGATCTTAGGAATTTATCATTCAGCTCATAATCTGTGAAAGTTCTTCCATAGGTTTTTAGACCATTCACAATTTTGAAGAATTTTTCATAGCAGACTGCTATTGAATCTTTCTTGTCTTGTCCGAAGGCTTCATATTGCTGATTTAGAAGTGACTTCCTGTCATCTCTGACTTCTTCAGTTCCTTCCATATAGACAATGAGAGATTCCCACATTTCTTTGGCATTTTTGCAATGGACTAAGTTTTGGAAAGTTGAATCCTCAATAGCACTAACAATGATATTCTGAGCTCTCTTATCCATGGAGGCCAGAATCACTTCATCTTTGGTCATCTCTAAATATGTTTTAGGAGTCTTGATACTTCCATCTATAAATGAAACTTTCATAGGAACAAAAGGTCCCTCTAGAACAGTTATGTAAATCCTAGGGTCAGAGGCTTCCATGAAAAGTCTGACCCTTTCCTTCCAAATCCCAAAGTTTTCTTTTCTGCAGGTTGGTATCTTCATAGATGTGAATTCTTTGTTTCCTTCTGTATTAGCCATCATGACTTCAGAAATCTACCCTTAGAAGATCTTGTTCAGGCTGTTAAACCTTTTCTTGAACAAAAACCCTCTGATACCACTTGAAAGACTTTAATTAAGGGTAGCTAATCACCTAGAGGGGGGGTGAATAGGTTATTTAAAAATTATTGCAGTTCTTGATTATAACCAAAATAAAACTGATCAGAGCTTTCAAGAATAAGAACACACACACAAAAGACACACTGAATTTTATAGTGGTTCCCCTTATCTTGGGTAGTCCACTTTCCCCTTCTCCCCTTCTAGCAGTGTGCTAGATAGGGTTTATATCTCCTCCAGATCTCAGACCACAAACAGGTCTTACAGCTCAGATCACAATAGATCTTATAGACACAGATCTCACAGATTTTACTCTCTCAGATCTCAGTAGATCTTACAAACTCAGATCTCACAGATCCTACCTCAGCCTTTATAACTAGGCCTACAGCTCAAATTCACCCCTGAATCCTACAATTCAGATCACACCTGATCTTACAACTCAGATCCTTGACAGATCCTACACTCAGATCTGACAACTCAGATCCTACAGGGATTGATAAAGAAAATAATAATACTTAGACTCAGATTCTTCAGATAGTTGAGTCTTCTTGATCTGCCTGAATGATCAGACAGAAATCTTCAATAGAACAGCAGCAGCAAATGATCTTCTTGAATCGACAGGCTGTGATGACTGTTCTTCTTCCTAGGAAGACAGATTCTTCCTTCTTGGTCTTCTTCTTTCAGAAAGATGTATCAGCACCAGATTGCTGAATGAAACCTTCAAGTTAGATTGGTTCTGAAAGGGAAGACGACTTCTTTAGATTCTTTCTCAAACTTTCCCTCAAACTGATGGAGACGATAATGGCTTTTGGAAAGATAGGGAAAAACTTAACTTAACCCATAGATCATGCCTTCTATTTATAGCCCGCCATCTGCAACATCTGTTATGCTCCTCCACGTCAGCACGACGCTAAGTCTTCAACGGTCTTCAATGTCTTCAAAAGAAACAAAGGCTCAGCTAGCTGTAGAAGAAATTTCTCAGCTCAGAGTATCTGTAGAAGAGGCGTTGAGCACTGAGCATCACTGTCAACGCTTTTTCCATTAGGCGTCGAGCGATATGTAGATACTCGACGCATACTTCTTAGACTGAAGCTCTCGACTCCTCCTTCTTAGGCGTTGAGCAATCATCACTTAGTCGACGTTTTTTTTATCTGTAGAAGTCGAGCAACGTGCAGAGGCTCGACGCTTCTTAACTATGCCTTCATCTCTCGACTCTTCTTGTTTGCGCTGAGCTGACTGAAGATTAGTCGACACTTCTCTTTCCACGGCATCGAGTGATATAACTTGGCTCGATGCTTCCAAACTTGGTCTCATAACTTCAGCGGCGACCTTGTCTATTTGAGCAGTAGACATGAGTCAATGCTTCTGGGTCACAGGCGTCGAGCGATGTACGATGTCTCGACGCTTGTGAACTTGGATGAATTCCATGAGCATTTTGCCTGACCTGATCTCCTGCACATTGATTCTAGAGAGTATATCAAATACATTCTGAGATATATCTTTGACTTAGGAATGGACTTCTCCAAATCTAAGACATTGTGGGCAATGATCCCAACACAACCTTCACCCCCTTTATGACTTCTTCAGTAATGTGATCATCTAATGCAACTTGCACCAAGTTGATCCTCTCTTGAAGATTCTGTTCAGCCTCATCTAGATTATTTCTTAGTTGGAGCAGATGATCATCTAGCATTTGAGTATTAAAGTCCACACTGTCAAATATATGTTGTTTGTCTTGACCCATACAATTTGTGACCTCTTGAAAAGCTTCTTGTATATTCACTGACATGGTTACTTGATTTTGAATAACCTGGAGAGTTTCCTGATGAGTCATCTTCAGCTGATCAGCAATAGTATCCATAGCTAGAGCTGTCAGGTGTAGAAAGTTAGTTTGTTGAGTATTGAGATGATGCATGCCATCTTTAACAACATGCATCTCATATGTCAGCTCCTTCTTCAATCCGAAACATGGATCCTGACTGTGCATTGGATGGTTCAACAACATCATCTTCGGGGGTAGAGAATCTCCTGGATACACTTTCAGGATCACTGTCAACGAATTGAAAGTCGGGAGAATCAATTAACAATTTCTCTCCATCTGACACAACTTCTTATCCTGTGAACAACACCAGGTCAAGTCTAGTCTTGGATCCTTCACCATCATCCTTCTCCGACTCATTTCATGTATTCTTTTCAGCTTCTCTTTCAATCACTTCCTGAGATCCTTGTTGGGAATATTGCCCTTCAATGTTCCTTAGATTTGAAGATGCATCACATATAATGCTAAGTGCATAATTTATTTGATAAGCCATGTTTATTTCATATTAAGTGCAGGATTAAGTCATTCCAAACATTGGAATAATATAAGTGTATTTCTATGAAGATCAGCTGAGATAACAAACTGGTCTCAGCTAAACCACTGAGACTAAGCAGTTTAGCCGCTGAGAAGAAATTTGTCTCAGCTAGTAATCCGCTGAGAAGACTACCCGTCTCAGTAAATCCATCGAGACTGAAGCCTATCTCTTCCCATCCGCTGAGACAGACTCAAACCTGAACCATACTCTGACAGGGTCTACTTTGCAGGAGATCTTAGAAAGCAAGATAAACTTTTCTATTCTTGTTCATGCTGTGAATAGGCACTCCTAAGAGCCGTTGAAGATTGCTAGAGGTATAAAAGGACCAGCTATGGCAAATAGAAGAATACTAAATACAAAAGAGAAGATTGATTGACGGCAAGAGCTTTGTTGAAACTACTGAAGTTCTTTATCATCTATTAGAGGAGATATCTCTCTCAAGCTGCAAGCTGATCAATACAAGAGAGGTAGACAGCCCTTGCCAATTCATCTCAGAAGAGCAAGTTGATCTTCTTCCCTTTACTAAGGATGAAGACCAGGTGGAGCAAGGACAAAAGCTATTGTTATCCAGTCCTGCACCAAAGCACAAACTTGCTGTGCTCTACAACAGAAGAATCAATCTGAAGGTGTTTTTATAAATATATCTTCTTCTGTTATAATAGTAGAATCACTCATTTTTGTAAGAACATATTTATTCTGAGTTTGTAGGGCCGTGAGCCTGAGTTTGTAGGGCTGTGAGCATGAGATTGTAGGGTTATTAGCCTGAGTTTGTAGGGTTGTGTACCTGAGTTGTAGGGGTGTACTCCCAGCCTTAGTTATAGGGCTTCTTAATAGGCCTGAGGTAGGTGACTAGGAGAGTCACTGAGCTGTAGGAGTTGGAGAACTCTGAGGTAGGACTTCTTGATGAGTCTGAGGGTAGGGCTGAAATCCTGAGGTAGGGTTTTGGAGTAAACCTGAGAAATCCTGAGGGATTTGTGTTGTAAGCTCTTTGAGCTTAGTGGTTGGAGGAAATTTCCTTGTCTAACACACTGTTAGATAGGTGTAGAGGGAAAGTGGAGTACCCAAACCTTGGGGAACCACTATAAATATTTGTGTACTTTTTTGTGTTGTCTTCTACTTAGCTTTAACAACTAAAATAGTCAACCTT
This sequence comes from Dactylorhiza incarnata, assembly GCA_033032865.1. NCBI lineage: Eukaryota > Viridiplantae > Streptophyta > Magnoliopsida > Asparagales > Orchidaceae > Dactylorhiza > Dactylorhiza incarnata. The sequence continues at coordinate 1,118,537 of JAWHQI010000086.1, forward strand.
AATTAGAAAAAGCAAAGAAATCTATTCACCGCCCCCTATGTCAGTTAGACTACTACCATGTTAACTATCACCCCTCCTTCAGTAGAAGTTCCAACCTCTACAACAGTAACACTTCCTACTAGCTCATCCAGGGCAGAGCACCCTAGATGGGTCTCCCCCTCAACAACTGGTGTGTGTTGGGCTGAGCTCCCTAGTAGGGACTCCCCCTCAACTGGATCTACCACATGGCCAGAGCTCCTTGGCTTACTCCCCCTCAAATGAGACTCCTCTTTCCTGGACCCTTTTCCTTTTATAGACAGCTGGATAATCACTCTTAGGTGGACTCCTTTCCTCAAAAACCTCTATGGGAGCAGGTTCAACATTAATCTATGGAGCCAATTGAACTTGAAATCCCTCCCCCTCTATTAGAGCAGGTGTTGGGAAAAATACCATTTGATTTATCTTACAAATTACCTACAAGTGATTTCATAATCTGGGATGTATTACCCATGATGTATATATGGGGTAATTTGGTCATTAGATGTCCTGGGATATCACACTTGTTAGTTATGGAACTATCACTTAGAGGGGGGGCGGATAGGTGGTATGGCTATTTTTGATTTTTATGCACAAGAACTAAATAAATCTAACACAACACAACAACAAACCACAGAAACAAAGCACACAAGAACACCAGATGTATAGTGGTTCCTCAAAATAGGGTGTCTTGAGTAGTCCACAATCCATATGCTCCTTTGTAGCTGTGTGCTAGGGTTGGCAAACTCCGCCAAAAGTCAAGCCTAAAATCCCTACAATCTCAGGCTCTCAAGCCCTACAACTCATACCCTCAAGCCCTACAACTCAGGCCCTCAAGCCCTACAATACTCAGGCCCTCAAGCCCTACAACTCAGGCCCACAAGCCCTACAACTCAGATCTGAAACAGATCCTACAAACTCAGGCTTGTAAAATCCCTACAGAGAAAGAATATGAAAAAATTCTTTAGCCGGATGAAGATTGGCTTCTGGACTTGAAGAGAATGCTTTTGATGTTTTCTTCGACAACACAGATTCCTCTTCAATCCTTTCTTCAAGCTGGAACAATTCTTATTAGCCGATGTTGCTAGACTGAAACTTGGAGAACACTTGATGAAGATTGTTTTGTTCTCTGTTTCTTGTTCCTTCTTCACGCAGTCTTGTTATTGTTCTATTGATTCGTGCGTATATTTTTTTCGTTCTTCACTTTTGTGAATTAGGGCAGAAACTTATCACTTTTATATGACTGAGGAGGCGTCTAACGGTCTTCTATGATGTTCTTTAAGTGTCAGAGGCCAATTCCTTAATGACACGTGCTGATTGGACCATCAGGCGGTGACATTAAATGCAGGCAGTGTGATTTGAAATATCTTTATCTGTCTCGACGACATTTGCAATGTCTCGACGACAGAACTTGCTGTTACGCTGATCCATCCTGGACTTGGACAAATCTGCAAGTCTTCTTAACTCTTCTTTAGAGCATGATATCTCGAGGATACAAGATATCACAACTGCACTTGCACTCACGACGATATGAAGTCATCTTTAAGATGTCGTCGTAAACTTATTTTAGACTTGCGGTCTTCTCGACGATGTCGTTGAAACCATACTATCTTATCGACGATATCGTCTTGAACACTCTGACTTCTCGTCGATATCATTTTGATCATCTTGACGGCAAGCGATTCTTCTTCTGTAAGTTGTCTTCATGAGTTCTCCCTTAGCCTTCTCGACGACTAGGCTTCTTTACGACGATGTCGTCGACATTGTGAAATGCTTTGACTTAAGTCTTCTTAGACCTTACAATGATATCGTCGTGTGATTCCGGTTGACACAACGATACTAGACGTGATCAATCCTTCTTGTTCTTACGATGATAACGTCGTGTGTACTTTGATGTCACAACGATATCATCGAATTGTCCACATTATCTCGACGATAACTGGCATGAACCTTTTTCTTATCTCTGAGAGTAATATCGATGATATATGAGTGTTTATTCAATGATATGTCCAGTCTTTCTCGATGATTTTAGACTTAGTGAGAATGGAGAAGTACTCGACATATGATTTAATCTCTGCAAGTATAAACTAAGCATACCATCAAATACATAATGCTTTTATCATTGACCTGAGCACTTCTTCAAATCAGGAACATTGTTGGGCACTGTTCACAACAATCTCCCCCTATTTGAAGAAGTTCCAACTCACCTCAATGATAAATGTCACACACAGAAAGAATTGAAATTGAGGCAATTCAAATTGATGGTCATAATCAGGTAAAATAGTCACATGAGCTCAATTAGACCGCTCACTGTTGGTCAACTGAATCTGCTTGACCCAATGAAAATGGAATGTTACAGGAGCAAAAGGTTCCTTCTACACTTCATAATCATCTTTAGATTGTCATACTTAAGAAATTTAGCTCTCCCGTTCTACCAGCACTCAAACATTCATTGTAATATGTGTGCATGTCTTGATTGAAAGTTATTTTGTAAATATATAAATAATTAAGACAATCATTACACATTAATTGATCGAATTATATATGACATCGATTAATTAAGTCTGATAATTAATATTAATATTTTTTCACATTTTATTAATAAAAATAGATAAATTTTAATCAATTATCTCATAATATTTTTTTCCACGACCCAAAATCGTGGTTAATACTTTCTTTTTATCCATGGATTAAGAAATGTGACTAAAATAATTAATAGCCATAAATTATGTAGCTGTGGCTAATACTATCTTAGCCATAAATTAAACAAACTATGGTTAATGCTTTCTTCTTTGCCATGAATTATGCATCTGTGGCTAATACTTGCTTATTAGCCACGGATTATATGGGTAGTGACTAATACTTCATTATTAGCCATGATTTTTTACCCGTGGCAAAAAAAGTGTGACTAAAAGTCGCTTTTCTAATAGTGTGTTTTGGTGACGTTTTAAAAATAATCATCATAAAAGCTAAACAGGTATGCTGACATTTTTCATAGAAAACGTGGCTAATGCTTAATTTTGGATTAGCGACGTTTTTGAAAAAAATGTCACTAAATAGAAAACTTACGACGATGCTTTAAAAAATGTCACAATAAAAACGTCGCTGTAAATCATAAATCTTGTAGTGAACTACCAAACATTATATAAATGGAGTGAATGTTTTTAAACAAAAAAATTCAATCATTTGCCCATTCCATTCTTAAACAAAACATTCTTTTATAGGTAGCTTTCAACCTCTGTTGTTGCTGCCTTTGCCTTTCCTCTTTTGCCTTTCATAAAAATGGACGGGCTTGGGAATCTTCTTTGGAGAGGGAGGAGGACCATGAGGGAATACCAGCTTGTGATTCCTCCTTTTCTCCATTTGCTTGAGATGTTGATTCCAGTCAGCTGAGTAGTATACTCTCTCAGAGCTTTCTTGAGAGTATCCAAATTCTATCAAACTTTCTAAGATAATATCCCTGGAGGCAGGACTCCACTTTCCTGCTTGTGGATCCTGCTTAATTTCCCTCAGTCTCTTCTTTCTATACTTCCTGGTCTGAAGTTTCTTCCTTTTCTTTGAAGATGCTGACTCTCCAAATTCAGCATCATATTCTTCTGAATTTGTGCTTACAGATGGTTCAGCTAATTCATAACCTGGGGGAGGCTTCTGCAAGTCTTGCTTGACAATAAAGGGTCTGGACCAACGAGACTTAAGTTTGCCCAGAAAAAGTCGTAAATGCAAATAATTGAGGTGAACTTGGTCTCCCGGTTGAAATAATTTTGGGTTCTTAATTCTCTTATCATGATAAAGTTTAGCGCGCTCTTTATATAATTTGTTACTTTCATAAGCGTTGAAACGTCATTCATCGAGATCGTTAATTTGGAGTTTACGATGCTCGGTCGCTAAACTAGAATCAAGATTAGGAAGCTTAAGTGCCCAAAAACCACAGTGCTCAAGTTCAACTGATAAATGACATGATTTTCCATAGACCAATCAATACGGCGTATAACTGATAGCAGTCTTGTATGACGTCCGATATGTTGGATCTGTAGGCGCCCTTAGGGTTTTTTTCTACCAATTGGTGCTCTCCCTTCACCGCCCCCATGGGGAAGGTCTACAGGGTTCCGAATCCGATTTCTCCAAATTTTTGTTTTTTATCATAAAAGAAAGTTCTCCCCTGCCAATGAATGATAAGTGTCTACCAAAAGGGAAAAATATTTCTGAGAGTTGTTTCATGGATCCGCAGGAGAGTACTTGGGTTCTCCCAATAAATAAAAAGTGAGCTAGAAGCTTTTCTTTGACTCTTCTATGTCTCTTCAGTGTTTTTATGCTTGCGCCGAATCTGTTAAGGGTTTTAAAAACTTTTATTATATTTTGAAATACTTGAAATATTAAGAGATCAAAATAGAGAAAAGCCAAACAAATCAAGTGAAATAAAATAGAGACATGATTTTATTAACTTGAAATATAAGATTACAAAACTTTATTTCTTATGACGCTAGAAATCAATGGTGAATAGTAAAAAGTCTTTTCGTTTTCTATCCCGACTCGTATCCCCACGAACCGGTGGCTTTAGCCTATCCTCCCCCGGATACGGCCTCAAGCCGCTCTAGCCAATCCTCCCCGGATACGACCTCGAGAACCCCCTAGATCTACACCCTAGACCTAGTCGCCAACACAAGGCAAATTTATTCCCTAAGTCCTACCCAGACCTAGCCGCCAACACGAGGTGAATTCACTGCACGAGTATAAAAGAGTAAATAAAAGAAACAACAACAATGTAAGAACTCGCTATGTGGATCTTTAGAAGAAGTATACGAAGGCCCATAGAGTACGATCATAGTCGATGCGGTCTTTCATCATGATAATGAAGCATGTTGAAATCTTCTCCACGGATCTCCTTAAGCCTTCATGGATTTGTGGGAGTATCACTCTAAAACTTCCTCTATATGATATGGCACGAAGCTCTGGAATTTAGGGGTGTGAGAAGATGAAGAAGATAGTGCGAAGGGGTCCTTTTTATAGCCTTGGAGCTAGCGCATGCGCTATCGCTACCGCCGACGCTATCCCAGTTTAGGAAATATCCTTCGTGTGCATATATATCATTCCAAGGAAACCTTGCCAAAATTCCTCTTGTGCATCGCGCTACTGCCTGCGCTAGCTGCTACCGCCGGTGCTAGCACCTTCTATAACTGCCTCCCGAAGTTGCCTAATCAGGGCTAAAGCATGCGCTAGTGGCTACAACCGGCGCTAGGGCTAGCGCCTACGCTAGTGGCTATCGTCGGCGCTAGTGTGCATGCTAGTATTTTGGCTTCGAAATTTGGGGCAACCTTCATATCTTATCCTTGAGTCATATGGCACTGTTTCATGCACACTTAAACACACAAGATCAAATACACATAGCATTTGTTATACTCAAACCTAAGAGATGCGGAAGACCATGTTCCAACAAACTCCCCCTTTTGATAATAACAAATCCATTAATGATAAATCAGAGCATTAATACATAAAGGATGATGAAACCTACTTGTGTGTGCGGAGAGAGTAATGACTTAGGATAATTGTTGATTTTGGTATTTAGAATTGCTCCCCCTAAATGCATGCCCCCTATGTGAATGCTCCCCTTATATGTAAGCTATCATCTTAATCATAAATCATGTTAGTTTTCCCATTTGATATCGATTTTGTTTATCATGTTAGTCCCCTTTTGTTATTAGCAAAAGTGTCTTAAGGAAGCAAGAGACATTAAAAAGGAGGATTTTGATAAAAAAGATAAGGCATGATCAAGCTTATAGAGGAAATGAAATGATATGGAGTTTTTAGCATAAAAATATTTTCAAAAAGATCAGAGTTTTTAGCATAAAAATAATTTCACAAAAATAGATCAGAGTTTTTATAGAAAGTATGCATGTTAGAACAACTTAAAGTAACATTTACCAAGCAAGTCGACCACTTGTTGAAGAAAAAGAATATTGAGATTTAAGGCTTAAAACAAGCATGAAAGTGGAAGGTAAAAGTGATAAGTTAATATTGCGGAAGACTTATAGAAATATAAGAAACATCTTTTTGTAAGCATGATGATTCATAAGAGAAAGTATGAGTTAAATTCCAAATAAGAAGATGTTTTTGTAAATCATTTTTCTTTTAAAATCATTAAGTTTTATAATAAAGTAACCAAGCATGAAAAGATATCAAAAAGAGAATACTACAATGTTATTTTAATTCACAAATTCAAGACATACCAAACATTGTAGAGAGCAAGCTAGGTTATATAGTGCATTTATATATAAAGAGTAGTATAGAATTAGCATTAGGATCCAATACTCATGATAAGAAGTGTTATGGAAGATAATGAAGTGCACATAAGTGTATTTTGAAGAAAGTAAACAAATGATTTAATCAAGAAATACAAGACATATGGAGAGTAAAGTGCACAATAAAATACAAATAATTTTACTTCCACACACTTCAATGCATAAAAAGAAAAGTACAACAACCAAGGTGCTCTGTACACACAATGCTCATTAAGACTTATCATGGTGCAAAGTAGTGCTTGGGGGATCACATAATTTATTTTCAATATTGATATTTTTGTGATCCGGTGTACTTAAGAATATGTGGTGTAAAGAAAGAACTAAGGTTTGCACAAGACACTTTACTATTCTTTCCAAGGTGCTCAACCTCACAATGCTCATTAAGACTTATGAGGAGGTTCAAGTAGTGCTTGGTGGAGTTATCTTTGTCAATTTATTACATGTTTTTTTGTTTTGTTTAAAGTTCTCTGAATACACTTGTTTTGTAAACCAATATAATTTTGAAAGCACGACCACTTTTCTTAATTATTAAGAGTGCAAATAAAAGTAGTGTAGGTAAGATACCTATGCAATTTTAATTCATTGTACAATTACAATACACAAGCAAGCATTCTTAAATTAAAAGCACATATAGACTTTGCAAAAATAAGTGAGTGAAGAAAGATCATTATCAATCATAAAACATTTACTCATACTTAGAGGCATGCTAAGCTTGGTTCTACATAAATTTTACAATACAATTAATGCATACGTGTTTAGATATATCAAAGCATGATAAGAAGCAAAACAATGTTCAAAGTAGTTTGAAAAGATGAATTTCAACATTGTAGAGAGTCTAAGTGATAGATTAAACCATGCTTGATATAAACAATAAAGTCCATACAGTTTTTTTGATATTTTGACATTTTATATTTTGATTTTTCATAAGATGAGGAAAACAAACAAAAAATGCCAAAAACACAGAAATAAATAGAAAAATTATAAAATTGTATTTTTATAAATTTTTCAGACATTTGAATCACTGAGTTTTGAAACATGGAGCTAGCGTCGGCGGTAGGTCCTAATGCCTGTGTTAGCTCACAGAGATTGCTTATTTTAATCGTATAGCCCAGATTTTCTTCGATTTCACTTCCGATTTTGCTAAATTATGTTTGTGTAAAGTAAGACTTGTCTAATAAAGTGAAAAGACAAGAAGAAATCACAAAAAGTTGCGGAAGTTAAAATTTTAGACCATGAGCTCCAACAAAAAAAACTTAATTCTAATTTTTTTAAACAACTTAAGTTTTGCACAATCATTTAAGCTTAGTATGTCAGGATATGCAAATAAATAAGACATGATTAAACAAATCAAATATGCCTGATTTTAGAGATTATATAAAAATAATGTTCATGCATAAAATAAAAATAGGGATGCCCTAGATAAAAATACCCAGACAATATGTCTACACCGTAGCCCCAAACTAAGTGATGGATGGGCATGAGGAGATGCACACATGCCATAGGTTGGGGTGTTACTCCAATATGCATACACTAGATAACTCTTAACCTAGCACTCTTTCCCCTCAGTGCCTCGCAAGTCCCCACTAGAACCCTCCCCAGTTAAGGACAAGACATGACTTAGAGGTTAGGTCTCTAATGCATCCAATCCTATGTCCTCGCTATTGTGAGACATACAATATTGGTCAATGATCATGGACATATAAAGCGTTCTAAGTTTATGAATGATTTATAGACTATGAGTTTATTTGAATTTTTAGAATGATAATATAAAACCTCATAGTTATTATGAATTCAAAGTTCCAAATTTTCTATTTGTATATCTTGACAAACATATAATAACTAACAGTGCATGAGATTAGAATGATAACTAATAATATTCATTAGGATACAATGTTAGTATGATAATACATTCGTTCAATATGACTTTTGTGATTTTATTTTTAATCACAAATTATGAATATATATACTTTTCTGAAGGGCAAGATAATGATAGTTTTCTTTTTCGGTTATTACAAGAGTATGCATGAGTCTATAATTAATTTGATCTTTGCTAGACTTTAGTTAGACTTAGCAATTTAGAGTGGATCTTGGACTTCCCGGGGTCTACCCTGTGAAGGGTTCGCACTAGTACTTGGAGAGTGACATCCCAAATCTCCATTTCTCAAGATATTTAAGTGGTATTGGTAACTATCCATTCTTAATATTTAAAATTAATTGACTCAACATTTTCTGAAAGAGAAAAAATTGAAGTTCATGATTTCATTAATCTAATTAAATATCTCAAAATGATTTTTGAATTTTATTTATATGGATAATATAAGATAATTATAGACAATGAATTTAAGACAGATAGATATGTCACCAAAATAAAATATGACTTTGAATTTTGATAAATTTGATTTATAAACTTATTAAGTTTTAAGAGATAAAATAATATTTCCAATAATATATAAGATGACCATGACATGATAGCTTATAAGAAAACAAAAAACAAAAAGGCATTAAAGCATATCATGAAGTAGAAATTTGTATATTTCATTTTGAAAAGATTTAGTGGTGGATGCTTGTATGTCCTTCTCCTCTTGTGTTCCATCCATACCTGCACACAGAAGATCATACATTTCTTCAAGAAATTTCCAAACTTTGTATGCACTAGAAAAACTATATATCAATTTGAAAATATCTTGAGATAAAGCACAAAAAAAACTATTCAAAGCCTTTGCATTTAGGTGACGTTCTTTTTTATTTGATTCATTCACTGGTCTTACTATTGATATATTCCACTCTTCGATATCTAAAGTTTTAGTAAACTTTTCCATTAAAATTTTCCACCCTCTATAATTTCTCCCTTTAAATAAAGGTGGTGCAAGAGATTTTCCTTCTTCATAAAAATTTCTCCCACTAATAGAAGCGAGATCATGAGACGCCATTATTCCCGGTTGTTAAGCTGATTTGGAAACCCCCCCCCCCTCTAATACCACTTGTTGGATCTATAGGCGCCCTTAGAGAGGGGGGTGAATAAGGGTTTTAAAAACTTTTATTACATTTTGAAATACTTGAAATATTGCAAGATCAAAATAGAGAAAAGCCAAACAAATCAAGTGAAATAAAATAGAGACATGATTTTATTAACTTAAAATATAAGATTACAAAACTTAATTTCTTATGACGCTAGAAATCGAAGGCGAATAGTAAAAAGTCTTTTTGTTTTCTATCCCAACTCGTATCTCCACGAACCAGTGGCTTTAGCCTATCCTCCCCCGGATACGACCTTAAGCCGCTCTAGCCAATCCTCCCACAGATACTGCCTCGAGCACCCTTAGATCTACACCCTATACCTAGTCACCAACATGAAGCAAATTTTTTCCCTAAGTCCTACCCATACCTAGTCGCCAATACGAGGCGAATTCACTGCACGAGTATAAAAGAGTAAATAAAAGAAACAATAATAATGTAAAAACTCCCTATGTGGATCTCTTGAATAAGTAGACGAAGACTTGCATAGTATGATCATAGTCGATGCGTTCTTTCGTCACGATGATGAAGCATGTTGAAATCTACTCCACGGATCTCCTTAAGCCTTCATGGATTTGTGGGAGTATCGCTCTAAAACATCCTCTATATGATGTTGCACGAAGATCTAGAATTTAGGGGTGTGATAGGATGAAGAAGACGGAGCCAAGGGGCCCCTTTTATAGCCTTGGAGCTAGCATCTGTGTTATCGCTACAGCAGGCGCTATCCCGGTTTAGGAAATATCATCTGTGTGCATATCTTTCATTCCAAGGAAACCTTGTTGAAATTCCTCTTGTGCGTTGCGCTACCGCCTGCACTAGCCACTACCGCCGGCACTAGCGCCTTTTATAACTGCCTCTCGAAGTTGCCTAATCAGGGCTAGTGCCTGCGCTAGTGGCTACCGTCAGCACTAGATTTAGCGTCTGCGCTAATTGCTACCAACGACGCTAGTGGGCATGTTGGAATTTTGGCTTCAAACTTGGGGCAACCTTCTTATGTTATCCTTGAGTCATATGACATTGTTTCATGCACACATAAACACACAAGATCAAATACACATAGGATTTGTTATTTTCAAACCTAGGAGATGCGGAAGACCATGTTCCAACACGATAGGCCCATATCGCATCATCAAATTTATTTGACTAATCTTTTCGGTGGGTAGAAATAGATTTTTCCAAAATTCTTTTTAATTCCCTATTAACTCCTTCCACTTGGCCATTTGTTTGAGGGTGGTAGGGGGTAGATAATTTGTGTGTAATACCGTATTTAGAAAGAATTTTAGAAAATTGTGTGTTACAAAAATGCGTCGCCTATCGCTAACGATTGCCCGCGGTGTTCCAAAACGTGAAAATATTTTTTCAAAAATTGGGTAACGACCCAGGAATCATTGGTGGGAATGGCTTGCTCTTCCGCCCACCGAGACACATAGTCGACCGCTACCAAAATATAATGATTTTCAAAGGAAGGAGGTAGCGGGACGACAAAGTCAATTCTCTATAAATCAAAGACTTCACATTCAAGGAAAGAATTATGGGGCATTTCATCCCTGCGAGAAATATTACCTGAGCGTTGGCATTGATCACAATGACTTACATTAAAATGAGCATCCTTAATGATGCTCGGCTAATAGAATCCTGCTTCAAGAACCTTCTGCGCAGTCCGATTTGCCATGTAATGCCCACCAGCGGGTCCCTCATGGCAATGTTTCAGTATATGCATGATTTCCTCATGAGAGACGTGTCTTCTCACTGGGTGGTCTGCACAAACTCGAAAGAGGAAGGGATCCTCCCAAAAATAATTTTTCAAATCAGAAAAGAATTTCTTCTTTTCTTGATAAGAAAAATCTTTCGGGAGAACCCTCGCAACGAGATAATTGGCGAAATCAGCGAACCAAGTGGTAGAGAGAGCGATTACCTTATAAAGGGCGAGAAAACTATCTTCGGGGAATGTATCATCAATCTCCTCCTCCAAAACTGCTTCACATTGGGATTCTCCAACTGAGAGAGGTGATTCACCGCTAGATTTTTCGCTCTCTTTTTGTCCTGGATCTCCAAATCAAATTCTTAAAGAGCAAGATTCACCTGATCAACCTAAGCTTGACACCAGTATTAGTTAGTGGATTACGTAAAGCCAAGTGATCAGTAAAAACAATTACCTTTGATAGAGTAATATTGGAACAAAATTTATGAAAAGCAAAAATAACGACTGAGAGTTCCTTCTCGGTGGTGGTATAGTTTTCCTGTGTGGTAGTGAGAGTTTTGCTTGCGTAATAGATAGGATGAAATTTTTATTGAGTGGTTGTCCTAAGACCGCATCTACTGCAAAACTACTCGCGTCGCACAATTTCAAAAGGGAGATCCCAACTGGGCGCTATCATAATGGGTGCGTTAATAAGTTTTTCTTTAATTATAGAAAAATATTGGAGACAATTATCATCAAAAATAAACGGCGCATCTTTTTCTAACAAGTGAGTGAGGGGCTTAGTGATTTTTGGAAAATCTTTAATAAATCGGCGATAGAAACTGGCATCCCCCAAAAAGCTTCATACGGCCTTAACGTTTAAAGGAGGAGGTAGTTTTTCTTTTGTTTCAATTTTAGCTTTATCTACCTCTATTCCTTTACTTTATATTTTATGGCCTAAAACTAAACCTTCTCGTACCATAATGTGGCACTTTTCCCAATTTAAAACTAAATGAGTGTCCTCACATCTTTGGAGAACACGGGAAAGGTTGTCCAAACACAAATCAAACGAATCTCCAAAAATGGAGAAATTATCCATAAATACCTCCATAATATCCTCCACATGTTCATCAAAAATTGCTAGCATACATCTTTGGAATATAGCTGGCGCATTACATAAACCAAATGACATTCTCCGATAAGCAAAGGTTCCAAAAGGACAAGTGAAGGTGGTTTTCTCCTGGTCCTCGGAAGCGATTGGTATTTGGAAGTATCCCGAGGGACCATCAAGAAAACAATAAAAAGATGCCCGGATAACCGTTCAAGGATTTGATCCATGAACGGTAAAGGAAAATGATCCTTGCGAGTGGCATCATTTAATTTACGATAGTCGATGCATACTCGCCATTCGGTAATGGTTTGTGTAGGGATTAATTCATTTTTATCGTTTGGAACTACTGTAATTCCTCCTTTCTTAGGCACCACTTGGACCGTACTAACCCAAGTGCAATCTGAAATTGGATAGATAATCCCCACATCTAATAATTTAATTACCTCCGCCTTAACTACTTCCTTCATATTAGGATTTAGTCGGCATTGTGGTTGAATGGTTTTGCACAAATTTTCTTCCAAAAGAATTTTATGCGTACAAAAGGAAGGATTAATCCCTTTGATATCAGAAATTTTCCACGCAATTGCGCGGCGATGATTTTGTAAAACATTTAATATTTTAGATTTTTCAGAAGCAGAGAGAAACGCTGAAACAATTATGGGATGTTTATAACCTTCCTCCAAAAATAAATATTCAAGATGATCGGGTAATTGTTTTAAATCTAAAAGTGGAGGTTCTTCATAAGAAGTTTTTAAAGGATCACTTCCTAATTCTAAAATTTCAAAAAATTGAGCGCGAGTGTTCGTGTCGTCATTGTGTTCATGAGATAAAACATTAATCGATTCAAAATCCGCATCATGAAGACAAGACAGTGAAATAAAATCAAAAAATAAAATTGAGACTTCATCATGTGAAGCCTCCAAAAAGAAACATGAGTCGTCATTAGATAGAGTATTTTTCATTGAAGAATTGATATTAAAGGTAACCTCATCATCTCCGACTCTAAGGAGAAATTTACCATTACTAACGTCAATAATATCGCAAGAGGTGGCAAGGAACGGGCGGCCGAGAATTAGTGGTACATCAGCATCCTCTTCTATGTCAAGGATGACAAAATCTACCGGAAAGATAAATTTGTCAACTTTGACAAGCACATCCTCAATAACACCCAATTGGTATTTGATGGACCGATCCACTAATTGTATGCTCATTCTAGTGGGATTAGATTCCCCTAATCCTAATTTTTTAAACAAGGAATAAGGCATCAAATTAATACTAGCGCCGAGATCGGCCAACGCATGTTTGACTAATAAATCGCCAAAAAGACAAGGGATAGAAAAACTACCCTGATTGGTTAATTTTTTGGGCAATTTAGTTAGCAATACCATCGAACATTCCGCTTTCAATTGAACGGTAGAAATATCCTCAAGTTTCCTTTTATTGGATAAAATATCTTTGAGGTACTTTGCGTATTTCGGCATTTGCGCGATAGCTTCGCATAATGGTAAATTGATATGAATTTGTTTAAATAATTCCAAGAATTTTCCATAGTGCACGTCCATCCGTTCCGCTTTTAATTTGGAAGGGTGAGGAAGAGAAGGTTGAAATTCTTTAATTTTATTTTGTAGAGGAGGTTGTGAAGAAATGATTACCTCTGAATCAACCATTGTGGTAGGAGTAGTTACCTCCGCATCAACCTTTTTGGTAGGAGTAGTTACCTCCTTCCCACTCCGTAGCGTAATTTCTTTTGCTTGCTCCTTTGGGTTGGGCTCTGTATTGCCCGGCAATGCTCGTTGTTGGCGATCGGAGAGCATTTTTGCGACTTCCCCAATTTGGTTCTCCAAATTGCGGACGAATCCGGCGAGATTATGTATGTTTGAATCATTGCTGAACGCATATTTGGAAAACACCGCTTCGATAGAAGGAGGTTCTGGAGCTTGTGGTGGTGGAAATCTGACTGGATTTGCGATTGGGGGACGCACCGCATTCCCTAGATTACTCCATGAGAAGTAGGGGTGATTCCTCCAATTTCATACATCCCGGCCAGTTTATTTGGTCGAGACCGGGGTGTACTCCATAGATAAGTATTCATGGACATCCCCTCGATAAATTCTTGCGCGACCGCCGATGCTTTATTATTTAGAGTACCATCGGCGGCGGCGTCAATCATTTGATGAGTTTGGAGATTTAGTCCATTGTAAAAGGTTTGAATTTGCAACCAATCGGGGATTGCATGATGGGGGCATTGACGCAAATATTCCTTAAAACGCTCTCAATACTACTAGAAAAGTGATTTTTAGCTACATATTTTTTTGCCAGGATTCAAAAATCGTGGTTAATACTAGTGTATTAGCCACGGATGCAAAAAACATGGTTGATTGTTTAGTTTTAGCCAGGGCAGAAAAAATAGTGGCTAATACTATAGTACGGAAACCTTTTTGCCAGGGCCTAAAACCGTGGCAAAACCTCAAGGTATTAGCCACGACAATTTTTTGGTGGCTAATACTATTTGCCACGGCTTACCCGTGGCTAAAAACCTTTCTCCACGCAACCTTTAGCCACGATACTTTTCCGTGGCTAGACCGTGGCAAAAGATCTTTAGCCACGGTTTTAGACCTTTTGTCAGGGCAAATTGCCCTAGCCAAAAATTTGTTTTCTTGTAGTGCAAGTATCATAAAGCATTTCAGATTCAATTTGGGAGTAAGAAGTGATATCTTTACGCAATTAGGCCGATTTTACTGGCGGAAAATATTTCGTTAGAAATTGTTCCGTCATTTGGACCCATGTGGTAATGGATCCTCTTGGAAGAGAATTTAGCCACTACGTAGGCTTATTGCGCAAAGTGAAAGGAAAAAAGTTGAAGCCTTAATGCATCATCGGACACCCCATTAATTTTGAAAGTATCGCATATTTCTAGAAAACAAAAAATATGCGCATTGGGATCCTCATCTTGTAGCCCATCAAATTAAACATATTGTTATGCCATTTGAATGATGCTTGGCTTCAACTCAAAACTATTGTTCGCAATAGCGGGGCGAACAATTCTAGAATGGGTATCTTCCAGATTAGGCTGGGCATAATAGGACATAGTCCGTTGCGCGGCCGCATCCAGATTCGGCTCACCCATATTATAAGAAGAAGAAAAAGAAGACAAAGGAATTTGGAAAAGAAGTGTCATATACGGATTCCTCAATCAGATCTTGAGAATTTGGTCCTTGGAATCGTAAGCGTCGCTGAATGGTTTGCTCAATTTCCAAATCTAATTCAAGAATATCTTAAGGATTCTTTCGGGTCATAGACCAAAAAGAAAAAACTTAGGAATTGAGGAGAAAGTAGGAAAAATATAAATATAAATATGATTTTTTTTATTAAAGATTTAATTAGTCTTAGATTTCCGGAGGTCTACCAGGTGAAGGGTTCGCAGCGGTACTAGGAGATAAGATGGGATGATAGCCCAAATCTCATTTTCTAAGAATTTAATTTCAGCTTTAAAAAAGAAAAGAAAAGGTGATAAAATTAATAGAACAAAGCTTACAAAATATCAACAATAGTTCCTCGACAATGGCGCCAAAAACTTGATGGCTAAAATCGTGTTGCGTAAAAATTAAGTTGTGATCCACGTATAATTCGATAAGGCAAGTGTACCTATCATTTTATAGTATAGGATTTAGGAAATCAAGTGTCGTATTATTTCCGGGCTAGTTAAGTACTTCTACTCACAAAGAAGGGCTATTATTTTATCGATCGAAAAATCGGGTTTTTTTTCGGAAATCTATTAGGAGTAATTCAACTAAGAAGAAAATTGATGATTAAAGGATTAACACTTGATCTAGAATCCTTATTTTATCGATCGAAAAATCGGGTTTTTTTCGGAAATCTATTAGGAGTAATTCAACTAAGAAGAAAATTGATGATTAAAGGATTAACACTTGATCTAGAATCCATTTGGAATAAAATAGAATTTTGTAAAAGATAAAATCACAAACTCTTATTGAAATAACTTCGACCGTGGAGGTTCCCAAAACATGATAGTACCTCTCTCGAGAAATACTACCAACTAACATTAGGTTGATCGATTAAGACCCCTCGGTCAGTCGAAACCCCTAAGCTTTCTTTAAGCAGTGAACCCTACAATTGGATTTGACTCCAAACTGGAAGATTTATGTCGTCCTCTCTCAAGGAGTGCATGCAACTCCTTTTATCTTTGAGTGATCTCATCGTATGCACGGATCTCTCGATCAACTAGAATACGGATCTTAGATTGAAAATCATATACCAGACATATAAAATCAAAGCGAAGTAAATCAAAGATAAATCGAAGATATTCAAAAGAAGAGCTTGTTAATTTAGAAAAATTCAAAACATATTTTATTTCATTCCAAAGTTCATCATGACCAAGTACTAAAAGAAATTTAGCTACTCATCACAATGTTGGGAATCCAAGTAGAAGAAGAAGACATGATTCAAAGAGAGCTAAAAACTTGAATTGAAATTGCTACAAATAAAAACTTACAACTTGAAAATAAACTAACTAGTGCAAGAAAATAGTAAAACAAAGCTGGAAATAGACTCCAAAATCAAACTACTAGTATTCTGGAGATTGCTGCCTTTTATAGGTGAAAATTGGGGAGTCACGCATGTGACCAAGGGCGTGTAAGGTGCAGAGTATTTAAAACCCGGGAACGTTGGGAAGAGAACCGCAAAAAAACAATTATTTTGCGGGTCACGGCCTTGGTCGCGCCTGTGACCTAGGGCGTGTCTTGACCGAGTCTGGAAACGGCGGGAAACAATGCGATCTGGAGTTATTATGGCAGTTGCGGGAAGGGTCACGACCTTGGTCACGTCCGTGACTGAGGGCATGTAAGCTGGAAATGGTGCGATCAGGAAACTGCATGCATTGAAAGCTTGTCGGGCGAGTCACGCCGGTGACTTGAAGGTCACGCCCGTGACAGGGGGCTTGTAATTTTAATTCGACATGGCATAGGTCTTCCGGGAGCTGAAAGAGGGATACGACCGTGATACTGATCAAGCCCTAGGTCACTCCCATGACCTAGGGCGTATACTAGGTATTTTTGCAGTTTTGTTCCATTATTTGCCCTGAATACGGCTGTGGGCATGAATTTGCTATAAACAACCCCAGATTACCTAAAAATACAAAACAAAGTAAATTAGTCATAAATTAAACTAAAACTAAATAAAAATAAATTAATTATTACTAAAATATTATATAAAATAACTATAAATAATGTACTATCAAACCCCCATAAAATTTGTCTCTTCTATGTCTTTCTTTTCTGTCTTGTCCCCTTTACTATTTCTGCAATTTGTGATTAATTTATTCTGTGTTGGTTTTTCTGATAGTATAGTCATTAGAAGTCTTGTATTGTGTTTGCACATTCTGTATAAAAGTTTTAATCTCTATTCACCCCCCCCCCCCCCCCCCCTCTAGAGAATACTCAGAGGTTACACTGTGCAATTTCAAATGGTATTAGTGCTAGGTTGATAATAAAAAGTCTAACACCTTGATCAAAAGATCTCCTCACTCATATTTTAATATTTTAAAATTATTTTTAGAAAATGTGTTCTAAGGACTATGCATCAACAAGACCACCAATGTGTAACCTTAATAAGTTTACACTCTGGAAGCCCAGAATAAAGTTATACATGAACTTTATTGATGAAGAAATTTTTAATGTTACTACCTAAGGTCCCCCACTCCCATTCAGAAAAGATGCAAGTGGGATGGTGACTCAAGAACTAGTCCCTAGAGCAGAGTGGACTGATGCTGAGAAAAAGCTGAAGGCATGTGATGACAAGGCAATGAACATCCTGGTATCCACCATGTCAGATGATATCTTCCAAAAAGTGGTTGACTGCAACTCAGCAAAAGAGATCTAAGAATCTCTGTCCAGATTGGTAGAAGGCAGCTATGATGAAAGAAAGGACAAGAAGTCCCTTCTCATATCACGGTATGAGAACTTTAAAAAGAAGACTAAAGAGAATGTAGTTGTGATGTATGATAGGTTCAGCCTGATCATAAATGAGCTCAAGGGATTGGACAAAGAGATATCATTGACATAAATCAAACATAAACTCCTTATGTTTTCCCAAGCACTTGGGATTCAAGGATCTGCACCATTAGAGAGTTCAGATGCCACAGAGAAATCTCAACTGATGCTCTACTAGGAAAGTTCAAGTCCTATGGGCTTCTAGTGAAGAGCAGGGCTAAGACTGAAGCCAAAGAAAATGTCTCAACCCCTAAGGAAAGAACAATTGCTCTGAAGGCTACTGATGATGGCCCTTCTACCTCTAAAGAGGAAATGTTCAACCTTTTGTCCAAAAGATTTAGAAAGTGGGTCACGACTGAAGACTCCAGAGGAAGGAATGGAGCTCTAGCAAGCCAAGATTTGATAAGACTCCAAAGCAGGAAGTGATTTGCTTTGCCTATAAAAAACCAGGACACGGATCCTGAATGTACTGAAGAGCAAAGGGACAGGAGCAACAATAACAAGGAGCACAAAAAGAAAAAGTCCTTCAAGAAAAATGATAAGAAGAAGGGACACAGAATCTGACTCATTGCTGAAACCTGGAGTGACACAGAATCTGACTCAAGATCCTCTTCATCAAAGTGTGATGAAGAAACTGCTACTAAAGTTGCCCGCCTGATGGCCTTGGAGGCCTACTCAGGTGATGAAGAAGATCAGATAAGTCTTTTTAATGAATTTGATTTTGATTTAGTAGAATTTAAAAATTGTTTTAAGGAATTTTGTAATGATTACCTTAAAGTTCAAAAAGAAATATAAACAGTTAGGGAAGAGTTAGAAGACTTTAAGAAAGATGATTTATATTCGGTGAATTATGATTTGAGAAATCAAATTCATAAAAAGGAAACATTAATAACTAATCTAACCAATGAAAACTCAAAACTAAAAGAAGAGCTTACAAAGGCAAAAGTCTTTGAAGACTCACTCAATGGAGGAGTCAAAAGCTCAAGGACATTACACAAAATCTCTCTGTGAGATTTAAGCCCCTTGGTTTAGGAGCAGATCCATCTACCAGCTCAGAAGTCCCTAGTAGACCTCCCTGGAAAAATCCAGTCACCTTTGTTGGACCTAATGATTTTCAAATAATTGAGGCCAGAACATTAATTGAAATTCTAGACAACAATAAACCTGAAAAACTCACTGTATTTGATAAAGTAAATCCTAATAGTGAGAAGATTACTCTAGGAAAAAACAATTCAGAGAAACCAATGAATTACAATCAAAAGGCTAAGGTCAAAAGTAAAATTATTAGAAATTCCATAGACTTATTATATTTAGATACATTATATGCACATTACCAGTACCAAGGTAATAAATCTAGGTTTAATAAACCTATTCTTTGTCATCCAAAAGTATATCATGAAAGACCATTTTATTCCTTTATATCATCCTATAATGGTAAAAGCAAAGGGCCCAAGGAAACCAGGGTACCTTCTAATGTTTGAATTATTTATGCAAGAAAATGTAGGGTTCTTCCCTTGGAAATAATGAAGGGAAAGGAAGAATTAAATCTTCGATAAAGAACTATAAATATTCAAAGGGAGTGATCTCATCTCTAAAACCCTATGATGTGTTTAAGATTCATAAAAATGATTCTATAAGTGTTAATTTCAATAAATACTATTGCTGGGAAAAACAACAGAAATTTTCTATAAGAAATACAACTGTACATCCAGAGTTGCGTCGAATAGATTTCAACGCACCGTTGAGTTCTACTTGATGCTAGCTTCGAGAGCTACTTACAATAGATTATTCGAATAACATTCGATGCAGCGTTGAATTCATATCGACGCATGTGTCGATTTAATAGTTGTTGTACAAAATGGAAGTCACGTTGATTACAAATCAACGCAACATCGACATGTCAAGCGCACGCATTTTGCTCCTATAAGCTGCTTCGATATGTTTTGGCGCGCTGAATATTAATCCTTGTCGATTATAATTCGAACACAACCCTATGTTGCGATGAATCATCTTCTTTTAAGCAACTTAGACGATGAAATTATTATGCTTTCAAATTTTCTCTCTCTTGCTCTCGTGCATTCATGATTTCTAGTTGTCTCATTTTCTTGCTCTCGCCTCTCTCTCTCTCTCTTTCTTATCTGCAAGTACTACAGATTATATGGCACCTTCAAAGGTCAACTCTGGTTTTGATGTGGATATAGAATCTTTCAATGCGGCTTCAGAGAACTTCAAGGCCATTCTCGGCCTATTCCAAACTACTGGGCTAACAAAGCTAATCTCTACTAGGTGCAAAATATATGATATCGAGTTAACAGAGATGAAAGATAACATCCACATTGGAGATTATGGATCTTTCAATGGGAGAATCTCTGGGAATGATATCGACATTACAGAGGAAATGTTATGTCAAACCTTTGATCTGCTAGCTGGTAGTGATTCTGATGAACTGGCAGGAGCAGAGATAAGTAATGCATTACAGATAATGCAGTTCAGAAAAGAAAAGGCCATAAATCTAAAGAAAAATGATGTGGCTGAAGATTATAGATTTTTGGCTGATATTGTGGGAAAGGTGTTGTTATGCAAGATTTCAGCAAATGATGCTATACCAAAACAACAATTTCAGATAACGGGAGCGCTAGTACTCAACAAGAGAATTCACTGGGGGAGGTGCCTCCTTAAGTTGATTGGCCATAAATATTCACATAAGGAGAATGCCTATATGAGAATAATGAGTCAAGCCCTGCTCCATCATTACCCAATGGTCTGTAAATTAAAAGATGTGCCAATTCCACCTGGCAAAAGAATCAATATTGATATTTTCTCTAAGTGGACCAGGAAAATTCTGAAGCCTGGTCAATCTGCATCCTCTCCTCCTCCTTCTCCAGCTCCTCTGAATCATAAGACGGTCTTAACAGACATTCCAGATGATACCCCAGCTCAAGATCCCTAGTCAATTCCACCTGATCCAACACGAAAGCCTACACCACTGATTATTACCCCACAACAACAACAACCCTACCACAATCTGTCATAACTCCAGAAGATAATCAAGGGCAATCCCCTATCAACCACAATCTCACAGACATCAATATTGTTACAACAGAAATTCCTCCAATTACCATATCCACAACTCCAGTTGACACACCTGCTTCTACCCCCCCCCCCCCCCCCCATTCTATACATCCATTTGATGCTGATCAGATAATCTCTAAAGTAGTGGGGCTGGCCACTGGTACTTTTGTTGATCTGTTGCTGACCCAAGCAAGGAAATTCAATATGGAGATTGAATTGCAATAACCAAAGGAGTCTCTTCTGGCACTCAAAACCTTTGTGTCATCCTCAATGGTAACTAAATATTTATTAACCTCCCTTGTAAGTAAGGTTCAGAAGGGGGAGAATATCTATGAGGAGGAAATGCCTGATCAAGAAAATGAGAGTGGTCGGGAGAAAGGCAAGAATGTTGAGAAGGACAAGAATGAGAGTGGCCAGGAGAAGAACAAGAATGCTGAGAAGGACAAGAATGCTAAAAATCCTGCTCCAGAAGAGGAAGTCGTTGACCCTAATAAGAAAACTATATTCCATAAAGTAATTCCAGAGGGAGGTCCAGTTCCTGTTCCAGATGCACAAATCTAGGGGGAGCTTCCGGCACTAACTCGGGGGGGGGGGGGGGGGGGGGGGGGGGCTTCTTACAACTCCTCAGGAATATCTTATAGTAAGCAAGGGAGATCCCCTTATCAATGAACAAATCTCAGCAGATGAATAGATTTTAGAAGATGTCACCAAAATAGCTAAAGAGGCTGCCCAGTTAGCTGAAGAGGAAGCACAAATTCAGGGGGAGCCTCGCAAAGAAGATGTCACTCATCAAGAAGGCAACATGGATGTTGAAGAGGAGGATGAGCCTCTGGTATTTGCATTAAGAAAAGTAACACAAAAGTTTTTCTCAAGGAAGAGAAAAACTCTTCCAAACGAGTAGTACAATATAGGTAAATAGCTAATGTACATTATTCTATTAACATCTTACTAAACATATTTGAGGATATGTTGATGGAAGCCAATCTGATTAAATTGGAAGTTTATCATAATGGTCTATGCTGTTGTACAATGATGCCATTTTGTGTCTTTATATATTTTTTTGTACTCTATTTTTTCTTTTAACAGCATTTTTGAAATCACTTAAATTATTTGCAAAATTTGTTAAGATAAATAGGGGAGATTGTTGAGAAAAACACCCTTGTGATTTATCTTACAAATTATCTACAAGTGATTTCATAATCTAGGATGTATTACCCATATTATATAAAAATGGTAAATTGTTCATTAGATGTCCTAGGATATCACACTCACACTAGAGTGTCAATGCCAGTCCAAAATAAGCACAAAATTCAGTTGAGTTAAACTTGTGTCGAATGGAAGTCGACGCAACTTTGACTAAAAGTCAAAGCAACTTTGAGTACAAGTAGAAGTAACTCGGACTAAAGTCGAAGTATAGTTGAAGTCGACGCAACGTCGAGATATACTCGACGCAGAAAATAGAGTTTGTCAAAGCAATATCAGACGTCGACGCAACATCAACTTGAATTCGACGTAGAATGAAGTTCAAAGTCCAAGTCTTCAACTCAACGGATACGTCGATAAGGACTCGACGCAATGTCGATATCTGAGTTTATTCAATACTGAGAATGAATTTGAAGCAGCTTTTATTACAACTTAGAGGTGCGTCGATTAGAAGGAAGATGAAGTCGACGCTACATCGAATACAGACCTAAATAGAATATTTTCTGCTGTCTTTTCTGATGCTTTTCCTGAAGGTGTTCAAGGATGTAATTCAAATTCTAACAGTTGGTTTATTGTCAAGAATGGAATGAAGTACTCCAGTGAGTCAACAAAGACATTCTTGGAAGTTATTCAAATTAGATTGACGGGTCGTGAATAGAAATAGAAAGAATTCTTTATTATCCAATGGATATTCCTTCTAGGTATAGAACAGAAGAGGAAAGAATTTCAAACATTATTCGATAGTGAATAAAGATTATAGAGGATGACAGATATCAAAGAATTAAATCCATTCAATCATTTTTCTCCTCAATCTCTCTCTCTCTCTCTCTCTCTCTCTCTCTCTCTCTCTCTCTCTCTCTCTCTCTCTCTCTCAGAAAGAACAAGGAGAATATCTCTGTACAAGAATATACAAAGGCTCTGCTTCTTCATCTTCATCATCTACAACAAGAAGTCATCAAGAGTATAGAGAGATAATCAGGATCACAAGCTTACAACCCTTGCATTCTTCTCTACCTTAAGCAAGGGTTCATTCAAAACAGATCCTGAAGAACACCAAGAGAAGAAACTACAACTTCTACTTCTTCTTCTTTCTTTCCTATCTTATTATGTAATTGTGAAAGAGTCCTAAGAATCCCTCTTCAAAGGATTCAGTGGTTCTAAGAGTCTCCTTATCAAAAGACTCAGTTAGTGGTTTTAAGAGTCTCCTTATCAAAAGACTCAGTTAGTGGTTCTAAGAGTCTCCTTATCAAAAGACTCAGTTAGTGGTTCTAAGAGCCTCCTCACTACAATGAACTGCACTTATAGTAAGGACCTAAATCGTTACAATAAGTGCCAAAAATCGTTACAAAAACACTTTGGTAACGAAAAAAACTTTAAGTAACGGTCCTCCTCTAAAGCTCGACGCTAAAGGTTCTTGTAACGAATGTATGCATGTCATTATAAATAAATTAAATGTAACAAACGATACTTTCTCACCAAAAAGAGATTCTTCCTCACAATAAATTGGTCACAATAAATATTATTTCGTTACGAATGTTTTTTTTCCTCACAAAAAAACAGTTACGATTAAAACTATTTCGTTACAAATGTTTTATTTTTTCCTCAATAAAAATAAACTAAATTCGTTACAATAAAGTATAATAAACAATATTTCGTTACAATAGATTAAAAAATAGTAACGAAAAAATTGTTACATTTGTTTTCCATTCTTCTTACTACAGCCAATTCATTTATATATCAAAAATATTCCATTTCTATTTTTTGTGTACCTGAGATTTTATTATAAATAATAATCTTGAAAACACATATATTTAATATATTTCATAACAAGATCAACATATATTTATTCACACCAAAATGTATTACATAGAATACAAGTTATTATCATCTCTTCTAAAATAATACAATATTACATTACAAGATCAACATGTTTCTAATAAATCTTCCATCATTTTTCGAAAAATTAATCGTCCATCACTTTCTGACTAATGAATCTTTCGTCACTTGCCGGTCAATGCTCGAGCACCCTACAAATAAAAGAGAGCAATTAAGATCACAAAATTCAATTCAGAAAAATGGTCATTAATTCAATACAGAACTAATCATTTGAATTTGAGGGGAAAAATAGTACTTAATCAGCATCTATTCCCACCAGAGCAAGCTACGGGGAAAGTCCTACAGGTTTCAAAGGCATACTTTCAAACTGCTATAGAACTTTCAAAGGCCTTTTTACTCCTGCTATAGAATTTACTTTAAGCCTGAGCTATTTTTAACAAAAGGGCCATTCAAAGAAGATAAAACAAGAGACAACATACATGATCTATCTAAACATATGAACTCCTGATTTTTTCCTCTTCTATTATCTTCCTTCTTGGAAGGCTGGAACAGGTTCAGAATGGAGATGAATCAGGCACAACTACTACTGTTATGCTTCTTGTACTTTTAAAAAGAGTACTTGATCATTTCTCATGTTGGAGACTCACATGCGGTATTAAACAACCAAAGAATGTTAGAAGTTACTAAAGGAGGTATTAGCTGTAGTTTTTATGTGAATTATTTTTTGAAACTAAAAGAAAAGAGTCGGTGAAGTAAATACCACCTAGATGCAGAAGCAAAGACAAAAATTGGTTCAACTGGGCTACACTTTGAGTCCACAACACTTCATTGCAACGCTAAAGTGATAAGAAGAAATTTCACATATTATGTTCAGAAACTATCTAGTAAAGAACCTTGGGAATTCTTGAGTGGTATTTAGATCACAGACAACTCTCTTAGCATCGACATTTCATGCTTTGATACCTCCATCAGCTATCCCTATGAGCAGCTATAATAAAGAGAATGTAGAAAAACCAAAAATACAAATTTCATGCATCCTCTTTATTAGGTAAAGCATTCAAAAATGCATAAGACAGAGAGGGGGGGGACTCATAGCATGAGTTAAATTACCAAGCGGACAGATCTGCATTCCCATTCAAGTAACAATATCTCTGCCCCACAGTATATAATTGCATTTCTATACGTTGGCGCAGATGATCCATATGTCCAAATCCTAGAATGATTTGATCGCAAGAATGGAACTTGTAAATAAAAGACTACAAACTTTTAATGCACCAACAAAAAAATTTAAGCAAGTTGAGTTTTCAGAAAATAAATAAAGGAAAAAAGGTGAAGCACGCCACTGACATATTTATCTTCATTCATAACAACGAGTTGAGTTTTCAGAAAAAAAATATTAGAACAAGAAATTGACACATTAATAATGTGTTTGCTTCTGATTTTTACCCAAGCAAAGCTATGATCAATAAATGCATACTCTAACATGAAGCAGAAATTGAAATCAACAAGTTTGTTTAGCAAACAAAATATGAAGCACATTAACATGTCAGAAATCAATTATAGCAAGTCTAATTGGCCAAACTATGCATGCAACTTGTGTGAATCTATTTGCATAAGTAGAATTGTTTCCACTAGTCCAATAAATGGGCATGATTTACTTGAAATGAGAAAGGCAGCTAGACAAACTCACACACATCCACCATCCCCTACATTAGGTGAAATTGAAGGAACTCAAATCTGGATAGATTTCACTTCAGATTTCTTAGAGAAAGTTGTACAGATTTCTGTAGGAGAAACTGTCCAGAATTCTCTAAGAAATCTGTCCAATTTCTCTAAGAAATCTGGACAGAAATCTGGGCAAAAAACGTCGCGGTATGGATCGCCGCGGAAGAATTTTGCGACGTTTTTTGGAAAGCGCGCGACTATAAGAATCGGCGGCGTTTTTTAAAAAAGCGCGCGACTACAGGAATCGGCGGCATTTTTAAAAAAAACGCCGCCAATAGCCGCGGTGTTTTAAGAAAAAACACCACCAATAGTAGGCGTTTTTAAAAAAAAATGCAGGAGCATTGGCGGCGTTGTCTTTTAAAACGCCGCCAATGTTGCAGTTTTTCTTTTAAAAAAATGCAGCCCACATAAAATTGCCCACCCTCCACCACCAACTCCTCTTATCCCACTACCTGTGTAACTACCTGTAACTTCCACATAAACACCATAATTATCCATAACTATCTCCATTAACTACCCATTAGCTATACCCACTCTATAACTATCTTACCCCCACTACACAAAAGAAAGAAGACCATAATTGCCGCCTTTAGTTTTCCTCCACTTAAATTGCCCCTCACATTCCCATACATGGACATCCTCCCAGCTCCTCGCACACATTCAACCATATCTCCCCACCCCCATTAACTCTAATTCTCCTTTTCACGCCAACCTTCTCTTCAGTCCAGAACAACATCCAACCTTCTCGTTTCAGCCTAGTGCCAGAACAATATCCAGGCTCCAGTCTCTGGATTCTCTTCCAGCCGACTCTTTTCTAACCCATACCCCTTTAGAACTCCTTCCACTATATCAGAACAAATAAAAAATCCATCACCAATGCTTGCAAAATCAATAAAAATAAACCGCCCCCAATGCTTGCAAATTAATAATCAATTAATTAAAAATCAATCATGAAGTGAATAACAACTTGAAACCTAACATTATCAGAACAAACACCATCACCATATCCAGAAAAATTTCAGACAAATCAAATTTTCAATAACTAACAATGTTCAAATGATCCATTGTATATCATGTTCTATCAACATCCACATATGCCTACAATAACATGTCACTAGTACCTTCATAACATGGTGTTTGATCCACACACAAGCATGGTATACTCTTGCATCATATAATCATTCCCTTCTTGATGCTTCAAGTGCAAGTCAAGGCCTGCAGACAACACCTACAATATTAGCCTAAAGATATGTCGTCATCAATTTTCTCCTTGATCACCTGTTATCAATTGCATTAATTAGTTTTTCAAAGTAATTCAGATATTAGTACACAATTCACGTCAATTTTTATTACCTCCTTCGGGGTTAACTCTTGTATTATGATTTGTTTTGAGGTGTATCATTAGAAGTGGTCTCATTGTTTGAGTTTTGTCCACGAATAAGAGACATCAACCTCATAAATTGCATATATTTATAAAATAATTATAATTATGTAATTGAAATTTAAAGACTTACACAAATCTAGCATTAATTAAATATACTTGATCCGAAGATAGATGTATTCTAGGTTCTGCTGATGTTCCAGAGGAGAGAAAAAATGCCGCCTTAAATCAATTTTGCTATGATCCAAAAGCACAATTAGATAATATAGAGAAATGGTGATATGCAATGTTATTAATATCATGTTATTAAAAAAAATCAAGTTCTTGGATGAATTGGTGAATATAGGAATGTCATTTACAACTTATATAGTTATATGTTAGATGGTTAAGGGTTATTTGGATCAATATGGTGGAGACATCAAATATTATGTTTATGGCTCCGTTTGGTGCGACGTTTTTGCTCCGGTGAGTTTGGACAAAAACACTACAGTCATAGAATATATGTTTGCATCACAACAGTTATGACCTATCATGATCACGACAGTTGCTTCCCTTCTGCCAAGTCTTACCATCATCTACTTTTTTAGGTGATGATATGAACAAAGAGTTGAATTGATCTGCCATTATAATAAAAAGACTGATGAAGCAAACTGACAAACAATGCTATCTTAAGAAACCACCCAGAAATTTTGATTCCTCCAACCCGTAAGCGAGGAGAGATTGTGCATTGCCTGGAATTTTACCCAGCTGCTGCTCAAGAAGTTCTCCCTTCAAATCAAAAGAAGTTCTGAAATGAAAAGAGAATAGCTGGGCTTCCTCTGCTGTGGCAGGCAGGAGGCTGCAAACATAATCAGGATATTCTCAAACTCCAATATAATTTATCGTGTAGAGAAATTATATTGGAGTTGCAAATAACTTTCTGCCAAAGGAGATTTGCCCAGCAATTCTTCTGTTTCTCATCTCACATCCCATGCAATACTAGTTTTTATGGAAAATAAGAATGGTTTTTTTGTATCGATAACTTAGCTGCTGCTCTATAACTCATTTACTGATAATATAACTTATTTACTAATTAATTCATGCAAATTACTCATGACGCAGACAGATATTATATATCCTTGCTGAATTAAGTATTCCATGCGCTTGTAACAGGAGAGAACGGTAGCTAGATTACACCGAGGGGAGCAGGAGATGATGTTGAAGAGATGATGTTGAATTTGTTGAAGAGATGATGAAGATCAAGCGTCCCCTCCAGCGCCTGCAATGTAGAGGAGTTAATTACTTTGGGAATAAAGTAATGACAACATAAAGCATTTTGGTACTCTCAACTGCAGTCATCTTTTTATTTCTTTTTAATCCTGTTTTGGTACTTTCAAAGTAACTCAAGCAGTTTTCTCATCTGCCGGTGCAAAATTAGGCCAAAATCATGGGTTACCATGTCAGGAGAAGTTCATCAAGGACTTGGAGATGCGTGCATATTTTTTTACTTCAAAAAATAAAGAAATACAAAGATCATGTACTAATCCATGATTGGTACATGGTTGGCCAAAGTTAGAACTGAACAATGATAAAGCTACAGGCAAAAGCAACAAAAAATCATCAAAACTTCTAATTCTTCCATCTAGAGAAAAATCAGAAATTGAAGACCTAAATTACCGGGAGCTAAATCCAAGCCCTAAATTGAAGATCCAAATGATGGCTCTGCTGAGTAGAATCAGAAATTTGACTTTTTACTCCAGAAAATCGAAAGAAGAAGAGGATAATTGAAGGAAGAACCGAAGAAGATACCTGCAGTGCTAGCGAATGTGAGGACCTAGATCCGGGAAGAAATGAGGGCAGAGGTAGCGCCGCCAAAAGGTATTCTTTTTGCGTCGCTTTGGAAGAAACGCTGTCGGACGGTGACGATGGGTTACGATGACGACAGGCGTTGGCGAGGCGGCTGTTTCAGCGTCGAAGAAGGAGCTGAAACTGATGTCGCTAGGGAGTTCCGAGCGTGAGAGAGGAAATGGAGACGGAAATGTATGCGACAGGTGCGGCTGATGCTCAGGACTACAGGCGAATCGGCGAAGGAGGCGAGAATCGCGAGTCATGCTGGGAGATGGAAGAAGAGAATCTCACGATGTCGCTGGTGATTTGTCCGCCTGTGGACGCCGGGAAGGAGAGAATCGCGCGAGCAAAGAGCCGATGCGAGACCTAAATGTGAGAGGGATTATATAGATTGAGAATTGTAGGAATAAATTAGCCCTGAGTAAATCTTGGGGGGAAAAGTTTTTAAGTTCCCTCCATAATTTTAGGGTGGTGTTAAAGGCAAACCAGAATTGGCTATTGGCAAACCAATTTCTATGAGTTATTACGCGCCTTTTGAAAATACGCTTTGTACATGCAGTTTTAGGAAAATTGTTCAACACGAAAATTGTAGATCTCGTCGAGATCTACAATTTTTTTGTTGAACACTTTTCCTAAAAATGCACGCACAAGACGTATTTTTAAAAAATTCACTATAGTTAATCAGAGTGACAATACATCTTGTGCGTGCATTTTTAGGAAAAGTGTTCAACACGAAAATTGTAGATCTAGACGAGATCAACAATTTTTGTGTTGAACAGTTTTCCTAAAAATGCATGTACAAGACGTATTTTCAAAAGACGCGTAATAACTCATAGAAATTGGTTTGCCAATAGCCAATTCTGGTTTGCCTTTAACATCAACCTAATTTTAATGTCTTTGTATTAACTATTATATTTTTATGGCAAGATCAGATTAAAAATGAAGCTTTTCAAAATGCGAAGCTAATATAAAAATAAAATAATGTCTGTGTTTGTGTGTTTGTAGCTATGTGTGTGTTTGTGTGTCTATGTATGTCTGTGTGTTTTGTGTGTGTGTGTGTGTGTGTGTGTGTGTGTGTGTGTGTGTGTGTTTGTGTGTGTGTGTGACTTTGTGTGTGTATATGTGACTGTGTGTGTCTGTGCCAGTCTATGTATGTGTATGTGTATGTGTATGTGTTTGTGTCTATGTCTGTGTTTGCGTGTATGTGTCTGTCTGTGTCTGTATTTGTGTCTGTGTGTTTGTGTCTGTTTGTGTGTGTGTGTGTGTGTCTATGTGTGTCTGTGCATGTGTCCGTCTATGTGTGTCTGTGTCCGTGTTGTGTCCGTGCCTGTGTGTCTATGTGTGTGTTCGTGGTTATGTGTGTGTGTGTGTCTTTGTGGCTATGTGTGTGTTTTGTGTATGTGTGTTTGTGTTTGTGTCCGGCTTTGTGTTTGTGTCTGTGTCTATCTGTGTGTGTGTGTGTGTCGGTGTGTGTGTCGGTGTCTGTGTGCCTATGTCTGTGTTTGCATGCATGTGTGTATGTGTTTGTGTCTGTGTGACTTTGTTTGTGTCTGTGTTTGTATGTGTCATCTATCTATGTCTGTCTGTGTCATCTATCTACGTGTTTGTGTGTGTGTGTGTGTGTCGGTGTCTGTGTCTGTCTGTGTCGTCTGTGCCAATGTGACGTTACCCCTGCCTCAATAGTACTACTGTGCCAATGTGACGACGCTCCTGCAGCTCGCAAACCCCGCGCGCGCGAAAATTCTTATGCCGCAATAGTACCACATACATGTCTATGTCTAGACTTAAAAGTAAATCTTATTTAAAAAGTAATTAATGCTAGCTTAATTATTGAACCACATGTTTTATTTATCGATATGACATGTATTTATGACTTTCTTTATATCTATTTCCATTAAACCACGTGTCTTCTAGCAATCGATATGACATGTAATGAGATAACATGATGGCGTGGCAAAGTCGACGAAAAAAGAGAAGATGACGAAACTGTACGTGCAGCTGGGTTTGGTGAAACAATTAGCGATATTTTTAATGTTACGATATTTATTAGTCATCTCGCGCGCGCCCGTAAGAAAAATGCGCGCTCTGGCAAAAACTTCTATCTGTGTGAAAAATGCACGTCCGCAAAAAGATGCGTGACCGAGCTAAAATACACCTTGGAGAAAATGAGTGTCGATGATTCGAAAATGCGTGTCAGGGTAAAAATGCGCTCCCAAGCGAAAATGCGCGCTTGGGAGACAATCCGTCCGGTCAAAAATGCATGCAAGTGCAAAACGTGCGACTGGGCATAAAACGTGCGCTCGGGCAAAAAACATGCGCCGAGTGAAAAACACGTGCCCGCCCGAAAAAATACTCTCTCGAGCCAAAAATGTTCTCCTGAGCCCGCGTCGTGCGTGCCCTTGTGCTCGGAGGTGGTCGCACGTGCGCACGGGAGTGTCTTTGCGTGCGTGCGGGGCCCGTGCGCGGTAGTTACTTTTATGATAAAATTATGTTAATAAATTAATGTCAAATTAACATTCATTTTTAAATTTAATGTTTTTAATTATTGGATATTTTTTTTGCAAAATTTTATGAAGGAAAATTTTCCTCCATATATTGCATTCATGTAAGAGAGAGGGGGAGAGGAAGAAAAACTTATATAAAGAGGTTTTTAAAGTTTTATAAACACTTTATATAAAAATGGTTTTAAACTTTTGAAAATGACTTACTTTAAAATGATTTTTTGTTAAAACATAAATGTTTTTGAAATAATAATTATAAAATATTGATGTATATTTTTTTACGATTATTTTGAGTACTCATATGTATATGTTGCGGGCGAAGTCCGCCGTCGCCGGCCGGGTACTGTAGAATGCGGGCACAGCCCGCTCGAATGCGGCGCAACCCGCTAAGAGTCAGCGAGCACGGGTGAAGCCCGTGCCGAGCTGCTCATAAAGTTTATATAAAAACTTTATATAAAATTTAATACACGTTTGAAAGACATTGCTACAACTCGCAAATGGATGTTTGTGTGTTTGGTTATCTGTGTCTGTGTGTGTGCATGTGTCTGTGTTTGAGCCCCGACACATGCAATACGCGCTAGCTCTCAAGCGAAAAAAAGAAATCTACATGCACGAGAGTGCATTTGCGTGTGCGCGAGAGTGCATTTGCGTGTGCGCGAGAGTGCATTTGCATGCGCGCGGGTCCGTGCGTGATTTTATTTTAATTCCAAAATTATATTAAAAAATTAATGTCATATTAATTTGCATTCATTTTTACATTTAATATATTTTAATTTTTAATTTTGTTTTGTTCAAAATTTTATGGAGGGAAATTTTCATCCGTATATTTCATTTATTCATGTGAGAGAGAGATAGAGCTGCATGGGAGAGAGGCAGAAAAACTTTTATAAAAAGTTAAAGATTTATAAAAAAACCTCATATGCGCAAAAATACATACATGTCGCAATAGTACCACATATCTGCGACAGCCGCGCATGGATGTTTGCGAGCTGTAGGAGTATTGTCGTCGCGTTAGAGCACTATCGAGGCGGGTTACTGTCGCGCATTCAAATTTTTTTAAAAAAAAAATAATAATTCAAAACTTTGATAATAAAATAGTACAAAAATTGAAAATAAAATATGATATATTTTTTGTAACAAAACTTTAATAATAAAATATTACTATTAGTAAGGACAATGTCTTTGTCACAAAAAACTTTCATGATGTAGTTACAATTGATACTTATTGTGAGAAAAGTTTTCTATTTGTAACGTAACATTAGTGTTGTTACAAATACTTACAGTTATAGTAACGAATTAATTATTATTGTAACAAACTTTAAAATATTCGTTACAAAAAAGTATTTTTTTGCAACAAAAAAATATTTGTTACTAAATATAACTATTAGTAACAAACTGTGTTTTAGTTATATTTCAGTCCTTACAACAGGTGCAGTTTGTTGTAGTGCCTTATCAAAAAACTCAGTGAGTGGTTCTAAGAATCTCCTAATCAAAAGACTCATGCACTAGATAGTGCATTCCTACCTGGGTGGTAGAAGAGTGGAGTACCCATATTTTGGGGAACCACTATCAAACTTGTCTCTTCTGTGTCTTGCTTTTCTGTGCTATCCTTTTTACTATTTCTGCAATCTGTGATTAATTTTTCTGTGTTGGTTTTTCTGATATCATAATCATTATAAGTTTTGTATTGTGTATGCACATTTTGTATAAAATTTTTAATCTCTATTCACCCCCCCCCCTTTAGATAATACTCAGAGGTTACACTGCAATTTCACCATCTCCAAGATAGCATTAACTTTGTCTGGATTAGGCTCCACTCCCCTCAGGGTGGGAAGATGTCCCAAGAACTTACCTCTTCCTACACTGAACGCGCACTTCGCTGGGTTAAGCCTCATCTTGAACATTTGAAGTGTCACAAAGGTCCCCAATAGATCACTGATGTGCTTCTGGACGCTCTTGCTCTTCACCAAGAGATCATCCACATACACCTCCAAATTCTGCACCTTTTGCTCCTTGAAGACTTGGTCCATCATCCGTTGATAAGTGCCCCCCCCCCCCACCCGCAGTCGCATTCTTCAGCCTGAAGGGCATCATATTGTAGTTGTAGCAGTTGTCACTAGTTATGAAGGATACGTCGCATCGATTAGGGGGAGCATATAAATCTGGTGGTATCCTAAAAAGGCATCAAGAAAGCTCATCACAGAAAAACCAATGGCTGAATCAACTAGTGCATCGATTCGAGGCAAGCGATAGCAATACTTCAGGCAAGCTTTATTTAACAATGAGAAATCGACACACATCCTCCAGCCCACGGTGGCCTTCTTTACCAACATTTGAGACCCAGCCTGGATACTCGATCTCTGACACAAAGTATGCCTCAAGCAGCTTTCTAACCTCCTAACTAATGGGTTCTGCCAATGCAATGGAACTTGCCCTCCTTTTCTGCTAGATGGGCTTGACCTCAGGGTACAGGTTGAGATGGTGGCAAGCAACCTATACATCGATCCATGTCATCTCTGTTGTGTTCCACACAAAGAAGTCAACATTCTCTTGCACACACGCCACCATCTCTATCTTCTCCTCTGCCTTCAGTGCTCTGCTGATTTTTAGCAGCCCGGGCTCTCCGCCCTCCGAGAACACTTCCACTTCTTCCACTTCCTCCACAGCCTCCAGCTTATCCATCCCTTGCAGGACTCGGTTTGCCTCTTCCACCTCCTCCATCCAGCTGATAGTGCTCACCGCACTAGGTAGCACTCTCGAGCAGCATTAGTATCGCTCTAGAAACTCACCTGGATGTCTCCCTGGCAGTACTTCAAGCACTAATGGTAGGAGGACGAAACGTTTATGAAGGTGTTAATGAGTGGCCTTCTGAAGATCGCGTTGTAACAGCTCGTCGCATCAACGATGATGAACCGACACTTTATCGAAGTGTCACCGAGGGTTATCAGCAGCTCCACTCCTCCTTCCAACTCCTTCCTCTCACCCGCGAAACCAACGAGGGGACCATCCAAGGCTATCACTCTGCTTGCCTCCACCCATAACCCATCAAATGTCTTCTTGAAAATGACATTGACCGAACTCCCGTTGTCCACCAGGATTCGGTTGATGGTGAAGTCTTTCACGGCTGCCTGGATCATGAGGTCATCATGAAAGGGGTTCTCATTCCCTAGAATGACCTCCTCCGAGAAGGTAATATCCTCCAATGGGGGCGGCACTTGAGAGGTCGAAGCGATGCTCTTGCAGTAGATTTGATGGAGACTTCCCTTGCGAGAAGCTCCGAGTCCGGCTCCCCCGCGGATCACTCCTACTCCTCCTCGACCTCACTAGTCAATTTGATCTCCATTCCTCCTCCAAATGGGTGCCTGACCCACCACATGTTGTACTAGTACTTCCTGCCTCTGCGGCTCTCCTCCTCCCCCTGCTCCTACTCAGAGCCTTCTCCTGGCCTCAAAGAAATTAGGGCAAACCATCAATTTGTGGCCCTCCAGCTAGTGTAGCTCACAGTAAAGAGGGATCTGTTATTCTTAAGGAATGACAAGGATCACACCTAGAGGGGGGTGAATATGGTGATGGGTGATTTATAATATCTTTTTCAAATTAAAAACACAAAGCAAGCAATCACAGAAGTCACAAGGATTTATAGTGGTTCCCCAAGAGTTGGGTAATCCACTTTCCCCCTTCACCTATCTAGAAATATGCTAGCCTAGACAATCTCCTCCAAAACTCGGAACTCAAACAGATTCCCTACCTCAGTCTTTATAATATCAGACTTACACTCAGATCTCTACAAATAGATCCTACGCTCAGATCTTACACTCAGATCACCAAGATCCTACCTCAGATTTTCACAAGAATCTTACACTCAGATTCCACGGGAATACTACACTCAGATCACCAAGATCCTATCTCAGATTCTCACAATAATCCTACACTCAGATTCTACAGGAATGCCACACTAAGATCACAAATATCATACACATTGTCTATAGATTTATAGTGGGTTACAATAATAGACTCACTAGAAAACAAGATTTAGATCTTGAGTCTTCAGTGGAGATCTAGTAGTAGACTTCTTCTCCCTTGATAGATAATAGAATGAAACATGTAAATAGAGATTTATATCAAGAGAATTAATAGCAGCAGAAATCCCTCTTCTTATATTCAGCAAATTCTTTCTTCAGGATATGGATCGAACAGGACTCTTAAGAATTTAGAAGGATCTTCCTTTTGATAGCAGATAGAATTAAAATTCCTTTCTGTTGAATCTTATGTATGTTGTATATCATTAGTCTCAATAGGTCCAGATCTTCTACTTTTATAATGGTGCTTCATTGAAAAGGAATTAGAGATGTATTTGGGAAGATATAATTAACTCTAAATTTGAATATTCAAATTTAATCAGAAAAGAGAATATTTCAAATTTGACTTAAATGGGAATATTCCACATATGGTAAGTATGGATCAGAATGGAATTGATAACTCTGTCTGATATTCATGTTATAACAATTGATTATACTATTCCAAAAACAATTCTCCAACAAATTTATTCCATTAAGATCTTTCATAGATGTGCCATTGAAATGCTCCTTGATTGGCGTGAAGGAGGTCAGCGAATTAATGTTGTCATGTACTATTCAAGCACTTAGAATAGTTTTGAATGAATTGAAGTCTGTCTCGCCGATGTTGAGATCATCCTGTCGATCTACATTGATCCAGTCGATCCTTTGTCCAGTCAATTATCAGAATAGATACTCTGCCCCGTTGATCGATTCTGTCGACTTATCTTTCGGTCGATGTTTTGAGTTCAATCGACAGACCGTCTCGTCGATTTTTGCTTGAACTAATTTCAGACTTTCACAACCGTCTGAATTCAGTAGTTTTCTTTGAACTTTTCATGTAGAGTCTGTCTCAAGCATTATTAGGGTTTTATCAAGCATAATAATTTTATTATTATGTAAATGTTCTTCTTCAAATCAGGAATCCTGGGTATCAAATTACCAACAATCTATCCCTATTTGAAGAAGTCAGAACCTCACATAATAATAAGTTTTCAGATTTAATCACTTTCACCATTGGCCTTCCTCTTCTCCCTTGAGAAGTAATTCCTGGGCTTTGGGATACATCTTGGAGGTACTGGTCCCTCAGTCTTTTTCTTCCAATGGAGTCTCCTTTTAGTTTCTTGATCTTCATGCTTTTTCGACTCAGCTGAGTTATAGAATCTTTCCTTGTGTAATCCTTTACTTCCAAAATCTCTCCATGTTGAGAGAATGATTTCTTTTGAGATGGGACTCCACTATTCACAGCTAGGCATCTATTTGATTTCTTCTCTCCTTCTTTTCCTATACTGCCAATAGTCATCTTCATTGCTGGGAGCCTTTTTTTGTGAGATGGACCTGCTTCCATCATTGGGGGGGCTTGTATAATATTGTTCAGGTGGAACATAGTTTTCATCATCATCATCATATTGAATCTCATAATTTAATCTAGGTAGATTCATTGTATCTCTTGCCTCATTTGCTATCCAGACAGCTTGATCTGCCCCTGATTTTCTCAGATTCTCCTCCCCCTTTCTGACTTCTTCAGATAGGGTATTGCAGATTTCTGTTGTGCTCGCAGTTATTTGTCTTTGTAGGTAGTTGATTCTAGTTGTGATGTGATTTTGTCTGTTTGAAGATATCTCTCAAGATCATCTTCAATGGGAGATGGGATTGTCATTGTTTGCTCATTGTATTCACCTATTCCTTCAGTAACTTCATGAGCAGGTGTAGTTGGAAGTGGGACTGTTGTAGAAAATAGTGGTGTTATGGACTCCCTCTTAGGAGAATGGGGGATATGGACTCCACCTCGGGAGATTGGGGAACTGGGAGAGAGGATTTTCCTTTCTTCTTCTTGGTAGGTGTTTTTTAGTTGCTCCTTCCTGGATGATGGACATGATGATCCCATCTTCTTAGTGTGTTGAGATCAATCTTTTTCAGATAATGTATAGGCATCCCCAGGCTGTGATCCATTTGAGATGGTAAGCATATAGAGAGATAGAGGAAGATGATTCTGCCAAAACTTGGGTTGTTTAGACTCTGTACTATCTTTTCAAACAAAAGTCTACTCCAGTTTGTTTTCTTGACTAGTATAATCCTTGTCATGATGAAGAACATATCCCTGGAGATTCTGTCAAAAGATCATGGCTTGCAGATTAGTGCTTTGCCAACAATATTTGTCAATAGTTTTTCTAGTGAATTCATTTTCATTCTATACAATGACCCATTTGTCTCTTCTGTGTATTCACAGAATTTCAGGGCAGATTTCATGTCTTCCTCAGAAATTGACTCTTCATCTTCCTCTTCTTCTAGTAGTGGAAGGTGTAGATGTCGATTATTACTGCTGGCAGAGATTCTGATGGCTTCACTTCCTATGTTACTCGTTATCCATATCCCATTGTTGTTCAACTTTGCGTTCTGATAGAATTACAATACCTCTCTCTGGAAGATTAGTGAAGGTTCTGAGAGGATGAGATCCAGGCCTGATGCTGATTTGATGTTATTGCCTAATTTAAAAGAGCCAATATTTTGACTTTTGAATAGTAATTATGGAAAGAAGTCCTTTTTGAGATAATTGATTTCAATGGGCACCCAGTCCAGTCGATTTAGACTTTGTTCTCGTCGAGTATTTCTTTAAAGATAGGTTTTGATCCTGCATACTTATATAAAATATTAAATCATCAAGTATGAATACCAAAAGTTTGACCTCCACAATATAGTTGAAATTAATCTAAATTTAACATTCCTAGCTCAATTTTGAATTGAGTAAATTTCATTTCATCAAGGGGCTTTGTGAAAATGTCTGCCACTTGTCTATCAGTTGGAATAAATTCCAGGCAAATGTCTTCCTTTTCCACATGCTCCCTGATGAAATGGTACCTGATCTCAATGTGTTTTGTTCTGCTGTGGGAGACGGGATTCTTTGTTATAGATATAGCACTTGAAGAGTCACAATAGAGAGGTGTCTTCTTGTTGTGAATATCATAATCTTTCAATTGATGTTGAATCCATAATAGTTGTGCACAGGAATTTTTGGTTGAGTTGTATTTGATTCTGCAGTGGAAATAGCAACATTTGTTCGCTTCTTACTACTCCATGAGATTAACCTTTTGCCTAGAAATTGACATGTTCCAGATGTGCTTTTTCTATCATCTTTGCAACCTGCAAAATCTGCATCTGAAAATCTTGTTAGCTCAAAATCACTGCTTCTAGTGTACCATAGACCAAGATTAGGTGTACCCTTTAGATATCTCAAAATTCTTTTGACAAAGGTGTTATGAGATTCTTTGGGGTTCACTTGATATCTGGCAGAAACACATGTAGAAAACATGATGTTTAGTCTACTGGCAGTAAGATAGAGTAGGGAGACAATAATAAATCTATATATGCATGGTCTCATCAAAAGGTTTCCCTTTCTCATCCTTGTCTAGAGATACATTTGTTCCCATGGAGTCCTCATTGAGGTTGCACTCTCCATGCCAAATTTCTTAATGAGTTCTTTGGTAAACTTGGTTTGAGAAATGAAGATTCCATCCTCAGATTGCTTAACCTAGATACCCAAAAAGTACTTTATCTCTCTTATGCTACTCATTTCAAACTTCTCGTGCATAAGGTTAGCAAACCTTTTACAGAGGTTGTCATATGTAGATCCGAAGATGATGCCATCAACATAAATTTATATCAGCAAGATCTTGTCTTTGATTTCCCTAAGAAACAGTGTTTTATCTATCTTTCCTCTTGAAAATTTGTTTTCAAGGAGAAAGGAAGATAAGGTCTCATACCAAGCTCTAGGTGCTAGCTTTAGACCATAAAGTGCTTTCTTAAGAAAATAAACATGATCAGGATGAGTAGTGTTGATAAAACCTAGAGGTTGTTATACATAGACCTCTTCTTTTAAATCTCCATTAAGAAATGTTGATTTCACATCCATCTGGCAGACTTTAAATCCTTGGTGGGCTGCATATGCAAGGAAGAGTCTGATTGCCTCTAGCCTTGCCACAGGTGCAAAGGTTTGATCATAATCAATTCCTTCTTCCTGTCTATATCCTTTAGGAATTAATCTGGCTTTGTTCTTGATAATGACCCCTTGCTCATCTAGTTTGTTTATGAACACCCATTTGGTTCCAATTATATTGTGACCATGAGGTTTTGGAACTAGTTTCCAGACCTTGCTTCTTGTGAATTGGTTCAGTACCTCTTGCATAGCCAAAATCCAGAATGGATCTTTGTTGGCATCTTCAAACTTCTTTGGTTCTTCTTGTGAGAGGAAGTTTAGAAATAGTGCTTCATTTATTGAGTTGCTTCTTGTTTGTACTCTTTTGGTGCTTCTTATTTGTACTATTCACTCCCCCTATGATACCAATTGTTATTCTTAAGGAATGACAAGGATCACACATAGAGGGGGGTGAATATTGTGATGGGTGATTTATAATATCTTTTTCAAATTAAAAACACAAAGCAAGCAATCACAGAAGACACAAGGATTTATAGTGATTCCCCAAGAGTTGGGTAATCCACTTTCCCCCTTCACCTATCTAGCAATGCGCTAGCCTAGGCAATATCCTCCAAAACTCAGAACTCAAATAGAGTCCCTACCTTAGTCATTATAATATCAAACTTACACTCAGATCTCTACAAATAGATCCTACACTCAGATCACTCAGATCATAGACTCAGATCACCAAAATCCTACCTCAGATTCTCACAAGAATCCTACACTCAGATTTTATAGGAATCCTACACTCAGATCACCAAGATCCTACCTCAGATTCTCACAAGAATCCTACACTCGGATTCCACAGCAATCCTACACTCAGATCACAAAGATCCTACACACTGTATATAGATTTACAGTGGTTTACAATAATAGATCTTGAGTCTTCAGCGGAGGTCTAGCAGTAGACTTCTTCTCCCTTGATAGATAATAGAATGAAACTTGTAAATAGAAATCTATATCAAGAGAATTAACAGCAGCAGAAATCCCTCTTCTTATATTCAGCAAATTCGTTCTTCAGAATATGGATCTAACAGGACTCTTGAGAACTTAGAAGGATCTTGCTCTTGATAGTAGAGAGAATTAAAATTCCTTTCTGTCGAATCTTATATATGTTGTATATTATTAGTCTCAATAGGTCAAGATCTTCTCCTTTTATAATGGTGCTTCATTGAAAAGGAATTAGAGATGTATTTGGGAAGATATAATTATCTCTGAATTTGAATCTTCAAATTTAATCATAAAAGGGAATATTTCAAATTTGACTTAAATGGGAATATTCCACATATGGTAAGTTTGTATAAGAATGGAATTGATAACTCTGTCTGATATTCATGTTATAACAATTGATTATACTACTCCATACACAATTCTCCAACAAATTTATTCCATTAAGATATTTCATAGATGTACCATTGAAATGATCCTTGATTGGCATGAAGGAGGTCAGAGAATTAATGATATCACATGCTATTCAAGCACTTAGAATAGTTCTGAATGAGTTGAAGTCTGTCCCGTCGATGTTGAGATCATCCCGTTGATCGACATTGATCCAGTCGATCCTTTGTCCAGTCGATTATCAGAATAGATAGTATGTCCCGTCGATCGATTATATCGACTAATCTTTCCGTCGATGTTTTAAGTTCAATCGACAGACCGTCCCATCAATTTTTGCTTGAACTAATTTCTGACTTTCACAACCTTCTGAATTCATTAGTTTTCTTTGAACTTTTCAGGTAGAGTCTGTATCAAGCATCATCAAGGTTTTATCAAGCAGCATAAGTTTATTATTATGAAAATGTTCTTCTTCAAATCAAAAATCTTGGGTATCAAATTTCCAACAGGATCTCTTCCCCCTGGTGCCTCCTTCATTATTTCTCTGGTGATGTCTATTGCCTTGATGGGCAATAGTCATCGCTTCTTTGCATCCTCCTCGTTGATACCTCTCTTGCTGACCATGGTCCCTCCTACCTAGAGAGAGCCTTCTTCCCTGACCTTACTACTGGGGTCTTCTCATCGGCCTCCATGGTGGTCAATGCTCTGGTACCTAGTACCTCCTCTCCTCTTCCCGATGCTCCGGAGCCACAAAAGGCCTCCTCACCTCCTATCTCCTCGACCCCTCTAGCCTCATTAGCTCTTCTCTTCAGCTCATCCTTCCTTCCAGATTGTTGCTTCTCCTCCTGCTCCCTGGGCTCCCCCTTCTTTCCCCTCTCTGGGACCTTATCCTCTTCAACATCTTCTTCCTTGGTCAGCTTGGTTATCCTCGCCAAGAACCCTCGGTTCATCGACTCTCCCTGAAAGAACTTATTGGCCCTCTCAATAAGTTCTTCATAGGATATGTGAGGATCCCTACTGATCTCTAGCTTGAAGAGGCCCTCCCTTAGACCGAAAGTGAGTGCCAACTACAGGGTGAAGCCATCCACCTCCTGGATGCCTAGGAATTCCTCCTAAAAGCGGTCTATGTATTGCCCCAACGTCTCGTCCACTCCTTATACCAGATAGAAGAGGGAATTTGCCTCCTTCTTCCTCTTCTTGGATGTGGAAAACCTCAACATCAACCCTCTCTATAGGCCTTCAAAGCAGTAGATGGAACTGGATGGCAGCTGGTGGAACCAGTCTCTAGCCTTCCCCTGG
The DNA here is from genome assembly GCA_033032865.1 of Dactylorhiza incarnata. Lineage (NCBI taxonomy): Eukaryota > Viridiplantae > Streptophyta > Magnoliopsida > Asparagales > Orchidaceae > Dactylorhiza > Dactylorhiza incarnata. The sequence goes on from JAWHQI010000086.1 coordinate 1,160,870, forward strand.
AAGGTGATCACAAAGAAACTGCACTTGAACATGTCTGTCATGTTCTGGATGGAAACCACATCCTCAAACCACTGAATATGACGGATCGGATCATCCATCCCAGTATAGTAGCTGAGGGTATGCTCTTTAAACCCCTCTGGGACAGGGGCGGTCAGTATCTCACAACAGAACGGGCTCCTTTCCCCTGGCGATGATCCTCCAGATGGAGAGTAACATTGCTATACTCGCCACCCGCATGAGTATTTTGGGAACCTCGCCATGTTCTCTACCTCTCGAAACCTAATCCCCTGAGAACTCGCCGAGTAGAATTGAGATTTCACTGGTCTCTCTGGCTCTTCCACCATAGTTTCCTTTCCTGCTCGCCTGGATGGCGCACCTTCCTCCGACGGGGTCTCGCAGGGAGGCGAGGTTGTTATGACCTCTGCGCAAGGAACCAACATCGCTCACAAAGTGTCCTTGTTCTTCCTTGAACTCCTCAAAGTCGGACCTCCTCACAAACACGCCTCCACCCGCCGAGTCACCGGCTGCCCTCTCCTGCTCATCTCCTTCCACCACTTCACCTTTTCCATAAAACATTCCTTCTCCGACTACGGTCCAATCTCACCGCACCAAAGTGTTGAAGCTAGGAAAATCCCGGCTCCAAATGTTTAGACCTAAATGCATCCCGAGGCTACTGATTCTGCAAAAATCCCTCGCCTACGGAGATGTATTTAGAGAGTCTGTTGCACTTTCAGTAGTATGAATTGGATTGAGTTGCAATATGATATAGCAGATAAGAAGATGAAAGTAACAATGATCAATGAGGAGCTCCATCCATGGGTGTTGGAAGCTTAAGAGAGAAAGAATGATGATTTGATCTTTTTTGATTGACTCCTGAAAAGGATTGGGAGGGTATGCAGTTCAAAATTTTGGCAAGCTCCTGGAAGAATTGTTGTATGAGGCGTACTTTACCAAATATTCTATTCATCCGTGGAGTGTGAATATGTGCATTGATTTGAAGATATCCTTTTGACTTCCTGGTATGAAGACGGATGTGGCAATGTATGTGAATCATTGTCAGACGTGTTCTTTGGTGAAGGAAAAGTGTTAAAGACCCAGCAGGTTTCTACGACCCCTTCATATTCTTGAGTGTCAGTTCGACGATATCTTTATGGATTTTGCACGGATTGCCCAGGTCCCAGGAGGGAAACTATCATATTTGGATGATTGTGGATGACTTAACTAAAGTGGCTCACTCATCTCAAATTGGAAAGGCGGTGATATGGAGAGACTAGTGTAGGTCTATATACGGAACATCATTAAGCTGCATGGGATCCCAAAGAGCATCATTAGTGATTAAGATTAGTGCTTCATAATGAATTATTGGAGTCTAATTTAGAAAATCTTGGGGACAAAGATCAAGTATAGTATGACATTCCACCCGCATAATAATGGTCAGACAAAGAGAATCAACTGTACTATGAAGTACATGCTCAGTATGTGTGTGCTTGAGTTTGGAAAGAAATGGAAGATCACATATTCACGATCAAATTTTCAAACAATAATAGTTTTCAAGCGATCATCAATATGGCGCAGTATGAAGCTCTGTAAGGAAGGAGGTGTTGAACGTTGATGTCATGGGCGGAGGCGAGCGACACATGTTTATTGAAAAAAGGATGAGTCATATGCCTTTGAGGTTATTGAGACCATTCATGAGAAGATGAGGATTATGTAGGACCATCAAGAAAAGTACTATAATATGCAACACTGGAAAGTGTTGTTCGTCATGGGATACATGGTGTATCTTAAGATAAAGTCATTTAAAGGTGTATTGAGAAGTCAGTTACTAAAGAAATTGAGATCAAGGTACTTGGCTCTTTTTTCGATCATTGAACGCATAGGTAAGTGTGCATATCGCATTGCCTTGCCAACAGTGTTGAATGGTGTGCATGACATCTTTCATGTATCAATGCTGAGGAGGGATGTAGTGGATCCCAATGTGGTAGTTAAGCAGACTGAGGTGTCAATGGAAGAGATTTTGGCGATGGTCGTTCACCCCGTTTGCATTGAGGATACGAAGATATGAAAGTTGTAGAATAAAGAGGTCAAGCTCATGAAGGTGTGATGGAACAATTGCGAGTGTGGCAAATTCTCTTGGGAAAGGGGGCAAGTGATGTAGAAGTAATACACGAAGCTCTTTGCATTAAGTATGGCTTTGTGTTTAAGTTATGCTTTTAATTTCATGGACAAAATTCTTGTAGGGGGAGAGTTGTAACACCCCAAATATGCATCAAAGATCTTATTGGTGATGTACATGATTGGTACGTGCGAGAGTGGACTTCTGAGGTGAGCCCGTGAAGGAAACCAGATTTCATTCATGCACAACTGTGCGATTTGGAGACACAATTCATTTTTTGTTGAAATGAATTGTCGTGTTTTCACTTGAAGATTCATCTACGATAATCATACGACTGTGTATTTGGTTCATGCGCTTTTAGTTGTTGTTAAAAAATTAAAAGTGCATGACCATGCATTCGACCACATGCATGTGCGGTCTGCATAAACAAATATTTAAATTTTTAATCTGAGTCATCGATCTCAATCCAAAGGCCCGAATCTATTCTCCCTAACCTAAGAGATAGAGGTCAAATTCCTCTCATATTTTGGATAGGCTTGGCATGGTAGAGGAGGAAAGGGAGAAACGAGGGTTTGGAAGGGAAATTCCATCATTTGAGGAGAGCTAGAGCTCCAATTGGAGAATAAGGCCGGGAATGTGAAGAGCAACTCCTCCAGATCATTTTCCACCCTCTTTTGAAAGGATTGTATTTAAATTCAATGCTTTCATTTATGCATATTTTGATTGTGATGGTGGCACTCAGCTCCTCTACTTAGAGAACTTGGAGTAGACACAGTCTATTACAAACCAACAGGGCATGGGATTGTGACCCCAGCATGCTTGCATTAGATGTCTGAGTTTGATTTTGGTATAGGTAGGGTTTGTGAGTCCCAATCATGTCAGGTGGCCCAATTTGGTGATGTTTGATTGATGTTACATTAGGGTTGTTTCCATGGGTGTGAAAGCGGCGATAACACCATTGTAATGCCAAAATCTACATAGGGTTTGACAAGCTTGAGGTTAAGGAAGTGATATGACGGGAAACCTATTGTGAGAATGGGCATGACGATGATAGTGCTAATGCTTCTGATGCTTGCATTAATGAGGTAGTGTGATGAACCATGCTTGTGCACCTAATTATGATTGTTGAAATGGTTAATGTCCTTCGGTAGATGTGTATATATTGTTGCGCGTGCCAGAATGGCTATGGGTTTGTATGTACATATTTTTGTAACATTGATTGAGACTAATGAAAGAATCTCGGTTGTGGCTCAATATTTTGTTTTTGCTAAAATAGTTATAGGTATATAAATGTATTGACTCCGCACTTGATTATAATTATTAAAAATGGGTACTGATTATTGGTATGTATACGTATATTATCATGAGTATGGCTATGGTTTGTATATGTATATTGTTGGTGTACCCAACGATAATTGTGGAAACCTGTCATGTGCATGTTGATGTTATGTTCGTTGTATGATTATTAATTGACGATGTGTTAGATCCTTACACTATGTGCTAGGTGCCATGGTTAGGCAGATGGTGATAACCGGTTCCATTCATAATTACCTTTTATACCCCCTTTCCTGATACTCCACCTAAATATGTGTTTGATTCTTGTGCCACATACCTATTTTCTTCTTTTAAAGCATTATTTATATTAATTTATTTATTTTATATATAAAGTGCTGACATGTCGGGTGATGTAGTTCTCTGGGGTTCGTTAGGATAGCCAAGAGGAGTGGGGTCATTGTGCAGTTTGTGATCATCTCATAGCCGACCCTCATTTTCTCTCTCATGTGCATTTGTTTATAGGTTGTGGATCAGAAGCGGGTACACCACGTTAGCCTGCTATAAGCTAAAATGAAAAGCTTATGTCATGAAGTATTTTCATTTCCCCTTCCGTGTACGTCCTCTTGATATTATTTCGTCTTGTGTGCTGAGGTTGATTAGGATGTACGCTTATTTCATTTTTGGCTTGTAATGTATAGGTCATAAGATTTTGGACTTGGATAGCATATTAGTTTTGGCACTATGATTTTATAGTATTGTTATATATTTTCTGCTACGAGATAGTATTTATAATGAGATAACATGTAGAGTAGTTCCTTATACCTTCTTATAATATCTAGCTTGTGATGGTTTTATGGTGTGGGGCCCGGCCTTACCAATGATATATAGTTATTGTAGGTTGGGTGTTACAACCAGCCCTTGGATGAATTTATGCCAACCTGAACCGACACCCAGAATCTCACAACCTCCATGTGATAGCTACCAGTTCTAATAATACATAGTTTTTTGCAGAATAATGGACACTACCACCAGGCGATATGACTAAGCTTCAAGGAAACCCTGCGGCATAGAGGAGGAATGGAGCGCAATCTATTCAGATTTAACTACATCCTCAAGGTAGTAGCAACCGTCCAGCAGTAGATCCAACTTTATATGGAAACCTTAGCAATGCAAAAGAGCAAATCGAGTACGGGATGTTCAAATTGCAATGCTACCGCCTGACGGTAGCTCCCAGAAAAAGACACTTCTACCTAAATGGCTCGGGATTATTATTTTTGTACGGTTCTTCAGCAAATTTCTATGGGTGATCTCGTTGTCCGTCTTGAGGGATTGAAGGAGTCATTCATAATGAATCAAGAGGTTTATTCAAAGGAGATCAAAATATATTCATGCAAGATGATTGAATCATGATAAAACGGTGATCAAGAAGACTTCTCACATTATTCTTTTGAATTTTTTCTCATGAAGATCCAAAGATTCTCGCTGCAATAATTTTTTGAGAGATCCAAGATTTTCAAGAATCAATGGAACAACAAAGAGGAAGCATCACAAGCTACAAAGATCAAACTTTGTAAGACAATGTCATCAAAATCAAGGTTTTCTTTAGAAGAGAGTTTTCTCTTTATCATATTTACATCTCTTATTGTATTTTTTTTTTGTCAGCATAACATTTAATATTGAAATTGGTGTGAATTCTCCTCGCGTGTGGTGACAAGATCAGGTTAGGTCTAGGGAGAGAAATTCATGACCTTGAGTGTGGTGGCTAGGTCAAGAGAGATCTAGGTTGAAAATTCACCTTTGTTAGCTGATTTTTCTTAGGATTAGTTCTAGGGGACTTGAGGCTTATTCGGTGTAGATTTGCTTGGGTCAATCGGTTGGAGGTTAAATTTGATATAGAAAAACTAAGTTGTAAGAATCATTGGCTTTGATCTTTGCGTCAAAAGATCATAACTTTTGTAAACATTTATATTGATAAATATAATGCAGATTTTTTAACTCAAGCTTTTTTTTTATTTTCCCTATGTATTTTACTACCGTTGTGCAACGTTAAATCATTAGTAAAAGAAATTTCCTATGTTATCATTAACCTTATCCCCCCCCCCCCCCCAGGATGTAATGGGGAGGGAGGATTTGTCTACATACAATCATATTTTGCGCACATACAATCATTCTTGTGATTTTCATACTTAGTTGTGATTAGTCTTCTTGGACTCCAATTGTATGTAGAGTTCTATTATCATAACAAGAAAATAATTAATTTGTACCTTCAACATTTTAGACCCCTAATAAATTGATTAATTTTTTTTAATATACTCCGAGATTTGTCATTAGGATTGTTTAGTGTACTGTTCTGAAGAGAAAATAATTATAATTGATTGAGTTTTGGTGTTAATTGTTTCATAATAATATATGTTTAGTTTATTTAATTTATTTTTTTATAACAAGAAAAAAATTAACTGAATCAAAATCCAAAGCCTTCTGCTAGAAAACCAGTTAATTCAAGATCAAAAGGGACACTTAAATGCGTTCAAACCATGTTACTCAACTGACAGTCATATTTTGTACCCATAGGGACGATGAAGGGTAATTTGGTTGCATGGCTATTGCGGCGTCTGGTGGTTTAGTCAGGGCGGATCTAAGGGGGAGGCGGGGGCCAAGCCCCCTCAAGAATTTTGTAAAATTATTAGTAGATTTGAATTCCTCTCGTTGAGGCAATGAATTTTGACTACTTATACGTCGAAACGGTGACCAGATGAGGGAGAAATGGCTCCGAAAATATGGAGGCCTTCAAAAAAAATTTAATGAGAGGAGGACGATGTCTGTCCCTCCTTTTACGAAATTGCTGCCATTTTGATCTACCATGCTTCTTCGGGCCCCTCAAGCATGCAGCAGCCTCTATGTCGGTAGACAGTCACAACAACATTTACGTTGTCTCAAGCCAGCACGTCGACGCATCTCTGCATAGTCGACGCATCTGTTCCATGCATATATCGTCTCCAGCACCGAATGATCCATCATCTACAGCGCCTCCACAATCCTTATCGTCGTTGATGAAGACATCTATTTGATAAATGATGCACTTGTCAAGGATAAGCAACAATGCTCGTCATTCCATTTTCTTCCTGCCGTCATCCCTTCATCCCCAGTTCTCCATCATTCTCCCCTTTTGGTGCCCTACCAGCAGCACCTGCTCGCTTCTCATGAGATCCTTGCTGATCGAATCCACTCAATCACTTTAGTGCATCACCCTTGCTGATCGAATCTGCTCAATCATTCGTGTGTGTCATCCTTGCTGACTGCACCGGGAAGAGAGGATTTTTGAGTCTCGGGTTATCTGCCCTGGGCACGCTTGTCGTTTCTTCTCAAGCCGCCCACCTCTACTTCCATCGAGCCCAGTCCCATTTGGGAAATCGTTTGGACCCATCAGTCAGCCCACAGTTTTCTCTCCCGGTCGTACCACCGCCATGACCCATCATAGCTCCACCGACCCTTGTTCTATCGGCCTTGCCGGCCATTTCTCTGCCTCCCCCCCCCCCCCCCCCTCTTGTTGAAATCCCCAGATTCGCCCCTGGTATAATGAACGTTGTTCTTAGGGATAATAAATAAATAATATTATCTAAAACAATGTAAATAAATATACTAAAATAAGGTGAACACATATTTAAGTCTTGATGGGATTCTCCTACAATACATTCAGAGTCGGGACGGTTTTCAAGATCGTGACCTAAACCAGATCTTCAAAATGAACTAGCTCGGCCGTATAAAGACTCGCCCCTAACAGAATAGTCTCAGCAACTGAAAGCCCTCCCATGCACTCCCCTGAGTGCACGCACGGGCACCTACCCACCCGCACTGTTGCACACGCTCACATTAGCTTCCCAAGCACGCAGGCTGCTCTCCCCGTCGCCGTGTTGGAACATGATTTCAACATCTCTTGGTTTGAGAATAACAAATCACATTGTATTTGATCTTACTAACCATATGTTTATAGTGTACAGGAACTTCAGCTTTCAAGCCCCTGTGAGTATGATAAAGAAAGACGACGATAAAGAAAGACAACGATGCTCTGTTGCTAACACGGAGTGTTAACACTACCGCTGGAGGTAGTGTCAACATATTTAGAAACATCGTCGAGATGTCAATATCATCGAGAAAGGAATGTCGGTTGGACTCAGATATAGTCAGTTCTACTGCAGTGCGTTAACTCTACCGCTGGCAGTAATGTCGGCATATTTAGAAACATCATTTAGATGGCAATATCGTCGAGAAAGGAATGTCGGGGGACTCAAAGATAGCATGTTCTACCGCGGCGCGTTAATGTTATAGCCCGGTGGTAACTTATGGAAGGCCCGCCATCATGCTGCAGATTGAGAAGCAAAAAAGGAAGGAGATCCAATTGCAAGTAAACATATAATGCTAACGCGGCGCGTTAGTACTACCGCAACGCGATAGGAAGGGCTGCCAAAATTGACTCAATCTGTGTGCCAGTCTGTTGCCTAAAGAGGATACCGTTCGGCGGTAGCACTATCGTTGGTGCTAGGTCTTGAGTCTATTTAAAGTGTGGTCCTCCTCCTATTGACGATTGATGATTGACAAAGCCACAACTCCCGTGCCTTTGTGAGATCCTCCTCCATACAGGCAAGAGAACTCCATCAATGCTTGTGAATGCTAAGAACTCATAGAAGGATCAATCACGCTTATTTTATGTGAAGGCCGTATGCATCGACTCCAACTACTACTTCGGCGCGCCTACGACCTCATCTTCGAGTTCAACCTAAAAGGGAGTTGGTGGTGTTTAGTTTTATTATTGATTGTAACTCTTATCTTTTGTCGGTAGAGAAATTCGTCTGTGGTTGGCGACTAGGGCCTTACGAGGTCTAGGGAGAATTTGTCGTGCGGGTGTGGCGACTAGGTCTAAGGTTAGATCTAGGGGCGACTCTAGGCCTCATTTGGGAGATATAGGCTAGAGCCAACCGGTCCTTGGGAGAAGGGTCGATATTGAAAACCAAAAAGGTTTTAAAGTTTGCCTCAATTCCAAGCATCATTGGGATCAATTTTTGTAATCATTTTAATGCAATAATATTATCTTCTACTCTAGTATTGACTTCTCATATTTGATCATTGAATATAAACAAAAAGGGATGTATCTGCACTAACGCTGAGCAATAACTTCTACCGTTGGCGGTAGCAACAAAGTCTTCATCTCTCTTGCTTCTTACAACGATGTTTCATAAAAGCATATATCATTATCTTGGGAGAAATATTTCATAAAATATTTTCAACATATAACTATAATTGTACTTAAGCACTAAAAGTTTTAAAACACTTATTCACCCCCCCCCCCCCCCCTCTAAGGGTGCCTACAGATCCAACAAGTGGTATCAGAGGCAGGTTATTCGAAAATGGCTTCACAACCGGAAATAATTGCGCTTCATGATCTCGCTTCCACCAGAGAAGATGAAGTTTTATTAAAAAAATCTTTAGCACCACCTTTATTTATGGGTGAAAATTATAAAGGGTGGAAAATCATAATGAAATTTTTTTCTTAAATCTTTAGATAAAGAAGTTTGAAATATTACTATTAAAAGCCCCCGAGTATTTTAAATAAAAATGACATGGTTTTAAATGCAAAATCTATAAATAGTTTATTTTGTGCGCTAGATCAAAATATTTTTAAACTTATTTATACTTTACCTACTGCTTATGAGATTTGGAATTTTCTTGAAAAAACTTATGATTCTCCTTCTATAGGTATGAAATAATAGCAAGAACTAGAGAATATGCAAGCTTGCATAAGTATTCAAGAAGACTCCTCTTTTGATGAATCCATGGAGTGCACGTCAAGCCAAAGGGAAGATGATGACGCGTCAATGGAAGAGGAAGATGAAGATGTCAAAGGAACGATAGGTTCAAATCTTGCCACATCCGAGAGCGCGGTGACCAAAAATCCTCTCTTTGTTACAACTTCGATTTCTACATTGCATATGCTCAATAGTGTTAAACGTAAAATTAATAAATTAAAATTGTTAACTCAAAATTACATTTAGAAAATAAAAGTTTAAAAGCAAAATCTAATGTAGAAATTAATCTTGACATGCCTAGTTCCACCTCGTGCTCTTTAATGAAAACTGCTTCACCTTGTATAGAATATAATGAATTAAATGAAAAATACAAGGAACTTGAAAACAAGTATATTTTTGTAAAAGAATAAAATGAAAGATTATGTTTAAAAAATTCATCTTTGAAAAGTGATTGTGCTATGTGCAAAAATTATAATATTGAAATTAAAGAGATGGATGAAATATTTGAAGAATTGAGAAATAGCTATCAAACTCAAATTAGTTCAATAACATCAATTCTTATAAATAGCACACTTGCTTATATTAAACTAGGCATAATATCAAGATTAAGAATAATGAATTAACAACAAAAATCAACTTGTTTAAGGAAATTATGAATAAAAACTCACAACACATAAATCCACAATATCAAGCAAAATCCAAAAGCAAGTTGAATTTGAATTCTCATATCTTGGCTAAGCCAAACAAAGGAAATGAAAAACATCAAAAGCTTGTAAATGAAATTCCAAAAGACAATCATCATTATCATTTACAACATCAATCTTCTCCCAACATAAAATTGAATGCAAACAAATTTCTTTTAAATAATAAATTCAAAAGTCATTTTTATCCAAAGATTCAAGTAAATGACAATGGAAATTTGAAAAATAAAAATAATGTTATTCCAAAGTATGAATGGAGTGTCATACTTAAGAATGACGCATTAATGTCAATTGAAAGGGTCAACTCATCCTTGTTTCCCCAAAAGCCAACATGATATATTTGGGCACCCAAATAAACTGTCACACTTGGTCCCCTTTCTATACGTAAATCTTTTATTCATTAGTATCAAATCAAATGCATGAAGTATAAACAAATCAAAATTGAATATTCAAAATTCTACTTCATGATATGCTCAACTTAAAATTAAAACAAAAAACAATTATCTTTTCTTTTTGGTTTGTACAATTTTTTTGTTTTGTTTTTCACTTTTGATCTAACATCTTTATGGTTATTTTATACATAATGTGATATGACACAATCACCTTGCATAAGCTTATCTATACTATATTAAAAGGTAAAACATGTCGTTGGTTAAACATTCATATTCACTTTTTACCCTTTAGTTTAAAAAAATAGGGAGAGAGAGTGGAGGGCCCCGCATCTGTGTAAGATTAAAGAAATAGAGAGTGAGAATGTCATGAGTGACAGGAAATAGAGGAGAGAGAAAGAGAGGGGAGAGAGACATTAAATAAAAGTGGAGGGACCGCATCTATTTAAGATTAAAGAAAAAGAAATATGGAGAGAGAATGCGGAGAGAGAAAGAGAGGGGGAGAGAGGCATTAAATAAAAAAATAAATACAAAACAAGACATTAAATAAAAAATATAAATAGATGCGAGCACAACCCACCCGAGAGCATCGGGCAATGTCGTGCCTGGAGTACTGTCGCGGTCGGTGTACTATCAGGGTTGGCTATAAGGGCGGAGCCCCATGTCTGTCACTCATATTTTAATAAATCAAATTGGAAGAAATTGAATAAAAGTCATATCATTAATTTCAAGTGACCTATATATATTCTCTTTTCTAGTTTTTATCCTTTATAAATCTTTTGCCTATAAATGTTTTATATTATCATTATAAATTAAATGCTAAATTTGCAAAATAATATTATCAAGATTAATGAAATCATTTTCAAAAATGGATTTAAATATAGGTTATTATGGCTCTTTGTTGGATCTGTATGCGCCCTTAGAGGGGGGTGAATAAAGGTTTTAAGAATTTTAATATTTTAATAGAACTATGGTTGTCAATAAAAAAAATTTCAGAATATTTTATAGAGGAGTATATTTTAATATCTCAGAAAGGAATATATTGAAGATTACTTTTAAAAGAGAGGATATCAATCTTGCTTCGCTACCGCCGGCGGTAGAAACTATCGCTCGGCGCTAGTAACAGAAATTGAATCCAAGAGTTTCTTTCTTAAGAAAAGCAACCTTCTAATATATTTTGTGTTAAAGATTTTGAAGAATGTTATTCAAAACATTTTGATGCATGTAAATAAAATCTAGATAATTAGACAAAGAGAAACATGATTTTATTTCTTTAGAAATTGAATACAAAAATGTTTGATTTCAGTGACGCTTGAAATCAAGGCGAATAATATGAAAACTCTTTTTGTTTTCTGTACCGACTCTTCTCCCTAAAAACTGGTTGGCTTTAGCCGATCTATCCCCAGATACGGCCCCAAGCCGCTCTAGCTCTCTATGCTCAGAAAGACCTCGAGCACCCCTAGATCTAATCCCAAGATCTTGTCGCCACACCCACGCGGCGAATTCTCCCTAGTCCTCGCAAGGCCCTAGTCTCCAACCACGCGGCGAATTTCTCTACCAATAAAAAAGGATAAGAATTACAATATTAGTTAAAAGAAAAACTCCCCTCTAAATTTGAACCCTTGAAGTAGATGTTGTTTCGCTTGCAAAGTTTTGATCTTTGTGGCGTGAGAGTCATTCTCTTCGATGTTCCTTAGATCCTTGGATGTCTCCAATTGATTAGAATTTGTTTCAGCGAGAACACTCCATGTGTATGTTGAGAGAGCTTTTTGATCATCGTTTTGATAGCTTTCAATCCTTGCGCATGATTTGCTTTTTGATCTCCTCTGAAGAACTCTCTTTAGATGAGTGGGAAACACCCCTCACTTTTCTCTAGACGTCTAGGGATTTCATCCCTCGAAAATTTCGTCAAAATCCGTCGATATAAACTCAATTTCGGGTCATTTTAAATAGAGGTTGTTGTGCAGGAAACTACCGTCGGCGGTAACTTACTATAGCGGAGTGGTAGCGCGCAGTCTTCAATTTCCTTCCTTATCTTCTCTTCAATTTCGTGGATTTTGCTTTTATCTTTGAAAATAAATTATTCCCCACAAAAATATGATATATTCTTGTCTTCATAATAATATTGGATGCTCCTTTAGGTTTATTCTTGCCCTCATAATAATATATTGGATTCTCCTTTTGGTTTACCAATCAAATAAAGATTGATTGAGGTTTCCAAAAGCTACCGCCCGACGATAGAGTTAACGCACCGTGTTAGCAATATATCTTTCCCAGCCGTCAGATCTCCTTCCTTTTCGGCTCTTCAATCAACATCGAGATCACGAGACTTCCATAAGTTACCGACGGGCGTTAGCCTTAATGCTCCGCGGTGAGAGTTGTCATATTCAGTCTCGGCGATCTTCCATTCGCGACGAATGTTTCCTTTTCGACGAAGTTCCCAAATCTGCACATGTTACTGCCAGCGGTAGCGTTAGCGCCCCGCTCTAGAATCCGAGCTTTGACCTGGTAGGGAATTCGTCGTCTTTCTTTCTCGAACTTATGGGGACATGAGAACAGAAGATCCTGCACACTATAAACACATGACAAGTATGATCAAATACAATGGGATTTGTTATTCTCAAACTAAGAGATGTGGAAAGCATGTTCCAACAGTCTTAGGCTAAAATATTAAATGCGCAACTTTTTATTTATTTGTCTAATTTTTTTACTGCATATGATAGCCCCTATTATGTTAAATCATAATCAAGAAAAATCGGAATAAAAAAATCACGAAAAATATGTATAATTCATGAAAAATCTAGTCTATGTGAGCTACCGCCCGACGATAACACTTACCACCGGCGGTAGCTTATTTTCTTAAAAAACTCTGATTTATCTAATTATTAATTTCTGAAAAATTATTCTGCTACTTTAATCATCACTATGTTTGCTTTCAGAAAATTTTATATATGTTTTCGTTAATATTCAAAAAACAAAGGGAAAATTTACAGAACCTTTCAAAATAACCAAAAATATTTTCTCATTATATGTATATTCATTATTCACCTTACAATCTTTCACTTTAATAATTCGAAAAAGATGAAGATGAATTTTCTCAAAATACTTCACTTGCATCATCATGCAAAATTAATTATGAGTGGTGAAACCAGTATTTTGTTCCAACGAGGACTTCGGATCACCAAATAGGGGGCCAGCAAGCACTTACTGATCCCACGGAGAAACCTGACCGAAGACTTAAAATGAAAGGCACGACCCTTAGCAGCAGCGTGGAGGTCCCACCACACACTCGGAAGATCTTTTGAGCGCTTCCCCTCCCAAGCCAAGGCTGAAGTCGGGCACCTTGGAGAGTTGAAGGAGCTAACCAAAGAATTCTTGAGGAGAAGCAAAGATCTCGTATGCTCTCTCAAGGTGCCCCCAAAGGGTCTATTTATAGCATTTCTGAATTGGTCTGCTAATAGCGGGATTTTGCCTTTTGGTTTTAGCATTTCGTGGGATTTTGCCTTTTGGTCAGCTAACAACCAAACTCCGCCTTTTGGTTTTGCTAAACGCACCCAAAACTGGTCTGATAACAACCAAACTCCACTGTTCTGAATGGCTATTGGCAGACCACGAAGGGTATCTAGGCGAGCCGGCACCGTGGGACCTTGCCGAGCCGGCACCTTGGGACCCTGCCAAGCCCGCAACCTGGGACCCTGCCGAGCCAGCACCTTGGGACCCTGCTAAGCCTGCACCCTGGGACCCTGCCGAACCTGCACCCTGGGACCCTAACGAGCCGGTAACCTGGAACCCTGCCGAGCCGGTACCCTGGAACCCTACCGAGCCTTTCACCCTGGGACCCTGCCGAGCCGGCAACCTGGGACCCTGCCGAGTCGGCAACCTGGGACCCTTCCAAACTGGAAACCTGGGACCCTGCCGAGACGGCAACCTGGGACCCTATCGAGCCGGCATCCTGGGACCCTGCCGAGTTGGCATCCTGGGACCCTACCAAGCCTGCAACCTGGCACCCTGCCAAGCCGGCATCCTGGGACCCTGCAGAGCCGGCACCCTGGGACCCTACGGAGCCGGCACCCTAGGACCCTGCCGAGCCGGCACCCTAGGACCCCGCCAAGCCGGCAACCTGGGACCCTGCCTAGCCGGCACCTTGGGACCCTATTGAGCCTGCACCATGGGACCCTGCCGAGCCGGCAACCTGGGACCCTATCGAGCCTGCAACCTAAGACCCTGTCGAGCCTGCACCCAGGGACCCTGCCGAGCTGGCACGCTGGGACCCTGCCGAGCCGGCAACCTGGGACCCTGCCGAGCCGGCAACCTGGGACCCGCCGAGCCTGCAACCTAGGACCTGCCGAGCCAGCAACCTGGGACCCTGCTGAGCCGGCACCCTGGGACCTTGCTGAGCCGGCACCCTGGGACCCTACCGAGCTGGCACCCTGGGACACTGCCGAGCGGGCACCATGGGACCCTGTCGAGCCTACACCCAGGGACCCTGCCAAGCCTGCACCCTGGGACCCTGCTGAGCCTGCACGATGGGACCCTGCCAAGCCTGCAACCTGGGACCCTGCCGAGCCAGCAAAGTGGGACTTCGCCGAGCCTGCTACCTGGGACCCTGCCGAGCAGGCAACTTGGGACCCTGCCAAGCCGGCAACCGGTCATCTCTAACCTCGGTACCTCGACAAATTACGGGTTATACACAATCCCCGCTTTTTTTTTAACTCGGCACGTGGTCAGAAAAAACAATGGAGAACCCGTGGTTCGGAGAGATTGGATCTAGACCACATACCACGCAGGGTGAGTGCCTGACGAAGCCTGCACTCCCCTGCTTCCCTTACACCTCTGGGAGGCGCCTGATGGAGCCGACACTCGCCTGCTTCCCTTTCATCTCCTGGCGAGTGCCTGATGGAACCTGTTGGGATCATTGCCCACAGTGTCTTAGATTTGGAGAAGTCCATTCATAAGTCAAAGATATATCTCAGAATGTATTTGATATACTCTCTAGAATCAATGTGCAGGAGATCAGGTCAGGCAAAAAGTTCATGGAATTCATTCAAGTTCACAAGCGTCGAGACATCATACATTGCTCGACGCCTGTGACCCAGAAGCGTTGACTCATGTCTACTACTCAAATAGACAAGGTCGCCGCTGAAGTTCTGATATCAATTTTGGAAGCATCGAGCCAAGTTGTGTCGCTCGACGCCTTGGAAAGAGAAGTGTCGACTTAACTTCAGTCAGCTCAGCACCAACCAGAAGTGTCGAGATATGAAGGCTTAGTTAAGAAGCGTCGAGCCCCTGGATGTTGCTCAACTTCTTCAGATAAAAAGCGTCGACTAAGTGATGTTTGCTCAACGCCTGAGAAGGAGGAGTCGAGAGCTTCAGTCTAAGGAGTATGCGTCGAGCGTCTAAATATCGCTCGACGCCTAACTGGAAAAGCGTCGACAGAGATGTTAAGTGCTCAACGCCTCTTCTACAAATACTCTGAACTGAGGAATATCTTCCACAGCTAGCTGAGCTTTTGTTTTCATTAAAGACCGTTGAAGACGTAACGTCATGCTGACATGGAGAAGCATAACAGACATTGCAGATGGCGGGCTATAAATAGAAGGCATGACCTATGGGTTGTGCAGTTAATCCAAGTTATGAAGTGAAGAAAAGTGAAGTTAGAAAAGTTTTCCTATCTTCTCAAAAGCAATTATCGTCTCCATCATTTTGAGAGAAAGTTTGAGTTAGAATCTGGAGAAGTTGTCTTCCCTTTCAGAACCATTCTAAATTGAAGATCTCATTCAGCAATCTTGTGCTGATATCTCTCTCTGAAAGAAGACGATCAAGAAGGAAGAATCTGTCTTCCCAAGAAGAAGAACAGTCATCACAGCCTGTCGAATCAAGAAGATCATTTGCTGCTGCTGTTCTACTGAAGATTTCTGTCTGATCATTCAGATAGATCAAGAAGGATCAACAATCTCGTATCTGAGTCTAAGTATTTGTAATCCCCTTTATAAATTTCTGTAGGATCTAAGTTGTCAGATCTGAGTGTAGGATCTGTCAAGGATCTGAGTTGTAGGATCAGGTGTGATCTGAGTTGTAAGATTCAAGGGTGAATTTGAGCTGTAGGCCTAGTTATAAAGGCTGAGGTAGGATCTGTTTGATCTGAGTTAGTAAGATCTGTGGATCTGAGACTGTAAGATCAGTTGTGATCTGAGCTGTAAGACCTATTTGTGGTCTGAGATCTGGAGGAGTTATAACCTCTATCTAGCACACTGCTAGAAGGGGAGAAGGGGGAAAGTGGATTACCCAAGATACGGGGAACCACTATAAAAATTCTGTGTGTTCTTTTCTGTGTATATCTTTATTTCTTGAAAGCTCTGATCAGTTTTATCTCGATTATAGTCAAGAATCGTAATAGTTTTTAAATAACTTATTCACCCCCCCCCCCCTCTAGGTGATTAGCTACCCTTAATTAAAGTCTTTCAAGTGGTATCAGAGGAAGGTTGTTCATACAAAGGTTTAACAGCCTGAACAAGATCCTCCTAAGGGTAGATTTCTAAAGTCATGATGGCTAATACAGAAGGAAGCAAAGAATTCACATCTATGAAGCTTCCCATCTGCAGAAAAGAAAACTTTGGTATTTGGAAAGAAAGAGTCAGACTTTTCATGGAAGCATCTGATCCTAGGATTTACATAACAGTTCTAGAGGGACCTTTTGTTCCTATGAAAGTTTCACTTACAGATGGAAATATTAAGACTCCTAAAACTTATTCAGAGATGACCAAAGATGAAGTGATCCTGGCATCTATGGATAAGAGAGCTCAGAACATCATTGTTAGTGCTATTGAAGATTCAACCTTCCAAAATTTAGTCCATTGCAAAACTGCCAAAGAAATGTGGGAATCTCTTATTGTCTATATGGAAGGGACTGAAGAAGTCAGAGATGACAGGAAGTTACTTCTAAATCAGCAATATGAAGCCTTCAGACAAGACAAGAAAGACTCAATAGCAATATGCTATGAAAAATTCTTCAAGATTGTAAATGGCCTAAAGACTTATGGAAGAACTTTCTCAGATTATGAGCTGAATGATAAGTTCTTAAGATCACTGAACAAAGAATGGGATATCAAGATCTGTGCAATCAGAGAAATGGGAAATCTGGGAAACATTCAGCCACAAAATTTATATGGGAAACTATTGTCTCATGAACTTCATCTGAATACCAGAAAAGCTGAGGAAGGACACAGCAGGGAAAATCCTATTGCTTTGAAAGCAGAAAGCTCAAAGAAAAGCAAAGAAAGAATGGTATTATCTCCCAGGATTCCATCTGAATCAGAAGAATCAGAAACCAGTAATTCTGATTCTGAAATATCAGATGGTGAATTGGCACTCTTTACCAAACAACTAAAAAGAATGTTGAGGAGAAAACAACACTGGAAAACTAGACCCTCTCAGTTATCCAAATCTAAGAAGCATTCAAATTTGTTAGAGGGATTCAAACAAGACTCCAAGAAGGACAGGTACAATTCTAAACACAATAAAATTAATTCAGAAGAAATTGTGTGTTTTGGTTGCAAGAAATCAGGACACATGATTGTTGATTGTCCTTCAAAGAGAAAGAACAACAAGAAATCTGATGAAAGAAAGTACAAATCTGATAAAAGACTTGAGAAGAGTCTAATAGCCAAAAAGGGCAAGGTCACTCTTAGTGATAGTGAATCTCAGTCATCAGACTCACATAGGGAGGAGGCACACATAGCTCTGATGGTTGTCAATGAAAATGAAGACAGTCTAAATGATAGACCTATGATAAAAGCCCCACTATCAAGGTCTGATAGTGAAGAGGATGAAAAAGAAAATGCAGGACTCATGGCATTGAGTGATCAAGAAAATCAGGAGACAACTACTGATATAAAGGTACTTGATAAAACTCCTCTTTCTGATTCTAATTCTGAAACTGAAATAGATTCATTCTCTTCTGATGAAAATGACTCACAATCCAAACTTCATATAGATGAAATTATTGAAAAATATCAATTAATTCTCAAAGCACTTAAGAAAAGCAAAAGGCATAATAAAAGGTTACAAAAAGAAATATCTGAATTAAAGCAAACTGATTCTCAAAATTCTGAGACAGCTGAGAGACTGAATCAGACAAGTAAAGAACTTAGTAAACTAAAAGTCATGTCTATTATTCACATACAAACTTTGAGCACCAAGGAAAAGTTAATAAAAGAACTTGAAGCAAAACTCCTAGCAGAAAGAAAACTTGAGCAAAGTTCTCAAAACCACAAACTATTCTTCCTATAATAGACACATTCTCTGCACAATACAGATGTGACATAGGATATGATAGGAATGCAGATAAAAACCCTAAAAGTAATGACAAGGCACCTATACAACCTTTAAAGTTTAACAAAGTAATGCCTATCACAAACAAGCATGATCAAAAAGGTGTGCATAAGTTTTATAAGGGTGAATGTTCTAATAGCAAAGATGATTTAATTCAACCAAGTAACAATAATGCCAAACCTCTATGCAAAGAAAAAGTATTAACTCATCATGATTCCTTTGTATTTAAAGCAAATACTAAATTCACAAGAAAGGAACTAAGACCTAAAGTAAAAAAACCACTGATGGAAAGAAAACTGAACCAATAAAATTAACTAGAACAAATTACATAGCTCCTGTGAATAAGGCAATTAAGCAAAATATAAGTCAACATAAAGAAGTAAGAAGACCTCCAAGGAGATATAATAGATATGAATGTTGGTGCTGTGGAAGGATTGGGCATTTTGCACTTGACTGTTGGTTCAATCCAACTGTTCCAAGATTCAACTCTGGAAGACCAGTATTCAGACCTATGACAACTCTCACAACTCCAAGAATTATTCAACAACTAAATATTCCAGCTCATACTAACAAGGTTCTAGGACCCAACTTGGTGTGGGCTCCTAAGAAAAGGTAATTTCTCCTTGCAGGGTTGTCCAAAGACCAATCAACTTCCAATCAGGTACTTGGACAGTGGGTGCTCTATGCATATGACTGGAACAAAAAGTTTGCTGAATGATTACACTACTATAAGGAATGGACCAAAGGTTATCTTTAGAGGGTCTGAAAGAGGTAAAACTAAAGGTTATGGCAATATTTCAAATGGGATTGTCACCATCACCAAAGTTGCTCATGTTGATGGATTGCAACACAATCTCATTAGCATAAGTCAATTATGTGATATTGGGTATGACATTTCATTCCACAAGGATGAGTGCCTGATTAAGAAAGAGAATGAGATAATTCTCTCAGGCACTAGGAGTGGCAACATTTACTGCTTAAACTTTATATGTTCTGATCAAGTTAACTCCATATGTTTAGTAGCAGAAAATAAAATTTCTGGTAGTGTTCAATGGCACAAAAGGTTAGCTCACATAAACTATAAGACTATAAATAAACTTATTTCAAAAGATTTAGTGAGAGCTGGGCCTAAGTGGAAGTGTGTGCAGGAAAGTCCTTGCCATGCTTGTCAAATGGGTAAGCAGACAAAGTCATCCTTCAAACCAATTTGGTGAGAAGGCTTCCATTAGATGTCTATATCTACTTCACATGGATCTATTTGGACCAATGTCAATCCATAGCTTAGGAGGAAAGTCATACACTCTTGTAATAGTTGATGATTACTCTAGATTCACTTGGGTATTCTTTCTCAAACATAAGTCAGACACTTTAGAAATACTCACCAGTTTTGTTAGGAAAATCACTAATGAAATAGGAAATTATGTAGCCAAGATTAGAAGTGATCATGGGACTGAATTTCAGTCTGGTGCAATGACCAAATTTTGTGAGAATCTAGGAATTTCTCAAGAGTTCTCATCACCTAGAACACCTCAACAAAATGGAGTTGTTGAGAGAAGAAATAGAACCCTTATTGAAGCTAGCAGGAGTATGCTGAGTGATTCCTCTCTTCTTGAGTACTTTTGGCCTGAAGCTATAAACACAGCATGCCATGTGCAGAATAGGGCTCTTATAAACAAAAGACTGGATAAGACCCCATATGAGTTATTGAAAGGTAGAAAACCCATATTAGCTTATTTTAAAATATTTGGTAGTAAATGTTTTGTATTAAACAATGGAAAGCACCATCTCACTAAATTTGCTGAAAAAACAATTGAAGCAATTTTTGTTGGGTATAGCTCTCAAAGTAGAGCCTATAGAATCTTCAACAAAGAGTCTAATAGAATAGAAGAATCTGTACATGTTGTATTTGATGAAACCAGCCTTATTTATAAGGATCTGGGAAGTTTATCTAGTTGTGCAGGTTCTACACAGAAATTGAAGGAGATGAATATCAATGAACAGCAAAATGAAAATAATGAAGAAACTAATGAGACTACAATTGTAACTAGAGAAGATGAACTTCAAGTTGAAGACAATTATGAAGAACCTATTGTTGTTGAAGAACCACTTCATCCAGAACCCCTAGAAGAACCCACTCAAACAGAAGCATCAGAATTTCAAAGGGAAAATGAAAGGTGGAGGAACTCTACCAAACATCTGAAAGACCATCCAAAAGAACAGATCATAGGAAATCCAAATGATGGAGTGCAAACCAGAAGAGGAAACTCAATACATGAGGCTTTGCATCACAGCTTTCTTTCCAAAATAGAACCTAAGAATTTGATGAAGCAAATAAGGACACTTCTTGGATATCAGCTATGCAAGAAGAGCTAAATCAATTTGAAAGATGCAAGGTCTGGATATTGGTCCCAAGACCAAAGAAACACAAAGTCATAGGGACCAAATGGGTATTCAGGAATAAGCTTGATGAAAATGGCGTAATCATCAAAAACAAAGCTAGGTTGGTTGCCCAAGGATATAGACAGGAGGAAGGCATAGATTTTGATCAAGTATTTGCTCCTGTGGCAAGATTGGAGGCAATCAGCCTATTCCTAGCATTTGCAGCTCACACTGGTTTCATAGTCTATCAAATGGATGTAAAGTCAGCATTCCAAAATGGAACAATATTGGAGGAAGTATATGTTGAACAACCCCCAGGTTTTATTGACTCTACTCATCCAAATCATGTTTATCTATTATTAAAAGCACTGTATGGTCTGAAACAGGCACCTAGAGCTTGGTATGAAACATTATCTAGATTTCTTATTGAGAACAAATTCTCAAGAGGAAAGATAGATAAGACATTGTTTCTCGGGATAGTTAAAGGTCACATTATTTTAGTACAGATATATGTAGATGATATAATATTTGGCTCCACTGATAATAACCTTTGCAAAAGATTTGCAAACCTTATGCAAGGGAAATTTGAAATAAGCAGTATGGGTGAGCTTAAATACTTCTTAGGACTACAAGTGAAACAGTCTGAGGAAGGAATTTTCATTTCTCAGACCAAGTACACAAAAGAAATTATTAAGAAGTTTGGAATGGAAAATTCCACTATAATGAAGACACCAATGGAAGCAAATATGTCACTGGACAAGGATGAAAAAGGGAAACCTATTGATGAAACCTTGTACAGAGGCATCATTGGCTCATTGCTCTACCTAACTGCTAGCAGACCAGACATTATGTTTTCAACATGTGTGTGTGCTAGATATCAAGTGAACCCTAAAGAATCTCACTACACTGCTGTCAAAAGAATCCTGAGATATCTGAAGGGCACTCTAGATCTTGGCCTTTGGTATCCTAGAAGCAATGATTTTGAACTAATTGGCTTTTCAGATGCTGATTTTGCAGGATGCAAGGAGGATAGAAAGAGTACATCTGGTACATGTCAATTTCTTGGCAAAAGACTAATATCTTGGAGTAGCAGGAAGCAGACAAGTGTGGCTATTTCAACAGCAGAATCTGAATACATTTCAGCTGGAAACTGTTGTGCTCAGCTACTATGGATTCAACACCAACTCCAAGATTATAAAGTTCAGCTAAGTAAATCTTCTCTATTTTGTGATTCAACTAGTGCAATTGCTATAGCCAACAATCCAGTATCACATAGCAGAACTAAGCATATAGAAATAAGATACCATTTCACCCTTGGATGAAACTAAATTCAATAATTTTAAAATTGAATTATGTATGTTAAAAATGGATTAAAGCTATTTTGAATTAAATAAATGAAAATAATGATTGAGACCTATAAGGTGAGTGAAGAAGTTAGCTGGCGTCGAAAGAAGATACATGGCGTCGAGAGAAATCACATGGCGTCGAGAGAAAGTATCTGGCGTCGAGACAATATCTGGCGTCGAGAAGACACCTGGCGTCGACTGAAGATATATGGCGTCGAGCGATCTCAATGCTTATGCAAACATAGCTAGGCCATCTCGACAGGGTCAATTTAAACCACTAGATCAATCTTGTCAAACAAGTTAGGCGCGCGGCTATTCATCTTCTTGAACTAGAACTTCTATAAATAGGGAAGACACTTCGTTAGTGCCCTAGTTCTCTAAGTTCGAAATTGTCTGCCCTAGAAAATCACTCCATCAATTCTCTCTCTCTCCGTTCATCAACAACAATGCCTCCCAAAAGCAATGAGTATCTCTATGAGGGAAGTGAACTTGTTCGAAATGGATTCCAATCAGCTTCTGTGGATATAAAATCAACAATCGAATTAATCTACAATGCCGGATTGGAATTTGTACTGTCTGAATCAACTCTCATCTGGAAACGAGAGGTATTAGAGCTATACTCTAACATAGTAATAGACTCCGTCAACTCAAAGATTAAGTCCAGTGTGAATGGTAAGAAGATTAAAATAACTCCTTCTAGACTAGCTAAGGCACTAGAATTGCCTAGGTTAAAAAGGAATGCAGAAGAAGAAGAGGTGACCTCTGAACAGATTAGATTAGCACAAATCTGGTGCGGAATTGAGACGTCACGAGAAATCACTGGAAGTATTCAGAGAAAGGGAATGAATTCAAAAGGTAAATTGATAACAAATGTTATAGGAAAGGGACTGTTGTGCAAGACTGGATCGCATGACAAAGTTTCTAGAAAAATGTTTATTCTACTAACAAGGATTATTCATTCTCTGAGAACAGACTGGGGAAGAGTTGTGTTTGATAGGATAGTTGAATGTATCCAAGTACCCAACATGGGTAGGATATTGTCCTTATATTTAGTAAAAGTCTCTCCTGACTCCTTGAATAATAAACCTGGATCAAAGATAAACCACATGAAGAAAATGGATATGAGAATGATAGAGAGATGGGACAGAATTTTATCTAATCCTCCTCCAGCAGATCCTTCTCCCAAGCAGAAGAAAGCAAAGAAGCAAAAGAAGAAGAAGGCTTCTTCAAGCTCTTCAAGCTCATCCAGCTCATCCTCATCCAAAAGAAAATCTAGATCCACTCCAATTCATGATATAAACCTTACAACATCTGAAGATGAAGAAGGGAACAATGCAAGGGACAGGTCTCCTGATACTCCAAAGGATGAGAGTGAGAAAGGAGAAGAAGAAAGAGGAAGTCTTCATGTATCCCCTGCTAGACTTGAAGGGGTTTTTCTAAATGAGAAAGAGACACAAGATGAGATTCCTGCTCAGAAAAATGATGAAATGAGCAAGGTAGCAGTTGAGGGGGAGGGTCAGGATGAGAATCCTCTTCAAAATAAAATTGATCTGATCAATGTAGAGACTGAGGGGGAGCCTCAAGTTGAATTTCTAGCTGAAGGTAATGCACCATTTGAGGGGGAGCCTCAGGCTGAGATCCTTGCTAAAGAGAATTCTGAAATAAATGCTATGGAAGTAGAAGAAGAACCTGAAGCACCAAAGAAATCTGCTGAGAAGATTATCAAGATAGAATCCTCTAGCTCCCATATGAGCCATAGAGATGATTCCTTAATCGGAGAAGAGAGCAGCAAAGGTGTTGAAATGGAAAAAGAAATTCATGTGGATCTTAGTCCTATTCTACCTCAGCTGGAGGTGTTGCTGAATAATCAAAGAAGATTATTAGAACAATATATTGAGGAAAATAATACAAAAATTAAAAATGAAGTAGATTTCCAACTGAAATTGGTTAGATTTGAAGTCAATCATCAGATATCTGCATTGAGAAAGGAGATGGTAAAGTTCTTTAAGAGAGCTGGTGTTTCAGTAGATTATACAACTGAACAGCTTGATGTAATCAAAGAAACATCAAAGGTTATTAAAGAATCTCAAGCTGGAATTACAAAGACAGTGGATGATGTTCAGACAAACCAAGGAATACTAAGTAGCAATATGCAAGTTCTGTATAAAGAACAGGTACAAATAAGATTGAAGCTAGAATGCAACAGCAGAATGCTGATATCTTGGCTAAAATTGATGAGAGCTCCACAGTTCTAAAAGATCAAGCAAAGATGCATGCAGATACTATAGATGATCATCTTTTTAAAGTAAAGAAAACCATTGAAAGTGGGATTAATCACTTGGAAGGTCATGTCAGATTTCAGAAGAATACTTTGAGAGAACACATTATTGAAGAAGTCCTAAAGGGGGAGAGGTCAATGATTCAAGCTAGTTCTGAACATGCTGTGTGGACCTCAAACTCTATAAGAGAAACTCTTGGATATCCTCCCATAGACTATGAGAATGATCAAGTCTCTGAGACAAGACCAGCCTCTCTTACTCAGGTTCAAAAACAGATTACTAAAATGTATAGTCCTGAGAATAAAAGTAAAAGAGAAAATTTTGCTAGTGAGCAAGTAGAATCAAGTAAAAGAAAGTTCAGAGAAGAGGTTCAATCAAGAGTTGATTTTGAGCATTGGTCTCCCTCTTCCAGAGAATTGATTCTATCAGCATGGGAAGCTGTGAAAAATAACCCAGAGGAAAGTGGTATTCTGAAGCTGAATGGTTAAAGCATAGGGATCAAGAGGAACTAAAGATCAAATTCAAGGCTGACAAAATGGCTGGGAAGGTCCAGGCAGGAGAAATGGAGCCAATCAGATACTTCCCAAAGCCATTTGGCTATTTTAAGAGGAAAAAGGAAGTTGCTGAAGCTCTCTCCAAAAGAGCTAAAAGAGGAATAGAATTCAAGGATCCTGGACAGCTTTAGAAATTTAATCTTTACTTTTCACTTTCAGAAGAATGTAATTGATATATTTTTTGAACACTCTTGATGAATTCCCAGTGTGAACTATTCTTCATGTTCATATATATACATATGTCTGTGATGTGATTTTGTCTCTCTTCATGACATCTTATTCTGAATTGCCTATGTTTTTATGCTTATATAAGAAACCATGTCTGAGATAATTTTTGTGGATATAATATTTTGGTAATCTAATGTTATAAAGTTTGATACTCTATATTTTGATTATCTGTATAGAGTTTAGAACACATTATTTATCTTTGAAAAGAGAGATATATCATTGACTGAGATTATGACTTCTTCAAATAGGGGGAGATTGTTGGGATCATTGCCCACAATGTCTTAGATTTGGAGAAGTCCATTCATAAGTCAAAGATATATCTCAAAATGTATTTCATATACTCTCTAGAATCAATGTGCAGGAGATCAGGTCAGGCGAAAAGTTCATGGAATTCATTCAAGTTCACAAGCGTCGAGACATCATACATTGCTCGACGCCTGTGACCCAGAAGCGTTGACTCATGTCTACTACTCAAATAGACAAGGTCGCCGCTGAAGTTCTGAGATCAATTTTGGAAGCGTCGAGCCAAGTTGTGTCGCTCGACGCCTTGGAAAGAGAAGTGTCGACTTAACTTCAGTCAGCTCAGCGCCAACCAAAAGTGTCGAGATATGAAGGCTTAGTTAAGAAGCGTCGAGCCCCTGGATGTTGCTCAACTTCTTCAGATAAAAAGCGTCGACTAAGTGATGTTTGCTCAACGCCTGAGAAGGAGGAGTCGAGAGCTTCAGTCTAAGGAGTATGCGTCGAGCGTCTAAATATCGCTCGACGCCTAACTGGAAAAGCGTCGACAGAGATGTTAAGTGCTCAACGCCTCTTCTACAAATACTCTGAACTGAGGAATATCTTCCACAGCTAGCTGAGCTTTTGTTTTCATTAAAGACCGTTGAAGACGTAACGTCATGCTGACGTGGAGAAGCATAACAGACATTGCAGATGGCGGGCTATAAATAGAAGGCATGACCTATGGGTTGTGCAGTTAATCCAAGTTATGAAGTGAAGAAAAGTGAAGTTAGAAAAGTTTTCCTATCTTCTCAAAAGCAATTATCATCTCCATCATTTTGAGAGAAAGTTTGAGTTAGAATCTGGAGAAGTTGTCTTCCCTTTCAGAACCATTCTAAATTGAAGATCTCATTCAGCAATCTTATGCTGATACCTCTCTCTGAAAGAAGAAGATCAAGAAGGAAGAATCTGTCTTCCTAGGAAGAAGAACAGTCATCACAGCCTGTCGAATCAAAAAGATCATTTGCTGCTGATGTTCTACTGAAGATTTCTGTCTGATCATTCAGATAGATCAAGAAGGCTCAACAATCTCGTATCTGAGTCTAAGTATTTGTAATCCCCTTTATAAATTTATGTAGGATCTGAGTTGTCAGATCTGAGTGTGGGATCTGTCAAGGATCTGAGTTGTAGGATTAGGTGTGATCTGAGTTATAAGATTCAGGGGTGAATCTGAGTTGTAGGCCTAGTTATAAAGGCTGAGGTAGGATCTGTTTGATCTGAGTTAGTAAGATCTGTGGATCTGAGACTGTAAGATCAGTTGTGATCTGAGCTGTAAGACCTGTTTGTGGTCTGAGATCTGGAGGAGTTATAACCTCTATCTAGCACACTGCTAGAAGGGGAGAAGGGGGAAAGTGGATTACCCAAGATACGGGGAACCACTATAAAAATTCTGTGCGTTCTTTTCTGTATATATCTTTATTTCTTGAAAGCTCTGATCAGTTTTATCTCGATTATAGTCAAGATTCGTAATAGTTTTTAAATAACCTATTCACCCCCCCCCCCCCCCCCCCCTCTAGGTGATTAGCTACCCTTAATTAAAGTCTTTCAGAACCTACACTTGCTTGCTATCCGCACATCTCTGGGTGAGTGCCTGGTGGAGCCGACACTCGCCCGCTTGCCTTCCATCTCCGGACGAGTTCATGATGGAGACAGCACTCGCCTGCTTCCCTTTCATTTCCGGGCGAGTGCCTGATGGAGCCAGCACTCGCATACTTCCCTTTCATCTCCGGGCTAGTGCCTGATGGAGCCGGCACTCGCCTGCTATCGGCACATCTTCAGGCAAGTGCCTGATGGAGCTTACACTTGCCCGCTTCCCATCCATCTTCGGGCGAGTGCCTGATGGAGCCGACACTTTCCCGCTTCCCTTACGCCTCTGGGCGAGTTCCTGATGGAGCCGGCACTTGCTTACTTCCCTTTTAGCCTTTGGGGTAGGCCCCTTTTCTTTTCATCCCTGCACCAAGCCCTGGCTCAAAGGCCTCATTCGTCCGTCTGCCGATTTTTGTATAGCCATGCGTGGGCCGAGACCTGGACCACCCGCCCTGCTCAACTCACATTAAATCGAATGATAGACCTTACCAGTACTCGCGCGATACTCGCTTCCCACTCGCCGAGCGGTACTATATTGGCGAGTGGGCGAGATCTTGGTCGGCGAGTAGCTCGCGGTACTTCACTCCCCCCCCCCCCCCCCCCTCCCTTGCTCTCTTCATGTGCTAAGTGAAGTTCACCTATTCTCGAGTCTTGCCCATCCTTCGTCATCTAGGTGAGAGCCTGACCGTCAGGTTTGCACCAAGCCAACTACATTTTGAAACTTTCCTTCCACCGAGCGGTCCTACGACCCTGTCATCCTGGTGGGAGCCTGGTCAGCGGGTCAGCATCGGGGATATGTACATTTTGAAACCTTCCTGCCACCGAGCGATCCTACGGCTCTGCCAGCTTGGTGGGAGTCTGGTAAGCGGGTCAGCATCGGGGCTAAGTACCTTTTGAAACCTTCCTGCCACCGATCGATCCTACGACCCTGCCAGCTTGGTGGGAGCCTGGTCAGTGGGTCAGCATCGTGGATAAGTACCTTTTGAAACCTTCCTACTATCGAGCGATCCTACGACCCTGCTAGCTTGGTGGGAGCCTGGTCAGTGGGTCAGCATCGAGGTTAAGTACCTTTTGAAACCTTCGTGCCACTGAGCGATCTTATGGCCCTGCCAGCTTAGTGGGAGCCTGGTCAGCGGGTCAGCATCGGGGCTAAGTACTTTTTGAAACCTTCCTTCCACCGAGCGATCCTACGAGCCCTCCAGCTTGGTAGGAGCCTGGTCAGTGAGTCAGCATCGGGGCTAAGTACTTTTTGAAACCTTCCCGCCACCGAGCGATCCTATGGCCCTGCCAGCTTGGTAGGAGCCTGGTCAGCGGGTCAGCATCGGGGCTAAGTACTTTTTAAAATCTTCCTGCCACCGAGCGATCCTACGTCCCTGCCAGCTTGGTGGGAGCCTGGTCAGCGGGTCATCATTGGGGCTAAGTACTTTTTGAAACCTTCCTGCCACCGAGCGATCCTACGGCCCTGCCATCTTGGTGGGAGCCTGGTCAGCGGGTCAGCATCGAGGCTAAGTACCTTGGGAAACCTTCCTTCCAAAGCGATCCTACGGCCCTGCCAGCTTGGTGGGAGCCTGGTCAGCGGGTCAGCATTGGGGCTAAGTCCTTTTTGAAACCTTTCTGCCACCGAGCGATCCTACGACCCTGCCAGCTTGGTGGGAACCTGGTCAGCGGGTCAGCATCGTGGCTAAGTACTTTTTGAAACCTTCCTGCCACCGAGCGATCCTACAACCCTGCCAGCTTGGTGGGAGCCTGGTCAGCATCGGGCTATGTACATATCAAGCGTCGTCATCTTATAAATTGATACCACTCATTCGTAAAAGAAAAACAAAGTTTGAAAGCACATATTTTTATTGTTGAAACTCAAGGATAGAGATATTCCAAGTCCTCGTCGCTTAGCTCGGGATATCCCTTCTGCCTCTCATTCGCCTCCTCCTCCCAGGCATGGACCTCCTCAATCCTCACCGGTTGTTGTTGTTACTGCATCTGATCACTTGTCCCCCTCATTTCCAAAAACTCTGGGCATGTGGCCGTCGCATGAACTTCCTCCTGGTGGAAGTCACAATATGGTAACGCCACCGTGCCCCCTCCTCTTCCTCTTATTTCTGCCTTTTTGGCTCTCCTTCCTCTTCCCCGGCCAATCGTCATGGCGTGCTGTGGCGGGGGGAGGAGTGGCCTCGGGCCTTGCCTACACCCTGGCTCTGGGGCCCTCAACTCGTCCCTCCTCCTGACTGCATGTTGTCTCGTCTCCGGCTCACTCAGCTTCGCCAACCTTTTCACGAACTCTGGGTTTGCGGCCTGTTCTTCGATCTCCTCTGCCGCCCTTTCCATCAACTCCTCGAAGGACAGAGGGCCTTTCGCTTTAGGTTCATCTTGAAGAACCCCTCCCGCAGCCCCACTATGAAGGCCAACAGGAGGGTGAACCCAGGCACCTCCTGGACGAGTAGGACCTCTTCCTGGAACTTGTCCACATAATGGGCCAGCGACTCCCCAGCCCCTTGTTTGATCTTGAAGAGCACCTCGAGATCCTTCTTCCTCTTCTTCTAGGTCTAGAAGCGAAGCAAAAAGCTACGGCGCAGGTCTTCAAACGCGTAGATCGAAACTCTTGGGAGCTGGTGAAACCAGTCCCTTGCCTTCTCCTTCAGGGTAGTTGCGAAGAGTCGGCAATTGAAAGCGTCTGACATGGGACTGAGGGAGACCAAGTCCTCGAACCACAGTAGGTGTTGGACGGGGTCATCCTTATCGGTGTAGTAGACCATGTCTGGCTTCCGCCACTCGCCGCTCTCGCATGTCCCACTCGCCCCACGAGCTCCCCGACTGGGCTCGCACTCGCTGAGCTGGGGAACAGCTCTCGCTCGGCGAGGTCTCGCCCCGATGTCTCGCCGAACTGCTCATTGTTGGGCCTCCGCCCCGGGACACTCTCGCCTGCCCACAGTGGTGGGACGACCTGGGTCGCTAGGGTCGAGAACTTGCCTCGCGCCGCGGCGAGAGCGAGGTTGATCGTTTCGAGTATCTCCCTGCGAAGATCTGTGAGCATCCCCGCCGTCACGGGTGAACAATATGGTTGCAAACCGCCGATGTCGGCCTCTCGCTCATCCTCTCCATCCATGTTACCTCTTTGGGAATTTATTATATCAACTGCTGTCCACGCTCACCGCACCATAAAAGATGAAACCAGTATTTTATTCCAACGAGGAGTTCGGACCCCGAAATAGGGGGAAACAAGCACTTACTGATCCCGCGGAGGAACCTGACTGAAGACTTAAAACAAAAGGCATGACCCTTGGCAGCAGTGTGGAGGTCCCACCACACACCCGGAAGATCTTTTGAGCGCTTCCCCTCCCAAGCCAAGGCTGAAGTCGGGCACCTTGGAGAGCTGAAGGAGCTAACCAAAGAATTCTTGAGGAGAGGCAAAGATCTCGCATGCTCTCTCAAGGTGCCCCCAAAGGGTCTATTTATAGCCTTTCTGAATTGGTCTGCTAATAGTGGGATTCCGCCTTTTGGTTTTATTATACGCACCTCAATCTGGTTTGCTAACAGCCAAACTCCGCCATTTGGTTTTGCTAAACGCACCCAAAAATGGTCTGATAACAACCAAACTCATATGTTTTGAAGGGCTATTGGAAGCCCACGAAGGGTATCTAGGCGAGCCGGCACGCTGGGACCCTGCCGAGCCTGCACGCTGGGACCCTGCCGAGCCTGCACGCTGGGACCCTACCGAGCCGGCAACCTAGGACCCTGCCGAGCCGGCACCCTGGGACCCTACCGAGCCTGCACCCTGGGACCCTACCGAGCCAGCAACCTGGGACCCTGTCGAGCGGGCAACCTGGGACCCTTCCGAGCCGGCAACCTGGGACCCTGCCGAGCCGGCAAACTGGGACCCTGTCGAGACGGCATCTTGGGACCCTGCCGAGACGGCACTCTGGGACCCTGCCGAGCCTGCAACTTGGGACCCTGCCGAGTCAGCAACCTGGGACCCTGCAGAGTCGGCACCCTGGGACCCTACTGAGCCGGCACCCTAGGACCCTGTCGAGCCTGCACCCTGGGACCCTGCCGAGCCGACAACCTGGGACCCTGCCGAGCCAGCACCCTAGGACCCTGCCGAGCCTGCACCCTGGGACCCTATCGAGTCGATAACCTGGGACCCTGTTGAGCCGGCAACCTGGGACTCTGCCGAGCCTGCACCCTCGGACCCTACTGAGCCTGCACTCTGGGACCCTGTCAAATCGGCAACCTGGGACCCTGCCGAGCCGGCAACCTGGGACCCTACCGAGCCGGCAACCTGGGACCATGCCGAGCTGGCAACCTGGGACCCTGCCGAGCCGGCAACCTGGGACCCTGCCGAGCCTGCACCCTGGGACCCTGCCGAGCCGGCAACCTGGGACCCTGCCGAGCCGGCAACCTGGGACCCTGCCGAGGCGGCACCCTGGGACCCTACCGAGCCGGCACCCTGGGACCCTGTCGATCCTGCACCCAGGTACCCTGCCGAGCCTACACCCTGGGACCCGGCCGAGCCTGCATGTTGGGACCCTGCCGAGCCTGCAACCTGGGGCCTTGCCGAGCCGGCAACCTGGGACCCTGGCGAGCCGGCAACCTGGGACCCTGCCGAGCTGGCAACCTGGGACTCTGCCGAGCCGGCAACTGGTCATCTCTGACCTTGGCACCTTGACGAATTATGGGTTATACAATGAGTACTTAATTTCTGTGTTAAAGTAAAAGATCATTTATAATAATCATGCAAGATCAAAAGATCTTTTAATTCAAACATTAAATAAAATTGGAAAAGATCTTATTGCTTTCAAAACATGTTCTGTGAATGTATTATTTATTGTGTTTGCATGTATCTCATTTATATGTAGACCCAAGAATTAACTTTATACCAATAATAACAAATTAAATAGAATCATCGCTTCATTCTAGGTCTATAAATTGAAATTCTATTTTTGAATACATGCAACATTATCATTATTAATCTTATAGCATAACATTGCATTCAAACTCATCATTCTATCATTATCAACTAATAAATATTATTATCCATGCTAGTTATCTCATATTGTCATAATGAATTAATTTTAAAATAAAAAAAATGAATGTTAAAAATTGTAATAACTATGTGACTTTAAAATCAACCATAATTAGAAATCAATCTCGCATAAAATCCATAGTTTTTTAATTTTTCCATAAGATTAAATGCTTAGTATGTCCATCATCATTAACCCATGACATGTGTATCGCAATAACGAGGGCGTAGGATTGTGTGCATTAGAGACCTAATTTCTAAGTCATGTCTTATCCTTAACCGGGGAGGGTTCCAGTGGGACCTTGCGAGGCACTGGAGGGAAAGAGTGCTAGGTTGAGCGTCGTCTTTTATATGCATATGGGATTAACACTCCAACCTATGGCATGTGTGCAGCTCCGCATGCACATCTGTCACCTAGTACGGGGCTACAGTGTACACATGTAGTTAGGGTATCTTGATCTTAGACATACTCATATTATATACATTGCATGAATATTATTTCACTATTTATGATCATTTCAATCATGCAGATTTTGTTCAAATATGTTATCTTGTGTTTTTCATACTATATACTCTTTGGGTTTTCATGATTTTGAAAAACAAAAGTATTTTGAAAGGCTATTTTGACACCTTAGGTCAAAAATCTTTTGTCTGCAACTTTTTCATTATTATTCAAAACTCTTCGTGGTAATTGGTGTCACTTATCTTAGGAAATATGAATCAAGAAAAACCAGAACAAAAAATTATCAAAATCCGTGTTTTCTAAGCAAAAGAAAAATTCTCTGTTGCTAGCGCCGCGGTAGTACTAGCGTCGGCGATAGCATAAAATTTATTTTTCCTTTCTTTTTGCATTTCTTTTTATCTGGCATTGAAGATCATTATATTGATATGCTCTTAATATACTTTTATGTTTTTCAGAAAACTATTTATTTTAAAATATTTACTAATCGAATACAAAATTACAAAATAATTTCAAAGAACAAAAATATGATTTTCTTATTTTTTTTTCTTTATGTGTTTATAATTTTGTATTTTTTATAAAAAAATCAAAAAATATAAAAACTTATTATTATTCATTGAAAGGATGATTGGGGTTATCTTTTCAAGATTAAAATATAATGTTTAATTCAAGTTTCAAGTGTCTTAAAACATTATTTTGTGTCTTGCGCATTTTTCGTCTGGGCGCGCATTTTTTGCCTATTCGCTCATTTTTCGCCATGCACTCACTTTTCACTTTGATGCGCATTTTTGCCCGACATGTGCTTTCGTCGGGCACGTGTTTTCGCCTAGGCGAGCATTTTTTGCCGTGGCGCGCATTTTTCGCCTGGCGCGCATTTTCCAATGGGTCTGTATTTTTCGTTTTTAATTGTGTTTTACCCACAGATACCATTTTCTGCCTGGGTGCGCATTTTTTGCCCGGACGTATGTTTTTCACCCGCGTGCGAGTTTTCCCCTAAGTTTTCTCTTTCCAACATTGACACATTTTTTTGTGTGTACTTGTGATTTTCTTTCCATTCAATTCTTGAAAGTTAATGTTTTCAATCCGAACAAACAAAAGTCAATCATCACGCGATGAACAAGAATATTGAAATTAAACCAATTGTCAATTATATTCTTGCATGTATTAGCATTAGATTGAAAATTAATTCTTAAAAATCAATGTCTTCCAGACGAATGGACCTTTATTGTATTCATCTAATGCCTTAACATATATTATAATTTATTTAAAAAATAATAAAATACAATGTTATTTATGTAATTACACCCTATTCCAAATTTAAAAGTAACGGTGGAAATTCATAAAATTAATAAGTTTTTAATATTGCTCATATATATGTCTATTATGGAATACTGTCATTAAGCATGTCAACTTTATTAAAGTTGATTTGAAAAGTAATAATGAAAATCAATCGATTTAATTTGGAAAAATAATGGTGCAAAATTAATAATATAGGAATAATGATGAAGATTTTTTTAACAAAAACCGAAAATTGGTGTATAACTATTTCTCGCATTAATTAATTAATAGTGTGCTTATTTTAAAATGTATTAATTAATTGATAGAGGTGGAGCTCGGTGTCTGTTGTGGTTGAGGTACTGTCACTGTCGGGAGACTATCGTGATTGCCCGTATGGGCTGAGCCCCGTGCTTGTCACTCGTGTGTGTGTGTGTGTCTATATCTTAACTATTATAGGAAAGTAGTTTGAAGTGATACAATAAATATTAGTCATCCAAAATGAGACAAATTTTGCATCTCAACCTTACAATGAAGAGAGAGAAAGAAAGAGAGGAGAGAGAGGTGGAGAGAGGGAGAGGGAATCTTTATAGGGCTCCTAAACCTACATGAGAGGGAGAGAGAGAGAGAGAGAGGGGGAGAGAGGGGCGGGAGGGAGAGGGGGAGAGGGAGAGGGAGAGAGAAGGGGGGAGAGGGAGAGAGAGAGAGAGAGAAATTCAAAATAAAAATAGGAATATTGATTCATATTTTGTACGGTCATTTTAAGTACTCATGCATATGTATATGTTTTGAATAAAAGTAAATGCTCATATGCGGGAGCAGTCTACTCATATCCGGGCGCATCCCGCTCATATGCGGGCGCAACCCGTTCATATGTACTTAAAATGCAAAAAATAAAATCATTAAAAATAATGAAACAAAAAATTTAAAATAAATCCACCTGCCGGGGGCGGGCGAAGGCCGCCACCGCGAGCCGGGTACTGTCGCGCGAGGCACAGGGTCCCTCGTGCTTTAAATTTAAAATAAGTCCGCCTGTTGGGGGCGGGCGAAACCCGCCACCGCGAGCCAGGTACTGTCGCGCGGGGCACGGGGGGCCTCCTGTGCATTGTCACTGGTGTATATATCTTTACCATATATAAAGAAATATCAAATCCATGAATTTTAAAGTCGTTGAAATGATTACGGGCGTCGAATCTGACATGATATTTCATCAGCCGTTGGATCAAGCCGCTCCCTCTCTCTCCACATTTTCATAGGTCTCCTAAACCTACTAGGGGCGACCTTAATCATTTCACCGACTTTAAAATTCATGGATTTGATATTTCTTTATATATGGTAAAGATATATTTCATGGTTTTTTAAATTTTTTTACTGGAAACTAATTATAATATTGAGAAAATATGTGAATTTTATTATTTTTATAAAATTATTTATATAAATTTGATCATTTTATTTTCTCATCATTAATATTAAAAATAGTGTAGTGTTTAAGGCTTCGTTTGGTTCGGCTTATTTGCTCCGGTGAGTTTGGACAAAAACGTCATTGTCATACCAAACATTTTATGTTTATAACTTGTTTCTATTTTTGATAATGGTAGTAACATTTGTCATACCAAACATACATTCTATGACAATGACGATTTTGTCCAAACTCACCGGAGCAAATAAGCCGAGCCAAACGAAGCCTAAATAATTATGCAAAGTTTAAATATTCATAACGTCATCTCAATTATGAATGTACTGGTATGGTTTGATTTTTATACAAAATCGTAAATCGAATCATCTGGTTTCAAAAATTTGTAACCGAATGAAATAGTGCAAACCGTTGGAATCGAACCGAATCTAATCGAATGGTTAGGTTCAATTTTGGTCGTTTAAAAAAAAGAAATATCAATACAAGACATTAGCATGAGCTACGACTTACGTGACTCGCATGAGAAGTGATAGGTACCCCCTAATCCGGGCTGCGAATAGCCAACGCACCCGCCTCATTTGGTGGAGGAAATGAGGTGAAAACCCCACTAGCCCCGTAACCACCCAACATGAGATGTAAATAGTGAAATCCCTCATCGTGCGGTGCAGATAGTAAAACCCTCCAATATGGGGGTGCAAATAGTGAATTCCCTCATCATGCGGTGCAGATAGTAAAATCGCACATCATTGGGTGCAAATAATAAAATCTCACATCATTGGGGTACAAGTAGTAAAATCCCACATCATTGGGTGCAAATAGTAAAATCCCTCATCATTGGGTGCAAATAGTAAAATCTCACATCATGGGATGCTGCAAATAGTAAAATCTCACATCATGGGGTGCAAATAGTAAAATATCGCATCATAGGGTGCAAATAGTAAAATCCCGCATCATGGGGTGCAAATAGTAAAATCCCACATCCTTGGGTGCAAATAGTAAAATCCCACATCATAGGGTGCAAATAGTAAAATCTCATATCGGGGATGCAGATAATAAAATCTGTCAATACGGTCTGCGCATATCAAATAATATGGTTATGGTGTGCGCATAGCCATATCCGTCATGTGAGTACATATCACCACAAAACTATACAAACTGGTGTGCGCGTAGCCATGTTCATAATGAGTGTGTGTATAACACATAAACTGGTTATGGTGTGTACTATAACTGTGCGCGTAGCCATGCTCTCAAGACCGCTCCAAGCGCGCCTCCGCGCGCTCCGCTCTCAAGATCGCTCCAAGCGCGCCTCCGCACGTTCCGCTCTCAAGACCGCTCCAAGCGCGCCTCCACGCGCTCCGCTCTCAAGACCGCTCCAAGCGCGCTTCGGGGCGCTCCGCTCTCAAGACCGCTGCAAGCACGCTCCGCTCTCAAGACTGCTCCAAGAGCGCCTCCGCTCTCAAAACCTCTCCAAGCGCGCCTGCGCTCTCAAGACCGCTCCCAGCGCGCCTCCGGGCGCTCCGCTCTCAAGACCGCTCCCAGCGCGCCTCCGGGCACTCCGCTCTCAAGACCGCTCCAAGCACGCCTCTGTGTGCTCCGCTCTCATGACCGCTCCAAGCACGCCACAGTGCGCTCCGCTCTCAAGACCGCTCCAAGCGCGCCTCGCTCTCAAGACCGCTCCAAGCGCACCCCCGCATACTCAAGAACAAGCACTCCGCGCACTCAAGAACAAGCGCTCCAGCCTCCAATAAGATTAGCACTCCAACCTCCTCTCGCGTAGCAGGAGACAAACCGCAGAGACAAGGACGCACGAGAGCACATCAATCCAACCTTCAAGCAGCAGTCAAAATCTCCAGAGCGCTTAGAGCACAACATTCCCGTCTGCAGCACACATAAGACTTAGCTCCGTGAGCGCTGGTCTGTCACCCTCCGAGCACCTCTCTCTCTCAACAATTGTAGCGTGAGACGACATGTCGCCCTCAAGTTCTTCAAAACAGCTCTGTACAACAACTAACAAATAGTTGAGGTTTTGGCCGGCACAGACCCAGCCGCGTGGTTTTTCACCCAATTGACGGGTTTTCCACATTAAAAAAATTGTCTTGTCAACTTTCTCTTTTTCTATGACTGTTTGCACGCTCGAACACTCTTGGGCTAAGACGGTCCAATCTAGTCCGATCTATCGAAGTCTTCAGTGGTCCGCAACAGTTTGGCGTCGTCTGTGGGAAGGAGTTTCCCCAAAGCTTGAAGAAGACTCTGAAGACAGTGCCCACTACACAACGGTACTCGTGACTAGAGATCATAGCAGGAAAAGCAGTTCGCACAAGTGAAAGATCAATTCCCGGGGGGCATGCCGATCTAGCTCCCCTCAACTCGCTCATCAACAAAGCAAAGGAGAGCTCCCCAGTTCGAATGTCCAAGGCCTCGGGGCCCGTCCTGACGGAGGACCTGAAGCTCAGTATCACCGCAACCGCCCTAAAGCGGCAGGCCATGAGCCTGCAGATGGGAGGCTCACACGTGAAGAAGTTCGTGACATAATTTTGGAAGAGCATGATGAGTCCCAATTATATACACATTTTTGGACTCATCTGGGCCGATTATTTAGTCTTTGCACTTCAATTTAGACATGTTTTCATTCCTATTTAATACTTCATGCTAAGTGCACTTCTAGGCCCGTTTTGATGTTATTTCTTGTTCATCTTCGTTTCTAGTTTTCATGCAGTGTTAAGTGACACCTTCAGTGGCTAGACTGGTGTTGTATGCTGGAACAGGAGTCGTGCAGGTGTTCCCGGTACAATTCTGTACAGGAACACTGCGCACGATCACTGGCTCCAGCGCGCACGACCACTGGTCGTGCGCCACTCATCGTGCGCACTTAACGCCCATTTTATGAGTTCTGTTTGGGCTTATCGCACGACCATTAACGATAGTGCGCACGACCACCGGTCGTGCGCAATCGGTCGTGCGAACATGTATTTTATAAATTTCTTTCCTTTCAGGCTTCACCCAG
The DNA here is from genome assembly GCA_033032865.1 of Dactylorhiza incarnata. Lineage (NCBI taxonomy): Eukaryota > Viridiplantae > Streptophyta > Magnoliopsida > Asparagales > Orchidaceae > Dactylorhiza > Dactylorhiza incarnata. The sequence continues at coordinate 1,199,302 of JAWHQI010000086.1, forward strand.
GTAGCGCGCACGATCGCAGAACTCCAGTGCGCATGACCACTGGTCGTGCGCCAATGACCGTGCGCAGTATTCGTTTCAGCGCCTATATATATCCTGTTCGCGAATTAGGGCGGGATCGGGCTTCCGAGAGCGGGTTTTTCAGTCCGTACGCCGCCGATTTCCATCCCTGGACGCCTCCACTTCATCTCCTACGCAAGGGGAAGTCCTCTCCAACCATTCCAAGCATTTCTCCATTGTCCGGGAGCATTCTCCACCATCCGCAAGCCCTCAAGCAGCTGTTTTCCACTCCAGTCCGGTGAGAAGAAGAGGAATCCTGAGGTAGAAGACGACGGAACCACGTAGAGAGATCGTGACAGTTTCTCTACACCGAAAGCACAGTCCGCCCGAGTCCGGAGGTAGCTTGACAAACTACCATTCCGGCCGTGAACGGCCGCTAGTTTTCATCCAATGGTTATCTCTTTCCTCTCCCCTTCGTTGTAATGTTTGAATCTTTTAAACTTGACTCTCATGTTATTTGGTTTAAATGAAACGAATGTTTCCCCTCTTTTCATCATTACTTGCTTGTGAATCGCTTCGCCTACACTCATCCACTCACTCGCTCACGCACCCAAGGTGTTCGCTCCGCGTTAGCAAGAGCTAACGACGTTTGTGAAGAGGTGTTTGCAACCCTCACCTTCCCGCACTAGAGCACGCTCCATCCGCCTCACGAAGCACGGCATCGCGGTCGTTGCATCCATCTCGCCTTGCGAAGCGGTGCTTTCGACCCGCATTTCCTTCATTGTTGTTAAGAGTAGGAAAATAAAACCCAACCAAAACCCACCTCTTTTTGTGTTTATTCACGCTTGTGTAACAATAGTCACACAACGCGATTCGTTCACCCAACCTGCATTCCTCAAGAGACCGAGACTCGGGGATCATATTCCCAAACTTTATTACTTGTGTAACAGTCTCCCCAGCATACAGCTCGCAAGGACGACCGCCGGCACCCCCAGCATCCAGCTCGAAAGGGTTCAGCCTAACCAAATGGGCTGCAGCCCATGCACCCCAACCCCTCTCTGTCCCACCACTAGGGCACAGTGGGTTGTTGGAGACCGCAGCCCCCCTTTTCATGAGGAATGATTCAGTTAAGCGGCAGCGCAGGGACTTCCCAGGAGGTCACCCATCCCGTGACTACTCCAGCCCAAGCACGCTTAACTATTGAGTTCTTTCATTCCTCATCACCAATTGAGTTGCAGATCAATTGGTGATGAGGAATGAAAGAACTCAATAGTTAAGCGTGCTTGGGCTGGAGTAGTCACGGGATGGGTGACCTCCTGGGAAGTCCCTGCGCTGCCGCTTAACTGAATCATTCCTCATGAAAAGGGGGACCGCGGTCTCCAACAACCCACTGTGCCCTAGTGGTGGGACAGAGAGGGGTTGGGGTGCATGGGCTGCAGCCCATTTGGTTAGGCTGAACCCTTTCGAGCTGGATGCTGGGGGTGCCGGCGGTCGTCCCTGCAAGCTGTATGCTGGGGAGACCGTTACAAAGATTGCACATAGGAGAAATCACGTTAAATTGTCCATCGAACGAGATGCTTAGGGCCAACCTTTCTAATTAAACACTTTTCTTATGTAGCCTCCGGTAAATGTTCCCAACCGGAGAACGATTCCCCATGTTCAGGTCGTGATTCCCCCAGTGCAAGATGAAGTCCCTCCGGAACAGGCTACGGTACCCCCACTGCAAGACGAAGTACCTCCCGCACAGAATGCGGTCCCTCCCCCACCGGCTCCCGTCCAGTTCCAACAAACGGAGCTGGGTCAGACCCTGACCGCTATCCTGCAGGCTTTTACTCAGCAACAGGTCCCACTTCAGGCCCCCAACCCAGGGGCAAACTGGTTGAGCGTCTTCCGGGGTCTCTCCCCCCCATCTTACACAGGATCTGAGTCAGTGGTGCAAACGGAGGAATGGCTGGATGCAATCCAGGAAATGCTGGCAGGGGAATCTTTCAGTATTGGATTACCAGCGGGAGTTCTCTCACCTGGCTCGCTTCGCTACATCACATCAAATAAGCGACTCTGGGTACGCCAAGAGGTTCTTCAAGGGCCTACGAGACGATCTCAGACACTCCCTACAATATGTGGCGGACTCCAGTTTAGCCCGAATCAGCGAAGCAGCAAGAAGACTGGAGGCAGATCAGCAAATGGTGAAGGGCCGAGGAAAAAGGCCAGCGGAAGATGGAAACGAGAATAGAGGACGGGACCACTGACAGCGCGGTGGATTCATTAGACATCAAAGAGGCAGAGGACAACCTCATCCAGACCCCCGACCGGACCAGAGACCCCCGGCTGTACTTGCACCTCAGCCGTTGCGGATACAGGGGCCCCGAGAACAAGAAGGTGGAGCACATCCCCCGCCAGTGTGTTTCTGGTGTCACCAACCAGGACATGTGCAGGCTCACTGCCCTCAGAGATGGGGTAACCCCCCACCCCTACCTATAGCAGCACCACCGGTACAACAAATCAGGGGCCGAGGCCGAGGACGTGGACGAGGTCGAGGGCCACCGGGTAGAGGCAGGCAGCCGGAGCAAATGTATGCACTGGATCTTGCCGAACCCAGAAATCCAGAGGATGTGATCACAGGTACCTCAGTTTTCCCTACATAATTGTTTAATTACCTGCCGATCTTTAGCTTACGTCAAACAATAAACTAAAATCGCAAAATCACCCAGGTATAGTGCTAGTATGTAAAAAGCCTGCGTACACCCTTTTCGATACGGGCGCCTCCCACTCATTCGTTTCGGCGGAATTCGTGGACGACTTGGACCAAGTACAACACTTCGAAGGCGTCGAAAGGAAGGTGCGACTGGCGGACGGGTCAGAGATAGAAACATGTGCTAAGTGCAACATGAATGTGGAGATCGGAGGGAAGATGTTCGAAGCGCCGGCAACACTGCTAAAGATGAAGGGCTACGATCTAATCTTAGGCATGAACTGGCTATACTGGAACCACGCCAAGATCGATTGTCAGGCAAAGAAAATCATGCTAAAACACGAGGGCGACGATGTGGTGATCGAAGGTATTAAACATATCTCTCGTCGTTTAATCTCATCAATTCAAGCTGTCAAGGCCCACTTGCAAGGAGATGAAGTCTTCATGATCTGCTTTGAAATGAAGGAGGAAAGTAATCCCCTGACTGATATTCCCGTAGTTCAAAATTTTCCTGATGTCTTCCCAGAAAAACTACTCGGACTACCGCCACACAGGGAAAAGGACTTCCAAATTCAACTAGTACCAGGAGCAAAACCGGTGTCTCGGGCACCATATAGAATGGCACCAAGAGAATTGGCTGAGTTCAGGACTCAACTCCAGGAACTGGTGGACTCAGGGTTCGTCAGACCAAGTTCATCACCCTGGGGAGCACCGGTACTATTTGTAAAGAAGAAGGATGGGTCACTTCGTCTCTGCATCAACTACCGAGAGCTGAATCGGCTGACGGTACGAAACACATATCCGCTACCGAGGATTGATGAGCTATTTGACCAGCTACAGGGGGCCTTCTGGTTCTCTAAGCTTGATTTGAGGTCCGGATACTATCAGTTGCGAATACGAGAGGAAGATATCCCAAAGACGGCCTTCAGTTCTCGTTACGGATTATATGAATTTACAGTGATGCCATTCGGGCTCACGAATGCTCCCTCTGCATTCATGAGCTTAATGAACCATGTATTCGAACCTTACCTAGATAGGTTCGTTATCGTGTTTATTGATGACATCTTAATCTACTCCAAAACAAGGGAGGAGCATACCCAACACTTGACTCAAGTCTTGAGCAAGTTACGGCAACATCAAATGTATGCAAAGTTCTCGAAGTGCAAATTTTGGCTACAGGAGGTGGCTTTCCTAGGGCACGTGATCAGTGGGGCCGGGTTGGCAGTGGATCCGGCCAAGGAACGGGCAGTAAGGGATTGGCCGCAACCGAAGTCGGCCTCGGATGTCCGCAGCTTCCTGGGACTAGCCGGATATTATCGTAAGTTCGTGGAGGGATTTTCAAGGATTGCACTTCCCCTCACGTCGTTAACAAAGAAGGATGCTGCATTTGTGTGGACAGACAAGTGTGAGGCAGCCTTTCAGGAGTTGAAGAACCGACTCACCACATCCCCCATTCTTACCCTCCCATCCGGAAAGGAGGGATTTCAAATCTACACCGACGCATCTTATCAAGTAATGGGTGCCGTCCTCATGCAACATGGTCATGTGATTGCTTATGCCTCGAGACAATTAAAGAAACATGAACAAAATTATCCGGTACACGACTTAGAGCTCGGAGCAGTGGTTTTTGCCTTGAAGATTTGGAGGCACTACTTATATGGGGTTCATTGCGAGATCTTCTCGGATCACAAGAATCTCAAGTACATCGACACCCAGAAGGACTTGAATCTACGCCAACGGAGATGGCTAGAGTTCTTGTGTGACTATCAATACACAATGCACTATCACCCCGGGAAGGCAAACACGGTAGCAGACGCACTCAGCCGAAGAGCGAGTACATCCGACACGGAACCTCGATTAATGGTTATGGAACTGATAAGGGTACTTCAGGACACGCAAGTCACACTGATATCTAAGGCCAACCCCGAGACCTATGCAGAATACTTGGCAGCCATGAGCATGACCTGCGACATTCAAGATCGCATTAAATTTGGGCAAAGACAAGATGCATCATTGGAACCAGTGTTTGTGGCCCTGGAGTCAGGCCCCTCCGGGAACTTTACCTTGTGTGATGGTCTCATTCACTTCCGTGGGCGGATACTCATACCACAAGGAGACAGGATTCGGGAAGATATCATGGCTGAGGCACATAATAGCAAGTACTCCATACATCCGGGCGTCTCCAAAATGACGACGGATCTGAGAAAGTCAATGTACTGGCCCGGTATGAAGAAAGACATCGCTCGTTTTGTGACGCACTGTGTATCTTGTCAGCAAGTGAAGGCAGAATGCAAGAAGACAGGGGGACTATTGCAGCCTCTACCTGTGCCTGAGTGGAAGTTTGATGACATATCCATGGACTTCGTGCATGGGCTACCTCGCTCCCACTCCGGGAATGACTCAGTATGGGTGATTGTTGACAGGCTGACGAAGGTGGCTCGGTTTATTCCATTCAGGAAGGGTGCTCCGGTCGGAACGTTAGTACGACTATTTGTAGAGAAATTTGTTCGGTACCACGGAGTCCCTAAGTCGATCGTGTCCGATAGGGATGGCCGGTTCACGTCTCGGGAATGGAAGGCTGTTCAAGCCTATCTGGGATCTCGGCTGACCTTCAGCACCGCCTTCCACCCTCAGACAGATGGTCAAACTGAACGTACAATTCGGACGATGGAAGACCTACTACGCCTCTGCATTCTGGACCGCAACGAACCTTGGGAAAGGTTGCTGCCACTCGCCGAATTTTCTTACAATAATAGCCATCAATCCAGCATCGGCATGGCCCCCTACGAAGCATTGTATGGTCGTAAATGCAGAACCCCAATGTCATGGGTTCAGGATGATTTTCCAGGGGTGCCAGGGTCGAAGTTTGAAGAGGACACGGACGCTCTGGTGCGACTAATTCGGGAACGGATGCTAGAAGCCCAGAGTCGACAGGCCAAATATTACGACGCGCGGCATCGTAAGGTAGAATTTTGGGTGGGAGACAAGGTGTTTCTGAAGGTATGTCCAGTGCACGGTGTCACACGGGTACGGAGGTTAAAGAAGCTCAGTCCTAGGTATATGGGACCTTACAAGATCCTGGAGCGGATTGGCCCTCTGGCATACCGACTGGAGCTACCGCCAAAATTAGAGAACCTGCACGACGTCTTCCACGTCTCTTCGCTCCGGAAGGCTCTGCTTAAGCCAGAACAACAGATCACTCGTACCTCAGGCCCAGTAGACACAGATCGGTCAGTCCGTTTGGAGCCTACCCGGATTGACGACTCCAGCATCCGGGTTCTACGACGAAAGAAGGTGCCATTAGTAAAGGTCCTTTGGTCCAACCACGGGCAGGAGGAACATACTTGGGAACCACTGGATCTAATGCAGCAACGCTACCCGAAACTATTTGAATCAGGTAAAACTCGATTGCAAGAATGTATTTGATTTTCATTTTATTGTGCTTGATCTGAAAACCCATACACCCGATCCTAAATTTCGGGGACGAAATTGTTTTGTTTTGTATTGGGATTTATAACATCCCCCAAACTACTAGGCCCCTAGATGATTTTTGTCATGACAAGTCATGACAAAAATAGGATAAGTGACCTAGAACCCTATGATGAAAATGGAAGAAGTGAAAAACACATGGTGTGCACTTAGCCATCATGATCCACCCTAATGAGAAGTGAACCAAAAGGGAGGATAAAATATCTTGTAAACCCCACATAACCATGAATAGTTCATATGGTGAGTTAAGTACACAAAGTGGGCCAGGAAGGCCCTATGAACTCATTAAAATGGGAAGGAATGCACTTTGGGGTGCAAATAGCAAAAATGGATGTCCTAGCCTAGAGGTGACCAAAAAACTTCAAAAAGCCAACATAACCTCACCATGATCCCTATGACCAACTAGGAGGGCAAGTAGGCCACTAGGGACCCTTGGGGTCAACCAATTTGGTCAAATTGACCAAAAGTCAACTGTGAGCAATCTTAGGTCAAATCACCATAATCAAGGGCAATTGAACCCCAATTGATCAAATTGAAGCCACTCTCCTATGGCAACCTCCCTAAGGGACCTAATGGACCCAAAAGCCCCATCATAGGGCCATCAATTTGGGGAAATTGGGTCAATTTCTTAAGAGCCCCAAATTGACCTAAAAGGTGCTAAAACCCAAATTAATCTTCAAGGGACTTAGAATGACCAAATTGATCACCACCAAAACCTAAAGGGAGTATGTGAGACCTAAAGGGAGCATAGTGTTCATCCAACCATGGAGAGTTAGGGCAAAATCAACAAACACCCAAATTACCCCTATAGGCAATTAAGTGCACTCAAGCCCCAATTGACCCCACCTTGAATCAATTCTTTGTAGAGTAGGTCCATAGGGTCTTAGGGAGCAATGTGGGTCAATCATATTGAGGGTGTGAGCTTGAGTCAAGCCCCAAACCTAAAAAATCCCCAATTTGCCCTATTTGGGTCAAGTGAGCCCAAAGCTCAAATCAAGTGGGCTTAGCCAACCCCATGACTCCAATAACCAGCCCTCATGATAACTGAACCCTAAGACCACTGAAAATTCGAAATGGAGGGATTAATGGTAAGAAATTTGGACTTGAAATGGGGGAAAAAGACAAAGGGGACATGGAGGAGGAAATTAGGGAGTGGGTGCCAAATGGCACCCCATTATCATTCCCCAAGCTCTTCTCCCAGCAGGGGGAGTAATTCCCGTCAGTTTTGGGTAGTGGGGAGGAGGTTTGGATTGGCTGCCATGGGTGGCAAGGAGGTTGGTCGAATGGCCTTAATGGCAGCCGGCCATATACACTCCCTCCCACTCTTTTCTCCCTCTCACTACGTTCAGAACTCCCAGAGCAGTCGAGCCCCCTCTTCAGAAGAAGTTTTCGAGCTCAGCCGCACAGAAAACGCCATGGATGCCGGGAATAGGAACGCGACCTTCCTCCGCCGCAACACCCGCCGCCAAGGCCGTGCTCAGGCAAGTTCCTTTCCCCCTCCATCTGTGCTAGTATCTAGACTTCCTTAGGAGAGACATCGGGCTCAATTGAGCCCGATCCCATGCGAGAACGAGGGAGAAATCCCGAGCTTTTCTTCTTGCTCAGAATCACCGGAGAGGGGTTCTCAGGCGGACGTGTCGCCGCCTGGCGTTAGCCACCACCTCAACGGAGGTGGTGGAGGCGGTGGCCGGCGGTGGAGGGTCGTGGATGGCCTGGAATTGAAGGAGGAAGGCGGTCCAGGCGGGATCGATCCCAGCCGTCGGCTGTCGAGGACGATGATGGGCTGCCGTTGGATCTGCGCTGAAATTCGCGCTGGATTGATTTAATATAGCTATTTTATTTATTCTGGTAATTGCATTTTCTGTCACACTTTGACATGTTTATTCATGTTGAATTTTAAGGCCTTTAGATGCCATATTGAGAAAAATCGCCAGAGACAACTTTTGTAGGCTTGGATGTCTACTCTCATTTGGAAGTGGAATCAAGTCATTTGGTTAACTGTAGGACTCACAGCACTCATTCTAGTGAGGCTGGTCAAAACTCAAACCAGATCTTTAAACTAGTGTAACTCTTAAATGACAAATCTGATGAAGTTGATATTTTGTCCATGCATGCATGTGACCTAAATTTAGCTTAGGTAAAAATATCAGAATTTTAGGAGGTACTTTTTCTAAGGTTTTGTTCAAAACTTAGGAAATTAAATAAATGATATTTTTGGGGTTATATAACTCCAACTGACCCCAAATTTGGGGGGATAACCTTATCTAGGTACTAGCAACTCATGGTTAAAATTTGAGGTCAAATGGATCTCTGCATGTAGAGGAATTTCAAATTGTTTGTCCTTACTCTTATGTGATTTGGTGTGCCAATAGACAAAGTCTATTGTTGTATTTTCAGAAGAGAAGGCTTGGTGTTAGCCTCTGAAGCTTAGGCAGCACCTTCATAATATAAAACATGCCACTCCAATGAATGGTGGGGACCCTAAAGACCAAAAACCCCTTACTTTGATTTAACATGACTTAGGTCACATAATGTTGTCCATGGAAAAAATTTCATGGGAAAACTTATGGAAAAATATGAAACTCTGGGGATCACCTTGTAACATCATTTAGGACCTCTGGAAATCTTGTGTGAATTGTTAGATATTGTTTACTTGAAAATCATGATAAATTACCTTATGTTGCCTTTTTAATTAAATGAGATTTTTGTGATGAAAAGTATTTGGGGATTGTGCAAACCATGGAAAATCATGTGAAATCTAGTTTTGAACTTCTGAGATTTTTGGTAGAATTATTGGATGAATATTACTTAGCAAAATTCCATAAATATGGTTTGTCACACTTCTCAATTTATAGGATTTTTATGTAGTTTGCATGCTATTTTTGAAGGCCTTAGAGGCCATATCATGAAAAGTTGGCAGAGACAACTTTTGTAGCTCTTGATGTCTACTTTCTGTAGGATTTGAGATCAAGTGATTTGGAGCTCTACAGCTCCTTGTAGAGCCATTTTTTTCTAGGTCTGCTCTTTATGTCTATTGGCAAACCACAATAATTCTGCCTAGGATTTTTAAGTAGTTTGCATGCTATTTTTGAAGGCCTTAGAGGCCATATCATGAAAGGTTGGCAGAGACAACTTTTGTAGCTCTTGATGTCTACTTTCGGTATGATTTGAGATCAAGTGATTTGGAGTTCTACAGCTCCTTGTAGAGCCATTTTTCTAGGTCTGCTCTTTATGTCTATTGGCAAACCACAATAATTCTGCCTAGGATTTTTAAGTAGTTTGCATGCTATTTTTGAAGACCTTAGAGGCCATATCATGAAAAGTTGGCTGAGACAACTTTTGTAGCTCTTGATGTCTACTTCCTGTAGGATTTGAGATCAAGTGATTTGGAGTACTACAGCTCCTTGTAGAGCCATTTTTCTAGGACTGCTCTTTATGTCTATTAGCAAACCACAATAATTCTGCCTAGGATTTTTAAGTAGTTTGCATGCTATTTTTGAAGGCCTTAGAGGCCATATCATGAAAAGTTGGCTGAGACAACTTTTGTAGCTCTTGATGTCTACTTCCTGTAGGATTTGAGATCAAGTGATTTGGAGCATTACAGCTCCTTGTAGAGCCATTTTTCTAGGACTGCTCTTTATGTCTATTAGCAAACCCCAATAATCCTGCCTAGGATTTTTAAGTAGTTGCATGCAATTTTTGAAGGCCTTAGAGGCCATATCATGAAAAGTTGGCAGAGACAACTTTTATAGCTCTTGATGTCTACTTCCTGTAGGATTTGAGATCAAGTGATTTGGAGCACTACAGCTCCTTGTAGAGCCATTTTTCTAGGATCTGGTGTTTTTATACTAATATGGTGCTATAATAATTTTCCCAGAATTGATTGAAGTCTTAACATAGCACTTGTAGTGTAAACCCTTATACGCACACCAAATGTAATAAATGATAATTAAGGGTAAATATCACTTGGAATAATATGAGACTTAGGATCTGGTGTTTTTAGACTAATATGGTGCTTTAATAATTTTCCCAGAAATTATTGAAGTCTTAGCATAGCACTTGTAGTGTAAACCCTTATACGCACACCAAATGTAATAAATGATAATTAAGGGTAAATATCACTTGGAATAATATGAGACTTAGGATCTGGTGTTTTTAGACTAATATGGTGCTATAATAATTTTCCCAGAATTTATTGAAGTCTTAACATAGCACTTGTAGTGTAAACCCTTATACGCACACCAAATGTAATAAATGATAATTAAGGGTAAATATCACTTGGAATAATATGAGACTTAGGATCTGGTGTTTTTAGACTAATATGGTGCTATAATAATTTTCCCAGAATTTATTGAAGTCTTAACATAGCACTTGTAGTGTAAACCCTTATACGCACACCAAATGTAATAAATGATAATTAAGGGTAAATATCACTTGGAATACTATGAGACTTAGGATCTGGTGTTTTTAGACTAATATGGTGCTATAATAATTTTCCCAGAATTTATTGAAGTCTTAACATAGCACTTGTAGTGTAAACCCTTATACGCACACCAAATGTAATAAATGATAATTAAGGGTAAATATCACTTGGAATAATATGAGACTTAGGATCTGGTGTTTTTAGACTAATATGGTGCTATAATAATTTTCCCAGAATTTATTGAAGTCTTAGCATAGCACTTGTAGTGTAAACCCTTATACGCACGCCAAATGTAATAAATGATAATTAAGGGTAGATATCACTTGGAATAATATGAGACTCAGATTTTGGTGTTTTTAGACCAGTGTTATGACATGGTAATTTTCCCTGAGTTTATTGAGATCATAATCTAATACTTGGTGTGTAAATCTCTATTTGCATATCTCCTACTATTAATAGAAACTATGACTTAAGATTCCCTAGAGAATTTATGAAATTAGGATATGAGGTTGTTAGACCACCACTCATTGCGAACCTATGGTAATAATTGGAACTCGTTTGGGTATGATGTGATCAAGATCGCACCATAGGATTCAAATCTAGATCAACCTTATTTCGGTCTGCGAATAGTGAAACTGATTTATATGAATTAGACCACCACTGACCTTCACACATAGTACTGTTAACTCTTTATTAATTATGAAGGCCCAGATTATTTGGAAGAGAATCTCTAAGGGCATCTTGGGAAATAAGGATTGGGGTGCGTTTAGCAAAGCTATAGGTGTATGAGTTTACCGTGATATGAAAAGGAGGTTAGACCTCATCAAGGGTCACACACACACAACTTGTCGTAGTAAGTGATTATATGAAAGTAGAATTGACCTTAACCGGGTGAGCCATCTAGGGTAAGACTCAAGGGTGAAGTCGAAAAACATCTAAGGCAAACCCCGGGTTAAGGATGTCGAAGAATAGGAGTGTGGGTCCAAGAAAGGTTGAGAATGCTAATTGAATGTGTGCAGTTCCTCGGTGAAAAAAAAAAGGAACTCGAGCTTAGAATGTGACGACGGGAGAGTCAGCACCCGGTCACAATTAGTGGTGTTGGAGTTCAAAAGAACTCCCCCGCTCCTAGGAGCCAAGCTTAACTCATCTTAGAGAATTAATGTAATTGGAGAGGAAAATGGGGATCAAGTAGAAAGGGGAGATACCAACAAGATTAAGTGCCTTGGGAAGAGGAAGTTCGGGGTGTCAGCCCGTCACACTTCCTAGTACCGCTGCGAGCCCCTCACCGGGTAACCCTCCGGAAGTTCCAAGGCTAACCCTAAATCTTCTAAGATCAACTAAATTATAGACAAAACTAGTTAAGTAGGAAAACTTGCCAAGTTAACTCCCATCCCGAACTAGAACGGGTTATAAGGATGGACTGGGATAGTCTAGCGAGTGATAGGCTCGTAGTTCAAATATAAGACTAGTGTAGTCTAGCGAGCGGTAGGCTCGTAGTTCAAATATAAGACTAGTGTAGTCTAGCGAGCGGTAGACTCGTAGTTCAAATATAAGACTAGTGTAGTCTAGCGAGCGGTAGGCTCGTAGTTTAAATACAAGACTAGTGTAGTCTAGCGAGCGGTAGGCTCGGGTTATAAGGAAGGACTGGGATAGTCTAGCGAGCGGTAGGCTCGTATTTTCAAATATAAGACTAGTGTAGTCTAGCGAGCGGTAGGCTCGTAGTTTAAATACAAGACTAGTATAGTCTAGCGAGCGGTAGGCTCGTAGTTCAAATATAAGACTAGTGTAGTCTAGCGAGCGGTAGGCTCGTAGTTTAAATACAAGACTAGTGTAGTCTAGCGAGCGATAGGCTTGGGTTATAAGGAAGGACTGGGATAGTCTAGCGAGCGGTAGGCTCGTAGTTCAAATATAAGACTAGTGTAGTCTAGCGAGCGGTAGGCTCGTAGTTTAAATACAAGACTAGTGTAGTCTAGCGAGCGGTAGGCTCGGGTTATAAGGAAGGACTGGGATAGTCTAGCGAGCGGTAGGCTCGTAGTTTAAATACAAGACTAGTATAGTCTAGCGAGCGGTAGGCTCGTAGTTCAAATATAAGACTAGTGTAGTCTAGCGAGCGGTAGGCTCGTAGTTTAAATACAAGACTAGTGTAGTCTAGCGAGCGGTAGGCTCTACTTTATAAATGTTGATATAGAATTGCGAGCTGGATGCTCGGTAGTAAATGGCTAATACTTGTTGCTTGTGTATAAGATGTGGTGGGTCTTCGGTTCTGTCTTAGTCGTCACACCGACAGCAGTTCGTTGACTCGGCAGTGCTAGTGGTTGTACTGGGGCCAGGTTGTTTTACTGCGCGTCCGACGGGACGAATTCCCTAAACCCTGCCTGGCCAGTTCAGTTTAGTACGCAGGAGCTCGCGAGTACCGGGTACCGGTATCACAGCGTACGTTTGGGCCTAGGTCTGGTAGTGTGACTTACCCACCTAGGTGAGGAGACGCCCGCTCCTCTGCCACCGTTTGACCACGACGGGAGGTGCCCGAGAGGTTAGCTACCTCCGAAAAGTGGGAACTAAAGGTCTGTACGTACAGAGTCGTGTGTGTGAGTTGCATGTGTATGAAATAATAATACAAACATTGCATCATTGCATTGCATATCATAGCATAGCATTTCTGCATAAACAGAGACCTCATCGTATAAATCAGTGTGGGCTCTTTTATACGATGAGTTTATACCTTCCAGATCCCTTAGCTTATGTGCCTTTGTGCACGCATATAAGTTAAGGTTAATTTTCCTAGCTGCTCTTCATATTACTTTACTTGCTCATATTGCTGCTATCGTAGCTTTCTCCTATTGTTTGCTCTTGTTACAAACCAAATTGTAGAACTGCTAGAGTAATCTTAATTAGTGTACTCCTGCTAGCTAGAAGCTACTTATCTTTTGCTTGATATACATTACTAGTTTTACCACCTGTCACCTGCTTCCTTGATTTACCCCTTGATGTCCTCCGTTTCCTCCTCCCGCACGGTGCCTAGGAGTCGCGGGTGGAGGCGGTGAGGAATATGCTGAGTCTTTTAGACTGACGGTCAGTGGACCCTATTATTACAGGAGCACCAGGAAGAGCAGGTCAACCCCCAGAGGGTGGTGCCTGAGACGGTGAACAGGCCCGGAGTTGGACTCTCAGCTGCCGCCGGGAGAGCGCCGGTAAGCAAGACCCCACATATACCTACGCTACACATCTACCCAGGTCAGAAGCCGGAGTTATATGCCATTGAGGGAGTCGAGCCTTGTGGATGCTTAGATTGTTATATCTTCGCCAGGAGAGAGGCGAAGAAAGCATCCGAGGACCGGGCCTAGGCCCATGTTGTACTTTTATTCTAATTTCCGCACTCTGATGTACTCTTACCGCCCAGAACCGTCGTCTTGCGGCGAGACCATTACACCCGATGGTCGCCGCCACAATACGCCGATCCTGCCGGCTATTCAACCTAATCCAGGCCAACCACAATTCATAGTAATTAGAAGCGAATAGAAGCAACAAGTCCACAAATCACATTAAGCATAGAAATTATATGATTACAATGTCCCCGATGAGAATTAAAGTAAAAGAGAACTAAACGAATAAGGGCTTATGCCCAGTACATGTTTAAGTATGGTGATACAACACTCTCTCTCTACCTCAATGCGGAAGCCATCAATTCTGCCTTCAAACATCTGTAGCTGCTGCTGCGACGACGTGTAGAGGTTGACGTGCTCCATCCCATCTTCCTATCCTGTCTCCTAAACGGGGTCCTGCTGCTCCAGTACATCATCCCTAGAATGATAAGGTCCACTGACCGTCAGTCTAAAAGACTCAGCATATTCCTCACCGCCTCCACCCGCGACTCCTAGGCACCGTGCGGGAGGAAGAAGCGGAGGACAAACAAGGGGTGATTCAAGAAGCAGGTGACAAGTGGTAAAACCATCAATGTACATAATTACAGAACGTTAAATGGTAACGATTCTACGCTAGCAGAGTAAAGTATGACAGCAATATGTACAAGACGATGCACTATAAGAAGCAAATATAATAGACAAGAGCAGCTACAAAAGTAACCTTAACTTACATGCACACACGAAGGCACATAAGCTAAGGGATCTGGCAAACAATAAACTTATCGTATAAAAGAGCCCACACTGATTTATACGATGAGGTCTCCATTTATGCAATAAGTAAAAGGCGATGTAAGGTAAGAAGCAAATAAATACGAGCATCTACGAAAGTAACCTTAACTTATATGCACACACGAGGGCACATAAGCTAAGGGATCTGGAAAGTATAAACTCATCGTATAAAAGAGCCCACACTGATTTATATGATGAGGTCTCTATTTATGCAGAAATGCTATGCTATGATATGCAATGCAATGATGCAATGTTTGTATTAATATCTCATACACATGCAACTCACCCACACGACTCTGTACGTACAGACCTTTAGTTCCAACTTTTCGGAGGTAGCTAACCTCTCGGGCACCTCCCGTCGTGGTCAAACGGTGGCAGAGGAGCGGGCGTCTCCTCACCTAGGTGGGTAAGTCACACTACCTGACCTAGGCCCAAACGTACGCTGTGATACCGGTACCCAGTACTCACGAGCTCCTGCGTACTAAACTGAATTGGCCAGGCAGGGTTTAGGGGATTCGTCCCGTCAGACGCGCAGTAAAACAACCTGGCCCCAATAAAACCACTAGCACTGCCGAGTCAATGAACTATTGTCGGTGTGACGACTAACACAGAACTGAAGACCCACCACATCTTACACACAAGTAACATGTATTAGTTAATTACTACTGAGCCTCCAGCTCACATATTTACATCAACATTTATAAAGAAGAGCCTACCGCTCGTCAGGCTATACCAGCCTTATATTTAAACTACGAGTATACCACTCACTAGACTATACCGGTCTTATGTATAAAATACGAGCTTACCGCTCGCTAGACGACACTAGTCTTATATATAAAATACGAGCTTACCGCTCGCTATACTATACAAGTCTTATATATAAAATACGAGTTTACCGCTCGCTAGACTATCCCAGTCCTTCCTTATAACCCGATCCTACCGCTCGCCGGACTCTCCCAGTCCATTCTTATAACCCGAGCCTACCGCTTGCCGGACTATCCCAGTCCTTCCTTATAACCCGAGCCTACAGCTCGCCGGACTATCCCAGTCCATCCTTATAACCCGAGCCTACCGCTCGCCGGACTCTCCCAGTCCATCCTTATAACCCGAGCCTACCGCTCGCCGGACTCTCCCAGTCCATCCTTATAACCCGAGCCTACCGCTCGCCGGACTCTCCCAGTCCATCCTTATAACCCGAGCCTACCGCTCACCGGACTATCCCAGTCCTTCCTTATAACCCAAGCCTACCGCTCGCCGGACTATCCCAGTCCATCCTTATAACCCGATCCTACCGCTCGCCGGACTCTCCCAGTCCATTCTTATAACTCGAGCCTACCGCTCGCCGGACTATCCCAGTCCTTCCTTATAACCGTTCCGGTTTGGGACGGATGTTAACTTGTTAAGTTCTACTACTTAACTAGTCTTGTCTATAATTTAGTTGATCTTAGAAGCTTTAGGGTTAGCCTTGGACTTCCGGAGGGTTACCCGGTGAGGGACTCGCAGCGGTACTAGGAAGTGTGGCGGGCTGACACCCCGAACTTCCTATTCCCAAGGCAATTAATCTTGTTGGTATCTACCCCTATTTACTTGATCCCCAATTTCCTCTCCAATTACTCAAATTCCTAAGATGAGTTAAGCTTGGCACCTAGGGTGGGGGAGTTCCCCTGAACTGCAACACCACCAGCTGTGACCGGGTGCTGACTCTCCCGTCATCACATTCTAGCTCGAGTTCCCTTCTTCACCGAGGAACTGCACACATATACTTGGCATTCTTAACCTTACTCGGGCCCACACTCCTATTCTTCGACATCCTTAACCCGGGGTTTGCCTTAGAGGTTTCCCGACTTCACCCTTGAGTCTTACCCTAGCTGGCTCACCCGGCTATGGTCAATTCTACTTTCATATAATCACTTACTACGAAAAATTGTGTGTGTGTGGCCCTTGATGAGGTCTAACCTCCTTTTCATATCACTGAAAACTCATACACATATAGCTTTGCTAAACGTACCCCAATCCTTATTTCCCAAGATGCCCTTAGAGGTGCTCTTCCAAATAATCTGAGCCTTCATAATTAATAAAGAGTTAACAGTTCTATGTGTGAAGGTCAGTGGTGGTCTAATTCATGTAAATCAGTTTCACTATTCGCATACCGAAATAAGGTTGATCTAGATTTGACTCCTTTTGGTGCGATCTTGATCACATCATATCCAAACGAGTTCCAATTATTTCCATAGGTTCGCAATGAGTGGTGATCTAACAACCTCAAATCCTAATTTCATAAATTCTCTAGGGAATCTTAAATCATAGTTTCTATTAAAAATAGGAGGTGTACAAATAGAGATTTCTACATCGAGTGCCAACTAACGATCTCCATTAATTCAGGTAAATTCACTATAACATAGTATTGGTCTAAAAACCTCAAACCCCAAGTTTCACATTTTTACAGGGATAATTAACCATAATTTCTATTTAACCTAAATGGGGTGCAACTAAGGGTTTGCATTACAAGTATTAGGTTATGACCTCAATAAATTTTGGTAAAATTACCATAGCACCAAATTGGTCTAAAAATACCAGATCCTAAGTCTCATATTATTCCTAGAAATATTTACCCTTAATTATCATTTATTACATTTGGTGTGCGTATAAGGGTTTACACTACAAGTGCTATGTAAAGACTTCGATAAATTCTGGGAAAATTACCATAGGCTTATATTAGCATTATGACCTAATGTGATTTATCTCAAATTTATCAGACATATAAAAACTCAATATTTGCACAAAATTCATAAAGGGTATATTTGTAAATTCATCTATTTTTATCATGAAATATTTCCCAAAAATTCTCAAAAAACTCCTGCTACCAAAATAATGAAATCAAATACTAAATACTAAGTTTCACATCATCACATTTCAGATGACCCCCTTTTCATTTTATAACCTAAATTAGGGGTAATTTAGTAAATTCCACATCTTGGGATTTTTGTACCCAAAAATCCCCAAATAACTTTTGGGAAGGCATATTGCTGCCAAGGACCCATGTCCAACATTTCAAGCCATTGGGTTAACCCCCAAGGCTTGGGGCTCACTCCACCCAAAAATTGCTAAGGGCACACATTTAAGGTCCTTAGCCTAGCACTTGCATGGCTCATAACTCCACATGCACAAGAGCAAATGGTCTCAAATTTTTACCAGTGATATAGATATATATAAAGAACTTACCACCCAAATTTGGGGGTGTTTGGAGTTATACAACTCCATAAATATCAAATATTTACTTTTCCTGATAAATGGAATACCTCAATGGATATGCATCCAAAAATTCTCAAATTAAAACCCTAGGTGTGTCTTCATACCCTGCATGTATGGTAGAAAAATCAAGGGTTTTGGTTAGGCCAATTGAAAGATATAGCCTTTTTAATTTCTGCCCTACACAAGGAGCAGTCCTAGGAAAGAGGGTGCCCTGATGTCCACAGTGCACCAAATCAGATGATTAAGGTGGCAAATGAAAGTGACCCCATAGGGCTACAAAGTTTGTCTCTGCCCCTTTTGCAAACATGGCCTCTAAGGCCTTCAAAATTGCTTGCAAACGACTTAAAAATCCTAGACAGAATTATTATGGTTTGCCAATAGACATAAAGAGCAGTCCTAGGAAAATGGCTCTACAAGGAGCTGTAGTGCTCCAAATCACTTGATCTTAAATCCTACAGAAAGTAGACATCAAGAGCTACAAAAGTTGTTTCAGCCAACCTTTCAAGAAATAGCCTCTAAGGCCTTCAAAAATTGCATGCAAACTACTTAAAAATCCTAGACAGAATTATTATGGTTTGCCAATAGACATAAAGAGCAGTCCTAGGGAAATAGCTCTACAAGGAGCTGTAGTGCTCCAAATCACTTGATCTCAAATCCTACAGAAAGTAGACATCAAGAGCTACAAAAGTTGTCTCAGCCAACTTTTCAAGATATAGCCTCGAAGGCCTTCAAAAATTTCATGCAAACTACTTAAAAATCCTAGACAGAATTATTATGGTTTGCCAATAGACATAAAGAGCAGTCCTAGGAAAATGGCTCTATAAGGACAGCTAGTGCTCCAAATCACTTGATCTTAAATCCTACAGAAAGTAGACATCAAGAGCTACAAAAGTTGTCTCAGCCAACTTTTCAAGATATAGCCTCTAAGGCCTTCAAAAATTGCATGCAAACTACTTAAAAAATCCTAGACAGAATTATTATGGTTTGCCAATAGACATAAAAAGCAAGTCCTAGGAAAATGGCTCTACAAGGAGCTGTAGTGCTCCAAATCACTTGATCTTAAATCCTACAGAAAGTAGACATCAAGCGCTACAAAAGTTGTCTCAGCTAACTTTTCAAGATATGGCCTCTAAGGCCTTCCAAAATTGCATGCAAACTACATAAAAAATCCTAGACAAGGTGAAATCAACAAGCAAGGTGGTATACAATAATTACATACAAGGTACATTTATACATATAGCAAAAGGTGACCAAAAGTGGAAGTATTAAACAAGCTAGATACTATAACCCACCATTTCCAATAAACCTAAAGGTGATGCATTCATTCATATCACATGCCTGGGTAAATCTCTTTCCAATGATGGAGCCATTGAGAGAGGTTCATCATACTCAAGTTTATGCTAAATGCACCCTTATTCATATACACTACTTTGCATGCATGTGAAAAACCCCAAACTCAAAGGGGCCATGATATTGAGTCCCCTAGCATGCATGGGAATAAAATCAGTGACATGCAAGGGATTTACACCTTCACTTTCACAAAAGAACTAAGAGCTAAAATTGCTAATTGCACCCCATTAACCCTTTGAGCCCTAAGCTTAAAATTGAGTCCCAGGAAAAACTACTCATGCAAATGGGATGAAACTTACACCAGAGGACATACATGCCCTAAAGGGGCCATCACCAAAATTTGAGATCATTAGGAGTTATATAACTCCAAATATCCCATTTATTTAATTTTCTAGGTTTTGAAAAAAACTATAGAAAAATTATCTCCCAAAAATCTGAAACTCAAACCTAAGCTAGGTATAGGGCACATGCATGCATAGCCAAAATAACAGCTTCATCAGATTTGTCATTTAAGAGTTATACTAATTTAAAGATCTGATTTGAGTTTTGACCAGCCTCACTAGAATGAGTGCTGTGGAGTCTACAGTTAACCAACTGACATGATTTCACTTTCATATGAAAGTAGACGTCCAGATCTACAATTCCTATCTCTGGGGATTTTTCGAAATATGGCTTCTAAGGGCCTCAAAATAAGCCTACAAAAATCGGGCAAAAGTGTGACAGAATAAGTATATAAATCCTTAATTATATGAAATTTATTAAAAACACTGTTCATCTTCTTCCCCAAAGACCCGAAATTTTCAGTGTACAGGGCTGATTTCGGACCCATTTTCCCGGCCACCTGGGCACTCCTTCGTCCGGCAAACACCACCATCTCCATCGTGGATGTGGGGGCTATGGATCCCCGGCGACGCCGCCACCGGCGGCGGCCCGTACGGCAGTTTGAGCTTGGGCTAAAATGCCCCCATTTTTCCGAAAATGAAAGAAGGAATCGTGCTCATTTGAGCTCGATCTCAACCCTAGAAGATCTAGAAAGCTAGCACAGATGGAGAGGGGAAGGAAACTTGCCTCAAACGAGCTTGATGGTGAAGTTTTCCCGGAATCGCCATGGCCGACCATCCAAGCTTGAGCTCCATGCCGATCTCTCCATTCTCCATCAAATGCTTCACTTCAAAGCTCTATTCCAACTCCTTTCCACCTTCTGAAGCTATTGGAGAGGTCAATTTTCGGATTGGAAGGCTCTTTAAGAAGTTGCCATGAAAAGGGGAATTTCGGCCAACATTGGTTTCTCCTCCCAGCTGCCATTTGGCATGGTTTCTGGCTGGAATTGCTGGGAAAACGCATGAGGAGTTCAGAGGAATCAATTGAGGAGGGAAATTGGGCCATGTGGAGCTTCCTCCATGATTTCATGGTTGTCCTCTTCCCAATTTGGGGGAAAATTCCAAATTACCCTTGCATGTCACTTAATTCCTGAAATCAGAGGGCATGGGAAGTAATTGAACATGTGGGCTGCTGCATGGACTTGGGTTGAGGTCATGGCCCATTGGGGTTTGGTTCAATTGGTTCAAAAATGCCCATTTGGCCCGATTTTGACCTTTGTTGACTTTTGGGGTTGACTTGGTCAACTGATGGGTTGACTGGTCCAAAGTGTTGGTCTTGAGTCCCTTGACACCGTCCAATGTTGATGGGGTCATGGTGATGCCCTAATTGGGCCAATTTGGCCAATAAATGTGATGTTGACCAAAATTGGGGAAGGTTTGACTTTGGTCAAATTGGCCAATTTTGGTGACCTATAGATGGGGAATTTAGAGTCATTGGGTCCCCCGTGATGTTATAAGACTAGGGGTGAAGTCAATTTGGCAAATTGAAGGTCAGTTTAGGGTTTTAGCATAAATAGATCGATTTGGGGCTTCTTAGTAATTGGCCCAATTTCCCAAATTGGCGGCCCCAAGATGGGGCTTTTGGGCCCATTAGGTCCCCTAGGGAGGTTGCCATATGAGGGTGGGTCCTATTTGATCATTTGGAGTTCAATTAACCTTATTTATGGAGGTTTGACCTAGGATAGCTCAAGGTTGACTTTTGGTCAATTTGACCAATTTGGTTGACCCCAAGGGTCTCTAGTGGTCTACTCACCTCCTTAGATGTCATAGGGGTCATGATGAGGTTATGTTGACTTATTGGAGTCTTTTGGTCACCTCTGGGCTAGGGCAACATTATTTGCTAAATGCACACCAATGTGTATTCCTTCTTAACTTATGGAATTCATGGGGCCTCCTTGGCCCATTCTGGTCTCTTAGAGCAATGTCATGACCTTGTCAAGACAAAATGCACCTTAGGGGTCTAGTTGTTTTGGGGATGTTACAAATCCCAATAAACGAAGAAACAATTTCGTCCCCGAAATTTAGGTTTAGGTCCACGGGAGTTAGAGTTCATGGATGATTTAGTTGTTTTAGTGCGGTATGACGCTCAATTAACATTGGGACTCGTTAGGTCTAATCCTCATTGGCTCGTCCTCGGTTTTCTCCCAAGTGCACTTTCGCTAAACCTCATCCTATTCGAGTTCAAGATCCCTTACCTGAGGGTTCTTAGACAATTCCCAATTGATGAAGACATCGTAGTGGAGGGAGTACATAAGTCGAAGTAAAGTCACACACTCACAAGGCGAGTGTAAGAATCCATCGAGTCTTATATTTTTATAGTATGATGTCTTCGTAAGCATACAGTTCTCGATCCGTTGAGTACATTGTCACGTTCACCGTCAATATCTTTAATACCGTATCCTTACTAACACTTTGGGTCTACTCTCCTGTGGTTCACAATCATTGTATACGTGACACCAGTACTCTTATTTATTAGTTGTTTGTAATTAGAATTTAGACTTGTCTTCCAAGATCATGATATGTTTATAGCTTGGGCAATATTGATTCCCCTAATTTTTATGACATCTCCCTTCTTTTAATACTTTAGATCAACGTTTAGTCATGATCCTAAGATTCAATATGATATTTAGTAAATGTAAATATGTCATGGTCATTTACTGAACTAAAAGGATACTTTAGTAGTAATCAAACTCAGTTTTGGTACTTAAATTTGCATGGGCCATCAATTCCGAGTCTCAAAGCTTCATATATTGTAAATCCTCCAAGGTGGCTAAGGGTGCAAGGCTCATTTCGTGAGGGAAGCATGATAATTAATCAGTAGTTAACTATAATAAAATTTTTAGAGGTTCAATGGAGACCACAAGTCTATCTACTTATTTCTGTAATACTCCGGATTTTTCATAGTGGTCCAGGGAAACTTGACCCTGGAACTCTCGATAATGCTTTATGTAACAAAATTTTTACAAACCCTAATTTACTACGGAACTCAATCTTCAAGGTCTCTGATTCCTTCAGAGAAGGAAGATCTCTTTACCGAAAGTGTATGTTTCAATTTTTTAAGAGAATTGACCAAGGGAATGATTATTATCCGAATCTACAGGTCTTCATCTACAAAATCTGATTCTTGGACAGCGTGTGTATCGCATCTGATTTACATGTACGGTGTAAGAAATTCAGATTGCTTGGATAAGTCGGATGGTAGGGGTGCACCGACTTAGGTCTAGGGTTCACTTTATATATCTTGCACCAAGGCAGGTGCCCATGGAGTTATAATGCAGAGGCTTTTATGTTTCTAAGAAAAGCTAAGTCAATATTTTAGTGGCCCAATAAACGAAGAAACAAGATTAGCCTCCCGTAATCTTGTGATGAGTTTCTTATATCCGAAAATATCGGCTCTCCAAGTATTCGTCAAATCCCTATGGGTATACAGTTCTTGTGATTTGGGTATGGTAAGGTTCTCTACTCTCAAAATGCCATTGTCGTAATTCTTTCCCAAGGATCGTGTGCCTATCCAATGGTCTTCTCTAAGTTGGGCTTCTCGTTCCACATTTGACACCCTTTCTTTGTGATGGTTTTCCGAGGGTGGGAGTGTGCAGTATTAGCTTCTAAGCACACCAGTAAGGCCTTACAATTCTCATACTAATCCAAAAGCATAATCACAAACATCAAAACCACTTAAGATTGTCCTATTTGTTTGTTTGAGGAGTGTTAATATCACTTAGGAAGTGATGTGGGTATATCGGAGAGTAAGCCCTGAACACTCACACACGCTTTCAACTCCTTCTTTTAGTCACTTTGGGGTATCCTACTACTTGGTCGAAGTATACTCGAGGTTGATGTCAGACTAGGATACCTTATGAGAAGTCTTGCTAAGTCAAACCAATACAGTGTATTAGTCGGGTTGGCCTAATCTCATCGTTAAGTGGACAGAATTATGTGATTTCCCGTATGGGCACACCACTGCTTCCGCTGCTAGTTTGTCCTCAAACTAACTCGAACGGGGGTTGCCCTAGGGTTTGTGGACTTCTTTTACTTGGATCGAAAGTCGGCTAAGCTGATACCAGTTTGTAAGACCCTCTTTTTTTTTTGCTTTTAAACCGGGTCTTACCGCCCAGAACCGCCGTCTTGCGGCGAGACCATTACACCCGATGGTCGCCGCCACAATACGCCGATCCTGCCGGCTATTCAACCTCATCCAGGCCAACCACAATTCATAGTAATTAGAAGCGAATAGAAGCAACAAGTCCACAAATCACATTAAGCATAGAAATTATATGATTACAATGTCCCCGATGAGAATTAAAGTAAAAGAGAACTAAACGAATAAGGGCTTATGCCCAGTACATGTTTAAGTATGGTGCTACAACACTCTCTCTCTACCTCAATGCGGAAGCCATCAATTCTGCCTTCAAACATCTGTAGCTGCTGCTGCGATGACGTGTAGAGGTTGACGTGCTCCATCCCATCTTCCTATCCTGTCTCCTAAACGGGGTCCTGCTGCTCCAGTACATCATCCCTGGAATGATAAGGTCCACTGACCGCCAGTCTAAAAGACTCAGCATATTCCTCACCGCCTCCACCCGCGACTCCTAGGCACCGTGCGGGAGGAAGAAGCGGAGGACAAACAAGGGGTGATTCAAAAAGCAGGTGACAAGTGGTAAAACTATCAATGTATATAATTACAGAACGTTAAATGGTAACGATTCTACGCTAGCAGAGTAAAGTATGACAGCAATATGTACAAGACAATGCACTATAAGAAGCAAATATAATAGACAAGAGCAGCTACAAAAGTAACCTTAACTTACATGCACACACGAAGGCACATAAGCTAAGGGATCTGGCAAACAATAAACTCATCGTATAAAAGAGCCCACACTGATTTATACGATGAGGTCTCCATTTATGCAATAAGTAAAAGGCGATGTAAGGTAAGAAGCAAATAAATGCGAGCATCTACGAAAGTAACCTTAACTTATATGCACACACGAGGGCACATAAGCTAAGGGATCTGGAAAGTATAAACTCATCGTATAAAAGAGCCCACACTGATTTATACGATGAGGTCTCTATTTATGCAGAAATGCTATGCTATGATATGCAATACAATGATGCAATGTTTGTATTAATATCTCATACACATGCAACTCACCCACACGACTCTGTACGTACAGACCTTTAGTTCCCACTTTTCGGAGGTAGCTAACCTCTCGGGCACCTCCCGTCGAGGTCAAACGGTGGCAGAGGAGCGGGCGTCTCCTCACCTAGGTGGGTAAGTCACACTACCTGACCTAGGCCCAAACGTACGTTGTGATACCGGTACCCGGTACTCACGAGCTCCTGCGTACTAAACTGAATTGGCTAGGTAGGGTTTAGGGGATTCGTCCCGTCAGACGCGCAGTAAAACAACCTGGCCCCAATAAAACCACTAGCACTGCCGAGTCAATGAACTGTTGTCGGTGTGACGACTAAGACAGAACTGAAGACCCACCACATCTTACACACAAGTAACATGTATTAGTTAATTACTACTGAGCCTCCAGCTCACATATTTACATCAACATTTATAAAGAAGAGCCTACCGCTCGCCAGGCTATACCAGCCTTATATTTAAACTACGAGTATACCACTCGCTAGACTATACCGGTCTTATGTATAAAATACGAGCTTACCGCTCGCTAGACGACACTAGTCTTATATATAAAATACGAGCTTACCGCTCGCTATACTATACAAGTCTTATATATAAAATACGAGCTTACCGCTCGCTAGACTATCCCAGTCCTTCCTTATAACCCGAGCCTACCGCTCGCCGGACTCTCCCAGTCCATTCTTATAACCCGAGCCTACCGCTTGCCGGACTATCCCAGTCCTTCCTTATAACCCGAGCCTACAGCTCGCCGGACTATCCCAGTCCATCCTTATAACCCGAGCCTACCGCTCGCCGGAGTCTCCCAGTCCATCCTTATAACCCGAGCCTACCGCTCGCCGGACTCTCCCAGTCCATCCTTATAACCCGAGCCTACCGCTCGCCGGACTCTCCCAGTCCATCCTTATAACCCGAGCCTACCGCTCGCCGGACTCTCCCAGTCCATCCTTATAACCCGAGCCTTCCGCTCGCCGGACTATCCCAGTCCTTCCTTATAACCCGAGCCTACCGCTCGCCGGACTATCTCAGTCCATCCTTATAACCCGAGCCTACCGCTCGCCGGACTCTCCCAGTCCATTCTTATAACTCGAGCCTACCGCTCGCCGGACTATCCCAGTCCTTCCTTATAACCGTTCCGGTTTGGGACGGATGTTAACTTGTTAAATTCTACTACTTAACTAGTCTTGTCTATAATTTAGTTGATCTTAGAAGCTTTAGGGTTAGCCTTGGACTTCCGGAGGGTTACCCGGTGAAGGGCTCGCAGCGGTACTAGGAAGTGTGGCGGGCTGACACCCCGAACTTCCTATTCCCAAGGCAATTAATCTTGTTGGTATCTACCCCTATTTACTTGATCCCCAATTTCCTCTCCAATTACTCAAATTCCTAAGATGAGTTAAGCTTGGCACCTAGGGTGGGGGAGTTCCCCTGAACTGCAACACCACCAGCTGTGACCGGGTGCTGACTCTCCCGTCATCACATTCTAGCTCGAGTTCCCTTCTTCACCGAGGAACTGCACACATATACTTGGCATTCTTAACCTTACTCGGGCCCACACTCCTATTCTTCGACATCCTTAACCCGGGGTTTGCCTTAGAGGTTTCCCGACTTCACCCTTGAGTCTTACCCTAGCTGGCTCACCCGGCTATGCTCAATTATACTTTCATATAATCACTTACTACGAAAAATTGTGTGTGTGTGGCCCTTGATGAGGTCTAACCTCCTTTTCATATCACTGAAAACTCATACACCTATAGCTTTGCTAAACGTACCCCAATCCTTATTTCCCAAGATGCCCTTAGAGGTGCTCTTCCAAATAATCTGAGCCTTCATAATTAATAAAGAGTTAACAGTTCTATGTGTGAAGGTCAGTGGTGGTCTAATTCATGTAAATCAGTTTCACTATTCGCAGACCGAAATAAGGTTGATCTAGATTTGACTCCTTTTGGTGCGATCTTGATCACATCATATCCAAACGAGTTCCAATTATTTCCATAGGTTCGCAATGAGTGGTGATCTAACAACCTCAAATCCTAATTTCATAAATTCTCTAGGGAATCTTAAATCATAGTTTCTATTAAAAATAGGAGGTGTACAAATAGAGATTTCTACATCGAGTGCCAACTAACGATCTCCATTAATTCAGGTAAATTCACTATAACATAGTATTGGTCTAAAAACCTCAAACCCCAAGTTTCACATTTTTACAGGGATAATTAACCATAATTTCTATTTAACCTAAATGGGGTGCAACTAAGGGTTTGCATTACAAGTATTAGGTTATAAAAACTCAATATTTGCACAAAATTCATAAAGGGTATATTTGTAAATTCATCTATTTGTATCATGAAATATTTCCCAAAAATTCTCAGAAAACTCCTGCTACCAAAATAATGAAATCAAATACTAAATACTAAGTTTCACATCATCACATTTCAGATGACCCCCTTTTCATTTTATAACCTAAATTAGGGGTAATTTAGTAAATTCCACATCTTGGGATTTTTGTACCCAAAAATCCCCAAATAACTTTTGGGAAGGCATATTGCTGCCAAGGACCCATGTCCAACATTTCAAGCCATTGGGTTAACCCCCAAGGCTTGGGGCTCACTCCACCCAAAAATTGCTAAGGGCACACATTTAAGGTCCTTAGCCTAGCACTTGCATGGCTCATAACTCCACATGCACAAGAGCAAATGGTCTCAAATTTTTACCAGTGATATAGATATATATAAAGAACTTACCACCCAAATTTGGGGGTGTTTGGAGTTATACAACTCCATAAATATCAAATATTTACTTTTCCTGATAAATGGAATACCTCAATGGATATGCATCCAAAAATTCTCAAATTAAAACCCTAGGTGTGTCTTCATACCCTGCATGTATGGTAGAAAAATCAAGGATTTTGGTTAAGCCAATTGAAAGATATAGCCTTTTTAATTTCTGCCCTACACAAGGAGCAGTCCTAGGAAAGAGGGTGCCCTGATGTCCACAGTGCACCAAATCAGATGATTAAGGTGGCAAAATGAAAGTGACCCCATAGGGCTACAAAGTTTGTCTCTGCCCCTTTTGCAAACATGGCCTCTAAGGCCTTCAAAATTGCTTGCAAACGACTTAAAAATCCTAGACAGAATTATTATGGTTTGCCAATAGACATAAAGAGCAGTCCTAGGAAAATGGCTCTACAAGGAGTTGTAGTGCTCCAAATCACTTGATCTTAAATCCTACAGAAAGTAGACATCAAGAGCTACAAAAGTTGTCTCAGCCAACCTTTCAAGATATAGCCTCTAAGGCCTTCAAAAATTGCATGCAAACTACTTAAAAATCCTAGACAGAATTATTATGGTTTGCCAATAGACATAAAGAGCAGTCCTAGGAAAATGGCTCTACAAGGAGCTGTAGTGCTCCAAATCACTTGATCTTAAATCCTACAGAAAGTAGACATCAAGAGCTACAAAAGTTGTCTCAGCCAACGTTTCAAGATATAGCCTCTAAAGCCTTCAAAAATTGCATGCAAACTACTTAAAAATTCTAGACAGAATTATTATGGTTTGCCAATAGACATAAAGAGCAGTCCTAGGAAAATGGCTCTATAAGGAGCTGTAGTGCTCCAAATCACTTGATCTTAAATCCTACAGAAAGTAAACATCAAGCGCTACAAAAGTTGTCTCAGCCAACTTTTCAAGATATAGCCTCTAAGGCCTTCAAAAATTGCATGCAAACTACTTAAAAAATCCTAGACAGAATTATTATGGTTTGCCAATAGACATAAAGAGCAGTCCTAGGAAAATGGCTCTACAAGGAGCTGTAGTGCTCCAAATCACTTGATCTTAAATCCTACAGAAAGTAGACATCAAGAGCTACAAAAGTTGTCTCAGCTAACTTTTCAAGATATGACCTCTAAGGCCTTCCAAAATTGCATGCACACTACTTAAAAATCCTAGACAAGGTGAAATCAACAAGCAAGGTGGTATACAATAATTACATACAAGGTACATTTATACATATAGCAAAATGTGACCAAAAGTGGAAGTATTAAACAAGCTAGATACTATAACCCACCATTTCCAATAAACCTAAAGGTGATGCATTCATTCATATCACATGCCTGGGTAAATCTCTTTCCAATGATGGAGCCATTGAGAGAGGTTCATCATACTCAAGTTTATGCTAAATGCACCCTTATTCATATACACTACTTTGCATGCATGTGAAAAACCCCAAACTCAAAGGGGCCATGATATTGAGTCCCCTAGCATGCATGGGAATAAAATCAGTGACATGCAAGTGATTTACACCTTCACTTTCACAAAAGAACTAAGAGCTAAAATTGCTAATTGCACCCCATTAACCCTTTGAGCCCTAAGCTTAAAATTGAGTCCCAGGAAAAACTACTCATGCAAATGGGATGAAACTTACACCAGAGGACATACATGCCCTAAAGGGGCCATCACCAAATTTTGAGATCATTAGGAGTTATATAACTCAAAATATCCCATTTATTTAATTTTCTAGGTTTTGAACAAAACTATAGAAAAATTATCTCCCAAAAAACTGAAACTCAAACCTAAGCTAGGTATAGGGCACATGCATGCATAGCCAAAATAACAGCTTCATCAGATTTGTCATTTAAGAGTTATACTAATTTAAAGATCTGATTTGAGTTTTGACCAGCCTCACTAGAATGAGTGTTGTGGAGTCTACAGTTAACCAAATGACATGATTTCACTTTCATATGAAAGTAGACGTCCACAGCTACAATTCCTATCTCTGGGGATTTTTCGAAATATGGCCTCTAAGGGCCTCAAAATAAGCCTACAAAAATTGGGCAAAAGTGTGACAGAATAAGTATATAAATCCTTAATTATATGAAATTTATTAAAAACACTGTTCATCTTCTTCCCCAAAGACCCGAAATTTTCAGTGTACAGGGCTGATTTCGGACCCATTTTCCCGGCCACCTGGGCACTCCTTCGTCCGGCAAACACCACCATCTCCATCGTGGATGTGGGGGCTATGGATCCCCGGCGACGCCGCCACCGGCGGCGGCCCGTACGGCAGTTTGAGCTTGGGCTAAAATGCCCCCATTTTTCCGAAAATGAAAGAAGGAATCGTGCTCATTTGAGCTCGATCTCAACCCTACAAGATCTAGAAAGCTAGCACAGATGGAGAGGGGAAGGAAACTTGCCTCAAACGAGCTTGATGGTGAAGTTTTCCCCGAATCGCCATGGCCGACCATCCAAGCTTGAGCTCCATGCCGATCTCTCCATTCTCCATCAAATGCTTCACTTCAAAGCTCTATTCCAACTCCTTTCCAACTTCTGAAGCTATTGGAGAGGTCAATTTTCGGATTGGAAGGCTCTTTAAGAAGTTGCCATGAAAAGGGGAATTTCGGCCAACATTGGTTTCTCCTCCCAGCTGCCATTTGGCATGGTTTCTGGCTGGAATTGCTGGGAAAACGCATGAGGAGTTCAGAGGAATCAATTGAGGAGGGAAATTGGGCCATGTGGAGCTTCCTCCATGATTTCACGGTTGTCCTCTTCCCAATTTGGGGGAAAATTCCAAATTACCCTTGCATGTCACTTAATTCCTGAAATCAGAGGGCATGGGAAGTAATTGAACATGTGGGCTGCTGCATGGGCTTGGGTTGAGGTCATGGCCCATTGGGGTTTGGTTCAATTGGTTCAAAAATGCCCATTTGGCCCGATTTTGACCTTTGTTGACTTTTGGGGTTGACTTGGTCAACTGATGGGTTGACTGGTCCAAAGTGTTGGTCTTGAGTCCCTTGACACCGTCCAATGTTGATGGGGTCATGGTGATGCCCTAATTGGGCCAATTTGGCCAATAAATGTGATGTTGACCAAAATTGGGGAAGGTTTGACTTTGGTCAAATTGGCCAATTTTGGTGACCTATAGATGGGGAATTTAGAGTCATTGGGTCCCCCGTGATGTTATAAGACTAGGGGTGAAGTCAATTTGGCAAATTGAAGGTCAGTTTAGGGTTTTAGCATAAATAGATCGATTTGGGGCTTCTTAGTAATTGGCCCAATTTCCCAAATTGGCGGCCCCAAGATGGGGCTTTTGGGCCCATTAGGTCCCCTAGGGAGGTTGCCATATGAGGGTGGGTCCTATTTGATCATTTGGAGTTCAATTAACCTTATTTATGGAGGTTTGACCTAGGATAGCTCAAGGTTGACTTTTGGTCAATTTGACCAATTTGGTTGACCCCAAGGGTCCCTAGTGGTCTACTCACCTCCTTAGATGTCATAGGGGTCATGATGAGGTTATGTTGACTTATTGGAGTCTTTTGGTCACCTCTGGGCTAGGGCAACATTATTTGCTAAATGCACACCAATGTGTATTCCTTCTTAACTTATGGAATTCATGGGGCCTCCTTGGCCCATTCTGGTCTCTTAGAGCAATGTCATGACCTTGTCAAGACAAAATGCACCTTAGGGGTCTAGTTGTTTTGGGGATGTTACAACTTGCGCGACCGGTGCACTTGCCGAAATTATCGCATCAAGTTTTTGGCGCCGTTGTCGGGGAATGTTCAGGCGTGTAACGTCTTGAGTTGTGAGCTTTTGTTACAAGAGCAGTTGTTTTTGATTTCCTTTGTTTTGTTTTCTTTTTATTGTGACTGTGCATGCAGAGACAAGCCGTGGGGGAACTTGTACCCTTTGATCCAGAGATCGAACGGACCGCTCGCGCACGAAGGCGCGCAGCCGCCGTACAGGCGGCAATGGGTGACCACATAGACCCAGACAATGTTGAACAAAGAGTGCCCGCCGTGGGGCAGCACCAACCCGGAGATGAGCAAGAGGTAGTGAGACCTCGACCCAGAACGATGAGAGATTATACCACTCCGACAGCTGGGAGTGTTTATCCTGGGTTCGGTCCCAATATTATGAATAACCAGTTCGAGATCAAACCTGCGATCTTGAACATCATCCGGAACAATGCTCAATTCTCCGGGATGGCCAATGAAGATCCGCACTTGCACCTGGCTGAGTTTTCTGATATCTGCGGAACTTTCCGCTACGCTGGGATTCCTGATGACACAGTCAAGCTGCGACTGTTCCCATTCTCGCTTCGCGACAAGGCCAAGGTGTGGCTTCATTCTATTCCTCCGGGGACCGCTGCGACTTGGGATGTTCTTGCATCCAAGTTCTTAGCCAAATTTCACCCCGTTGATAAAATTGTAAGTTTGCGGCGGGAGATCGCCACCTTTCGTCAAGCCGATCAAGAGACCCTTGCCGAGGCGTGGGAGCGTCTTAACGATCTTCTCCGCCGTTGCCCGAACCACGAGCTCCAACCGTGGAATGTGGTAGAGACATTTTACTTTGCGATCGAGTCCAACTATAGGGCAATGATCGATGCTGCTGCGGGTGGTACTCTAATGAACCACACTCCAGAGGAGGCCCTTCGGATTCTGCGCGACACCGCCTCCCACAGTACATTCTGGACAGCCGGGAGAAATGCACCAAGGAACGCCCGCGGTCTCTTTGTGGTCGACTCACTTCCTCCTACACCCGCGCCTGCTGCTGTCATTACATGCGAAGGATGTGGAGGCGGCGGCCACCACGCGTACGAATGCTCAGGGAACAACGTATCAGGTGACTTTGCGCACTTATCCTTGAATGAATCCGTTAATTTTGTAGGAAATCAGTCTAAGGGGGTGCCATTTAATAATGCTTATCATCCGGGAGTGAGAAGTCACCCGAACTTCTCATGGAACCCAAACACGCATGGCCAACGATGGGCACCGGGGCAGCATCAAAACGATGCTTATGCCTCCGGGAGCCAACCGAGGCCACCACACCCGGATTATAACCAAGGCCCCCCAGCCCAAAAAAAAGTAATCTGGAGGAGATGATGGAAAAATTTATGCAAGCGGCTACCTCAAATATGGTGAACCAAACCGCATCCATGCGGAACTTGGAAACGCAGTTGTGCCAATTGGCCCAAGTGCTAACCGAGCGGTCGCATGGGACCCTTCCTAGCAACACTGAAAAGAACCCAATAGATCAAGGGAAGAGTCTCGGCGATGTGGTAGAGGCTGATCCAAGTGAGTTAGTGATTTCTTGTTCCATCAATAATATTGAAACGAAAGCTTTGTGCGATTCCGGTTCCTCCCGCAACGTCATTGCGTTGCAAGACGTTGCTAAATTGCAACTTGAGTTGAACACGGAGGATCGGAAATCCCTTATGCTTGCTAATGGGACCGTTATACAATCTGAGGGGGAAGTGAAAAATGTGGAAGTGATAGTTGAGGGGACGATTGTGGTTGCTGATTTTCAGGTGTTGGGACCCCAGGAAAATCACTCTATCCCTATCTTGGGCGTGCCCTTCTTGAAAGAGAGCGGTGCCACCCTTGATTTCGCTACGGGGTGTGTCTTCCTACCCAATAAGGCGCCGCAGCCCACTTGCCCCAAAGCTATAACTGAAACATTCACTCCTCCCCCTCTCTTTATTTTTGATGAATCTCCGAGTTGTGCAGGAAATGAAGAAGATAAAGAACCAATTGAAGGAGAAAAGGAGGAGCACCGGTCCAGTGAGGAAGAAGTAGATCTTCTGAGAGAATTTGATGCCGAGACGGAGGAAGTGTGCATTTTGAAGAATTTGGACCTGATTTTAGTTCGGGACATTGTCCCATTATCTTCGTGTTTTGATTCTTGTAATAAACAATTTAAGCGCTCGATCTCTTGGGCTGATCCGGTAGTCACCGCGACGCCGGAAGTGACGCCACCCACCACCAAGGTGGAAAAATTTGAAAACTTTCTGTTGAAATTATTGAAGTGGAAGTGGAGGAGGCTTTTGGACCTGGGCGGTCTGGGAAGAGACCGGGCGGTCTGGCGTGACCGCACGGTCTGGCGGTCTGACAATGGCGATCTGTTCTATTGGTCAGCTGCGGCTTCCAGGGTTGACCGCTGGTCTGGTCCAAGGGCTGCTGGAGGAGGAGGTCGTGCGGTCTGGCTGTGACCGCATGACGGCTGATCATCCTCAGGGTCGCGCGGTCTGTCTCTGACCGCGTGATATGTTGTTCTCTTCAAGGACGTGCCGGTCTGGCGTGACCGCACGGGTTGGCTCTTGAATCCGGTCTGGTGGCTTTCCAGAGGGTTCTGAAGGAGTTCGCGGACTAAGTCATTCTTAGTCGCGCGGTCTCAGTTCGCGGTCTCAGGAGGAGACCAGGAGGGCGAGCTGGCTGTGTTTGCGGTCTCAGGCGAACACAGGTGGTGGGTGACTTCTAGGCGGTCTGGCGATCTCCGTGTGGAGTCGTGTTCAGACCAAGGGAGTAGCGGTCTCCCGCGGTCTAGGGTGAAGTCGGCGCTCACCAAAATGAAGCAGGAGGGTTGCAGTGATCGCGCGGGTTGACCGGTAAGGTCGCGCGATCTGATGGGTGGTGACTCTATCTCATAGGGTGGTGACTGGATCAGGTCTCACGCCTATAAATAGGGAGCCACTGTAGCAGCAAAAGAAGAACACACCAAGTGTAAGCCGAGTTTACCTAGTTCCTGCGGTCTGTGTTTCTGACCGAGCGGTCTCTGATTGAATTCTTCTTTGTGCAGCTTCTGCGGATAGTGCAGGCAGCAGCGATCACCTCTTCCTCTGAAAGTGTTCGGGCGGTTTGCGGCTTGGAGTTGTGGTGCTGGAGTTCGGGAATCAGGAGATCTGCAAAGGAGCGGTCTGGTGCAGCGGTTTGGTGGAGTTTCGAGATCGGGAACGGTTGCGGTCTGGCAGCAGCGGTCTGGCGAGCTGCTGAGTTCGGCAAGAGACCGTGCGATCTCAATTATCTTTAGTTTCTGTTCTTTCTCTTTGAAGTTTTGTGCTGACGAAATCATGTCTCGTCGAGCATGTCTTGCCCTGTAATTGAAGTGTTGCTATCAATAAAGATCGTTTTGTTCGCCTAAGATTGTCTCTGGTTGTTTGGCTTGTATCTCTAGTTGTTATTCCTGCTTACTCTCACAAGGTCCGGAAAATTTCACATGGTATCAGAGCGAGGTTGGAGTTGAAAGAGCAGTGAATAACTTAGAGTAGCCATCGCCTTTGTGAAGAAGGAACCAGAGGAAGAGCAATGGAAGGTGGCTTTGCAAGAGGTCTTGGTATTGAGATGCTTCCATCGACTAACTTCAAGAAGTGGAAGTCGTGTATGCAGAGCTATCTTCTGGGTGAGGACCTCTGGGAGGTGGTAGGAGGAGATGAAACAGAAGAGGTGAAGGCAGTAGAAGGAGGTGATAATGGACCGGCCGTGAGGGCATGGAGGAAGACCAACGCCAAGGCCGAGTTCACCTTGAAGCGTGCCATTTCACCTGATCTCTTTGATCACATCTTGGGGTGTGGATCAGCTACTGAGATCTGGAGAGCCCTGGATGGGTTGTTTAACAAAAAGAATATAGCAAGGCTACAGTTCTTAGAGAATGAGTTGGCGAGGTCAGCTCAAGGTGATCTTTCTATCTCAAACTTCTTTTTGAAGATGAAGAATCTCTGCGCTGAGATATCAGCACTGGATCCTGATGAGCCAATTTCTGAGGCGAAGCTGAAGAGGCACATCATCCGCGGCTTGCGGAAGGAATATGTGGCCTTTGTGACGTCGGTACAGGGATGGGCAAATCAGCCGTCTCTGCTAGAGCTGGAGAATCTGCTAGCTTCGCAGGAAAGTCTGGCAAGGCAGATGACGGGGGTGTCAGTGACTGGGGGAGATGGCGAGGTTCTCTTCTCAGGGAAGAAGAGGTGGGAGAAGAAGAAGAAGACCACGGAAGGCCATGGGCCTTCAACTTCTGGGCAGCAGGAAAGGGGTTATGCTCCCAAGGCTGACGGGAAGAAGAAGAAGGAAGGTCTCAAATGCTTCAAGTGCGGAAAGGTTGGGCACTTTAAGAAAGACTGCAGGCTGAATACTCAGCCAGGGCATGCTGTTGAGAAGGAGGAAGCACCAGCCAGGCACTTTGATGGAGGATGGGGAGGAGCCTTCTCGGCTTCTATTAGAGCCTCGACTCCTATCAACTATCAGGAGGACTGGATCGTGGACTCGGGGTGTGGTCATCACCTCACCGGGGACGAGTCGAAGCTTTCTTCAGCAGAGCCGTACACAGGTAACAATGCTATCATTACTGCAGATAATACTGTGCATGCAGTCGAGAAGGTGGGGGTTGTTTCTTTGGGCAGTGATAGAGGGCCACTTACTTTGAAGAGTGTCTATCATGTGCCCGGAATGAAGAAAAACCTCTTCTCCGTGACCAACGCTGTTGACGCTGGGTATCACGTTCTGTTCGGCCCGACAGAAGTCAAATTTCTACGTAATGTAGAGGTCGTGAAGGCCGAGGTCGTCCATGTCGGGAGAAGGGCGAAGGACTTGTTCGTTTTGTCGACAAGTTCCTACGTTGACAAGATGAAGACGAATGATGGTGCCGTTATATGGCATGAGAGGTTGGGGCACGTGGGGATGGACAAACTGAAAGCTATGGCGGTGAGAGGCCTGGTCAAGGGCCTGCCAAGTCTATCTTCCTACGGAGAAGGTCATGTTTGCGCGGGATGTCAGTTCGGCAAGTCTCATCGACTACCGTTTGACAAGTCGCAGACAAGGAGTAGTGTGCCGTTGGAGTGCATCCACGGTGACTTGATGGGACCTACTGCTACCCCAAGCCTCGGAGGCAGCAGGTATATGCTGGTGTTGATCGATGATTACACCAGATATGTCTGGGTATATTTCCTGAAGGAGAAGGCGGAGGCGTTTGCCAAGTTTGTGGAGTTCAAGGAGCTCGTGGAAGGTCGGCTGGGACTGCGGGTGAAGAAGCTGAGGACTGACAACGGAGGGGAGTTCACCTCCAGTGAGTTCTCTACTTTTTGCAGGAAGGCGGGCATCCGGAGAGAGCTCACTTGTGCTCATACTCCACAACAGAACGGAGTTGCAGAACGAAAGATCCGTCATCTGACGGAGACCTGCAAGTGTTGGCTGCATGCCAAGAGTATCCCAAAGTCCTTCTGGGCGGAGGGAATGTCTTGTGCTGCCTACGTCATCAACAGGATGCCTCTAAGCCCCATCAACATGCTGACTCCACATGAGATGATGTTCAAGGAGAAGCCAAGTGTGGCACACCTTAGGGTGTTTGGTTCCACCTGCTACGTGCATGTTCCAGATGCTCTTCGGACGAAGCTAGATGCGAAAGCAAGGAAGCTAGTCTTCGTGGGATACGATGAGCGGAAGAAAGGGTGGAAGTGCATGGACCCGGAGACGCGGAGATTTGTTGTATCTCGCGACGTCGTGTTCGATGAGGTGACATCTTACAAGGGATCTTCTGATGTGGAGTTACCAGAGAGCAGGGTGGAGATGCCAGAGAAAGCTGTGGAAAATCTTCAGGTGGAGCTACCTGTGTCACCAGGTGGTCCATCTCCTTCTAGTTCCGAGACGGGGGCTTCTGGTTCAGGGAGCAGGGGGAGCAATGCTCCTAGCACGTCTGGAAGGGGAGCTAGGGAAGAAGCAGCTGGAGATGAAGCGGTTCAGGGGAAGGAACTGAGGAGATCGAAGCGATCTATCATTGCCCCTGATCGCTATACAGGAGGAAACGCAGTGAGCTTTGTCTCATGTTTCTTTGCTGGTCCCTTGGATGAGAGGGAGCCGTCGAGCTTTGAGAAGGCCCAAGGCGTGAAGGAGTGGGATGTTGCGATGCAAGAAGAGATGGCAGCTCTTGAGAAGAATGAGACCTGGTCTCTTGTGCCCAAGCCGAAGGGCATCGCTCCTGTGACATGCAAGTGGGTCTACAAGCTGAAGAAGAAAGCTGACGGCAGTATCGAGCGTTACAAGGCTCGTCTTGTAGCTCGGGGGTTCTCGCAGCAATACGGTGAAGACTATGATGAGACATTCAGTCCGGTGGCAAAAATGACTTCAGTTCGGTTCATCATTGCCTTGGCGGCGTTCAGTGGATGGGAGATTTGGCAGCTCGACGTCAAGAACGCTTTCTTGTACGGCGAGATTGACAAGGACATCTTTATGGTTCAGCCACCAGGCTTTGTGTCTGAAGATCTTCCGGAGCATGTCTGCAAGCTGAAGAAGGCCCTGTATGGTTTGAAGCAAGCGCCGAGGGCGTGGTACGGGAAGATCGCAGAATATCTCCTATTCTGTGGATTTGTTGCTTCAGACTCAGACTCGAGCTTGTTCGTCAAGAAGAGCGGGGAGCTTCAGGTCATCGTGCTGCTATACGTTGACGATATGATCGTGACGAGGAACTTGAAGGAGGAGGTAGCACAGCTTCGGGCCGAGCTGGCCATCAGGTTCGAGATGAAGGACTTAGGTGAGCTTCACCATTTCCTTGGACTTGAGGTGCAGAGGAAGGAAGGTGGAGTGCTGGTGTCCCAAGCCGGATATGCGGAGCGGATCGTGGGGCGGTTCGGCATGAAGGAAGGGAAGTGCACTTCCACACCTCTGGAGAAGGCTATGAAGCTTCGGAAGGATGAGGGAAGGATCATGCAAGATCCGTTGGTGTTCCGAGCTCTGGTTGGGAGCTTAATCTATCTGACGATCACGAGGCCGGACATTGCATATGCAGTGGGCAGGGTGAGTCGGTTTATGGCGGAACCACGAGTACCTCATCTGCTAGCGGCCAAGAACATTCTGAAGTATGTCAAGGCGACCTCGGACATGGGTCTCCTATACAGGAAGGATGCGGGCTTCGAGGTGCATGGATACATGGATGCCGATTACGGGGGAGATTCGGATGATCGAAAGTCGACATCTGGATTCGTCTTCATGGCAGGCCCTACGGCTATATCATGGTGCAGCAAGAAGCAGGATTCCGTGTCAGTCTCTACCACGGAAGCGGAATACAAGGCTTCGGCCTTGGCAGCTCAGGAAGCCATCTGGCTTAGGAGGTTGGTAGGAGACGTCCACAAGGAGGTTCGGGAGCCGACTCTGTTACGCGGTGACAATGAGAGTGCTCTCAAACTGGTAACCAATCCAGTTTGTCACGCGAGGACCAAGCATATTGAGATCGAGCATCACTTCATACGGGAGAAAGTGCTGGAGGGATCTCTTTCGGTCGAGCATGTGCGGAGTGCGGACAATGTCGCAGACATCTTCACAAAGGCGCTGGCAAAGGGGCCGTTCACACGGCTAAGGGAGCTACTTGGGCTAGTTTCCACTTCCCACTTCAAGGGGGAGTGTTGAAATTATTGAAGTGGAAGTGGAGGAGGCTTTTGGACCTGGGCGGTCTGGGAAGAGACCGGGCGGTCTGGCGTGACCGCACGGTCTGGCGGTCTGACAATGGCGATCTGTTCTATTGGTCAGCTGCGGCTTCCAGGGTTGACCGCTGGTCTGGTCCAAGGGCTGCTGGAGGAGGAGGTCGTGCGGTCTGGCTGTGACCGCATGACGGCTGATCATCCTTAGGGTCGCGCGGTCTGTCTCTGACCGCGTGATATGTTGTTCTCTTCAAGGACGTGCCGGTCTGGCGTGACCGCACGGGTTGGCTCTTGAATCCGGTCTGGTGGCTTTCCAGAGGGTTCTGAAGGAGTTCGCGGACTAAGTCATTCTTAGTCGCGCGGTCTCAGTTCGCGGTCTCAGGAGGAGACCAGGAGGGCGAGCTGGCTGTGTTTGCGGTCTCAGGCGAACACAGGTGGTGGGTGACTTCTAGGCGGTCTGGCGATCTCCGTGTGGAGTCGTGTTCAGACCAAGGGAGTAGCGGTCTCCCGCGGTCTAGGGTGAAGTCGGCGCTCACCAAAATGAAGCAGGAGGGTTGCAGTGATCGCGCGGATTGACCGGTAAGGTCGCGCGATCTGATGGGTGGTGACTCTATCTCATAGGGTGGTGACTGGATCAGGTCTCACGCCTATAAATAGGGAGCCACTGTAGCAGCAAAAGAAGAACACACCAAGTGTAAGCCGAGTTTACCTAGTTCCTGCGGTCTGTGTTTCTGACCGAGCGGTCTCTGATTGAATTCTTCTTTGTGCAGCTTCTGCGGATAGTGCAGGCAGCAGCGATCACCTCTTCCTCTGAAAGTGTTCGGGCGGTTTGCGGCTTGGAGTTGTGGTGCTGGAGTTCGGGAATCAGGAGATCTGCAAAGGAGCGGTCTGGTGCAGCGGTTTGGTGGAGTTTCGAGATCGGGAACGGTTGCGGTCTGGCAGCAGCGGTCTGGCGAGCTGCTGAGTTCGGCAAGAGACCGTGCGATCTCAATTATCTTCAGTTTCTGTTCTTTCTCTTTGAAGTTTTGTGCTGACGAAATCATGTCTCGTCGAGCATGTCTTGCCCTGTAATTGAAGTGTTGCTATCAATAAAGATCGTTTTGTTCGCCTAAGATTGTCTCTGGTTGTTTGGCTTGTATCTCTAGTTGTTATTCCTGCTTACTCTCACAAGGTCCGAAAAATTTCACACTTTCAACGTTGGCAATCCCCGACTGTCACTAAACTTAAACAGAAGAAACTTCTGCGTGACGCTCGCACTGCCGCTTTCTGTGGCAAGAGGGCGGAGGTTAGGGGAACACTGGGTGACACCAGTGCTGGCCCTAAAGCCTTCACCTCCCGCCTGCGAGCTACGGGAGGTGCGCACCATAAGAGCGCCTATAGCTGATCTGTGTTGTCTGAATTTGTGAAACTGCTTCTGTGAACTTCGCCTTTAATTTCTGCACTCTTTAAACATTTATAATACAGGTATTTGGTCCAGCTTAAGGACATAAAACAAAAGCGCTGCTGGGAGACAACCCAGATTTCCTGATTTTATTTTTATCTAACTTGTTCAGTTCAGTTTTTATATTTGTTTTTGCTGTTTTTAGTTTTGTGCTTGCAGGTGTGTTGTGTTCTTTGGTGCGGATGCTGCGGACTGCTCTTTATCATAATCGCCAATCGTCTGGTATGCTCAATTCTGAGCATTGGGTAACACTTCCTCACCCCTTAGCTTCCAATTTCTGTGATGTAATGTTTAGACTAAGTCTGGGGGAGAATATGTTGTCATCCGCTATGCACGAGTTGCACTGCATACTAGAAGTTTGTTTATTATTTATCTTTATCACCATCATTGTTTTCATGCTTCCTGCACCACTTCACCCACATGAGTGCACGCTTACCTATTTGTTTTGTTTCCGAATGAACTGTTTTGGTTAGGAATGTGAAATAGGATGTTAGCTTAGGAATTACTATTTAGAGTGCGATGTTGACTCGAGCAGTGTTCTAGTCGCATCCGCATGCTACAATAGAATTCGAGTAAAACTAGACTATCTCTATGCATTTAATTTATGATTAGTATTTTTGCGTAGTTTTAGATTTATTATACTCTAATGGTGAATGTGAACGAAGTTGACGATAACCCGGTGTTGTGTGTGTACGAGCACTAGTCGTGTGTTGCTCGAGTCGGGAGGAAGGTTTACCTTTCTCGTGGGCTAAGAACTTGCCCCAAGCGACTCTCGAAGCATGGGCGAGAGCGGCTCGTTGAGTTAAACGTGATGTAGGCCACCTTTTGGCTAGTTTGAGCCTTGTCGTTCCATGTCCTTTTCGCTCACCCTTGCAAGCCAAAATTGTGTCTACCACTCTTTTGTTCAGCTCCTCTTCATTCACCAAGGCCCGAAGCTTTGCCCACTTTCGCAACCAAATAGATGTTTATCTGCACTCATGTTCTTGATTTGGTGTGATTTTTGAAATCTTTGTGATGTGATGAAGAAATAAATTTTATTTCCTGATTATGAACCAACCGGAGGATTAAAAAAAATATATATATGTTGTTGAAATGAAAACCTAAAAAAAAAAAAAAATTGTATTGAAAAGAAATCCTTCCGAGCTAAATAGAAAATCTGTTGGTAATTGTGAAGTAGGCCGTGTGCACACCTAGTTTTCATGATAAGTCTGGGGGTGTGTCACACGAGCAATGCTTTTGGTTTTGTGTGGTGCAGCGTTCCGTTAGCTCAATTTGGTTGCGTAGCCTTCAATTTTATCCTTGAATATCACGCCGCAACCTAAGCCTAACTTAATCCTAAAAGTCCTATTGATTTAACTTGTGAGTTTGCTAACGCCGTGGAGAGAGTGTGACCGGGCGAGCGTATGGTTCACGACGTTGATGGATTTCAGCGGAGTTAGTCCTAAACCCCGACCTTGTGCAACACCCGCCTTAGTGTCTTGTTACTTTCACGCCGGGCATGATCGTTCGAATTCTTCATAATTCACCAACTGAGTATAACTAAATCTCTACTTACGCTCTAATGCTTTC
The DNA here is from genome assembly GCA_033032865.1 of Dactylorhiza incarnata. Lineage (NCBI taxonomy): Eukaryota > Viridiplantae > Streptophyta > Magnoliopsida > Asparagales > Orchidaceae > Dactylorhiza > Dactylorhiza incarnata. Next base: position 1,241,361 of record JAWHQI010000086.1, read on the forward strand.
GTAAATTAGTTAGCATAGTTAGAATCTCTTTTTTTACTAAATTTCTATTTGCATGCTTTTGTTACTTCGCATTGTACTCTTTTGTGTAATTTTCTTTGTTAATTACCATTTTCACACTTCGCCGAATTCGTTTGCTCGGGACGCGCAAACAGGTAAGTCTAGGGGTGTGATGAGTCCCAATTATATACACATTTTTGGACTCATCTGGGCCGATTATTTAGTCTTTGCACTTCACTTTAGACATGTTTTCATTCCTATTTAATACTCCATGCTAAGTGTACTTCTAGGCCCGTTTTGATGTTATTTCTTGTTCATCTTCGTTTCTAGTTTTCATGCAGTGTTAAGTGCCACCTTCAGTGCTAGACTGGTGTTGTATGCTGGAACAGGAGTCGTGCAGGTGTTCCCGGTACAATTCTATACAGGAACACTGCGCACGATCACTGGCTCCAGCGCGCACGACCACTGGTCGTGCGCCACTGATCGTGCGCACTTAACGCCCATTTTATGAGTTCTGTTTGGGCTTATAGCACGACCATTTACGATAGTGCGCACGACCACCGGTCGTGCGCAATCGGTCGTGCGAACATGTATTTTATAAATTTCTTTCCTTTCAGGCTTCACCCAGGTAGCGCGCACGATCGTAGAACTCCAGTGCGCACGACCACTGGTCGTGCGCCAATGACCGTGCGCAGTATTCGTTTCAGCGCCTATATATATCATGTTCGCGAATTAGGGCGGGATCGGGCTTCCGAGAGCGGGTTTTTCAGTCCGTACGCCGCCGATTTCCATCCCTGGACGCCTCCACTTCATCTCCTACGCAAGGGGAAGTCCTCTCCAACCATTCCAAGCATTTCTCCATTGTCCGGGAGCATTCTCCACCATCCACAAGCCCTCAAGCAGCTGTTTTCCACTCCAGTCCGGTGAGAAGAAGAGGAATCCTGAGGTAGAAGACGACGGAACCACGTAGAGAGATCGTGACAGTTTCTCTACATCGAAAGCACAGTCCGCCCGAGTCCGGAGGTAGCTTGACAAACTACCATTCCGGCCGTGAACGGCCGCTAGTTTTCATCCAATGGTTATCTCTTTCCTCTCCCCTTCGTTGTAATGTTTGAATCTTTTAAACTTGACTCTCATGTTATTTGGTTTAAATGAAACGAATGTTTCCCCTCTTTTCATCATTACTTGTTTGTGAATCGCTTCGCCTACACTCATCCACTCACTCGCTCACGCACCCAAGGTGTTCGCTCCGCGTTAGCAAGAGCTAACGGCGTTTGTGAAGAGGTGTTTGCAACCCTCACCTTCCCGCACTAGAGCACGCTCCATCCGCCTCACGAAGCACGGCATCGCGGCCGTTGCATCCATCTCGCCTTGCGAAGCGGTGCTTTCGACCCGCATTTCCTTCATTGTTGTTAAGAGTAGGAAAATAAAACCCAACCAAAACCCACCTCTTTTTGTGTTTATTCACGTTTGTGTAACAATAGTCACACAACGCGATTCGTTCACCCAACCTGCAATCCTCAAGAGACCGACACTCGGGGATCATATTCCCAAACTTTATTACTTGCGCGACCGGTGCACTTTCCGAAATTATCGCATCAGAGCACGGATGAGCAAGGCAGCATGCCGCTTTGGCCCCTCGCCCTCTCCATCGTCGCTCACCGTTCGCACCTGAGATTCTGGCACATCCGATTAGGCCTGAAATTTAAAAACCGAATCCGCAAAAAACCGCAGCATCACACCGCACCGCACCGTTTTCGAACCGCACCAAACGGTTTGGTTGTGGTGCGATTTTGGTTATTGGAAAACCGCATGGTTTGCGGTGCGGTTCGGTTTTTGCCTTGACAAAACCGAATAAGCCGCACCGCAATGATTATAATATTTTTTTACTTTTATTTTTATATCTTATAATATATCTTACTAATTAATTAATATATCTTATAATATATCTTATAATTATATAATATAATATATTAATATAATGTAATCTAAGTATCTAAATGACTAAATGATAAAGTGAGTCTACAGCCTCTGCCTGAACTCTGAAGTGAACCCGTGGACTGAACCGAAACCGCCGATTCGCTAAATCAAATAGTGAAATCGAACTATCAAAGTATGCAACACCAACAGACCCGTCGCTTCATTATTTTTTCATTCCCTATTTCCTTCCGTTCCGGCTTCATGAATCACAAACCACGCGGGCCGCAGCTCTTCGGCACGCCTTTCAGCCCTAGCTCGACGGCTGACGGGCAATGGCGATGCGAGCGAGTGCGGAGGCGGGGCGCCTCTTCAGTCTCTAGTCTCCAGTCTTCACTTCCCTAGTGGCGACGTCGGCGAGCAACTCCTACGGCCTACCTCCCGTTTAGGGTTCACGGGTTCTTAATCGAGCAGCTCCTCATTTTTTCTACGACCTACATTAGTTTAGGGTTCTTGATCGAGTATTGCACATCCCTTCTCATTTTTCCTGCAGCCTACCTCCCGCTGTTTAGGGTTCTTGATCGAGTATGCGGCTCCCTTCTCTGCTTCTTGATCGAGTATTGCGGCTCCCTTCTCTTCTTCTTGATCGAGTCTTATAGATATTATTTATTTATTTTCATATAAGCATGATGCATCAATTTTAGGATGATTTTTGCAGAGTTGTAGTTTACTATTTAACATGAGGTAGATGATTTTGCGAGTTGTTTATCTTATAATATTTGTTCCTTACACTGTGTTTTTATTGAATCCATTGAATTTTTATTATTAGCATTTCTAGTTTTGAGTTATTTATCTTATATTCTGCCTCGCTTCAGGATTTGGAATATATGGTTAATTGGTTATCTGTGAAACCATGTGTTAGAAAAGTTGGAGTGAATAACATTATAGGGTATAAAATGTAAATAGTCCATGTACTCTTTGATAACATTTGGTAAATGTGCAAAAACCGAAACCGCACCATAAAAACCGACACCGAACCGCACCAATGTCAAACCTCACCGCACGGCTTGAATGCGGTGAGGTTTTGTAAAGTCTAAAACCGGCCCTCTTCGGTGCGGTTGCGGTTTGGGCTCAAACCGCACCAAACCGCGCCAGTTTAAGGCCTACATCCAATCCCCCTTGGCTTCAAGCTCCCAAAGATTGAAATATACGACGGAGCGAATGACCCATCAGAACACGTTAGACACTTGGCGATCATGATGCAACTCTGTAATGCCCCAGATCCATTGATGTGTCAAGCATTCCCGACGACTTTAAAAGGACAGGCTCGCACCTGGTTCCTATCCATGAAGGAGGGAGAAATTAAGGATTTCGCAGAGCTAACTCAACAATTCACGGACCATTTCATCGCTAGCCGCCGGATAGTCAAAGATCCCTCCCACGGTCCCACCTGTCCAGGATCCGTCAAAGCAAAGGAGAAGCCCTTAAAGATTTCTTCCGTCGTTTCACCATTGAGGCACGACAAATCCCTGAAATAAAACTAATGCTCCTGCGTGGGTTTCTCCTCAAGGGGCTCCGCCCTGGTGGCTTTTACTCTGCACTAATACGGGAAACTGTACCCAGCTACCATGACCTCGTTCACGGAGTCGAGACCCAGATAGCAGCTGACGAAGCAACAGAGGCACATCGACAACAATTAGAAGGCAGTCTAAAAAGAAAACACAGAACAAGACCCACCAACAATACCGAAGAGGAATGACAGGCCTCGTGGAGACTCCCGCCAAGCCTGGGATCAATCCAAGTACTGTGAATACCTTCAAGGTCACGGGCATAAAACAGAAGACTGTTCGCGACTCAACGCAGAAATCGAACAATTCATTCGTCAGGGAGTCCTTGGAAAATTTCTTCAAACCAAGGACACTGAATCAATAGGTCAAGAATGACCCAGCATGGGAGCAATCCCCAGGGCGACCGTCCCAAAGAAGGGCATGTTCTCTGCCTGTGGAATGTCCAGGGCACCCAACATATATACTTAACAGAGTGTTCGGATCTCCCAACAAGGGACTCGGGCCTCTCCCAAAACAAAGTGTTCGGATCTCCCAACAAGGGACTCCGGCCTCTCCCAAAACAGAGTGTTCAGATCTCCCAACAAGGGACTCTGGCCTCTCTCAAAATAGAGTGTTCGAATCTCCTAACAAGGGACTCCGACCTCTCCCAAAATAAAGTGTTCCGATCTCCCAACTAGGGACTCTGATCTCTCCTAGAACAGAGTGCTCGGATCTCCCAACAAGGGACTCCGGCCTCTCCCAAAACAGAGTGTTCGGATCTCCCAACAAGGGACTCCGGCCTCTCCCAAAACAGAGTGTTCGGATCTCCCAACAAGGGACTCCGACCTCTCCCAAAATAGAGTGTTCGGATCTCCCAACAAGGGACTCCGACCTCTCCCAAAACAGAGTGTTCGGATATCCCAACAAGGCACTCCAAACTATCCCAAAATAAAATGTTCAGATCTCCCAACAAGGGACTCCGGCCTCTCCCAAAACAGAGTTTTCGGATCTCCCAACAAGGGACTCCGGCCTCTCCAAAAATAGAATGTTCGGAAATCTCGACAAGAGACTCCGGCCTCTCCCAGAACAGAGTGTTCGAATCTCCCAACAAGGGACTCTAGACTCTCCCAGAGCAGAGTGTTCGGATCTCCCAATAAGGACTCCGTCCACTCGCAGAACAAAGCGACCGGATATCCCATGCAGAGACGTCGAGCTCTTCCAAACAGAATGATCGGGTATTCCAAGTAGAGACTCTGATCTTTTTCAAAGGTTCCAACGCCCACCAGACAGAGAGAGAGAGAGAGACCTCACTCTCCTCCCCCAGTGACCTCTCACTACTCGACTCAAAGCGTCCGTCCTTCGCCCACGTAGTAGGTTCCAACACCACAAAAGCTCTATTATCACAAGCAAGTACTCAAAGCTAGAACAGTAGGCAAACAATCAGGCAATGCTTAATAAGCGACCAAAGCTTCATAGACAGAATACAAAGCCACTACATATTGCAAATGGGCAAAGAAACAATAAAGGCGGACCCACGCCCCATGCACATCAACACCAGAGCCCCTCTTTCACTCTTGAAGAGACCTCCGATATCAAACTCGACTACATCTCAACATTATGTCAAATGCCGTCGTGCGGGGGATCTCCACCCTCAGTCTTGCAGGTATCTCATACCATCACTTTCAAATGGCAACATACTCCACAATTAATAAGGAGTGTCGCTGCATCAACTTCCTCTGAGAACAATGCCTGACTACCTGAAGGGCCAAGGAGCTCGAGTCTTCACAAGAAAAAAGCCCGCAGGTACGAGCCACAACACACATGTGCCCTTCCCGCGCACGGTAGCTTGTAGGCTCACAAGCCACGCGCGCACAGCGTGCAGACAACCTTCTCGGCCCACACAGCACGCGAGCACATGCCCCGCGCACAAGCGCCCGTCCCATGCGCGCACAGCGCGCGGGCGCATACCCTGCACGCAGGCGCCCATCCCGCTTGCGCGGGCGCACAACTCGCGCGCGCGCACAGTGCGCTTGCGCGCTCCCTGTACGTGCACAGTGCATGGGCAGCCGTCCCACATGCACGTAGTGTGCGGCGCACTCCTCGCATGTGCACAGCACGCAGACGCGCCTTCCTCACACATTCCCAGAGTGCGATACGCCCCATGTGAGTTCCTCCCTACGCACCTCCCGTGCATCTTGCATCGCGCACAGCCGCAAGTAAGCTCTTTGCCCGTTGTCTAGCCTATCTTGTGCACTTCTTAGACATTTTGTCATACGGATACCACCACCAAACCTTTTGCGCGTCGTCCATATTTTGAGTAAAAGTCCCCACCCTTCATTCGCCTCGACTCGAAGTTGAGGAGACTTGGGGGGCAAATGATAGGTATCCCCTAATCCGGGCTGCGAATAGCCAAAGCACCCGCCTCATTTGGTGGAGGAAATGAGGTTGACCAAAGAAAACCCCATTAGCCCCGTAACCACCCAACATGAAATGCAAATAGTGAAATCCATCATCGCGCAGTGCAGATAGTAAAACCCTCTAACATGGGGGTGCAAATAGTGAATTCCCTCATCGTGCGGTGCAGATAGTAAAAACCCACATCATGGGGTGCAAATAGTAAAATCCCACATCATGGGGTGCAAATAGTAAAATCCCACATCATTGGGTGCAAATAGTAAAATCCCTCATCATTGGGTGCAAATAGTAAAATCTCACATCATGTGGTGCAAATAGTAAAATCCCACATCATGAGGTGGAAATAGTAAAATCCCACATCATGGGGTGCAAATAGTAAAATCCCACATCATTGGGTGTAAATAGTAAAATCACACATCATTTGGTGCAAATAGTAAAATCTCATATCGTGCGATGCAGATAGTAAATCCATCAAAACGGTCTGCGTATAGCAAATAATATGGTTATAGTGTGGGCATAACCATATCCGTCATATAAGTACATATCACCACAAAACTATACAAACTGGAGTGCACGTAGCCATGTTCATATTGAGTATGTGTATAACACATAAATTGATTATGGTGTATGTATAACAAATAAATTGGTTATGGTGTGTGGCTAGCCACATAACCACCCTAACCACTCAAATAATTACGAAAGTGTCACCCTCAAAATCTTTAAATAAGACCCCAAGGCTTCTCATTTTTCCATCTTTCTCATCTCCCTCTTTTCCTCCTATGTGCAAGAGAGAGAACTTCTCCTCCTTTCCTCCTTCGAGCAAGGAAGACCTTCGAGCGCCTTCGAAGATCTCCTTCGCCTTCGAAGAATCATTTGAAGATCTTCGAGCATCTTCGAAGATCTTCCAGCGTCTTCGAAGATCTTCCAGCGTCTTCGAAGATCTTCGAGCACCTTAAAGATCCTACGAAAGCGTTCATCCTCCTTCAAGCGAGCGTTCCGCTCCAAGCGCCTCTGCGCGCTCCGCTCTCAAGACCGCTCTAAGCGCACCTCTGGGCTCTCCGCTCTCAAGACCGCTCCAAGCCCGCCTCCGCGCGCTCCGCTCTCATGACCGCTCCAAGCGCGCCTCCGCGCGCTCCGCTCTCAAGACCGCTCCAAGCGCGCCTCGGGGAGCTCTGCTCTCAAGACCGCTCCAAGTGCGCCTTCCCTCTCAAGACCGCTCCAAGCGCGCCTCCGCTCTCAAGACTGCTCCAAGCGCGCCTCTGTGCGCTCCGCTCTCAAAACCGCTCCAAGCGCGCCTCCGCGTGCTCCGCTCTCAAGACCGCTCCAAGCATGTCTCCGTGCGCTCCGCTCTCAAGACCGCTCCAAGCATGCCTCTGTGTGCTCCGCTCTCAAGACCGCTCCAAGCACGCCCTTGCACGCCTCGCTCTCAAGACCGCTCCAAGAGAACCCCCGCGTACTCAAGAACATGCGCTCTGCGCACTCAAGATCAAGCTCTCCAGCCTCCAATAAGATTAGCGCTCCATCATCCAATAAGATTAGCACTCCAACCTCCTCTTGCGTAGCAGGAGACAAGACGCGGAGACAAGGGCGCGCAAGAGCATATCAATCCAACCTTCAAGCAGCAGTCAAAATCTCCAGAGCGCTCAGAGCGCAGCATTCCCGTCTGCAGCAGACAAAAGGCTTAGTTCCGTGAGCGGTGGCATGTCACCCTCCGAGCACCTCTCTCTCTCTCTCTCTCTCTCTCTCTCTCTCAACAATTGTAGCGAGAGGCGGTCTGTCGCCCTCGAGTTCTTCAAAACAGCTCTATACAACAACCAACAAATAGTTGAGGTTTTGGCCGGCACAGACCTAGCCGCGTGATTTTTCACCCAGTTGACTGGTTTTCCACGTTAAAAAAATTGTCTTGTCAACTTTCTCTTTTTCTGTGACTGTTTGCACGCTCGAACGCTCCCGGGCTAAGACGGTCCAATCTAGTCCGATCTATCGGAGCCTTGAGTGGTCCGCAACAAGAAGCTTAAATTACCGTAACTCGTGTGAGAAGATAAGCAATGCGTGACTCCCATTAATAACTTAATGTAACACAAATTGAATTTTTATTAAACTACTATCGTGCACCCAAATAAATCAAATATATTATGATACTAAATTACTAATGTTAATGTAAATGCTAATACAGTTCGGTTTGACTCGGTTCAGTTTAACATTCATAACCATGAAACGAACCGAACCACGTTGTTTTTCAACAATTGGAACCGTGATTGAACCGCAGCTTACTAAAACCGAACCGTGTGGTTTGGTTTGGTTCGATTCGGTTCGGTTAGGCGGTTCAGTTGGTTTCGACTTATACTCATAATCTCAATTGAAGCTCCAGTTTAAATGTGTAAAGAAAACGGGTGTGCCGAGACGAGAAAATTCGACAGAAAAACGAAACAACAAAGCACAGAAAATCACAGAAGACACAGATATACAGAGGTTCACCCAAAGCCGGGCTACGTCCCCTCTCCCCCTTTCTCTTCGCTTGCTCTTTAATCACCAAGACGGATTATAGCTTACAAGGTTACAAGGATCAGATCCGATCCTACCTCACACAACCCTCTCAGATAAGAACACAGGAACCGCCGCCAAGGAACACCACGCAAAAACTATTGCACTCTCTTGGACTTAATCTCTCTCTCTCTTCTCACTTAACCATAAACCAGGGTTACACACCCTTTAAATAGGGCGCCAGACCGGGCTCAGACCAACCAACCGCTGAGACGGTCCAATAATATCCACTGAGACGGAACCAGCTAAGACAGCATGTACATCGGGCGTCGAGCGATGAACGCAGGCGTCGAGCGCAGGCATCGAGCGCAGGCGTCGAGCATCGAACGCGGGTGTCGACCGCAAGCGTCGAGCGTCGACCGTAGGTCACTCCTGTTCCACGAACCGCTGAGGTAAGGACCCGTTCGTCGAACACTGTTCGACGCACCCTTCTCCGTTCGTCGAACGCCATTCGACGAACCCTTCTTCAAGCGCAGGCGGAGTTCGACGAACTCTTCTCCGTTTGTCGAATGCCGTTCGGCGAACCCTGACCAGAAGTGTTCCCCAACTCCAACATTCTCCCACTTGGTGAACATCTTCCTCTGATGAGAGCTACTCCTCCAACCTTCTTCTTCAACCCTACGGCCGTTGCACACCACTGAAATTTGGCAACAGGAACCGCCTTGGTAAGAAAATCTGAGTTGTTCTCCATCGTGTCCACCTTCTCCAGTTGAACTACCTTCTTCTCCACCCTCTCCCGGATGAAATGGTACTGGATGTCAATGTGCTTGGTGCGTGCGTGGAAGGCAGGATTCTTGGCTAGCTGAATAGCCCCTTGACTGTCACACCACAACTTCACTGGCCCCTGCTCAAACCCGAGCTCCAAACATAGCCGCCGCAGCCATATGGCCTCCTTTCTCGCATGAGTAAGAGCCATGTACTCTGCCTCCGTCGACGAGAGTGCCACCATGCATTGCCTCCGACTCATCCAATTGATAGCTCCCCCAAACAGTGTAAACACGTATCCACTGGTGGATCTCCTGCTATCCAGATCACCTTCCCAATCTGAGTCCACGTGCCCAACCACGTCCAGGACTCCTCCTTCACAAGCTCCTTCAAAACATAGGGAGTAATTTGAAGTGCCTCAGAGATACCTGAACACACGCTTCACCGCGTTCCAGTGTTCCTTTCCTGGAGTAGCCATATACCGGCTCAACACTCCCACTGCTTGAGCAATGTCAGGGCGAGTGCAGACCATGGCATCAAGCTTCTCACAGCACTAGCATAAGGGACCTTCTCCATGTCCTCGACCTCATCTTGTGTCTTTGGGCTCAACTCTGCAGATAACTTGCACCCAACTGCCATTGGTGCTCCCACTAGCTTGCAGTCCGTCATGTTAAACTCCTTCAACATCTCCTCAACGTACCTCTGCTGCCCCAACCAAAGCTTCTTCTTTCTTCGATCCCTGGAAATCTGCATTCCCAAGATGACACTTGCTGGCCCCAAATCCTTCATCTTGAATTTGGCTGAGAGCAGTTTCTTCACATGTTGGATCATCCTGACACTATTGCCCACCAGTAGCATATCATCTACATAGAGTGTCAGGAAGATAAACTGCTCTCCCTTTCTCTGGATGTACACACAGTGGTCCTAATTCGACCTTTCAAAACCTAACTCCAGCATGTAGGTGTCGAATTTCTGGTACCACATCCTCGGAGATTGCTTTAGTCCATACAGGGACTTCTTCAATCTGCAAACCTGATCCTCCTTGCCCTTGGCTTCGAATCCTTCCGGCTGCTTCATGTATATCTCCTCCTCCAGATCACCGTGATGAAAAGTCGTCTTCATATCCATCTGCTCAATCTCTAGATCATGCGTTGCCGCAATAGAGAGAACCAATCTGATCGACGTCATCTTGGCTACAGGTGAGAAGATCTCATCATAGTCAACACCTTCTACCTGGGAAAATCCTTTTGCAACCAACCTTGCCTTGTATTTCTCCACAGTGCCATCACCCTTCACCTAATGCTTGAAGACCCATTTACTTCCAACGGCCTTCCTCCCCTTTGGAAGCTTACACAAACTCCAAGTCTGATTCTTCCTCAGATATTCCATTTCATCAACCATGGCTAGCTCCCACTGATTTGAATTTGCCCTTGATCTAGCATCTATGGCAGAGATTGGATCTTCACCAAGCATACTCAGGCAACATTGTGCAGCTACTGCACATTGGGGATATCTCAGTGGTGCCTTTCTTTCCCTTGTCGACCTCCTCAGAAGTGGAATTTCTTCAGCCTCATCTTGTGACTCATCATCACTTCTCACCACCTCCAAATCATCTGATTCAGAATCAGATTCAGCCCCAATAGTAGTAGCTTCTTTCTCAAAGCTTTCTTCCACCACCACTGTCCCTTTCTTTGCTTCTTTGGCCTTCTCATCTTGTGTGACTGCCTGAGGACTGGTTTCATGAAACATCACATCCTTGCTGAATGTAACAGTCCTGGTCACATGGTTCCAAAGCTTGTAGCCTTTAATGCCATCTTTGTAACCCACAAAGATGCACTTCTCAGACTTGACATCAAGCTTCCCCCTCTTCTCCTTTGGATGTGAACATATGCATCACACCCAAACACACAAGCATAGGCCAAGTTTGGCTTTCTCTTGAAGATGACTTCAAAGGGAGTACATCCCTCCACAACAAATGCATGAGATCTATTCTTCAGGTAATTTGCAGTCGCCACTACTTCAGCCCAGAACTCCTTCCCCAAACCTGCCCAACTGAGCATGCACCTGGCCTTCTCCATCAAGGTCCTGTTCAGCCTCTCCGACACTCCATTCTGCTCTGGAGTATACGTTGTGTTCTTCTGCCATGCAATCCCCTGCTCAGTACAGTACTGCTCAATGGCATCAGAGCAGTACTCCGCTCCATGATAAGAATGGAGGACCTTCACCTTTCTCTCCAACTGGTTCTCCACCAGGTTCTTAAATTCCTTGAACCTGTCCAGAACTTCTGACTTGGACCTGAGAAAATAGATCCAGGAATACCGTGAGAGGTCATCAGTAAAGGACATATAATGCCTTGTGCCGCCTAGAGATGGAGCTGGAGTTGGCCCAAACAAATCACTATGTATTAGCTCCAGCACTTCAGTTGCCCTCGTGCCTGTCCCACGAAAAATTACCCTGGTCTATTTGCCAAGCAGGCAATGTTCACAGAACCCAAGGCTTGTGGAGCACTCCGGCACGCCTTCCACCATCTGACCAGATGCCATTGCCGACATCCCCTTCTCACTGATATGCCCAAGCCGATGATGCCACAGCTTGGACACCTCCTCCTGGTCAACCTCCTGGCTCTCAGAGATAAGATCCCCACTTGGAACCACTGTATCAGCAAGAAAAGTATACAATGTTCCATGTCTTACTCCACTGGCAATCACCATTGCCCCCCTTGACATCTTGCAGGTTTGCTTGTCACAGCTGAAGTGCACTCCTGCATCCGCCATGGAGCCCACCGAGATTAAGTTCCTGCTCATCCCAGGAATGTGCATCACATTTGGAAGAGACCTTGTGGTCCCATTAGACAGCTTCAACATCACCTTGCCACGCCCAATGATCTGCACAGCAGAATCATCACCCAGCATGACATCTCCACCGGCAAACCTCTCATACTCACAGAACCAGTGCCTATGAGGGGTCATGTGGTATGATACTCCTGTGTCTACATACCACAGATCAGAATATCTCTGAGCCACGCACGCAGCAGCGATGTACATATCACCGCCATCGCCCTCCTTCTTCGTACCAGAAGTTGTCGGTGTCTCCTTGTTCTGAACGACCTTGTTTGGACATTGAGACTTCACATGACCAGTCTCATTGCACTTCCAGCACCGAACGGGCTTCTTGCTCTTCTCCCTCTCCTGGCTCTTGGATCTACCTCGAGATTTATCTCGATATCCACCCTGCTTGCTCTCCCTTCGCTGAGGACGGGATCTAGACACACTCAAAGCACCTTTGCTTGTCGCCTCAGAACCTCCTCTCCTAGTCTCCTCAGATAAAAGAGCTGCACATACAGTATCGTATGACAGTTCATTGTCTCCACTCCCTCCAATCACGACAATCAGATTGTCCCATGAATCTGGCAGCGAGCACAACAAGATGATGGCTCTATCCTCATCCGAGATCTTCTCACCAATAGAGATTAACTGACTCACAATGGTGTTGAATTGAGTTAGGTGCTCTGAAAATGAATCGCCCTCACGCATCCGAAGTTTATACCATTTCTTCCTCAAGAGCAATTTGTTTACCAGGGACTTGCTCTGGTAGAGGGATTGCAACTTACGCCACAGACTTCGTGCCGAAGTCTCCTCCATGACGTTAGTCAAGATTGAATCTGCAAGGAATAACCGGATCAGGCCCTTAGCCTTCCGATCATTTTCGTCCAGGTCGCCGCCTCCGCTGCACCATCTGCAGTCGCGTCTGCAGATTTTCTCTTCGATGCGCTCACATCTTTCTCTGCTACCTTAGGAACGGGAGGATCATCTTCGATCGCAGACCATAGATCTCGATCAATCAACATATCTTCCATCTTCATCTTCCATAGATCGAATCGAATTCCGTCAAACTTTTCGATCTCGATCCGCACGCCGCCAGAACCCATTTCCAGGATCAAGAACCTCGCTCTGATACCAAATGTAAAGAAAACGGGTGTGCCGAGACGAGAAAATTCGATAGAAAAACGAAACAACAAAGCACAGAAAATCACAGAAGACACAGATATACAGAGGTTCACACAAAGACGGGCTACGTCCCCTCTCCCCCTTCCTCTTCACCTGCTCTTTAATCACCAAGACGGATTACAGCTTACAAGGTTACAAGGATCAGATCCGATCCTACCTCACACAACCCTCTCAGATAAGAACAGAGGAACCGCCGCCAAGGAACACCGCGTAAAAACTATTGCACTCTCTTGGACTTAATCTCTCTCTCTCTCTCTTCTCACTTAACCGTAAACCAGGGCTACGCACCCTTTAAATAGGGCGCCAGACCGGGCTCAGACCAACCAACCGCGGAGACGGTCCAATAATATCCGCTGAGACGGAACCAGCTGAGACAGCATGTACATCAGGCGTCGAGCGATGAACGCAGGCGTCGAGCGCAGGCGTCGAGCATCGAACGCGGGCGTCGACCGCAAGCGTCGAGCGCGGGCGTCGAGTGTCGACCGTAGGTCACTCCCGTTCCACGAACCGCTGAGGCAAGGACCCGTTCGTCGAACACCGTTCGACGCACCCTTCTCCGTTCGTCGAACGCCGTTCGACGAACCCTTCTTCAAGCGCAGGCGAGTTCGACGAACTCTACTCCGTTCGTCGAACGTCGTTCGACGAACCTTGACCAGAAGTGTTCCCCAACTCCAACAAAATGTTTGCTTCCTTTTAAACCAACTTCTATAAAATTGAATCAATCATTATTCATGCCACGTCGGTCTTGCTTCCTTTCGCAAAGCGCACATAGGCTCCGTTTTGCATGACATGGCGGTCGTGAACACGGTGGTTATGAACTGTCGTCCCTAAACACATGACCTCACCAAAGGAACTTTATCCACTTTTATGTTCAAAAGAATTTTTCTTTTCTTGGTGGCGGTCATAACCGTTTTCATGATAAATATACATTCTATGATAGTGACGTTTCAATCCAAACTAATCGGAGCAAAAACATAGCGCCAAACGGAGCTTTAGACAGATGAGAAAGGGGCGGCAATTTTTGAGTTTAAAAAAAACGAAGCAATTAACAACTATTTAATTTACTCTTGATTAACAATTAATAATGGATTCGGAGGGACATTGAAAGATTTATACTCTGTTTGGGACTCTGGCAGCTGCTGTGAAGGGAGATGAACGATGTCAGAGTTTTGGACTGGAGGTAGGGGCAGAGGCTGGGAACTGCAGTATTTCGCCGTTCGTAGGGGGATTGCTGAAAACGGCTAGGAAAGGCGGGTAAACAAGCTATTCTAGTTCCCGACTGCGGCGTTCGCCGCAATCTCACCGGAGCACAGACACCCTCCCAAACAGACCCATAAAATAACATAATTCTTAAGCTATACGGCCCAATTTGGGTATGTCCTCCATTACTAAATAGTTTGTCACTTTCAACGAGATAGAGATGAACACACCATGGCCGTTAACCCCATCAATGTATTTTATTTATATATTATTTGAAATCTTTGAGTATTTAAATATTTTGAATATTAATCATTATTACTCAAGTGGGTAGCTGCCATCTTGCTTTCATGATGGGACCCTTTTGTGATGGATTCTTGGAGAAATCATTTAGTTAAATAAATTTAAGTAAATTCATGTTCCTCCTGAGCAATGTAATTTTTTGAGCTCAATAATGATAAAAGTATTATCTAAATTGTATTTAATAACATAATTATGTTAACATTAATAATATTGTGGAGGTAATTCGACGATAATTATTATTTGTGATTTTTATTATTCATTATTGTTACGTGTCGCTTAGCACTCCCACGGATCGGAAGAATCAGATCGTCTTAGCTCGAGAGTGAGTAAAACACATAACAATCAAAACTTAGAACCAACAACAAACATCAAGACTTTAACGTGGATAACCGGTAAAGAGAAAAATCACAGGGCTAGACCGAGTTCTCACGATATCCATTAGTTGTAGTTGAGTACATGAGATGGAGTTTTAGGAGAGTGACATGACTCGGCTCCTTTACAAGTCATTTGAGTGTCAAATCATGAGAAAAACTAAATATCGAAGAGCGCTTGCTGGAGCAGTCACCGGGGCAGAGCTATCGCAAGTGAAGCGCGCGTTGAGCGGGAGAATGAGCAGTGAGCCAAGTCTTTGTCGGAAAACCTTAGAGCCCTCTCTTTTTCTTTTTTTCTCTGTCTCCGCAAATGAAATCCTGGACCTTTTTTATAGTTTTTTAGGGGTGCACAGGTAATTGCGCCCTCTATGCACTTGAATGGTCGAATAGAAATGCTTGATTATGGTCACCCGGATCACAAATTTCTGGGATATGACGACTTTTCCCCCTGTCGACCAGGGCAACTCGGGCAAGTTCGTCGGAGAGACGGCGGCAACACGCAAGGGTGCGCGCGAGCGTGCTTGCATGCCACAGCGCGTGCACAAAGGTATGCAAGCTGTCGAGTGCAAAGGCTAGGGCTGCCTCGCTGGGTGTGCGTAGACGCACGCGTGCACCCTTCCGGGGCGCCGCATGTGCTGCAGTTTTGTTGAGACGAGAGCCCGCACGGTCACAGAGACATTTTAGCGAGCCGGTCAGAGTCGCGGGTTATGAACTACGATTTGACTACTTGGATTTTAGGAGAACCCTATCAAATTTCCTCAATTTTCGGAGGTCGTAACTTGGAAAAAATCAGTTCGAAAATTTTGTCCCAGCAGTCGCATATTTCATTGCGAGAATTTCAACACAATTACTTCGCACGAGTGCAAATTAATGTGTCGCGCGGAGTTTAGGTAGCGTTTGGTTCGGCGGTTGGAGTGTTGTGCGGCTGGAACGCACCGCTGTTTTTCAGATAAGCAGCGTTTGAGACTACTTATCTCCAAACCACCGTTTGCTGCGGTCCGCTGTTTTGTTAAGACCCTCGGCCGCTGAAATTTTCCGCGGTTCACCGCAAACGTAGGGAGCGTCTTCCCGGATCGCGAGTTCCACGCGATTTTCCTCTGCTCCATCGCGACGGCCACGCTTCCTGCGCGATTTCCCTCTTCCCCATATGATGCCAACCCCTCCGACGTCGACGCCTCCAACGCCCACCACTCCGACGGCAAACCCTCCGACGCCCACCACTCCGACGTCAAACCCCGACGCTGACGCCTCCGATGCCCACCACTCCGACGGCATAGGGTTTCGACTCCGACCGAAGGCCATGATTGCTTAGGGTTTCGACTCCGACGGCTAGTGCGAGATCAGCGATTCCCGATTCCTCCTCGCATCGACATCGCCCTTCTTCTTTCTCCAAATTTGCTCGGCATGATGGACTCTTCCAGATGTGGAGAATCTCAGGCAAATTCAAGAAATATAACTATTTCTAGTTAGAAAAATCCCGGTAAGTTCTTATTTGTGATTTCTTTGTGTTGATTAGTAGAAAAGATCATGATTTCTTTGTTTCTAAGATGACATGGATATGGCAATAGCCTCCAAGATACCTTGCATTGCTGTGTATTTGTTTGTTTTTTTGCCCTAATCTTCTTAGGTTACTTTTATTAATCCTTTTCTTCAATTATGAAATTACTAGTTTGAATGGAGGCCATTTGGAGTTATTGTTCTTGAAGATTGTGGTTGATATTCTATTAATCGGTTTATGATCTCATTGTCTTTAATTGCAGTTGTAATTCTAGTATAATTGTGTGTGAATGAGTATGTGTGTGTGTATGTATATGTGTGTGATGTGTGTGTGTATACATGTGTGTGTGTATACATGTGTGTGTATGTGTGTGTGTGTGTGTATGTGTGTGTATGTGTGTATATATGTGTATGTGTGTGTGTATATGTGTGGGTGTACGTATATGTGTGTATGTGTCAATGTGTGTGTGTATATATGTGTGTGTGTGTGTAGAGGATATTTGGTGAGAGGAGATGATCGCGCTACGTGATAGTATATGATGGAAAATATATTTATTTTTCTGATATTTGGTGAGAAAAAAAAATTCACTCAAAACTCCATTTTGTTTCCAAACAACTTTTTCAAAACTCCGTTTTACAAACTTCATTTTCCAAAATCAGCAATTTTTCATCCAAACAGTTTTTTAGCAAAACTCCGTTTTCCAGAATCAGCACTTTTCCTATCAGCAACTTTCCATCAGCAGCTTTCCATCAGCAACAGCCCAACCAAACAGAGCCTTACTTATTTTATTTATTAAGGTGATGACATTTCCTACCCATATTCAGGAGATTTGCCGCTTATATCTGAAAGATTTGTTGTAATTATTGGGAGATTACAGTGCCAATTTAGACTAAATAGATTGTCATTTTCGTGGCTAGCGTATATTGTGATATACACTTCTATTTTGATCAAACTTCCCAACCTAGGTTGCGTGGACGACTATAAATTCTTTAGGTTCATTTCATTCTTGTACCAAGTTTTTTGCTGGATTTTTGAGAGATGAAGTGACACCAGTAAATTTGAGGCTCCGTTCGTTTGGTAGGTTTTGTAGGAAGGAATTGGTTTTGGGCAATTCAATTCCATTCACAAGCGTTCGCTTGGTCTATTATTGGAGGGAATTAGTTTTCCTCCAAAACCTACCGGGTTAGATTCATTAAGAAAATAGCCTATGGTGAAAACCATCCCATTTTAATCGGTTTTGAGAAAAAATCATGTTCTTTTCTCTCTTAAAGTAATGATTACTATTTTATCAGCATTATTTGATAATGATTACTATTTTAGTCAATTTAAATATTTTTTTCGATTTAAAAATGTTAATTATCCATGATTAAAAATCTCGCAAAAATCTGTGTCTGAAAATCATCCTACAGTCGGACAGAAAAATTGACAGTTTTCAATTCCTGTGCCTGAAAATCATCCTGCAAACGAACACAAGAATTGAGTTTGGTTCAAAACCAAAACCTTTGATTTTTTTGTTTTGGACCAAAACCAATTCTTTTCAATCGAAACATACGAAACGAACAGAGCCTGATGGATTTCTCTACTATCATGTCTCTGACCAATGGTTTAAAAGAATCTTTTTTCTATGAAAACGACAAAAGTGCGCGGAAGAGCAAGGAGGGGCGCAAAGGCGGAGCAGGGTGCGCGCGATGGCGCACCCGGACACGCATTGTCGCGTGTGGTCGCGCGGCCATGGTCGTGCGCAAGGGCGCATGTGCTGCCGCACGGTCGCACGGTCGGGAGCGCGCTGCTGCTTGTGCAAGCGCGGGCTGCCACAAATGTGCGCGACCGGTAACAAGCAGACTTCTTGATCGCGGGGCGTGCGCGTGGTGCGGCACACGTGTGCTTGAGGCGTTAGTAATTTTTTGTTGCGCGTGATTTCATTTTAATTCCTTTATGCTCATCGTTTCCTTTGTTTTTATTTCTCTTGACTAGCTGCTCCGTCGAAATCTATGCGGTTGCGTTTGACTTTAACTTGTTGGAATAAATTTTCTATATTCTTATATTAATATAGAAAATTATATGTTTTCGGTTTTAAAGCTTTGCAGAAACAACATATATATATATATATATATATATATATATATATATATATATATATGAATAGCTATAACAAAAATTGCATGAAGGAGGTGAGAAATAAAAGAGAGTAATCTATAGGTTAGAATCAAGCCTGGGTAAGACGTGTGATCACTGCCCTAAAGAAGTTGCACCACCCTCCTGTAGGGATTTCAACCGATGCTCACTCCTCCAAGGTACAACACCCGGTTAGATCCCAGCTTCGATGTGCGCGGACACTGAAGATGCACAGAGCACCTGAACTCCCACTTGATGAAGCAAATGTAAAGAAAAGGAAATCGCAAGAACGAGCCCGAGAGGGAGAGATCAAAAACGGCTGTATCCAGAATTGCAGAAAAGGAAGCGACAAACTCAGACCGCAAGGCTTCTCTAAAATAGGATCTCGTAAAATGGCAATAATTAAAGCCACAATAAATGCGAACGGATATAATAGGAAGGCTGAAAATCGGGAAAGGAAACGTTGTATTTCCAAAGTACGGAATTAATGCCGAAAAGTACGCGTAAGCGGTTTAGAAAACATGCGTAATATCTGCAAGAGAATACGCCAAGGAAAAAGGTCACGTCGAGACTACACAATGATACAACTTATCGTCGAGACTTGCAATCAACGATACAACTTATCGTCGAGATCAGTCTTCTATTCGACGACAAAATGTGTCGAGACCAAGAGTGACGACGATACAACTTATCGTCGAGACTTGCATTCGACGATACGACCTGTACACGACGATACAACTTATCGTCGAGCCACGCAACCGACGATACGACCTGTCGTCGTCGATCTGAATCAATTCGTCGACCACAGAGAAATGGTCAACCGCTGAGACGGAAGATCGTCGACCGAAGAAAACATTTCGTCGAACGCAGAATGGGAGTTCGTCGAACGCAGCATGCCGTTCGTCGAACGCGGGATGGAGTTCGTCGAGCCGATACAAAACCGAATAAAAGGACAACTGTTTTGTACAAAAAAATACAATTCAATTCAATTATTCCCCAAATCTGGATCCGGTCCGGTGCGTGCGCGCGCGTGCGCGCGTGTGGTTCATAGTTTCTCCTTATGTTCTTTTGAACAAATAAGAAGGTGTGAACTAATATATATACTTACCAACAAGAATGGAGAATGGCAAGGTGGTACTACAGGGATCATCCTTTCATTCATGAAAGGTTCCCTCCAAAATTTGGATTCCCTCCAATTTGGTTTTGTAGCTTTTCATCACATATGATAAGCCAAAAACCAAACACCATACTTGGCTCCAATAAAATATTATAAATAAATGTTTTAAGATATAAAATTTCTAACAATCCCCCACAAAAGCGAAAAACCAAAAGCGAAGTTCATAAGTTATGATATTAGTAATAATAAATAAAATCAAATACAAATTTGTTTCATCAAGTTATATCAATTGAAATGGGTATAGGTGGAATGGTTACCTTGAACCTATACTTAGTACTTACTTCCCCCACCGAAGAATATAATGTGTCAAAGGCTTTGAATTATAAACTTTTAACCGGTAAGTTAGATAAGCACACAAAAGATTGGTTGTTCATTGGGTTATGGCGGTGGGCGCGTTAATGGCCATGCGCACTCCTTGATTTTTTATGAGAGTTATTTTGTGTTCAGCCCGGATCCCAAAGTTGCGGCCTCACAACAACCCTCACATAGGTCGTGCCTCAAGAGATATTTCGTAACTAATATCTCACAAAGATATATGCCTTTAGCAACCATTAAGAACTTTAAAGTTCATCCTAAACTGTTACGTAGAGCACACCATCCTAGGAATGTGGAGAAGGTTTTCTCAACCTTTTAGATTTGTGCTCCCAACTACGCTACATCAACGACTTCGTTTCTACCACATTGAACCCACTTCATGGGATCTCCAATCACATGGGTTGGGTATCCACCGTTGGAAGCAAATTATGTGGGCTTAAGCCTCATTCCCCTCGATGACAACAATATCTCCCTTCGGGATAATCCATTGGTAAGATTATCAGCCAGATTCAATTCTGACTTTAGGTAATTTAGTGATATCACTTCTTTTCTTCTTTGCTTCACGGACTTGTACCTGATTCTCATGAACTTATTCATTTTTGCATTAGTATTATTTGAAGCAGTTAAATCAATCACAGATTTATTATCACAATGCAAAGTAATGGCAGGTATAGGTTTTCTAACTAAAGGAATTTCTGTAAGTAAATTCTTAAGCCATTCGGCTTCGGCACACGTAGTGTCTAGAGCTATCAGCTCGGATTCCATGGTACTTCTTGAAATCGCAGTTTGTTTTGTAGAAGCCCATGAAATGGCGGCTCCTCCAAGGAGGAAAACATAGCCGGTAGTAGACTTAACGTCTAAGGAATCAGTTACCCAATTGGCATCTGAATATCCTTCCAAAACTTCGGGATAACTCGTATACACTAAGTTATAGTCTAAAGTTCCGCGAAGATATTTAAAGATTCAATTTAAGGCTATCCAGTGATTATCACTTGGATTGCTAGTATATCTACTAAGCCTGCCTACAACATATGAAATATCGGGCCTAGTGAGATTACCAATATAAAGCAGTGACCCTATCATTTGTGCATACCTATGTTGGTCAATAGGTTCACCTAAATTCGTACACAACTTAATGCTAGCGTCATAAGGAGTAGAAATAGGTGCGGAATCAAATAGATTGAATTTATGTAACATTTTCTCAATCGAGTGAGAAAGAGATAATGAAACATTGGAATCTGATGTAGCTAATTTCATTCCCAAAATGACATTAGCTTCTCCTAAATCTTTCATATCAAATTTAGATGATAAGTTATTTTAAATATTATTAACAATTTTAATTGAGCTTTCAAAGATTAAAATGTCATCTACATAGAGACATAAAATCACATATTCATTTTCTTCTTGTTTTGCATAAATGCATCTATCATATTCATTAGACATAAATCTAAATGATAATACTACGAAGTCAAATTTTTGGTGCCATTGTTTTGGTGCTTGTTTTAGACCATACAGAGATTTAATAAGCCTGCATACTTTGGTTTCTTGTCCTTTAACTACAAAACCTTCGGGTTAAGACATATAAACTTTTTCATCTAAGTCTCCATGCAAGAATGCAGTTTTTACGTCCATTTGATGAATAATTAATTTATGGATCGAAGCTAAGGCTACTAGAATGCGAAGGGATGTAATCCTAGCTACGGGAGCATAGGTATCCAAATAGTATATCCCTTGTTTTTGCGCATAACCTTTAGCAACAAGACGAGCCTTATATTTTTCTATGGAACCGTCAGGATTTAATTTCTTCCTGAAGATCCACCTACAACCTATGGCTTTGGTACCAGATGGAAGATCAGTTAGAATCCAGGTTTTGTTTTCTAGAATAGAATTAATTTCGGCATTTATGGCTTCTTTCCAAAATGGAGTCAAATTAGGTCATAACTTTCTCATATGAATTTGGATCTCCTTCAACTAGGTAAGTGAAGTAGTCTTCTCCAAATGTTCTTTCGGTTCTAACCCTTTTGCTTCTTCTAGGTTCACCAATTTCTAATGGATCTATAGAAGAGGAAGGTTGAATTGAGCTAGAAGATGGTTGAGATGTGTTGTCTATTTTATATGGAAATTTATCTTCAAAATAAACGGCATCTCTGGCTTCTATTATAGTATTGTTTGATATTTCACTAATTAGAGAGTTGGTGATAAGAAACCTATTAGCACTACTATCAGAAGCATAACCTATTAAGATGGAGTCTAATATTTTAGGTCCTATTTTCTTTCTTTTAGGTTCAGGAATTGCTACCTTAGCCAAACACCCTCACACTCGAAGAATTAAGAGGTTAGGTTTCCTTAATTTAAATAATTCAAAAGGAGTTTTGTCATTATGTTTTGAAAGAATTCTATTCAAGATGAAAGAGGAGGTGAGCAACGCTTCACCCCAAAGATTTTCTGGAGCATCGGACTCGGCTAACATGCCATTGGCCATGTTCATCAAGGTCCGATTTTTGCGTTCAGCTACACCATTCGATTGGGGAGAATATGGAGCAGTCACTTGATGGATAATCCCATGTTCTTGACAAAACCGGGTTAGATCATTCGAAGTGTATTCTCCACCTCGGTCAGATCTAAGAATTTTAATCGATGATCCTAATTGATTTTCTACTTCCGCTTTGAAAATCTTAAAATATGAAAAGACTTCATCTTTAGTTTTTAATAAATATATGTAACAATATTTAGTAAAATCATCAATAAAAGTTACAAAATATTTATTTCCACCTCTAGTAGGTTGGCGGTTCAAGTCACACACATCCGAGTGAATTAACTCTAAAGGTTTTGAAGTTCTTTCCACTGATTTAAAAGGTTTTCTAGAAAATTTAGATTGTACACATATTTCACATCTAGCACTTGGAGCAATATTAAATTTGAGAATTAAATTTAAAGTCATCATTCTTTTCATACAATCTGAATTTACATGTCCTAATCTAGCATGCCAAAAATCAGAAATTGAACTTGAAATAATAGAAGAAGAAATTTGATTTATTTCTAAATCAGCAACATTTAATTTAAATAATCCATCACAAATATATCCTTTGCCAATAAAGACATCATTAAATGTTATTACAACTTTATTTGACTCTAAGACAATTTTATAACCCTTCTTCAGTAGCAAGGATCCGCTCACAAGGTTCTTCCTAACTCTCGGCACATAAAGAACATCCACTCGCCCGCGTCCAAGTATTTGTGCCGAAGAAGCATCTCCTAAGATCACGCTTCCTCCACTGATGTCCTGAAAGGTGGCAAAGCAAGAATGATCAAAACAGGTATGAACATTTGCTCCGGAGTCAAGCCACCAATCTGATGAATAAGTGAGAAGAAGACTTGGAGAATAATCTAACCTGAAGATAGGTTGATCTTGTGCTTGGATCATGTTGGCCTGTGGCTTGTCTCCACGAGACTTGTCAATCACGGGTTGTGTCTTCTTGTAAAAGCAGTTGGTAGACAGATGGTTTGTGCGGCCACAAATGAAGCACCATTTCCGTTTCCCTGGGTTTTGGTTTGAAGGACCAAGCTTGGGGTGATTGGGTTTTTGAAGGCGGGAACCTGGACGGAAAGGTTTCTTATGGATCTTGCCTTTGCCTTTGAAGTGATGGTTGGAGGAAGGGTTGCCATGAGATTCAGTTAGATTAACTTTAGGAGCATGGTCTTTGGGAGCTTTAGAACTCTTAGACTTATGTTCCTCCTCTATGCGGATAGCATTTTGGATCTGAACGTAAGTAAGGTTTGACTGGTCATGCCTTAGTCTAGTGCTAAAGCCGGACCAAGAATCAGGAAGTGCATCAATAAGACATGCCACTAAATAATTTTCGGAAAGGATTGAGCCATCGACTCAGATCTTGGACAACATCTCATGAAGTTGATGGAGTTGAGGATTTATGGGCTTGGAGGCATCAAGCTTCAATTTGTGGAGGTTAGAAACGTTGTAACGTTCTATACCCGCATTGTCTAGGTTATAGCGTGCTTCAAGAGCATACCATAAATCCTTGGCTGTACGATATTGAAGGAAGACATCGTAGAGGCTGTCAGACAAGGCACTAAGAATTCGGTTGCAGCAATGATATTTTATATCTACCGGATCTCTATAAGGGATACGTCTAACGTACGTCCTAGTGGTATTTGCACTGGAGGATGAAGACGATGGAAGGGTGGAAGCGTGTAAGACGATGTTACAAAGCGACTGCAGTTGCAGCGCCGGAGTTTTCGGTTTTTACAGCAGGAACATCGAATATGGCTGCTAAAAGACCAAAGGTATTCAACCAATATTCTACTTGGGCTTGCCAACGACGAAAGCCGTTAACAGTGCAGCAAGAAACTTCTTTAGATTGTTGGAATAAATTTTCTATATTCATATATTAATATTCAAAATTATATGTTTTCGGTTTTAAAGCTTTGCAGAAACAGCATATATATATAAGAATAGCTATAACAAAAATTGCATGAAGGAGGTGAGAAATAAAAGAGAGTAATATATAGGTTAGAATCAAGCCTGGGTAAGGCGTGTGATCACTGCCCTAAAAAAGTTGCACCACCCTCCGGCAGGGCTTTCAACCGATGCTCACTCCTCCAAGGTACAACACCCGGCTAGATCCCGAAAGCTCCGATGTGCGCGGACACCGAAGAAGCACAGAGCACCCAAACTCCCACTTGATGAAGCAGATGTAAAGAAAAGGAAATCGCAAGAACGAGCCCAAGAGGGAGAGAGAGCAAAAACGGCTGTATCCAGAATTGCAAAAAAGGAAGCGACAAACTCAGACCGCAAGGCTTCTATAAAATAGGATCTCGTAAAATGGCAATAATTAAAGCCACAATAAATGCGAACGAATATAATAGGAAGGTTGAAAATCGGGAAAGGAAACGTTGTATTTCCAACGTACGGAATTAATGCTGAAAAGCACGCGTAAGCGGTTTAGAAAACATGCGTAATAATTGCAAGAGAATACGCCAAGGAAAGAGGTCACGTCGAGATACACGACGATACAACTTATCGTCGAGACTTGCCATCGACGATACAACTTATCGTCGAGATCAGTCTTCTATTCGACGACAAAATGTGTCGAGACCAAGAGTGACGACGATACAACTTATCGTCGAGACTTGCAATCAATGATACGACCTGTACACGACGATACAACTTATCGTTGAGACACGCAATTGACGATACGACTTGTCGTCGTCTATCTGAATCAATTCGTCGACCACAGAGACATGGTCAACCGCTGATACGAAAGATCGTCGATCGAAGAAAACATTTCGTCGAACGCAGAATGGGAGTTCGTCGAACGCAGCATGTCGTTCGTCGAACGCGGGATGGAGTTCGTCGAGCCGATACAAAACTGAATAAAAGGACAAAACTGTTTTGTACAAAAAATACAATTCAATTATTCCCCAAATCCCAAATCCGGTCTGGCCCGGTCTGGTGCGTGCGCGCGCGTGTGCGCGTGTGGTTCATAGTTTCTCCTTATGTTCTTTTGAACAAATAAGAAGGTGTGAACTAATATATATACTTACCAACAAGAATGGAGAATGGCAAGGTGGGACTAAAGGGATCATCCTTTCATTCATGAAAGGTTCCCTCCAAAATTTGGATTCCCTCCAATTTGGTTTTGTAGCTTTTCATCACATATGATGAGCCAAACACCAAACACCATACTTGGCTCCAATAAAACATTATAAATAAATGTTTTAAGATATAAAATTTCTAACATAACTGACTATCGTATTGCGGTGTCGAGGAATCGCTTTGGACTCCCAGTGAGCATGGAGATGATGATTCCACTTCTGGAGGAACGTGCTTCCCCCGCCTGCAATATCACAATTTCGGAGGATGCCTTAAAGGAGGTTCTGAGCTCCCTCTTCTAAGGAGGCTGTGGAGGTATTCAAGTTTTGGGGTGTGCCGGTTATGCAATTCTCTTCGACGGGCATGAAAAGGGTTATGGGGCTCGTCAGCTTCTTCCGGGAGCACGACTATTGGTCCAGATTTTTTAGCATTGGTGTGAGGTCTACCCTGGCACAAGTGACCGAATCGATGTCGATACCAACAAAAGATGACTCTCCTACTAAGAGAAAAATGACTACCTCCATGTGGGTATGCTCTACGAGTTCATTAAGAACCCCTAGCAGTTACCTGTAGTGTGGAGAGCGTTTCCAGGATGATGTCGCTGTATATTTGGTTAGGAGGGTGATTTCTCTACCATCATGGGTTTTGAGGATGCGAGGGACTTGGTGAAAGCTCTCCACCATATCAGTGCATTTGTTGACAAGAAAAGACTGATTCTAGCGGGTTTCTCTACGAATGTTGAGTGGAGATGTGTTGCCCCCCTAGCGCAAGGTTAGAAGAGAATTCTGTTTTTTTTTTACTTTAAAGCGCGGGGGAGTGGGCTCGTCTGTTGGATCTGTAGGCGACCTTAGAGGAGGGTGAATAAGGGTAATAAAAACTTATGTTATATTTTGAATGACTTGAAATAATAAGAGATCAAAATAATGCAAAACTAAAACAAATCAAGTGAAATAAAATAGAGACATGATTTTATTAATATGAAATGTAGGATTACAAAACTTGATTTCTTATGACGCTAAAAATAGAAGGCAAATAGTAAAAAGTCTTTTTCATTTTCTATCCCGACTCGTATCCTCATGAACAGGTGGCTTTATCCTATCCTTCCCCGGATACGGCCTCAAGCCGCTCAAGCCAATCCTTCCCAAATATGGCCTCGAGCACCCCCTAGATCTACACCCTAGACCTAGTCGCCAACACGAGGCAAATTTCTGCCCTAAGTCCTACCCAGACATAGTCACCAACACGAGACAAATTTACTAAACGATTACAAGAATAAAGATGTGAAATAAATAACAACAATATGAGAAACTCCCTATGTGGATCTCTTGAAGAAGTAGACAAAGTCCTACAGAGTATGATCGTAGTCGATGCGGTCTTTAGTCATGATGATAAAACGTGTTGAAATCTTCTCCACAGATCTCCTTAAGCCTTCATGGATTTGTGGGAGTATCGCTCTAAACCTTCCTCTATATGATGCGGCACGAAGCTCTGGAATTTAGGGGTATGAGAGGATGAAGAATACAGAGCCAAGGGGTCCTTTTTATAGCCTTGGAGCTAGCGCATGCGTTATAGCTACCGTCGGCGCTATCCCAGTTTAGGAAACATTCTCCGCGTGCGTATCTTCATTCCAAGGAAACCCTGTCGACATTTCTCATGTGCGTCGAGATAGTGCATGCGCTAGCCGCTAGCGCCTTCTATACTTGCCACCCGAAATTATTATAATCAGATCTAGTGCCTGCGCTAGTGGCTACCGTTGGCGCTAGTGAGCATGCTGGATTTTTGGCTTCAAACTTGGGGGCAACCTTCTTATGTTATCCTTGAGTCATATGACATTTTTCCTGCACACTTAACACACAAGATCAAATACACATAGGATTTGTTATTCTCAAACCTAGGAGATGCGGAAGACCATGTTCCAACATCATCATCCACACTTCCAGAGTCAGATGATCGTGCAGAAGACGGGCGGGGGGGGGGGGGGGGGGGGGGGGGGAGGGGGGAGGGGGGGAGGCGAGGGAGGTTGCTCTTCCTAATCCTAATGTTGAGGAGATCCTCACAGCCTCTGCCAGCGGGGTGCTACCACAAGATGGCCAGGTTTTGACTTCCCTCAAGAAAAAGTCGAAGAAGCGGGTGTTCTCTTCTCTTCGGGCTACCAAGTCAAAGGTAAGGGGTCATTAACTTTTAGTTATGTTATTGCATTGTCTTATCCTTGACCCTAATCACGTTTTGCTTTTATTTAGATCGGGAAGTTGTATGGCATCACCCAGACATGGAACAATTATTACGTAGCCTTGAAGGATGAGTTTCTGGCTCTCCAAGAGAAACTTTGCGATACAGAGGACTCATTAGTGTCGACAAGGATGGGGAGGGGGATGGGGAGGGATGCTTCTGGTTTGGAGTGGTTGGAGTCCGACCTCACCTCTGTCTGGGCAGAGATTGAGAAGTTACAGGTGCAGGCTACGGTAACCACAAAGGCTCATGAGGAGTCCCTTAGCATGCTCCGAGCGGCAGAGGAGGAGATGACCCAACATGAGGTCGAGCTGTCGTATTTGAGGGATGAGGTGGCCAAGCTTGTTTCTGCGCAGCTGGATATGGACGGGGTCAGAGCGGCTGCAATCACTGATTATAAGGATTCCCTCGCCTTAATGGAGGAGTGTTCTTGGATCATGGGGGAAGCCCGAGCCCATGTCATGACTACTGAGGTGGACCATCTTCTGGAGGGTGAGTGTGAGATCGCATTTCGAAGGGGCTTTAGCAAGGGCCTTCGATTAGTGTGGAGGAGGCTAGAGTGTAGTGTTGTTGACCTCGGCGTGGATGACGATTCAGAGGATGACTGCTCTGATGTCGACATTGAGGAGTGACCCCGGTAGTTGGTCGATCTTGTGTTGTTATTTTTTTATTGCTTTCTACTTGTTTCTTGTCTATTGCTTCTGTTGTACGGGGTGCAGTGTAGCACCGTAGTATGTTGAAATTTTCTATTATATGTAGCATTATGTGTGTCTGTGTGGTGATGGTGGGGTGTGTGTAAGATCCCCCTACCCTAACTGTAACCTGGTCGGGTCGGAGACGGGCCTTACCGCCCAAAACAGCCACCCGATGCTTTCTGAGTGGCAGGAACACACACTCCAAGCATAGAATGATCGCCTTGTCAGGCAATGGAAACTCATCATATCACATCAGATCACAGCGGAAGCAATTCAGAATTCAAACACATATATATAGATATACTAAGGCCGAAGGCCAGCTGTTTATACATCAGTCCCCATAGGGATAAACTACTACAACTTTTACTCCCACTTATTTCTAGGTACTAAGGCTCACGTCTCTGAAGACCAAAGGCGATGCTGGGGTGTCGGCTCCTGTGGGCTCGATTGTGGGTACCCTTTCATGTAGTGGCGGCGCCTCGCGCCGCTCCATCTCCTGAATGGTGTACGACGACACATTAGTCAGAGACTAGTGGATCCACTATTCGTCCCCAAGATCCCTAAGGCTTGGGGACGAGAGTGAGCCATCAATAGCCGAAGCATAATAAGTTAGCAGCATAATATATATAAGAATATGAAATGAGGCAAGGAGCATAGTAATAAGTAATTGAAAAGCGCAATCACGCGGGTATTCACAACCTGCAACAACACCCTATGTCGACATAGTTTGACCACTTCCTTTTAGCAAGGTAGTGAACCATGCGGGATTTACCGATGTGGCAGATCAGTAACAGCGGACGGTCCTGCCGCCTCTGGGTGTGGATGTACTACACCATCCAGGACCAAATGTACATCCATGTGTACTCCTAGATGTGAGCGACATCCGGCGATCCTGAGATTGGCCAACCAACGGAGGGAGCCAACATGGCATTTATAATATGGTCAGGCTCCCGTGGTGCACTTCTCCCAGTTGCCTAGAGTCGTCAACCTTCTCGTGCCGGTATGTACGGTCTACGGGCATGACTGACCCGCCACTTCTTACCACCAGCAATTACAAACATTTTAATAAGTAAACGACTGGCACCCTTCGGGCCTAAAATGACTTGCCCTACTTGACACGAAATAATTCGGGCAAGCGATCGAGGAAGCTTTATTTAGGGCTAGCCTTGGAGGGATAAAACATCTCCAAGTTATCCCTAACTAGCGCTCAACACTTCAAACCTCTTATTCAAGCGGGGCCCGAAATAAAAATGCAGAAATGAGGTTGTTAGTAATTTGCAGTAATTAAAATGTCGTAAAGGAAGACTACTAAATAAACTGCCAAATTGAAGTACTGAAATAAAGTACTAAAACAAACTGCAGTAAGTAAATGATGTACTGAAATGCTGAAATGAAGTGCTAAAAGGAACTGAACCAGTACTGAACTGAAATAAAAGAAATACTAAAGGAAATTACGAAATAAGAAAGTTAGTAGTCTTTTAGTTCCATCTCCATCACAGGAGGCAAGTTCAGTTCTCTTCCCCGTTTCAAGGAGACTTCTTCGTTCCAGGGAGGCTTCTCCGTTCCAAGGAGGCTTCTCCATTCCAAGGAGGCTTCTCCATTCCAAGGAGGCAAATTCACAATTCTGCGGCGAATTCTTAGTATGTTTCAGGATTAGGGTTCGCCGGTTTATTTGAATCCAATAGTCACTTTAGTTGCATCTGTTAAAAATAATTTATCGGATTTGCGTCGATTTTGTAGGAGCTTCGTTATAATTCTAAGTCTTATGATAATTACTCGATTTAATTAACGAGACTTCAATTCTCCGCAAGAGTTCTAACACGAGATCTTTTAACCTCAATTGCTTGCACCGGGGCGAATCAAGTTCCGGTGTTACGGCCGATATTAATTCTTCCAATTTAATATTCTTTTTTTAACAAATACCAAAAATACTTCTGCTATTTCAAAAATTGCCAAATTTTGAATGATGATTTATACTACAATAAAGAGTCTTCCATAATTTTATTAGGCTCATTTATCAAGGTAGGAGCTCTCTATAATATTCAAAATAATATGAAGATCACGACTTAATTTCCCAAAAATAGATAACTCTTAAATAAATCTCCCAAACTTTTCCAGAGGATATATACTAGGCTTACTGACCTCTAGTGATTTAATCTATTTTTCCACCATGATTTAAGATATTTAATATTTTAAAAATAGCACTTTCTTCATAATTTAATCCTTGAAAAATAACATAATTCAAATAAAAAATTTGATTATTTTTTCTAGGTTGTGTCATACTCTAATACACATTATATAAAAATTTCAGTCATGTGGGTCATGAAGATTTTCCCCTGGAATTCCAAACCCTACCTCAGGCAAAGCAGCCCTACCTCAGATCATCCACTGATCCTACAACTCAGACCACAGCAGGTCCTACAGTCTTAGGCCTAGAAAGCCCTACCTCAGAGGAATCCACCTCCTACAAATCATACCCCTTCCAAGTCCTACCTCAGAGGAATCCTCCTCCTACAGCTCAGGCAATAATGCCCTACAACTCAGGCTAAACAGCCCTACAGCTCAGGCCTTCAGCCCTACAAATTAAGGTAATAGCCCTACAGTAAAAGAGTATTTGAAGCTTACTACATCAGACAGCAGAGAGTAGAAGTCTTCTGTAGTTCCTGCACAGCTAGTGCTATCTTATAGCTGGAGATGTTGATGGCAGCTACAAACTGATCTTCCTTTTCAGTTGAAGGATGGATGATCACCTTGCTCCTTCTTGTAGAGGAGCTTTTTTTTTCTCCCTGATTCTTCTTGCTTGTTCAGTAAGCAGGAGGAGAAAGACGAGAGCTCTGGCCGTCAATAGAATAGTAAATTTGTTTTAGCACTCGACCAACACTTTTCCAAAGTGCCCTAACTTCTTCTTTTATACATCCCCGGCCTTCAACGGCTCTTAGCCAACCTTCTAACTAGTATGGGAGAGACTGGTGGACCCCACTTTGTCTTTCTGCAACTTGCGCCAAAAGTAGAACACGCAATCTGCGTTCGACGAACTCGCCATACTGCATTCGACGAACTAAGTTCTGTGTTCGACAAACTCGCCATACTCTGCGTTCGACGAACTTGTCATACTCCGCGTTCGAAGAACTTGTCATACTCTGCGTTCGACGAACTACATTCTTCGTTCGACGAACACGCTAAGTCTCAGCGCTTGCTTCTGTCCTGTCTCTACGTTCGACGAACTGAGTTCTGCGTTCGACGAACACGCCAAGTCTCAGATGTTTCTTCTGTCTCGTCTCAGCGTTCGATGAACTTAGTTCTGCGTTCGACGAACCGTCTTCTGTGTTTGACGAACTGCTCTCTGCGTTCGACGAACACTCCAAGTCTCAGCGCTTGCTTCTTCCTGTCTCTACGTTTGACGAACTGTCCTCTGCGTTCGACGAACACGCCAAATCTCAGCGCTTGCTTCTATCCCGTCTCTGCGTTCGACGAACTGCCTTCTGCGTTCGACGAACTGCTCTCTGCATTTGACGAACATGCCAATTATGCCTTCTCAGTGGTTCATCTGAGACAATGAAATCTTCTCAGCTGATTAAACAACATACCTTTGAATATATTCCAATGTATGGAATATCATCTCCTTGTATAAAACTTAGCATTATGAGTGATGCCTCTTCAAATCAAAGGAACATTGAGGGCAATATTCCCAACAATCTCCCCCTATTTGAAGAAGGCAGAACATTCCCAATGCTAAGGTACATAGCCAACAAAAACCTATCATACAAATACTCTATTTAGCATTCATGATATCATTGCTTCTAGAAAATAACATTGTTTAAGCATTTAACATTGTTTAAGCATGCTTTGATACCTCATGACAGATTATGTTAAGCTTTGACTAGCTCATAGGTTATCTCCCACTTTCTAACTCAGATTATATAGCATATTCATAATAACTAACTCAGAGGGCAAATTCAAATTATTTATCATTCATGATAATTTACTCTGATATCTTTATCAGAGGGCTAACTCTGATTTGGTCATAGCATTGGCCATCTCCCCCTTTCTGGTTTCTTCAATTATTTTTTCCTCTAGGGATTGGGAGGGAGCAGCTACAGACCCAGGAAAGGTTTAGAAAGCATTTTCCAAATCCCCCTTAGGACAACCTTCATCTCTTAAAATTGACCATCTCCCCCTCAACCTGAGCAGGAACTTGCTCCCCCTCAATGTGAGTACTATTATCTTTATTAGTTGTTCTTGTTCATTTTGAACAACCCTTTCTAGCTCCCCCTCACTTGGAGCATTAGTATTGACCTTTTGATTGTAAGTGTAAATGAAATTACATCCTATGCCTGAGTTCGTCGAAATCAGAGTTGAGTTCGTCGAACTCAGAGTTGAGTTCGTCGAACTCAGAGTTGAGTTCGTCGAACTCAGACTGGAGTTCGTCGAACTCAAGGCTTAGTTCTTATGAACTCATCATAGAGCTTAGTTCGTCGAACTCAGAGTTGAGTTCGTCGAACACAAGCTCAATGTTCGTCAAACCCAGGAAAGAGTTCGTCGAACCCAGAATTTTCCCAGCTGTTTAAGGGTAACCTGAAGCTCAGCTGATCCAGATTTTTCTGATCCACCTGATCATACTACATTATACTGTTCTACATTTAACATTTTAGGGAGATTATCTACCATATCATGTGGACTGTGCCTACTGTAAAGTTGATCAATTCAGATTTCAGATTATCATAACAGTACATATTGTGAGAATTGTACATATGAGAACATAAGCATTTTAACAGTGGATATTGATTCATAA
The DNA here is from genome assembly GCA_033032865.1 of Dactylorhiza incarnata. Taxonomy (NCBI): domain Eukaryota; kingdom Viridiplantae; phylum Streptophyta; class Magnoliopsida; order Asparagales; family Orchidaceae; genus Dactylorhiza; species Dactylorhiza incarnata. The sequence continues at coordinate 1,274,796 of JAWHQI010000086.1, forward strand.
ATGAACTCATTCTAAATTCAACAATCCTAATTCAATTTTGAAAGAATTGAACTTGGCCTCATCCAGTGGCTTGGTGAAGATATCAGCTACTTGATTGTCTGTGGCGACATATTCAAGTTTGATATCTTCACACTCTATATGCTCTCTAATAAAATGGTACCTAATATTTATGTGCTTGGTCCTGTTATGGGAAGCAAAATTTTTGGCAATAGAAATATCACTGGATGAGTCACACAACAGGTGAGATTGACTAACCCTTATGTTGTAATCCTCCGATTGATGTTGGATCCACAGAAGTTGAGCACAACAGCTACCTGCAGCAATGTACTCTGACTCAGCTGTGGATATGGCCACACTGGTTTGCTTTTTGCTGCTCCAAGAGATCAGCCTCCTTCCTGTCATGTGCCTTGTGCACCCGCTGTCCAAATAACAAATTTGATTGAGACTGGTACTTGAACTATCTTTTAGCTCCCCCTTGACCAGTGCATCTTGGCATGTGGTGAGATTTTTCTTAGTCCAGAGCTGAGCCTAGAGCTCTTATTGTCCATTAGCCTTATTTGCTTTTTATTGGCCAAATGGACTACCCTGCAAGACAGATTTTAATATCCCTTAGGAACCCAAGGTGACTTAGGTCCTAGGTTCTTGTTAGCATAATAAAGAATTATTCTACTCGCCTCAGCCCTTCCAGGAGGTCTCTCCTTTGCACTAGGCACACTGGGGTTGTGCCAACAGTCAATGGCAAAGTGTCCCACTTTGCCACAGCACCAACATTCATGGATGTTGTACCTTCTTTTCTGAACTCTTTTTGAGGAGAGTGGAGAATCACAATGCCTATGTTCAGTAGAGAAGGCAACGTCATTCTTCCAATCTCTCTCAGCCAAGAGCTGACTAGCTGCTCTAGTATAGTTATTTCTTCTTGATTTTATCTGTTTGTCAGCAACAGATGTCAGCTTGGTAGCTGACATGGTGTTGATGGCATCAGATATGATGTTGGAACCTTAGTTTTTGATTTGAGTTAGGATCCATCCCTTTGGTCATAGACCATTTAATTACTCAGACCAAATCTCATTAAGATAAGAAAGCTGATAAAAATAATATATATAAAACATACTAAGAAATTTATATATACATTTGGCTGAGAGAAATAAAGAGAAGGAATTGAAATTTATATATATTCTCTGCGATCGACAAATGTCGATCGGTGCTCGACGAAAGCCAGCCAGCGTTCGACAGTTTTGTTGCCAGCGCTCGACGAAAGCCAGCCAGCGTTCGACAGTTTTGTTGCCAGCGCTCGACAAATCTCTATCAGAACAGCGGTCGACAAATTCCAGTCAGAATAGATCTCAGCGGCTAAGCATTCTCTAAACGGCGCTCGACGAATCCAGAAGAGCTCGACAAATGTGTTATCAGCAATACTTTTATTATTATTATTATTATACGGCTGGACCAACATTAATATATTCATGCTTTTCTGATATAGCCATTGCAGGCAATAAAGATTATAGCCGTTTTCAGAAGAGTAAGAGACGGAAAACTTATCTTCCCAAGGAATCTAATTAAAGATACTTTATCTCTTTCCTTTTTCCCGGGCAAGAATTCAAATACCTTCTCCAGATTATATATAGAGCAGAAAATATGAGATAGATAGAAATAGACAGGCATATACAACGGAGATACAACACTACAAGAAACCTCTCTTTTTTGCCTAACATCTTCTTGCAGATCATACACATCCTGAGACAACAATCACAATCATTTGCTCAGGATCATCACTGCATAAGAAGAGGCGCTTGTTCAATCAAGAGAAGGAGCCTCCAGAACTGTTACCAAGCTCTATCAGACAGGGGGAGTCTTCTTCAACATCATAATTAGATCCTTCCAACACCATATCAGGATCTTCAAGAGTCTTCCTATACAGAGAAGAACATTATATTTTTCCCTTTCCCTTTCTCCCATCTTGTACAGGGTTATTACTCCCTTCAAAAGTGAACTCTCGGTGACAGGTCACCTTAGCAAAAACCTGACTATGGTGAATTGGGCACCTGATCAAACCTCCATTGGTGTAAGGGCACCTGATCAACTCTCCTAGTGGATTCCTACCAAGGGTGGTAGAAGAGTAGACTACCCAGATTTGGGGAACTACTATATCTCTTTGTGTCACCTGTAATGCTTCTTGTTTATGCTTTGTTTTATTTCCTATGCTGTGTTTATTTATGCACTCTAGCTGTTTGTGTTTATTACTCAGCAAACACTTATATATATATATCATTATTTTGAAACTAAAACTTAAGCAAGAGCTTTAAAATTATAATAAGAACTAAACTCACTTTCATATGATCAAGTGAGAGTTGATTATACTGGTGCTACCAGCCTGCTTATTATCTGAAGGAGATTGGGAAGGTGTTGCTCCTTTATCCTTGAAGGTGGGGGTTGAGGCACCAAACACAAATGGTCCATGATAGGCCATTTGGATTTCCTCATGGGGAGCCTTCATAACACTCAATCTCATGCCCTTTCTTCCACTATGGGAAGGAGTATTTTCCTTCCTATAAAAACTCCCATTCTTCCAGTGACCATAAATGCTTTCATGGTCATACCTGTTGGAAGGAAGTAACACCTTTTGAAAGGTGGTTTGAGGCTTAGCCTTCCCCTTGCTCTTCTCTCCACTCCCTTCTCCTACTTCCATTTTATTGAATCCTAGTCCTCTCCTATTGGTTTGAGAGGAGAAGGTGTCAATAATAGGGAGCACAGATTTGGGCTTGGAGAATTGAGCCACTAGGCTCTTCTCTTTCACAAGCTTCTCCTTAAGGTCCTTGATGACCTTGTTCTTCACGGAAATGGTGCTTAATTGCACAATTGTTAACCCCTTTAAATGGCTTATCTGTTTACTCATCTGAGCCACCAGGGTGGTAGGTTCAGTGTAGTCATTTTTAGTCATTTTAAGGGAAGCAATTTCCTGGGCTTGCCTCTTGGCAAGCTTCTTGCTCTTCTTCAGAGCTTCCAAAAGAACACCATACTTGTCAATCAATTGATTGACTTCTTCCTCAGCTTCTGAACCACTTCCACCAATTGATGAAGGTGCTTCGGATTCTGTACCAGTCTCACAATCAGAAGAGGATATGGAATGAATTAATACCTGCTCATGTTCTGAATTGTTGTGGCTGTCCTCATCTTCAGTTAGAGCCATCAGCCCATGGTCATCTTGAATGACTTCATCCTCCTCTACATCACTGTCTGAATGTGATAGAGAGGCCCTGATTGCAATTCTCCCAGTAACAGGTTCTTCAACAGCAACCAGCCCAATAAGGGCTTCTTCCTTTTCAGATTCTGATGAGCTGGAGTCTGATTCACTCCAGCTCCTTTCCTTCTTAGCTAGAAAGGATTTTTCTCCTTTCTTGCCTCTTGGCTGATGAGCCTTCTTCTCATCCTTCTCTTTTCTCTTGACTGGGCAGTCAGCAAGGACATGCCCTGGCTTACTGCAGCAATAACAAACAACTTTAGAGGAATTAAATTTAGAGTTGGAGCCATACCTGTCATTCCTGGAGTGATGCTTTGACTCCTTGCTGTCCTCCTTGTTGTGATATGAGGAGGAGGGCTTGTTCTTCCATTGTTTCATCTTCATCATCTTCTTGAATTGCCTTAAAAAGGCATCAAACTCTTCATCAGAGGAAGAGCTATCTGAGGTGCTGACATCATGTTCAGCACTTCTCCTTGGAGGAGACACCATCCTGCCCTTGCTTCTCTTGGAGCTGTCAGCTTTGAGAGCTACAGATTTCTCCCTTGCCTGAGCCTTTGTTGAGGTGTCCTCTTCCTTTCTTGCAGACAGCTGCATCTCATAGGAGAGCAGTTTTCCAAACAGTGTGTGAGTGGGGGTCTCACTAAGCTTGGCCACTTCCCTGATGGCACAAATTTTTGTGTCTCAATCCCTAGCTAGAGATCTAAGGAACTTATCATTCAGCTCATAGTTGGTGAACACTCTCTCATAGGTTCTTAGTTCATTCACTATCCTAAAGAACCTCTCATAGCACATGGAAATGCTCTCCTGGCTCATCTGCCGAAAGGATTCATACTCTTGGTTTAGGAGTGACTTTCTATCATCTCTCACTTCTGCAGTCCCTTCCATATAAACTACTAATGTGTCCCACATTTTCTTGGCAGTAGTGCAGTGTACTAAGTTTTGAAATGTGGAGTAATCAATAGCATTTACTATGATGTTCTGGACTCTCTTGTCCATAGTGAACAGAGTGAGTTCATTTGTGGTTAAGTCATTAAATGCCTTGTCCACCCTTCTGGTTGGATCTATTGTAGAGGCTGTTTTGAAAGTGAAGGGACCTTCCTTGACTGTAATATAGATCCTAGGGTCAGATGCTTCCATGAACAATCTAACCCTCTGCTTCCATATGCCAAAGTTGGCTTTGTTGCATATGGGCAACTTCATGGAGCCCATCTCCTTCTGCATTCCACTAGAGGCCATCTGATTCAGAATAATCAATACCTATGTAGGATCTAGTCAGACTGTTAAGTCTTTCTTGACCAACCTACCTCTGATACCACTTGAAAGATTATATATGTATATGATCTAATTCACCTAGAGGGGGGTGTGAATAGGTCTTTTGATTTTTACTTGATTGATTTAGATATTTAAGAATATTCTAAGCAAGTAATCAACCACACATAGAAAACACACAAGTGTTTATAGTGGTTCCCCAAGATAGTGTGTCTATGGGTAGTCCAATTTCCCTCTTCACCCTTCTAACAGTGTGTTAGACAGGGCCAACTCCTCCAAACTCAGCTAAAATAGCTTACAACACAGATCCATCAGGATCTCTCAGGTTTTCCCAACCCTACCTCAGGCACAGCAGCCCTACCTCAGATCAGCCACTGATCCTACAACTCAGACCACAACAGGTCCTACAGTCTCAGGACTAAACAGCCCTACCTTAGAGGAATCCACATCCTACAACTCAGACCCCTTCCATGTCCTACCTCAGAGGAATTCTCCTCCTACAGCTCAGGCAAAAATGCCCTACAACTCAGGCTAAACAGCCGTACAGCTCAGGCCTTCAGCCCTACAAACTCAGGCAATTGCCCTACAGTAAAAGAGAATTTGAAGCTTACTACATCAGACAGCAGAGAGTAGAAGTCTTATGTAGTTCCTGCACAGCTAGTGCTATCTTGTAGCTGGAGATGTTGATGGCAGCTACAAACTGATCTTCCTTTTCAGTTGAAGGATGGAAGATCACCTTGTTCCTTCTTGTAGAGGAGCTTTCTTTTTCTCTCTGACTCTTCTTGCTTGTTCAGTGAGCAGCAGGAGAAAGATGAGAGCTCTGGCCGTTAATGGAATAGTAAATTTGGTTTAACACTCGACCAGCACTTTTCCAAAGTGCCCTAACTTCTTCTTTTATACATCTCCGACCTTCAACGGCTCTTAGCCGACCTTCTAACTAGTATGGGAGAGACTAGTGGACCCCACTTTGTCTTTCTGCAGCTTGCGCCAAAAGCAGAACATGCAATCTGCGTTCGACGAACTAAGTTCTGCGTTCGACGAACTCGCCATACTCTACGTTCGACGAACTTGTCATACTCTGCGTTCGAAGAACTTGTCATACTCTGCGTTCGACGAACTCCATTCTTCGTTCGACGAACACGCTAAGTCTCAGCGCTTGCTTCTGTCCCGTCTCTACGTTCGACGAACTGAGTTTTGCGTTCGACGAACACGCCAAGTCTCAGCTGTTTCTTCTGTCTCATCTCAGCGTTCGACGAACTTAGTTCTGCGTTCGACGAACTATCTTCTGTGTTCGACGAACACTCCAAGTCTCAGCACTTGCTTCTTCCTGTCTCTGCGTTCGATGAAATGTCTTCTGCATTCGACGAACACGCCAAATCTCAGTGCTTGCTTCTATCCCGTCTCTGCGTTCGATGAATTGCCTTCTGCGTTCGACGAACTGCTCTCTGCATTTGACGAACACGCCAATTATGCCTTCTCAGCGGTTCAGCTGAGACAGTGAAATCTTCTCTGCTGATTAAACAACATACCTTTGAATATATTCCAATATATGGAATATCATCTACCTGTATAAAACTTGAGACAAAATAGATTGTATCAAATACAATATGTACTTAGCATTGTGAGTGGTGCCTCTTCAAATCAAAGGAACATTTAGGGCAATATTCCCAACACATTTAACTCATATTTTCCTGGTCTCATTAAATTCCTCTGGTAAATCAAAAACCGAAAATATCATCGTATTTTAATTTTAAAAAATACTTGAGTCCCTCCAAAAATTATACAAATTTTTTTAAGTATCCCTTGCAGGGATGCACAACTTCCATGTTCAAAGTTTTTTGCTCAAGGTTATACACCAACCCTAAAAAAATGAAGAATCGCTGATAAAGAAAACTTATGTTTAAATCTTTTGGTGTATTTTAAAATACTTGAAATATTAGGAAATTGACATAATACAAAACAAAGAAAAATTAAGTAAAATAAAATAGAGACATGATTTTATTAATATGAAATGTTGTATAACAAAATTTGACTTCTTATAACGCTAGAAATCGAATGCGAATATTAAAAAGACTTTTTTGTTTTCTATCCCGACTCGTATCTCCACGAATCGGTGGCTTTAGCCTATCCTTCCCCGGATACGGCCTCAAGCCGCTCTAGCCAACCCTTCCCCGGATATAGCCTCGAGCACGCCCTAGATCTACACCCTAGACCTAATCGCCAACACGAGGCGAATTTTTGCCCTAAACCCTACCCAGACCTAGTCGCCAACACGAGGCGAATTTACTAAGCGATTACAAGAATGAAAGTAACAACAATATTAAAAACTCCCTCTGAAGAACTTCTGAAGTTGGAGGCAAAGAACCGCTGTATAATAAGCGTTGTTGAAGCGATCGTCATTCGGATTCAGCGTGAAGAAATCCTCCTTCAGAAATTCACAGAACTTTGGTGGGAGGTCACTTTTCGGCAGAATAAGGCTCTGAAATTTTAGCACTCAACCTCTCTCAAACTTGTGTGTTAAGTAACGAGAGAAGATGGGTCTTATTTATAGCCTTGGAGCTAGCGCTACCGCCGGCGCTATCCGGGATTAGGAAACATTCTCCATGTGCGTATCTTCAATCCAAGGAAAGCCTCCAGACATTCCTCAAGTGCTCCGCGATAGCGCCTGCGCTCTCCGCTACCGCCTGGCGCTATCGCCTTCTAAAACAGCTCCCGAAATTGCTCTAATCAGAGCTAGCACCTGCGCTAGGTTCTACCGTCGGTGCTAGTAGACATGTTGGAATTCTGGCTTCAAATTTGGGGGCAACCTTCATATGTTCTCCTTGAGTCATAAGGATTTATTTTCTGCACACTTAAACACACAAGATCAAGTACACATAGGATTTGTTATTCACAAACCTAGGAGATGCGGAAGACCATGTTCCAACAAAGATTATCTCCCAATCCTTTATAAAGGATTTCGAAATCATATCAGCCGTTGGATCGACCTTTCAAGTGGATCTGGACAGCTGTGATGAATGAACGACACTTACGTTTCTGTCAAAAGTTGAAATAGGCAAAATAAGTGTTCTGTCTGTATTCGTCGAGTGAGGATGTCAATTCATCTAGTGAGTAACAATCGTCGAGATCACTCGAGACCCTCGACAAATCGCTGAAACCTAGTAATTCGTCGAGACCACTAGAGTCCTTTCGACGAATTCGTCGAGACCACTCGAGACCCTTCAATAAATTGTTGAAACCCCGTAATTCGTCGAGACCACTAGAGACCTTTCGACAAATTCGTCGAGACCACTCGACTCCTTTCGACGATTTCGTCGAGACCACTCGAGTCCTTTCGATGAATTCTGGCAGAACCTCTAACCTCAATCCCATTTCTTAAAAGTGGGGTGTTACATGATCCCCCGATAAAAACACCTCATAGAAGCTTATGTTCGACCCCCGAAATATGTCACACCTCTGTAGTGAAATGACAGAAGAAATCCTTAAGCGTCTTCCCTTCGTTATGGCGGATCCCAGAAAGGTGAGAGGGGTCTCAAACGACCTGACAGTTTGCAATGAACTGATCGGTGAACAACTAAGTCAACTCTGCGAAGTTGTGAAGTTCCCCCTCCTTCAGAGAATGAAACCAGGTGCGAGCCTGCCTTTCAGAGTTGTTGGGAACACCTGACACAAAAGTTGATCGGGAGCATTAAATATTCACATAATCATCGTGAAGTGATTGACGTGCTATATCAGATCGTCCATCCTATCGAAAGTCTCAAAACCTAGCAGCTTGAACCCATGCAGAAGAGGATGCGCCTGAACCTGCATACGCATCAGTGAGTCGTGGGTAAATGGGCTATGTGCGTATGTGATATGCCATCCGCCATGCACGTAGTCCTCTTCAATCATGTTTTTGACATCCCCGCGTGCGAGCCTTTTGTCGGCCTATCCGACAACTTCCAATGGACGGGGGTTATGTTGTGCACAATCGGGAAGCCCTCCGGGCAGTGTGTGATGCATTGAGCAGACAACGTTGGATAACTCGTCTGCAATGTGATCTTTGAAGAGGGCAGTGCCTTTAGGCAAAATGCGGTTTGGGATCAGTGGCAGTCGACCACCTGGAGCGATGACCGGGTTGGGGTGTGAGAGGCCCCAAAATTCCTCAGTAGGGGATCACCTCAGTCAAACGCTCCTCCATCAGGTGCACGAGCTCTTCCGCAGATGTTGCTGGCGTGCCACAACTTCCACGAGAAGCGGCATGTTGCGAGCGGGTGAGTTAGCGAGGGCTAGATCGTCACGTTCCTCGTTAAATGCCATGTTGGCTGCGCAAGTACTTCTTCTTACCATTGCTGTCAGTTAGGAGTGCTCCACAGAGCGAGTATGGTCTTCATAAGTTCTTTAGAGTATTGAGAACACTTTTCTCACATACGATGTCAAACTATTTCGGGTCGTTTAGCGCTCCCACGAACCAGAACAATCGAACCGTCTTAGCTTGAGAGTGAGTCAAGTGCGCAAACAGTTAAAATGAAGAACCAACAACATACAACAAGACTTTTACAAGAAAAATCGACAAGGGAAAAACCACGGGGCCAAGCTAGTTTTGATGAAATCCAATAGTTGTAGCTGAGTACAGGAATTAGAGTTTTAGGAGAGTGGCATGCCACCACTTCTTTGCAATTCTTTTGAGTGTCATATTGAGAAAAGGTAAGTGTTGAGGAGCGCTTGCGGGAGCAGTCACCGGGGCAGAGCTATCATAAGTGGAGCGCACGTTGAGAGGAGAATGAGCAGTGAGCAATGTTCTCGTCGGGAAACATTAGAGCTCTCTCCTTTTTTTTTCTCTGTACCCATGCAAATGAAGTTATGGAGCCCTTTTTATAGTTTTCATGGGGGCGCACAAGTGACTACGCCTTATAGGTAATTGAACGGGCGAATTGAAAAGCACGATTCCGGTCACCCAGATCTCCAATTTTTGGAATATGACGACCTTACCCTCCGGGCGGCCCGGGCAACTCGCTAGACAGATGGCGGCGATGCGCAAGGGCGTGCGCGGGTGCTCTCACGCAAAGGTATGCGCGGGGCGGGCGTTTGTGCGTTGTCGCGCGCACCGCCAAAATCGGGTGAGCGCAGACGCACATACTTTTGGGGCGCATGTGCTGTAGTTATGAGACAAGACCCCGTGCGGCTAAGGTTATGAACTCCAATTTGACTACATGAGTTTAGGGGAAGCCAATCAATTATAGAAAGATATTTACTAGCTAAAAGTTTATCGTGTTGATTTACACAACTGTTGCAATTTAATATAGGTATATATATATTATAATTTATTATCTTTTTTCATCCTATTTTATAAAATTAAATTGAAGGATATGTTTATCCTTACAAATATGAAATGAATGATATATGATATTTTGTTACATGTTGAAAATGACATATAAATCTAAACACTATAATATTTTCTGGTATAGGATAAATATTAGTTATTTATCAATATATGACACAGTTAGTTTTTTTGTGCCATCTATTTAATAGAATATCAAAAAATCTTCTGGCTAATAAATAAATGAGGCTATATATACACACATATATACTAATTAATTAATTAAGCTAACGAAGGGATGTAATTGAATATTATATTAATCATATGGTTTATCCTCCTCCAAGTCATAATCAAGATGATAACAATGCTTCGACATAACATTCAAAATTAAATAGGAAAAAAATGCATCATACGCATATTAAAATAATAATTATTATTTATTTTACAATATTGCTATTAAAATATTATTAAACCCTAAACAGCATCTGAAGGCCACAAGTTTCTTCAGGATAAATGAGAAAAAAAAAACAATTAAAAAGTAACCGCAGATAGCTTCTATACAAACTTTTCAATTTTTTATTCCACTATAAAATAAATACCTGAAAGCGTTTCTACTATTCGTTTATCACAAATGCAATTATTTTAATATTTTTTTAATTATAAAAATTTCACAATAATATCGCTTTACATGAAGCTGGGTCAGGACGTGCCAATTCCACCATTCATTAAGAACTATACCAATTGATTAATTAATAAATATTAAATAAAGACAAATATTAGCGATGAATATTAGAGGGAGAGATAGAGGTGAGGGTGATGACCAATGGGATGATTCCATCTTACTCATGAATGAAAAATGAAATTAAGATGTAGAAATCCTAGTGTGATTTATCAGCAAATAAAGTCCCTTTCAGTTTGTTACTTGAGCTATACCAATTGATTAATGAATTGGAGACAAATGTACTAACTACAACCTATGGTCAACTCGGAAAGCAACTTATTTGTTTAGTTAAGTGGGTAGGGAATCAATCGCGGAATGAATCTTAGACTCTGTTTGGGGGTACTTATTTTCATCGGTCAAGCAGTTATGACCGCATGAACAGGACCTTAATTAAGGTCTGGTTCATGCGGTCGTAACCGCTTGACCGGTGAAAATAAGTCCCCCCAAACGAAGCTTTAATCAATATTAATGCTCTCTCAATCATGGATCAGTTGATGAGAGATTGTTGTCGAGAATGAGGGGGAGATCAGGATCATTGGATATCTGAAGTTGCTTTTGCGGAAGTTAGCTATAGATTGACTATTTTGTTAGAGTGGCTTTAAGTGCAAGCCACGGTTATGTGCAAATTTTAAAAAAAATGCAGACTAAATTGTTATGTGCAGACCATCAAAAAAAATTAACTAGTTACATCTTTTGTTGGGAAAAATCTCTACAATGTGAAAGCTATTTGTTGAGGATGTAAAAACGCTTCAAAATGTTAGGTGATGAGGTAATCTTAATTACTCTAAGATAGTCTCATGAAGTGAAGCTAATGCTAAGGAAAAGATCACTTAAAGAAAGATCTGCAATCAACGTTCGTATGCCGAAATTCATTGACCGGTGAATGGACTGCTCAGCGTTCGTTAATCCAATGGAATGCACAACGATCAATGATCATTAACCGATGACCGGCGATCAAGAAGCTCACTGATTGAAGATTGAAGAAGATAGCTTGGCGACCTATGATTACTGACCGTCGTTCTTGACCGGTGACCCAGGCGCTCTACTGATAGAAGACTTGAAGAAATAGGCATCAACTTTATACCGCACATACGATACATGATTCTTTGAAACTTGTTCTGAAATGGGAAAATGGATTATATTTAAAAGCTCTTTTATTCTCAGGAAACCGTAATAATAATAATAATCATCGAGAATCAATCTCTAGAACATGAGAAGCCGTCAAAACTGATTTCCTTTCTCTTCTCTCAACTGTAAAATAAACCCTCTTTCTACTAGGATTTAGCTAATCACCACTTCTATCTGGTGATAAATCTGCTTGATCTAAAGCCTTCGCAAGAACAAAACAATAATGTTAGTGTAAGATGTTGTCTAATCATGACCTAGATGGAGGATGAATAGGTGTTTCAATGATTTTAGTATTCTTTTGCTTGATGACTAATTTTTTTAGGGATATAAATATACTTGAAGCACACCACAAAAAACACACAGTGATTTACAGTGGTTCCCCTAGATAATGTATCTAGAGTACTCCACTGTCCCTCTGCACCTATCCAACAGTATGTTGGAATAAGCAAACTCCCCCAAAACTCAAATTTACTTCACAGATCTTACAACTCAGGCACACAGGCCCTACAGCTCAGGCCCTCAATCCCTACACTCAGATCCTTCCAGGATCCTACCTCAGGTTCCAGGAACCTTACAGCTCAGGCCCTCAATCCCTACAACTCAGACCCTCAAGCCCTACAACTTAGTTCTGACTCAGATCCAACCTCAGATTTTCACAAAACCCTACAACTCAGACTTGTAAAAGCCCTACTAAGAATGAATGAAATACAATATCGAAGAACTATATACACAATAAAGAGAATAATGTAAAGTTCTTCTGAAGCCTGATGAAGACAGCTTCTGGACTTGAAGAGATAGCAAAAATGATCTTTCTTCATAGCAAAGGCTTCTTTTCAATCCTTCCTTCAATCTGGAACACAGTTTATCAGTCGATGTTGCTTGACTGATTTCTTGGAGAATGAATGTTGGGAACAGTGCCCAATAATGTTCCTGATTTGAAGAAGTGCTCAGGTCAATGATAAAAATACTATGTATTTGATGGTATGCTCTATTTATAGCTGTAGAGAATAAACCATATGTCCAGTACTTCTCTTATTTCTCTAAGTCCAAAATCATCGAGAAGGACTGGACGTATAGTCGAAAAAGCATTCATATATCGTTGAGACAACTCGCAAAACTCAGCAGAAGGCTTATGATAGTTATCGTCGAGATAATATGGTCATTCCGACGATATTGTTGTGACAACAAAGTATACACGATGATATCGTCGTGAGAACAAGAAGAGTTGAATAAGTCACAGTATCGTCGTGTCAACAAGAATCACACGACGATATCGTTGTGAAGTCTGATATAATGAAGCTCACCAGAAGACTTAAGTTAAAGTATTCAACTAAGTCGACGACATCGTCGTAAAGAAGCCTTGTCGTCGAGAAAACTAAGGCAGAACTCGTGAAGACAGTTTATAGCAGAAGTGTTGCTTATCGTCAAGATGATCATCAAGACGATATCGACGAGAAGTCAGAATGAATAAGACGATATCGTCGATAAGACAGGAAGATTTCAACGACATCGTCGAGAAGACCTCAAGTCAACAAGACGTTCACGACGACATCATTGGGATGACTTCATGTCATCGTTGTTGGAGCTTGTGTTCCATATCTCTTAGTTTGAGAATAACAAATCACACTATGTATTTGATCTTGCTTGTGTTTTTAGTGTGCATGTACTATAGTTAAATAACCCTATGAACATGATGCTGATTGATGACGATTCTATGAAAAGATAGTTAACACCCCCATGTTAAGTAGTTAACGCCCTGAGTTAACCTATAGTTGAAGAGGGATGATGTCGATAAGGGAATGACATGGAGAAGATATTGCCAGCGTTGACACTTAACACACGCGTTGAGTCCACAAATGCCACGTTCTCGATGGTTGCACGATGTCAGTGGTTGCTATACACGATCACTAACGCTGGCATTAACTCTTAACGCCACGCGTTAGCTTCCGGGCCTATTTAAAGAGCTGGTTTCATTTGGTCAAAGGTGATGCATTCCAAGCCTTCATTCTATACTTCAGAGAGAGATTTTCATCCCGAATTCAGAGAGCACTCCCAACAACACCATTGAGAAACAGGAGTGAGAAAGAGATTTTCAACGATAAATTTGAAGAAGGACGCACACTTCAACTCTGGCGATGGTCATTGTGTATCTTCAACATCTCCATCAGCGCTCTTCAATCTAAGGAGTCTTTTGTTCTGATTTTAACTTTATCTTTTCATATTTTCTTGTAATGGTAGTGAATTCGCCGCCTTGCGTGTGGCGACTAGGCTGGGTTCAGTTTAGGGGGAATTCGCCGTTTTGTGCGTGGCGACTAGGTCTAGGGTAGATCTAGGGGGTGGCTAGAGGCCTTTTTTGGGAAAGATATGTTGGAACACGGTCTTCCGCATCTCCTAGGTATGAGAATAACAAATCCTATGTGTATTTGATCTTGTGTGTTCAAGTGTGCAGGTTAGCATAGTCCACATGACTCAAGGAGTACTCATGATGTCTGCCCCCAAAATTGAGGCCACAATTCGAAGAGGCTCACTAGCGCCGGCGGTAGCGCTAGCGCCCGGCGCTAGCATTGATCTGCGCAATTCCGGCATCGTTTTTAGAAGGAGCTACCGCCCGGCGTTAGCTAGTAACGCTGGCGGTAGCATGGCGCACAAGAGGCATGGAGCAATATGTTGCCACAGATTGAAGATCCTGCCGCGCAAAACATTTCCTAATCCGGGCTAGCGCCGGCGGTAGCGCTAGCGCCGGCGGTAGCGCTAGCGCCGGCGGTAGCGCTAGCGCCGGCGGTAGCGCTAGCGCCGGCGGTAGCGCTAGCGCCGGCGGTAGCGCTAGCGCCGGCGGTAGCGCTAGCGCCGGCGGTAGCGCTAGCGCCGGCGGTATCGCTAGCGCCGGCGGTAGCGCTAGCGCCGGCGGTAGCGTCAAGGCTATAAATTGGATCCTTTGGCTCCGAATTCTTCATCCTCCTCCAATCCGAAACTCCAGAGCTTCGTGCCACAGCAGAGAGAGGAAGATTCAGAGCGATACTCCCACAATTCCATAAAGCCTTAAGGAGATCCGTGGAGAAGATTTCAACACGCGTCATCATCGTGACGAAAGGCCGCATCGACTATGATCATACTCTGCGGGTCTTCGTCCACTTCTCCAAGAGATCCACATAGAGGGAGTTTTTATATTATTGTCTTTTTATTTCATATCTTTTCTGTAAACGGTAGTGAAATCGCCTCGTGTTGGCGACTAGGTCTGGGGTAGGACTTAGGGCTGAAATTCGCCTCGTGTTGGCGACTAGATCTAGGTTAGGTCTAGGGGGTGCTCGAGGCCTTTCTGGGGATAGATCGGCTAGAGAGGCTTGAGGCCGTATCTGGGGAGAGATCGGCTAAAGCCAACCGGTTCGTGGGGTTACGAGTCAGTATAGAAAACGAAAAAGAATTTTTATTAGTCGCCTCCGATTTCTAGCATCATTGAAGTCAAGTTTTGTAAAACATTATTTGATATTAATAAAGCATATCTCTTTATTATTGTTCTACTTGATGTCTCTTTATTAATCTTGCAATATTCCGAAGTTTTTCTAAATATAATCTAAAGTTTTTGAAAACCCTTATTCACCCCCGCCCCCTCTAAGGGCGTCGGCCGATCCAACAAGTGGTATCAGAGCTGTTTTATTCCAATTGGCTTAACAACCGGGAATAATGGCGTCTCATGATCTCGCTTCTACTAGTGGGGGAGATTTTTGTGAAGAGGAAAAATCACTTGCACCACCTTTATTTGAAGGAACAAATTATAAAGGATGGAAAATTTTAATGGAAAAATTTATTAAAACTTTAGATATCGAAGTATGGAACTTAGCAATTATAAGACGTGTGGATGAATCAAATAAAAAGGAACTTCATTTAGATGCAAAAGCTAAACATTATCTATTTTGTGGTCTCTCAAATGAAGTTTTCAAATTTGTGTATTGCTTTTCTAGTGGTTATAAAGTATGGAAATTTCTTGAAGAAATGTATGATCTTCCTCTCGCAGGTATGGAACAAACACAGGAGGAAAAGAACGTACATGCATCCATTATCATTCAAGAAGATCTCTCTCAGAGCGAAGCCATGGAGATTATTGAAATAGAAAAGGAGAACAATACACCAAGAGAAAAAGAAGAAGAAATCTTACTTTTGGAAGAGGAGTGCCAAGAAAAAGACAAAGGAACAATATGTTCAAATCCTCCCTCATCCAAAAGCAATGTAAGGAAATCAAATTCTATCTTTTGTACTTCTATCTCTTCATTACAATTGTTACAAAATACTAGGCGCAAAATTGAGAAATTAAAGAATGCTAATAAACTATTGCGCTTAGAAAATAAAAATTTAAAAGCAAAAGTTAAAGTAATATCAAAATCTGATTTATCTAGCTTTACTCATGTCACTTCAATTGAAAATACAAAACCTTGTCTTGATTGTAATGATATTAAAGAAAAAGTTAAGGAACTTGAAAAAGAAATTATTTTTATAAGAGAACAAAATGAAAAATTATGTTTAGAAAATTCATCTTTAAAAATTAATTGTGCTAAGTGTAAGGACTATGAAATTGAAATAAAAGAGATGGATGAAACATTTGATGAGTATAGGGATAAATATGAAAAACATATTGACTCAATTGTTATCACTCTCAAAAATAGCACAATAAATTATAATAAAGCTAGACATAATTTAAAAATCAAGAATGATGAACTAAAATCAAAAATCAACTTGCTTAAGGAAATCATTAAGAAAAACGCTCAAAACATTCATTCACAATCTCAAGGTATATCTAAAAGCAAGTTGAATATAATTTCTCAAAATGTTGATAAATCCAACAAAGGAAATAAAGAATATCAAATGCTTGAAAATAAAATTCCAAATCATTATCATTTACAAAATAACCACTCTCCCAACATAAATTTAAAGATAAACAAATTTCCTATAAAGAATGTTTTGCAAAATCGTCATGGAAATTTGATAAATAAGAATAATATTAAACCAAGGTTTGAATGGCGGCCAAAATTTAAAGATGAAACACAAACTCAAATCAAAAGGGCCCATTCAATCACATCTCCCCAAAAGAAAACACGATGTATTTGGGTACCCAAAGGAACCGTCACTCTCAGTCCTCTTTGGATACCTAAATCTCTTATTCATTAGTATCCCATCATTTGCATGAAGTAGAAATCAATTAAAATGAAATACACAAATTTCTACTTCATGATGTGCTTTAATGTCTTTTCTATATTTTTCTTTTTGTTTTCTCTTAAACTATCATGTCATGGTCATCCTATACAATATTGAAAATATGATTTTATCTCTTAAAAGATCAATATGTTTATAAAATCAAATTGATCAAAATTCCAAATCATATTTTATTTTGATGACCCATCTTTTATTCTTATATTCATTACTTCTAAATATCTTATATTATCCATTTGAATCAAACTCTAAATTTGTTATAAGGTATTTCAAATTAAATCCGGTTATTAGATTTTTAGCATTCCCCAACAAGTGGATAAAATTCTGAATTTGCTATGAGATACTTATCTAAATTAAAAAGAAAAACACATAAGACATATTGAAAGATTAATTGTCATAAATATTGATGTCATACGCACCACCATGATCTATTGATATCTTTTGCTAAAACTCTCTAAAATCATAAATATGTAAAATCAAAATATCTCTAAATTCAAAAGATCCACTCAGTTCTAACATTTCATTGGTGATCATAATAATTACATGAATGAATTAATGTAGTATGACTTGCATGTATCTCATTTGTTTATAAACCATAGAATCAACTTTATATTAATAAATCAAATGAAATCATTCATTCTATGTCAAAATAATAAATCATTATCTCAATTAAATCAAATGAAATCAAATGAAATCACTTTCTTAAATACATGCAACATTATCTCAATTAATCTTGTGGTATAACAATTACAATCAAACTCATTATTCTAGCATTATATACTAATAGATATTATTCATGCTAGTTATGTCATATTACCATAATGAATTAATTATGAAGTAAAATAAAATAAAATTGAACGATAAAATAACTATGTGACTTTAAATTGTGATAAAAATCTAGAAAAATTTGAATTCACATACATTATGATAATCTATCTTATAGCTCATGCAAGATCTCGTTTGTCACGACTTGAGATAGGTGTCCTAGATCTTTCATGTTAAAACATGCTTACAAATGCAATTTTCTTTATTTTTAACCATCAAAAACATTTCCAAAAATTCTGCAAATTCAGCATGAAACTACTAATGGGACACCTAATCAAGTTCAAGTATCAAAATTTTCAAAAACCTAAAAAATCACTTACTGTTTCCCGCGCTAGCGCTAGCGCCGGCGCTAGCGTCCATGTTCATTTTTCTGTATTTTTTAAATTTCTAAAAATCCCTTAAAATATATAAATCTATATTTTCGACTTAGTTTTGTACTTCTGTGTTTCTTTATTTTTTGAAAAATCAAATACAAAACTACAAAACCAAATTACAAAAAATATATTTTGTTTTTTCGCTTATGTTGTTTCCTTTATTTAAAGTTCATCTTTATGCAAAAATCAAATATAAAAATTACAAAAGCAAAAATTACAAAAATATGCTTTTATTTGTAAAAATCAACTACAAAAATATAAAACAAAACAAAAATAAGTATCAAAATTATTCTTCTGAACTTAACTTTTCTATGTATCTTGCGAAAGGGTGATTTGGGCTATCATCCCATCATATCACCTAGTACCGGGCGAACCTCTCACAAAGGTAGCCCTCGGGAAGTCCAAGATCAATTTTATAAGTTCAAACTTTAAAGAAAAATTATTTTTCAAAAATATTTGTATGGACTTTATTGTAAAAATCAAGCATGAGTTAATCTATTATTCAAAACTTCTATAATGTTGCAATTTATCTTTTCAAACTACTTTGAACATTGTTTTCATCATGCTTAGATATGTCTATTAATATGTGCATAAATTATATTGAAAAAGTTGTGTAGAACTATGCGTAGCATGCCTCTAAGTATGAGTAATGTTTTATGTTTGATAATGATCGCAATTCACTCACTTATTTTGGCATTGTCTACTTATGTGTTTAATCTAAGAATGTTTGTGTATGTTTTGTAATAGTACAATGAATTAAAATTGCATAAGTATCTTACCTACACAACCTTTATTTGCACTTTTAAAAGTTAAGAAAAGTGGTTATCTTTTTCATAAATTATATTGGTTTGCAAAACAAGTGTATTCGGAGAACTTTGTACAAAACAAAATCATAAAATAAAGTGACAAAGATAACTCCACCAAGCACTACTTGAACCTCCTGATAAGTCTTAATAAGCGTTGTGAGGTTGAGCACCTTGGAAAGAATAATAAAGTATCTTGTGCAAACCATAACTTTCTTTCAAAATAAAAACCACTTATTCTTAAGTACACCGGATCACAATAAAAATCAATCTTGAAGAATAAAACTATGTGATCCCCCAAGCACTACTTTGCACCCTGATAAGTCTTGATGAGCATTGTGTGTGCAGAGCACCTTGGTAGCTGTACATTTTTTTTGTGCATTGAAGTGAGTGGAAGTAAAATTATTTGTGTTTTATTGTGCTCGTTACTTTACATATTACTTGTATTTTTGATTAAAACATTTGTTTACTTTATTCAAAATACACTTTTATGCACATCATTATCTTCCATAACACTTCTTCTCATGAGTATTGGATCCTAATGCTAATTCTATACTACTCTTTATTTATGAAATGCACTAGATAACCTAGCATGTTTTATACAATGTTTGGTATGTTTTGAAATTGTGAATTAAAGTAATATTGTAGTAATCTCTTTTTGATAAGATTATTTCATGCTTGGTTACTGTATTGTCAAAACAAAAATTTTAAACGCAAAATGATTTACAAAAACATCTTCTTTTCGAAATTGAACTCATATATCTTTTTATGAACCAACATTGATTACCATAAGATGTTTTTTGTACTTCTATATGTCTTCTGCATCATAACCATATAATTGTTTTACCTTGCACTCTAATACTTATTTA
Organism: Dactylorhiza incarnata; assembly: GCA_033032865.1. Classification (NCBI taxonomy): domain Eukaryota; kingdom Viridiplantae; phylum Streptophyta; class Magnoliopsida; order Asparagales; family Orchidaceae; genus Dactylorhiza; species Dactylorhiza incarnata. The sequence goes on from JAWHQI010000086.1 coordinate 1,294,524, forward strand.
AAATCTTTCATCTTGTGTGCATCATCACTTGAATCTTCAAATTCCTTTCTTGCAACAAGTGGTAGACTTGCTTGGTAAACTTTATATTGGTCGAATTTTTTTTTGCTTATAACTCTGATCTATTTCTATTCTAAACACTCCTCCAACAAGTGAAATATTGCTTATAAAACATCTCTTTTTAACTTAAACTCTTATTTAGTATTATGATGTTTCTTTTTCGAAATCTTCCACAATACTCAAACTCTGATTCATTCATGAATTTCAATATAGCTATGTGAGTTTTATTTCAAAAATTCAAATAAAAATATAAACCCATATGCTATGATATTTCCCATTAGATTTAACTCTGGCGATGGTCATTGTGTATCTTCAACATCTCCATCAGCGCTCTTCAATCTAAGGAGTCTTTTGTTCTGATTTTAACTTTATCTTTTCATATTTTCTTGTAATGGTAGTGAATTCGCCGCCTTGCGTGTGGCGACTAGGCTGGGTTCAGTTTAGGGGGAATTCACCGTTTTGTGCGTGGCGACTAGGTCTAGGGTAGATCTAGGGGGTGGCTAGAGGCCTTTTTTGGGAAAGATATGTTGGAACACGGTCTTCCGCATCTCCTAGGTATGAGAATAACAAATCCTATGTGTATTTGATCTTGTGTGTTCAAGTGTGCAGGTTAGCATAGTCCACATGACTCAAGGAGTACTCATGATGTCTGCCCCCAAAATTGAGGCCACAATTCGAAGAGGCTCACTAGCGCCGGCGGTAGCGCTAGCGCCCGGCGCTAGCATTGATCTGCGCAATTCCGGCATCGTTTTTAGAAGGAGCTACCGCCCGGCGTTAGCTAGTAACGCTGGCGGTAGCATGGCGCACAAGAGGCATGGAGCAATATGTTGCCACAGATTGAAGATCCTGCCGCGCAAAACGTTTCCTAATCCGGGCTAGCGCCGGCGGTAGCGCTAGCGCCGGCGGTAGCGCTAGCGCCGGCGGTAGCGCTAGCGCCGGCGGTAGCGCTAGCGCCGGCGGTAGCGCTAGCGCCGGCGGTAGCGCTAGCGCCGGCGGTAGCGCTAGCGCCGGCGGTAGCGCTAGCGCCGGCGGTAGCGCTAGCGCCGGCGGTAGCGCTAGCGCCGGCGGTATCGCTAGCGCCGGCGGTAGCGCTAGCGCCGGCGGTAGCGTCAAGGCTATAAATTGGATCCTTTGGCTCCGAATTCTTCATCCTCCTCCAATCCCAAACTCCAGAGCTTCGTGTCATAGCAGAGAGAGGAAGATTCAGAGCGATACTCCCACAATTCCATAAAGCCTTAAGGAGATCTGTGGAGAAGATTTCAACACGCGTCATCATCGTAACGAAAGGCCGCATCGACTACGATCATACTCTGCGGGCTTCGTCCACTTCTCCAAGAGATCCACATAGAGGGAGTTTTTATATTATTGTCTTTTCATTTCATATCTTTTCTGTAAACGGTAGTGAAATCGCCTCGTGTTGGCGACTAGGTCTGGGGTAGGACTTAGGGCTGAAATTCGCCTCGTGTTGGCGACTAGATCTAGGTTAGGTCTAGGGGGTGCTCGAGGCCTTTCTGGGGATAGATCGGCTAGAGCGGCTTGAGGCCGTATCTGGGGAGAGATCGGCTAAAGCCAACCGGTTCGTGGGGATACGAGTCGGTATAGAAAACGAAAAAGAATTTTTATTAGTCGTCTCCGATTTCTAGCGTCATAGAAGTCAAGTTTTGTAAAACAGTATTTGATATTAATAAAGCGTATCTCTTTATTATTGTTCTACTTGATGTCTCTTTATTAATCTTGCAATATTCCAAAATTTTCTAAATATAATCTAAAGTTTTTGAAAACCCTTATTCACCCCCCCCCCCCCCCTCTAAGGGCGCCGACCGATCCAACAAGATAGGCTATAGCCAACCGGTCCTTGGGAGAAGGACCGCTGAAGGAATAAAAAGTGAATTTTACTTTGTCACCTTTAATTTCAAGCGTTATTGAAATTCTATCTTTGTAATCATCTTTGTGAAATATAAATTTCTTTTTTATTATATTGTATTTTCTGGAATTGTATTTCACAAGTAAATTCACTTTGGATATTTCTGTAAAAATATTTTCTTGAGATATAATGCCCGACGTTAACTATCTAACGATATGCGTTAGCTACAGAACCAAAAGGTTTTTTGTTTTCTCTAAAATCTATCAGTTTATCTCAAAAATAGTAAACCCCTTATTCACCCCCCCCCCCCCCCCTCTAAGGGTGCCATCAGATCCAACAGTCGTGAGTGCAAGTATAGCTGAGATATCTCATATCGTCGAGATATCCCTATCTGAAGAAAATTTAAGAAGACTTGAAGAATCGTTTAAGTCCAAGATGGATTGGCGTGACAGCAAGCTCTGTCACTGAGATGTTGCCAATATCGTCGAGATGTTGCCAATATTGCCGAGACAGATCAAGATAATTCAAAACACACTGACTGCATTTAATGCCGCCGCCTTATGGTCCAATCAGCGCATGCCATTAAGGAATGAGCCTCTAACACTTAAAGGACGTCCGAGTAGATCGTTAGATGGTCCCTCAGTCTTATAAAAGGGATCAGTGTCTGCCCTAATTATGAATCAAGAAAAGAAAGAACAACCGCACAGAATACGCAAAAATCAATCAAACAGTATAAGCAGTTGTGAAGAAGAAGGAACAACTACCCGAGAACGAAACGATCTTACTTTGTGTTCTCCAAGTCTCAATCTTGCAACATCAACTGATAAGCATTGTTCCATATTGAAGAAGGGATTGAAGAGAAGTCTGCTCTCAGCAAGATAAGATCTATAACTTTCTCTTCAAATCAAGAAGTCGGGTTCATCAGGCTAAAGAAGAACTTCTCATTTACTTTTTGTATGGCTTTTTACAAGCCTGAGTTATCAAAAATAAATTTGAGTTTGTAGGGCTTGAGGGCCTGAGTTTATAGAACTTGAGGGCCTGAGTTTGTAGGGATTGAGGGCCTGTGCTTGTAGGGCTTGAGGGCCTAAGTTTGTGGGGCTTGAGGGCCCAAGATTGTTAGGCTTGAGGGACTAAGTTTTGGTGGAGTTTGACAACCCTAGCACACAGCTAAATATGCGCAGAGGGACACTGGACTATTCAAGACACACTGTCTTGAGGAATCACTATAAATCTGGTGTTCCTGTGTGCTGTGTTTCTGAGATTGTTGGTTGTGCTGTGATCTGTTTATTAAGTTCTTGTGCTTAAAATTTAAAATAGCCATATCACCTATCCCCCCCCCCCCCTCTAGGTGATTATTCCATAACTAACAAGTGGCATCAAAGGGAGGTTGATCAAAGAGTGACTTAACAATCAGATCTAGATCTTGGAACTATTCCCTATGGCTAGAGGTGATCAGCACAGATAGATGAGATCCATGAAGCTCCCAACCTGCACCAAAGAAAACTTTCCCATTTGGAAATAAAGAGTCAGACTGTTCATGGAAGTTGTTGATCCTAGAGTTTTTGTGGATGTTCAAGAGGGTCCATTCATACCCATGACTGCATCTACCATTGATCCCACTCTAAGAGTGCCAAGGAAATATGCTAATATGAGCAAGGACGAGCTTGCCCTGGTAGACCTTGATAAGAGGGCACAGAACATTATTGTGAGTGTCATTGATGACTCAACCCTCCAAAATTTCATTCACTGCAAAACTGCCAAGGAGATGTGGGACTCTCCGGTTGTCTATATGGAGGGGACTGAAGAAGTAAGGTGTGATTGAAAATCCCTTATAAATTAGGAATATGAGGCCTTCAGACAAGGCAAGAATGAAAATATCTCTAACTGCTAAGAGAGAATTTTCAAGATAGTAAATGGGTGAAGAACTATGGAAAAGTTTTTACCAACTCAGTTATGAATGATAAATTCCTTAGATCCCTCACTAAGGAATGGGATATCAAAATTTGTGCCATCAGAGAAATGGGTCAACTGGGCAACATGGAGCCAAAGAACCTATATGGGAAGTTGCTATCTTATGAGCTTCAGCTTAACACCAGAAAAGCTGAAGAAGAAAGCTCAAGGGGGAGCACCAGAGAAAAGTTCATGGCTCTTAAGGCTGAAAGCTTGAGGAGAACCAAGGACAAGGCTACTACAACTCAGGACAGATCTGAAAGTAGTGAAGCTTCTGATGCCAGCACATCAGAATTTGACAACACTGATAAAGAACTGGCACTCTTCTCCAAGAAGTTCAAAAAGCTGATATCCAGAAGGAGAAGAGACAACCAAAGAACATCCTCTTCAAGCTCCAGAAAATCCGGTCAACATGACAGATCTAAACCCTCAAGGGAGGAAAGGTACAAATCAAAACCCAGTAAATATGATTTAACTAACACAGTTTGCTACTCCTGCAACAAGACAGGTTACATGATTGCTGATTTCCGCTCCAAGAAGAGGGAATCAAAGAATTATGAAGACAAAGAAAGGTCAAGGGACAAAAAGAAATCAAAAAAGGATTCATAGCAAAGAAAGTCAGAACCCTGAGTGATTCTAATTCATGCTCTTCAGAAACTGGGGAGGAAGCTCTTATTGGTCTTATGGACATAAATGAAGAAATCCAGGATGACAACATCTCTCCTGGGAAGGTACTAATCAGAGCTCCCTTGTCTTCCTCTGATTCTGAATTAGTGGAAGATTCCTTGCATGATGATGAATGTGAGTCTGCTACCAACATCACATCCTCAAGATCCTCACATGAGGATGAATCTGAATTAATGCAGCAATATATAGCTTTGTTGAAAGATTTCAAGAACAGCAAGAAACTCCTGAAAGTTCAGACTAAGGAGTTAGACTCCTTACAAACTACCCACTCTGAGCTCCAGAAGACAACTGAGAAGTTGGCTACTTTGAGCAAAGAAGTGGATAGATTCAAGGAAGCCACAAGCTCAAAAATGCTGAATTGGCTCAGAAGAACATGGTCATCATGGACCTTGAGGAATTGCTGCTGGCTGAAAAGAAAATTGTTGCCAGCTTTTCTAAGCCTAAGACTGTCCTCCCTATCATTGACAGTTTCTTTGCACCATTCAGAGCTGGTGTAGGTTTCAATAAGTAGATAGTCAAGGGCAAAGCTTATGAAGCTCAACATTCTTTTAAGAAGGTGCTGCTGGCATCAAATTCTTTTGACCAGGATCTTTATATGGTCATCTGACCAATGCTTGCTCAACAAGTGGCAGTAAGCCCTCTATCACAAATAGAAGAACAGGCTTTGGGCTGAGTGCTTTTAAAGCACCCCATGAATAGATTCAGATGAAAATCCAGGTCCCTTTGTCCATGGACCTGTAGCAACAGTACTGAAAAGCAAGGCAAAGGAATCTCCTACCAAGCCTGTTCCCAAGAAGGTGAACCAAAAGGTGGTGAGACCAGCTCCACTACATACTCACTCCTGTGAGGCTTACTTAAGTCCTGTTAGGTCAGCTGTCTTCACTCCTGCCCATCAACATTGCTATTCTACCCAGATGGTGAGGCAGAAGAGAAGATACAACATGTATGAGTGCTGGTGTTGTGGAAAACTTGGTGACTTTGCCTTGGACTGTTGGTTTAACCCAACATGGACTAGTGCAAAGAGAGTGCAGACCAGTCAAAGGTATGGTATTCTAGTTTTTTCCCATAACAGAAACTAAGGAACCAAATCCAATAGTAGAAAAAGAGGAGGGATGTTGATATATGGGAAGTGAAGCATGAAAATATGAAACACTTCATTTAACTTTTATGAAAGTGAGAGAGTTCGTTATTTTCCAAAAAATCTTGAAAAGTACTTTAGAGTCCATTCGTTTGAACAAATTTGCTTTCTGGAATTGACATTGGGGATTAGAAATTCAATTCTGGCGCGGCAATATTTATGCGGATATTGACTTTGAAGCGAAAACCTATGACTTTGGCTTTGAACTAAAAAATCAAATCGTCAATTATTACCTCCACCCACGGGTTTTCAGCAGAATTGACTGATTTTGAGCTCATGGGCATTTTCGCGCAGGCGACCATTTTTGCGCAGGCGGGCATTTTCGCGCGTATTTTTTCGCCCGGGCGAGTTATATCGTGGGAGCACGTTTTTGACCTGGGCTCAATTTTTTCGCCTAGGCACGCATTTTCCCCAGAGGGCGTGTTTTTCAGCCCGAGCGCGTGTTTTTCGCATGACGCTCGTTTTTTGGCCCGAACGTGATTTTTTAGCCAGTGCGCGATTTTTTCGCCCGGGCGTGTCTTTTGACCCAAACGCGCGTTTTTTGGCCCGAACACAAAATTTTTGCCCTGGCAATCATTTTTCGCTTTCCACCTAGACGCGCATTTTTTGCCAAGACGCGCATTTTTCGACCGGACGCGCATTTTTCAGCCTGAGAGTGCGTTTTTTGGCTCGAACATTATTTTTTACCGAACATGATTGTTTTGCCAGAGCATGCGTTTTTTGGTCGGGCGCGCATTTTTCATCCCAGACGCGTATTTTTCGCTATGGCGCACATTTTTTTTAAATTTGGAGCGGGTTTTTTGGCCCATATGTGAGTTTTTTGCCCGGGCGTGCGTTCAAAAAAACTCCCGCCCGTGCGAAAAACATTAGTCTTGTTCGAGCCAAAAATGCTCCAGGTCCACACTCGCTCAAGCTAAAAAGAGGTGGAGGAAGAAAACTGTTAGATGGTTGGTTACTTTGAGCTGTGATGGAAGACAAGAGGGAGGAGAAAATAAGATGTCGTGAATCTCTTGGAAGGAGATCACAAGATCTGCTGAAAAAGAGGTAACGAGGTCTCAGAAATGAGATAGCTCCAGCTGCCGAAATGAAGTCATGACGATCTCGGATATAATACCGCTCCAGCTGCTGAAAAGAGGTTCGATGGTCTCAAAAGTGAGACCGCTCATGTCAAAGACAAGGACTGGAAAACACTCCAAAGATCTTCAAACCAAAGCCCCTACCCCCCTATTTATAGGTGGGAGGGCCTGCCCAAACGGGCAGGTCAGGAAGGAACGGGCTGCCCGGAGCCGAGATCTCCCTGGCCGAGATCGTCCAGAGGGCGACCTCAGGCTGAGATCGCCCCAGCTGGGGCGACCTGCCTCAGGCCGAGGTCACCCCGAAGGGGCGACCTGGCGAGGTCGCCCAGGGGTCGACCTCAGGCCGAGATCACCCCAGCTGGGGAGACCTGCCTAAGGTCGAGGTCACCCCGAAGGGGCGACCTGGCGAGGTCGCCCAGAGGGCGACCTCAGGCCGAGATCACCCTAGCTGGGGCGACTTGCCTCAGGTCGAGGTCCCCCCGAAGGGGCGACCTGGCGAGGTCGCCCAGAGGGCGACCTCAGGCCGAGATCGCCCCAGCTGGGGCGATCTGCCTCAGGCCGAGGTCACCCCGAAGGGGAGACCTGGCGAGGTTGCCCAGAGGGCGACCTCAGGCCGAGATCGCCCCAGCTGGGGCGATCTGCCTCAGGCCGAGGCCACCCCGAAGGTGCGACCTCTCGAGGGAGGGATCACGCGAGGCGTGATCTCTAGGTGAGGTCGAGCGAAGCGTGACCTCTACGAGATGAAAGGCGAGACCACCCGGGCGATGAGGGACCGCCAGGGCTTGGATCTTCGGCGAAAAATACCTGGACTGCCGGGAGAGGGTGTGGATTGCTTCGGTTACCTGCAAAAAGCTAGCTCAAGGGGATCGCTGATTTCTGGGTAAACAAGTCTGAGCTGAAAAATATGTGCCCGAGCAAAAAATGTCAGTCTTGTGAAAAATGCACGCCCAAGAGAAAAACACTTGCCCGGGCGAAAAATTCGCATCCGGGACAAAAAATAGCACCCGAGCGAAAAATGCGCGCCCATGCAAAAAACGTGCACCGGGAGAAAAAATTCACGCCTTGGCCCAAAAACGCGCACCCTGGTGAAAAATGCGTGCATGGGCGGAAAATTCGTGCCCGGGCCGAATAATAAGCTCTGGGGCAAAAAATGCGCGCCCGAGCGAAAAATTCCCGTCCTAGCCGAAAAACTTGCTCCGGGGCAAAAATGCGCGTCCGGGCAAAAAGCGCACGTCAGGGCAAAAAATCTGTGCCCAGATCGAAAAATACGGCCGAGCATAAAACTTGCGCACATGCGAAAAATTTGTGTCGGGACCGAAAACACGCCCAGGTCGAAAAACTCGCTTCTGGGCAAAAAATTCTCATTCGGGCCAAAAATGCGTGCCCATGCTAAAAATTCGCTTAAGGCCGAGAAACGCGCGATTTAGCGAAAAATGCGCGCCCTAGCGAAAAATGCGCGTCTGGGTGAAAAATTCACGTTTTGGTCGAAAAACGCATGCACGTGCTAAAAATTCGCTCGCAGCTAAAAACGAGCGATCCGGCGAAATACGCACGCCTGGGCGAAAAACACGCCACTTGGTGAAAAATTCAAGTTTAAGCCGAAAAATGCGTCCCCGGGCTAAACAATCGTTTGTGGTTGAAATACACACGATCGGGTCATGAACATGTGTCCGGGTGAAATATTTTTTTTTTTTTCAATTCTTGAAAATCAATGTCTTCCAGACGAATAAACATAAATAACCAATGTCAATTCTCGTGATAGAATAACATCATGCGGCCGAACAACAAAATTAGATTTAAACTCAATGTCAATTTCTGTATATATTGGTATTTGATTGAATGTTAATTCTTTAAAACCAATCCCTTCCAAATGAACAGAGCCTGAAGACATTTAGCAATTTTCCCACTATCAAGAAATCAAATGCCTCCAAAATTCTAGATCGACTATGAACATTCATCCCTCACCTCTTTTCAGTATAGAGAATATTTAATTGCTCAACTAGTAATATTTCAAGGTCGTTGTTATTAACACTACAAAATAGTTATTAGCACTCACTAAAATCTATTTCTAAGACATTTCAAAATACCTATCCGCACTCACCTAATTCACCTTCCACCAACTTCCCTCTCCTTCCCATCGTCCTCGATACTAAAGCAATCACCAACATTCTTCGACACTTCCACTAACTCCACGACCCCATCTCCAGTCGATCCCCCTTCTCCCACCCCTCTGTTTTCAGCTTTGGAAGTCCCGCTCTGCAGAAATCAAGGAGGCTTGGATCTCTGCATCGTCTGCTTCTAAACTCTTCCTTCTTCCCCGTTCGGTCTTCTTGAGAAAGAACAAGGTAGCCGACATTTTTGCGGTCTGAAAAGGGATCCAACTTCTCTATGTGGTGGCCATAGATCTCCATCTTCAGGAGGCCGATTGTTACAGGTAGTCGTTCAATTGAGATCATCTGATTGTTTCAGTTTGGTATTGTTACTCACTGCAATATCGTTATATATATGAAATAGTTTGATCATATTTTCCCGCTGTAGTCCGAATTGTACCCAAATGTTTTTTATAAAACTATTTATAAAAGAAAATAACATATTAGGTACCGCTCTTTGCGATATCCAGAACACTTAAGAGGGGCAACCTATGATCGTCTATTAGAGAATGGGGAAATATAATTGAGATTGCTATTAGGGTCCGTTCGTTTGAACGAAATTGACTTTCTGGAATTGACTTTTCGACGTAAACCAATATCTGCATGAATTGGCTTTGTACAGAATTCTAATTTTGTTGTTCGACTGTAAGATTGAATTCAGTCAACAGAATTGGAATTGAGGCACAAAAGTTGTTCGGCTGAATAGTGGATTTGGTATTTGAATTGACATCATATAATAATTTTATAAAACTCAAAATAGGCGTTAGCGCCAAACGCACTAAATTACATAATATATTTTACGACGCGCGTTTTTCGCCCAGGTGCGCATTTTTTTCTCGAGCGAAAAATGAGCGCCCGGGCGAAAAATGCGCGCCAGGCCGAAAAAACGGGCGCTCGGCCGAAAAATGCGCACCCAGGCAAAAAACGGGCGCCCGGTCGAAAAACGTGCGCCTGGGCGCGATTTTTTCGCCCAGCTCGATTTTTTCGCCCCAACGCGTTGATTTCGCCCGGGCGCAAATTTTTCGCCCGGACGCTATTTTTTCACCGGGGCGCGTTTTTTTCGCCAGGCCGCAAATTTTTCGCCCGGGCGCGTGTTTTCGCCCGGGAGCGTTTTTTCGCGCGGTCGCGTTTTTTCGCCGGGGCGCGTTTTTTTTGCCAGGGCGCGTTTTTTTCGCCCGGGCGCGACTTTTTCGCCCGGGCGCGATTTTTTTGCCTGGGAACGTTTTTTTCCCCCGACGCGTTTTTTTCAGGCGGGCACGTTTTTTTCGCGCGTGCGCGATTTTTTCGCCCTGGCGCGATTTTTTCGCCCGGGCCCGTTTTTTTCGCCCGAGCGAAAAAACGAGCGCCCGGTCGAAAAAATGCTCTCAGGCGAAAAACACGCGCCCGGCCGAAAAACGCGCGCCCGGCCGAAAAACCCGAGCCCGGACGTGTTTTTCGCCCGGGCGCGATATTTTCGCACGGACGCAATATTTTCGCCCGGGCGAAATAATCGCGCCCGGGAGAAAAAAAAATGCGCCCGAGCGAAAAAATCGCGCCCGGGTGAAAAAAATGCCCCCGGGCGAAAAAAATGCTCCCGGGCGAAAAAATCGCGCCCGGGCAAAAAACCCGCCCGGGTGAAAAAATCTCGCCCAGGCGGAAAATACTGCGACAGTGCGAAAAAATCACGCCCGGGCAAAAAAATCGCGCCCGGTCGAAACAATCGCGCCCAGGCGAAGAAACGCCCGGCGAAAAAAATGCGCTCGGGAGAAAAAATCGCGTCCGGCAAAAAATATCGCGTTCGGGCAAAATATATCGCGCCCGACCAGAAAATTCGCTTCCGGCCGAAAAATCGTGTTCGACCGGAAAAACCGCGTTCGGCCGAAAAAATCGCGTTCGGGCGAAAAAAGCGTGCCCGGGGGAAAAAAGTTCACCCAAGCAAAACAAACGCGCGCCCGGGTGAAAATTGCCCGGCCGGTCGAAAAAATCACGGCTGACCGAAAAACGCGCGCCCGGGGGAAAAACGCCAACCTGGGCAAAAAATGAATGTCCGACCTAAAAACACGCGCCGACCGAAAAACACGTGCCCGGCTGAAAAACCCACTCCCGGCAGGAAAACACGCGCATAGGCTGAAAAACTCTGGCAAAAACTCTCGATTATGCGGAAAACTCATGGGTAGGTAAGAATTGACGATTTTATTTTTTAGTTCAAAGTCAAAGCCATGAGTTTTCATATAAAAGTCAATATCCTCGTAAATTTCGTTGCGCCGAACATTAGAATTGGATTTCTAATCGCCAATGCCAATTTCAGAAAGCCAATTCCGTCCAAACGAACGGACACTTAGAGCCCGTTCGTTTGGACGGAATTGAAATTTGATATCGGAATTCGATATTGGGATTCGATTTTCAGAATTGGAATTGGTCTAATTCCAATTTCATCGTTCGCCTAATAAACAATATTGTTAAATATTGTGGAATTAATCAATTCTTTTGTTCGTTTGTCAAATAAAATTTAATCTAAGAATTGAAAAATATTATAAAGAAACTAATATTTTTTTACATATATAATAAAAAATACGCGCACTGACAAAAAACACGCGCCCGGGCGAAAAACGTGTACCCGGAGAAAAAAAAACATGCTCGGGCACAAAAAGCGCGCCCGGGCGAAAAACTCACGATCGGGCGAAAAATTGGGCGCCCTGGCAACAAAACGTGCACCACGACGAAAAACGCGCGCCCTGACGATAAACGCGCGCCCGGGCGAAAAACGAGCTCCCTGATGAAAAACGCGCGCCCGGGAGAAAAACTCGCGCACGGGGGAAAAATTGCGTGCCCGGGCGACAAAACGCGCCTTCGGGCAAAAAATGCGCCCCTTGGCGAAAAACGCGCGCCCGGGCGAAAAATGCGCACACGGGCGAAAAATGCGCACCCGGGCGAAAAATTACCCTTCTGGGAGACAAAACGCGCGCCCGGGCGAAAAACACGCCCACGGGGGAAAAACGCATGCCGGGTGAAAAACGCGTGCACGGGCGAAAAATTGCGCGCCCGAGTGACAAAACGTGCGCCCGAGCGAAAAACGCGCGCCCGGGATAAAAACGTGCGCCCGGGCGAAAAATGCGCAACCGGGCGACAAAACGTGCGCCCAGGCGAAAAATGCGCGCCCGGGCGAAAGACGCGCGCCCAGGCGAAAGACGCGCGCTCGGGCGAAACACGCGCTCTCGGGCGATAATTGCGCGTCGGGGCAAAAAATGCGCCCCTGGGCGAAAAACACGCGCCCGGGCGATAATTGCGCGCCCGGGCCAAAAACGATCGCCCTGGCGAAAAACACGCTCTCGGTCGATAATTGCGCGCCCGAGCAAAAAATGGGCGCCCAGGCGAAAAATGGGCGCCCAGGTGAAAATTGCGCGTTCGGGCGAAAAACGCGCGCCCGAGCGAAAATTGCGCGTTCGGGCGAAAAACACGTGCCCGGGCGAAAAAGTCGGTCCCGGACGAAAAATGCGCGTCCGGGCAAAAAATGCGCCCCCGAGCGAAAAATGCGCGCCCGGACGATAATTGCTCGTCTTGTTGAAAAACGCGAGCCCGGGAGAAAAACGTGCGCCCGGGAGAAAAACTCGCGCCCGGGCAAAAAATTGCGTGCCCGGCGAAAAACGCGCCCACGGGTGAAAAACGTGCGCCCGGGCGAAAAACACGCCCTCGGTCGATAATTGCGCGCCCGGGCAAAAAATGTGTGCCCGGGCGAAAAATGGGCGCCCGGGCAAAAATTGCACGTCCGGGCGAAAAACACGGCCTGGGCGAAAATTGCGCGTCTGGGCGAAAAACGCGCGTCCGGGCGAAAAACACGTGCCCGGGCGAAAAAGGCGCTCCCGGGCGAAAAACGCGCGTCTGTGCGATAAACTCGCGTCCGGGCGAAAAACTCACGCCCGGGCATAAAATTGCTCTCCCTGGCGAAAAAAAACGATAAACCGAGCGTGCCAGACTCGCCCAATTCCGATATGTGAAGCTAGATTTTGTGGCGAGGTTTAAATCAATTCAATGATATTCAACTCAAATTCCAATTATTAAAGCTACATAAGAAGCGAACGGCGTAATTGGAATTCGATGTCGAATTTCAATTCCAAGTCTTCAATTCCGTCGAAACGAACGGGCTCTTAGGGTCCGTTCATTTGGACAGAATTGGAATTTGATATTGGAATTCGATATTGGGATTCGATATTGGGAATTGAAATTAATCTAATTCCAATTCCATCGTTCGCCTACTAAACAATATTGTTGAATATTGCGGAATTGGTCAATTTTTTGTTCGTTTGTTAAATAAAATTTAATCTAAGAATTGAAAAATATTATAAAGAAACTAATATTTTTTACATATATAATAAAAATGCGCGTCATGGCAAAAAATGCGCGCCGGGGCGAAAAACTCGCGCCCGGGCGAAAAATTGGGAGGACGGCCGACAAAACACGCGCCAAGGCGATAAACGCGCACCCTAACGAAAAACGTGCACCCGGGCGAAAAACGTGCACCCGGGCGAAAAACGTGCGCCCGGGCGAAAAACTCGCGTCGGGGCGAAAAACGCGCGCCCTGATGAAAAACTAGCGCACGAGCGATAATTGTGCGCACGGGCGAAAATTGTGCGCACGAGCGAAAATTGTGCACACTGGCGAAAAATGTGTGCCCGGGCAAAAAACACGTCCTCGGGTGAAAAACGCGCGCCCGGACGAAATATGTGCGCCCGGGCGAAAAACGCACACCCATGAGAAAAATGCGCGACCGGGCGAAAAATTCCGCGTCCGGGCGACAAAACGCGCCCCCGAGCGAAAAATGAGCCCCTGGGTGAAAAATGCGCTCCCAGTCGAATAAACGCCCGGGAGAAAATTGCGCGCCAGGGCGAAAAATTGCGCTCCCGGGCGACAAAACGCGCGCCCAGGCGAAAAAACGCGCCCGGGCTAAAAACTCGCGCTTAGGAGAAACATTGCGCGCCCGGGCGACAAAACGTGCGCTCGGGCTAAAAATGCGCCCCCGGGCGAAAAACATGTGTCCGGGCGAAAAATTGCGCGCCCGGGCGAAAAATTGCACGCACAGGCGAAAAATTGCGCGCCCGGTTGAAAAATTCTACGCCCGGGCAAAAAATTGCGCACCCGGCCGACAAAACATGCGCCTGGGTGAAAAATGCGCCCCCGGTGAAAAATGCGCGCCAGGCCGAAAAATGCGCGCCAGGGCGAAAAACGCGCGCTAGGGAGGAAAACTTCCGCCCAGGCGAAATTTGCGCGTCCGGGCGAAAAACCCGCGTCCGGGCGAAAAACTCGCGTCCGTGCGAAAAACTCGCGCCCGGGCGAAAAATTACGCGTCCGGCCGCAAAACGCGCGCCCGGGCGAAAAACGCGATAAATCGAGCGTGTCAGACTCACCCAATTCCGATATGTCCAGCTAGATTTTGTGCCTACGCTAAAATCAATTCTATGATTTTCAACTCAAATTCAAATTATTAAAGCTACTTAACAAGCGAACGACGTAATTTGAATTCAACGTTGAATTTCAATTCCAAATCTTCAATTCCGTCCAAACGAACGTGCCCTTAGAGATCTCCTTGGAGATAAGATTGAGATTGTTTTAGGTTTTAATTTCACTAAAATTTTGTTTGCGGATATTTGTTTATGAAAATAGTGATTTGCGGTTATCAAATAGTTGCGAATAGCTAAAAATACAATGCTAATAACAAACGCACGTTTCAACCAAGATTATTTAACTATGCCAAATGCCAACATACGTTATGGTGTGACACACCGCCACGTTTCAGGGAAAAACCGTCCTATTAGAACTGTCTTTTTTTAAACTCAACTGCTAAAGCTAGTTTACAAAACTGTTTGGTCAAAGTTGTTTGACATTTTCACTGCGTTATGAATTGATTCTACATTGTGGTGTTTCTCTTTGGCTGGAGCCAGGTCAAAACCGAGATAAATCATATCCTCAAATAAATCCGGAAAAAATAGGTAGTTTAAACTTTAAACTACGTATACTTTTACCCGGAAATTCAAGCTGGTACAGTGGTAAGAGCGGGAGAGATATTTAGGTACATGCAATAGATCATCCTGCAGGGGCAAATACAGTCGTATGATCTGTGATTTAATGATGTCGATTGCTTGCGCCAATATTCGTGTAATACGATCATATTAAAAAGTGTTCGTATTTTAGATAATCATGCGTTAAAATTCATGCCGGTGGGAATAGACGACAAGATCAAGTGTCACGCACGATGATCTAAAGTGCGTCACCAGTAACAACTTTTGAGCAGTTTGTCTTCCGGAAATACTAATCTGAAATCTTGTCAATATTTAGCTAGCTAGTTGTCACGGACTTGTCTTCTTACAAGCTCACGTGCGGCCTTAGCTCCTCCTTGCCACTCCGCGTAGCTAAGCTAAGTCAGTCTCTCCTGCAAGAACTAGGTGGTGATGAAGGAAGGATGCAAGGTAGAACTCAAGAGAACACAATTACAAAGGAAACTCAAAGAACTCTTATTGCTTCTCCAAACTTGGATGCTTACAAATGAGGGGGTCTTCCCCTTTTAAAGGCCCCAAAAGAATTTCCCTCCAAAGGATGGAAGGATTTAGAATGCCTAAGTTTCTAGAATATTCTACCACCCTCATGAATATACAACCTTCTCGAATTCTCTAGAATGTTCCCAAGGGATCATTCTAGAGAGCTTCCACATTCTTCCAGAGTTCTCTATGTACATGTTCTCCAAGGACCTAGATTTCTCTAGAATCCTCCGGGGACTTAACCCCAGGCGTGACATCCTCCCCCACCTAGCCTGGTGACGTCCTCGTCGCCTCGTACTGCTGAAGAATGTCCTTGAACTGCCACAAGTCTTCTAATGTCTCCCAAGTAGTTTCACACTCTGGCAATCCCTTCCACTTGATCAAGTACTGTGTGCAAGGTTGCACACCTTTTCTTCGCACCACTCTTTTTGTTAGCACCTCTTCGACCTCTTTGTCAAAAGATTTTGTCATCACTGGAGGCGCCCTTTGAGATTCTCCTCTTTGAAGATCCTCATTATCCCCGTAATATGGTTTGAGCATACTCGCATGAAAAACCGGATGTATCTTCAAAGAGTTTGGTAAGTCAAGGCGATAAGAAACCTTACCCACCTTTGCCATGACCGGGAATGGGCCTTCGTATCTCCGCACCAAGCCTTTGTGTACACTACGCAAGGCCTTGAACTGCTGGGATAAGAGCTTCACCATCACTTTATCTCCTACCGAATATTCCGTGTGTCGCCGCTTTGCATCGGCCCACTTCTTCATCCTCTTACGGGCCTTCTCCAAGCACGACCTAGCTAAGTCCGCATGTTCCTCCCATGACTTAGCCATCTTCCAGGCACCTGGGCTCCTTCCATCATCCGTCGTGGTTGCCAATGTTTGTGGAGTGAGGGGTTGTCTTCCCGTGGCAAGCTCAAATGGACTCCTCCCCGTGGCCTCACTCTGCTGCAGGTTGTAGGAAAATTGGGCAACATCCATAAGCTTGGCCCAGTCTTTCTGGTTGGCACTCACAAAGTGCCGCAAGTAGCACTCCAACAATGCATTCACCCTCTCGGTCTGCCCATCGGATTGAGGGTGAAAGCTAGTGGAAAAATTCAGCTTCGATCCAAGTAGCTTGAACAACTCTGTCCATAGCTTCCCGGTGAAGCGAGGGTCTCGATCGCTCACAATGTTCTTCGACAACCCCCAATACTTCACCACATGCTTGAAGAAGAGTCGCGCCGTTTCTTCCGCTGTTGCATCCTTCACGCTTGGTATGAAAATGCCATACTTGGAAAAGCGATCTACTACCACCAAGATAGATCCGCAACCTTCAGATTTGGGCAGAGCGTTGATGTAATCCAGCGTCACCGTTTCCCAAGGATATTCCGGCACTGGTAAGGGCTCCAAGAGTCCTGCTGACTGCTTTTTCTCCACCTTGTCTTGTTGGCAAACAAGACATGTCTTCACGTATAGCTCAATGTTATCCCTCATTCGCGGCCAATAGTAGGAATCCTCCATCAACGCCAAGGTGCGCTTTTGGCCCGGATGTCCAGCCCATTTTGTGTCATGACACTCCTTGATTAAGTCCATCCGCAGGTTTCCCCCCTTTGGGATATACAATCTCCTTCCTTTGGTGTAGAGTAGCCCGTCTTCTACCCAAAATTCTCTTGGCTTGACCTTCTTTGGCTAGCTGCATGAGTTGTTTGGCCAACGGATCTTCTTCCAACCCATTTTTTACCTGCTCGAGAAGGTCGCTCTTCACCATCGAGATCGCCGCTAGCTCCGCTTTGCGGCTAAGTGCATCTGCTACGACGTTGGCTTTGCCCGGCTTCTGTTCCAGGACAAAGTCAAACTCGGCCAGGAAGTCTTGCCACCTTGCTTGCTTCGCCGACAATTTCTTTTGAGTTTGAAAGTAGGTAGTCGCCACATTGTCGGTCTTGATCATGAACTGTGCTCCCAGCAAGTAATGCCTCCATACCTGTAAGCAATGTATGATGGTTGTCATCTCCTTCTCTTGCACGGTGTAGCGCCGCTCCGCTTCATTCAACTTGCGGCTTTCGAATGCAATCGGGTGTCCTTCTTGCATCAACACCCCTCCAATAGCAAAGTCTGATGCATCTGTATGCAACTCGAACTTTTTCCCAAAGTCTGGTAGGGCAAGTACTGGCTCCGTACTTACCGCCTTCTTCAAGTCCTCAAAAGTTTGCTGGCATCCCCCCGTCCAGCTCCAAGCTTTCTCCTTCTTGAGCAGGTCCGTAAGCGGCACCGCTCTCTTTGAGTACCCTATGATGAACCGTCGGTAGTAGTTCACCAAACCCAGGATTGATCTCAACTCCGTCACCTTTGTTGGCGCATCCCATTCGACGATTGCACGTACCTTGTCCATGTCCATCTTCAAATGGCCATGTCCAATGACATGCCCGAGAAAATGCACTTCTTCTTGCCCAAAGGAACACTTTGACCGCTTGACATATAATTCATTCTCCCGTAGTACTTGGAACACTAGGCGAAGATGTTCAGCATGCTCCTCCATTGTATGACTATAGACGACGATGTCGTCCAAGTATACTACTACAAACTTGTCCACGTAGGGATGAAAGATCTGATTCATCAAAGTACAAAATGTAGCGGGTGCGTTGGTTAGGCCGAATGGCATCACCAACCACTCGAATGATCCGTACCTTGTCACACATGTTGTCTTTGGCTCATCTCCTTCGGCAATCCGTACTTGGTGGTAGCCCTTTTGCAGATCCATCTTCGAATATATCCTTGCTCCTCCAAGTCGATCGAACAAGTCAGCAATCAACGGTACGGGGTACTTGTTTTTGATAGTTACCTTGTTCAATGCACGATAGTCTGTGCATAACCGCAAAGTTCCATCATTCTTCTTTTGAAAGAGCACCGGTGGGCCAAAAGGTGCCTTCGACGGTCTGATCATTCCAGCATCGAGCAGTTCATGTAGCTGCTTCCTCAGCTCCTCGAGTTCGGGGGGAGCCATCCGATATGGTGCCTTTGCCGGGGCTTTTGCTCCAACCTCCAACTCAATCTTGTGGTCTACCTCTCTGCGGGGAGGTAACTTCTTTGGTAGTTCGCTAGGCATAACATCCTTGTTCTCTTCAAGAACTTCCGCAACAAGTAGAGGCACCTCCTCCATGATCTCGCCAGCTTCCTCCTTCAAAGTTGCCAAGAAAGTAGGTTCTCCTTTCTTCACGCCCTTGGCTATTTGCATAGCCGATAGCTGTTTTGCTCCGCAACTTGGTGGTCCTTCTACCGCAGGTATCATGCATGTTGCATCTTTCTCCATAATGCACACCGAGCGATAAGTTGGCATGACAATGACACTCACCGCATCGAAGAAGTCCATGCCCAACACTAGCTTGTGATCATCCATGGCAGCAACCGAGAAGTTCACCTTTCCTTTCCACGTACCCATGCGAAGCTCTACGCCACGAGCTACTCCTGCTAGCGGTCTTGCCTTCCCATTCACAGTCTTTAGCCATCCCTCACACTTGGTCACTTGGAGGCCAAGTCTTCTTGCTTCTTCCTCCGTCATAAAGTTATGTGTGGCACCCGTATCCACCAAGGCTTTGGTGGACTTGTTGTTGATCATGGCTTCTACGTACATCAATCCCTTGCTGACCACCTTCTTAGCTGGTTTCACATTCAGAGCACTTAGAAGTTGCAAAGAACACATTTGGTTTGTACCTTCTTCACCTTCGGGTCCACTTGCATCATCCTCCTGCAGTGCCGCGAGCGAACCAAGCTTTGGGCACTTGCTCATCATGTGCGGTCCCTTGCATAAGTAGCATCCTCCCTTTGGTGTGAAGCTCTTGTTGCCGCCCTCAATATCCTTCCTATGAGTAGGCCTTTCTCCCGCACCTTTGATGTTGTCATTCTTGTAG
Source organism: Dactylorhiza incarnata (assembly GCA_033032865.1). Lineage (NCBI taxonomy): Eukaryota > Viridiplantae > Streptophyta > Magnoliopsida > Asparagales > Orchidaceae > Dactylorhiza > Dactylorhiza incarnata. Next base: position 1,313,839 of record JAWHQI010000086.1, read on the forward strand.
CCCTTCTTGGCTGTCGAATCCGATGGTCTGTGGAACTCCGTCATTGCTTCGGCCGCCTCAATAGCTTCATCTAGGGTCTTGGCATCCCGTCGATGCACTTCTTGCTTCACCCAATTCTGAAGACCATCCTTAAAGTTGAACAATTGATCATCTTCGGACATACCTGACACCATCAACATTAAGGTTTGGAACTCCTTCACGTACTCCGTGATTGACCCCTTCTGCTTGAGTTCCTTTAGCTTCTTCCTTGCCTCATTTGCGACGTTCTCAGGGTAGAAGTGCCGCTTTAGCTCAATCTTGAACTCATTCCATGTGTCCAAGTTACATGTTCCCTTCTTGATTTCTGCAAGCTTCCGTTGCCACCAAAGAGATGCAATATCCGAAAGATAGTAGCTAGCCGTCTTTACCTTGAGTACTTCCTCAGTGAGGTTACATCCCTCGAAGTAGACCTTCATTTGATAAAGGAAGTGTTCAACTTCCTTGGCATCCCTATTCCCTGAGAAGGGTTTTGGCTTAGGCACATCAATCCTTTGGTTTGCCACAACCCCATTTCCTCCATTAGCAATGGCCTTTCTGCACAAGGCCAATTCCTCCTCCAATTTGGCGATCCGCTCCTCATAGTCATCCTCAAGTTGATCACACCTTTGAGTAAGCTCTGCATTTGCACCGAGACATGCTTGGACTTGGGCCTTCAAAAGTTCCAGCTCTCCGCGAGCCGGTAGCGCTTGTTTGACAGCTTCTAGTTCTCCACAAACATATGAGTGGTCTTCCTCCACAGTTCGGGAAGAAGAGGCGGGTCCACGTGCGCTTCATCCCGAGATTTGCTATGGCCCCGCCTCTTCTTCTCGGACTGGGGAAGCATCTCCCTTCCGCGCTCATCCACCACGCTTGAGTTGTTGTTCCCTTCAGCAACCATCTAGTCTTCTCCGACACCAACCACGAACTTGAGCAACCTGGCTCTGATACCAACTGTCACGGACTTGTCTTCTTACAAGCTCCCGTGCGGCCTTAGCTCCTCCTTGCCACTCCGCGTAGCCAAACTAAGTCAGCCTCTCCTGCAAGAACTGGGTGGTGATGAAGGAAGGATGCAAGGTAGAACTCAAGAGAACACAATTACAAAGGAAACTCAAAGAACTCTTATTGCTTCTCCAAACTTGGATGCTTACAAATGAGGGGGCCTTCCCCTTTTATAGGCCCCAAAAGAATTCCCCTCCAAAAGATGGAAGGATCTAGAATGCCTAAGTTTCTAGAATATTCTACCACCCTCATGAATATACAACCTTCCCGAATTCTCTAGAATGTTCCCAAGGGATCATTCTAGAGAGCTTCCACATTCTTCCAGAGTTCTCTATGTACATGTTCTCCAAGGACCTAGATTTCTCTAGAATCCTCCGGGGACTTAACCCCAGGCGTGACATAGTGCTTTTATATATTTTAAATTGACATTGTAATTTAGGCTTCATTTGGTTCGGCGGTGGCGGATGCAGCCGGCGGGTTCAAACGGAGCATTGGAACCGGAGGAGGATGGGGCTGGAAACGCTCCATTTAGACGTCTTTTCCTCTATCCGGTGGGGGCAAACAGAGCAAACGCCGCCGACGCCCATTTGTTTACCTGCCATCCGACGACGTTTGCTCCAAACGGAGAAGGCGAAACTAAGGCTGAGCATAATATTCGAAACTCGAAAGTCGCTCGAATATTGAGTCGAATTGGAATCGGTTACAATTGATTCGACTCAATGTGAGTCGATTCAATTTGACTCGAATCTGATTTCGAGGCGATTTCGAGTCAGCCCTGAATCGCTCGTAATATGATTTGAATCAACCCGAATTGATTAAAAATATTATTTATTTACTAATATGTTGTTATTTTAAAATTAAAAACACTAAATTTTAAACCTAAATAAAAATATTGAAGGTTTTAATTGTTTCATTTGCTAAATTTAGATGTTTCCCAATTTAATTTCGAGCCAATTACGAATAAAGAGAAATTGCTCAATTTCGAGCCAGCTTGATTCGATTTTGAATCAGCTCAATTTGATTTAGAGCCAGCTCGATTCGATTTCGAGCCAGTTCGGAATCGAGCCATTTCGAGTCGACTCGAAATCGATTTCGATTTCGAGCCGAGTTTGACTCGAAAATTTCAATTTCGAGCCGAGCCAAAATCGCTCGAACTCGACTCGATATCAGCCCTAAGCGAAACGCCCAACCACCCTAAATTCAAATCATAAAATATAAAAACTAAAAAATAAACCGGACACAAGTTTATATAAAAATGATTAGATATTTACAAAATCTGATGGATTTGGAGAAATTATGAGGCTCATGTTTCATTATGTTCATGCATTCATACAGTAGAGAACAGACACTTCTGAGGGAGAGAGAGAGAGAACTTGGACTCGCTTTCCGAGCAGCATTTATATTACATTTATTCGATCTTTTTTCCCCTAATAGGACATCGACGGAGCTGGTAAGTGGTAAATGGTAATTTAAGGTGGGGGCCAAAGGTGGCAGGATAGCATCTTTTCACCTTCCTGTCAAAGTAACAGTGCGTTGTTCTTACTTTCAGGCTTTTAATTCACACGAAGGAGAACTGTTCATGGCATGATTGATGAGGGGAAAGAGAGAGAGAAAGACAGAGGAAAGAGAAACACAGAGGAGAGAGAGGAGAGAGAGGAGAGAGAGGAGAGAGAGAGGAGAGAGAGAGGAGTCAGTCTCTCTCAGTAGCAGTCGTTCGAGCGACTCGATTGACACGAAAGGAGAGAAGAGAACAAAACATGGCTGCTTTACTTGCCCACACTAATCCTTATTTCCTTGCCATTTATAGGCACTAGGCACTGATGGAATCATGACCCCTATGTGGTTATCTGCCACGTAGGCATGCCTCCGAAGTTATGGAGGAGGGAGAAAAGTCCCCTGTGTCACTGAAAATCCTAATATTAGCTCTGCAAATAAAATAAAATAATATATATAAATATAATTATTATATTCTTCATTCTCATCTCAAATGATATGTTGGTGGTGTCGGACTAATCGAGGCAAGTGACAAATAATTTTAAATTGAATACATGAAAACAGATATCTCGCGGAGAAGATATAATCTTCTTGAGAAAGGGATCTACGAGAGACATTGACTCAATGAATTAAGTTATATTTACTTTCTTCCAGATCTCCATAAACACTGTTTGGAGGGGTGGTCAGCTTCTACAATCGAGATTTCCCCGTCTAGATTGAATGTTAGAATGATACAATGATTGTTAGCACGTAGAGAGCTAGGTGCATGCAATGCGTGGATGATATTAATGAATAGGAGTTTTATATTTTAGAGGTCCCTACGGTCGTGCCTGAGTCTAGAAATACTGTAGTCCAATTGTTGAGGTCAACTCGAGGCTCCTTGAACCGGTCTGAGAATCGTCCGTCTTAGCCCGGGAGCGGACGGGCGCGCAAACAGTCACAGAAACGAGACGGTTGACAAGAGATCTTTTTATCGTGGAAAACTCCGGAAAGAGGTACAAAAACACGCGGTCGGTTCGGCGCCGACCTAAAAGCACTATCGGTTGCTTCCTTCCAGGGCTTTGCGGAGAAGGCGAGGACGATAGACCGCGCCTCGTTACAATGGAGGGGAGAGAGAAAGAAAGAGATGCTCGGAGGGTGACATGCCACCGCTCTTGAAGCTAAGTATTCTCTTCGGCCGCAGTGGGGAGCACCGCGCTCTGGAGCTTGGATGGTCTTTTGCGCACCCTGTGAGACTGGAGCTTAGTGTTCTGAGCGCCCGAGCGTCCTCACCACTCACTTGGCGGGACTCGGAGACTAACGTCTCCTTTGTGGCGATGACCACTGCGCGATCCTGCATGGGAGAAAACTTGAAGGAAGCGTGAGAGCTCTTTTGCACTTAGGAGGAATGGAGGGAGAAGGAGAGAATGAATAGAGAAGAGGAGTCTGGGATCTATTTATAGGCCCCAGGAGTGGTTACGACGGTTACTGTGGATAACTATTGACCATAACCACAAAAAATACTAAATGCAGATCGATTTCATAGGAAATATAACGCGTATTAATTAAATAATTAGCTATACGCAAACCAAATTAATTTCGAATATTCGCACCCGCCCACTACGGGTGGTTACTCTGGTGGTTACGGTGGTGGTGACTCGCTAATCGTACGGTGGAGAGATCGCGTGGAGGATCCGATGGCGGCGGTTGAGGGCCTGACCGGCGACGAGGGAACCGCCCGTCGGGGGGAAACCGCACGGCGAGGAGAGGCGGGAGGCCTCCCCCGGCGCCGGTGAGGGCGGCGGCCTAGATCGGGCGGGCAAATGGCCACCTGACCTGGGCAAGGTGGAGGTCGCCCCCGGCCGGGGTGAGGTGGCCGAGATCGGGCGGCCATGAGGGGGCCCGAGCTAGGCGAGGCGGAGGACGCCCCCGGTGGGGACGAGGTGGAGGACACCCCGGCGGGGATGAGGAGGAGGAGATCGGGCAGCCACGGGGCCGCCCGACCTAGGCGAGGCGGAGGAGATCAGGCGGCCACGGGGCCGCCCGACCTGGGCGAGGCGGAGGACGCCCCTGGCGGGGGCGAGGCGGAGGAGATCGGGTGGACACGGGGCCGCCTGACCTGGACGAGGGGGGAGTCTCCCCCTGCGTGGGCGGCGGCCGGGATCGGGCTGCCGAGTGGCCACCCGACCTGGGCCAGGCGGAGCCACGCCTGGGTGCGCACAGCTAGGCAGGGTCGCGCGCGGGTGCTCGCAGCCATGCGGGCGCACACATTCGCGTGGCCAGGGAGGGCCATGCGCGGGTGCCCGCGGCCAGGGAGGGCCACGCGCGGGAGCGAGCGGCCAGGAGGGCGCGCGCGCTCGCGCGACCATGCAGGCGCTTCGTACTCGCGCGTTCAGGCAGAGCCGCGCGCGAGCGCGCGCTCAGCCAGGCAGGGCTGCGCGCGAGTGCGCTTGCCCGGGACCGCGCGGGCCTGCGGCCGGGACCGCCTGAACGCGTGCGGCTAGGAGCACGTGCTTGCTCACATGCATCTCTGACAGTTCGCGCTTAAAGGATCTTTTGCTCGACCGAACCCATGCTGGGGGAACCCCATCAAATGGCCCCCAAATTTTCGGGGGTCGCTTTTGTAGAGAATGAGCCCATAAATTTTCCCGTCACGCGCTTTTGGGTATGCATGTTTGCTCGGGTGAATTGTCGTACCTTGCTTGGTTACGGGTTTTTCTATCTTGTGTGATTACTTCTGCAGTGACTTTGGCTTTGCGGTGTCAGCGTTGTTACGTACGCACGACCCCTGATTTAGAGAAAACTTTGCGAGGGTAGGACCACCAAAGATTTAGCGAAAGTTTGGCTTTGGCCAGGACAGCGAAGGGCGGACCGTTGAGCTGTGGTAGTGAAGTCACTGGGTCGTGCCCCCAGAGAGATGGTGAATGACAAACGATTCAAACCTCTAGCGAGCACGAGGGGGGCAGGCCCTGGCAACGCTAAGACCTACAGCGGGGGAGAAGGGATGTGACCGTTCGATCCGGGGAAGTGATCATGCCCCCGGAGTGATGGTGAATGGCAAATGATTCAAACCACTGGCGAGCGCGAGGGGGCATGCCCTGGCGACGCTGAGACCTACCGCGGGGGAGAAGGGATGTGACCGTTCGATCCGGGGTAGTGAGGTCACGGGGGCGTGGCCCTGGAGAGACGGTGAATGGCAAGCGATTCGAAACACTGGCGAGCGCGGGGGGGGGGGGGGGGGGGGGGGGGCAGGCCCTGACGACGCTGAGACCTACCGCGGGAGAGAAGGGATGTGACCGTTTGATCCGGGGCAGTGAGGTCACGGGGGCGTGGCCCCGGAGAGACGGTGAATGGCAAGCGATTCGAACTGCTGGCGAGCGCGAGGGGGCAGGCCCTGGAGATGCTGAGACCTAATGTGGGGGAGAAGGGATGTGACCGTTCAATCCGGGGTAGTGAGGTCACGGGGGCGTGGCCCCAGAGAGACGATTAAAGACAAACGATTTGAACCACTAGCGAGCATGAGGGGGGCAGGCCCTGGCAACGCTAAAGACCTACCGCGGGGGAGAAGGGATGTGACCGTTTGATCCGGGGCAGTGAGTGTTGGATCGATAGGCGCCCTTAGAGGGGGGAGGGGGGGGGGGGTGAATAAGGGAATAAAATTCTTTTTGAATTTTTAGATGATTTACTAAATTGTTTTGAAGTAAATGTAAATGAAATAACAATTTAGCTTAAAGGAAGAAACAATTGTAATTTGCAATTTTATAATTTACCCCAAAAGAGAAAATCAAGTAAACACAAATAGAGACATGATTATATTATATAAAAAGGTGTTTACATAAATTTGATTTCAATATCGCTAGTGTACAACCCTGTATTCGCCGAGTGGGACCCCGGGACCCATGAGGTATTTTTAACACCATTTTCCAGCAAGTTCCAGGGCAGGGATAGAGTAGGGCGAGCGGTGGAGGTAGAGACCTCCCGCTCGCCCAGCTCATGTAGAAGGAGAGCAAGGAGGGGGCGCGCTCCTCTCGCCCCCGCTCCCAGCAAGAGAGGGGGGCGAGCTCCTCTCGCCCCCGCTCCCAAATAGGGGGGCGAGCTCCTCTCGCCCCCGCTCCCAAAGAGGGGGGCGAGCTCCTCTCGCCCCCGCTCCCAGCAAAAGGGGGGCGAGCTCCTCTCGCCCCCGCTCCCAGCAAGAGAGGGGGGCGAGCTCCTCTCGCCCCCGCTCCCAAAGAGGGGGGCGAGCTCCTCTCGCCCCCGCTCCCAAAGAGGGGGGCGAGCTCCTCTCGCCCCCGCTCCCAGCAAAAGGGGGGCGAGCTCCTCTCGCACCCGCTCCCAAAGAGGGGGGCGAGCTCCTCTCGCCCCCGCTCCCAGCAAGAGGGGGGGCGAGCTCCTCTCGCCCATGCTCCCAGCAAGAGAGGGGGGCGAGCTCCTCTCGCCCAAGAGGGGGGCGAGCTCCTCTCGCCCCCGCTCCCAAAGAGGGGGGCGAGCTCCTATCTCCCCCGCTCCCAGCAAGAGGGGGGGGGGGGGGGGGGGCGAGCTCCTCTCGCCCCTGCTCCCAGCAAAAGGGGGGCGAGCTCCTCTCGCCCCCGCTCCCAAAGAGAGGGGCGAGCTTCTCTCGCCCCCGCTCCCAGCAAGAGGGGGGCGAGCTCCTCTCGCCCCCGCTCCCAGCAAGAGAGGGGGGCGAGCTCCTCTCGCCCCCACTCCCAAAGAGGGGGGCGAGCTCCTCTCGCCCCTACAACCAAAGAGGGGGGCGAGCTCCTCTCACCCCCGCTCCCAACAAGAGGGGGGAGAGCTCCTCTCGCCCCCGCTCCCAGCAAGAGAGGGGGGCGAGCTCATCTCGCCCCCACTCCCAAAGAGGGGGGGGGGGGCGAGCTCCTCTCGCCCCCGCTCCCAAAGAGGGGGGGGGGCGAGTTCCTCTCGCCCCCGCTCCCAAAGAGGGGGGGGGGGGGGGGGGGGGGGGGGGGCGAACTCCTCTCTCCCCCGCTCCCAAAGAGGGGGGCGAGCTCCTCTCTCCCCCGCTCCCAGCAAGAGGGGGCCGAGCTCCTCTCGCCCCCGCTCCCGGCCAGAGGGGGGCGAGCTCCTCTCGCCCCCGCTCCCAAAGAGGGGGCGAGCTCCTCTCGCCCCCGCTCCCCAAGAGGGGGGCGAGCTCCTCTCGCCCCCGCTCCAGAGAGGGGGGCGAGCTCCTCTCGCCCCCGCTCCAGAGAGGGGGGCGAGCTCCTCTCGCCCCCGCTCCAAAGGAGGGGGCGAGCTCCTCTCGCCCTGCTCCCAGCAGGGGGGCGAGACCAGCAGGGCGCCGACCCCCGGGTCTCGCCCCACCCCAGTTAGGGGGGCTCGCCGAGCCCTGCGAAGTACCCCCTCTCGCCCAATTCCGGGGGGAGGGGTCAGTCTGCATTTAGCGCCTCAGAACAACGGGATTTGGCAATCCGCAGTCATTTCCGAGGGTATTTTGGTAATTTCAGGGACCAGTTTTTGGCTATTTGCAACCCAAGTTCAGGAATCCTATAAATAGGACCAAGGGGGCACCATTTGGAGGCAAGCTTGTTCTAGATAAGCTCTCTCCCTCTCTCTCTCCCTCCCCAACTTTCTCTCTAGAGGGTGAGCCTCCAGTGGTGCCCAAGCCCGGCATTGGCTTGGGAGGGGAAGCGCTCTAAGATCTTCCGGGTATGTGGTCGGACCTCCTCGCCGATCCCTTGGTCCAGTTCATAGTTCCGACACCTTCAACCTAGAGCTCTCCCTTGGGGGGAGTAAGAGTTAGCCACCCCTCAACTTGTTGGGGGCCCCGAACTCGACAGCGATCGAGAAATCGGTTTCAACATTATGGTGCGGTGAGCGTGGAGTGTGACTAACTCAAGAAACTCTCAAGACGAGCTCCATGGACGGAGGTGGAGGAAGATCCGACCCAGGTCAATAGCAGCCCCCGGTGGCTGGGGTGACGTTGGAGATGTTCGAAAATCTCAAGCGGGAGGTCATGCAGACCTTGCAGGTAGCTTTCGCCTCGATCAGCGAAGGCAGAAGAGGAAGTGGTCCGGAGGTCCCATCTCAGCAGGTGGGCGAGAGCTATCCAGGCCAGCAGCCCATGAAGGAGGTACCAACGGGGGGGGGGGGGGGGGGGGGGGGGGAGTGGGGAGGCCTTCGACCCCCACTCGCCCGGACCCCTAGGAGGGGGAGAGTGGGGAGGTCCCAGGCCCCCACTCGCCTAGCCCCAAGGGGGCGAGTGGGGTGGCGCCAGGCCCCCACTCGCCCAGCCCCAAGGGGGCGAGTGGGGAGGCGCCAGGCCCCCACTCGCCCAGCCCCAAGGGGGCGAGTGTGGAGGCGCCATGCCCCCACTCTCTCAGCCCCAAGGGGGCGAGTGGGGAAGTCCCAGACCCCCACTCGCCCAGCCCCAAAGGGGGGCGAGCATAGGAAGCCCTTTGTGTGGGCCGATCCTCTCGGCCCCAGTTCTAGTGGGGTTCGGAGGGCTGGAGATGTCTCACTACTCCGGCAAGGATGACCCCATCCTGCACCTGCAGTGGTTTGAGGATATGGTCTCCATCAGACCTGTGTCGGACGCTTTCAAGTGTCGACTCTTCGCGACAACCCTGAAGGAGAAGGCTAGAGATTGGTTCCACCAGCTCCCTGCGGGATCCATCTATGCCTTCGAAGACTTGCGCCGAGTTTTTCTGCTACGCTTCTCGACGTCAAGGAAGAGGAAGAAGGATGCCGAAGCACTTTACAAGATCAAGCAAGAGCTAGGGCAGTCATTGGCTCACTTTGTGGATCAGTTCCAGGAGGAGGTTCTCCTCACCCAAGAGGTGCCAGGCTACACCCTCCAGCTCGCTTTCATCATGGGGCTGTAGGGGGGAATCTTCAAAAGGGACCTCAAGAGGAGAGCTCCTTTATCTTTTGAGGAGTTGATGGAAAGGGTGGCGGAAGAAGTTGAAAGTGAGGAGGCCAACCCGGAGTTTGCAAGAAGGTTGGCCAGGCTGAGTGAGCCAGAGGCAAGGCAGCAGGGGGGGGGGGGGTAGGGGCTCCCAAGAGGAGGACAACTTCCAGGAAGAGGGGCCCGACCTCCCAGGGTGGAGGCAGGAATCAAAGGCACCCTCTCCACCACCTCAGCAAACCATGGTGATCGGCTACAGAAGAAAGAGAAATCGCAAGGGAGCAAGTGGGGGCATCCGGGTGGAGTTACCTTACTGTGACTTCCACGATGAGGAGGGTCACGCGACATCCACCTGCCACGAGTTCTTGGAAATGAGGGAGGCAAGGCGTCCGAGGTCGCAGCGTCAGCAGCCAGAGGAGGTCGAGGAGGACCATGCCTGGGAGTAGAAGTTCAAGTCCTTGTCTCCGTGCTTAGTTTTTCTTTAAATCCATGTAGTATGAAGGTTTATTTCCTTAGTTTTTCTTGCGTATAATCGGATGACTAATATAATAAAAGTTTTTCAAAGTTCTTCACCCTCGGATGGTTCCGCTGACCGGGCTCTCACTAGCCGGCAGGGCAGGTTGACCTCCCAGGGAGGCTATGTTCTTTTCCCCTCGGATGGTTCCGCTGACCGGGCTCTCACTAGCCGGCAGGGTAGGTTGACCTCCCAGGGAGGCTATGTTCTTCACACCTTGGATGGTTCCACTGACCGGGCTCTCACTAGCCGACAGGGTAGGTTGACCTCCTAGGGAGGCTATGTTCTTCACACCTCGGATGGTTCCGCTGACTGGGCTCTCACTAGCCGGCAGGGCAGGTTGACCTCCCAGGGAGGCTATGTTCATCACCCCTCGGATGGTTCCGTTGACCGAGCTCTCACTAGCCGGCAGGGCTGGTTGACCTCCCAGGGAGGCTATGTTCTTCACCCCTCGGATGGTTCTGCTGACCGGGCTCTCACTAGCCGGTAGGGCAGGTTGACCTCCCAGAAGGGCTATGTTCTTTTCCCCTCAGATGGTTCCGCTGACCGGGCTCTCACTAGCCGGCAGGGCAGGTTGACCTCCCGGGGAGGCTATGTTCTTTTCCCCTCGGATGGTTCCGCTGACTGGGCTCTCACTAGCCGGCAGGGCAGGTTGACCTCCCAGGAAGGCTATGTTCTTTTCCCCTCTGATGGTTCCGCTGACTGGGCTCTCACTAGCCGGCAGGGCAGGTTGGCCTCCCAGGGAGGCTATGTTCTTTTCCCCTCGGACGATTCCGCTGACCGGGCTCTCACTAGCCGGCAGGGCAGGTTGACCTCCCAGGGAGGCTATGTTCTTTTTCGCTCGGACGGTTCCGCTGACCGGGCTCTCACTAGCCGGCAGGGTAGGTTGACCTCCCATGGAGGCTATGTTCTACACCCCTCGGATGGTTCTGCTGACCGGGCTCTCACTAGTCGGCAGGGCAGGTTGACCTCCCAGGGAGGCTATGTTCTTCACCCCTCGGATGGTTCCGCTGACCGGGCTCTCACTAGCCGGCAGGGCAGGTTGACCTCCCAGGGAGGCTATGTTCTTTACCCCTCGGATGGTTCCGCTGACCGGGCTTTCACTAGCCGGCAGGGCAGGTTGACCTTCCAGGAAGGCTATGTTCTTTTCCCCTCGGATGGTTCCGCTGACCGGGCTCTCACTAGCCGGCAGGGCTGGTTGACCTCCCAGGGAGGCTATGCTCGTTTCCCCTCTTATGGTTCCGCTGACCGGGCTCTCACTAGCCGGCAGGGCAGGTTGACCTCCCAGGGAGGCTATGTTCTTTTCCCCTTGGATGGTTCCGCTGACCGGGCTCTCACTAGCCGGCAGGGCAGGTTGACCTCCCAGGGAGGCTATGTTCTTTTCCCCTCTAACGGTTCCGCTGACCGGGCTCTCACTAGCCGGCAGGGCAGGTTGACCTCCCAGGGAGGCTATGTTCTTTTCCCCTCGGATGATTCCGCTGACCGGGCTCTCACTAGCCAGCAGGGCAGGTTGACTTCCCAGGGAGGCTATGTTCTTCACCCCTTGGATGGTTCCGCTGACCGGGGTCTCACTAGCCGGCAGGGCAAGTTGACCTCCCAGGGAGGCTATGTTCTTCACCCCTCAGATGGTTCCGCTGACCGGGCTCTCACTAGCCGACAGGGCAGGTTGATCTCCCAAAGAGGGGGGTGAGCTCCTTTCTCCCCCGCTCCCAAAGAGGGGGGCGATCTCCTCTCGCCCCCGCTCCCAGCAAGAGAGGGGGGCGAGCTCCTCTTGCCCCCACTCCCAAAGAGGGGGGCGATCTCCTCTCGCCCCCGCTCCCAAAGAGGGGGGCGAGCTCCTCTCGCCCCCGCTCCCAGCAAAAGGGGGCGAACTCCTCTCGCCCCTGCTCCCAAAAGGGGGGCGAGCTCCTCTCGCCCCCGCTCCCAGCCAGAGGGGGGCGAGCTCCTCTCGCCCCCGCTCCCGGCAAGAGGGGGGCGAGCTCCTCTCGCCCCCGCTCCCAAAGAGGGGGGCGATCTCCTCTCGCCCTCGCTCCCCAAGAGGGGGGCGAGCTCCTCTCACCCCCGCTCCATAGGAGGGGGCGAGCTCCTCTCGCCCCCCTGCTTGGGGCCGACCCCCGGGTCTCGCCCCACCCCAGTTAGGGGGGCTTGCCGAGCCCCGCGAAGTACCCCCTCTCGCCCAATTCTGGGGGGAGGGGTCGGTCTGCGTTTAGCGCCTCAGAACAGCGGGATTTGGCTATCCGCAGCCATTTCCTAGGGTATTTTGGTAATTTCAGGGACCAGTTTTTGGCTATTTGCAGCCCAAGTTCAGGAATCCTATAAATAGGACCAAGGGGGCACCATTTGGAGGCAAGCTTGTTCTAGGCTAGCTCTCTCCCTCTCTCTCCCTCCCAAACTTTCTTTCTAGGGGGTGAGGAGAGCCTCTAGTGGTGCCCAAGCCCGGCATTGGCTTGGGAGGGGAAGCGCTCTAAGATCTTCCGGGTATGTGGTGGGACCTCCTCGCTGAGCCCTTGGTCCTGTTCATAGTTCCGACACCTTCAACCTAGAGCTCTCCCTTGGGGGGAGTAAGAGTTGGCCACCCCTCAACTTGTTGGGGGGCCCCGAACTCCACAGAGACCGAGAAATTGGTTTTAACAACTAGAAATGGGAGGCGTACAAAGTAAAACAATTTTTCCTTTTCTATATCGACTTGTATCCCCACAAAATGGTTGGCTTTAGCCCAGCCTTCCTCGGATATGGCCTCAAGCCGCTCTAGCCAATCCTTCCACAGATATGGCCTTGAGCACCCCTAGATCTAATCACCTAGACCTAGTCGCCAACACACGCGGCGAATTCCCCCTAAGCCGCGCAAGGACCTAGTCGCCAAATACAAGGCGATTTCACTACAAAAATACAATGGAATGAAATAATTCAAATAAAGACTCCCTCTATGAGATTTTCTGGAGTTGATGATGAAGGACCACTGTGGCTCAAGTGAGGTTAATGCGATCGTTCTTTGGATGCAGCGTGGGGGCTTCCTTCTCCAAAAATCTTCTTTGGCTTTGAGTGGGAGATGAACTTTCGGCAGAGAAACAACTCTGGAATTTTGGCACAAGTAATCTCTCTGGAAGCTCTAACCAAAATGAGAGAGAACCCATCAATATATTGACTTTGTCGCTAGCGCCTGCGGTAGCTCCTAACGCTTGTGGTAGTGTTCATGTAGAGCGGTTGCGAAACTGTCGCGGCATGGCGTTGAGCGCACGAACTTGAGCTAGCGCCAGGCGGTAGCGCTAGCGATGGCGGTAGCGCTAGCGCCCGCGGTAACCTCTAGTGCTGGCGGTGGTGCTTTAGTTTAGTTTGTTTGTTCCAAGCTGCTTTCTACTTGTGGAGTATTGCACCTATAGTTCCTGCACACTATAAACACACGACAAGCAAGATCAAATACAAATTGGGATTTTGTTATTCTCAAACAAAGGGATGTGACACACATGTCCAGCAATCTCCCCCTTTTGATAATAACAAATCCTCTTAGCAAGAAATCAACAAAGGTGTTTATGTTATATGATAAGCAAGATAAAAGTGCAACTATAGTATTTGATAAGCATGTGAATGTGCATACTCTCCCTATCTTAATTCCCCCTACATAAATGCAATTTATGTTTTACTCCCCCTAAATTACAAGAATTAGTCTCCCCTTAATCTTCTAGATATCTTCTCTAGATTTCTTCAATTAATCTCCCCCTTTTGGTATTATCAAAAGAAGGTGGGGTGAGGGTAGTAAGGATGCATTCTTTATAAAAAAATAAATCATGATCGAGCTTTTATCATATAGATAATGATAAAGAGTTTAAGCATAGTATATAAGAGATTTCAACTAAAAAGATAAGAGTTGTAAGCAATCGGAAGATTATAAGAGACATCTTTTTGTAAGCATGAAAAGCATAAATATAAATATGAGTTTAAGTTCAAAATGTAAAGATGTTTTAACCTTTTTGAAATCTCAAAGTTTTTCATAAAGATACCAAGCATGAAATGAATATATCAAAATAATTATACTACAATGTTACTTAATTTCAAGTTTAAGAGATACCAAACATTGTAGAGATCATGCTAGGTTATCTAGTGCATTTCTTATATAAAAAGTAGTATAGATAAAATATTAGAATCCAATACTCATGAGAAGAAGTGTTATGAAAAATAATGAAGTGCACATAAGTGTATTTTGAGCAATGTGAACAAATGATTTAAATAACAAAATACAAGTCAAATGTAGAGTAAAGTGCACAATAAAACACAAGTATATTAACTTTCACCCACTTTAATGCACAATATTCTTAAAAAAAAGTGGTGTACTAACCAAGGTTTGCACAAGACACTTTACTATTTTTTCTAATGTGCTCAACCTCACAATGCTTATGAAGACTTATCAGGAGGTTCAAGTAGTGCTTGGTAGAGTTATATTTGTCTATTTTTGTTCACTTTTGTGAGACAACATTCTCCGAATACACTTGTTTTGCAAACCCAACATAAATTTTTAAAAACCTATTTTCTTAATTTTAAGTGCAATTCAAATGTAGTGTAGATAATAAACTTATGCACATTTTAATTCATTGTACAATTACAATACACAAGCAAACATTTTTAGATTTAAACACACATGTAGATTACCAAAATAAGTGAGTGAAAATGTATCATTATCAACCACAAAACATTTACTCATACTTAGAGGCTTGCTAAGCTTTGCTCTACACATATGTGTCAATAAATTGATGCACTTAAATAGATATATCAAAGCATGATAAACAAAATAATGTTCATAGTAATTTGAAGAAATAAACTTCAATATTGTAGATAAATGATAGAATCCATACATGCTTGATATTAGCAATAAAGATCATACAATTTTTTTTGTTATTTTGAAAATTTTAATGAAAGGAAAAAACAGAAAATCACAAAAACATATTTTTGTATTTTTGAATTTTGAAATTTTGAAATTTTGTAGTTGATTTTCCATAAAATAAATAAAACAAAAAAAAACAAAAGTCAGAAGTACAAAATTAAAGTAGTAAATATGAACTAAAATATTTTTGTAGATTTTTAGAAATTTTGAAAAACACAAAATTCAAATACTCACGCTAGCGCCGGCTCTAGCGCTAGCGCGGGAAATAGTAAGTGAAAAAATGAAGATTTTAAAATTCTATTTTTTTAATATTATTAGGGGTCTTAAGAGTAGTCTTATGCAGAAATTTTGTAATTTTCAGAGATGTCTTGATTGCTCAAATTGCATAAAACATTAGTGTTTTACATGTTATTCATCCTAAGATGTCTAAGACTTCTAATTTCAACCTTAACATTTGAAACCTTGCATCGGGAAGAGTTATTGAATATATCAGCAAGTTGAGAGTCCGTGCCAATGAAACTTATTCTAACATTTTCCTTCTTAATGTGATCCCTTATGAAATGATGACGTACATCTATATGTTTGGATCTAGAATGGTGTAACAGATTATTTGTAAGATCAATGACACTCTTGTTGTCACATTTTAATTCAATATGTTTTAGATGAAAACCAAAGTCCTCTAATGTTTGGCTCATCCATAGTGCTTGTGCACAATAACTCCCTAGTGTAATGTATTCGGCCTCCGTGGTGGAGAGTGCAACCGAATTTTGTTTCCTACTGGACCATGCAACTAATGAAGATCCTAGAAAGTGGCAAGCACCGCTAGTTCTTTTTCTATCAAGTGAGCATCCTACATAGTCCAAATCAGAATAGCCGTGAAGTGTAAATGAATTATTGTGCGAGTACCATAATCCTAATCTAGATGATCCAATTAGATATCTAAAAATTCATTTTACCGCTTTTAAGTAAGATTCTTTTGGATTGGCTTGAAATCAAGCTCATAAGCATACCACAAACATAATATCGGGTCTAGTTGCACTAAGATAAAGTAGAGATCCTATCATACCTCTATATAAGGTTTGATCAATTAAAATTCCTGATTCATCTTTTCCTAATTTAAGTGATGCACTCATTGGTGCAGAAGCATGTTTAAGGTTTTCAAATCCAAAGCGTTTAAGCATATCACAGACATATTTGGTTTGACAAATAAAAATACCATCATTTCTTTGTGATATTTGAAAACCAAGAAAATAAGAAAGTTCTCCTACTAGACTCATTTCAAATTCATTTTTCATCACTTTAATAACTTCATTACACAACTCTTCATTAGTAGATCCAAAGATGATATCATCAACATATATTTGCAAAATAATTAAATTATCATTATTATGCTTAATGAAGAGAGTATTATCGGCACTTCCCATAATATAACCGTGCTTTAATAAAAATGATGTAAGTCTTTCATACCATGCACGAGGCGCTTGTTTTAAAACATAAAGTGCTTTTTCTAGTTTATAAACATGATTGGGAAATTTTTCATTAATAAAACTGGGGGGTTGTTCAACATAAACTTCTTCTTTTACAAACCCGTTAAGAAAAACACTTTTTTACATCCATTTGAAATAGTTTATTCTTTTAAAGCTTGCAAATGCTAGAAAAATTCTAATAGATTCCAACCTAGCAACGAGTGCAAAAGTTTCATCAAAATTTATCCCCTCGATTTGTGAATATCCTTGTGCTACTAAGCATGCCTTATTCCTAGTGATTCTAGACTCACCATCTAATTTATTTTTAAAAATCCATTTTCACCTACAACCAGGTGACTAGATGGTCTTTCCACTAATTTCCAAACATTATGTCGCTCACAAGTTTCTAACTCTTCATTCATAGCCAAAAACCAAAATTCTTCATTTAAAGCGGTAGAAATTGTTTTTTGTTCAATATCAGAAACAAAACAAATATTTGAATAAGATTCATGAAGAGAAGAGCGAGTTCTTACCCCAATAGATGGTTCGCCAATTATAAGTTCCCGTGGGTGATCCTTTGTAAATTGCAAGGCGCTTGGAGGCACATAGACATCTTCCTTGGCCTCCTCTCTTTCTTCTTTAGAAGGTTCCTCATCACCATGCTCCAAAGGTTGTAAGAGTTCATCCTCATTGCCTGCGGAAAGTTTTTCTACACAAGGAACAAACTCATCAAATTTCACATTTATTGACTCTTCAACTCTACTAGTTCTTTTATTAAAAATTCGATAAGCTTTACTAGTTGAAGAGTACCCAAGAAAAGTTCCTTCATCACATTTTTCATAAAACTTTCCCAAGCTATCTTTTGTATTCAAAATAAAACATTTACAACCAAAAACTTTGAAATAAGATACATTAGGCTTCTTTTGAAAATAAAGTTCATATAGTGTGAGATTAAGATATGGGCGAAGCATGATTCTATTCATAACATAACATGATGTATTTACAGCTTCGGCCCAAAAGGACTTAGGTAATTTATATTCACATAACATAGTGCGTGCTAGTTCTTGAAGTGCCCTATTCTTTCTTTCTACAACACCATTTTGTTGTGGTGTGCGTGGTGCGGAGAACTCATGTTTAATGCCTAACATATCACAAAAGGATGTAAATTTTTCATTTTCAAATTCTCCTCCATGATCCGAGCGAATGCATTTAATTTTTAAATCACTTTCAATTTGAATACGAGTACATAATTTTGCAAATTCGCAAAACGCATCGGATTTGGAAGAGAGAAATAATGTCCAACAATATCTTAAAAAATCATCTATTAAAACATATGTATATAATCTACCACCAAGACTTGCAGTGCTAACGGGACCAAAAAGATCCATATGAATTATTTGCAAGGGTCTTGTAGTAGAAATGAAATTTTTACTTTTGAAAGAGGATCTAAAAAATTTACCTTTTTGACATGGTGAATAAAGTGAAGGTAAAGTTCCATTTAACCTAGGCAATCCTCTAATTAAATCACTTTTGGCAAGCTTTACAATGAGCTTTGTAGTAGCATGCCCTAACCTTCTATGCCAAAGTTCTAATTCATCATTTTTAGTGATAAAACATTTTATAGATGATTTAGAAAGATCATCAAAAGATTAGTGGTGCAGTTAGTAAACATTATGTATTCTTGGTGCAGTTAGTAAAATATCTTTTGTAGTAGGATTAGATATTTTGCATAGATTAGTGGAAGATTCAAATAACACATCTAATCCTTTATCACATAATTGGCTAATAGAAATTAAATTGTGTTTTAATCCTTTCACATAAAGAACATTAGATATAGTAAAGGATTCGTTACCAACTGTACCAATTCCCATGATCCTTCCTTTTCCGTTATCGCCAAATGTCACGATCCCTCCTTTCTTCTTCTCTAGGCTAAGGAACTTTGCTTTATTGCCCGTCATCTGCTTGGAGCATCCAGAATCCAAGTACCACACGTCTTCATTATCCTTAGCCTGCCTGCACATCTAGAAAGAAGATGAGAGTAAAGGTCCGGATACCCAAGTAGTACCACCAATAGAATAAGTGGAAGTCTTAGGTACCCAGATTTGCTTTAAAGTAGTTTGTTTTAATTTCCTTTAAGAACTGGACGTGTGACCAAACCTATAACAGTTTGCACACGTAATAAAGGGGGTTGAGACCCTTTTCTGGAATTTTTTCTTGCTGGAAGGAATCAAATTTTCAGAAGAAAAACATTTTGTAAAAGAAAATTCAGGCTTCTTGTATGAGGTGCTAGCGCCGGTGTTAGTGGCTAGCCCCGGACGGTAGCCCTCACCTCGATATCTGAGCCCAAATTTTCTAGACCGATGGCACTGGTTCCCTAAAATCATTTCCAGTGATTTTTGGCCTATTCCAAATTTTTTAATGGCCATGGTGAGATCATGAACTTGTGCTATAAGTGATAAGTTTTCTTTCACAAGCATGACACACCTATTTTCAAAACCTTTTTTTAATTATTTTTCATTTGCACAAGAGAGGCTTCTAATTTTCTTTCTAATTCCCCCTTCTCTTTTGTAAGAGTTTTGGCATGAGAGAGGGCTTTAGAAAGAGACTCTTCAATATCTTTTGCCATTTTAGTGGAATGATCAAACTCTTGGCAAGAAACCTTTCTCTTTTCTAAAAAAATTTATTTTTTGGAAAGCTTTTGATTTTCTTTAATAAGAGATTCATTTTCACAATTCAATAAAATGCCATCTTTCATATTTTTATCAAAAGATTTGCAAGTTTCAAGAAATTCATTAAAGAGTTCATCATAAGTGGGAGGAGTTACCTCAGTGTCGCTAAGAACACCGGTGTCGTCGCCGTCGTTTCCATGTCCCATGAGGCACATGTTTGCTTCCTCATCTTCGCTTGATGAAGACCCGCTTGATCCTTCAGAAGAGGAGGAGTCATCCCATGTTCTAGCTTTTAGCACCTTCCTCTTCTCCTTCCCTTTGTGCCGCTTGTCCTTCTTCTCCTTCAAGAACTTTGGGCACTGGCTCCGAATATGCCCGGTCTTCCTACAATGAAAGCATTCCGGTGGAGGTCTTTCTTCTTCATCGTCGCTCTCCTTCTCCTTCTTTGAAGATGACCCTTTCCATTTTGCATCCTTTTGGAAAAAATTCCGGAAAGTGTTTCTCCTTTCCGGAGTTCACATGAACTTTCAGAAGTTCTTTACCAAAAGGCTTTCTTCATCTTCATCCTCATCCTCTTGGCACTCCCTTTTTGACTTTAGTGCCAATGCCTTCTTCTTTGGCTCCTTGTTGTATTCATCATATTGGATTTTGAGTTCTACCTCATGGGTTTTGAGATTCCCAATGCGGCTCTCAACTTGGAGCGTTCTTAGATTGTGCGACTCTGAGATAGCCGTCACCTTCAGATTGAATTTGGGAGGAAGAGACCGAAGAATCTTTCAGACCAAGTTGCCGTTGGAGAAGGTCTTTCCAAGAGCTTTGGAGGCATTGACGATCTTGGTGAAGCGCGCGTACATGGCATCAACATCTTCACTTTCATCCATCTAGAATTTTCATATTCCGACTCCAGTTGGAAAAGCTTTGAATCTTTAACCTACGATGTACCTTCATGAGAAATTTCCAATTGATTCCAAATTTCATATGCAGTAGTACATGCGGAAATACTATTAAATTCATTTCTATCTAATGCACAAAATAAAGCATTTATGGCCTTGACGTTATTTTTGCATTTAAGTTTATCACTATCATTTTTGCATTTAAGTTTATCACTATCATCCCACTTATCCTTAGGTTTTTCTAATGTTACTTCTCCAACTACAACTGTAGGAGGAGAGTATTCCTCTTCTACCATTTTCTAAACCTCAATATCTAGGGTCATAAGAAAACATCTCATCCTATTTTTTCAATAATTATAATCTGATCCAGTGTATAATGGAGGTCTACTAATTCCCCGACTCTCAGAAAAAGCGAGATCATAAGACACCAATATTCCTGTTTTTTTAAACCGTTTGGAATAACCTAGCTCTGATACCACTTGTTGGATCGATAGGCGTCCTTAGAGGGGGGGGGGGGGGTGAATAAGGGAATAAAATTCTTTTTGAATTTTTAGATGATTTCCTAAATTGTTTTAAAGTAAATGTAAATGAAATAACAATTTAGCTTAAAGGAAGAAACAATTGTAATTTGCAATTTTATAATTTACCCCAAAAGAGAGAAATCAAGTAAACACAAATAGAGACATGATTATATTATATAAAAAGGTGTTTACATAAATTTGATTTTTAATATCGCTAGAAATCGGAGGCGTACAAAGTAAAACAATTTTTCCTTTTCTATACCGACTCGTATCCCCACAAACCGGTTGGCTTTAACCTATCCTTCCCCGGATATGGCCTCAAGCCGCTCTAGCCAATCCTCCCCCAGATATGGCCTCGAGCAGCCCCTAGATCTAATCACCTAGACCTAGTCGCCAACACACCCGGGGAATTCCCCCTAAGCCGCGCAAGGACCTAGTCGCCAAATACAAGGCGATTTCACTACAAAAATACAATGGAATGAAATAATTCAATTAAAGACTCCCTCTATGAGATTTTCTGGAGTTGATGATGAAGGACCGATGTGTCTCAAGTGAGGTTAATGCGATCGTTCTTTGGATGCAACGTGGGGGCTTCCTTCTTAAGAAATCTTCTTTGGCTTTGAGTGGGAGATGAACTTTCGGCAGAGAAACAGCTCTGGAATTTTGGCACAAGTAATCTCTCTGGAAGCTCTAACCAAAACGAGAGAGAACTCATCAATATATTGGATTTGTCGCTAGCGCCTGCGGTAGCTCCTAACGCTTGTGGTAGCTCCTAACGCCTACGGTAGTGTTCGTGTAGAGCGGTTGCAAAATCGTCGGTGGCGTGGCGCTGTGCACGAACTTGAGCTAGCGCCAGGCGGTAGCACTATCACTGGCGGTAGCGCTAGCGCAACCACTAGCACTGGCAGTAGTGCTTAAGCTCAGTTTGTTGGTTCCAAGATGCTTTCTACCTGTGGAGTATTGCACCTATAGTTCCTACACACTATAAACACACGACAAGCAAGATCAAATACAAATTGGGATTTGTTATTCTTAAACAAAGGGATGTGACACACATGTCCAACAGTGAGGTCACGGGGGCGTGGCCCCAGAGAGATGGTGAATGGCAAATAATTCGAACTGCTGGCGAGCGTGAGGGGGCAGGCCCTGACGACGCTGAGACCTACTGCGGGGTAGAAGGGATGTGGTCGTTCGATCCGGGGAAGTGAGGTCACAGGAGCATGGCCCCGGAGAGACAGTGAATGACAAATGATTCGAACCGCTGGCGAGCGCGAGGGGACAGGCCCTGGCGATGCTGAGACCTACCATGGGGGAGAAGAGATGTGACCGTTTGATCCGGGGTAGTAAGGTCATGGGGGCGTGACCCCAGAGAGACAGTGAATGGCAAATGATTCGAATAGCTGGCGAGCGCGAGGGGGTAGGCCCTGGCGATGCTGAGACCTACCGCGGGGGAGAAGAGATGTGACCGTTCGATCCGGTGCAGTGAGGTCATGGGGGCGTGGCCCCGGAGAGACGGTGAATGGAAAATGATTCGAACCACTAGGGAGCGCGAGGGGGGCAGGCCCTGACGACGCTGAGACCTATCGCGGGGGAGAAGGGATGTGACCATTTGATCCGGGGCAGTGAGGCCATGGGGGGCGTGGCCCCGGAGAGAAGGTGAATGGCAAACGATTCAAACTGCTGGCGAGGGCGAGGGGGCCAGGCCCTGACGATGCTGAGACCTACCGCTGGGTAGAAGGGATTCAACCATTCGATCCAAGGCAGTGAGGTCACGGGGGCGTGTCTCCGGAGAGACGGTGAATGGCAAACGATTCGAACCGCTGGCGAGCGTGAGGGGGGCAGGCCCTGGCGGCGCTGAGACCTACCGCTGGGGAGAAGGGATGTGATCGTTTGATCCGGGAAAGTGAGGTCACGGGAGCATGGCCCCAGAGAGATGGCGAATGACAAATGATTTGAACCCCTGGCGAACGCGAGGGGGGCAGGCCCTGGCGACGCTGAGACCTACCGCATGGGAGAAGGAATGTGACCGTTCGATCCAGGGCAGTGAGGTCACGGGGGCGTGGCCCCGGAGAGACTGTGAATGGCAAACGATTCGAACCACTAGCAAGCGCGAGGGGGCATGCCCTAGCGACGCTGAGACCTACAGCGGCGGAGAAGGGATATGATCGTTCGATCTAGGGCAATGAGGTCACGAGGGCGTGGCCCCGAAGAGACGGTGAATGGCAAATGATTCGAACTACTGGCAAGAGCGAGGGGGGGGGGGGGGGGGGCAGGCCCTGGCGATGCTGAGACCTACTGCGGGGGAGAAGGGAAATGACCGTTTGATCCGGGGCAGTAAGGTCCCAGGGGCATGACCCTGGAGATACGGTGAATGGCAAACGATTCGAACCGCTTGCGAGCGCGAGGGGGGCATGCCTTGGCAACACTGAGACCTACCACGACGGAGAAGGGATGCGACCATTCAATCCGGGGCAGTGAGGTCACGGGGGTGTGGCCCCGGAGAGACGGTGAATGACAATCTATTTGAACCACTGGCGAGGGCGATGGGGGCAATGAATAAGCTTTTCGTGTGCAAACCGCCCTCCACTGAAGAGATCTGTTTCCCAAAGTGTTTCTGAGATAGTAGAGTTAGGAGCATATAAAATATGCGGGGATCAATTTCATAATAGCTTGTGCATAAGTATGAGCTTGCGAATATTTGCAACATCGATTGTTAAAGTTCAAATACGCGTGTGAACAAGTGAACTATTGATAAAATCGACGCAATTTTTCCGCATTCCAGGTTCGCGGAAGTGTTTTTCCCTCCGCGTTTCTGAGCTTGAATGTTCCGGGCTTGACGACGGCCGTGACGACAAATGGTCCTTCCCAAGCTGGCGAGAGTTTGTCCTTCTGCGGGCCCTTGTTGACGGCCTCTACATTTCTCAGAATGAGATCTCCAATGTTGATCGGTCTCGACTTTACCCTTCAATCGTAGAGGCGGGCCACTCGCCTCTGATATGCAGCTACTCGTTGTGCTGTCGCCTCACATTCTTCTGAGATCAAATCGAGATTTTCTCGGAGTAGCTCGTCATTTTTGTCTGGATTGAAGGTCTGGACGCAAGCACTCGGGACTCCAATGTCCATAGGGATTATAGCTTCGGCTCCGTAACACTGGTTGTAGGGAGTTTCACCGGTCAGAGTTTTCTCCGTGGTGCGGTATGCCTACAATATGTTCAGGAGTGCATCCACCCTTTGCCCACCGGCCTCTTGGAGGCGTGTGTTTAGGCCCTTAAGTATTATGCGGTTTGTTACCTCTATTTGTCTGTTTGCTTGTGGATGCGCTACCGTGGTGTGGCAGAGGTTGATCTTCAGATCTTCGCACATCTTGGTAAAGGACTTACCTGTGAACTGGGTACCATTGTCCACTATGATAATTGTCGTGATGCCGACGCGGCAGACGATATTCTTTCAGACAAACTTCTTGCCATTTTCCTCGGTTATCTTGGCCAAGGGTTCTGCCTCTACCCACTTGGTGAAATAGTCGATAGCCATGATGATGAATTTCCTTTGACCGGATGCTGCCGGTAGAGGTCCTAAGAGATCAATTCCCCACTGTGTTAATGGCCAAGGGCTCTGGAGCATGGTGAGGGCGACTGGCGGCTTACGGGGGGTATTTGCGTGGAGCTGGCAAGTTTTGCACTTCTGGATGAACTTTGTCGCGTCCTTCTTCATGGTTGGCCAATAGAATCCCTGACGGAGAATCTTTCGGGCTAAGGCCTTTCCGCCCAGGTGTTCGCCGTAGACTCCTTCATACACCTCACGCAAGGCGTAATCCGAGTCGGCCTCTGTCAAGCATCTTAGATATGGCCTAGAGAATGCTCGCTTATAGAGCTCGCCGTCAATAACAACAAACATTGCTGCTCGAATTCAGAGCTTTCTCGCCTCCAGGTCATCCTCGGGGAGTTGACCGTGTGCGAGATAAGCTCACAGAGGAGCCATCCAGGAAGATTCCTCGCTACTAATAGTGTCAATCTCCCATGGTCCTTGAATGCTTGGGACCATGATATCCTCGATTCTTCTTCTCCTAGACTTGTAGGCGGTTCTTGATGTAGCAAGCTTGGATAGAGCATCACCTCGGGTATTTTGCTCCCGGGGTATGTGGAGAATTTGATGTGATGGTATCTGCTGCAGCAATGACCTGGAGAGCGCAAGATAGCGTGAAAGTTGGTCGTTTGTTGCTTCGTAGTCTCCCTCGATTTGCGAGACTACCAACTGAGAATTAGTGTGTACTGTCAGGGCATCCACCTTGCAATCGATGGCGAGTCGAAGACCCGCGATCATTGCTTCATACTCGACAACATTGTTGGTGGCTGGGAACTTCAGTCGAATGCCATACTCCAGAGCAATCTCCTTCGGGCTTACTAGGAGGAGTCCTTATCTAGCTCTGGTTGCCCCGGAGGCTCCGTCGACATAGAGAGTCCAGCGTGCGGAGGGTACATTCTCTGAGGGAGTTTGTTCTGGTAGGATTGTATTTTGTACAATGAAGTCGGCGAGGACCTGGGACTTTATGTCTGGTCGGGGGAGGAACTGGATGTCAAATTCCCCGAGTTCCACTACCCACTTGACCAACCTTCTGGATACTTCGGGCTTTTGCAGGATAGCCCAGAGTGGTAGTCATATTAGTACCTTTAACGTATGGGCCTGGAAGTACGACCAAAGCTTCCTTGCGGAGAAGACAAGGGCCAAAGCCGTTTTATCCTCCATTGGGTACCTAGTCTTAGTGTAAGTAAGGATCTTGCTGAGATAGTAGATCGGTCGCTGAACTCCTCCTTCGTCCTTCATGAGCACCGCACTAAAGGCCATGGGGGATATTGCTAGGTATAGGAACAAAACTTCTCCGGGAGTGGGTTTCGACAGGAGAGGGGGTGTGGCCAGGTATTGCTTGAGGTGCTGGAAGGCTGTCTAGCATTCATCCATACATTGGAAGCTGGAGTTGCCCGCTCCCTGCAGGACCATGAAGAAGGGGAGGAACTTGTCTCCTTCCCGAGCTAGGAAATGCGAGAGTGCGGCGATTTTGCCATTTAAACGTTGAACTTCCTTGATGGAATGCAGGGGCGCAATGTCTTTCAGAGCTTTTATTTTTTCAGGATTTGCTTAGATTCCTAGATTGGTCACTAGGAAACCGAGGAATTTCCCTGTCGTAATGCCGAATGCACACTTACTGGGATTAAGACGCATTTTGTAGTGGCGGAGAAGTTGGAAGCACTGCTCCAAGTCCTCTAAGTGGCTGCTTCGTTGGATTCACTTTACTAGCATGTCATCGACATAAACTTCCATCGACTTCCCGATTAGGTTCTTGAATACCTTGTTCATTAGTCTTTGGTAAGTTGCCCCGACGTTCTTGAGGACGAAGGGCATCACCTTGTAGCAGTAGACTCCTTTATCCATTCGAAAGGCCATGTGCTCTTTGTCGATCGAATTCATCCGAATCTGGTTGTACCCGGAGTAAGCATCCATGAAGCTGAGGAGTTCATGTCCGGCTGTGGCATCTACGAGCTGGTCGATCCTTGGGAGCGGGAAGCTGTCTTTTGGGCAGACTTGGTTGAGGTTTTTGTAGTCGACACACATCCTCCACTTCCCCGAGGCTTTCCTTACCATGACTACATTTGCTAGCCATGTTGGATAGTCGGCTTAGCGGATCAACTTAGCCTCGATAAGCTTGGTCACTTCATCTTCAATGGCTTGTAGTCATTCCGGGGAGAAGTTTCTTTTCTTCTGAATGACGGGCCGGCATGATGGGTTGATATTTAAGGAATGAAAGATTACTTCGGGGTCCACTCCTGGCATGTCTTCTTGGCTCCAAGCGAAGATGTCTTTGTTTGCGCGCAGTAGGGCCATGCATTGCTCCACCTTTTCTGGGGAAAAGAGAGATCCGACCCATACTGTTCGGGAAGGGTCTTGGGGAGAGAGGGCTATCTCCGCCATTCCTTCAACGGGGGAACCTCGCAGCAAGGTGGTTTCATCTCGCAAATCGAAATTTTCGATGTCAACGATGACGACTTGTCTTGGCATAGTCCGCTCTAGGTGGTACGCCCTTCTTTTCTCTTGGCTACCCTGAGCCACTCATATCCTGTTAGTGGTCGGTAATTTAAGAGCCAGGTGCGGAATGGACGGGATTGCTCTGAAGTTTGACTGGAGTGGCCTCCCATACACGACATTATAGGTTGGGATGGAATCTACGATCAGGAACTGAACTTGACGCGTGGCTTGCCTTGGGAGCTTGCCCAACGTGACTTGGAGAGAGATCGATCCCTAGACCGATATGGGATGGTTATCTATGCCGTAGATCAGTTCTTCTGCAGGAATGAGATGCTCTTTATTAAGTTTGAGGCTATGTAACGCGGAGAGAGACATGATATCAGCCGAACTTCCACTATCTATCAGGATTCTTTTAACGAGGTAGTAGGGATCTCCGATCCTGGTTTTTATTACCAATGGGTCTTGATGGGGAGTCCGCACTCCCCCAATTTTTCTTCTCCGAAGGTGATTATTGTGTCTGGCCTGAATCTTTTGTTGCTATTTACTCCTTCGAGCTCACCGACGGTTCCCAACCTTCTTGCCAAGTCTCTAGTCACAAGTATCGCTGGGCAAGACATACTGTCTCATGAATCTTTTGAACTTTGGAGAACCTGTTCTCACAGACGGCGCTAAAATGTTGCGGTCTACTCGAAGCTCCCTGAACCGGTCTAAGAATCGACTGTCTTATCCCGGGAGCGGACGAGCGCGCAAATAGTCACAGAAATGAGACGGTTGGCAAGAGATCTTTTTTATCGTGGAAAAACCCAGAAAGAGGTAAAAAACCACGCGGTCGGTTCGATGCCGACCTAGAAGCACTATCAGTTGCTTCCTTACAAGGCTTTGCGGAGAAGGCGAGGGAGACAGGCCGTGCCTCGTTACAATGGAGGGGAGAGAGAAAGAAAGAGATGCTCGGAGGGTGACAGGCCACCGCTCTCGAAGCTAAGTATCCTCTTCGGCCGCTGTGGGGAGCACCACACTCTAGAGCTTGGATGGTCTTTTGCGCACCCTGGGAGTCTGGAGCTTAGTGTTCTGAGTGCTCGAGCGTCCTCACCACTCACTTGGCGGGACTCGGAGACTAACATCTCCTTGGTGGCGATGACCACTACGCGATCCTGCACAGGGGAAAACTTGAAGGAAGTGTGAGAGCTCTTTTGCACTTAGGAGGAAAGGAGGGAGAAGGAGAGAATGAATAGAGAAGAGGAGCCTGGGGTCTATTTATAGGCCCCAGGGATGGTTATGGTGGTTACTGTGGATAACTATTGACCGTAACCACTAAAAATACTAAATGCAGACCGGTTTTATAGGAAATATGACGCGTATTAATTAAATAATTAGCTATATGCAAACCAAAATAATTTCAGATATTCACACCCGCCCACTACGGGCGGTTACTCTTGTTGTTACGTGGGTGGTTACTCACTAATCGTACGGTGGAGAGATCGCGTGGAGGATCGTATGGCGGCGGTTGAGGGCCTGACCAACGACGAGGGAACCGCCCGCCGGGGGGAAACCACCCAGCGAGGAGAGGCGGGAGGATACCCCCGGCAAGGGCGGAGGCCGAGATCGGGCGGCCAAATGGTCGCCCAACCTAGGAGAGGCGGAGGTCGCACCCGGCGGGGGCGAGGTGGCCAATATCGGGCGGCCATGGGGCCGCCCGACCTGGGCAAGGTGGAGGACGCCCCCGGCGGGGACGATGTGGAGGATATTGGGTGGCCACGGGGCCGCCCGACCTGGGTGAGGCAGAGGTCGTCCCCGACAGGGGCGAGGCGGAGGAGATCGGGCGGCCACGAGTCCGCCCGACCTAGGCGAGGCGGAGGATACCCCGGTGGGGGCAAGGAGCTGGAGATCGGGTGTCCACGGGGCCGCCCACCCTGGGCGAGGGGGCGTCGCCCCCTGTGGGGACGGCAACTGGGATCGGGCGACCGAGTGGCCGCCTGACCTGGGCCAGGCAGAGCCGCGCGTGGGTGCGCATGGCCAGGCTAGGTCGTGCGCAGGTGCGCACGCATTCGCGCGGCCAGGGAGGGCCGCGCGCGGGTGCGCGTGGACAGGTGGGGCTACCCGCGGGTGTGCACGGCCATGTGGGTGCGCAC
Organism: Dactylorhiza incarnata; assembly: GCA_033032865.1. NCBI lineage: Eukaryota > Viridiplantae > Streptophyta > Magnoliopsida > Asparagales > Orchidaceae > Dactylorhiza > Dactylorhiza incarnata. The sequence goes on from JAWHQI010000086.1 coordinate 1,342,274, forward strand.
ACTCGCGCGGTCAGTCATGCGCGTGCACTCGCGCGACCAGGCGGGCGCGCGCGCTCACGCATTCAAGCAGGGACGTGCGAGAGTGCGTGCTCATCCAGGCAGGGCTGCGCGTGAGTGCACTTGTCCGGGACTGCGCAGGACTGCGACTGGGACCGCCTGAACATGTGCGGCTAGGAGCGCGTGCTTGCTCACGTGCGTCTCTAACAGTTCGCGCTTAAAGGATTTTTGGCTTGACCGAACCCATGCTGGGGGAACCCCATCACCTATGATGACCATTTTAAGAAATTCTATGGAGAAAGATATGAGGTGGAATAGTGTATCACCGTTGCAAGTATATGTCTTATGTGTGTGTGACTATAAATGATGATATGTTCACAGATGTAGAAGGGACATAGTTACATTATTAATGCTATTTTAGGCCGACAATTTTTATGTCAATTTGGCAAGATGATACACATGACACACAATGTTTAAATTTTGAAAAAATTGCAAGGGGGTTGCTAACAAAGAAGACATCCATTCTATATGGAATGCTATATAATAGTGGTTTTATCTGACTGAAGAAGAACATTCATCAGATGAGCAAGATAAAGAAGAGGAGGAAAAATTTGCAAGGTTTAAAGTGGTAAAAAATGAGAAGCTTTCTACGTTGAAAGGAGATCTATGGATATGGCCATCAACACTAGGTTGGAGACAAATGAGAATATGAGGCCCTCCTGAGTGCCTATGGAAGAACATCGATATCTTTGCATCAACTCCTGCCAAAATACTCGAGGTACATATCAATGTCATATGTCATCAACTTAATATCAATACTTAGCTTGAGCTCCATCAAGATAATGAAGAGAAACACCACCACGAAATTGGTTGGTCAATCCATGAATAGATCGCCAAGCTCCACATTACATGCTTCATCCAAAGTGGAAGATGAGCGTGGATTTTATCAACATCAACCATGGATGTACTGAGAACTATTATCCAATGCTGGTGATAGACTTACTGGTAGATTATATTGTGCGTTGCCTGATGATGATTTTATTGAATTCATTCTTTGGATATCAAAAAATTCATTTGCATCTCCTTAATTAATGGAGGACATGATATTAATGATGTAATGACTCCAATTGTCACACAAATTTAACAAAAATTAAAATAACACCCCCGATGATGAGAAATGAAATCAGTGTCAAAATTTATTCTCGGAATTTTTCATCATACTTATTTTTTACGACAATTTTCATCATTGAATTATTATATTTGCCGATATGAATTTGATCGAAGCAAAATTTTGGGGAGTTTTGATTTATAGGGTGGTTGGTAGCTTTTGATGTAGTGATTTAATTATGGCTCAATAAGAAATGAGCTGGTTTGTTGGGTGAACCGACTGATTAAGGAAGAATTTGAAAGATTTGGGTTGTCTATAATCTACACCTAGAGGGGGGGGGGGGGGGTGACTAGGTGTTTTCAATATTCTTTGCTACTTTAAAGTTTATCTATCACAACACAAGAGCAACACAGAAAGCACACAAGATTTATAGTGGTTCCCTACAAGACAATGTGTCAAGAGGTAATCCACTGTCCCTCCCACCTATCTAGCAGTATGCTAGACTAGGCAACTTCTCCAAAAGTCAGATCTTTTCACTATACAACAGATCTTACAAACCAGATCACACAGGATCCTACCTCAGCCCTTCACACAGAAAAGCTCACTCTCAGGTTGTACAAACCTTACAACAATTTTCTCAGACTTTATAAGTCCTACCATGCACTTAGATCTGTACCAAGATCTTACCAAAACTCAGGCTCCCACAGAACCCTACCAATCTCAGGCTCACACAGAACCCTACCAATCTCAGGCTCACACAGAACCCTACCAATCTCAGATCTATCACAAGATCTTACAAACTCAGGTTCACAAAGAACCCTACAAAATGATACAGAAAAGTTTTGTTGTTGTAGAAGAAAATACTTCAAGATATAATCTTTGAATAGCAGGTCTTCTTCTTCTTCTTCTTCTTCTTCTTCTTGCAGATGTAAGCACAATGATCTTGTGGATTACTGAGCCTTTCTTTTTAATCTTCTCCTTAGTTTATAGATGCACTTCTTGTATAAGAGGAAGATTCTTTCTTGTCTTCTCAGCCAAGTGATGAAGATTTTCTGCTTGTGCTCTTCCTTTCTTTTCTTGATCAGAATCAATATGTTGTAAGAAAGTAAAGTCTCCTTGTGAAGTCGACAATTCCTTTCTTTTATATTCCTCTGTAACTTTGCATAAAAACCCTTACAGAATTCTTCCATAAATAGCCTGATAGAATATTTGAAAGAAACGACAAAACAAATTATCATAAATGCCTTGCCGTTCTTGAAACTTGCAGAATATAAAAGTAATAATATTCTTCATTAAATACTATACAACGACTATATTCTGTAGAGAATATATCATTTATTACTCTTTGATTGGTGTGCAATATAGGCGGCGTGCACATTCCTTGAATATTAATTTCCAAGCATGTCTGCGCATTAAATGTGGCTCTGCAACTGTCAAGGCGATAATATTCCTTCAAGTCGATACCGTCTTGATCAATCTAAATGATAGATATTCTTCACGATGATATCGTCGACATACTTCCTTCTTCAAGACTCTACTTGATATCTCAACGATATTGTTTCTTCTAGACGATATCGTTGAGATGTTTCTTTTTATAAGACTTAAACTTATTCATCAGGCTGACAGTCTTTCTTCAAGATGACATCGTCTTGATCTTCTAGACGATATAAGGTCTTCAAATCGATGTCTATCTACATGAACCTTTCTTCATGACTTAATGAGTTATGTCTTTAATCTTCAAGGCTATACCTCTTCTTCAAGACGACATCGTCGAGACATCTTAGCTTTATCCATGATAAGATTTCTTCAACTTTCAGGACTATACATTTTCTTCAAGACAATATCGTCGAGATATCTGAACTTAGCTTTATCAACGATAAGCTTTCTTTAAGCTTCAAGACTATACATCTTCTTCAAGACGATATCGTCAAGATATCTGAACTTAGCTGTATCAACGATAAACTTTCTTCAAGATGATATCGTCGGAACTGCCTCGATGATATGTTATCTTGCTCAATGATTCATCTGCTGCGTCTTGAGTTAACATTTTACTTAGTTAATTTTCATTACTTTTATCGTCTTGATACTAGTGATGTAGCTTTGATGCATCTCAACGATATGTATATCGTCTCAACAATATGTCCAGTCTTTCTTGATGATTTTGGACTTATAAAATTACTGGATATATGGTTTATCTTCTGCATTCATGAATAAAATATACTATTAAATGCATAGTGCATTTATCATTGATCTGAACACTTCTTCAAATCAGGAACATTGCTGGGCACTGTTCCCAACAATCTCCACCTATTTGAAGAAGTCATAACTCACTTCAATGATAAATGACAAATGATAAATAGAATATGAATTTGAAGACATTCAGCAGGAATTATATGATTCTTCTATCAACATGATATAAATAGAGAATAATGTTTTAGACAAAATATTTTAGTCATTTGCCCAAATCATTTTTAGACAAAACATTCTATGATCTTCAGGTCCTGCTGCTGCATCCCTTTCCTTTTCTCCTCTGCCTTTCATAGAAGCTGATTGGTTTTGGAATCTTCTTTGGAGAAGGAGGAGGACCATGAGGGAATGCTAGTTTATAATTTCTCCTTTTCTCCATTTGAGTTAAATGCAGAGTCCAGTCAGCAGAATAATAGACTCTTTTTGACCCATCTTGAGGGTATCCAGACTCCATCTAGGATTCTGAGATCAGGGTCCTAGAGTTAGGACTCCACTTGCATGACTGTGGATCCTGCTCAATTTCCCTCGGCCGCTTCTGCCTATACCTTTTGCTTTGAACCCTCTTCCTTTTTCTTGAACTGGCAGATTCTCTAATTTCAATGTCATATACTTCTGAGACAGTGCTCTCAGATGGTTCTGCTAACTCAAAAGCCGAGGGATGCTTTTGTAGAGCTTGCTTAACTTGATTGACAGTCCACATAGCTTGATTTGAGCCAGCATTTATCATTGCTTTCTCCCCCTTTAGGACTTCTTCAACAATGTGATCATCAAGAGCTACTTGTACCAAATTAATTCTTTCATGTAGGTGTTGTTCAGCCTCATCCAAGTTATTTCTTACTTCTAGCAGATGTTCATCTAGGGTATGAGTATTTTCATTTACTCTGTTTAGAATTTGATATCTGTCTTGATTCATAAACCATGCTATTTGTTGAAGAGCTTGCTCAGTATTCCTTGTCATAATGCCTTGATTTTGGATGATCTGATGGGACTAATGTCCAACCTTGTTGATCTCCTCACCAACATGTTCCATGGCTGGAGCTGCTAAGTGAAAGAAATGAGTTTGCTGAGTGTTGAGATGATGTATATCATCCTTTATAGTTTGGATCTCAGCCTTTATTTCTTGCCTTAGGTCATCTACGGTCTGTAGAATGAACCTTTCTATCTTTTCTCTTTGAACATTCAACAAGGCTGTGATCATGTGGAACATGGAGCCTGAGTGATCAGTAGATGGTCCAGCTACATCTACTTCTGGAGCAGCATTTTCCTCTGGAGTACCTCTAGGAGCACTATCTTGAGCCAGAAGATCAGAAGAGTCTACCAGCATCTACTCATCTTCTTCCACTAGCACTTGCTTGCCTTTGATTAGAGCTAGGTCAAGCCCAGTCTGGGGATCAGAACTTACACCCTTCTCTGGCACATTGTCTTCAGTTACCTTCTCTGGAACATCCTTCTCCTGAACTGCTTTCTCAGTTGCAGGTCCTTCAGCTTGATCCTCCAGGGTAGAGCATCCCAGATGGGTCTCCCCCTCAACTCTGTCAGTGTCTTGGGCTGAGCTTCCAACCAGGAACTCCCCCTCAATTGGATAACTTCCCATAAAAGGACTTCTTCTTTCTTCAAAAACCTCTGTGTTAGTAGGTTCACTCATATCCTCTAGGATCATTTTATTTAGAGTTACCCCCCCCCGTCAAAGCAGGGTTTGGTAGAGATGGGGCTCCTTCTTCCTCAGAATCCTTGGACAAGTTTGGGTCTGGAATTGATGATGCTCCTCGTCTTTCAGAACTACTAGAGGACCCTTCATCCTCTGAGTTATCAACTATCACAACTTTCTTTTCTTTCCTTTTGTAGTAGTCTGGGCATCCATAGGAGTTTTGGAGATAACTCTCACCCATCTATCCAACATTTATGAGTCCAACCTCTTTGAATAATGTAGAGGTGCACTTTTGTCGTGATAGTGTCATAGAGATTACTTTAGCTTTGTTGTCGAGATTCCAGTAATATCGTCGAGACTTGGATTTTGTCGTCGAAACATTTCATTTTGTATTGCTTCTCCATTCTCTTCCTTTTAGCTTCATGTACTTCAGAGTCAACCTGATGTCTTTTGCTTTTCCTGACCTGCCCACTTCCACTGGTATATTCATCATAAGGTAACTTTGATAGCTGTCAGGCTATTAATATTATTATGGAATAACTTCTAGTATTGCCTCATTTGATGGACCTTCTGGGAGACTGCTTTCCCCAATGGGAAGTTGATAAGCAACCCCATAGTCAATTGTATCTTGTCCCATGTGAAGTTCAACTTCATTGTATATCCACATAGCATGGTGCTCATCTTCTATCCTTGGAAGTGAGGACTGCACTGTGAGTGGAGCAGTGGACTCCCACTCCATTATTGTAGGGATTTGAGAGGATTGCTCAAATTCTTCTTCATCTCATCTTGAGGAGCTGGATCATTTTCCATCACAGCTGCATCTTTTCTTAGAGGCTCCCCTCAGTAGAAGTAGTATAGGGTTGAATTTCTTGTGGGAGGTGTGTTGGGGTTTGAGTGGCATTAGTTTGTGGAGAGGATGGTTCACCTGCCATCTTTTTGGGAAATTCCTTTTCCTATCTACTTATAGTCTTTTATGTCTATTCTTTTTGTTTGAATCCCCAAGTGTAACTTTAGGTCTATTTTCTGTGAATTGAGTTTTCCTGTATGCCAATTTGCTCCAGCCATGTGCCTGCAGCAATCATTGTCCAAATACCAAAAGGATTGGCATTTGAACATACCTACAAAAAGGATTACTTATCCTTAGACACCCAATTGGATTTGGGTCATAGGTTTCTGTTAGGGGGATAAACTGAGATATTACACCTCTGAGTGGTTTGCACTCTTCTTGCATTAGACACTTTTAGATATAACCATCAGTCCAGGGAAAAACGACCAATTTTTCGACAACACCAGCACTCATACCTGTTGTATCTTCTCTTATGCCTCACCATCTAGAAATGTTGGTGGGCAAGAGTGAAGATAGCTGACCTAACAGGCCTTGGGTGAACCTCACAATGGTGAGTATGTAGTTGAGCTGGTCTCACAACTTTTTGGTTCACCACTTTGGGAACAGGCTTGGTGGGGGCTGCCTTTCCCTTACTTTTGAGTGTTGATGCTGCAAATCCATGGACATGAGAACCTGGATTCTTCACTTGAGTCTCTTCAAGGGGTGCTTTATAAGCAGTCAGCCCTAAAACTGCTCTTCTATGTGTGTTAGAGGATTTACTGCCTCTTGTAGAGCAGGCATTGGTCAGATGACCATATGGAGATTCCTGGTCAAAGAAATTTGATGCCAATAGCTTCTCCTTTAAGGAAGGTTGGGCCTCAGAAGCCTTGCCCTTGATTGTCTCTTTATCAAATCCTACACCACCTCTGAATGGTGCAGAGAATTTGTCAATAATGGGAAGGACAACCTTGGGCATTGAGAAGCTGGCAACAATTTTCGTCTCAGCCAATAACATTTCCTCAAGGTCCTCGATAACCTTGTTCTTCTGACCCAACTCAACATTTTTGAGCTTTGTGACATCCTTGAGCTTGTCCATTTCTTTGCTCATAGCAGTTAGCTTTTCTGCTGTCTCTTGGAGCTCAAATTGGGCAGATTTCAGGGATGCTAACTCCTTAGATTATGATATAAGAAGCCTCTTGCTTATTTTCAAAGAAATCCACAAGGCTTCATTATGCTGAACTAGCACAGATTCAACCTCATGTGGGGATCTTGAGGGTGTGCTATTACAAGCAGATCCACACTTACTCTCATGCACATAACTGTCATTGATTTAGAATCAGAGACAGATAAGTGGGATCTAATGAGTACCTTCCCAAGAGAAGTGTTGTCATCCTGGATTTCTTCAGTTAAGGCCATGAAGCCAATGAGAGCTTCCTCCTTAGCTTCTGATAAATCTGAATCAGAATCACTAAGTGTTCTGATTTTCTCAGTAATGAATCCTTTCTCAGATTCCTTTTTGTCCCTTGGACTTCCTCTATCATCACTCTTCTTAGATTCTTTCTTCTTGGAGGGGCAATCAACAATCATGTGACATGTCTTCTTGCAGTGACAACAAACTAAGTTAGCCAAATCAAATTCATTGAGTTTAGAGCTATACCTTTCCTCCTTTGAAGATTTGGACTTATCATATTGACAAGATCTTTTGGAGTTTGAGGAGTATTTCCCATGACTGTCTCTTCTTCTTCTTGGCATTTTCCTTTTGAACTGCTTGGTGGAGAGTACTAGTTCTTTAACAATGTCATTAGATTCTGATGTGCTTGCATCAGAAGCTTCATTGTCTTCAGAGATATTCTGAGTCATAAGAATCTTTTCCTTGGTACTGCTCAAGCTTTCACCCTCAAGAACCATGGCCCTTTCTCTGGCGTTCCCCTTTGAGTTTTCTTCTTCAGTTCCCTCCATGTAGACCTCCAAGGAATCCAATATTTCTTTTGCTGTTTTGCAATGACTTAAGTTTTGAGATGTAGAATCATCAATTGCATTTTAAAGTATGTGTTTTGCTCTCTTATCCATAGTTATCAGATCTACATCTTCATTGGTAAACTATGACAAAGTATTAGGGACTGAAGGAGTTGTTGGAGTCATTGAACCAATCATGGGGACAAAGGGTCCCTCTTCAACAACCATGAATATTCTGGAATCTGATTCTTCCATGAACAACTTGACTCTTTGCTTCCAGATGACAAAGTTCTCTTTGGTGCAGATGGTTAGACTCATTGATCTCATCTCTCGATGATGCTCACATTCCATTAAGGATCATAACTCAATCAAAAACTTGTAGATCTTGTTCTAAGTTGTTAAGCCTGTAAACTCAACCTTGCTATGATACCAATTGAAAGATTTGGGTTGTCTATAATCTACACCTAGAAGGGGGGAGGGGGTGATTAGGTGCTTTCAATGATCTTTGCTACTATAAAGTTTATCTATCACAGCACAAGAGCAACACAGAAAGCACATAGGATTTATAGTGGTTCCCTACAAGACAATTCGTCTAGAGGTAGTCCACTGTCCCTCCCACCTATCTAGGAGTGTGCTAGAATAGGCAACTTTTCCAAAACTCAGATCTTTTCACTATACAACATATCTAAAAAACAAGATCACACATTATCCTACCTCAACCCTTCAAACAGAAAAGCTCACACTCAGGTTGTAAAACCTTACAACAATTTCCTCAGACTTTATAAGTCCTATCAGGCACTCAGATCTGCACAAAGATCTTACCACAACTCAAGCTCACACAGAACCTTGCCAATCTCAGGCTCACACAGAACCCTACCAATCTCAGATCTATCATAATATCTTACAAACTCAGGTTCACAAAGAACCCTACAAAATGCAAAAAAGTTTGTTGTTGTAGAAGAAAAGACTTCAAGATATAATCTTTGAATAGCAGGTCTTCTTCTTCTTCTTGCAGATGTAAGCACAATGATCTTGTGGATTATTGCGCCTTTCTTTTTAATCTTCTCCTTAGTTGATAGATGCACTTCTTGTACAAGAGGAAGATTTTTTCTTGTCTTCTCAGCCAAGTGATAAAGATTTTCTGCTTGTGCTCTTCCTTTCTTTTCTTGATCAAAATCAATATGCTGTAAGAAAGTCAAGTCTCCTTGTGAAGTCGACAATTCCTTTCTCTTATATTCCTATGTAACTCTGCATAAAAACCCTCACAGAATTCTTCCATAAATTGTCTGATAGAATATTTGAAAGAAACGACAGAACAAATTATCATAAATGCCTTGCCATTCTTGGAACTTGCAGAATATAGAAGTAATAATATTCTTCATTAAATATTATGCAAAGATTATATTCTGTAGAGAATATATTATTTATTACTCCTTGATTGGTGTGCAAGATAGGCGGCGTGCACATTCCTTGAATATCAATTTCCAAGAACATCTGCACATTAAATGCGGCTCTGCAACTATCAAGGCGATAATATTCCTTCAAGTTGATGTCGTCTTGATCAATGTAAATGACAAATATTCTTCACGACGATATCGTCGACATACTTCCTTCTTCAAGACTCTACTTGATATCTCAATGATATTGCTTCTTCTGGACGATATCGCCGAGATGTTTCTTTTTATAAGACTTAGACTTATTCACCAGGCTGACAGTCTTTCTTGATCTTCAAGACGATATAAGGTCTTCAAACCGATGTCTGTCTACATGAACCTTTCTTCATGACTTAATGAGTTATGTCTTTAATCTTCAGGGCTATACCTCTTCTTCAAGATGACATCATCGAGACATCTTAGATTTATCGACGATACGCTTTTTTAAACTTTCAGGACTATACATTTTCTTCAAGACGATATCGTCGAGATATCTGAACTTAGATTTATCAACGATAAGCTTTCTTGAAGCTTATCGTTGAGATATCTGAACTTAGCTTTATCAACGATAAGCTTTCTTCAAGACGATATCGTCGGAATTGTCTCAACGATATGTTATTTTTCTCAACGATTCATCTGCTGCGCCTTGAGACGACATTTTACTTAGTTAATTTTCATTACTTTTATCGTCTTGATACTAGTGATGTAGCTTTGATGCATCTCAACGATATGTATATCATCATCTCAACAATATGTTCAGTCTTTCTTGATGATTTTGGGCTTAGAAAATTACTGGATATATGGTTTATCTTCTGCAGTCATGAATAAAATATACCATCAAATACATAGTGCATTTATCATTGATCTGAGCACTTCTTCAAATCAGGAACATTGTTGGGCACTGTTCCCAACAAAATTGGATTCCTAACACTTGGATTGTTTCTAAGCGGTGTTGTAGGTTGTTGTGGATTAGCTAGCTAACATCTGGATTAGAATATGCTTTTTCATTTATGTTAGCAAGATTGGATTAAATTAGGTAGTCCGACTACAATGGTCCTACTTTATTGAATGTACATTTTCATTTAAGTTAAAGAAGTTTAAGATTTGAAATCACTGACACATGAAAATCATCGAGAAGCTAAATATGGAATAGCTGGAGAAAGCGATTAGAATTCTGAGGGGAAATTTTGAAAAATAATAGATATTCTTCTACACTAACAATTACACAAAACACAAAGAATGAAAAGACTATATGAAAAGAATATGAATTTATAATCACTAATATGATCTGAAATGAAAAATGTATTTAGAAAAGAAAGATGATCTGAGATGAAAAATGTATTTAGAAAAGAAAGACATAAGATGAATCAAAAGACATAGAATGCATCGATGCATAGGAAATGTTAAGGGTTAGCTCACGTAGTGGGATGTGAATCAACTACGAAAGAAGAGTGTGTTATTTAGAATCTTCGAGTCTATGTGGGCCAGAAGGCCTATTGCGTGTGAAGATCATCCAAGATTGAAAGTCTATATCTAACCAGGCAGCTAAAAGGCTTATTGCGTGTGGGATATTCCTTGGTAGACGAAATTAAGATGACCCCAAAAAGGACGGGCCAATGAAATTGAAAAGATGAATCGATAAATACCCTTAATGTTTGCCCGGAAATCCTCGACCTCTCCTCTCTAGTTCAGAACGGACCTTTCCAGTGGTCTTAGGTTTTGGAGACCACCCAGATCGCCAACCTCCCCTCTGGTTCTTTCACCTAAGGCCCGAGTGGACAGGCTCAATTGAGATCGCCAGACCGGGCGGTCTGGTTCTTTTCTTCTTTTTTGTTATTAACACCCCTTATCTATGCCCGACTCTCTTGTACCCTGGGCATCCCATAATATCTGGATCTGCCCGTTTGAGCAGCCTCCTCATCTATACATAGAGGGGTAGGGGTACCTGAAAAAAGACTTTTGGCTTCGAGGCTCCATCTTACAACCTGTGTAAGAGGTCTCAAATTCTGTCACTTTTCTACCTCTCCCCCTGGCCTGTTCTAAGCCTCCATCTTGTAACCTCTCTTGAGAATATCTGAAGCAGTTTTTCCCGTCAGAGGTCTCTCCACTAGCATCTTTCGTCTCGAGTAACCTGCACTTCACAGTTTTCCCTATCTCTCTTTAGTGTGAGTTTTGGAGGTATAATTTTTGTACCAACAGAACGAACACACACACTTCATATTCGAAGTGTCCAGGTGAAATCAGCAGATTTTTAAGATGTCAGACCGCGATGGTCAGACCGGTCCAGTTGACGGCGATCTCCCTTCTTCTGTGAGTGCGACCACTTTAGAAGCTCTTGAGCTTCAAATAGAGCTCCACCTCGCCCAAGCCCGCCGGGAGGCAGCTCAAAATCACCAAGAAACTGCTCGGCAGATTGAGTGCATGAATCAATTGTTGTCCGAGATCTCCAAGATATTGATGCCTCAAGTCGATCAAGTCGCGACCCCTGATCAGTTGGCCATCGGTCACCATCTAGACCATGCGACCTCTCAGCCTGCAGCCCCCTTGCGATCTCAAGGTGAAGAGTTTACTGCCCGTCAAGATTTTTTTAGAGGAGCAGCCCAGGGATCTCCGGCTCGAGACCTGAATTTCTAAGAGGATTACGTCTATCCTCCAACTCCCGCTGATGCCCCTCTTGCTCCTTCTAGTGTCTACGAAGCAGAAGAGACTTCCTCATTTTCTGATAGAATCCGTTGGGAGCCAACTCCCCATGGTTTTAGGGAGCCTAGAATGCCCATGTTTACTGGGGATAGTGATCGTAGTTCTCATCTTCAACCTTTGAATCTGTAGTCACTCTGAGAACTCTCTTAGATGCGATGAGATGCAAGTTGTTAATCACCTTTCTGGATGGGCAGGCAAGGGAGTGGTTCTATAATTTACCTCCCTAGTCCATCTCCTGTTTCACTGTTTTGAGACTGGAGCTTCTCCTGAGGTTTGCTACCTTAAAGAAGAGGAAGAGTGGTCCTGCGGCCCTCTTTAAGATTAAGCAAAATGAAGGCGAGACCACAACCCGCTTCATCGACCGTTTCCAAAGAGAGATTATGGGAGTAAGGGATGTGGATCCCTCGTTGTATCTGGTTTCCTTGATAAATGGTTTGCAGGAGTGAACTCTCAAGTTTGAGGTCACAACCAGAGATCCCAGTTCTTATCAAGAACTGATCAGCATCACGAATAGGTTCATAGAAGGGGAAGTCAACAACCCTATCTATGTTTCCAATTTAACATGCAAGGCAGTTCAGAAAGGCTCCGCAGGTATTCCTCCATCCCCTCCATCATCTAAGCCGCCTCGTCAAGATTTCCAACCTCCAGCTCAAAGAGGAAGGAATTTCTGTCACCATCGTCCTCACTAGGGGCATCAACAATTCTAGCCTCAAGTGTCTCAGTTGCCAGCTCCAGTCACCCCAGCTCCCCAACAAGTCCCAATTCATCAAATTCCTCAGCATTCTTTTAATTATTCTCAAGAATCATTTACAGAACTCAATGTCCCGATGAGTGAGGTAATTCAGATCCTCTAGAAGTAGCCTTTTTACAAAAGGCCAGCCCCCATGCAGTCTGATCCGAGATCCACGAATCCTTCTCTCCACTGTGAGCATTATAGGGAGAAAGGTCATATGACAAAAAACTGCAGGGCTCTCCGAATGTTGGTGGAGAAGCTCGTGAAGGAGGGCAAGCTGCAGGAGCTAGTGCAGAAAGCCGATCCTTCCAAAGCCTCCACCTCCAAGAGTAAGGAAGTGGCAAAGGTGCACTGGGCGTGTGAAGAGGTTGACGACGTTGGCCCCCTGGCAATGTTGGTTATCTAAGTGAATGCGTAGTTGAAAATGATGAAGGAACTTTAGGTTATTCTTTTTGCATTCACGGGGGTGCAGGGCTAGAATCATCAAAGAAGGCTAGCTTGACCAGAGTTCTTAGATCAGAAGTTTCCGTTACCTCCTCTGCTCCGGTCCGAAAGGCAGTTACTTTCAGGCAAGAAGACCTTTTTGCAACCGCCAACCCTTTCAACCATGCAGTCATTATAAAGGTGGTCATTGAGAATTATATGGTTGAAAATATTTTGATCGATATATAGAGCTCAGTGAATCTTCTCTTCAAACCAGCTTTCGAGGCCCTGAAGACTGGGAAGACTCTTCTTTATCACCGAAGGGCCACTCTATGGTTTCTCTTGAGAGAAGAAGGAAGTGGAAGGAAACGTCACCCTCTCTGTGACGCTTGGAGGAATTACAAAGCTAGTCAAGTTCATAGTCGTTGAAGCTCAGAGTAGCTACAATGCAATTTTTGGAAGACCAATTCTCAATGAATATCAAGCGGTGGTTTCAACTTACCACCTCTCCACAAAGTTTTCCTTAAACGACAAGAAATACCATATCAGGAGCGATCCAAAGAAGGCTCGAGAATGTTATGTCAAGTCATTTAATATGACTGAATCTTTTCCTCCTCAGGTTGTTGAAGCCTCTTCAGTTCTTCAATTCTCAAATCCTGACGAAGCTATGGAAGAAGCCATAGAGGAAGAGATAAAAGATAGAGTTCGCCGGGAACCTGCCCAAGAAACTCAAGTTGTGCCCATCAGCATTGAAGATGAGAATAGAAAACTCTCAATCAATGCTGAATTGTCCGAAGATGAAAAGAATCAACTCATCTCCTGCCTCCTGCAAAATCTGGATATATTCGCTTGGTCAGCGGATGATATGCCAGGAGTTGATCCAGATGTCGCTTGTCATCACCTCAACATTGATCCAGCTTTTACTCCTATCAAGAAGAAGAAAAGAGCAGTTCCAATAACCTTAACTCAACCCATCGGGGAGGAGGTGGAGAAGCTTCTCAAGGCTAATTTTGCTAAGGAGATTTAATACCCAGATTGGGTATCAAATGTTGTAATGGTGAAAAAAGCTGGTGGGAAGTGGCAAATGTGCGTGGACTTTTCCAAACTTAATAAAGCTTGCCGTAAAGATTGCTTCCCTTTGCCTCAGATAGATTCTTTAGTAGATTCTGCAGTAGGGTATTCTTGCATGAGTTTTTTAGATACATTCTCTGGTTATCACCAACTAAGAATGCATAAGCCCGATATCCCTCACACCTCATTCATCACGAATGACAGTTTCTTCTGCTATCTCGAAATGCCTTTCGGGCTAAAGAGTGCTGGTGCTACTATCAAAAAATGATGGACACCGTTTTTAAAACTCAAAAGGAAGGAATTTAGAGGTCTACGTCGATGACCTTCTAATAAAAAACAAGTTTTTCTCAATTCATCTTAATGACCTGAATGAAACATTTGCAACCCTCCGAACCTTTAATATGAGGTTGAACCCCTTGAAATGCATTTTTGGAGCTAGCAAAGGAAAGTTTCTCAGCCATCTTCTTACTCCGAAAGGGTTAGAGCCAAATCCCGATAAGGTGAAGGCTATCCTAGAAATGTCACCTCCCAAGACCCCCTAGGAAGTTCAGCAGCTGGGTGGGAGGATGACAGGCATGAGCCGTTTCATCTCCCACTTTAGAGATAAGAGTGCCCCTTTCTTCAAAACTCACCATGGAGGAGCTAAGTTTGAATGGACAAAGGAATGTGATGATGCTTTTGATCTGCTCAAAAAGCAGCTAACATCTACTCCTTTACTCCAAAGCCCAAGAGAGGGAGAAGATCTCTTTTTTTTATCTTGGAGTCGGTTCTAATGCCATCAGCTCTGTGTTAGTGAGGGAAGAAAAGAAGAAGCAATATCCGGTTTACTATGCGAGTAAAATCTTGAAGGATGCGGAAGCTCAGTACCCGATCCTTGAAAAGTTGTCTTTGATGCTGGTGATCTCAGCACGAAGGTTAAGACCTTATTTCCAAGCCCATTCTGTTCAGGTTGTCACTGATCTTCCATTGAAGAGCGTGTTGGAAAAACCGGAACATTCAGGTAGATTGGCAAAGTGGGCAATAGAGATCAGCGAGTTCGATATCTCCTATATTCCTAGGGTGGCAATCAAAGCTCAAGTGTTAGCAGATTTCATGATCGATGCAAAAGAAGTTAGCTCGGAAAAAGAGGTTGGAGAACCTTTGGCATGGACAATCTGTGTGGATGGAGCTTCCGAGAGAAATTCATCAGGAGCTGGAGTTGTGTTAATTTATCCCAATGGGGTTAGGTTGGATCAAGCTCTCAAGTTCTACTTTTCAACAACAAACAATCAGGTGGAATATGAAGCCTTGCTCGTCGGTCTCAGATTTGCAAGAGAGCTAGGAATTGAGGATGTTCAAGTTAAAACTGATTCCCTGGTGATTTTGTCCCAAGTAAATGGAACCTATTAAACTAGAGATTCTATTTTAAAGCAATATCAAACGTTGGTGAAGATTGAGATAGGAAATTTCAAAAGCTTCACTATTCAACATATTTCGAGAGAAGAGAACGCAGAGGATGATGAGTTGGAAAAATTCGGTCTCCTTTCAGGAGGAACAACTTCTGAATTATTTCATCCAGCTGTTGAAGAAGGAGACATCATGCTGATTGATCAACAACTATCCTGGATGGATCCCCTCGTTCTCTATCTCTCAAGTAGAGAATTCCATCTGACGGTAAAAGATAAGAAGCGGTTTAAGTTAAAAGCATCTTATTATTATCTTGTTGCAGGAATTCTCTATAGGAAGACTTTTCTCTCACCTTTGGCAAGATGCGTCTCTGAAGAGGAAATTACAGTTGTTCTTCAGGAAGTTCATTCGGGAGAGTACGACAGTCACTCTGGAGCTAGGACCCTAGAAAGAAGAATTCTAAGGCAAGGATATTTCTGGCCTCAAATGAGGAAGGATGTAGAGAAGTTCGCAAAGAAGTGTGTTCAATGCCAAAAGTTTGCTCCTCTTCAGCATCAACCAGCTCAGCAACTTAAGTCAATAGCAACTCCATGGCCATTTGTGGTTTGGGGAATGGATTTGATTGGACCTTTTCCCTTGGCTAGTGGTCAGTGCAAGTTTATTCTAATAATGATCGATTATTTTATCAAATGGATCGAGGCAAAGGTGCTGGCTAAAACTACTACTCAAGTTGTGAGGAATTTTATCTTGGGAGAGATAGTATGTAGGCACAGAATTCCCATTGCAATTATCATAAATAATGGCCCAGAATTCAACAACTCAAGTCTTATAAATTTCTGTGATCAAATTGGCACTGAGTTGCGATTTGCTTATGTGCATCATCCTCAGAGTAATGGTCAGGTAGAAGCCGCCAATAAACTCATAATCAACCTCTTGAAGAAGAATGTTGAGAATCCTAGAGGAAACTGGGCAGAGCAATTACCTTCGGTGTTGTGGGCTCTGAGGATGACTCCAACCTCAGCTACCGGGGAAACTCCCTTCAAACTATCTCATGGTTCGGAAGCTCTCATTCCCGTTGAGTTTGAAGTTAAGATTCCAAGGGTATTGTTATCTCAACAACGTCAATATAGCTCAATGGAAGGACATTAAGAAGAGTTGAGATGCAACCTTGATCTTATCGAAGAACTAAGGGATACAATAACCATCAGGAAAGAAGAAGTAAAAAGGAGAATGACCAAATATTTTGACAAAAATGTTTGAGTTAAAGAGTTTGTTGTTGGTGATCTCGTCCTCCAGAGGTTGACGTAGTAGCGAGATATGGCTCGGTTGGGAAGCTTAATCCAAATTGGACAGAGTCGTTCAGCGTTAAAGAAGCGCTCAAGAATGAAGCTTATCGTCACCAAACTTATGAAGGGGAAGATCTATCTCACACTTGGAGTGGAGATGATCTCAAGCGTTTCTTTTCTTAAAAACTTATATTCTTTCCCGTCTCTTTCTTTTCTCCTTTTTTTGCAAATATTATGATGATGTGGTTGTAACCTCTTGCATTATGTATATCGGAAAGGAAGCATCAAAGATATATTGACTAACTATTGAAGGCTAAAGATCCTACCAAATGAGATATCGACAGATCCTACTTGCTTCCCCCTCGACTTGAAGCTTGAGATGTAAATCTACCATGACCACATGTAGCAGGGAGATTTGACACTTGTGTAGTTGTAGCTCACCAAGCTCATACGGTGGAACTTTAGGATGCCGGGTACTTGCTAACATCTGACACACCTCTGCATCAAGGGAGGTCCGGGTGAATGTTCAGCTATATTATGCATTTTAGGACATTGTTTTAACCTCGATGATCTTTTAGGGAAAGCAATGTCGGTATAGCCCCTGTGGCATATTCACACCTGCCCTATGGATCATCATGCCCTGTAACCCGCAAATACTCATTGGTGTAAGGATAGCCAATAGGCGGTCGGTTGCATCTATGGCCGTTATCAGAGTCCTTGAATGGCTAAGGTGTTACAACCTTAATGATCTCTTGAGGAAAGCAATGCCAGTATATCCTTTGCGCCGTAACCGCACCTGCCCTTTTGATCATTTAGAGTTGTTCACCTCTCTTCTCTCCCCCTCTGGATGGGGTGTTACAACCTTAATGATCTATTGAGGAAAGCAATGCCAGTATGGCCTTTGCGCCGTAACCGTACCTGCCCTTTTGATCATTTAGAGATGATCACCTCTTTCTCTCCCTCTCTTTTTTGTGAAGTGTTAGAATTGTGATGATCCCTTGAGGAAAGCAATGCTGACATAGCTTTTGATCATGGTCTCACCTGCCCTTTCGATCATTACAAATTCTACACCTCCCAAGCTTTTTATTTTTGAATGGGCGGTCTGAGATTTGTGGAGACCGTCGGTCTTAAAGTGGATTATTTTGGAAATGGGGCGGTCTAGAACAATTAAGATCCCCGCCAAAATTCTTCAGAGCTTTGTAAAAATCATAAGTGATCTGAAATATCTGTATGTTTATGGCTTTGATCTGTGGATGGGTGGTCTGGAAAAAAAAGGTCGCCGCCCGGGTTCTTCTGAGTTCAACTAAGTATCATCTTAAGAAAGCAGATCATATACAACTTTTCTAATGTCTGCTCTCATATCAATCAGTCTGACAAAATGAAAACCACAGAGCTACCTTATAAATACCCTCATATGGCAACCTGAAATCTATGAGATCGCTGGTTATCTACCGAGAAAGGGTCATACTTTTCCTAAATTTCAAAAGAAAGAGCGGTCAAAATTATAGAAAATCACATCTTTTATTCTTGCTAGAGGTTATTCGGGAATCAACATTTGTAGATTGTAATCTTTTATCTCTGCAGACCTTGAAAGCTCGAGATCACAATATGACAAGCGATCTCATACAGCTGTGTTATAATGAAACTCACACAAATTCTCATCATGCTTCAGATGGTTTAACAAGTACGAGACCGCTATTATCGATTATAAAATTCTAAAACTATTATGCAACACTCCCTTACATGATTACTTATTCTAACTCAACAAGACCTAAAGAATTGTGATCGAATGCTTTTACTATCTCGCAAACTTTAGACCACTAAAATGAAGATTATCACTGAGATGAAGATTACCGCTTAAATGAAGATTATCGTTGAGATAAAGATTACCGCTGAAATAAAGATTATTGCTGAGATAAAGATTATCGCTGAGATGAAAAGTTATCTAATGAGACCGCAAATGATGAAAATTAGTCTGCTCGCATAAAGAAGGTGATCGACATAAACACAAAAAAAATAAGCATTCATCTACAAAAGAGAAAGGTATGACAAATTTCTATTTATATTTCATGGTTTGGTTACATTGTTCGGCCGGTCTCAATACCGGTGATCGAATAAGTAAAATAAACAGTTACAGAGGAAAATCTATTTGCTCTTCAAACTCTTCGGAGACCGCTCGCCTGATGAAGAACTGGTCTCTTCTGAAGATTCTTCTGAATTTCCAGGAGAGATTTTAAAGCCTGAACTTGAGCCTGCATCAGAGCTTATATCATTGCCTTCAACGTATTGTCTTCCCCTCGCTTCATCAGTATCTTCCTCAATATCTACATCTTCTTCTTTTTCTTCAGCACCGATCTCACCTGTAGTGATCGCCTGCTCATCTATAACTCTTGCAGCGTCCGGAAGAGATTGGCGAACGTAACATCCCTGAACTCATCAATGAAAGCGACGCGGGCACGAAGCTCTAATATCGTCTGCTCCACGGTTTCTTTCATGTGATGCATCAAAGCATTCTGGAAATCTTGATTATCCGCATCATATGCTGCTCTCTTTGATTGCTGCAAGAGAAAGAATAGTTAGATCACGCGATCACAATAAAAGTAAAGATGGAAACCTCAGGTAAAATAACTTTATATTTAGCTCTTCCTGCACGCGTTCGATATCTCTCAGGGCACCTCGCAGAGATCGCCCCATATGGTGGTTTAAGACCGTGCTCCTAGAGGTTGCTTGCGCACAGATATGTGGGAGCATGTCGGCCTCAATACTGTAGGCCTCCCTGAAATTACTTTTTCATAAAGGGCAGCAGTGACCGCGAAGGCATGGCGCGTCAGCTTTCACCCCAGGGGGGAGATCGGTCGATACTTTAAAGTTTTTGCCTTTTGCACCCCACTTAAGAAGGGGTTTTCCCTTTGTATCTTTCATTTTCTTCGAAAAGCCGATCAGAGGAAATGGTTCGCTGTCGGTCTCAGACCCACTACTGAACCCTGTGATCTCGCATTCGTGATCTCTCTTCTTTCTCTGCTCCCTCTGGGTAAGCACTTCAGCTGGTGCCACGGGGTCATTCGCAGGAACCACAAAGGCCGCTGAAAAGGAAACAGTTAGAAGAAATAGGAAAAAGAAACTATTAAGAGATCGCAGGTAAAATTGCTTACTCTCTTCTGGAGAGACCGCATCGATCTGAGGCCAGATCGCCAGACAGTGAATGAGATCGAGGCGCTTGCCCGCCAAGAAGGCCAAGATCTCAAGCTCGCCTTCTGAGAACATCTTGAGTTTTCTAAAAATCTTTTCTGCTCTTGGAGATGGCTGGCTACTAAGACTGCCGAGATCGCCTTCAAAAACCAAAAAATCTCTCCGTCCAGAAAGGGACCTTATTAGGAAGGTTCAAAACTTTTATGCCATTACACGAAAAATATACTAATCCTTTAAACTCTTCTTTTTTCTACCGTTCTTTCAGCGACTTCACAGTGAAGGTCGCGCGGAATAGAGCCATGGAGAACTTTATTCTTTCTGATCTCAAATAGTTTATAAAAATGTTAACGAGACTGATATAATTGGGAGGCAGTTGGGCGAGCAAAAGCCATAATAATCCATCACTTCGAGAAGTTCCTAGGAAGAGGAAACATCAGACCGTAATCAAAATGATCAATGAGAATAATGTATTTGTTCTCCTCTCCAAAATTCAGTCCTTCACCCTCCATGGACGTTCTCACAACGATCAGACTTTGAAAGCTTAGTAGGGTTATGATCGGCATTTAGAAAAATGTCTGCAGAAGAAGCTCTAGCGGGCACCATTTTGAGAGTTCGCTGAGATCGATGTTTCGGGCGCATTCAAAAAGCATGAAATGAAGAAACTATAGCCAATTATTTATAGAGCAGGAGGGCCGATATTATAATCATTACATTTTAGGAGACCACCCAAGAAGCGTGCCGGATTGCTGAACTTGCTTGAGAATTAAAATGCAGCATGCAATAGCTTCGATCTCAAAAAGTAGAGATCGAAATAATCATCTAATGTGCAAGACAGAAATAAGCAAAGTAAAGATATCGAAATCACAACAATTAAAGAGATCGCATAAAATCAAAGTGAAATTATCGCAATATATTACAAGATTAGATTGTTCAGAATTATTGTCTTAAGACAGCTCGAAATTAAGAATAAAATTCTATCTCCTCGGTTGACGTTTTCTCCCTATGAAGGCCGCAACATCCTACATTTCATTAACAACGGACAGAGCGGTCGCCAAGCTTTGATTTGCTGACATGGCAGCGCGATGAATTTTCATGACTTCCTTGTCTACCTGCTCCATGGGGATGACCATTATCTCTGAAGACGACCTTTCTTCTGGGTGACAGCCAGAAGTCCCTGGCTTCATCATCATTGGAGCAGAGCCAGCTCTAAGAGAAGCGACCTCAGCGTCAGTGCAGCGGACTTCCCTTTATAATAGTCTGCATCTCTCTGCCCTCCGAAGCGCCCTGGTAAGATCGGCAATCTTTAATTCGCTCTCTTCGCGGAATTGCTTTTCCTTGGCTCGCAACTTTTCATCAAAATCAGAGGACAACACCTGAAGCTGACCATCGTGGGCCCGCTCCTAAGCTCACATTGTTCTAACATCCTCAAATATGGGTTTGAGGATGTCAGCGAGTTGAGGAGGAAACATCAATGGTTGCTGCTGGATTTCCCCCTCCTTAGGAGTTGCATCGACCTCGTTAGTATCTGCGATCAAAAGCAAAGAATAGTTAGCTCAACTATAGACAACTTAAGAATGGAAGAGTCCGCGTAAAGGGAATACTTGGAAAGCAATCGAGACCGCAGTCACGTAATGTATTTTCAACATCTTTTTGTGACCGTATGGCCCGCGGTCAGCAAAAGGCGGTCTGATCCCCTAATGCGTTCAAGGTCCATTCTTTTGAATTCCCTCTTCTGCGACCTCTCTCCTTCTTTTCTCCTTCTTTTTAATTCTGCATTGCTGACGAGGATGTCATCAATTTCTATGATAACGATCTCATGCCGCTCTTTAGGAGTCCTAAGACGAGAAACAGGTAGATGAAAAATTTTTAATGGTCTCGCGGTCAGCCTCCCCTTACCAGCTCGCAGAATAGATACCGCTGCCGCGCAGTGTTTTGCTGCTTTTCCACCTGACTATCTTGGATAGCGGAGAGATTCGTCAGATTGCTAGAAAGCGCGATCTTTTCCTTCTTGATTTGTCGGATTTTCTCCTCCCTTTACTCTTCCTCCTTTTTCTTCTCAGCAGCGACCTGGTCTGCCTTCGCTTTTTCCTCCTTCTTGGCAGCAATCTGCGCTGCCTTAACTTCCTCATCTTTTTTCTTCTCAACGGCGATCTACTTTGATTTCTCCTTTTCTTTCCATTCCTTCTCTTCATTCTCTTTCTTCTCCACCTCAGCGGCCTCCCGAAGGCTCTGAGCTTCGAAAGGGTCACACACCTGCGAAATCAAAGGGACAAAATCCGTGGAAGGATCGTCAAGATAAGCGATCAATTCTGAGTCCACTCCTCTTGAAGAAATTGAGCCCGCAGGAAGAAAGGAGAGATTAATTCGGTCACTTACCGTCTCAGGAGCGGCCCCAGAAGGATGATCAGGACCGCTACTTTCAGGGAGTGTGATCGCCATCTTGGCGGTCACATCTTTATATTCATAATTCTTCTTTCTCTTGGCAAGAGGAACAGAAGAGCTTGAACCTTTCCTCTTTTTCTCTTTTGTAGCATCGTGCTTGTCCCCGATATGTTGTCCGATCTTTTCGGCTGGAAACTTCTTCTCTTGAAACCGAGCCTTGATTCCCTCAGAAGAAGCGATCTCATCAGCCCGTGTGGCGACCTAGTTGAGGGCTTCCTTTGACTTATGGTAGTCAATGGTGATAGAGACATCCTGGAGATTCAGCACATGAGGTTCTGAGGAGTTGTCCTACAGAGCAACAACATCAGAGGTCGGCAAGATCGCCTTGCCTTCCACCAAGTCAGGCTTCTTCACCTCCGGGAGAGCGCATATGGTCTTCTTATCCACATCAGATACTGCCGAATGTTTTGAAGCCTTAACCGCTAGTGACTTCTTGGAACTGGCGGTCTCTTTCTTCTTCCCTTTTGGGGAAGCCGCCTTGGGTGATCGCTTTGATATTCGATCCAGAACGCTCACCATTTCAGTTTTCATCCCGGACTCAGAAGTGGTGACTGCTTGAAGAGCAAGCTTGAAGTTCTTTCCAGAAGTTTCTGAATTTCGGATCCCTTAAGCCATATTTATAGTTTCCCTCGCATTTATGGAGGTCGCGGTCTCAGCGGTCAAAGCAAACATTTCCGAAGTTCTAGTGAAACTTAAAAATGTGCGGGGATCATGTTTGCCCGAAAATCCGCGACCTCTCCTCTCCAGTTCAGAATAGACCTTTCCGACGATCTCAGGTTTTGGAGACCACCCAGATCGCCAACCTACCCTCTGGTTCTTTCACCTAAGGCCCGTGCGGACAGGCTCAGTTAAGATCGCCAGACCGGGCGGTCTGGTCCTTTTCTTCTTTTTTGTTATTAACACCCCTTATCTCTGCCCCGACTCTCCTACACCCCGGGCAGCCCGTAATTTTTGGATCTGCCCATTTGGGCAGCCTCCACGTCTATAAATAGAGGGGTAGGGGTACCTGAAAAAGGGACTTTTGGCTTCGAGGCTCCAGCTTACAACCCTGTGTAAGTGGTCTCGAATTCTGTCACTTTTCTATCTCTCCCCCTAGCCTGTTCTAAGCCTCCATCTTGTAACCCCTCTTGAGATTATTTGAAGCAGTTTTTCCCGTCAAAGGTCTCTCTTCTGACATCTTTCGTCTCGAGTAACCTGCAATTTGTAGTTTTCCCTATCTCTCTTTAGTGCGAGTTTTGGAGGTACAATTTTTGTACCAACACTTAACACTTCTTAATTGAATGAAATTAAAGAAAGATATGAAAGATAAATACACTGATTTAAATATTAAAATTTAAGACAAATCAAAATAAATGAAATTGGATAAATGAACAAAGAACTCGAACAAATAAAAGACTAATTGAAAAGAACAAAAATTACAAGAATTTGGAATCTTAATTATTTACATAGTATTATATTTCCTTTTCTTTCAAGGCACTTTTAAATGATTATGCATATGCTACTCACTTTCCTTGTTCACATGTACATGAGTTGAATATGTAAAGTACTCACTTAGTCACATTGTTTATGAATAACCCCGCAGTTCTCTAAATTGTTAGGAAGTAGAAGTTTCCTTAGGTGCACCTAAAAAGGCAAAGAGGACCTACAAAGAGCGATGAAAAGGAGCATAGAATCGAACGGGCTAAGGTATGGGTTAAAATATTTGTTGGAATAGAGTAGGTTGGAGAAAAGCATATGAAGATGTTTAAGAATTTACAGTGTCCAGTATGTAACCAAGTAGATGACTAATAATCTTAAGTCAGTGATGTTTTGTAACTGTATGTTTGTATGGTTGTAATCAAAGCTTTTAATGTAATAAATAGTTTCTATTATGTCTTTTATTTTGTATTCACTGTGCTTACTTCTGTGATGTGTTGCGATGAATGAATTAAAAATGAGCTTAGATACATAATTAATTATAAGGGCTGAAAGTGGGCCTCACAAATGCTACAAGAAGTACCATTTGGATTGTAGAACGCTGGTGTTACTCTTGTATTTCACATTGCAGATATAAGAAAAAAGGAACAAACATAGAAGTTTTGCATTGATGATCTTCCAGTAAAGAGCAAGAACTCTAGGGAACATCTGATAGATCTTGACAAAATTTTTACTACCTTGGGGATGGACAACATTGTTAAGCCTCAGAAGGGGAGTTTCGATGGCAAGTTGAGACATGATGTTTGGTCAACTACTCACTTCAGAAGAATTGAGCCTAATCCAATTAAGGCTAAGGGGATCTTGAAGACAATGAAACCTACTACCATCAAATATATCCAAAAGTGCATGGGAAAGGTACACAATTTATGTCAATTCATCTCAAACATGGAAGAAAGTGCTAGTACTGCAATATATTGATGGAAATGTAAGTTTCAGAACATTAAGGAATGTGATCAAGCCTTAAAAATATTGAAGAAATAATTGTTCACTCCACTATAGAATTAAGTAGAGAAGAAACCCCTCCTCATGCACATAGGAGTAGGGGAGGATGCAGTAAGTATAATACTCATTCAATAAGATAAGAGGAAGAAAGTACCATCCCACTAAATCTTTGAGATTTTCTATGCTATGGAGTTGAGATATCCCATCCAAGAGAAAATGGTGTTAGCATTGAGCATTCTTGATGTAAAGTATTGTCTTTAACTTTGTGGATCACAAACTAGACTGTTCTTCTTCTCCTCAATTTTCATGTTCAATGATGTTGGGGTGAAAGTGTCCCCCTACTCCACACTCACTAGAAAATGAGATGGGGGTGACTATGAGTGGTCAGGTATTTTGTTGTGAGTACTTGGGCTTAGGGGTCGGTGAGTAATTTATGCCGCGAGTACCAAAGCAAGGAGAAAAGGTTACCACATGCGACGATACCATGTTTTGCATAGCGCAAACCTCAGTTGTGATGTTATTGAATGCTGAAAACAGGTTATAATAGTGTTATAAGATGTTAAACATGCTCTCTATTAAGGTACTAGCAAGTTCTATTCTCTAGACGTGCAAGAATTGGGGGAGTTCTTGGTTAAGATTACGATTTACTTAAAACTACTGTTCATGGCATATTAATAATTTTGAGGGGCTCTGTCCATAGGAAACCTCCAAAAAATATGGGTTGCCCGCTTATAAGGTGTGGTAAAAATGATAAGTAGAAAGAGAATTGAGTGGTCCTCGAAACCTCCATAATGCATGGTTGGTGAGTACTCTATGATGGTTGGAGGGTACTCCTCTAGATGTTTGCGAGTAGGTAACTGCTGAGAAGAATGGTCAGCGAGAACTTCTGCTTGTGTGCAGAAAGCAAGCTATCTTCCTAGACATCAACAATGAGTACGCTGGAATTTGGGCAGACATGATCCTTGCATTTTTTTTCAAATCTCATACTGGAGATTTAAAAAAAAAGTCTCGACGAGACCTATTCTGCCATAAATGCTCTCAACACCTATATATAACTCGATTTTCTGGTCAGAATCATCATTTGATGACGTCTTAGTTTCTGCCCACTACAATGCGAGCACTCTAAAAATATATGATGTGCAAGACACTTTCTTTGGCTCATCTTCAAGCTTACCATCTAGAAAGGAAGGCAAAGAAGTCACGGGAGTCCCCAAAGGTTGGAGAATTAGAGGAAGTAAGTACTCCCAAGGTAGTTTTAATGACTTCTCCTGTGATACATATCATAGGATCCTACATCTATGAGGTGAAAACTTTTGTTTCTTGCGATATCGAAGCATAGCCAGTGACTCCTTCCAACATTTTAGATGGTATTTTTAAACCTCATTATTGATGTTACTCCTCCGCAAGGGGACTTCACTGATCTCTTCACTGACATTAGTGGGAGCGACTCCTGAAGCAATGCATAAACTGAATAGTGCCCGACAATGTTCCTGATTTGAAGAAGTGCTCAGATCAATGATAAAAACACTATGTATTTGATGGTTTGCTTAGTTTACATTTGCAGAGATTAAATCATATGTTCAGTTCTTCTCCAATATCACTAAGTCCAAAATCGTCAAGAAGGACTGGACATATCGTTGAATAAACACTTAGACATCGTCGAGATGATACTCAGAGTTAAGCAGAAGGTTCATATCAGCTATCATCGAGATAACATGGACATTCTGATGATATCGTTGTGACATCAGAGTACACATGACGATATCGTCGTAAGAACAAGAAGAATCGAATAAAGTCCAGTATCGTCGTGTCATTCGGAATCACACGATGATATCGCTGTAAGGTCTAAGAAGAGTTAAGTTAAAGTATTTGACAATGTCGACGACATCATCATAAAGAGATCTTGTAGTCGGGATAAGAAAGGAAGCTCTCTTAAGACCTAAGTAAAAGTGCTCGGCTTTGTCGACGACATCGTCGTGAAAAATCCTAGTCGTCGAGAAGGCTAAGGGAGTTCTCTTGAAGACAACTTATGAAAGAAGAATTACTTGTCGTTAGAATGAACAAAACAAGACCGTCGAGAAGATAGAATGGTTTCGAAGACACCATCGAGAAGACAAAATGGTTTTAACGACACCGTCTAGAAGATCAGCTTTATATAGTCGTAAGTGCAAGAGCAGCTGTGATATCTTGTATTGTCGAGATATCATTGTCTGAAGAATATTGAAGAAGACATGAAGATTTGTCCAATTCCAAGATGGATCATCGTAACGGCAAGTTTTGTCGTCGAGATGTTGCAAATATCATTGAGACAGATCAAGACATTTAATCGCGCCGTCTGCATTTAATTTCGCCGTCTGATGGTCCAATCAGCGCGTGCCATTAAGGAATGTGCCTCTAACACTTATAAGACACCCTAGGAGACCGTTAGTTGGCTCCTCAGTCTTATTAAATAGATAAGTGTCTTCCTTAATTAATATGAAGCGATCACAGTAAGAAACCCAGAAAATACGCAAGATCCAATAGAACAGTAAGGCTGCGTTAAGAAGGAATAAGAACTAGAGAACAAAACTTCCTCATCAAGCTTTCTCTAAGTTTCAGTCAAGCAACATCGGCTGATAAGATGTGTTCCAAATTGAAGAAGGGATTGAAGAGAAATCTGTGTTGTCCAAGATATCATCAAAAATATTCTCTTCAAGTCCAAGAAGCCGATCTTCATCAGGCTTGTGATCTTTTTCTCATTCTTTCTCTGTAGGGCTTTTACAAGCCTGAGTTTGTAAGATCTATTTCAGATCTAAGTTATAGGGCTTGAGGGACTAAGCAGTAAGACTTGAGGGCCTTAGTTTGTAGGGCTTGAGGGTCTGAGTTTGTAGGTCTTGAGGGCCTGAGTTGTAGGGCTTGAGGTCCTGAGTTGTAGGGCTTGAGGGCCTGAGATTATAGGGCTCATGGGCCTGAGTTTTGGCAGAGTTTGCGGACTCTAGTTTACTGGTAGATAGGCGCAGAGGGACAGTGGACTACTCAAGACACTCTGTCTTGAGGAACCACTATAAATCCTTGAGTGCTTTCTGTGTTATGTTCTTAATTTCTAAATCCATATACTAAGATCTTCATAGAAATAAGCTCAGAAGAAGGAGGGTCAAGAGATTTTAAAATACCTATGCACCCCCCTCTAGGTGATTTGACAATATCCATAACTAACATAAACTTGTGTGCTTGGAGGAAGATTTTAATAAAACCATATTGCTGGAAGAATATGTCGGGATGGAGATCACCCAAAGAAGAAACAACATGTCGCAAAGTATCCTTTAAAGTTGTCCAAGAAGCTCGGTAAAGGGGGAAGCAAGCCCCCTAAATCAATTGTGGAAGAGTCAAGAGACCAAAAAGAGGTGATGATGGCTGCTTTCCTTACCAAGGAGAAGGCCGATGAGGAGGTGAAGAAGTCTATGAGGTATCATGTCGATCTAGAGCAATAAGAGGCGAAGAATGATGCGAGTGAGCCAGCAAGAAAGGAGGAAGAAGATGCGCTACATGCACGGGTTAATGAAGTAGAGGAGGCAATGAGGAGAGACAAATAAGAATGAGCAAGATGACACCTAGGATGCAAAAAAGGTAGCCGAGTAGAAGGCAAAGAAAACTGCAAAATACGCGGAGGAGAAGAAGAAGAAAAGGGAGAAGTGGAAGTAGAAATTGAAGCCATGGAAGGCGCAAGAGAAAACATTGAGAACTACTATAGAGGTGACTAATAGGACGACTGCAGATGCATCATCAATTATGACTACAAAGGAGGTGGTGCCCGCAGAGGAGGTGGAACCTAGAGTCAAGGCCTCACAAGCCACAACCAAGTCCATGAGGATGAAGGAAGAGGCATATCTCGTTGCTACCGTGACCACTACCACCAAGGTCATGGAGACCCATGCGGAGAAATCCGCAGTTGCCAGGAGTGAGTCAGTACTCATTCAACAGAAAGTACTACCGAGGGAGAAGCGAGTGGAGAACCTGAGGGTGAGCAAGATTGAAAGTAAAACCATCCTTATCTTATTATTATAAGCCTATAGTAAGCATAAAACTCGAGTGCATATGCCCCCGATGAAGAGGACTAGCACCTTCTAGTAGGAAGGAGAGATCGTGATTGTTGAAGAGTTGAAGCGGTGTCACCTTGACAAGGAGATGATTGAGAAGATAACACTCGCAACCAATGATCCTTCTCAGAGGAGGTTATCTCCTCCAGTAAGTAAGATAGTCAAAGATCAGGAAGGAGATTCTCCCTGAGGTTTCTCGAGATTCGGTGAGTACTTCTGGTAAGTGCACAATGTTCTGTCTGCTTATAGGTTCTGCAAATACTTATACTATCACTCACGCTAATCTCTTTTTGTTATACAGCTGCGAGAATTTCCTTGGTGAGTACTCCACGATAATGCTCACTTATGGATGTGAATATATATGATGGATATGGATCAGAGGCTGCATGCTGAGTAAATCTCGTGTCTATCCAACAAATACAAGTACTTGATGGAGAAGCAATCCCAACCTCCCCTTCCCGCGACTTCAGTTCCTCCCAGTACGATGGCCAGTACTCGACCAAAAAGAGATATTGTATGTATCCATTCCCTGGCCGCATAGTTCCATCACCTCAGAGATCAACAAGATCTTCCAATCTTGCAACAGAATGGTGCGGTGGTGCATTTCGTTAGGGGTCCTTACTAGCCTTGCATTTTTTAATGTACGAGCGATTGCTTGAGATTCATGTAACATTTGATTGATGAAAAAGATTATTGTATTCACATTCATATCATATTTTTCTCCTGTATTTTTTCTTATGCTTTGGAATGACTTCTAATTTATTCGCATAACTTTACTTTTTGCACTTGTGTTTTTTTACTTTTGTTCTGTGATGCCTTCAAGAGAATTTGCATAACCTCTAATTATTGTTGGTGAATACTTCTGTCCATCATTTTGACTTTCGATATGTCTACCTTATAAATAGGGTCCTTTGTAGTTCTCATTTCACGCTTTATTAAAAATTTGATGAGGAATCGCTGCTGCGAGTACCCTAGATGGCCGGTAAGAAGAAATCACAAAGGGGAAAGACCTTGTCAAAGAGAACTAGTATAGTGGATGATTATTGAAACATACTTTCAAACCTTCCTTAAGCAACACGAGAAAACTTGCCAGCTTCTGTAGTGCCTAACCTCTTTCGGAAGGAGTCATAACAAAATTTTCATCCACCGATGATCACATTAACTAGATGTCGGAGGGTGAAGTCTCCATCCCTTTTCATAACTTTAATAATGGTTTGTGACTCCCATTATGGTACAAACTCGCTATCGTATTCAACCATTATGGGGCCGTCCCTACTCAAATCATTCCAATCTTTGATCTCATCTCAGATTCTTTTTCCACATACCTTCGGTTGCAGAGGTTATCATGGAGCATGGATATTTTCCAAAATCTCTTTTATTTTAGGTACCGCGAGGACAGAATCCTCTTTTAAAGTGGAACTCGTTTGCGAGTGTTGCATCTTTTCGAACAAGCTTAACTTCTGGGCTGAACATTTTACCTTGTTCAAAGGGGAACTCGGTTCCTTGGTCTGTATGCCGGTAGCGAGAGAGGAGGAGGATTTTGTGATTCTCTCCTTAAAAGAAGGGGAGATTGAGATCACAAATTTCATGTCCAACAAGCCTCTCGATGTTGAGTACGACATGTCTTGCATCGACGAAGTCGCTGACTTTGATCCTTTGAAGGCCGAGAAACAACTTATTTAAGTATTCAATGTTCCTCCTTTATTGCGATCTATAATGATCTTTTGAGGCAACAAAACTTACCTTGCAGAGTCCTCGCTTAGGTGGAAGCTTGCAGAGTTAGGTGACACAAATACACCAACAAGAGGAGCAGGTTGACTCAAGAGGGAAACAAGACCTCGGAAGTGCGAGAAAACGAGCTCTGTACTTAAGAGGGGCTCTCATCCGCGAGAACGAGACATCCCTTTCTAGATGCCGCTGTGTATATCATGGACTCAATTGTTGATCTGTTGATTCTCTTGGATGATGAGAAATAAAGATTTATGTGATCCCATGACTTTATCCAATAGATCTCTTCGAACGCCTTCGAGTTTCAGCACATGTTGTATACAAAGGAGGAGGTTGAAGAGCTCTTGAAGATAGAGTTGGCAGATCTCATGAATGTGGAAACGAGACTCAATATGCAGAGCCTCATTCTCAACCATCATACTGCTACTCAAATATCTCACCTCACAAATAAACTTTTCATTGAAAGGAGGGAGAGGAAATTTTTGCAAGATCAGAATAAGGTTTGGAAATTACTGCAGTTTTGCAAGATCTTTGATTTTTGAGTTTTCTTTTTTGACGAGCGAATACTTCTTTGTTGCAGATACTACTCATTAAAATGCAGAAGATGGAGAATCCATTTTACATGAAAAATTCCAATTACATCAAAGAAATGATGCGGGAATAAAGACTGGCTAGGGATGAGATAATCGAGGAGCTTAAGAAAAAGGGGATGATAAAACTAGAGTTTGTGAATGTAACTTGTGCCACGATCTTCCCAAATGTTGTGGTGGATCCTCTTGAGTCATCAACGAGTAGCCAAGCAGTGAGTGACATCGAGTCCGATGACTTGGCCGTGTATCTTAAAGGGGCAGAGTCCAGCTCCTCAGAGCTGAGTGATTAGCTTCCTCTTTTCCTCTTCTTCTTTGGGGTATTCACAAACAATATCTTTTTGTAGCTCATTGGACAGATAAGTGTAAGTTCAGTGGTCATTATGTACCATTATATGCCACCTTCCTTTTGAGGGATACTGGCTCACCCTCACCACTTTCTTGACACCCAATAGGCAACTTAAATGCCGATCTTGCAAGTACAATGCTTTATTCTTCTTGTCTTTGTCCAACTCCTACTTGTGTTGATCTATGGAAATTTTGACGTTTGAGTTGAATTGCAGACTCCATTTCGCAAAATTCGCACAAGTTTACACCAAAATCACACTTTTTCATACAAACTCTAATTTAGGCAAATGAAATGTCAATTCATAGGTATTTTGGCATTCTGAGCCCAACTGCGAACTCATTTTTTTTAAATTATCATCAGTTCATGCTAAAATTGCACTTTATATGCGAGATCTGATTTCGGCAAATGATTCAACGATTCTTAGGCTTTTCGTTATTCTAAGCCTAACTGCGAACTCCATTTTCTGATATTTGACTTTGTTTGATAATTTAACACCAAATTCTATTATTTCAAGGTCTGTTTATTTGCATTTCTAATTGTGATTACATATTTGTAGGATATTATAGTAGAGCTCTTGAGTGAAACCCAGCTCTTTAATTAACATCTTCATCCAAAGAAACATTTTTTTTGTCTTCATGACCGGTACAAACTTTGTCTTCATAGTCGTCAAAGCAACACTTTTATCATTTCGACTGCCACGAAATGGCTCCCCCATAAATATGATCAGGTATCCAAAGGTTAATCTGATAGAGTCCAAATCTCCAATCATATCGGCATCCTAGTAGCTCTGGCTCACTATATCAAAACCTCAACATCAAATCTGATGTCCCCTGCAAGTACCTCAGAATTCACTACATAAGGATCCAATGTTGTCTCCTAGGATTTGAGAGTAACTTACTAATAGTGTTAACGATATGTGCTATATGAAGGTGAGTGCAAACCATGGCATACATAAGATTATCAACTACAGAATCATTAAGAACCTTCCATATCTCCTCTTTCTCTTTATGTGTGCTCGGGCACTGGTCATATCTAAGTCTGAAGTGAGTCGCAAGAGGCATGCTCATCTTCTTTGCTTAATCCATGCCAACTCATTGTAATACTTTATGGATATATCTCTCATGCAATAGCCATAGTAATCACAACTAGAAAAATGATTTTTAGCCACATGTTTTTTGTCACATGTCAAAAATCATGGCTAAAAGTAAGATTTAGCCATGGTAGTCCAACCCATAGCGAATGATGGAGTATTATCTATGGTTGAATAATTCATGGCCAATAAGAGATTAATAGCTATGGTTAACCAAAATTCATGGCTAAAGAGTTAAGTAATGGCCACCATATAATATCTGTCTATATCAAAAGGAAGCCCTAAGCTCGCGCTCCCATAGCTTAGCCCATAAAACAACTCCCATGTCATCTTTCTCACATATTTTTGCCCCCTAGTCCTCACCGACTGCGATCCCCAACTCTATGTTTCCCTCAAACAACTGTATCCAGTGATCATTTCTCCCATTCATTGATTTACCCATAATAAGATTTGTCTTCGATTTCCTTGTCTCACCCCTCGCCAACAACTGATCTTCATGTCCCCTTCTTATGCTGAACTACAACTTCGTCCACCTTCACCTCTGTTGTCTTTATGTTCAGATAAAAAAAATCTCTTTCTCTCATATTCTTTGATTTTCATCTTGAATATGGTACCCGCAAACTCTAATGGTAAATTACTCTACACATACTCTCCCTCTCTCTTAATCTGCTGTGAATATGGTACCCACAACAGCCTATTCTTTGATTTTCTTCTTCAACTTTCCTATCTCTTCCTCTCCTATCTCTTCTTTTGTTTGATTCTTGAATTATGGTTTATGATTTTCCAGTTAGGGTTCATACAGTTCTTTGGTGGATCTTCATAAATGAGGTCTGAAAGCATATAACTATGATATTTTATTTGGCCATGGAATGATAATTATGTTTAATTATTTATGTCAACACATCATTGAATTATTATGCATTATTCTTGATATTATTCTTTTTAATGGAGCTGTTATATGTACATATTATTATTGCAATGAGTAAAATAAAATTGATAATGAAACACCATGATGCGGTGTTGGCAATAATTATTCTTGAGAGAGATGCTAGTTAATTGTGTGATGATTGAGAAGAAGCTGGAAAAAGGTTCATCAAATTTAAACTAGCGTTGAGTATTGAACTCACTTGAAAAGTGTTGACAAACATTTTTTGATAAATGAGTAGATATATAAAAAATTGGAAGAGTTGTAAGTGATACCCAAATCACACAGATTGCAAAGATGTAAGGTGTGTGAGATGTAAAACTCTGCCCTGCCAAAAGATGAGCATGACTGAGGGGAGTCTTATACCCAGAACATCCATCTTGTGATCGTGCCAACACTCGAGTTAGCAACCACCACAAGATGCCTATTCTTTCAACAATTTCCAATTATCACAGGCCAACCACAATTGCATAAGGAATAATACACATAAGTCCATCACATCAATAGTAAATAGTAGTCCACAAATTAATAATAATAAGGAAGACTATAAAGTCCGTTACATGTCCAAAATGAAATACAATATAGAATAATGTGGAAGATCTCTAAGGTCTCACATCAGTTGTGGGAGGGATCAGAATGTGATGCATCGTAACGTCGGGCTCTATCTCCCTGGCCTAGTGGTCCTCCTGCTCGAGGTGCAACTACTGCGGTTGCACGATTTCCTAAAATGATGTGGTACGACGACGGTTAGTCAAAAAGACTAAGTGGTTTCAGCATCCACTCCCCCGACAACTCCTAGGCACCAGGCGGGAGGAAGGAAAATGGAAAGCTACAATATAAGTAGTATGTATATAAAGAAGCAGGTGACAAGTCAGAGTATAATGTTGTACTATCAATAGTTATTTTATGAGCAGTGGTGTATTTCTATGTATGTAGTAACAAACTAAAGCAACTACTAGCAACATATAAGAAAGCAATCTAAAGAAAATACTAGCATCATATAAGATAAGGAATTAGGTACTAGAATTTACTTAACTTATAAACATGCCCATACAATTTATAAGTTAAGGATCAACAAGTACACAAAGGTAACTAATCAAATAAAAGAGCTGTTGGGAAGATTGACCACATGATTCCTAATTTGAAGAAGGCCTCATGATAACTATAAGCACCTCATGTATTTGATATTCAATTTTAGTTTTGAATTGACAGGTACAACAAAAGTGCATGCTAATGTAAGGTTAGGCTTATAGTTTATCAAATAGTGTTTTGCCTATATAATCTCCCATAGTGCAAAACATATGTTGACTTATGATATAACAATATATTTGACTTGTCACTATCAAGGAAAAGTCACTTGAAGAAGGTCTGGATATGAAGCTGCAAAGATAGCCAACAAGTTGGATTAAGCCTAAGTTGGCTAAGGTAAATATCGACTAGATGATCTAGACGACAAGGATTCTATGTCATCTAGAACACTACTGTATCGTCTAGAAGTTCTCGATGACAGAAAATTGTATGCTTTCTAGATCATTGTTGTATCAGCTAGAAGCTCTCTACGATAAAGTTGTATATTAGTTAGAAGGTTTATATCGACTAGAAGGTTTATATCGACTAGAAGAGCTATATCTACCAGAAGGCCTATATCGGCTAGAAGTCCTATATCGTCTAGAAGATTCTTATATGTGCAAGGCATGGCAATAAAGTCAGATATTATGCCTTAAGTTTTTTTTCATTTTTAGTTACAATATTTAATGCACCAATCAGAGAATTTCTTCTAGAAGGTCTTAATTAATAAATCATTCTTGAGTTATGGTCGTTAGATGACATGTCTATATAAAGGCCCTGAGGGCTCACAATTAAGATAACAATTTTAATTCTAACTTCAAAAACTTTTACGATTCATTTGCATCCTTCTTGAGAACACAATTTCATTGTAGGGAACACCAAGATTTCTCAAGGAAGAGCCCTAAGGTGTTGCTTTTATAAGTTCTCTTATTTATCTTGCAAGATCTTCAGAGCCTGTACAATCAAGAATTGATTCAACATATTGCTCAAACTCTACTCAATAATGTCAATTTTCCATAAAGATTATACGAGTAAGAAGATTATTTTCTGCAAGGAGAGTTATTTAATCTAGATCTTATTTCTCAAGAAGATTATTTGAAGATCTGTTCAAGAAAGAAGAAGCCACTCTGCTGTGCTTCTATAGAAGACTCAAGTCATTCATTTTTTTTATCTTTTTGAGTCTATATTGTAATTCAAATAGTAAACTTATAAAATGATTGTTGTAGGATCTTTTGAGATCTGAGTAGTAGGGCTATTTGAGCCTGGGTGGTAGGATTCTTTTAAGAATCTGAGATTGTTGTAGGGTTACTTATGAATCTGAGTGTAGGATCTTAAAAAGGATCTGAGTGTAGATCTCTTGTTGTAGATATTGAGTTGTAGGGTCATGTTGGCCTGACTGTAAGTCTTGAAGAATAAGACTGAGTTTTGGAGCAGTTTACCTAGTCTAGCATATTGCTAGCTATGTGGTGTGGAGAGAGGACTATCCAAGGCATTCTTGGGGAACCTCTATAAATCATTGTGTGCTTTCTGTGCTTAAATTTTTATCATCTTGTTGAAAATTAGAAAAGGATTTTAAAAAACACCCATCACACTATTCACCCCACCTCTAGGTGTAGTCTAGGTGAACTAAAGTAAAATAACAATTGGTATTAGAGGTATGTTAAGTTCAAACTAGCCTAACAACTATAGAACGTGATCGACTTGGTCTGCTGGAGAAAATTATAAAGAACTTGGATCTATGAAATTACCTATATGCAGAAAGGATATTTTTGCTATATGAAAATAATTGGTGAAGATATTCATGGAGGCATCTAATCCTAGAATTTCCATCACTATAGAGGAAGGACCTTTAATTCCTATGACAACCCATATTAACAATGATGTTCATATTCCTAAGAAATACACATAGATGACTAAAGATGAGATGGTACTTACCACCATGGATAAAAGGGCAAAGAATATCTTGGTCAGTGCTATTGATGATTTTACTTTCTAGAATTTTGTTCACTACAGAACAGCCAAGGAGATGTGGGATTCCTTGGAAGAATATATGGATGGGACATCAAAAGTTAGAGATGATAGAAAGTCTCTTCTAAATCAGGAGTATGAGGGTTTTAGACAAGAGGAAAAGGATTCCATTTCATAGTGTTATGAGAAATTCTTTAAAATTGTGAATGGTCTAAAAACTTATAGAAGGACTAGTTATGACCTTAATGATAAATTTCTTATATCTCTCAACAGGGAGTGGGATATCAAAATCTGTGCCATCAGAGAAATGGGGAATCTAGGCAACATAGAACACTAGAATTTATTTGGGAAACTTCTTTCCCATGAACTTCAGTCGAACACAAGAAAGACTGAAGAAGAAGGCAACAAGTCTCACCACAGAGAAAGATCCGTGGCTCTGAAAGCTGAAAGTTCATAGAAAAATAAGGAGCAAGAGTCTGAAGAATCTGAGACCAGCTCCAATGGATCAGATATATCTGAAGGAGAAATCACTCTATTCTCCAAGAACTTAATAAAGCTCCTAAGAAGAAAAAGGAGGGAAAAAGGAAAATCATCAACTTCCTTCAATCCAAGGAGAAAAACAATCCCCATAAATC
Organism: Dactylorhiza incarnata; assembly: GCA_033032865.1. NCBI lineage: Eukaryota > Viridiplantae > Streptophyta > Magnoliopsida > Asparagales > Orchidaceae > Dactylorhiza > Dactylorhiza incarnata. Next base: position 1,379,563 of record JAWHQI010000086.1, read on the forward strand.
TAAAGGGGATAGATATGACACTAAACACAATAAACATGTTTCTACTGATATTATTTGCTTTGGATGCAGGAAACCAGGGCATATAATTGTTGTTTGTCCTTCTAAAAGGAAGGATAAAAAAATTGATGAGAAGATATTTAATAAAGATAAAAATAATGAAAGGAGCTTCTTGACAAAGAAAAACATGACTCTAAGCCATAAAGAGTCTAGTTCTTCCAGTTCAGAAGAAGAAGAAAATGAACAATTGGCTACTATGGCCATAAGTGATGATAAGCAGGAGGATTCCCTCTCTGCATAGGTAATCATCAAAGTTCCTATTTCAATCACATATTCAGATTCAGATGCAAAACTAGCCTCAGAAAATGAATCTGAAAATGATCTCTTAGAATTGTATGAATAATTACTTGAAGCTTTCAAGAAAAGTAAAAAGTTGTTGATGAATAGTAAATTATATATATTTTTAGTATAGTTCTAATTAAAATTGTAAATTTTCTAGGTAAATTAATGATTAAATTGTTTGTTTCATTATTTTCTTTACTAACTTGGCTTTATTTCTGTTTTGCAGTATTTTGGTTTTTTTTTGTTAGTTCACGCCCCAAGTCACACAGGTGTGTAAACTTAAAACACCAAAATCTCAGCTCTCGGCCAATTTCAGAGCAAGTCAGAAAAATGATTAAGTCATGCCCTCGGTCATGCCCGTGATCGAGGCCGTGTAGAATGTCATGCCCGTGTTCAACTAACTCTTCCAGAAGGCCAACCATCCTGACTTCTCGGGCACACTGCTAGGCCACGCCCCAGGTCACACCCGTGACATGTTGGACATGCCAGTGTTCAGCTACCTCTCCCATCAAACTCTTCCAAGTACATCCAAAAGGCCAACTATTTTGACCCCTCCAACACACTGCTGGTCATGCCCCAGGTCACGCCCGTGACCGAGGGCGTGTAAATCCAAACTTTTACCTATAAATACAGGGATTCAGCTGAGTCCAAGGGTTCACAATTTGTAAATTTTTTTTGAGTGTTTGTGAGTTGCTTTTGTGTGTTTTCTTTGTTCCTTTTTTTGTTTTTATGTTTTTAGTAAATGTAATTTTCTCTCTCCTAGTCTAAGTGTAATCTTCATTTTAGAAATAAAATAGCTTGTTTCCTTAATTTGTTCTTCTTTTCTTTATGTTAGTGTGGGTGTGTATATGAGTTTAATTTTTGGTTTCTTTTAATTTAGTTCTCTTGTGTGTGTGTGTATGAGTTGTGTTTTTTTGCTTTCTTTTAGTTTTGTTTTCCTTATGTTAGTGTGTGTGAGTGTATGAGAGTTAGATTTTTTTTTTGCTAAATTAGTTTGCCTTTATGTGTGTCTGTGTGTGTATGAGGTTTAGTTTTTGTTTTCTTTTAGTTTAGCTTTATTTCTAAAGTAGAGTGTGTGTGTATGAGTTTTAGATTTTGATTTCTTTTTAATTTAGTCATCAATTCAAAGTAGTGTGTGTGTGTGTGTATGAGATAGTTCTTATCTTTCTTTATAACTTAGTTTTCAATTCAAAGTAGAGTGGGTGTGTGTATGCGATAACTTTTGCCTTTTTGTAACTTAGTTTTAAATAAAAGTAGAGTGTGTGAGTGTGCTAATTTAGATTTATTACTTGTCATTTAAATTATTGTAGAGTGTGTGAGTTTTCAATTTAGTGTATTTTTATTTTCTAATTGTCTTTCTTCATTTTTGCTAAATGCACTCGTAATCGCTTAAAACATTATCATGACATCTTTAATCACTAAAGCCGTCCCCATTCTGACGAGTGGCTAATTTCTTTTAGCACTCGATGTTGAAGAGCATAGGGACAAATTAATCATTTTCCAAACTTAAAAATCACTTTCTTTTCTAATTAATTAACGGGCTTAAGATTTACCCGAGAAAAATGTTAAGTGGAACCATATAATCGATTTGTGGTTTTCATTTCCGTTTCTGTACACTAGTTAGCCGAGAGGCTCATGGGTATGGATTGATCGCTCGTGAGTAAAGAGAATTACGCACTACCCTCGAGAGAGGATAACGTAAGTCTCCCAAATTAGAATAAAAACCCAATAGCGGGGTTCACGACATAAAGCAAGTATTAAGGAGATTCGATTAAAGAATGAGAGTTAGGTCGAATATTCTTAATCTAAGGTGGAGGCATTCCTCGAGAGAGGTGCATTCATACTTATGGAATCTCCATGGCCAAGTTGTTTTAATTAATTGAAAAATAAGATTTTTTACTTCTAAAAAACTATTTTCGTCTCAAGGTAATTCGACATCGGGGGCTATTCTTTCATCGTGTTCAAACCCTAATTATATTATCACTATCACTCTCTAAAAATTAAAACCAAATCAACATCTTTTTCTGATAAAATAATAGTTCATTCCTTACACGTAAAAATAATCAACGCGATCCGTGGAAAAATATGACCTTGATATTCTCTAAAAATATCCTATACTATACGCGATAAGGTATACTTGCCTTCATCGAACATTAGTTTGGATAAATTTCCAAAAGCTTTCAAAGCACTAAATTAATCATCAGCTATGCAAGGCTCAGGATCAAGAGATAAACACTCTTGAAGCTAGCAAATCTGCACTACTTGAGAAGGTTGAAAAACTGACTCAGGAAAATTCAGACTTTATCAAGCGTAATCAAGACTTCATAGCAAGTTCCAATACTGAATTAATAGATAAGTTTGGAAAAGTACTTAGAACCTTGGTAGAAAGCAAAGAGCTGTGCAAGGCTCAAGTAAAAGAGATTGAATCTCTAAAGAAAAATGGAGATCAATCTAATGCCCTAATATTAAGGGACAAAATTTATTTGGAATTAGAGAACAAGCTTCTCATTGAGAGAAAACTAGTTGCAAGCTTTGCTAATCCCAAAACAATTCTTCCATTAATTGATGGGTTTTCTCTTATTCATAAAGAAGGTATATGATACCTTAAAGAGGATAATAAGGTAAATCCTGTCAATAAGAAGATCAACTTTAGAAAGGTAATTCTACCCTCCAACAAGTATGATCAAGAGTCCATCTATGGAGATTTTTCAAATGAATGTTCCACAAGTGGAACAAAGGATGTGAACAATGGGAAGAGTGCCCGTAAGGCAACTCATAAAGAGATTGTGATGAAAAATAACGGACCTCTTGTAATTGGTGCCAACACTATCACCAAAAGAAAAACGAAGCCACCTATAAAGTGGACTGCAACTAAAGGCAAGGCAGTGGCTGTGCAATCCAAGATCAATTCTAGACACAATCACATGATGTGCAAGGAAAAACATGCAGTCTCCTTCAGATATCCATCTGTTCAGCAAAATCATCAAATATTTGTTATGAGCAAAAAGAAGAAGTATAATAAGTTTGAATGTTGGTGTTGTGACAAGATTGACCACTTTTCCATAGACTGTTGGTTCAATCCAACAGTCCTTAGGGTAATTAATGTAAAGTTATCATTCAACCTTGTTAGAATTCATCCTGCACATCAACTTGGAAATAGATCAAGCATGATTTTTAACACTAACTAGAATCTAGGACCCAACTAAGTTTGGGTGCTTAAGAAGAAATGATTTATTTCTGCAGGTATGTCCAAAGACCAACCACACTCCTATCTGGTACTTCGACAGTGGATGTTCCAAACATATGACTGAAATAAGAAGCCTATTAAAGGAATATATCTATGTTGATGATGGTCCAAAAGTTATTTTTAGAGGATCTGACAGAAGAAAAATAAAAGGTTATGGTAAGATCTCCAATGACATAATAACCATCACAACAGTAGCTTATATGGAAGGATTGCAACACAATATGATAAGCATAAGTCAACTAAGTGATTTTGGCTATGTGATTGAGTTCCACAAGAATAAATGTTTAAACAAGAAATCTAAAGACTCAGAAATTATTCTGACTGGCATTAGGAGTGGAAATATCTATTGTCTTAATTTTTTATGTTCTAATTCTCCAATTTGTCTTATAGCTAAGAATAGAGCATCCCTTTGTGTGCAACAACACAAGAGATTGGCTCATATTAACTATAAGACAATTAATAGGCTTTTATCAGAAAACTTAGTTAGAGCAGGTCCCAAGTAGAATTGTGCTCAAGAAAGTCCTTGTCATGCATGTCAAATAGGCAAGCAAACAAAGGCTTCCATCAAATTAGTTGGAGTAAAATATTCCACTAGGTGTTTATACATGCTGCACATGGACTTGTTTGGTCCATTGTTAGTTCATAGCTTAGGAGGAAAAGTCTACACACATGTGATCATTAATGATTACTCTAGATTTGTTTGGGTGTTCTTTCTAAAACACAATTCAGATACACTAGACATATTCATTACATTTATTAAGAAAAATTCAAAATGAAATAAACTATATTGTGGTTAAAATCAGAAGCGACCATGGTATATAATTTCAGTCAGGTGCTATGACCAAATTTTGTGATAGTCTAAGCATCTTTCAGGAGTTTTCCTCTCCAAGAACTCCACAATAAAATGGGGTTGTAGAGAGGAAGAATAGAACACTTGTTGAAGTAGGTAGAACTATGCTGAGTGATTCTTCACTACCAGAATATTTCTGGGCTGAGACAGTCAACACAGCATTTCATGTGCAAATAGAGCTTTGATCAACAAAAATCACAATAAGACTCCCAATGAGCTTTTGAAAGGCAGAAAACCAACCTTGGCCTACTTCAAAATATTTGGAAGAAAGTGCTATGTGTTGAACAATGGAAAGCACCATCTAACCAAGTTTACTGAAAAATCCTATGAAGGCATTTTTGTAGGATACAATCTTCATAACAAAGCTTATAGGATTTATAATACTAAAACTAAGTTGGTTGAAGAATCAATATATGTTATCTTTGATGAAGCTAACATGTTACTTGAGAATTCTCCAAGGTGTCCAGATGCAGGTACAAGCTCAAAGCTTAAGAATTTGAAGATTGCTGACATTGAAGAAGTACAAGAAGTGATCTCTTTTGATCTTATCAGTATTATAGAAGAAGATGAAGAATAAGACGTAAATACTGAAGTAAAAGTTATTCAACTTACTAAAGAAGCAGTATCTGAAAGGAATAGAAGATTAGCTATTGCCGCCAAGTTCCATAGAGATCACTCACAAGATCAAATCATTGGGGTCATCAATCATGGAATTTAAACGAGAAGTAGCACCATGAATGAGTCTCTCTACTTGAGGTTCCTTTCACAAGTGGAGCAAAAGAAGTTTGAAGAAGCCAATTCAGATCCATTCTGGATTCTGGCTATGCAAGAGGAATTGAACCAATTCCAAAGATGCAAAGTATGGAATTTGGTTCCCAAACCCAAGGGACACAACATAATTGGAACAAAATGGGTTTTCAGAAATAAAATGGATGAACAAGGAGTGATTATAATGAATAAAGCAAGGCTGGTTGCAAAGAGCTATAGACAAGAAAAAGACATAGACTTTGACCAGACCTTTGCTCCAGTAGCATGATTGGAGGCCATCAGGTTATTTCTGGCATATGCAGCCTATGAAGGCTTTAAGGTATATCAAATGGATGTGAAATATGTTTTCCTCAATGGAGACTTAAAAGTGAAAGTACATGTAGAACAACCACCAGGTTTTGTAAACTCAACTTATCCCAATCACTTTTTTTTATCTTAAGAAAGCTCTATATATTCTTAAACAAAGACCTAGAGCTTTGGTATTTGACTCTATCTACCTTTCTCATTGAAAATAAGTTTTCAAGGGGAAAGATAGATAAGATATTATTCCTAAGGGAAGTTAAAGGCAAGGCCTTGCTAGTCTAGATATATGTTGATGATATAATCTTTGGATCTACAGATGATCACCTTTGTAAAAGGTTTTCCAAGCTTATGTAAGGGAAATTTGAAATGAGCAGCATGGGAGAGCTGAAATACTTCTTAGGTCTCCAAGTGAAGCAATCTCAGGATGGTATATTCATTTCTCAGACCAAGTTCACAAAAGAGTTCATAAAGAAGTTTGGAATGGAGAGTGCAACCTCAATGAGGACTCCAATGAGGTCCAATGTGTCCCTGGACAAGGATGAGAAAGGGAAACCTTTTGATGAGACCATGTATAGATGCTTCATTGGATCTCTGCTCTACCTAACTCCTAGTAGACCAGACATTATGTTTGCAACATGTGTTTGTGCTAGATATCAAGTGAATCCTAAGGACTCTCACTATACTTCTACCAAGAGGAGTTTGAGATACCTCAAGGGTACACATTATCTTGGTTTATGGTACCCTATGAGTAATGATTTTGAACTAACAGGTTTCTTAGATGCAGAATTTGCAGGATGTAAGGAAGATAGGAAAGCACTTCAGGGATATGCTAATTTCTTGGATGATGACTTTTCTCATGGAGTAGTAAAAGGCAAACAAATGTTGTTATATCAACTACAGAGTCAGAGTATATCTCTGCTGGAAGTTGTTGTGCTCAATTACTTTGGATTCAATATCAGCTAGAGTACTACAACCTATTTATAAGGAAGACTTTATTGCATTGTGATTCCTCAAGTGCCATATAAATTGCCCAGACATTGAATTTTTTCATGAAGGCTGCTTATGATGTGGATCATATAACCCAACAACTGAAAATAACACATAAAGGGCTTGAATATATCATAGGAAATCAAGTTGCTACATCTGAAAATCTCCAGAATGCATTCACTTATACTGACAAAAACATGACAGAGCATAAGATGAACATCCTTGAAAGATTTGACTTTTGTAGCCAATTGCTTGATTAACACCTGCTAGAAACAAAACATCATATCACTAAAGGTGTGAGCATGCTCAGAGATAAAATCTCTGACCTTCCGGACAACATCTGCCAGTATGTATCTGAAGATGTCAGAAAGGGGGAGGAAGTCATTATACAACAAGGTGCTGATCAAGCTGTTTGGGTCTCAAATTCTACAAGGCTTGCCTTGAATCTTCCTCTGTTGAATTTTGTTTCAGATCCTGCTCATCCTGCTGAGTCATCTCACACAAGAAAGGAAATAACACCTGAGGAAGAGAAGTTGGCCAAGAAGAGGAGAAGGGAGGAAATAAAAAAAAACTAACGAGTTATAAAGAATGGAGCCCAAAATCTAAGTCCATCATATTGTATACATGGAATTAGTTTGGCAGTCAAGGTATAAATATCTCAAGATATTATAGCACTGTGGAATGGAGCAAGCATGAAGAACAAGAGAGAAAGAGGAGGATTCAGATGAAGAACAATCCTAATGGACCTCCTCCTCCTCCCAGATATATCCCTAAACCACTAGGCTATGCTGACAGGAAACAGAGAAAAGCTGATGGAGATAGTGATTAGAAATCAAGTCATAATTAAGAAAAGGATTGAAACTCTTGGGTTTATGATGTTCTTATTAAACTCACTAATGTAAACATTGTTCTGATTTAATATAAAATGAAATGTTTACTTTATGTTTTGTGTCAATTCTGTTTATTATAATGGATATGTGTCTATTGTTATATAAGATTCTGACTTCTTCAAATCGGGGGAGATTGTTGGGAATATTGACTACAAGATTCTTTATTTGAAGAAGGCATCATGATAACAATAAGCACATCATGTATTTGATATTCTATTTTAGTTTTGAATTGACAGGTACAAAAAAAGTGCATGACTAATGTAGGGTTTGACTTATAGTCTATCAAGCTGTGTTTTTCCTATATAAACCCATCATAGTGCAAAACATAAGTTGACTTATGATCTAACACTATATTAGACTTATCACTATCAAGGAAAAGTCACTTGAATAAGGTCTGGATATGAAGCTGCAAAGATATCCAATAGGTTGGATTAAGCCTAAAGTTGGCTAAGGTAAATATCAGCTAGATGATCTAGACAATAAGGCTTTTATGTTGTCTAGAACTCTGCTGTATCAGCTAGATGTTCTCGATGATAGAAAATTGTATGCTTTCACTATCAATATTGTAATGGATAGAAGCTCTCTACGATAAAGTTGTACGTCGATTAGAAGGTTTATATTGACTAGAAGGTTTATATCAACTAGATGAGTTTATATCGACCAAAAGGCTTATATGTGCAAGACATGAGAATAAAGTCAGATATTATGCCTTAAGTTTATTTTCATTTTCAGTTACAATATTTAATGCACCAATCAGAGAATTTCTTCCAGAAGGTCTTAATTAATAAATCATTCTTGATTTATAGCTCTTAGCTGATGAGTCTATATAAAGGCCCTGAGGGCTCACAATTAAGACAACAATTTTAATTCTAACTTTAAAAACTTTTATGATTCATCTGCATCCTTCTCGAGAACACAATTTCATCGGAGGGAGCACCAAGATTTCTCATTGAAAAATCCTAAGGTGCTGCTTTTATAAGTTCTCATGTTTATCTTGCAAGATCTTCAGAGCCTGTACAATTAAGAATTGATTCAGCATATTGCTCAAACTCTACTCAGCAATTTCAAGTCTTCATGAAGATTATCTGAGTAAGAAGATTATTTTCAGCAAGAAGAGTAATTTGATCTAGATCTTATTTCTCAAGAAGATTATTTGAAGATCTGTTCAAGAAAGAAGATGTCACTCTAATGTGCTTCTACAGAAGACTCAAGTCATTCATCTCTCTATCTTTTTGAATCTATATTGCAATGCTAACAGTAAACTTATAAAATGATTCTTGTAGGATTTTTTGAGATCTGAGTGGTAGGGCTGTTTGACCCTGAGTGGTAGGATTCTTTTGAGAATATGAGATTACTATAGGGTTCCTTATGGACCTAAGTGTAGGATATTGAAAAGGATCTGAGGGTAGATCTCTTGTTGTAGAGATTGAGTTATAGAGTCATGGTGGCCTGAGTGTAAGTCTTAAAGAATAAGACTGAGTTTTGGAGGAGTTTACCTAGTTTAGCATATTGCTAGATAGGTGGTGTAGAGAGAGGAATACCCAAGGCATTCTTGGGGAACCTCTATAAATCATTGTGTGCTTTTTGTGCTTGAATTTTTATCATCTTGCTGAAAATAATCTTCTTATAAGGATCTGTAAGTATAAAAAGGTACCTCATTATATAAAAGGGCCCATACTAATTTATATGATGAGGATCTGTTTAATGCGGTGGTATAAATAAAATGTGATGCCATGAATGGTGTATAATGACTCACCAATGATTTACCCACATACACGACTCTATATCAACATAGACCTTTAGTTCCCACTTTTCGAGTGTATATAACCTCTTAGGCACCTCCCACCGTGGTCAAACAGAGGTAGTGGAATGGGATCCTCCACTACTATATGGGTATGCACACTACCAGACTTAGGCCTTACGCACACCTCTACGCGTGAGCGCTGCGGAGACACTGCGTACTCTTGCTCAGCTCTAACCAATTTAGTGATCCAAAGCAAAGAGAAGGGTCATTGAGGAATCATCACCAAGACACTAGCTGAGCTATCCCATGAGACCTCAATCCTCCAGCTACAGTTTACGATTCACATCTGCCTGTGTGACAACCGGTCAAGCACCATAAACCCACCACAAGTAACACCATCTACTAGGCTCCATATGCATATGTGTATACCAACACACCCAAACCCATATAAATCCCGATATAACCATATCTTTCATCACAACAAGACCCACTATCACTGATCTAGAGTTTACATCACCCTATTGCTCTAGGTCCCAACTCAAGTGTAGGGGAGTATAACATATGGGTAATATATTCTTGATCCGAAGGATTACTCATGGTACTCTATAGAAAATCCAAGATTGTTGTTCCCTCTATTAACCCTAACATTTTTACTGAATATCAATCCTAGCGTGGTTATATTGCTGTAAAAATTTGTAGAATTGATTTAGCCATCTTGATATATTAATTCAATTAATATCCTTATGTGACAAATAATTGAAATAAATTCAAAATTTATAGAACTTGTGTTCAAAAATTCCACAAATATTTTGGGGCCTTCCCTAATGTTGTCCCACTATCATGTATCATTTTTTTCCAGATCATTTTGATGAGCATACCGAGAAATATTCAAGATCTAAGTTTATTTGTTAAGTGCACACCAAGCATGCTTTACATTTCTAGGTCAAGTCAATTAGGGTGTCATATACTCCATTCCACCAAACCAAGTGTTCCTAGTTTTATACCAGAGGCCTAACATGGTGTAAAGATGAGACTACAAATTTTTGGGTATTTTTACAAAGTGTTTTAACCATGATAATTTCATTATTTTACTAGTATGTCAATGATTAAGTTTAATTCCAAACTTATGATAATTTGCTCCAAAATTTCTACAACCTTCCCTAATGTTGTCCTATTGTCATGTATTAATTTTCAGATTATTTTGATTAGTATGCAGAAAAACATTCAAGGTCTAAGCACTACTAGAAAAATGAGTTTTATCTACACTTTTTTTGCTACGGGTTAAAAGTCATGGATAATAAGTAAGTATTAGCTATGACAGTCAAACTTGTAGCTAAATAATTCATGGCTAATAAGAGATTAATAACCACAATTGACAAAGATTCGTGGAAAATAAGATATTAATAGCCACGATTAATCAAAATCCATGGCTAAAGTTTAGTATTGTTTGCGGCCGTGGAAAAAGAGAGCCCTAACACCGCGCTCCATTACTTAGTCCCTATGAAATAACTCATTTCTCCCGCATCGAATTTTTGGCATATTTTGGCTCCCCTCTCATCACCGCCGACTTCGATCCTCCAACATCCTCGATGTTTCCTCCATCTCCTTCGTCGCTGATTTCGACTCTCAACCCCAAGCCGATTGTGAGCCCCCAACATCCAAACACTCCATGTTTTCCTTAAATGACCATATTCAGTAATCCACTATCCCATTTATTCATTTACCCAGAATAAGATTTGGCTTGGATTTCCTCGGCTCCGCACTGTCGGCCGATGAACTTTTGATTGCGCAGTCTCTCTTCGATATGTTTTCTCTTTTTTTCCCTCATATCACTCCTTGATGCTTATGGAGATTACATAATCAGTGATTTTGAATTTATTTTAATTAGGATCTCTCTGGGGTTGGTCTCTTTCTTTGGGTGTGTAGAAGAGAAGGACTTGTACAGGATCAAAGGTTTCTTTTTTGTGCTCTTCTGATTTTATGGGCATTAGTTGAATCTTAAGTTGATGGATTGATTTTTAGAGATAGTGCACGCCTCAAGAATTTCTAAAAGATTGATTGATATTCCTAAATATTTCTAAAAGACTAGATCTCCACTTGTCGAGAGGGTGGTCACCCGAATGCGTATACTTGGGTGTGCATACATATAAAAAATAAAAGCATATATCTGAGCTTATTGTTGTCTTACAGGCTGCAGAGCCTGGGGCCATTAAGCCTGTACTGCCATGCCTCAGGTGGAGTTGAAGAAGGTATTATCCCAGATTCATCTCTCCTATTTTGAAGCTTTATGAGTCGCCAAATTTTTGGAAGAGTGATTGTTTATGTTTTTCCTTTCTAAATTGCGGAGAGCATTGTCAATCATGCCATCGACAAAGTTGAAGCAAATGAGAGACTCTCTACTGTCTCTCAAACAGAACCACAAAGTAAAACTATCAAGTTTATCTTTATTACAAAAGCAATTTCTAGTAATCTGCTGGTTTTTTATTTTAGAAACTTAGTAGCCTTTTTTGTTGTCTGCAAAAATATATCACTATAGGATGATATTTGGTATAAATTAGATGATTGTATAATTTGTCTTGCAAAAAAATTGTTGCTTCGTTTGGCCAAGCACGAGTCATTTGGTAAAAAGAGTGGACATTATATAATACCTGAGAATATGTGAATTATTTTATTTTGATAATAATAATATTCTAACATGTTGTTTAAGCCTGATTGCTGTGTTGAGTTGGGGGTACAAATGTTTGACTTTATGTTGTATGATGAATCCACATACCGCATATTTTTTTAAGATTCATATTGACACAATTTCAAACTGTAAATATTTTTCCAAATGACGTCAACTGCGTCAAAGTTCTCCTTCAGCATTTTGATTCAGTATCAGGAAAAATACACATTTTTAAATAAAAATGGCCATGCATATGATTTTGTGTGAGTTTGCTGAAGTTTTGGATCTCCTTTAGCATGTTTTGATTGATGAATATTCTTGATTTATCTGCTCTCGATGTTAATAGATGAGCAAAGGAGTTAGTTAAACTTAAAATTATGAAAATTGGATTAGAATTCAATGTTTTATAATAAAACTAAAGTGGTGAAAGAGAGCATATTTTGAACTTCATTTATAGATTACTTTTGCATAATTAAATTGTTTTACTCATTATACACATGATATTGATGTTTTCTTGCTTTTGAATAGGAAACCCCCTTTTGTTCAAATAAACTTGCCTCCACACCTTGAAATCTCTCCCAGCAGAGTGATATTCAACATTGATGATCATATGGTTATATGTAGTAATGAAAATTAATGAATGTAGAATATTAATGAAAATAATATGCTCAAGTTAAGGAATTTGACCTATGAGTTAATTGAGATTGTTGAATAGAATACCTTTTTTATTAGATGGCTAGGAATTTATGTGATTCAATTTTTAGTCGATCGAGCCGTTGCTCAATATCAGCTCATAGGTTTTAATAATTTCTTGCTGCTTCAAGTATTTGTCAGAACCAGAAGTAAATTCATCAGGTGGAATTAGGTGGACAAATTACGCATGATACTTACTTTTCAAATTCAAACCAGAGTTTTTTTTAATATTTCAGGTATCACAAATAATTTTGGTCGTCCCCTTCTCATCCACGCATTCTTTTAACTCATTCTCACATTGGACGTAACTGTTATTGTATCTGTTGGTTGAATTGGCCTCATATTTTCAACCGAGCCTTTATTTATATTATTTTCTCTAATTGGAGCAGTGATTAGTTCATTTTCTTGTCAGGATGTTTTGGAACAAATATGGTATTGAGATGAGGCATTCATGATCAAATCCTCCACAAGATCAAATCCTCGTCAAGAATGTTGGTGATCATTTCCTCCTCAAGATCAAACCGAAGTGGGGGATATTGAGGATCAAATGGGTTGAGAATTTGAGATCCTAGTATTTGTTTGTTGCTAATACTATTTGTCATGGGCAATCAGTGGCTACAAACCTTTCTCCACGCGAACTTTAGCCACAAATTTTTCCTGTGGCTAGACCGTGACAAAAGATCTTTAGCCATGGTTTTAGACTTTTGGCCATGGAAAATTGCTCTGGCCAAAATCATTTTTCTTGTAGTGAAGTTTTTGCTAAATGCACACCAAGCATACATGTACATAAAACATTTAGGATGTCATAGTTTCCATTCCACCAGACTAAGTGTCCAAAATTTCTTCCAGAGGTCCAACATGGTATAAGGATGAGACTACAAATTTTTGGATATTTTACAAAGTGTTTTATCCATAATAATTTCATTAATTTATTAGTGTGAATAAATTAAAATTTTCCTTAAAACTTATAAAAATTATACTCCAAAAATTATAAAAAAATTTGGAGTATTCCTTGAGGTCATGATGCTTACAGGTGTCAAATTTCATAGTATTTGGGTGAGAAATCAGTGATCTACCCAAGATCCAAATTTTTTCTATAAGTACCCCATGTATGCATGTGTATTTTCTAGTTCAAAACATTCAAAGTGACATATATCAAAATTAACTAAGCAAAATGTCCCAAATATTTTACCACTGACCATAAGTTGTCTAACAGTGATGCTACAGGAAATTGGGCATTTTTTCAAGTTAGTTTACCCCAATTTACTTCATTAATACATTTGTGTGACAAATATTAAATACTTCCACAAACTTAGGAATTATATGCTCAAAAAATTCTACAAAATTTTGGAGGCTAGCCCAAACTTAGGTCATTTGGGCAAGGAACCAGAGGGGAGTACCAATTGCAGATTCCTAGCCCAAATGTTCTAACATTTTTACCACATACCACATATGGCCTAAGGTTGGATCTACAAAGTTTTGGTCATTTTTCAGGTTGATTTTTCCCAAAATATTTCATTAATATCACTAGTGTATTAAATCCAAATAATCTCATTTTACTCTATAACAATGTTCACCAAAAATTCCAAAACTCACAGAGAGGGTGTATTTGGTCATGTAACATGCATGCATAAAATTTCATAGTCATCCAAATTATATACACAATTAAATACACAAAATATGATTTCTATACTTAGTGTGACAGGGTGTATAACAGGGATATCAGGTGCTATAGAGCACCCCAGAGAATGTGCCACAACTTTTTGGAAAGCCCAGACCAAGGATATAACTTTTATGTTGAGCCCAAGGTCTCGATCACAGTGGATAATGCCCAAAATCAGGCTTGAAATTGGCTGGTCAAGTGTGACAAAATGAATATAAATCACTTTAATACAAGGTTTGCATTTAGCAGATCCATCACAAATCTTAAAGGAATTTGGATGGGATCGGGTTGTCTTCAACCTCCAGCCAACAACTGTGATGATCCCGTCTTGGAGCTCATTCAAAGAGGAATTCTCGACCGCCTGAAATCCTCCACTGCCAGCTACCATCACCTTCGACGTGAAGAGGGTCGTCGATGGGTGGTGGTTCGGCATCCAGGGGTGGCCGGAATCACATTCTCGAGCATGGACATTTCCTCTTGGAATCCTCCATGTATCTCAATGTATTCAAGCTCGAATCTCTTCCTAAAGGATCTTGGGGCTAGCACCAATGGAGAAGAGCAGAAACTCACCTCAAATTGAGCTATAGTTTGGGTATTTGTTTGTGGAGGCATTATGGTGGAGGCTTCAGGCGACCCTGCTCTCGACTATGTTCCTGAGCTTGGAAGGGTTGGCTTGGCTATTTAGAGGATGAGGGAGGAAATAGGATGCCACCTCAGAGCAAGGGGGAGGGTGAATGGAGGAGTTCCATTAAGGAGGCATCGACCATGGTATTGGGAGCTTCCCCGTGGCTCCACTAGTCCTCTATGCATTGGGGAAAATGGTTGGAATTACTATGGGGAGTAATTCCATCAGCTTGGGAGTTGAATTGGTGCTGCCATGTGGCGTCCCATCCATAAATTCATCCTTGTGTCTTATGGGAGCTTGGTCAAAAGACCAAGATGACCCTTGCATGATGCCTAGAAGCAAAACCAGGAGTTATCTGAGGTCTTTGACTCCTAAACTCTAGAATGGGCCATTGGTTATAGGCCAAGCCCAATAAAAATTGATTTTGGGCTTTAAGGGGCAATTTTAGGGCCTTTTGACCATAGTTGACTTTGGGTTGAGTTTTGGTCAACTTGATGAGGTGTCTGGTCCCACTCGGTGGCCATAGGTCCCATGCCACCACAGGAAGTGTACTGAGCCATGGCGGGGTCAATTTGACCATTGAAAACTAGTTGGGCTCAATTGGGGCTAAATAGGCTTGGTTGACCCAAAGTTGACTTTGATCAAAATTGAAGATTTAGGTGGCCCATTCATGTTGAACATGACCCAAACGACCTATCCTTGTGATTAAGAGATTAAGGTGGGTCAATTTGACCTCTTGATGTTCAAGTGGAGTATATTTAGGCTATGTTGACCTAGTTTGACTATGGGTTCACAAGGTTGGTTCACCAAGTCTATTGGGGCTCTAGACCCATCACCTAGCCCTAGCTAGCACAATGTGACACATGTCACTCTAAGGGGGGGAGGTCTAATTCTAAGTGGGATGTTACATGTGATATCAGAAATGAATTTAGCTTGAGGTATATGCGCATGTAGTTGTTGTATGTTGAGGGGAAATAAGAGATGATGATTTAGGAGTGGGTGCCAAAGATGCATGCATGCTTATGCATATGAGATTTGTCAACTAAGGAATGAATATTAATGTTGTATGTGGATATTAAATATTTTTGAAAGAGATGCATGTTAATTGTGTGATGATTAAGAAGAAGATGACATAGGTTCATCAAATTTAAATTAGGCTGAGCATCAAACTCACTTGAAGTGTCGGAGAAACAATTTTTGATAAACAAGTAGATATATCAAACAACTTTTGATGAGTTGTAAGTGATGATGTTGGTTAATGAGTGATAATAAAATCACATACATATCATATATGTAGGTGTGTGAGATATAAAAATTATCTTAGCTTTAGGAATGAGTGCATGTAGTTGCATGGTGACGGACAAGTAGTGATGATGATTGAGTAGTTAATGTGGGATTCACTGGTAGGTATGTTGGAGAAAACTTAAAATAATAATGGTTGTTCAAAAATTCATGATCAGATGTACGTGAGAATATCCTAGGGACACCACATATGTGACCTTCATTCTACTACAAATAGATCAACCACACAAATTATATAGAACACATCACAACTATGGAACTTAAATGTTTTCTATGAATGTGTTTTTATTTCTATGAAACTCATTAATAATTTATATACTGCATTTTGTTTATGATAAAGGTTACTATTTATTGCTATCTCTATTGCAATTGCATGATGGTAATGCTCTTTCAACTCAACATTTTCATCGTTGATCTATGATGATTGTTCGATTTGTTATTTTAGCGTGGTGAATCATAGATAATGTCATCGATGCTTGCTAGAAAGGTGATTCCATCAACTGCTTTTTTATTTCAATAATCCATTCCTTGTAGCTTAGGTAAGGAGATTTGGTGCATCTTGTCAGTGGACTAGGGAAAGTTTCACCCTTGATGAACAACTAAGTCGCAAGAAAAAATTTAATATCATTTTTTGGATTTCTAAAATTGTTGCAGGGGTTGTAACATTTGCATTTGTTATACTTCATGAGAAGGGCATGCTATATCAAGGTAATACCAACATACAACATTAAATACATCATTATCAATTGAAAATCTCCAAATGAAAATAATATAATGATCCAAAAATTCGGTCGTAGTCATATTGATACTTTCCAAACAAAACTCTATAAGTGTAGATTAAAACAATATATGCACACATGTTTATCAAATAAGAAGCTATTAAATGACCTACACAACACTTAAGATGTGATCTTGCTTGAAATATTAGATCTCATTGTTAAATTTTTTGATTTGAATCGTTTAGGAGTAAGCAGGAGTTGCATCAACTGAGTTATAGCCAAACAACCACAATGCCAAACAGCAACACAATAGACTTTATTGAATCACAAAACTTCATTACATTTCGAGACATACATGGCGAGACATGATTTATAAGAATCATGAAGGAGAGAAGAACAAAATACACCACAAACAAATCTGGCAACCTGACAAGCAGAGACCGCACAGATCGCTGCACTCCAGAGACCGCCCAGCTTGACCTGAGATCGCACAAAAAGAATACAGGCAAGATGACCTGCACACAACTCAGATTGACTAACCACAAGAGGTCGCCTGATCGTCGAGCTCGCTGTGAACAGCACAAGAACAAAATAAACCAGTTCTCAGACAAGCCGCTGCTGAACTGTTTATTCAAGCCACTGGGAAATCCCCAAGGAAGGAGACCGCAACCTGCTGATCGCAAACCCGCGAACACAACAAACAGTTAACTCGCTTCCGAGACCGCCCGACCTCAAAGTTGAGACCGCACAAAATAACCCAGGCTCTAGTTCTTATAGTTCTCGTTCTGAATGACGGGCCCTACACCCCTATTTATAGGCGAGCAGATGGATGTCGTCACCGCCGCAAGAGAGATACAGTAACCACCCATCAGATCGCGAGCGGTAGAGCAGACCGCGCGATTACACCACTTGGACAACATCCTGTCCAAGACCGCAAATCAGCAGCAGACCGCGCACAAGCCGCACGGACACAGAACACTCCTCCCTTAGACCACCAAGAGAAATCCAAGAACTTTTGGCCGACTTCAGACAAGTCGCCGATCACCCAGCATAAGCCTCCTGGTCACAGCGGTCACTCAAGAACAGACCGCCCGGTCTTCTACAAAGAAGATAGACTAACTAAGCAGAGCAGACCAAAAGAGACCGGAACATACAAGAACAAATCGGCCATCACAGCAGACCGCCAGAGCCAGACCGCCAGAGCACCAACACAGAGACCACGCAGTCTCTGCGATCACCAATAAACAGATCGCCGGCCATCTTCCACTTCACTTCAATAATTTCAACACTCCCCCTTGAAGTGGGAAGTGGAAACTAGCCCAAGTAAACTCGGCAACCGAGTAAACGTCCCTTTGCCAGCGGCTTTGTGAAGATGTCTGCAATATTGTCCGCACTTTGAACATGCTCGACCATAAGAGATCCTCCCAACACCTTCTCATGAATGAAATGGTGCTCAATCTCAATGTGCTTGGTCCTCGCGTGACAGAATGGATTATTAACCAGCTTGAGAGCACTCTCATTGTCCCCGCGTTGCATAGTGGGACCTCGAACCTCCTCATGAACGTCCTCCACCAACCTCCTGAGACAAACGACTTCCTGAGCTGCCAAGGCCGAAGCCTTGTATTCTGCTTTTGTGGTAGATACGGCACCGAGTCCTGCTTTTTGCTGCACCAAGAAATAGCTGTGGGGCCTGTCATAAAGACAAAACTAGATGTTGATCTCCGATCATCCACGTCTCCCCCGTAATCAGCATCCATGTATCCAAGCAACTCCAAGCTTGACCCTCTCCTATATAGGAGACCCAGATCAGAGGTCGACTTCACATACTTCAAAATTCCTTTAGCCTCCAGAAGATGAGGCTTCCGTGGTTTCGCCATGTACCGACTCACTTTGCCAACTGCATAAGCAATATATGGCCTCGTGATCGTCAAGTAGATCAAGGTCCCAACCAGAGCTCGGAAAACCAACGGTTTAGATAGAACTCTCCCCTCATCCTTCCGAAGTTTATGATGCTGTTCCAGAGGTATAGAGCTGTTCTTCCCTTCCTCCATGTCAAATCATTGAACAATCCGCTCCGCATATCCAGCCTGAGAAACGAACGCGCCGATCTACCGCCTCTGAACCTCGAGTCCAAGGAAATGGTGAAGCTCACCCAGATCCTTCATCTCAAATCTGATAGCAAGCCCGGCTCTCTGCCTTGCTACTGCCTCCTTCAAGTTCCCGGTGACAATCATGTCATCTACATACAGCAGAACAATAACCCGAAGCACCCCCTCCTTCTTGACGAATAAGCTAGAATCAGAGTCTGAAGCAAAGAACCCGCAGAATAGAAGATACTCCGTGATCTTTCCATACCACGCCCATGGCGCTTGCTTCAACCCATATAGGCCTTTCTTCAGTTTGCAAACGTAGTCCAGACAATCCTCCGAGATGAAGCCCGACGGTTGGATCGAGCTGCCAAATCACCCATCCACTGGATGCCACCAAAGCACTAACAAAATGAACCGAAGTCATCTTTGCCACTGGACTGAACGTCTCATCATAATCTTCTCCGTACTGCTGTGAGAACCCGCGAGCCACAAGACGAGCCTTTTATCGCTCGATCGTGCTGTTAGCTTTCTTCTTGAGCTTATAGACCCACTTGCATGTCACAGGGGTAATGCCCTTGGGCCTGGGCACTAGAGACCAAGTCTCATTTTTCTTGAGAGCATCCATCTCCTCCTGCATAGCAATGTCCCACTATTTCACGCCTTTGGCCTTCTCAAGCTCGATGGCTCCCTCTCATCCAACGGACCAGCAAAGAAATATGAGACAAAGCTCACCATGTTTCCTCCTGTGTATCGATCCGGTGGCTTGATAGTCCTCTTCGACCTCCTAAGAGGTTGCTCCTGACTAACCACCTCCTCAGTTGCTTCTTCTGTGCTAGCTCCTCTTCCAGGTGAACTTGGAGCATCGCTCCCCCTGCTTCCAGAACCTGAAGCCTCCATCTCTGAGCTTGATGATGGCGCAAATCTCACACACCACTATAGGCGGTAGCTCGACTGCGACACGAAACGGCAGTGTACCGATCGTTCAAGTAATATAAAACGAGGAGTAATCCCCGAGTATCGAATCTCTCAAGGAACACAGTAAGGTGGAGTTAACGTTCGAGGAAGGACTTGAGATCGAAGTCCTTTGGGTCGGATGGATTGCGGAAACGGGGGTTTTGGATTACAACTACTTCTATGCAATGCCGCTATGCAAAGCTTCGCTCGGCGGGATGGAAGACTACGTAGGCCTTGAACGCGCTACTTCGTAAGGGCGGATGGATGAGTAGGCAAGCAGATCGAACTATGCAGGCCTTGAGTGCGCTGCTTCGTTAGGCGGGATGGAATACACGGGCCGCTATGCCACGCTTCGGTAGGCGGATGGGCGAGTAGGCTAACGGAATGAGGGTCGCCGGCACCTCTTCGACAAGCACGCCACTAGCAATTGCTAATGCAGCACACGAACGTGACGGCGGGATGGAGGATGGAATGGGGCGCTCCTCAAGTCACATAAACCACAAAAGTATTCCACATAGAAATGAAATATATAAAAATACAAGCAAGTTTAAGTGCAACTTCATCTTAATACATAGATCTAACTACATACACACATCAATAAGAGAAGAATAAGGCAAGAAATCGACCGAATCCGAAGGCTCGTTGTAGATTCACGGTAGGAAGCACCGGGTTGTCAATCCGCGTCCTAGCTCGGTCCGCAACTACATCCGGGGTAGAGAGAGCTGTCAGTACTCTCCAATGAGCCCGTCTTCTTCGTGTCATGATCCGGTAGAGGTTGCTAACTTCCTCTTGCTTGATGGAGATGGCGGCTAGATCTCCTCTTTAAGCTTTAGGATGAAGGAGGAGGCAGAGAGGAAGCTCCGGCTCAAGAATGGCGTGAAGAACAAGCCCGGAGCACCTCCCGATGGTGGGCGGCGATGGAGGGGTGAAATCCGGCGGAACGGAGCAGGAAACGGCGGACTCAGGCGGAAGAAAATCGGAGTTGTTGTAATCCAAAACCCCCGTTTCCGCAATCCATCCGACCCAAAGGACTTCGATCTCAAGTCCTTCCTCAAACGTTAACTCCACCTTACTGTGTTCCTTGAGAGATTCGATACTCGGGGATTACTCCTCGTTTTATATTACTTGAACGATCGGTACACTGCCGTTTCGTGTCGCAGTCGAGCTACCGCCTATAGTGGTGTGTGAGATTTGCGCCATCAAGTTTTTGGCGCCGTTGCCGGGGAACACAGTCGTGTGAGATTTCTAGAGAGGGAGAACCTGAGAGAGAAGCCCTTCCATTTGTAAATTGCATTTCTTTGTTTTATTTCTTTTTATTCCATTTTCCTGTTTTAATTAGGTTGCTTTAGTAATTTTTGTTAGGTGTAGTATTTTGCACAATAGCATTTTTATTTTGAATCGTATTATCTTCGCACTATGTGGGCACATCTTAATTTCCATTGCCGTTGGTGTGGAGCTACCTCCAACTCTAGTGATGAATGCCCTACGGAGAATAGTAGGCATAATTCTTATAGCCCAGCATATGGAGCACCGACTTCGTCTGATACTCCATATGGTGCGCGTAAGTCTTATGGCTACTCTGCTGAGCCTTTACCGTCATACTTCTTTTCGGCTTCAGCCCCCGCTGTACCAAAGAAGCCCGCAAGGCAGTGCCAGTTTTGTCGGAGCACTGATCATGTCTTGAAGGACTGTGCCGAGTATCTTCGCCAATTGGATGAGGATGACGAGCCGGATATCTGGATCGTCCCAACTCCTAACTCTGGCGGCACACCTTCAACATCCGGTTATGTGTCTTTGTCACCTTCAAATCTTGAAGGGAATGGAATGGACACGGTCACCGGATGTGCGGATGATCTATGCACCGACATTGCTGAGCCTATTCTCCCAGTGCATCCACCACCCCTAGTGGATTCAATTCTTTGTGAGGAATCGGTGCTCGACTTTTATCCGAGCACTACTCCTCCCCCTGTTGTGCATACTATACTCGTCTCTGACGACATTGTTGAGGATGTGTCGCAGGATGAGGCTGGTGATCTGAGTGTTGTGCCTATTCCTATAAAGGAGGACAACCTTCTAGGTGAAGAGGAGCTTGCCTCAACACCGGTGGAGGAAGTCCAAATCTCTAGCTTGGCCACTGTTGATCCCACCGAATCTTGTAGCATTGATGACAATGCAAACATTATTTTACTTACTCAACCTGATGGGAGTGAGACCGGGACCACTCCCCCGATTTCTGATTATTTTTGTCCTTCTTCTCTTTTATTTCTTGACCCCCCTTCTTCACCCGAGCCTGTGCAGGCTGAATCTTCACAGGTACTTCAGGAGGACTTGGAACTTTGTGCTCAAGTCAACGATGGGTGAGTCCTTTTATGCGAGGAGGTTGATTCCTCCTCCATTAAGGAAGCCTCATTCGTTGCCTTCTCCTCCTGCGGACCTGTTGTGGATGATACCTTGCTCGGCAAGGATTTTTTTTGTGAGATGAGTGAGGACCAGGCCTCCTCCTCTTCTTACTTCCTTTTCCCTCTACCTGTGATGGGCAGGTTTTATCTTTATTCAGGTAGAGGCGTGACTGTTCTTTCTCCGTATAGGTACCCGCTACCTACACGCATATTAGAACAGTTACCTGCCCACTTTTATTTTCATAGGCCTATAAGCTAGAACTGTACAAAATCCAAATAAGTCGTGCTGGGATGACAATAACCCCAGTAGTTATCTTAACTTTTCCTGCATTTCTTATTTCATCTTGTTTAGTTTAGTTAGTAGTATTCTTTTTTTCAGTTTTCTATTTTCTTTTGTTTCTGCGGAGCTGACCCCTGCAGGTATCTTTTCTGGATGGCGGATGCTGCGGCTCATTTTAGCTTACACGCCAATCTTCTGGTGTGCTCATTTCTGAGCACTGGGTACTCTCTGTCCCAAGCCCTATTTTGATTTCCCTGTCATATATTATGCGGATTGTTTAGTTTAAGTCTGGGGGAGAGTAGTTTTGTTTACCCGCTCACGTGCACTATTGCACTGCATACTAGAAGATTTCATTTAAAATGTTTTGTTTATTTTCATTGCACACCACAGCACCCACTTGAGCGCGTACTCATCTGTTTGCTTGCTCTGTTGTGAATTTAATTCTCCTGCTTATTTGGGAAAGTCTAGGTGATGGCTTAGGACTATGTAGCAGAGTAAAATGTTGACTCCAGTAGTGCTCCTAGTCGAGTGCTCGGTTGCATAGAAATTTGTGTAGATTAGACTTCTCTTTATACTTATGGTTTTATATTTTTTCTATTAGTGTAAATATTGTTTACTCTACTCAAATGGTGAATCCGGTGGAATCAAACGGTAGCGTAGGGATGTGTGTAAACGATCGCTAGATTCGTATTGCTTGAGTCGGGAGAAAGGAGAATCTTTCTCGGTGGCTAGAACTTGCCCCAAGCGATTCTTGAAGCATTGGCATAGGATAGTTCTAGTGCGTGAGAATGACGTAGGCCATTATTTTGGCCCGGTTGAGCTTTTTATTTCATGCCTATCACCTACCCTTGCTAGCCCCTTTGTGCCTACCCCTTCCTCTTGATTCAGCCCCACTTTTATCACACCAAAGCCTAAAAGCCTAACCTAGTCGCACACCCAAATCTGAGCTTTAGTTGTAGTTTTATTTACATTGTGGGGGGTGTTGATTGTGGTGTTTATTATGTGAATCTGTGGATATGCTCATTTGAAAATTTTGCTGAAAGAAAAAAGGCAAGAAAAAGAAGATAAAAAGAAAAAAAAATGAAAAGGAAAAAAAATGAGTTTTATTGAAAAATCTTGTAGAAAAATTATGTATTGGGAGTAGGCGGTGCACACACCTATGTTGCAAAAGTCCAAGTCTGGGGGTGTGGTGCACTTGCATTCGATTTTGGTGCGCGGGTAGTTATATTAAAGCTCATTTGGGTTGCGTGTTATAAGCCCTCTTGCTTATCATTGTTTACATCACCGTAACCCAAGCCTCAATTAAAACCTAAAAGTCCTACCGACTCACGCTATGGACCAATCTAGTGTCGTGGAGAGAATGTGACCGGGTGAGCCTATGGTCACCGACACCGATGGATTTCGGTGGAGTTTGTCCGGCACCCCAATCTTGAGCAATGCTCATCTCAGCGCTTAGTTTACTTTCTCCGTATGCATGACCGGATGATTCACCGTAGTTCACCATTTTGAGTGGTTGTAATATGCTTTTACTCTTTTAGAAATATATAAACTGTTTGTGTATAATGAGAAATCTTCTCTACTATTTTTCTTATGCACGTGAGCATGCGACTTCGCATGGTACTATGTATTGTAATTTTAAGCCATCTACTTTTCTTTACTCGTTCGCGTAGAATTTGTTTGCTCGGGACGCGCAAACAGGTAAGTCTGGGGGTGTGATGAGTCCTGATTATATACACATTTATGGACTCATCTGGGCCGATTTTCTAGTCTATGCACTACACTTTAGGCATGTTTTCGCTCATATTTGTTATTCCATGCTATGTGCACTTCTTGGCCCGTTTTGGTGTTATTTCTTGTTTATCTTCATTTTTAGTTTTCATGCATGGTTAATTGTTACTTTCAGTGGTTTGATTAGTGTTGTATGCTGGAGTAGGTGTCGTGCAGGTGTTTCCGGTACAATTCTGTACAGGAACACAACGCACGATCACTGGCTCTGTTGCGCACGACCATTGGTCGTGCGCCACTGATCGTGTGCACTTAACCCCTGAAAACTGAGTTCTGTATTCCTTATCGCACGACCACTTACGATAGCGCACACGAACACTGGTCGTGCGCCACTGGTCGTGCGAACATTGTATTTTATAATCTTTTTCCCTTGCAGGCTCCGTCCAGTTAGGCGCACGATCACAGGATGATAGTGCGCACGACCACTGGTCGTGCGCCAATGATCGAGCGCGCTGTTTATTCCAGCGCCTATAAATTGCCCTGCTCGCGATTTAGGTCGGATCTCTGATTTTCTTCCGCCCGAGTCCGCCGTTTCCTGCTCCGTTCCTCCGGATTTCACCCCTCCATCGCCGCCCACCATTGGGAGGTGCTCCGGGCTTGTTCTTCACGCCATTCTTGAGCCGGAGCTTCCTCTCGGCCTCCTCCTTCATCCTAAAGCTTAAAGAGGAGATCTAGCCGCCATCTCCATCAAGCAAGAGGAAGTTAGCAACCTCTACCGGATCGTGACACGAAGAAGACGGGCTCATTGGAGAGTACTGACAGCTCTCTCTACCCCGGATGTAGTTGCGGACCGAGCTAGGACGCGGATTGACAACCCGGTGCTTCCTACCGTGAATCTACAACGAGCCTTCGGATTCGGTCGATTTCTTGCCTTATTCTTCTCTTATTGATGTGTGTATGTAGTTAGATCTATGTATTAAGATGAAGTTGCACTTAAACTTGCTTGTATTTTTATATATTTCATTTCTATGTGGAATACTTTTGTGGTTTATGTGACTTGAGGAGCGCCCCATTCCATCCTCCATCCCGTCGTCACGTTCGTGTGCCGCATTAGCAATTGCTAGTGGCGTGCTTGTCGAAGAGGTGCCGGCGACCCTCATTCCGTTAGCCTACTCGCCCATCCGCCTACCGAAGCGTGGCATAGCGGCCCGTGTATTCCATCCCGCCTAACGAAGCAGCGCACTCAAGGCCTGCATAGATCGATCCGCTTGCCTACTCGTCCATCCGCCCTTACGAAGTAGCGCGTTCAAGGCCTACGTAGTCTTCCATCCCGCCGAGCGAATCTTTGCATAGCGGCATTGCATAGGAGTAGTTGTAATCCAAAACCCCCGTTTCCGCAATCCATCCGACCCAAAGGACTTCGATCTCAAGTCCTTCCTCGAACGTTAACTCCACCTTACTGTGTTCCTTGAGAGATTCGATACTCGGGGATTACTCCTCATTTTATATTACTTGAACGATCGGTACACTGCCGTTTCGTGTCGCAGTCGAGCTACCGTCTATAGTGGTGTGTGAGATTTGCGCCATCAAGTTTTTGGCACCTCTTCGACAAGCACGCCACTAGCAATTGCTAGTGCGGCACACGAACGTGACGGTGGGATGGAGGATGGAATGGGGCGCTCCTCAAGTCACATAAACCACAAAAGTATTCCACATAGAAATGAAATATATAAAAATACAAGCAAGTTTAAGTGCAACTTCATCTTAATACATAGATCTAACTACATACACACATCAATAAGAGAAGAATAAGGCAAGAAATCGACCAAATCCGAAGGCTCGTTATAGATTCACGGTAGGAAGCACCGGGTTGTCAATCCGTGTCCTAGCTCGGTCCGCAACTACATCCGGGGTAGAGAGAGCTGTCACTACTCTCCAATGAGCCCGTCTTTTTCGTGTCACGATCCGGTAGAGGTTGCTAACTTCCTCTTGCTTGATGGAGATGGCGGCTAGATCTCCTCTTTAAGCTTTAGGATGAAGGAGGAGGCCGAGAGGAAGCTCCGACTCAAGAATGGTGTGAAGAACAAGCCCGGAGCACCTCCCGTGGTGGGCGGCGATGGAGGGGTGAAATCCGGCGGAACGGAGCAGGAAACGGCGGACTCGGGCGGAAGAAAATCAGAGATCCGACCTAAATCGCGAGCAGGACAATTTATAGGCGCTGTAATAAACAGTGCGCATGATCGTTGGCGCACGACCAGTGGTCGTGCGCACTATCATCCTGTGATCATGCGCCTGACTGGACGGAGCCTGCAAGGGAAAAAGATTATAAAATACAATGTTCGCACGACCAGTGGCGCACGAGCAGTGATCGTGCGCGCTATCGTAAGTGGTCGTGCGATAAGGAATACAGAACTCAGTTTTCAGGGGTTAAGTGCACACGATCAGTGGCGCACGACCAATGGTCGTGCGCAACAGAGCCAGTGATCGTGCATTGTGTTCCTGTACAGAATTGTACCGGAAACACCTGCACGACACCTGCTCCAGCATACAACACTAATCAAACCACTGAAAGTGACACTTAACCATGCACGAAAACTAAAAATGAAGATAAACAAGAAATAACACCAAAATGGGCCTAGAAGTGCACATAGCATGGAATAACAAATATGAGCGAAAACATGCCAAAAGTGTAGTGCATAGACTAGAAAATCGGCCCAGATGAGTCCATAAATGTGTATATAATCAGGACTCATCACTTGACGCAACTGGAGCTCCTGGTGTAACAGGCAACTCCACTTGAAGATTTTCCGCAGCCTTCCCTTCTTCATCAACCCTGCTCTCCGGTAGTTCAACTCCTGAACTCTCTTTGTAGGAAGTCACCTCATCGAACACCACATCCCGAGATACCACTGATCTCCGTGTCTCAGGATCCATGCATCTCCATCCCTTCTTCTGCTCATCATATCCAACAAAGACTAGCTTCCTTGCTTTCGCATCTAGCTTTGTCTGAAGAGCATCAGGGATATGCACATAACAGGTTGACCCGAACACTCGAAG
This sequence comes from Dactylorhiza incarnata, assembly GCA_033032865.1. Lineage (NCBI taxonomy): Eukaryota > Viridiplantae > Streptophyta > Magnoliopsida > Asparagales > Orchidaceae > Dactylorhiza > Dactylorhiza incarnata. The sequence goes on from JAWHQI010000086.1 coordinate 1,406,863, forward strand.
GTGTGCAACACTTGGCTTCTCCTTGAACATCAGTTCGTGAGGGGTCTTCATGTTGATAGGACTTAAAGGCATCCTATTGATGACGTATGCCGCACAAGACATTCCCTCTGCCCAAAAGGACTTTGGGATACTCTTGGCATGAAGCGAACATTTGCAGGTTTCCGTCAGATGATGGATCTTTTGCTCTGCAATATCATTTTACTGTGGAGTATGGGCAAAAGTGAGCTCTCTTCGGATGCCGTGCTTCCTGCAAAAACTTGAGAACTCACCAGAGGAGAACTCCCCACCATTGTCAGTTCTCAAATTTTTCACCCGCAGGCCTAACCGACCTTCCACCAGCTCCTTGAACTCCACGAACTTCGCAAAAGCTTCCGACTTCTCTTTCAGAAAATACACCCAGACATATCTGGTATAATCATCAATCAACCCCAAAATATATATGTTGCCTCCAAGGCTTGGGGTGGCAGTCGGTCCCATCAAATCACCGTGAATGCACTCTAACGGCGCTTTGCATCTTGTTTGTGATTTATCAAATGGAAGTCAATGAGACTTACCAAACTGACATCCCGCACAAACATGACCGTCTCCATAGGAGGACAAGCTAGGCAAGCCCTTGACAAGGCCCCTTACCGCCATAGCCTTCAATTTTTCCATGCCTACATACCCCAACCTTTCATGCCAGATAGCCGCGCTATCATTGGTCTTCATCTTATCAACATAGGTACTTGTCGATAAAACGAACAAGTCCTTTACCCACTTTCCAACATGAATAACATCTCCCTTTATCTCCGGTTGAGTTTTAAGAAACTTCACTTCTGTTGGGCCAAACAGAACGTGATAACCGCCATCGACCGCATTGGTCACGGAGAAGAGATTCTTCTTCATACCCGGCACGTGATAAACACTCCTTAATGTGAGTGGACCCTTATCACTGCTCAGAGAGACAACACCTTCTTGTTCTACCGCATGAACAGAATTATCAGCCGTAATGATTGCATCGTTACCTGAGTAAGGCGCCAAAGAAGAGAACATTGATTCATCCCCGGTGAGGTGATGCCGTAACCCTGAATCCACGATCCAATCCTCTTCGAAGTTGATGGCAGCCAAGGCCATAACGGGCATCGTCGTCATATTGGTCGCAAAGGCTCCTCCCCTTCCAACTTCATCAGACTTTGGCTTCTCCTTCTCCACTGCATGTCCCGGCTGAAGATTAACCCGGCAATCCTTCTTGAAGTGGCCGGTCTTATTGCACCTGAAGCACCTTGGTCCCTCTCCCATCTTGTTCCCATCAAACTTAGAAGCATAACCCCTATCCTGCTGACCTGAAGTAGAGGGTCCATCATGACCTGGCTGTTGGATCTTACGACGCCCTTAGGGGGGGGGGGTGAATAAGGGAATAAATTTTTTTTATAATTATATGGAAATTACTAAATTATTTAAAGTAATATTAGAACACAAAATAACAATTTAGCTAAAGGAAGAAAATATCATAATTTGCAAGTTTAGGATTTAGAAATAAGTGCTAAATTGTTATATGATGAAATAGATTAAGATAAACAATTTAGACAAAGTGATTTGAATTGAAAGCTTTGTAACCAATATTTTAGAGATTACGCCAAATGAGAGAAATCAGGTAAACACAAATAGAGACATGATTATATTATATGAAAAGGTGTTTACAAAAATTGATTTCAATATCGCTAGAAATCGGAGGCGTACATATGTAAATAATTTTTCCTTTTCTATACCGACTCGTATCCCCACAAACCGGTTGGCTTTAGCCAATCCTTCCCCGGATATGGCCTCAAGCCGCTCTATCCAATCCTTCCCCGGATATGGCCTTGAGCACCCCCTAGATCTAATCACCTAGACCTAGTCGCCAACACAAGGCAAATTTCCCCCTAAGTCCTACCCAGACCTAGTCGCCAACACAAGGTGAATTCTCTAAACGGTTACAAAAAGTATGGAATGGAAATAATGAAAATAATAATAAAACTCCCTATATGAGATCTCTGGAGTTGAGGATGAAGGATCGCTGTAGTATAAGCGAGGTCGAAGCGATCGTCCTTCGGATGTAGCGTGACGTAGCCCTCCTCCAAAATTCTCCTTAAGCTTTTTGTGGGAGATCCATCTTCGGCAGCATAACAACACTGGAATTGTGGCACAAGCAACCTCTATGGGATCTCTCACCAAAACGAGAGAGAGCCCAGCATTTTATAGAACTTGGAGCTAGCGCCTGCGGTAGTGGCTAGCGCCTGCGGTAGCATTCGTGTGGAGCGGTTGCGAAACCATCGGCGGTGTGGCGCTGTGCACGAACTAGAGATAGCGCCTGACGGTAGGGTTAGCGCTGGCGGTAGCGAAAACTGTCGGTGGCGTGGCAGAACGAACTTTCGTTGGTCAGAGCTTCAAGTTCGTCGAACGAACATTTCGTCGAACGGAGCCAAATTCGTCGAACGGAATTTCGTTGAACGCAGCTTCAATTTCGTCGGACGGCTAGCGCCTGGCGGTAGCGTTAGCGCCGACGGTAGCGCTGCTCCTTTCAAAAGTTTGATTCCATGCTGCCTTCTACTTGTGGAGTATTGCACCTATAGTTCCTGCACACTATAAACACACTACAAGCAATATCAAATACAATATGGGATTTGTTATTCTCAAACAAAGGGATGTGACACACATGTCCAACAATATCCCCCTTTTGATAATAACAAATCCACTTAGCAAGAAATCAACAATTGTGTTTATAGTAAATGATAAGCAAGATGATAGTGCAACTATAGTATATGATAAGCATGATAATGTGCATACTCCCCCTATCTTAATGCTCCCCCTACATAAATGCAATTTATGTGTTACTCCCCCTAAATGATAGATTTCATGAATTAGTCTCCCCTTATTTATCTATATTTCTCATATATAGATTTCTTCAATTAATCTCCCCCTTTTGGTATTATCAAAAGAAGGTGGGGTGAGGGTAGTAAGGAGGCATTTATATATCATGATTGAGCTTTTCGAAATATAAATAAAGATAAAGAGTTTAAGCATAGCATATATAAGAGATTTCAAATATAAAGATAAGAGTTGTAAGCAAGCGGAAGATTATAATAAACATCTTTTTGTAAGCATGAAAAGCATAAGTAGAAATATGAGTTTTAGTTTAAAATTGAAAGATGTTTTAACCTTTTTGAAATCTCAAAGTTTTTCATAAAAATACCAAGCATGAAATGAACATATCAAAGAGAGATTATACTACAATGTTACTTAATTCTAAGTTCAAGAAATACCAAAACATTGTAGAGATCATGCTAGGTTATCTAGTGCATTTTTATATAAAGAGTAGTATAAATAAAGCATTAGAATCCAATACTCATGAGAAGAAGTGTTATGAAAGATAATGATGTGCACATAAGTGTATTTTGGGCAATGTTAACAATGGATTTAAATCATCAAAATACAAGACATATGTAAAGTAAAGTGCACAACAAAACACAAGTAAATTACTTTCACACACACTTTTAATGCACATAAATTTTAACAAAGTGGTGTAATAACCAAGGTTTGCACAAGTAACTTTACTATTCTTTCCAAGGTGCTCAACCTCACAATGCTTATGAAGACTTATCAGGAGGTTCAAGTAGTGCTTGGTGGAGTTATATTTGTCTACATATATAATTTTTTTGTTCATATTTGTGAGACAACATTCTCCGAATACACTTATTTTGCAAACCAAAAATTTTAACTTAACCACTTTTCTAAATTTCATAAGTGCAATTCAAATGTAGTGTAGGCAATAAACTTATGCAAGTTTTAATTCATTGTACAAATACAATACAAAAGCAAGCATTTTTAGATTTAGACACACATGTTGATTACCAAAATAAGTGAGTGAAATGTATCATTATCAATCATAAAACATTTACTCATACTTAGAGGCATGCTAAGCTTGGTTCTACACATATTTTTCAATACAATTGATGCACTTTAAATAGATATATCAAAGCATGATAAACAAAACAATGTTTATAGTAACTTGAAAGAATATGTTTTAACATTGTAAATAATTCTAAATAATAGAATTCATACATGCTTGATATTGGCAATAAAGATCATACAATTTTTTTTGTTTTATCATTTTTAAATCAAATAAAAACAGAAAATCACAAAAACATATTTTGTAATTTTTGAATTTTGAATTTTTGTAGTAGATTTTTCATAATATGAATAAAACAGAAAACCATAAAACATATTTTTGTATTTTTTAATTTTGAATTTTTATAGTTGATTTTTCATAATTCAAATAAAACAAAAATAAAATAGACATAAGCAAAAAAATAAATTTTCACAAATAAACTAACATATTTTTGTTGATTTTTAGAAATTTTAAAAATCAGAAAATTCAAACACCTACGCTAGCGCCGGTGCTATCGCTAGCGCTGGAAACAGTACACTATTTTTTGAGAATTTTAAAAATCTGATTTTTGATATTTATTAAGTGTCCTTAGATTAGTCTTATGCAGAAATTTTGTAATTTTTGGAGATGTTTTGATTGCTTAAATTTGCATAAAACTTTAGCTTTTTCAAATACATGTGTTTAACAAAAAACTTTTAAGCACAGAATAAATAAATTATGCAAAACATAAGAGGAAATAATTTGAACAACCCAAAATATGCATGATTTAAGTGATAAGTAAATAAAATGATCATGCAAAGAGTAATATAAGTATGTCCTAAGATTAAAGACTACCCCGACTAAATGTCTACACCCTAGCCCCGTACTAAGTGACGGATGGGCATGAGGAGCTGCACACATGCCGTAGGTTGGGTGTTACTCCCATATGCACACACTAGAGAACGCTCAACCTAGCACTCTTTCCCCCCAGTGCCTCGCATGGCGCCACTGGAACCCTCCCCGGTTAAGGACAAGACATGACTTAGAGGTTAGGTCTCTAATGTATACAACCCTACGCCCCCGCTATTGTGAGATATGAAGTCAAAGGTGAAATAATCTTTTGGACAACCTATGTTTTAAATCTATGGGTTGATTTATAGACTATGGGTTTTGTTTAATGTGATGAGATATAAAGCCGCATAGTTTTTCTACTTTTATGAGATGACGATATGTGATAACTAGCACAATTACTAATGTTCAATAAGTGATACTGCTAGTATGATGAGTTTTGGGTTTCATGTCATGTCATAAGATTAATATTAATATTGCATGTATTCCAAAATAGAATTTCAAATTATAGATCTAGAATGGAGTGATGATTTAGTTTGATTTATACTTTCATTACAAAGTTGATTCTAGAGTCTACAAATATGAGAGATACATGCAATCACTAGCAAAGCAAATCAATACATCAAATAATGTAAAGAAAACATTTATAACATTATAAATGTTATACCTAGCATAAATATATAAGCATAGACCAAGAAGCAATGCTAGGATGATGAGTTTGAATGCAATGTTATTACATAGGATTAATGGAGATTATGTTGCATGTAATATGAGAAGTTTTCAAATTAATTTTCTTTAGACCTATAATGAAATGATTAATCTTTTGATTTGATCTTAATGATGCAAGATGATTCTAAGGTCTAAATTACAAGCAAACATTGATGACACACATCACACACATAATATCTAAATTAATATATGAAATAATTATACTAAGGATAGCATGTGATGAAAAATCCATAAACAAAGAAATTTCCAAATCAAACAAACTAAGATAGCTTTTAAAATGGAGTTGAAATTTGGCAAGATGACAGCACCAAAAAGAACTTAAATGAGCAAGCCTAGTTTGCCGTTGGATGGAGATTTTTGTGCTCTTTCTGAAAATATATTAAATGCGAAAATCAGACGAGCAGATCAAAAGATATGGCTATTTGAAGTTTTGATCTAAAACTCGCATTTTTGGAGGATTAAACATGCGTTTTGTGAATTTTTGTTTTCGATTTTATTTGATAATATTCTTCATTATAAGGGCTATCATATGCAGCAAACAAGATAGAAAATAATCAAAAACATTTCGCATTTTAATTTTTAGTTTAAGCCCTTTAATAAACCATTTAAATCCAATCTTTAAAATAGTTTCAATAGTCTTAATAATAATTTCAATATTCAATTTCTAATGATAATTCAAGACAATTAAGGGTAAAGGATTTAAAAAGAATAAAGAGCAATCAAAGATGAGAGATAGATCACTTTGAAAATAAAAAATATATGACTTAATGTTCAATTTTAATACAAATTTGATTTGATATAAACATTAGGCTTAATATATGAAAGTCATATTTCATGATATATAAAGTGCTCATAGCATGTTTGTTCAAAAAATAAAAAATAAACAAAAGAAAAGTAACAATAAGCATATCATGAAGTAGAGTAGTGATATTTTATTTTTATTTGCTTCTACTTCATGCAAATGATTAGATACTAATGAATAAGAGATTTAGGTATCCAATGGGGACCAAGTGGGATGGTTCCTTTGGGTACCCAAATACATCGTGTAGGCTTTTGGAGAGATAGTGATGAATAGGCCTTTACATGTGGAGTTAGTGTTTCATTTTTAATTTTGGGTCTCCATTCATACTTTGGTTGTTTGTCTTTTAAATTCATGTTATGATTATGTGACATCTTTATATGATTATATTTGTTTGAAAAATAATTCATTTGTGATTTATGTTTGTTCAAGTTATTTTTCAAAATAGATTGATGTTGATAATCATAATGAATTTTATTACATGGATTCTTTGAAAATTTATAAGAGTGATTGTCTTTTTTAAGAAGTGATTGTTGAAAGAGTGGGTTACAAAATGTTGTAAATAATTGATTCTTATTTTGATAATTTTCATTTCTACTCTTTCTTATAGACATACTCTTATAATATGAAGGATAATATTTTGTACTTTGATTTTCATTAAAAGGAGTTTTTAAATTTGGGTCATGATTGAAAATATATTGAGATTTATAATAATGACTCTTAAGAATTTTGTGAGAGTCATAATTCTTTTTGAAACTAAACTCCTTTTGAGTTGATGTATGAAAATGATCCTTTTTAGAAATGATTTTGTAAGTTAATTTATCCTTGTTATTCAAAATCTTATGATGAAATTCATTACATGACATTTGAAATTTTTCAACAAAAGATTTTAATTGTATTAACTTACAAGATAAAACATCATTTTCAATTAACAATTTTTCATTATGCCTTTTAGAAATTAAGAGCCCTTTTTCAATTTCCTCGAATTTTTCTTTATAAAAATTGCAATCAAAACAAGGAGTAGGAATTGTAACTAAAGAGCATGAAATAGAATTTAACACATCAATATTTGTTTCTACTTTATCGTTTGCTTTTAAAGATTTATTTTCTAAACGTAATTTGGAATTAGCAACTTTTAACTTTAAAATTTTACGTTTAGCAAATTTAAGCATACGAGATTTAGAAATAGAATTTGTTATAAAAAGAGAAGTTTTTGATTTTCTTATATTGCTATGGGATGAGGCAAGATTTGGACCAACGGTTCCTTCGACATCTTCTTTGCATTCCTCTTCCATAGTTGAATTTCCGTCTTCTCTTTTGCTTGATGTGTTGCCAACAAATGAGTCCAATATTGTGACGTTGTATTCTTCTTCCTCCAAGCATAAATCCTCATCGATTTCTTCTCTTGGATCCATAAGGAATTCCATGTCGATTTCTTTCTTAGATTTATCTTCCTCCAAGAAAGAGTCCTTGTCGATTTCTTCTCTTGGATCCATAAGGAATTCCTCTTGTTCATTATCTATAGAAGGAAAACTATAAGTATTCTCAAGAAATTTCCAAACTTCATAAGCAGTAGGAAGTGTATAAATAAGTTTGAAAATATTTTGATCTAATGCACAATATAGACTATTCATAGATTTGGCATTTAAAAATATTTCATTTTTATTTAAAATACTTGGGGGCATTTTAATTGTAATATTCCATACTTTAATATCCAAAGATTTAAGAAATCTTTCCATAAGAAATTTCCACCCATTATAATTTTTGCCTTCCAATAAAGGTGGTGCTAAAGATTTTTCATTTATAGAAAAGTTTTCCCCACTAGTAGAAGCGAGATCATGTGACGCCATTATTCCTGGTTTTTAAACCGTTTGGAATAACCTTGGATCTGATACCACTTGTTGGATCTTACAGCGCCCTTAGGGGGGGGTGAATAAGGGAATAAAAATCTTTTTATAATTATATGGAAATTACTAAATTGTTTAAAGTAATATTAGAACACAAAATAACAATTTAGCTAAAGGAAGAAAATATCATAATTTGCAAGTTTTGAATTTAGAAACAAGTGCTAAATTGTTATATGACGAAATAGATTAAGATAAACAATTTAGACAAAGTGATTTGAATTGAAAGCTTTGTAACCAATATTTTAGAGATTACGCCAAATGAGAGAAATCAGGTAAACACAAATAGAGACATGATTATATTATATGAAAAGATGTTTACAAAAAATGATTTCAATATCGCTAGAAATCGGAGGCGTACATATGTAAATAATTTTTCCTTTTCTATACCGACTCGTATCCCCACGAGCCGGTTGGCTTTAGCCAATCCTTTCCCGGATAGGGCCTCAAGCCGCTCTATCCAATCCTTCCCCGAATATGGCCTCGAGCACCCCTAGATCTAATCACCTAGACCTAGTCGCCAACACAAGGTGAATTTCCCCCTAAGTCCTACCCAGACCTAGTCGCCAACACAAGGCGAATTCTCTAAAAGGTTAAAAAAAGTATGGAATGGAAATAATGAAAATAATAATAAAACTTCCTATATGAGATCTCTGGAGTTGAGGTTGAAGGATCGCTGTAGTATAAGCGAGGTCGAAGCGATCGTCCTTCGGATGTAGTGTGACGTAGCCCTCCTCCAAAATTCTCCTTAAGCTTTTTGTGGGAGATCCATCTTCGGCAGCATAACAGCACTGGAATTGTGGCACAAACAACCTCTCTGGGGTCTCTCACCAAAACGAGAGAGAGCCCAGCATTTTATAGAACTTGGAGCTAGCGCCTGCGGTAGTGGCTAGCGCCTGCGGTAGCGTTCGTGTGGAGCGGTTGCGAAACCGTCGCCGGCGTGGCGCTGTGCACGAACTAGAGATAGCGCCTGGCGGTAGCGATAGCGCTGGCGGTAGAGAAAACTGTCGGTGGCGTGGCAGAATGAACTTTCGTCGGTCAGAGCTTCAAGTTCGTCGAACGGACATTTCGTCGAACGGAGCCAAATTCGTCGAATGGAATTTCGTCGAACGCAGCTTCAATTTTGTCAGACGGCTAGCGCCTGGCGGTAGAGTTAGCGCCGGCGGTAGCGCCGCTCCTTTCAAAAGTTTGATTCCATGCTGCCTTCTACCTGTGGAGTATTGCACATATAGTTCCTGCACACTATAAACACACTGCAAGCAATATCAAATACAATATGGGATTTGTTATTCTCAAACAAAGGGATGTGACACACATGTCCAACAATGGCTTCTTCTTCTCCCACTTCTTCTTCTTCTTCCCAGAGAACAACACATCACTATCTCCCCCAGAGATAGAAGTCCCTGCCATCTGACTTGCCAAACTTTCCTGCGAAGCAAGTAAGTTTTCCAGCTCCAACAGAGATGGCTGATTTGCCCAACCCTGAACTGATGTTACAAAAGCAAGATACTCCTTCCGCAACCCGCGAATGATATGCCTCTTCAGTTTTGCCTCCGCGATGGGCTCATCAGGGTCCAATGCAGAAATCTCTGCTGTGAGGTTCTTCATCTTGAGAAAGAAAGTAGAGATAGAAAGATCACCTTGAGAGGCCTTCGCCAACTCATTTTCAAGCTACTGTAGCCGAGCTACACTCCTCTTATTGAACAGCCCGTCCAAAGACATCCAAATTTCAGCAGCAGATTTACATCCAATGATGTGATCGAATAGCTCTGGTGAGATAGCTCTCTTGAGTGTGAACTCTGCCTTAGCATTAGTCCTTCTCCAAAAAAGTCTCACCTCTGGCATATTATCTCCTACCAAAAACACTTCTTGTGTGTCTTCTCCTCCAACTATCTCCCATAGATCCTCGTCAAGCAAGTAGCTCTCCATACACGACTTCCATTTCTTGTAATTAGTCAATGTGAGGAGTTCAATACCAAGCCCTCTTGCGTATCCAGCTTCCATGGCAAACTATATGGTCTCTTCTTCACAAAGACGATGGCAACTCAAGTTGAACACTACTTATCCACTCCAACAACCTAGCTCTGATACCATGTTAAAATTTTTGATTTGAATCGTTTAGTAGTAAGCAGGAGTTGCATCAACTGAGTTATAGCCAAACAACCACAATGCCACACAACAAAATAATAGACTTTATTGAATCACAAAACTTCATTACATTTCGAGACATACATGGTGAGGCATGATTCATAAGAATCACGAAGGAGAGAAGAATAAAATACACCAAAAAAAATCTGGCGACCTGACAAGCAGAGACCGCACAGACCGCTGCACTCCAGAGACCGCCCGGCTTGACCTGAGACCGCACGAACAGAATACAGGAAAGATGACCTGCACGCAACTCAGATCGCCTAACCACAAGAGGTCGCCTGATCGCCGAGCTCGCTGCGAACAACACAAGAACAACATAAACCAGTTCGCAGACAAGCCGCTGCCGAACTGTTTATTCAAGCCACTGGGAAATCACCAAGGAAGGAGACCGCAACCTGCTGACCGCAAACCTGCGAACACAACAAACAATTAACTCGCTTCCGAGACTGCCCGACCTCAAAGTTGAGACCGCACAAAACAACCCAGGCTCTAGCTCTTACAGTTCTCATTCTGAATGACGGGTCCTGCACCCCTATTATAGGCGAGAAGACGGATGTCGTAACCGCCGCAAGAGAGATACAATCACCACCCATCAGATCGCGAGCGGTCTCATAGAGCAGACCGCACGATCATACCATTTGGACAACATCCTGTCCAAGACCGCAAATCAGCAGCAGACCGCGCACAAGCCGCGCGGACACAGAACACTCCTCCCTTAGACCACCAAGAGCAATCCAAGAACTTCTGGCTGACTTCAGACAAGTCGCTAGATCACCCAGCATAAGCCGCCTGGTCATAGCGGTCACTCAAGAATAGACCATCAAGTCTTCTACAAAGAAGATCGATAGACCAACTAAGCAGAGCAGACCGAAAGAGACCGGAACATACAAGAACAAAACGGCCATCACAGCAGACCGCCAGAGCCAGACCGGCAGAGCACCAACACAGAGACCGCGCGGTCTCTGTGATCACCAATAAACAGACCATCGGCCACCTTCCACTTCACTTCTATAATTTCAACACTCATTCCATGTTGAGGATGTGATGATGTTGCAATTATATCTCTTACTTTGTATGGAGTCAACATGCGATATTTGATGTATAATTTCAATATTTGAATGGTACCCATTAACAAGGCCTGAATAAATTCCTAATAATTATTTGTTCTAATATTTTAATGGTATATTAAATTGTTATCTCCATGTTGTTAAACTTCATTGAAATTTTATAGTTCTCTTTATTTTTCATCATTACATAAACCCAAGTACCTATGTTATGATAATATTTACAACAACAACAACACTCAAGCCTTTATCCCACCATAGTGGGGTTGGCTGTAAGGATCCTTTGTCACCATTGCGCCCTATCTTTAATCATAGCCTGACTAATACCTAAGTACATCTATCTTTTCTTATAGTTTCATTCCAAGTCTCTTTGTCTCCCCCTCCCCCGTTTAACATGTCTAGTGACTAAACTCTCACAATGACGAATATGTGCCTCTAATGGTCTCCTATGTACATGTATGAACCATCTTAAACGAGCTTATCAGATCTTCTCTACAAATGGCACCACTCTTGTCTTATCCCTGATACGTTCATTCCTAAATTTATTAAATCTAGTGTGACCACACATCCACCTAAGCATTCTCATCTCCACAACTCCCATTTTTTGCTCATGTACACCATTCACTGCTCAACACTCAGAACTGTAGAGCATTACTGGCCTAATTGCAGTACGGTAAAACTTGCCTTTAAGTTTTAATGGCACTTTACGATCACATAAGATCCTAGACGTGCCTCTCCACTTCAACCAACCTGCTTGGATTCTATGTATCACATCTTTATCTACACCTCCATCGTTTTGAATTATCAATCCCAAATATTTAAAGCACTCACTGCAGGAAATATCTTGGTCACCCAATTTAATGACAGAGTCATCCGACCTTCTTGCACTACTAAATTTAAGCACTATATACTCCTTCTTTGTCCTGCTCACCCTAAAACCCCTCCTTTCTAAAGTGTCTAGCCAAGATTCATGTTTTGCGTTTACACCCATGCACATCTCATCGACGAAAACAATATCATCTGCAAATAATAAACACCAAGATATTGCTTGTTGGATATGTCCGGTGAGCTCATCTAAGATAAGGGTAAAGAGATAAGGGCTTAAAGCTGACCCTTGATGTAAGCCAACATCGATAGGGAATTCCTGTGTTAATCCTCCATATGTCCTCACCCTGGTCACTAAATTTGTATACATATATTTGATTACGTCAATGCATGATACATTTACACCTTTCTTTTCTAAGACTGTTGAATTTTGAAGTGTAAGTGGAGAGTCCGGGCGGTCTACTTTTTGGAGACCGCGAGCTCGCGCGGACTGCGGGGGCTCATTTTTGGCTGACAACATCAGTTGCCAAGTTATTATATTACTCGCAGTGTCCGAGCGGGCTGGTGATGAAGTCGGGAAGTCTGCAATTGTTGATCTGGCAAACTATTTTTGGGTTGTCTATTTAGCTCAAGTAAAATAATGGTATTATAGAGACCGCGCGGTCTGGTTCCGGAGACCGCGTGCTTCAATAAGGAAGGTGACCGCATCTCTCTCGGACGGTGATGACATCCGTTCGTTTGCCTATAAATAGAGGGATAGGGATAGCCATTCATAAGCAACCAAGAACTGTAAGAACCTAGTATTGATTGATTGGGCCGGTCTCAGATTGAGGTCGCGCGGTTTGGTTTGTTGACCAGTTTGTTGTGTTCGCAGGTTAGCGGCTAGCGGTCTACCATCAACATTCTTCCTTCTTTCCAGCTTTGAATAAACCAGCTCGCCAGCGGTCTGTCTGGGCGAACTATGTTTGGAGGTTCTTGACCTGTTGTAGCAAACTCAGGGATCAGGTGACCTAGCGGGTTGGTGATCTAGAGTTGTAGTCTGGCAACAATGTAGTTCTGTTCTTCTGTGCTCACTAAAGATGCTGTGATTAAGCGACCTTGCGGTTAGGTGGTCTCAAAATGCGGACAGGTTGTTGGTTTCAGCAGTCGAATAAGGCAGCAAGTTGTGCGGTCTGTGATTGCGGTCTGACAGTTCGCAGGTCATCAAACTTGCTCTGTTCGCGTGGTCTCAGAGATAGTCATGCGGTCTGTCTGTTCGAGCGGTCTGGCGGTCACTGCTTTGGCAGTTTGCTGGCGGCTTGTTTTTTGTCTTATGCTTCTCTCCTTTTTGATTCTTATATATCATGTCTCGCCATATATGTCTCGAGCTGTAAAGAGATAGCTAATACAAGAGCACTATTCTGTCTTCCCATTGTCATTGATTGTCATGCTTGTGGATTGTGTTGAAGTGTTCTGCATATTAATTCACTCCTTTACCTCTAAAATTTTTTAACATGGTATCAGGGGTAGGTTTCTGAGCAGTAATTAGCGTTGTCTTCTGCTTGGGTTTCTGCAAGTCGATTGTCAATCAGTGAGATAGTATTTAGCTCCTTACGCAGACTAACTTCAAGAAGTGGAAGTCGTGCAAGGAGAGATATCTTCTTGGAGAGGACTAATGGGAGGTAGTAGGAGGAGAAGCATGACAAGCTGTTGTTCCTGCTGAGGTGAATGCTGAGCTCATGAAGGATTGGAAGAGAACAAATGCAAAGGCTGAGTTCACTCTCCATGCGAGCCATCATTCCAGAGTTGTTTGACCATATAATTGGCTGTAGGTCAGCAACTGAGATTTGGACAGCCTTGGATGGCTTGTTCAATAAAAAGAATGTAGATCGGCTATAGTTCTTAGAAAATGGGTTGGCGAAAGCCACTCAAAGAGACTTGTCAATATCAACATTCTTCCTGAAGATGAAGAACCTCTGTGCAGAGATTTCGGCTTTGGACCCGGATGAGCCTATCTCAGAAGCGAGGCTGAAGAGGTACAAAATTCGCGGCTTGTGGAGGGAGTATGTGACCTTTGTCACTTCTGTTCAAGCCTGGGCCAATCAGCCATCGTTGCTGGAGCTGTAGAACTTACTTGCTTCACAACAGAGTTTCGTTAAGCAAATGGCTGTGATGCCTATCTCTAGAGGAGAGAGCAAGGTTCTGTATTCGGGCAAGAAGAAGAGATGGGACAAGAAGAAGGAGTCACCTGTTGGAGATGGCCATCTACTTCATATCAGCAGGAGAGAAGTTATGCTCCTAAGTCTGATGGTAAGAAGAAGGAAGGGCCAAGGTATTACAGGTGCAACAAGCTTGGTCACTTCAAGAGAGACTACAAAGTTAATCTTCAACCAGTGCATGTTGCGGGAAAGGAGGAGGCTTGTTCCAATGCTGATGGTAGTTGGGGTGGTGGAGGTGCTTTCATGATGGGCACTTGTGTTCGGGCATTGACTTCCATCAACTATCAAGATGATTGGATAGTGTACTCAGGGTGTGGTCATCACCTCACCGAGGATGAGTGAAAGTTCTCTTCTTTGCAGACATACTCAGGTAATGATGATATTATTACAGTTGATGATACTGTGCATGCAGTAGAGAAGGAGGGTGTTGTCTCTTTAGACATTGATAGAGGTCTACTCACATTGAGGAGCGTTTATCATGTGCCGGGAATGAAGAAGAACCTCTTCTCAGTGAACAATGTTGTTGATGCTGGCTATCACGTTCTGTTTGGTCCAACAGAAGTGAAATTTCTCTGAAATGTTTCAGCTGTGAAGGCTGAGGTCACTCATGTAGGAAGACGGGTGACGGACTTGTTTGTTCTATCAACAAGCTCCTATGTTGATAAGATGAGGGCTAATGACAGTGCTGCTATCTGGCAGAAATACTTGGGCATGTCGGGATGGATAAGCTAAAGGCTATGGCTGATAAAGGCTTGGTAAAAGGCTTGCCTAGTCTATCTTCCATGGCAGATGGTCATGTTTGTGCGGGATGTCAATATGGCAAGGCTCATCGTCTTCCATTCGACAAGTCACAAAGCAGATGCAAGGTGCCATTGGAGTGTATCCATGGTGATCTGTGTGGACCTACCGAGAATTCCAATCTTGGAGGTAATAGGTATATGCTTGTCTTGGTTGATAACTTCACCAGATATACTTGGGTATATTTTTTGAAGCAAAAGTCAGAGATGTTCCAGTGGTTTATGGAGTTCAAGGAGTTAGTGGAGGGCCGACTTGGTCTGCGGATCAAGAGGTTGAGAACCGACAATGGAGGGGAGTTCACCTCACATGCATTCTTCAACTTCTGTAGGAAGCATGTCATTCAGAGAGAACTCTCTTGTGCTCATACTCCCTAATAGAATGGAGTTGCAAAGTGGAAGATCCGTCATCTGATGAATACCTGCAAGTGTTGGCTTCATGCCAAGTGCATTCTGAAGTCCTTTTGGGTAGAGGTAATATCTTGTGCTATTTCTATCATAAATTAGATGACTCTCAGTCCTATCCACATGAAAACAACTCATGAGTTGATGTTTAAGGAGAGGCCAAGTGTGGAACACTTTCGAGTGTTTGGATCTACCAGCTACATGCATGTCCCTGATGCCCTCAGAATGAAGCTAGATGCGAAAGAAAGGAAGCTAGTATTCCTCGGTTATGATGACGGAAGAAGGGCTGGAGGTGCATGGATCCTGAGACATGGAAATATATGGTCTCAATGGATATGGTATTTGACGAGCTAACATCATACGAGGGTATCTCTTGTGTTGAGCTATAAGGAAGCAGGTCAGATGGTGGACTTGAAGAAGCTACTAAGGAGGTTCTGGTGGAGTTGCCTGTTTCTCCAAGTGCTCCAGGTGCTTATAGCTCTAGGTCAGGTGCTTCAGGTTCTAGAAGTAGGGGGAGTGATGCTCCAAGTATGCCTGAAAGGAGAGCTTGTCCAGAACAGGTAGCTGAAGAGTGGATCAAAGTAAAGCTTTGAGGAGGTCTAAGAGGACCATCATTCCACCAGATCAAAATACAGGGGGAAACTTGGTGAGCTTCGTCTCATGTTTCTTCATAGGTCCCCTCGATGAGAGAGAGAGAGTCATCTTGTTTTGAAAATGTCGTTGGATTCAAGGAATGGGAAAGAGCCATGGATGAAGAGATGGCTGCCCTCAGGAAGAATGAGACTTGGGACTTGGTGCCTAAGGTTGAGGGAGTTACTCCAGTGACTTGTACTTGGGTTTTCAATGTGAAGAAGAAGGCTGATTACATTATCGAGTGGTACAAGGCTCGCCTTATAGATCGAGGGTTCTCTCAGAAGTATGGGAAGGATTATGAAGAAAGTTTCAGCCCTATTGCCAAGATGACTTCGGTTCGAGTGGTGATCACGTTGGCAGCTTACCAAGGATGGAAGATTTGAAAACTCGACGTGAAGAATGCTTTCTTGTACTACGAGATTGACAAGGATATCTTCATGGATCAGCCACCAGGTTATATTTCTGAAGAGCATCCTAGATATGTTTGCAAGCTTAAAAAGGCTCTTTATGGCTTGAAGAAGGCGCCTCGGGCGCGGTATGGAAAAAATAGCAGAATACCTCCAGTTCTGTGGATACTTCGCTTCTGATTCTAATTTGAGCTTATTCGTAAAGAAGATGGGGGAGCTTCGGGTCTTGGTGTTGTTATACGTTGACGATATGATCGTCATGGGGAATTCTGAGATGGAGGTAGCTAGACTTCGAGCTGAGTTAGCTATCAGATTTGAGATGAAGGACTTGGGTGAGCTCCACCATTTCCTTGGACTCGAAGTGGAGAGGAAAGAGAGCGTCATGCTTGTTTCCCAAAATGGCTATGCAGATCGGCTCGTGAAGAGATTCAGCATGGAAGGAGGGAAAAGAAGCTCTACTCCACTGGAGGTTGGAGTTCATCTTCGATGAGATGAGGGGAAGGTTCTTTCTGATCCTTTGGTCTTCTGGGCTTTGGTCGGAAGCCTCATATATTTGATGATTACAGGGATGGATATTGCTTATGCGGTTGGCCGAGTGAGTCGGTATATGGCAGAGCCACGTAAACCTCATCTGATGGCAGCGTGGAGCATTTTGAAGTATATCAAGACCACCTCAGATTTAGGTCTCTTCTATGGGAAGGACTCGGGCTTTTGCTTGCATGGATGCATGGATGTTGATTATGGAGGAGATTCAGATGTTCTATGATCGACTTTTGGATACGTATTTATGATGGGCCCTACAGCTATATCATGGTGCAGCAAGAAGCAAGATTCTGTGTCTGTCTCCACTACGGAAGCAGAGTACAAAGCTTCGGCTTTGGCAGCTTAGGAAGCCATCTGGCTTATTGTGGAGGACATTCATAGGGAGGTGCGAGGTCCTACTCTGCTTTGGGGTGACAATGAGAGTGCCCTAAAACTGGTGAATAATCCAGTTTGTCACGCGCGTACGAAGCACATAGAGATTTGTCACCATTTCATTCGTGAGAAGGTGTTGGAGGGATCTCTGATTGTGGAGCATGTGCAGAGCAAGGATAATATTGCTGACATCTTTACAAAGCCGTTATCAAAGGGACCATTTGGTCGGTTGCAGAGTTTACTTGGGCTGAGTTCCACTTCACATTTCAAGGGGGAGTGTTGAATTTTGAAGTGTAAGTGGAGAGTCCGAGCGGTCTGCTTTTTGGAGACCGCGAGCTCAGGCGAACTGCGAGGGCTCATTTTTTGGCGAACATCATCAATTGCCAGGTTATTCTAGTACTTGCAGTGTCTGAGCGGTCTGGAGATGAAGTCGGGCGGTCTGCAAGTGTTGATCTGGCGAGCTGTTTTTCAGTTGCCTATTTTGCTCAAGTAAAATAATGGTATTATAAAGACCACGCGGTCTGGTTCCGGAGACCGCGTGCTTCAATAATGAAGGTGACCATATCTCTCTCGGGCGGTGACAACATCCGCTTGTTTTCCTATAAATAGAGGGGCAGGGCTAGCCATTCATAAGCAACCAAGAACTATAAGAACCTAGTGTTGATTGATTGGGCCGGTCTCAGATTGAGGTCGTGCGGTTTGGTTTGTTGACCGGTTTGTTGTGTTCGCAGGTTAGCGGCCACCGGTCTACCGTCAGCATTATTCCTTCTTTTCAGCTTTTAATAAACCAGCTCGCCATCGGTCTATCTGGGCAAACTATGTTTGTAGGTTCTTGACCTATTGCAGCGAACTCAGGGATCAGGCGACCTAGAGGGTTGGTGATCTGGAGTTGCGGTCTGGCAATAGTGCAGTTTAGTTCTTGTGTGTTCGCTGAAGCTTCTGTGATCAAGCGACCTTACAATCAGGTGTTCTCGAAGTGCGGACAGGTTGTTGGTTTCAGCAGTCGAATAAGGAAGCAAGTTGTGCGGTCTGACAGTTCACAGGTCATCAAGCTTGCTCTATTCGCGCGGTCTCAGGGATAGCCGTGCGGTCTAACTGTTCAAGCGGTCTGGTGGTCACTGCTTTGGCAGTTCGTTGGCGGCTTGTTTTTTGTCTTGTGCTTCTCTCCTTTGTGATTCTTATAAATCATGTCTCGCCATAAATGTCTCGAACTGTAAAGAGATAGCTAATACAAGAGCACTATTCTGTCTTCCCATTGCCATTGATTGTCATACTTGTGGATTGTGTTGAAGTCACTTGGTGAGCCATCTTGTTTTGAAAATTCCGTTGGAGTCAAGGAGTGGGAAAGAGCCATGGATGAAGAGATGGCTGCCCTCAGGAAGAATGAGACTTGGTACTTAGTGCCTAAGGTTGAGGGAGTTACTCCAGTGACTTGCAAGTGGGTTTTCAAGCTGAAGAAGAAGGCGGATTACAATAACGAGCAGTACAAGGCTCGCCTTGTAGCTCAAGGGTTCTCTCAGAAGTATGGGGAGGATTATGAAGAAACTTTCATCCTTGTTGCCAAGATGACTTCGGTTCGGGTGGTGATCGCGTTGGCAGCTTGTCAAGGATGGAAGATTTGGCAACTCGACATGAAGAAGGCTTTCTTGTACGACGAGATTGACAAGGATATCTTCATGGATCAGCCACCTAGTTATGTTTCCGAAGGGCACCCAAGATATGTTTGTATGCTCAAAAAGGCTCTTTACGGCTTGAAGCAGGCGCCTCGGGCGTGGTATGGCAAAATAGCAGAATACCTCCAGTTTTGCGGATACTTTGCTTCTGATTATGATTCGAGCTTATTCGTAAAGAAGACGGGGGAGATTCAGGTCTTGGTGTTATTATACGTTGACGATATGATCATCACAGGGAATTCTGAGATGGAGGTAGCTAGACTTCGGGCTGAGTTAGCTATCATATTTGAGATGAAGGACTTGGGTGAGCTCCACCATTTCCTTGGACTCGAAGTGGAGAGGAAAAAGTGCAGCATGCTTGTTTCCCCAAAAGGCTATGCAGATCGAGTCGTGAAGAGATTCGGCATGGAAGGAGGGAAAAGCAGCTATACTCCACTAGAGGTTGGAGTTCATCTTCGACAAGATGAGGGGAAGGTTCTTTCTGATCCTTTGGTCTTCCGGGATTTGGTCAGAAGCCTGATATATTTGATGATCACGAGGCCGGATATTGCTTATGCAGTGGGTCGAGTGAGTCGGTATATGACAGAGCCAGGGAAACCTCATCTGATGGCGTCGAGGAGCATTTTGAAGTATGTCAAGACCACCTCAGATTTGGATCTCTTCTATGGGAAGGACTCACGCTTTTGCTTGCATAGATACATGGATGCTGATTATGGAGGAGATTCAGATGATCAGAGATCGACTTCTGGATACGTATTTATGATGGGCCCTACGGCTATATCATGGTGCAACAAGAAACAAGATTCTGTGTCTGTCTCCACTATGGAAGCATAGTAGAAAGCTTCAACTTTGGCAGCTCAGGAAGACATCTGGATTAGGAGGCTTGTGGAGGACATTCATAGGGAGGTGGGAGGTCCTACTCTACTTCGGGGTGACAATGAGAGTGCCCTAGAACTGGTGAAACAATCCCGTTTGTCACACGCGTACGAAGCACATAGAGATTCATCACCATTTCATTCGTGAGAAGGTGTTGGAGGGATCTCTGATTGTGGAGCATGTGCAGAGCAAGGATAATATTGCTGACATCTTTACAAAGATGTTATCGAAGGGACCATTTGGTCGGTTGCGGAGTCTACTTGGGCTGACTTCCACTTCCCACTTCAAGGGGGAGTGTTGAATTTTGAAGTGTAAGTGGAGAGTCTGGGCGGTCTATTTTTTGGAGACCACGAGCTCACGCAGAATGCGGGGGCTCATTTTTGGCGAACAACATTAGTTGTCTGGTTATTCTAGTACACGTAGTGTCTGAGCGGTCTGGTGATGAAGTCGGGCAGTCTGCAAGTGTTGATCTGGAGAACTGTTTTTCAGTTGCCTATTTTACTCAAGTAAAATAATAGTATTGTAGAGACCGCGCAGTCTAGTTCTGGAGACCGCATGCTTCAATAAGGAAGGTTACCGTATCTCTCTCGGGCGGTGACGACATCCGCTCGTTTGCCTATAAATAGAGGGGCAGGGCTAGCCATTCATAAGTAACCAAGAACTGTAAGAACCTAGTGTGGATTGATTGGGTCGATCTCAGATTGAGGTCGCGCGGTTTGGTTTGTTGACCGGTTTGTTGTGTTCTGAGGTTAGCGGTCAGCGGTCTACCGTCAGCATTCTTCCTTCTTTCCATCTTTGAATAAACCAGCTCGCCATCGGTCTGTCTGGGCGAACTAAGTTTGGAGGTTCTTGACCTATTGCACCGAACTCAGGGATTAGGTGACCTAGCGGGTTGGTGATCTGGAGTTACGGTCTGGCAATAGTGCAGTTCAGTTCTTGTGTGTTTGCTGAAGCTTCTATGATCAAGCGACCTTGCGGTCAGGTGGTCTCGAAGTGCGGACAGATTGTTGGTTTCAACAGTCAAATAAGGCAGCAAGTTGTGCGGTCTGTGATTACGGTCTGACAGTTCGCAGGTCATCAAGCTTGCCCTGTTCGCGCGGTCTCAGGGATAGCCATGTGGTCTGAATATTCGAGCGGTCTGGCGGTCACTGCTTTGGCAGTTCGCTGGCCACTTTTTTTTGTCTTGTGCTTCTCTCCTTTGTGATTCTTATATATCATGTCTCGCCATGTATGTCTCGAGCTGTAAAGAGATAGCTAATACAAGAGCACTATTCTGTCTTCCCATTATCATTGATTGCCATACTTGTGGATTATGTTGAAGTTTTCCGCATATTACTTCACTCCTTTACCTCCAAATTTTTTTTTCAAAGACACTCCACAAGACCTCTCTTGGAACCCTATCATAAAACTTCTCTAGATCGATAAATAATATGTGCAAATCTTTTTGTCTTTCCTGATAGTTGTTAATGAGTCTCCTCAAGAGATGTATAACTTCCATGGTTGACCTCCCTGGCATGAATTCAAATTGATTCTCTGAGATGCTAGTCTCTCATCTATTTCTTCTCTCTATTACTCGTTCCCACAAATTCATAGTATGACTCATTAATTTAATTCCTCTGTAATTGACACAATTTTGTAAAACTCCTTTGTTCTTATACAAAGGTACCAAAATACTTTCTCTCCATTGGTCTGCCATCCTCTTTGTCTTCAGTATCTTATTGAAGAAACTTGTAAGCCATAAAATTCCTTCCCTCCTTAAGCCTTTCCATGCTTCAATGGGAATATCGTCTGGCCCAACCGTCTTTCTATTTTTCATATTCTTTAGAGCGTCATCTATCTCAGATGCCTGAATCTTAAGATTAAATGCTATGTTTCTATACTCCTCTGATTTACTTAACTCTTCCAAGTTCAGTTCATTGTCTTTTCCTTCATTGCATAATTGATAAAAGTATCTTTTCCACCCCTCCTTAATAGCCACATCATCCATCAAAACCATATATGATTCATCTTTTATGCACTTAACTTGGCTTAAATCTCTTGTCTTCCTCTCTCTAGCTCGAGTAATTTTATATATATCATTCTCTCCATCTTTGATATCCAGTCATTTGTAAAATTCTTCATAAGAGAGGATCTATTAAAAGGTTTCGCGTACTTTATAATAGTACTTAAATATCATGTCTTATATAGAGGATCTATTAAAAGGTTTCATGTATCATATAATGCATTAATTTAAATTATGAATAAGATACTACATCAGTGATAGAGAAAGATGCTTTAGTTTGTTTAGGTAGTTTAGCCATAAACAAGTATCTGAGGCGTTGTTTCTACTTTATTTATCAAAAGTTCATGGAATAATACCACTATATATTTTAACGATTGGATAAACATATAATGTTGTCATGCATAATATATATTTTCCCTTTCTTTCAACCCACTCTATCCAGTTACCTTCTTCAGTTGTTGTAGTTAAGTTGTGTTCAATCAATTATTCTCTTTTGGAGTTACAAAGATCTATCCATACACATCATCTTCTAGTTTATATGAAGTGTAACTTGTACATGATATTTGTGTAATTGATAATTTCATGCATTAAGCAGGTTAATAAGTGTTAACTGATATGTTGTAAGGCATTTCAATATTTGGTTATATATCATGTTAGGCTTACATCACTGTATAAGTTTTGGGAGAACAATCCTCTCTTTTCATTGGCCTACAAATTGTTATACTATTCTTAGCCACTCTCCAACTTGACCATGTATTTAGCCTCTATTAGGACTCTTATGTGATCCTTGAAGCTTTTCTAATGTTTGATTGTAAATTTCTGCAACTGCTCCCATAATCTATTATTTCTGCATAAGATTTACCACAAATAAATGTAGCATTGAACATTTATGGTAATTATTAGGGTTTATTTTGTAGTCCTTATTTGAAATGTTCGTTGAGATGAATTGTTCTTTTGATTGTTTTGCATAGAAATACCCCAATAAAACTTTTGAATGTCATTTCCCCCATTATGTGCATCTTCCAACAAATTTCCAGCAAGAACATTAGAGTCATCTTCCTTGGGCATTATAGTGTTATAAACATTAGTGAATCTTTGGTCTGTGTAATGCATTATTTCTCTCTTGTCTAATATCTAAATTATACTCTACAATTTGTTCTTTTCACCATGAATAAGGCATTTATATTAATGTGATTAATTAACAATAACCTCATTTCTTCTTTTTCTATTGTATGTATTTTTAAATAGAAACCCATTTAAAAGTAATTGGAAGTTGCATCTCATACCATACTTGAGAAACAATCAGATGCTACTTATATTCTCAGATAGGTTCTAAAGGATGGTCTGGGAGCAATTGGATGTCTTTTCATTGGTATGGACAAAATTGAAATAGATAAAATCATCAATAGTTCCATCTGCAGTAATGATATCTGGTAGGTGGATGCTATGTAACCTATTTGATGATAATTTAAGACAATGGATGATGTATGATGGTAGGTGGATGCAATGGTTTGTTACACATTCAATTTTCCAAACCACTATTCTTAGCCAAGCTATGGTTTGAATGTCATTTTATTATTCAAGAAAATTGCGGTCTAATGATGTCCTGAGGAATTTCATATTGTTTAAGGTTAGGATTTTGAGTCCTTTTATTTAACTTTTGTTGTTGCTGTGATATATGATGATGTGGGATTGATAATTATAAATGATGGATATATGTGTATGTACATTAAAAAATGCATTTACCTTCAGGAAATATTGATAATCATCATTGTTGTTCAACGCCACTCAAAGCTGTCTTATCCTAGCTGTGCATGGAATAACTTTCAGTGGACAACTTTAATATCATAGATTTAGAAGAGGTTCACAGGGAAAAAGATCCTTTGCTCAAATTTAAGCCACATATGTGCTATTTAAAGGTTTCCACAAATGTGCTCATGTGGTCCTTACATATTTATATGCTTACATCTAAATATATGATTATAAGGAATGTGACTAATTCGTTATCTCTAATTGGAAGAGACTAGGGTTTTATGGGATTACCATGCCTTTAATTTTTTGCAGGTTGTGCCAACAGAAAATGTGATGAGACGTTAACTTGTAGAAGCTGAAGAATTTTGTGAGAGAAGGAATGGTTAGAACATTATACATTATATTAATGTAATTTATTTAATTATACCATCACCAAAATATTTTTACTTAAAAGACTTTCTTCTTAATAGGATGTGGAGTGGAACTATAAATTAAATGAAGTGATGTACTAAATTTAGTTTTAATTTGAATTAGGATATAATTGATAAATTGTATACAATATTAGTAAGTATACTTAATGTATATGGTAAGCTTCTATACTTTAAACACATTATTTGTCATGTTCAGATGAATATCTCAATGGATGCATGACAATGTTAATCTTCTTTGGCAACTCAAACTTGAGAGAATGAGATATATATGCCATCCCATGAATCTCCTGAAGTTCAGTTGTGTTTGTTCTATGCAAAAGAAAAATGATTTCCTTACAAATTTAGATTACTTTGAATTATGTTGGTTTTTTAATTAAGGAATTTTGCTTTAGTATGTGAAGATGCAACATATCTTTAAAGAACTCAAAACTAAATTAGATCTTTACTCATTTAAAATAAGTCCATCTTAAGGTTTAGACATAAATTTGGATTTAAACTAAGGATTTAAATTAAGTTCTCTTTAGCTGCCTGATCATGATATGAAGGCCGAAAAAGACCTCCTCGAGGAGGATTTTGTGGAGAGGAATGCGGGGTGGGGGAGGAGATTGAGGCGGTGGGAAGACAAGACAAAAGGCTAGGATTCAGGAGTTGAGTTCTTTTGGATTTCAATATCTAACTGGAGTCAATCTTCTCTTAAAGATACATCAGTAGGATTGACTGTGAGCCTCATAGGTACCATGATTAGTTCCTCTCCTTGTTTACAATAGTTCCTTCTCATGGTAAATTTTTGTAGTGATTGTTGTTGTTTTACTTGACTCATCTGGTTCTGTTCTATATATGATTTCAATTATTATTGGTGATGAATATGATTAGTAATTTTGAAATGTTTACATTTTGTTACTTTATTCAATATCAGTTCTTCTTTAACTATCAACCTTGCAAAACTTTTGGATCATCAGATAAGTCATAGGGTGAATAGATCATAACAACCACCATGGAACTCTTTGTTGGATCTGTAGGCGCCCTTAGAGGGGGGGGGGTGAATAAGGGTTTTACAACTTTTAATTTATTTTGAAATACTTGAAAAGCTAAGCGATTAAAATAGAGAGAAATCAAACAAATCAAGCGAAATAAAATAGAGACATGATTTTATTAATATGAAATGTAGTATTACAAAACTTTATTTTTTATGACGCTAGAAATCGAAGGTGAATAATAAAAAGTCTATTTCATTTTCTATCCCGACTAATATCCCCAAGAACCGGTGGCTTTAGCCTAACCTCCCCCAGATACGGCCTCAAGCCGCTCTAGCCAATCCTTCCCCAGATATGGCCTCGAGCACCCCCTAGACCAAACCTAGATCTAGTCGCCAACTTGAGGCGAATTCCTCTCTAAGTCCTACCCAGACCTAATCGACAACACGAGGCAATTTTACTAAACGATTACACGAATAAAGATGTGAAATAAATAACAACAATAAGAAAAACTCCCTATGTGGATCTCTTGAAGAAGTAGATGAAGTCCAGCAGAGTATGATCGTAGTCGATGCGGTCTTTCGTCACGATGATGAAGCGTGTTGAAATATTCTCCACGGATCTCCTTAAGCCTTCGTGGATTTGTGGGAGTATCTCTCTAAAACTTCCTCTATATGATATGACATGAAGCTCTGGAATTTAGGGGTGTGATAGGATAAAGAAAACAGAGCCAAGGGGTCCTTTTTATAGCTTTGGAGCTAGCGCCTACGCTATCGCTACCGTCAGTGCTATCCCAGTTTAGGCAATATTCTGGGTGGGCGTATCTTCATTCCAAGGAAACCTTGCCGACATTCCTCATGTGCTTCGAGATAGCGCCTGCGCTAGCCGCTACCGCCCGACGCTATTGCCTTCTATTTTTGCTTCCCGAAATTGATATAATCAGAGCTAGTGCTTGCGCTAGTGACCATGCTGGAATTTTGGCTTCAAACTTGGGGGGCAACCTTCTTATGTTATCCTTGAGTCATATAACATTGTTTCTTGCACACTTAAACACACAAGATCAAATACACATAGGATTTGTTATTCTCAAACCTAGGAGATGAGGAATACCATGTTCCAACAAACTCCCCCTTTTGATAATAAAAAATCCATTAATGATAAATCAGAGCATTAATACATAAAGCATGATGAAACCTATTGTGTGTGTATGAGAGATGACTTAGGATAATTGTTGATTTTGGTATTTAGAATTGCCCCCCCCCCCCCCCCCCCCCCCTTAATGCATGCTCCCCGTATATGTAGGCTATCTTCTTAATCATTAACCATGTTAGTTTTCCCATTTGATAGCATTTTTATTTATCATGTTAGTTCTCCCCCATTTGTTATTCGCAAAAGTGGGTTAATGTAGTAAGAGACATAGAAAGATGTTTTTGATAACAAAAGATAAGGCATGATCGAGCTTTTAGAGGAAATGAAATGATAAGGAGTTTTTAGCATAAAAATTTTCATAGAAATAAATCAGAGTTTTTAACATAAAGATAATATACGTGTTAGAACAACCACTATAGAATTTACCAAGCAAGTCTACCACTTGTTGAAGAAAAGGAATTTTGAGTTTTAAGACTTAAGATAAGCATGAAAAATGCAAGGTAAAAAATTATATTATATTATTGCGGAAGACTTATAGAAAGACAAGAAACATCTTTTTGTGAGCTTGAAAAATCATAAGAGTAAATATGAGTTTAAGTCCAAACATAAGAAGATGTTTTGAAGTTCAAAATTTTAAGAGTTATAGCATAAGCGGAAAGGCTATAAAATTGTTTATCCATAGAAAACATCTTTTTCGAAGTTCAAAGATCATAATAGAAATAAGAGATGTTATGCAATAAAAGTGATGTTATTTGGATAAAACCAATCTTATATAAGCATCTAAGTTTAAGATAATATTTTTAAGAAATAATTTTTCGTAAGCAATTAATGTTTTCAATAAAGTTTTCATGGTAATAGGCAAGGAGTTCTATTTTTCAAACACTACTAAGGCAAGCATGATTGCACATATTCTAGAAGATGGCAACTACAATGTTATTAATTTGCATTTCAAGTTATGAAAATATTGTAGAGATCATGCATTGCAATCTAGTGCTTTTACTAAAGCTTTCTATAAAATTTATGTAAAGAAGCATTCAAGTCCAATTCTCACGAGTAGAAGCTTTATGAGAGATAATGACGTGTATAAAAAGTGTTTTGATAAAAGTATACAAGTGATATAATCCAAAACATATGACTTATATAGTGAAGTAGAAACATTATTAAGCATGCAATCTTTTTAACTACCAAAGTGCTTCACCTACACAATGCTCATTAAGACTTATCAGGGAGCAAAGTAGTGCTTGGGGGATCACATATTTTATTTTGAATAAGAGTTTTTTTGTGATCCGAAGTACATAATAAAAGTGTATTAAGGTAGTTTGCACAAAAACTTTATAATTCTTTCCAAGGTGCTCAACCTCACAATGCTTATGAAGACTTACCAGGAGGTTCAAGTAGTGCTTGGTTGAGTTATCTTTGTCATTTTATTATTGATTTTTTTAGCAAGACAAAGTTCTCCAAATTCACTTATTTTTGCAAACACTTATAATTTTGTAATTTCACTTCTATATGTGCAACAATGTTTTGAATAATTTGTAGGTAATAGAGATAGACATCTTAATATTGTAATCTACTACACTACACAATCATGTAGGGTTAAGAATTATATGCACATATAGTCTACCAAAATTGTGAGTGTAAAGAGATCATTATCAAACATAACACATTACTCATACTTAGAGTCATACAAACACAATCCTACACAATTCACTATAGACTTTTTCATTGCACATAACAAGATTAAAATCTAAGCATGAAAATCCAAAACAATGTTTAGAAAGCTTGAGATTTTAAATTAAATATTTTTAGCCAAATCTAAAAGAAAATGCTTGTCTTTTTTGCCAAAGTAATGAAACATAGAAATCTTTGTTATTTTAATAAAACCTTGTAAAAACAAAAAAATAAGCAAAGACATATTTTTTGTATTTTTGCATTTTGGAATTTTGTATTTGATTTTTTAAACATCATACAATGGCATAAAGATAAAATAAGTAGTACATATAAAGAACATATTTTGATTAATTTTTCAAAATTTTAAAAACACAAAAAATTGGACACTCGAGCTAGCGCGGCAAACAGTACACTAAATTTTAGTATTTTGAAAAATCAAAATTTTGTTCTTGAATAAGTGTCCAAACATTAGTTTCATGCAGAAATTTCAGAATTTTTGGAGATGTCTAGATAGTGCAAATTACATGGAACATTAGCAATTTTTTATATGACTTTACATTGCATGAGATATATTTTCTTATATCTTCATTTTGACTTTTCTAAGGCTTGTGTTTATCAAAATAATGTAACTTGAAAAAGATGGGTAATGGAAACACAAGATATCATGTTCAAATAAGCCAAATAAGCATTATTTAAATGATTATAGTGTGAAATGATGTTCATGCAATGAATAAAAATAGGTATGCCCTGGATAAAAAAACCCATACTATATGTCAACACTCTAGCTCTGTACTATATGATGGATGGGCATGAGGAGCTGCACACATGTCATAGGTTGGGGTGTAAGATCCCTTCCCCGCTCCCGGGGCCAAGCGGACCTTATGCCCAGAACCGACGCATTGCGGTGACTTCCAACACACGGGTTGGGCTACACCACGCAACGTCGACACTGCCGGCTACGATCACAGTGCGAGCAATAGCAAAAGTGAGTACAAGAGAGAGATAACAAACTAAATGAAAGGAGTCCACAAATCACATTCCAGAATATATCAAAAGCTAATCAAGCGATACATATAACAGTCCGAGCATGAAAATGAGAGTACATAAATGAAAGGGCTTAAAGCCCGGCATCATGGAACAAAACTCTCTCATCTCACATCCTCTCTACATGCGGAAGCTATCTCATCATCACACTTCACTAATACTCAAA
The DNA here is from genome assembly GCA_033032865.1 of Dactylorhiza incarnata. Classification (NCBI taxonomy): domain Eukaryota; kingdom Viridiplantae; phylum Streptophyta; class Magnoliopsida; order Asparagales; family Orchidaceae; genus Dactylorhiza; species Dactylorhiza incarnata. The sequence goes on from JAWHQI010000086.1 coordinate 1,436,160, forward strand.
AAGTAATCCACCTGATGTCTCGTGGCCGCTACCCGCTGCGTCGCTGGCTGCTTAGGTCCTGCCCTCGTCTCCTGTGGTGCGTGCGACAGCTCCGTCTCCTCGGAATCCTAGATTGTTTTTCGGCCCCAATGCAAACCGTCAGTCAAAGAATGACCGAGCTCGCTAGGTCCCCTCCTCCTCCTGCGACGCCTAGGTACCGCGCGGGAGGAAGAAGCGGGGGACGAGCAAGGAACAAGCAAGTGACAGGGAAAGTAAACTAGTATATATGTACGCAAGTAAAAGAAAAGGGCTAATCTAAACATGTACAAGCAGGAGTATAAGCAGGAGTATAAGCATGAGTAAAGCAGGAGTATAATAAAGGAGTGCAGTAATAAATGAACAGCAAGTAGAGCAAGTAAAGTGAAGCAGTAAAAACGGTAGCGACAAGTAATCAATCTCGTACCCTAACTTATATGAATGCCCATACAAACCTATAAGTTAGGATTTCCAGGAATTATAACTCATCATATAAAAGAGCCCATACTAATTTATATGATGAGGATCTGCAAGTGCGTATGCTATGCTTATGCTATGAATGATTTATGCAATGGACTCACACACACGACTCTATGCGCATAGACCTTTATAGTTCCCTCTGTTTGAAAGGAAGCCAACCTCTCGGGTACCAACCGCTGTGACACACGGTGGTAGCGGACCGGGCTGTCCACTCCTAGGCGGGTATACACTCTACCAGGCCTAGACCGCACGTACGCCTCGACGATAAACAACCGCGGAGCTCTGCGTACTCATTGCTGGAGTCCACCAGACTGTGAGCCAAGTGAGAGGTGTCATCGGGGAACTGTCGTCCTGACACGCAGCCAAGCTGGCCCCTTAGACCCCTACACACCCGCTAAGTCAACGTACCGCGGTCGGAGTGACAACCTGCCTAGTATCGAAGACCTGCCACACTTCTGAGAATGTTACCGGGACAATCATCCCCTCGAGGTTCCCGCTCGTCTAACCGAGCACCACAATACTGCCACTCCTGCAACTGGGAGGGTTACATAAATCCAATCTTACCCTACTATGGATACTCTTGCCTACTTTAAATGTTATTGCAGTTTAGGGTTAATCTTGGACTTCCCGAGGGTTACCCTGTAAGGGGCTCGCTACGGTACTAGGAACTACAGTGGGATGACACCCCAAAGTTCTCTTTCTCAAGACACTTAGTATTATTGGTCGTGTTTCCTTAATTATTTCTTAGGTTACTTCTTTGGTGATTTAAGGTAAGCCCTGGGCTTCCCGCGGTCCACCCGGTGAAGGGTTCCCGACGGTACTAGGGAACGCAATGGGCTCAACCCCCACCATCCTCCTCAAGACATTTACTTTAGTTGGTGGTTAACAATTGGTTCACCCTTACTCGTTTCCTATAGTTAAAATGACTTAGCTCATCTCCCGTCCAACCCAAATGGGTTGGACGTACCTCCATTCCCGTCCAACCCAAATGGGTTGGACGTATAATTATCAAAACGCCACTATAATTAGGAGAAATAGTAATTCCCTTTTGAAAATTCTACAAAAATTACCAAGTGTCCGTATGGGGACCTATAGTCCCCTGCCAAATTATTGAGTCATTACCATGTGATTTGATATTTTAAACTGGTTAAACATCCAAAGGTGGCAATCGTCAATTTCTACATGAAGTACAAGAAATACAATTCAACATGCTTCCAAACAATTATGATGGGCTCATCTTAACCTAAGACTACAGATAACCAAGTGTCATCTCATTGCCCCATGATTTGATATTTTTAAAGGATTAAATACACAAGGGTTGAATAATCCAATTTCTTCATGAAGTACAGGAAATATAATTCAACATACTTCCAAACAATTATCATTGGCATATCTTAACCTAAGACTACAGATAACCAAGTATCATCTCATTGCCCCATGATTTGATATTTTTAAAGGATTAAATACACAAGGGTTGAATAATCCAATTTCTTCATGAAGTACAGGAAATATAATTCAACATACTTCCAAACAATTATCATAAGTGTATAATGAATTCAAATGCATTACCCCAAAGGATGAATGATCATAATTACTGTTTTGCCCTTGAATTAAATAATTGAAGTTAAGTACAAAATCACCAAATTAATTAAATAAATACCAAAAACTGCATTTAAAATTCCAGAAAAATTCCCATAAGATATAGACATTGGTGTAATCATCATCTGAAAGTTTCATATGGTTACAAGGTGATTTGCTTATGCTTTTGCATAATTCATCAAAAGGGCATAAGTGGTAATATTCCTATGAGTACAATATTTCTCACTATAAGTGCACCAATTAAAATTTCAGAGGCCACATATCATCATAAGTAGACATCCTACAGAGTTTGGGGACCTTAGGTATGGTTTTGCTATGCAACATAATTAAATCCCCAAAACCTAGGTTTTTCACAAAAATCACAAAGTGGATAAATTCTCAAGTAAAGGGCACCCCAAATAATTCCAATGCTTTAGAGTATGAATATCAATGTCTGGCCAAAATCTCAGAATTTTGCAAGGACAAATGCCATTATTTATTAATTTAGTTTAAAAAGGGGCATATGTGTAAATTCAACCAAGTAAGCATGAAAAGATCTTCAAGGGTCACAAGATTAAATCCAGTGGTCATTAACATATCAATTGACCTCCTTGTTCAGTTTGGTAAGGAAAAGATAAACCTAAGTTCTTAATTTGGCATAAACCCTCTATTAAGCTATTTTTTCCATAAATTAAAATAAATACTAATTAAATAGTAAAAAATCCAAGATAATTATTCTAGTCCTAAAACACCATTCTCAGCCTAAGGTTGAAGATTGGTTGTCTAAAAATGTGTTTAGGTTCTAATTGCTTCATTAAGGCCCAAAAGGGCAATTAAGTAATTTTGAGGTTTGGGCTAGGGTTTTTAGTATTCATTCCTCCAATCACCCCTTGGTGATGAGCAGGACCCTACACCATCACTAGGCCCCATCACCACTGAATTTTGATAAGCCTTAAGGCTAAGCTCCAAAATCCACAAGCCACCAAGGTTAAGAGACTTCCAAACCTAGGGCAAAAATGTGCCCTTTGGGGGTTCACCATTAAGATGAACTCCAATTGTCCTCAAATTTGGAACAGAGGTTACACACATACAGACCCACATGCCACCAAAATTTGAGGGTCATTAGGGGTGATTTCACCCACTAATTCCTCTTAGATCCAAAATCCTAAGATGTGATTAAAAGTATAACATAAAGTGCCCAATCTACACCAATTTTTGGCACAAGGTGGGCCTAGGGTGGACACTAATGTGGCCAAAATCGCAGCCCCATAGGCCCACCCAATAAAAAGTTATTAAGGTTTTGGTGGGCTAACCCCAACTAGGACCAGCCCTAGGAAAAAGGCTCCTCTAGGGTCTACTGACCTCCAAGTTCCAAGATCTTAGTTTCTAATGAAACTAGACATCCAAGGCTACAATAGTGTGTCTCACATTATTTTCATGAATTGGCCATTAGGGGCCTCAATTTGGCTCCTCAAGCTAAGTGAAATTCCTGGCCCAACAAACACAAACCCTTAAGCCATCCTCACTCCAAAGAGGGTTCACCCACAAGGAGTGGTCCAATGGACCCAATATTTTTAACAGTGTGTGGACATAGCCTAGGCTTCACCCTGCCCTAACATGGGGGCCCCACAAGGGGTTTTGGCCAACTAATTATCAGAAATTTACTATTCAATGTTTAGACAAAAACTATAGAAAAAGGTACCCACAAATCCTGATTTTTGGGCTCAAGATAGGTCTAGTATAGTTACACTAGGGTTTAAAATCTCAGCCCTAAACTCTAAGCCAAATGGGAGTTATAACCATTTTAGTGCTAGGAATTTATTTGGACCAGCCTCAGAAGAATGGCTCTACAGGAGCCAAATCAACACCAAATGGTTTGATCTAAGTCCCAAATGAAAGTAGACTCAACCATCTACAAGAGTTGTCTCAGGAAACTTTTTGATTTAGGGCCTCTAAGGGCCTTAATATTGAGTTATAAAAAGAGTGCAGATTCTGGCTAACAACACACCAACTAAATCAATGGATAAGGCGCTGACTGCGCACGAATCTTGAAGCAGATCGGGCAGCGCACAGTCATCGTCTCCCTCGAGCCAACGGCTCTGATCTGCCCGACCTGGAGCCGCCTAAAATGGGAAATCCCAGCCACCCGTCCATCTCCCTGTCCAGCCACTACCACCACCACCTCCGTTGAGGTGGTGCCGATCGATTTGCGGTGGATTGGTCGCCGGCGGGGGCCATTTCCGGTGGTTTTACCAAGAAGCCCAAACGGCTAATCGGAGGAGAAAATTGAATTGGGCTCGGCTCAATTGAGCTCGAACCCGACATCTAACGATCCTAGATGCTAGCACAGTCAGGGGGGGGGGGGGGGGGGGGGGGGGCGAAGCGAACCTAGAAGCGGGCTGGGCGGCGAGTATTCCGGTGGTTTGCCATCTCCTTCTCCGTCTCCGGCGAGCTTGCTACAGAACTCATTCCTCCACCGAATTCCTCGATCCAAGGCTCTATCCCGATTGTAAAAATGTTTCTGAAGCTCGTGGAGGGGATTAAATGGGGAGAGGAGGCCGTCCTTGGGAGGTTTGGAGCTGGGGGTCACGGGGTTGCCACCTCAGCCGACAAGGCTGCCTCTACCAGCTTTCCAGCTCCTCATCAGCACTCATCTCCCTTCAGGGAAGAGACCAAGGCTGATTGGGAGGAGAGAGAGGGAGAGGGGAAGCTTTTGCTTTATCAAACCACTTTTTGTCCCCTCCTTTAGCCCAATCCCCACTTGGGTTAGCTTGGGTTAGCCCAATCTTCCCTAGCCACCCTCCACCTGATCTCTCATGAGCCAAATTAAATCTTACAACTTTAGACTTAGGCCTTAATAAATGGGTATAAGGACTGGGTCACTCAAATTGAGCTTAAGCCCATTTGGGTTGACTTTGACTTTGACTATTTGGGTTTACTGGTCCCCCATGTGGGTCATGGGTCTCATGTCATCACCCAATAGGGCTTGGCCCATGGTGGGGCCCTATTTGGCCCAATTTGATCAAAAGATGTGAAATTACCCAAAATGCCCTTCCTTGGGACTTTGGCCAAATTGGGGGAAGTTGTCCCTTCCATGATGAGGCTTTTAGGTCTCTCAGATCCCTAATGATGTTTAAAGACTAGATGTGGAGTCAATTTTAAGGTTTAAAAGCAAATTGACCACATTTGGGTTGAGTTGACCTTTTTGCCCTAATTTGGATTTTGACCAAATTGGAGAGGGTTGACCATCCCATGAGGGGGCTTTTGGGTCCAATGGGTCCCTAATGATGTTTAAAGACTAGATGTGGAGTCAATTTTAAGGTTTGAAAGCAAATTGACCACATTTGGGTTTTTGCCTAAAAGTGCCCTAATTAGGGCATTGACCCAGTTAAGGACAATTGGATACCCTATGATGGGGCTTTTGGGACCTTTAAGTTCAAAATTATATTTAGAATATAGGTGTGAGATCAATTTGGTCATTGGGTGGCCAATTGGTTACAAGGTAGTGGATTTGACCAATCTGCCCCTTGCCACACTTTAGCCCAATTGAGGAGGATGGGTCACCTCATGATGGGGCCTCTGGGTCTAATAGGTCTCCTTTGGTGCTAGGTGTATAAGGGGGGAAGTCAATTTGGCCACTTGGGGGTCAAATGCCCCTTAATTGATTGGTTTGGTCCATGTTCACCTAAGGTGATTTTGGGCTAACCCTACAGAATTGAGCCCCACTAAGGGGTGATGATCACCCCATCACCCTTCCTTAAGGTTTATGGGACTAAGGGTGGTCTCATTTTGGGGAAAACTGGTGTCCAATTGGCCCTCCTTAGTAGCTTGGGTCCTATTTGATTAGCACTTTAGGTGTGCACTTAGCAAAAATTCCCATCCTAAGGGGTCCTCAAGGCCCCTCATCCCACCCCTTCAGCTCACCATTCTCACACTAGGGGTCTAGTAGGATTGGGGATGTTACAAATCCCAATAAACAATAAAATAATTTCATCCTCGAAATTCTAGTTTGGGTCTATGGGATGCAAGCAAGGCACATAAAGGAACGTAACTTACAATATTAAACCGCACCTGAAGCGAAGAGTCCCGGGTAGCGCTCCTGCATAAGGTCCAATGGCTCCCAAGTGTGCTCCTCTCGCCACTGGTTGGACCACAATACTTTCTCCAGCGGGACCTTCTTTCGCCGCAAAACGCGGACCTCCGAGTCGTCGATCCGGATAGGCTCTAGCATGACTGAACGGTCGGGTGCCACCGGGCCTGAAGTAGACTCCACAAGTTGCTCGGGCCGAAGGAGAGCTCTCCGGAGGGAGGAAACGTGGAAGACGTCGTGCACGTTCGCCAGCTCGGGCGGCAGCTCCAGCCTGTACGCCAAAGGACCGATCCTCTCCAGGACCGGATACGGCCCCATGTATCGAGGACTGAGCTTCTTCCGCCCTTTCATCCGAGTAACTCCGTGCATCGGGCGTATCTTCAAGAAGACACGATCCCCCACCTGGAACTCTATCATACGGTGTCGGGCATCATAGTACTTTGCCTGCCTGCTCTGCGCCTCCAGCATCCGATCCCGGATCAGTCGAACTATAGCATCCGTCTCCTCTATATAATCTGACCCCAAGGCCCGCGGGTCCTCGTCCTGTACCCAAGAAAGAGGGGTGCGGCACTTTCTCCCGTAAAGAGCCTCGTACGGTGCCATCCCAATGCTAGCCTGGTGACTGTTGTTGTATGAGAACTCAATCAGTGGCAACAGTTGCTCCCAAGGCTTGCCCGTATCCAGAATGCACAGTCGCAGTAAATCCTCCATCGTCCGGTTGGTACGCTCCGTCTGTCCGTCGGTCTGAGGGTGGAACGCAGTGCTGAAAGTCAACCGGGATCCCAAGTAGGCCTGGACGGCTCTCCACTCCCTGGAGGTGAAGCGTCCATCTCGATCTGAAACTATCGTCTTGGGCACCCCATGATACCTCACTACCTTCTCCACAAACAAATGAACTAGGGCGCTGACCGGACCCCCTTTCTGAACCGGGATGAATCGTGCCACCTTGGTCAACCTGTCGACTATCACCCAAACGGAGTCATTCCCTGAGCGAGAACGCGGCAGGCTGTGCACAAAATCCATAGATATATCTTCGAATTTCCACTCCGGTACCGGGAGTGGCTGCAATAGACCTCCTGGAGCCTTGCACTCCGCCTTCACCCTCTGACAACTCTCACAATGGGTCACAAATCGAATGATATCCTTCTTCATTCCTGGCCAAAACACGACCTTCCGCAGGTCCGCCGCCATCTTGGTAATGTCGGGGTGTACCGAATACTGGGAGCAATGGGCCTCCCGAAGAACCTCCTCTCGAATCCCCTTCTCGGCGGGGATGTAAACTCTGCCGTGGTGGTGAACGAGGTCCTCCTTCAAAGAGTAATCTCCAACAGCGCCATCTGCCAATGACCTGAATACCGGCTCCAAGGCCGGATCCTGTTGCTGTCCCTCCCGGATACGGTCCCGTATATCACAGGTCATACTCATCGAAGCCAAGTACTCCGCATATACTCCTGAGTCGGCTCTGCTCACCAGAGTAATCTGCATATCCCGCAGTGTCTGCACCAACTCCATGGCCATCACTCTGCTCTCTGCCTCTGAGGTACTACCCCTCCTGCTCAGTGCGTCCGCTACCGTGTTGGCCTTGCCCGGATGATAATGCATGGTGTAGTCATAATCGCACAAGAACTCCAACCATCGCCGCTGTCGTAGGTTGAGGTCCTTCTGGGTGTCGATGTACTTGAGGTTCTTGTGATCCGAGAAGATCTCACAATGAACCCCGTACAAATAATGTCTCCACACCTTCAAAGCAAATACGACCGCTCCAAGCTCTAGGTCGTGCACCGGGTAGTTCATCTCATGCTTCTTCAGCTGACGGGAGGCATAGGCGATCACGTGCCCATGCTGCATAAGCACCGCTCCCATCCCTTGATATGACGCGTCGGTGTAGATCTGGAATCCTTCCTTCCCAGATGGAAGTGCAAGGATAGGGGCTGAGATAAGTCTGTCCTTCAGCTCTGCATAGGCCGCCTCACACCGCGGCGTCCAGTCAAAGGCAGCATCCTTCTTTGTCAATGAAGTGAGGGGAAGGGCAATCTTGGAGAACCCAGCTACGAACTTGCGGTAATACCCCGCTAACCCGAAGAAACTCCGGATATCTGCTGCGGTCTTCGGCCTAGGCCAATCTCTGACAGCTTGCACCTTAGCCGGATCTACTGCTAGACCGGCTCCGCTGATGGTGTGTCCCAAGAAAGCCACCTCCCTCAACCAAAACTGGCACTTTGAGAACTTGGCAAACATCTGGTGCTCCCTCAACTTCCTCAGCACCGTTTCTAGATGGCTGGCGTGCTCCTCCTCGGTCCTCGAGTAGACCAAAATATCATCGATGAATACTATCACAAATATATCAAGGAAAGGCTCGAAGATCCGGTTCATCGTACTCATGAATGTTGATGGGGCGTTGGTGAGCCCAAACGGCATCACCGTAAACTCGTACAAACCATACCTCGAGCTGAATGCGGTCTTCGGAATATCTTCCTCCCGTATCCTCAACTGATAGTAGCCCGACCGCAAATCCAGCTTGGAAAACTAGTGGGCACCCTGCAACTGATCAAACAGCTCATCAATCCTCGGTAGCGGATAAGTGTTCCGTATCGTCAATCTATTGAGCTCCCGATAGTCGATACACAGCCGGAGAGTCCCATCCTTCTTCTTTACGAACAAGACCGGAGCTCCCCATGGGGAAGAGCTCGGCCTCACAAACCCGGCATCGACTAGCTCCTTCAACTGCACTCTGAACTCTGCCAACTCCTTGGGTGCCATGCGGTACGGTGCCCGGGACACTGGCCTCACCCCTGGTACTTGCTGAATCTGGAAGTCTATGTCTCTATGCGGCGGTAAGCCGGGTAACTTCTCCGGGAATACGTCGGAGAAGTCCCGGACTATCGGTACCTCGTCCACCGATATCTTCAACTCTGCCATCTCGAAGCAAATGAGGTATACCTCCTCCCCCTGCTCATGGGCCTTCACGACCTGTGTAGAAGGTAGAGGGGTACGAGGGATAGATCTAATACCTCCGACGGTGACCCAGGTGGTCCCGTAAGCCAGTTGCTCGATCCTCTTCGTCGCACAATCGATCTTGGCATGGTGGTAGTGCAACCATGACATGCCCAAAATCAGATCGTAATCTGGTAGCTTCAGGATCGATGCCCATGACTCAAAGATCTCTCCCTCGATTTCAAGGTCCATGGTGCACTTGGCCGTGGTGCGCATCTCTGAACCGTCTGGAAGTCGCACCCTCCTTACTATGCCATCGATCCTCTGGATCCCTTCCAAGCCTACGAGGAAATCTTCCGAGATAAAGGAGTGCGACGCACCCGTGTCAAACAAGGTGTGTGCGGGTTTTCCGTTGATGAGCACAACACCTATGGGTTGTTGGTTGGTTTTATTATATAAGGTTAAGCTACTACTAAAGCTAAGGGAATTTAAGAAGTTGCAAGTACATAATTGAAAATATACCTGCGATGACCTCCTAGGGGTTCCTCGGCTGGGCGAGGTCCAATGCAAAAGCCTGCTCCGGCTGCCTGTTCCTCCCATGAAATCCTCGGCCACGACCACGTCCACCTCCCCGGCCTTGGTGTGCTGGAGGTGTTGGAGGGGCTGCCGGAGGGGCCGCTGGAGGGGGTGGTGGAGGTGGAGGGAAACGTCGCGGGCAATGGATCTTGATGTGCCCCGGCTGGTTGCACTCAAAACAGATCACCGGGGGTCATCCACGACCGTCTGCTCTCTCTGGCTCTAGAGCTCGTAGTGGCTGAGGGGCCAACACCGTCTGAGGCTGCTGCACTGGTGCCTCCAAAGGACGGGGACGTCCTCCACCCCTCCTGGGCCTCATAACTCTATCTTGCTGTCGGTCACTGCCACCCTCTCCATGATACATTCTGTCCGCTGATCTCTTGCCCTTGACCTGCTCTGACAACTGGTCTGCTTCAAACTTCTTTGCCACCTCTATAATCTGAGTCAGGGTGCCCTCTGATATGAACAGGAGAGCCTGCCTGAGAGGGGCCCTCAATCCCTTGTAGAACTTCTTCGCCAAGCCTCGATCATCCACAAATTGTGCCCCCGCGAACCTGGCCAAATGAGAGAACTCCCTTTGGTACTCGATCACTGAACGGGTCCCCTGAGTCAGGTGCAGAAATCTCTCCTCCAACGTGTCCCTATCCGTAGCTGATACGAAGTAGTCCAGGAATACTGTGCTGAACTCATCCCAGGTAATCCCTGAGTAATCTCTGTCGCGGAAGGTGGAATCTGCCAGTGACTTCCACCACCTCTTCGCATGGGCATCGAGTGCTGAAACTGCTAAGGATACGGCCTTGCTGACCGGGCAACTAATGCCTGCCAGCATCTCCTGAATGGTATCCAGCCACTCCTCCGTCTTCACTGCATCCTCTGTCCCTCTATACATCGGTGGGGACAGACCCTTGAACGTGCTCAACCAATTCGATCCTGGGTTCGGCTGAGGTGCTGGGATCACCTGAGCCCGAAACGCATCCAAGATCGCTGTCAATGTCTGCTCTAACTCCGTCTGCTGGAAGGGAGTGGCAGTCGGAGGAGGGGGAATAGTGTTCTGAGGCTCCTCGTCTCTAGCAGCCTGACACGAATATAAGAAGTTTAAGAAGATTGAAGAATATAAATCATGCTTAAAGGACTTAGGAATGTGGTTTTACACATGGGCACACCACTACTTCCGCTGCGTAGTTTGTCCCCAAACTACACTCGTGCGGGGGTGGCCCAAGTTGTTGTGGACTAATTGCTCGTATGCATGATCGTTCATGCCCTCTGATACCATTTGTAAGATCCCTTCCCCGCTCCTGAGGCCAAGCGGACCTTATGCCCAGAACCGATGCATTGCGGTGACTTCCAATACACGGGTTGGGCTACACCACGCAACGTCGACCCTGCCGGCTACGATCACAGTGCGAGCAATAGCAAAAGTGAGTACAAGAGAGAGAGTATAAACTAAATGAAAGGAGTCCACAAATCACATTCCAGAATATATCAAAAGCTAATCAAGCGATACATATAACAGTCCGAGCATGAAAATGAGAGTACATAAATGAAAGGGCTTAAAGCCCGGTACATCATGGAACAAAACTCTCTCATCTCACATCCTCTCTACATGCGAAAGCTATCTCATCATCACACTTCACTAATACTCAAAAAGTAATCCACCGGATGTCTCGTGGCCGCTACCCGCTGCATCGCTGGCTGCTCAGGTCCTGCCCTCGTCTCCTGTGGTGCGTGCGACAGCTCCGTCTCCTCGGAATCCTAGATTGTTTTTCGGCCCCAATGCAAACCGTCAGTCAAAAATTGACCGAGCTCGCTAGGTCCCCTCCTCCTCCTGCGACTCCTAGGTACTGCGCGGGAGGAAGAAGCGGGGGACGAGCAAGGAACAAGCAAGTGACAGGGAAAGTAAACTAGTATATATGTACACAAGTAAAAGAAAAGGGCTAATCTAAACATGTACAAGTAGGAGTATAAGCAGGAGTATAAGCATGAGTAAAGCAGGAGTATAATAAAGGAGTGCAGTAATAAATGAACAACAAGTAGAGCAAGTGAAGTAGTAAAAACGGTAGCGACAAGTAATCAATCTCGTACCCTAACTTATATGAATGCCCATACAAACTTATAAGTTAGGATTTCCAGGAATTATAACTCATCGTATAAAAGAGCCCATACTAATTTATATGATGAGGATCTGCAAGTGCGTATGCTATGCTTATGCTATGAATGATTTATGCAATGGACTCACACACGACTCTATGCGCATAGACCTTTGTAATTCCCTCTGTTTGAAAGGAAGCCAACCTTTCGGGTACCAACCGCTGTGACACATGGTGGTAGCGGACCGGGCTGTCCACTCCTAGGCGGGTATACACTCTACCAGGCCTAGACCGCACGTACGCCTCGACGCTAAACAACCGCGGAGCTCTGCGTACTCATTGCTGGAGTCCACCAGACTGTGAGCCAAGTGAGAGGTGTCATCGGGGAAATATCATCCCAACACGCAGCCAAGCTGGCCCCTTAGACCCCTACACACCCGCTAAGTCAACGTACCGCGGTCGGAGTGATGACCTGCCTAGTACCGAAGACCTGCCACAGTTCTGAGAATATTACCGGGACAATCATCCCCTCGAGGTTCCCGCTCGTCTAACCGAGCACCACAATACTGCCACTCCCGCAACTGGGAGGGTTACATAAATCCAATCTTACCCTACTATGGCTACTCTTGCCTACTTTAAATTTTATTGCAGTTTAGGGTTAATCTTGGACTTCCCGAGGGTTACCCTGTAAGGGGCTCGCTACGGTACTAGGAACTACAGTGGGATGACACCCCAAAGTTCCCTTTCTCAAGACACTTCGTATTATTGGTCGTGTTTCCTTAATTATTTCTTAGGTTACTTCTTTGGTGATTTAAGGTAAGCCCTGGGCTTCCCGCGGTCCACCCGGTGAAGGGTTCCCGGCGGTACTAGGGAACGCAATGGGCTCAACCCCCACCATCCTCCTCAAGACATTTACTTTAGTTGGTGGTTAACAATTGGTTCACCCTTACTCGTTTCCTATAGTTAAAACGACTTAGCTCATCTCCCGTCCCACCCAATTGGGTTGGACGTACCTCCATTCCTCCTACGTTGACTCTAGCACAACCGCACAACTAACCCTAGGATTGACCCTCCCTGAAACCTTCTGTGCTATAACTCAATTACTGATTGTATACAACTTTTAAACACTACTTAGTGGTCTGAATTATCTAAAACTCAAAATTCTGTTTTTACTATACGCAGACCACCAATTTGAACTAACCATCAACCCCATAAGTGAACCCTTCTAAAAAATCATCACCAGGGTGTCCAGTAATTATCCTAGGCTCCCACTGAGCCTAGAAAGGTATATTCCAATTTCCATAATTTTCCATATTAAATTGGTATTTAATATAATTTTAAGTAGTTAAGGCCCTAAGTCACATTACACATGAACCACCCTCAAAATGATTCTACATGCTTCATGAGAATTATCAGTAAGATAATATTCCATATCATGATGGTGCACTGAATATCATGGCCCTAGGGTGTCATTTGACCTACTGAATCATCATAATTGTATAATTACCAAAACGCCACTATAATTAGGAGAAATAGTAATTCCCTTCTGAAATTTCTACAAAAATTACCAAGTGTCCGTATGGGGACCTATAGTCTCCTGCCAAATTATTGAGTCATTACCATGTGATTTGATATTTTAAACTGGTTAAACATCCAAAGGTGGCAATCGTCAATTTCTACATGAAGTACAAGAAATACAATTCAACATGCTTCCAAACAATTATCATGGGCTCATCTTAACCTAAGACTACAGATAACCAAGTGTCATCTCATTGCCCCATGATTTGATATTTTTAAAGGATTAAATACACAAGGGTTGAATAATCTAATTTCTTCATGAAGTACAAGAAATATAATTCAACATACTTCCAAACAATTATCATGGGCATATCTTAATCTAAGACTACAGATAACCAAGTATCATCTCATTGCCCCATGATTTGAAATTTTTAAAGGATTAAATACACAAGGGTTGAATAATCCAATTTCTTCATGAAGTATAGGAAATATAATTCAACATACTTCCAAACAATTATCATGAGTGTATACTGAATTCAAATGCATAACCCCAAAGGATGAAGGATCATAATTACTGTTTTACCCTTGAATTAAATAATTGAAGTTAAGTACAAAATCACCAAATTAATTAAATAAATACTAAAAACTGCATTTAAAATTCCAGAAAAATTCCCATAAGATTTAGACATTGGTGTAATCATCATCTGAAAGTTTCATATGGTTACAAGGTGATTTGCTTATGTTTTTGCATAATTCATCAAAAGGCCATAAGTGGTAATATTCCTATGAGTACAATATTTCTCACTATAAGTGCACCAATTAAAATTTCAGAGGCCACATATCATCATAAGTAGACATCCTACGGAGTTTGGGGACCTTATGTATGGTTTTGCTATGCAACATAATTAAATCCCCAAAACATAGGTTTTTCACAAAAATTACAAAGTGGATAAATTCTCAAGTAAAGGGCACCCCAAATGATTCCAATGCTTTAGAGTATGAATATCAATGTCTGGCCAAAATCTCAAAATTTTGCAAAGACAAATGCCATTATTTATTAATTTATTTTAAAAAGGGGCATATGTGTAAATTCAACCAAGTAAGCATAAAAAGATCTTCAAGGGTCGCAAGATTAAATCCAGTGGTCATTAACATATCAATTGACCTCCTTGTTCAGTTTGGTAAGGAAAAGATAAACCTAAGTTCTTAATTTGGCATAAACCCTCTATTAAGCTATTTTTTCCATAAATTAAAATAAATACTAATTAAATAGTAAAAAATCCAAGATAATTATTCTAGTCCTAAAACACCATTCTCAGCCTAAGGTTGAATATTGGTTGTCTAAAAATGTGTTTAGGTTCTAATTGGTTCATTAAGGCCCAAAAGGGCAATTAAGTAATTTTGAGGTTTGGGCTAGGGTTTTTGGTCTTCATTGCTCCAATCACCCCTTGGTGATGAGCAAGACCCTACACCATCCCTAGGCCCAATCACCACTGAATTTTGATAAGCCCTTAAGGCTAAGCTCCAAAATCCACAAGCCACCAAGGTTAAGAGACTTCCAAACCTAGGGCAAAAATGTGCCCTTTGGGGGTTCACCATTAAGATGAACTCCAATTGTCCTCAAATTTGGAACAGAGGTTACACACATACAGACCCACATGCCACCAAAATTTGAGGGTCATTAGGGGTGATTTCACCCACTAATTCCTCTTAGATCCAAAATCCTAAGATGTGATTAAAGGTATAACATAAAGTGCCCAATCTACACCAATTTTTGGCACAGGGTGGGCCTAGGGTGGACACTCATGTGGCCAAAATGTCAGCGCAATAGGCCCACCCAATCAAAAGTTATTAAGGTTTTGGTGGGCTAAACCCAACTAGGACCATCCCTAGGAAAAAGGCTCCTCTGGGGTATACTGACCTCCAAATGCCAAGATCTTAGTTTCTAATGAAACTAGACATTCAAGGCTACAATAGTGTGTCTCACATCATTTTCATGAATTGGCCATTAGGGGCCTCAATTTGGCTCCTCAATCTAAGTGAAATTCCTGGCCCAACAAACACAAACCCTTAAGCCATCCTCACTCCAAAGAGGGTTCACACACAAGGAGTGGTCCAATGGACCCAATATTTTTAACAGTGTGTGGACATATCCTAGGCTTGACCCTGCCCTAACATGGGGGCGCCACAAGGGGTTTTGAACACCTAATTATCAGAAATTTACTTTTCAATGTTTAGACAAAAACTATAGAAAAAGTTACCCCACAAATCCTGATTTTTGGGCTCAAGATAGGTCTAGTATAGTTACACTAGGGTTTAAAATCTCAGCCCTAAACTCCAAGCCAAATGGGAGTTATAACCATTTTAGTGCTAGGAATTTATTTGGACCAGCCTCAGAAGAATGGCTCTACAGGAGTCAAATCAACACCAAATGGTTTGATCTAAGTCCCAAATAAAAGTATACTCAACCATCTACAAGAGTTGTCTCGGGAAACTTTTTGATTTAGGGCCTCTAAGGGCCTTAATATTGAGTTATAAAAAGAGTGCAGATTCTGGCTAACAGCACACCAACTAAATCAATGCATAAGGCGCTGACTGCGCACGAATCTTGAAGCAGATCGGGCAGCGCACAGTCATCGTCTTCCTCGAGCCAACGGCTCTGATCTGCCCGACCTGGAGCCGCCTGAAACGGGAAATCCCGGCCACCCGTCCATCTCCCTGTCCAGCCACCGCCACCACCACCTCCGTTGAGGTGGTGCCGATCGATTGTCGGTGGATTGGTCGCCGGCGGGGGCCATTTCCAGTGGTTTTACCAAGAAGCCCAAATGGCTAATCGGAGCAGAAAATCGAATTGGGCTCGGCTCAATTGAGCTCGAACCCGACATCTAACGATCCTAGATGCTAGCACAGTCAGAGGGGGGAGAAGCGAACCTGGAAGCGGGCTGGGCGGTGAGTATTCCGGCGATTTGCCATCTCCTTCTCCGTCTCCGACGAGCTTGCTACAGAACTCGTTCCTCCACCGAATTTCTTGATCCAAGGCTCTATCCCGATTGTAAAAATGTTTCTGAAGCTCGTGGAGGGGTTTAAATGGGGAGAGGAGGCCGACCTTGGGAGGTTTGGAGCTGGGGGTCATGGGGTTGCCACCTCAGCCGACAAGGCTGCCTCTACCAGCTTTCCAGCTCCTCCTCAGCAATCATCTCCCTTCAGGGAAGATCCCAAGGCTGATTGGGAGGAGAGAGAGGGAGAGGGGAAGCTTTTGCTTTATCAAACCACTTTTTGTCCCTTCCTTTAGCCCAATCCCCACTTGGGTTAGCTTGGGTTAGCCCAATCTTCCCTAGCCACCCTCCACCTGATCTCTCATGAGCCTAATTAAATCTTACAACTTTAGACTTAGGCCTTAATAAATGGGGATAAGGACTTGGTCACTCAAATTGAGCTTAAGCCCATTTGGGTTGACTTTGACTTTGACTATTTGGGTTGACTGGTCCCCCATGTGGGTCATGGATCTCATGTCATCACCCAATAGGGCTTGTCCCATGGTGGGGCCCTATTTGGCCCAATTTGATCAAAAGATGTGAAATTACCCAAAATGCCCTTCCTTGGGACTTTGGCCAAATTGGGGGAAGTTGTCCCTTCCATGATGGGGCTTTTGGGTCTCTCAGATCCCTAATGATGTTTAAAGACTAGATGTGGAGTCAATTTTAAGGTTTGAAAGCAAATTGACCACATTTGGGTTGAGTTGACCTTTTTGCCCTAATTTGGATTTTGACCAAATTGGAGAGGGTTGACCTTCCCATGAGGGGGCTTTTGGGTCCAATGGGTCCCTAATGATGTTTAAAGACTAGATGTGGAGTCAATTTTAAGGTTTGAAAGCAAATTGACCACATTTGGGTTTTTCCTAAAAGTGCCCTAATTAGGGCATTGGCCCAGTTAAGGACAATTGGATACCCCATGATGGGGCTTTCGGGACCTTTAAGTTCAAAATTATATTTAGAATATAGGTGTGAGATCAATTTGGTCATTGGGTGGCCAATTGGTTACAAGGTAGTGGATTTGACCAATCTGCCCCTTGCCACACTTTAGCCCAATTGAGGAGGATGGGTCACCTCATGATGGGGCCTCTGGGTCTAATAGGTCTCCTTTGGTACTAGGTGTATAAGGGGGGAAGTCAATTTGGCCACTTGGGGGTCAAATGCCCCTTAATTGATTGGTTTGGTCCATGTTCACCTAAGGTGATTTTGGGCTAACCCTAGAGAATTGAGCCCCACTAAGGGGTGATGATCACCCCATCACCCTTCCTTAAGGTTTATGGGACTAAGGGTGGTCTCATTTTGGGGAAAACTGGTGTCCATTTGGCCCTCCTTAGTAGCTTGGGTCCTATTTGATTAGGACTTTAGGTGTGCACTTAGCAAAATTCCCATCCTAAGGGGTCCTCAAGGCCCCTCATCCCACCCCTTCAGCTCACCATTCTCACACTAGGGGTCTTGTAGGATTGGGGATGTTACATGGGGTGTTACTCCCATATGCACACACTAGAGAACACTCAACCTAGCACTCTTTCCCCCTAGTGCCTCGCAAGGCCCCACTGGAACCCTCCCTAGTTAAGGACAAGACATGACTTAGAGGTTAGGTCTTCTAATGCATGCAACCCTCCGCCCCTGCTATTATGAGACATACAATATTGGTATATGATCACGGACATACACATCGATTAGGTGTAAGAATGATTAATAAACTATGAGTTTGTTTGAATTTTTCGAATGATAATATAAAACCTCATAGTTATCATGAATTCTAAGTTCCAGATTTTTCTATTTTTATATTAAACTTATGATAACTAACATTGCATGAGATTAGCATGATAACTATACATTAAGATACAATGTTAGTATGATAATACATTCGTTCTTTTATGATTTTATTTTTAATCATGAATTATGAATATATATATATATATTTTTCTAAAAAATAATGATAGTTTTCTTTTTCGATTATTGCATGTGTTTATAATTAATTTGATCTTTGCTAGACTTTAGTTAGACTTGGCAATTTAGAGTGGATCTTGGACTTCTCGAGGTCTACCCTGTGAAGGGTTCACATCGGTACTAGGAGATGTGATGGGGTGACATCCCAAATCTCTCTTTCTCAAGATATTTAAGTATTATTGGTTGCTACCCATACTTAATATTTAAAATTTATAGACTCAAAATTTTTGAAAGAGAAAAAGTGAATTCATGATTTTATTAATTTAGATAAATATCTCTTAACAAATTTAGAATTTGATTTATATGGATAATATACGATATTTATAGGCAATGAATATAAGAAGGATAGTTAGGTCATCAAAATAAAATATGACTCTAAATTTTGATCAATTTGATTTATAAACTTATTAAGCTTTAAGAGATAAAATCATATTTCCAATAATATATAAGATTGCCATGACATGATAGCTTTAAAAAATTAAGAAAACAAAAAAAGACATTGAAGCATATCATGAAATAGAAATTTGTATATTTCATTTTGAAAAGATTCTACTTCTTATGCATTTGATGATACCTAACGAATAAGAGTTTTAGGTATCCAAAGGGAACCAAGTGTGGTGGTTCCTTTGGGTACCCAAATATAACGAGATGATTTTTGGGGAGATGAGTACGGATGAACCCTTTCAAGTGGAGTTAATGTTTCATCTTTAATTTTGGGTCTCCACTCATACTTAGGTTTAGTGTTATAATTATGCATCAAATTTCCATATTCATTAAACTTGGGCTTAAAATAATAATGAATTTTGAAATTATTTTTCATAGAAAATTTTTGCATATTTGAAGTTAATTTGGGAGATACAAAATGAGGGTTAGAATTCATTATGCTTATGTGATTAAACATTCTACTAGGTGCATGATTAATATATTTTAAAGTACTAGTAGAAGTTTTACACATGTTTGATGATAAACTAGAAATAAAAGATTTTTTATTACTTGTAAGTTTTTGCACAAATAGTTTTAATGATTCTAGTTTATTAGATAAAATATTATTTTCATTTACCAATTTTTCATTATGCTCTTTTGAAATTAAAAGTTCTTTTTCAAAATCTTTGAATTTTTCTTTAATATCATTACAATCAAAACAAGGCTTTGAAATTTCAATTAGAGAGCAGGATGGAGAAGCCATATCACAACTAGATTCTACATTAACATTAGCTTTTAACCTTTTATTTTCTAAATGTAATTTCTCATTAGCAATTTTCAATTTCTTAATTTTATGTTTAGTAATTCGTAGCAATTATAAAGTAGAAATAGAATTGCAAACAATAAGGAAATTTGATTTTTCTTACAGTGCTTTTGGATGCTGTGAGATTTGAGCATAGAGTTTCTTTGTTATCTTCATCTTTTTGGCACTCCTCTTCCAAAGATAAAATATCTTCTTCTCTTCCACTTGACGTGCACTCCATTGATCCATCATGAGAGGAGCTTTCTTGAACATTTATGCAAGCTTGTATGTTCTCCAATTCTTGCATTTGTTCCATACCTGTAGATGGAGAATCATAAGTTATTTCAAAAAAATTCCACATCTCATATGTAGTAGGAATAGTATAAATGAGTTTGGAAATTTTTTGATTAAGTGCACAAAATAGGCAATTCATTGATTTAGCATTTAAGACACACTCTTCCCTACTCAACTTATTTGGTGGCTTCCTAATGGTAATATTCAATATTTTAATATCTAATGACTTAAGAAATTTTTCCATTAATATTTTCCACCCTTTAAATTTGTTTCCTTCAAATAAAGGTGGTGCCAAAGACTTTCCCTCTATATAAGTATTTCTCTCACTAGTAGAACCGAGATTATGACTACAAAGCGTCATTATTCCTGGTTGTTAAGCCAATTTGGAATAACCTCCTCTGATACCACATGTTGGATCTATAGGCGCCCTTAGAGGGGGGTCAATAAGGGTTTTAAAACTTTTAATATATTTTGAAATACTTGAAAAGCTAAGCGATTAAAAAAAGAAAAATCAAATAAATCAAGTGAAATAAAATAGAGACATGATTTTATTAATATGAAATGTAGGATTACAAAACTAGATTTCTTATAATGCTAGAAATCGAAGGCGAATAGTAAAAAGTCTTTTTCGTTTTCTATCCCGACTCGTATCCCCACGAATCGGTGGCTTTAGGCTATCCTCCCCCGGATACGGCATCAAGCCACTCTAGCCAATCCTTCCCCGGATATGGCCTCGAGCACCCCCTAGACCAAACCTATATCTAGTCACCAACACGAGGCAAATTCCTCCCTAAGTCCTACCCAGACCTAGTCGCAAACACGAGGAGAATTTACTAAACGATTACAAGAATAAAGATGTGAAATAAATAACAACAATATGAAAAACTCACTATGTGGATCTCTTGAAGAAGTAGACGAATTCCCACAGAGTATGATCATAGTCGATGCGGTCTTTCATCATGATGATGAAGCGTGTTGAAATCTTCTCGACGGATCTCCTTAAGCCTTCATGGATTTGTGGGAGTATCTCTCTAAAACTTCCTCTATATGATGTGGCACGAAGCTCTGGAATTTAAGGGTCTGAGAGGATAAAGAAGACGGAGTCAAGGGGTCCTTTTTATAGCTTTGGAGCTAGCGCCTGCGCTATCGCTACCGCCGGCGCTATCCCAGTTTTGGCAATGTTATGCGTGTGCGTATATTCATTCCAAGGAAACCCTATCGACATTCCTCATGTGCTTCGAGATAGCGCATGCGCTAGTCGCTTGCGCCTGCGCTAGCCACCACTGCCCGGCGCTATTGCCTTCTATTCTTGCCTCCTGAAATTTCTATAATCAGAGCTAGAGCCTGCGATAGTTGCTACCGCCGGCGCTAGTGACCATGCTGGAATTTTGGCTTCAAACTTGGGGGCAACCTTCTTATGTTATCCTTGAGTCATATGGCATTGTTTCTTGCACACTTAAACATACAAGATCAAATACACATAGGATTTGTTATTCTCAAACCTAGGAGATGCAGAAGACCATGTTCCAACACTCTTGGTTCATTGATTTTGCATGTGACCTACTACTTTTAGCCCTCTCAAAATGAGTTTTGTATTACTCTTGGTAGCCTATTATGTTGTGTTTTTTCACAGAATTGCCCTCCATATGAATTCTGCTAGGTATGCAAGATACGTTTGAACACTTCGATACTCTCATCAGTTATTTAAGCTTAAACATTGTTGTGAACTAAACTCATTCTCCACCCAAGTTTTCCATTTCTTAAAAGGATAAATTTTATTATTTTTTTAAAGCACGCAACAATATGATGTCGAATAGTTTGTTTAGAAGTTACAGAGCGAGTGATTTAAACTAAGGTTTGATTGGATTAACATGCCTTTAAGTTGTACAGGTTGTGCCAACGAAAAATGTGATGGGACATAAACTAGTTAAAGCTTGAGATTTATGTGAGAAGAGGAATGGACTAAACATCATGCATTATATTAATGTAATTTATTTAATTATCCCATCGCCAAAATATATTTACTTGATAGACTTTTCTTCTTAAAAGGATGAGCAGTGTACTTCAACGGAAATTGGAGTGTTGATTAGGGGGAAAAGGAGAAGGTTTGTTGACATACAAAAGTAAAGATTTGCATTTATTCACTTTGCAGATGGTGAACATAACATGAAGGCAAGACCTGGTGTAAGATCCCTCTCCTCCTTACTGGAGAGTTCCTGGATCTTATGCCCAGAACCGCCGTCTTATGGTGACCCCAACTCACAGTTTAGTTGTCACCGCTCAACGCCGATCCTGCCGGCTAATTCGATCATATTACAGGCCAATTTTGCTAGAAAGAATTAATACAAATATGACAAGTCCACAACCACAACATATATATATATATAAGAAGAGTGCAAATAGTCCACAATGAGAACAAAACTAAAAGAGTGCAAGTGCTTAAGCCCGATACAGATTCAAAAGGAAAATAATAATGACAAAGCACCCTCTCACTCTACACTATGCGGAAGCAACACAAAATACTCTCCAATCTTTCGTCGTGTGGAAGTAGTGATGCGCAACATCTACTCCTTAGGGTCTGCCGTCACGTCCTGCCTGATGTACTGCGGCTCATGCTCCTCGATCTCCTGGTGTTACAGCAACATCCGACCGTTAGTCACAAAGACTAAGCCATTTTGTCCCCGCCTTCCCCAACGACTCCTAAGTACCGAGAGGGAGGGCAAAGTGAAGGACAACAAGGGGTAAAAGAAGGTGCAGGTGACAAACATTATACTAACAGTATAATAAATAAGTGAGCAGTAAGTATAACATCAATAGGTAACATATGAGCAGTAAATATGACAGCAGTAGGTAATAAACGAGCAGTAGGAAAGTAAATGCAGCGCATATAAAGTAATCAGAAATCTACCATACTAACATGTAGAGTACCTTAACTTATATGAATCACCATATAAACTTATAAGTTAAGATTTCTAGAATTGTAACTTATCATATAAAAGAGCCCATACAAATTTATATGTTAAGGGTCTGCAAATGTATATGGCTATAAGATGTATGAATGTTATGCTATGATATGCTATGTTCAGATAGTGCAACTCACTCACACGACTCTGTGCACACAGACCTTTAGTTCCCGCTTTTCGGAGGTAGCAAGCCTCTCAGGTATTTCCGCTGTGGCAACAGAATTAGTGGATCGGGCACTCCACTTCTAGGTGGGTATACACATTACCAGACCTAGACCTTACGTACGCTGCTGTACACATCCTAGGTGCACTTCTGTGAGCTTTTGCGTACTCTTGCTGGCATCCCGCCAGTCTTTTATGGTCAGGATGGTCGGGGTGCGCAACTCACCACACCCCGCCAAAGTCAACGTACTGCCATTGGTGTGACAAATGGACCCGCACTGAAACCCTCCACTAGTTATGCACATGTGTTGGGAAAAACTCCTTTTGATTAAACTTAACAAATTAACTATAAGTAATTTTACTTCTTAGGATATATTACCCACATTGTATAGCAATGGTAAATTGGTCATTAGATGTCTTAAGATGTCACACCTTAGAGTGTCAAGGCCAAGTCAAGACAATCACAAAATAAGTTAAGTTGAGACTTGCGTCGAATGAAAGTCGACGCAACTTCGATTTGATATCGACGTAACTCTGACTAACAGTCGAAGCAACTTGTTCAGTCTGTCGAAGTATAAGTCAAGTCGATGCAACGTCGAAAGGATCTCGATGCAGAAGGAAGAGCTTGTCGAAGCCATCTAAGAAGTCAACGCAACTTCGACTACAATTCGACGCAGAAGATAAAAGCTCAAGTCCAAGGCTTCAACTTGATGGACACGTCGACAAGGATTCGACATAACGTCGGCATCTGAGTTCAGCCAAAGCCAAGAAGAAATTCAAAGCTATAAGAGCTTAGAGGTGCGTCGACATGAACAACGATGAAGTCAACGCAGAGTCGAATACAGCCAGAAAAAGGAAGCTTTTTTATGTTGTCCTTTAGAGACCTTTTCAGAAGGACCACCAGGCTAGAGACAGTTCTCCAATGGCTCATTTATTGCCAAGAATGGTATGGAGCTTTCCAGGATGCAGCAAATCATTTTTGGAAGTTATTCAAAATGGATTGGCGGGTTGAGAACAAAAGAAGAAAGGAAATTATATGAATTCCTTTCCAGTACAGCCCAAAAGAAGAAAGGTTTTTGAAATCCCAATCATACAGAATTTGTAGGCAAAAAGGGAAGAAGAAAAAAAAACAATGAAAAAAACCAATAGAGTTATTACATTATTCTATCTGTCGAATAGGGTCTTCATCTTCTTTCTCCTAAAACCCTAAAAACCAGAAATACAGAAGTTCTCTCTCTATACAGGCATAGATACAACTGCTTCTTCTTCATCAATATACAGCAGCTGAATTTCAAGAAGTGCTCAGAGAAAAGGATCAAGCAAAACAACCCTTGCAAATCATCACTATCATAAGCAAGGGTTCATCATTTCAAATCCCGTGAAAGACAGAAGTAGCATCAGAGCTTCTAAAGAATTCTGAGAATAAAATTTTTTCTTCTCCCTCATAATTTCTTCTTACTTTCTTCTTCAACTGTAAAGAGTTTCATTAATCCCTCTTCCAAAGGATTCAGTGGTTCTAAGAGTCTCCTTATCAAAAGACTCAGTGGTTCTAAGAGTCTCCTTATCAAAAGACTCAGTGATTTTAAGAGTCTCCTTATCAAAAGACTCATGCACAGGTTGTGCAATCCTACCAGGGAGGTAGAAGAGAGGAATACCCACAATTTGGGGAACCTCTATAAAAAACTTTTTGTCTTCTATGTGTTGATTTTCTTTACTGTCCCTATTTATTTGTTCTGTGTTTATTTTCAGCAAACCGTATTTATTTTATTCTGTCTTTGGCTTGGCTGATTGCATAATCACTTAGTATTTTTATTGTGTGTGCATAAATAGGATAGAAAATATTTAAGACTTTATTCACCCCCCCTCTAGAGAATACTCAGAAGCACACTGTGCACTTTCAACATGCAAGGTTTATCACATTACCCGAGCCTCCGGCTCGCAGGACTAACTACTCTTGAACCATTATGTCCTTTCTAATAGGACGAGGTTTATTTTTCTCAACTTATCTCATTTAGGATTACTCTTGTTTGTTACTTACGCGATCATAACAATTTAAGGTGAATTCTGGACTTCCCGAGGTCTACCCGGTGAAGGGCTCACAACGGTACTAGATGGTGTTCTGGGATGACATCACAGACCTTCCTTTCTCAAAATATTTACTTTTATTGGTAACTACCCATTGTTAAGGTTATCCTCACAGTTGCTCTAGATTACTTAAGAATGACTTAGATTTCTTTTAGGCAACTTAACGACCTCTTTACAGTGCATAGTGCAAACTCTTAGATATTCATTTATATGTCCAACTCTAACCTTGAATCCATCATGATCAAATTAACACTCTAACTGTCACTATAAGTTCCTAGGATAGAAAACTCCCAAAATGATTCAATTGTTCATCGAGACGTACCTCTAGTTTACTATTCTCTATAGGGTAGAAGTCCTCCAATAAGGCTACAACTTATAGGGGCTAAAGTTATGTATGCCCTAATCTTTTGTTCCAAATTTCATCCCATTTCTACTTGTTCTGGCTAGTCCAAACACTACCTCAAGTTTTTGATATTCGCAAACCAACTCAACATTGAACTAGGTTGGTCTCTATGATTTGAACTTTACTATAAATTGGCCAAATGTCCAAATTTATACCATAGGTTAATCATGACCCAATTAAGAGATGGTCAGAAATTCATAATTTTCCCAATTATTTTGGCAATTTCTAAAAATACTTTAAGGGTTCGTTCGTTTGAATGGAATTGACTTTCTGAAATTGGCTTTTCGGCGAAAACCAATATCTACATGAATTGGTTTTGTACAGAATTCCAATTTTGTTGTTCGGCTGTAAGATTAAATTCAGTCAACATAATTGGAATTGAGGCACAAAAGTTGTTCGGCAGAATAATGGAATTGGTATTGGAATTGACATTATACAATAATTTTATAAAACTCAAAATATGCGTTAGCGCCGAACGCATTAAATTGCATAATATGTTTTACGACGCGCGTTTTTCCCCAAGCGCAATTTTTTCGCCCAAGCGCAATTTTTTCGCCCAAGCGCAATTTTTTCGCCCAGGTGCGCACTTTTTTCCGGGTGAAAAACGCGCGCCCGGGCGCGATTTTTTCGCCCGGGCTCGATTTTTTCAGTCGACCGTGTTGATTTCGCCCGGGCGCAATTTTTTCGCCCGCACGCAATTTTTTCTCTCGTGCGCGTTTTTTTTTTGCTAGGGCACGTTTTTTTCGCCCGGGCGTCATTTTTTCGCCCGGGCGCGTTTTTTTCGCCGGAGCACACTTTTGTCGCCCGGGCGCAATTTTTTCGCCCGGGCGCGATTTTTCCCCCCGGGCGCTTTTTTTTCGCCTGGGCGCGTTTTTTCGCCCGGGCGCGTTTTTTCGCTCGGGCGCGTTTTTTCTCCCGGGCGCGTTTGTTTTTCTCCCGGGCGCGATTTTTTCTCCCGGGCGCAATTTTTTCTCCCGGGCGTGATTTTTTCGCCCGAGCACGTGCGTTTTTTTTTTCTCCCGGGAGCATTTTTTCGACCAGACACATTTTTTCATCGGGGCGCATTTTTTTTCGCTCGGGCGCGTTTTTCTCGCCCGGGCAAATTTTTTTCGCCCGAGCCCGATTTTTCCCCCGGACGCGATTTTTTTCGCCCGAACCCGTTTTTTTGCCCGGTCGCGCTTTTTTTGCCTGGTCGAAAAAAATGCGATCGGGCGCACCAGGCGAAAAAAACACGACCGGGCAAAAAAAAAGCGCGTCGGGGGGAAAAAATCTCCCCCGACAAAAAAACGCGCACGGGCGAAAAAAACGTGCTCGGGAGAAAAAATCGTGTCCGGCAAAAAATATCGCGTCCGGGAAAATATAGCCCGCCCGGGCAAAAAAAGTGCGCCCGAGCAAAACAAACGCGCGTCCGGGTGAAAATTGCCCGGCCAGGCGAAAAACACACGGCCGACCGAAAAAACGCGCGCCCGGGCTAAAAACGCCAGCCTGTGCAAAAAATGAATGCCCCACCGAAAAAATGCGCCGACCGAAAAACACGCCCCCCGCGGAAAAACTCACTCCCGGCAGGAAAACACGCGCGCAGGCCGAAAAACTCTGGCAAAAACGCTCGATTATGCGGAAAACTCATGGGTGGAGGTAAGAATTGGCGATTTGATTTTTTAGTTCAAAGTCAAAGCCATGGGTTTTCATATAAAATCCAATATCCTCGTAAATTTCGTTGCGTCGAACACTAGAATTGAATTTCTAATCA
The DNA here is from genome assembly GCA_033032865.1 of Dactylorhiza incarnata. Taxonomy (NCBI): domain Eukaryota; kingdom Viridiplantae; phylum Streptophyta; class Magnoliopsida; order Asparagales; family Orchidaceae; genus Dactylorhiza; species Dactylorhiza incarnata. The sequence goes on from JAWHQI010000086.1 coordinate 1,463,305, forward strand.
CCAATGCCAATTCCAGAAAGCCAATTCCGTCCAAACGAACGGACCCTAATTGTAATGTACACCTCAGTTTACACATGAACTATAACTTTCAGAATTCAAAGTACTCCCAATAATTTATCAGTGAAATGTAATAAGCAAATATCATGATTAACTAACTTTCTTAATTTTCCATAGTATTTATGACCATTATTTCCATATTTAAATATATATGTCAATTGGTCACATTACAAAGAAAGTACCAAAATAACTAATTCAAAAATTCTAGAAAATTTACCATAGGCTTATAATGATCCAAAAATAGTCTAGACAAAATTTCAGAATTTTCCAGATAATATTAACCATATAAATCTCATTAATACATACGTGTGACAAAGGAAATTTTTGGTAATTTACAGCGTGAATGACTTTCAAAAATCCTACCAAACTTTCTAGAGCTATATTTCAAAATAAGGCATTATATAACAGAATATTGGATTTTTCTCTAGACCTTCGATGATGTTCATTTCATTTATACACTTTGTGACAAAATTAATTATGCTCAAATAACTAAGAAACTCCAAAAATCCCAATAAAATTTCCAGAGATATATATTATTTCAAAACATCATGTGACTGAAAACCAGATTTATCCTAAGTTATTTGATCACTTTTATTTTATTAATACATTTATGAGACAATAATATTATTACTCAAATACTTAGGATTTTTCTTTCCAAAAATCCTAATATTTCTATAGATGATATCCCTCATCATACTAGGTGTATTGCCCAAATATCATGAGCATACAACAAGTCATTAGTGATGAATTCACAAAATACTCGAAGGTGCTATATACACACCACCCTTCCATACATCTCATTCCTATGTATGTGAAATATAATGTTCTACAGTGGTCCAAATGACCTCAACTTTTTACATGTGATTAATAATGACCTAACCATGATGTCACCCAAGATTTGGGTCATTTTGTACCTATCTAACCACATTTATTTCATTAATATGAAAAATCATATTTACTAGAAAACCTTAGAAAACTTTTGTCCAAAAATTATGATTTTTGGACAGGGGATGTATCTGTATCATTTACACTAATGTCCAAAATATTAGACCAATCCAAGCAACTATGTGAGCTAGGTCTATCAATTAAGGACTGGTGACCCTTTAGGACACACCTCAGGAGAATGGACCTACAAGGAGCTGTAGGCCACCAAACCTGATGATTTAAAGCCCTATGGACAGTAGACCTCAAGGGCTACAAAAGTTATCTCAGGCAGTTTTTCCTAAAATAACATCTAATTAGCATAAATAACTAATCTAAACTCTGAATATAGTGTGACATAAATATTACATTTATATTAATATGGTCTACTGGTAGAGATCTTAGCCAAATCGGACGGTTGTGGTTCATCATCCCTGATAGGCTAAGGACCAGGATTTCATCTTCCTGAAGCTTTTCTCCTTGCAATTCCCAGCCACCTAAGGGCCACCACTATCGGCCACCACCACCACCTCCTCCATTGAGGTGGTGGCTGTCGATTGGCGGCGACACAACCACCGGAGGAAGTGTCTATGGAGAACCTGAGCGGGGTGAAGAGCACAGAAAATTCATACCTAGATTACAGGGACCGTGGATCAATTGAGCATGATTTCTCAGCCTAATGAGCTAGAATCCTAGCACAGAGGGAGGGGAGGAGAAATGGACCTCAATGATGGCTCGGTGGCGGGTGCTTCGACGGGTGGCCATAGATCTCTCTATCTCTAGCGAGCTTGCTCGATCTATGGATTATCCACTAATTGCTCTACTCTAAGAGGCTGGCTCGACTGCTAAGGACCTTGTAAAGCTGATGGAATGGTCAATATGAGGTGGTGATGGTTATAAAGAGAAGATGGAGTGTGGGGGGGGGGGGGGGGGGGGGGGGGGGGTTGGTCATGTCTTGTACAACCTTCCTTCAGCAGCTGAGCGGTTGTCATGCTTTGAAAAGACTGTTCACAGTCTGAGGAGATCAATTTAGGGCTTGGACAAGGTAGTGAGGGTCCATGGAAGCTCTTTTACTCAAAGGTGTCGTTTCACCTTAAGGGGAAAAGGCCATTTTTGCCCCCAAGCTTACCCTCTCTCTCTCCAAATTCAAATGTGTGGTGCCAATAGACTTGTGGCATGCTGGTTATGCAAGGGGTGGGGCCTTGGTTCACTTGGATTTCATTTGGTCTTTCAATTTCTTCCTTAAGGCCTTATGTTGACCATGGTTGACTTTTGAGTTGACTTGGTCAAATTGATGGGTGGGTTAGCCCCACTTGATGGTCATGAGTCATATGACCTTACCCAAAGTCTATTGGACCATGGCGTGGCTTCAGTTTGGTTAATTGATCCATATGGTGTGAGTTTGACCCAAAATAGCCTAAGTTTGACTTTGGTCAAATTGGAGGGATTGGTTGACCACTTGATGGCGCTTTTGGGTCCAATAAATCCTTAATGGGATTAGAAGGTTAGGGGTTAAGTCAATTTGACCAATTGAAGGTCAATTGGTCCTTGATTGAGTTGATTTGGGATATGTTTACCAAAAGTTGACTTTGGTCTATACCTTGAAATTAAGTGGGATCTATTATTGATTATTGACCTAATGACCTTCCTTAGTGGTTAGGGGAACATAGGTAAGGTCAATTTGAGGTATTGAAGGTCAATTGAGTCTATTTGTATTGAATAGGGTTATGTTGACCTAAGCTTGACTTTGGTCAATTTGGCCGATTTGATTGACCAATTGTTGGGGTTCTTTGTCAAATGAGTCTATATTAGGGTTAGGAACATAGTGGTGAGGTGAAATAATGTAAGGAGTCTATACCCATGTAACTGTCCCAGATTTTGCATCACTAACTTTCTTAGAAGGGGATACACAAACATACCATTTTGGAAAGTATTATAATCAAATTGTTGCCAACAACTGTATCAGCAGGATTGCTTTTTTTACTATAGCATTTTGTGTTTCTAGGTGATCAAGAAGTTAAAAGACCACGAGATCAAACAGTTCGATAATTTGAATTTACCGAAGGATTCCAAGGATTATGGTCGCATTTCAATGCATAAGAAGAGAATATGCTGATCTTTGTCGAGATGAGACTGCAAAAGTATAGTATTAGTATTATTTATTGTTCAACGTTACCTATTATCATTATTAGTTTGACTTTGTTTTGTTTCAGGTGTCAGCATGTTGGCTTATATGTCATCTAATCAGTAACTATTCATTGGTTTCAGAATTAGAAGCAATTGTCAGTTCATTATCTATATAGTGAATTAATCAAGAAATAAAGTTGATTGTATTATTAGTTTGCAACATCATTATAAAGTCATATATTTGACTAATGCATTCGAAAATTATGTTGATTATGATGATGACTGGAGGATTATTTTATGTATTATGCTTTGGTATTTACTTGATCTTTTCAGTGCATATATATTTTTGATTCATTTGGTGGATATGGTGGAATTTATCTTTTATTTATCTTTGCTTTGTTTTTTCTTTATTAAAACTTAATTTCATTACTGAACACATTCTTACTCTTATAATTGGCAATTGAGAATATTTGTTGGTGATATTATGATGTTGGCTAACATGATGTTTAGTTTCTTTTTTGTGGATCACAAAAAGGTGCCCCATAAATTATTGTTATTTGTTGTTCTTCATTGTCTACCTGAAGTAGCATTACATTTTTTTTGCAATTCATCAGTATTTGTTAGCAGCAGAGCAACACAGTAATAGAGAATCGTCTTTCTTTTTCGTACTCAAAGGGGGCTTGAGAGATGAAGTTCCTGCACACTATAATTAACACATGGCAATTATGATCAAATACAATGAGATTTGTTATTCTTAAACCAAGAGATGTGGAAAGCATGTTCCAATAGGTTTGAGACAATGACAAATAGTTTTTTAAATATTTGTCGCGGTTTAATTCCACGGAAAATTATTAGAACAATTGTCACGACTTTAAACAGTAGAAAATAGTCATTTTTATTGCTATTTAATAGTATTTTCTACGAGTTAAAACTGAATAAAAAAGTCTAGGCATATTTCCACTGTAATATTTGTGAGTAGCTAATACTTTTTGCCACGACCAGTTTGTAACTAAAAATTTTTCTCCACGCCCTTATACCGTGGCTAGACCGTGACGAAAGATCTTTAGCCACAATTTAAGATTTTTTTCGGGGAAAATTGCTCTAGCTAAAACTCGGTTTTCTTGTAGGGTCCGTTCGTTTGGATGAAATCGAAATTGAATATTGGAATTGAGATCAATTCCAAAACTTCAAGGAATTGAAATTGGTCTAATTCCAATTTTAGTGTTCACCCAATAAACAGATTAGAGAATATTGAGGAATTGATCAATTTTATTGTTCGTTTGTTAAATAAAGTTCAATCTAAGAATTATTATTTTTATCATTGACGATAAAAAATCAAACATTCTCTTATATATTGTGAAAAACCTAACATTCACTCACATATATTAAAAAGAACTTAACATTCTCTCACATATATTAACATTAATTAAATCATAATGCATTCAATAAAAACCTAACATTTTCGATCGGGCAAAAATTCATCCACTATTGAAAAATGTGTGCCCAGGCAAAAATCGTGCGGCAGGGCGAAAAACACATGCCTGGGTGTAAAAGACGCTCCCAGGAGACAAACTTGCGCCCAGGAAATAAAATGTATGCTATAGCACAAAACACATGTTCGGACGAAAAATGTGCGCCTAGGTGAAAAAACGACAAAGGGGCGAAAAATGCGCGACCATGTGAAATACATGCGCTCGGGCAAAAACACACGCGCCTGAGTGAAAAATGTGCGTCCATGTGAAAAATGCTCGCCCGGGCAAAAAACGTGTGCTCGGGAGAGAAAATAACAACTGCGCAAAAGATGCGCTCAAGGGTGAAAAAATGCATGCCCGAGCGAAAAATGCGCACCCGGGCAAAATACATATCCCCAGAAGAAAAACGCATGCCGGGGCGAAACAACGATGAATGGGTGAAAAATGTGTGATAGGGCAAAAAATGCATGCCAAAGCGAAAAAAGCGCGCTCGGGCGAAAAATGCTCGCCCGGGAGAAAAACGTGTGTCCGGTCAAAAAAATGACGACCTCGCAAAAAACACACTAGCGGGCGAAAAAAGCACGCCCGTGCAAAAAATGCGTGTCGGGGCGAAAAAAGTATGACCAAGAGGAAAATGCGCACTAGTGTGAAAAACACGCTCCCCGACAAAAAAAGTGAGCGCGGGAGCAAAAAATGCGCGCGCTGGCAAAAAATGTGCGCCTAGGCAAAAAATGTGCATGGGCGAAAAGCCTGCACAGGCAAAAAATGCTCGTAGCGGGGAAAAACACGCGTCTAGGTGAAAAAGCTCGCCTAGGGAAAATGTGCACCTGGGCAAAAACTGTATGCATGTGCGAAATACACACCCCCGGGCGAAAAAAATTACGCCCGGGCAAAAACTATGTGTCTGGGCAAAAACATGTGTGCCCGGGCGAAAACTACGTGCATGTGTGAAATACGCACGCTCGGTGAAAAGCGTGCGCCCGTGCAAAGAAGTGTGTCAGAGAAAAAATAAAGCGCGCTCGGGAGAAAAAAAGCGTGCTCAGGTGAAAAAAGCACGCCCAAACGGAAAGATTGTGTGCCCGATTGAAAATACGTGCGGCCGGGCAAAAAATTACCAGATATTCCAAAAATGGTCGCCCATGCAAAAAAAACACGCCATGGGCAAAAAACGCTCCACGGATGGAATTATCCATTTCCTATATAGATTGAAAAAATTGGTTTTAGTTTCAAATGACTTTCATGGAAGTCATTAAAATTCAAATTCTAACGTTCAAGCGCGCAAACGAACAATAAAGTTGGAATTAGACCTTCAATTCCTAATCAAGGATCTGAATTCCATCCAAACGAATGGACCCGTAGTGAATTTAAAGCATTCGCCTCTCTAAATATGCATCCCTACGAAGGTCTTCGTTGTTCTCAAATACTTCATCGCAAATGTTGAGCTCAACTGCCACTTCAACTCAATAAGGCATGCAGTGCTCCTCACGACTATCAACATGTCGTGTACATACATAAGTAAAAAGATAAAATCCACTAGAGCATACTTCTTCACATAAATCCAATAATCAATGGTGGTTCTCCTGAAGTCGATCTATCTCATAAAAGAATCAAACTTCTTGTACCACTATCATGAAGACTGCTTTAGTCCATATAAGCTCTTCTTTTGGTGATATACCCAACTATCCTTCCTTTTTACACCGAATACTGTAGGTTGCTCAATATAAATGTACTCCTCGAGATCGTCATGCAGAAAAGTAGTCTTGACATTCATCTTCTCAACTTTCATATCTAGTATCGCAGCAAGTCCAAGAACAACCTGAATATACGACATCTTCACAATTGGAGAAAAAAATCTCATCAAAATCAACCCCATGTTTTTGGTTTCATTTAATACTAATCTAGCTTTATATCTGGGTGGTGTCGATAGGTCTCTCTGCTTCACTCTAAAGATCCACAGAATCTTCAGAGCCTTCTTGCTTTTAGTTAATTTCACCAACTCACAAATATGGTTCTCTTACATGGACTACATCTCCTCTTATATAACAACCATCCACTGCTTCTTCTCTATAAGCTCTAAGCTTCCTTGTAATAACTCTCAAGTCCATTGTATCAGTCAATAGTATCAAATTAATAGCACAGTATCTTGAAGAGGTATGTTATCAAGCCTCCACGGAGCGAGCTTAGCAGTTGATGTAGGTATAACATCAATAATTTCCTCCGCAACTCTATGATTACTATCAGTAGTACCCTTATGATATGGAAGTGTTTCAGTATGGTGCACTAGATCAGGCTCTGTGGCCTCCTCAGCATCATCACCTCCAACGATAAGAGACTCTACATCCATGCGAGAGTCACCTCCATAAGTCTTCTCAGAATCAACTATAGTTTGATCCTAACAAAACACAGTGTCATGACTCTGTAGAAGATTCTTCTCAACTGAATCAAAGAACCTATAACCAAACTCTTCGTTGCGTCCATATCCCAAAAAGAAGAACTATCGAGTCTTAGAATCCAACTTCAATCTTTCACCCGAGACACGTGTACAAAAGCTCTACAACCAAAGACTCTTAAGTGACTATAAGTGGGATCCTTACCATACCAGAATCTTTCAGGAACATCCTCATGAAATGCAAAACTTGGTGGAGGTCGATGATATGTGCAACTATATACATAGCCTCTCCCCAAAACATGTTAGATCGTTTTCACTCATACAACATGGACCTCACCCTCTCCATCAAAGTCATATTCATTCTTTTAGCTACATCATTCAGCTACGACATCTTGGGCGAAGTCTTTACAAGTCTGATCCCCTGCTCTCTGCAGTACTGGTCAAAGAGACCAATATACTCTCCCTCATTGTCAGACTTGATGCACTTTAGCTTCTTCCTAGACTGTTCTACACCTTAATATAGATTTTTCAAAAATTGTCAAGGACATCATCTTTGGTCTTAATAACATAGACCCAAAGTTTTCTCGATCAATCATCAATCAACGTCACAAAGTAAGATGCTCATCCACTAGTTTGGACCTTCAATAACCCACAAACATCAATATGTATGAGCTCCAACAACTTAGATCTCATGGTGGAAGTCTTGAGATGGAATGATACTTTGTTTTACTTCTCAACCATGCAATGGTCGCATCGCTCTAACTGGTCTCCAGATAGATCAACGATCATTTTCTTCTGAGAGAGACATCACAAGCCCTTCCGACTAATATGATAGTCTTCTTTGCCATAAGGATGTTGATGCCACATATCTAACATCGTTGACCTGAGAAACTTCAGACCTTCTTATAATATAGTATATACTTATATCTCTATACCTATGAAGACTACTAACGACCCCTCGAATAGCTTGCAAGAGTCTCCACCAAAGACACTCAAGTGCCCCTCATCATCTAGCTTCCCAATTGAAACTAGGTTAAAGTGGATGTTGTTGGATCTTATGGAGCCCTTAGAGGGGGTATGTGAATAAGGGTTTTATGGAATTTAAATCTTATTTAAATTTATCAGAGTTTGCGACCAAAGTTTCAAAATATTTTATAAGAAAATATATTTTAATATCACAGATAAGATTATATTGACGGTTCCTTTTTAAAGAGGACGAAATTTAATTTTTCTCCACTACCTCAAGCGCTAGTGCTAACGCCTGGCGTTAGTGACAGAAGTTGAATTCCATAAGTTAATGATCAAAATGAATCTTACAATATATTTTGTTTTAGTGTTTTGATGCAAATATAATTTAAAACATTTTTGAAGAGAAAATAAAATCAAATAAATGCTACATTTGAAAACATGATTTTATTTCATAAGAAATTGATTACACAAATGTTTGCTTTAATGCTTTGAAGAAAATATAATTTAACACATTCTTAAAGAGGAAATAAAATCAATTGAATGAAACATTAAAGGACATGATTTTATTTCATAAGAAATTGACAATACAAATGTTTGATTTCTATAACGCTAGAAATCAAGGTGAAAATATGGAGGAAAAAAACCTTCTTTGTGATTCATTGGTCCTTCTCCCAAGGACCGGTTGGCTATAGCCTATCTTACCCCAGATAAGGCCTCTAGCCACTCCCTAGATCTAACCTCAACCTAGTCTCCACGCACAAGGTGGCGAATTCCCCATAAACCTCACAAGGCCTAGTCGTTAGTAATTGCGGTGAGATTCCCACTGAATCCTTCCCAGAATCCGACGTACTCCCTGAATGATTTCTTTACACCCATTACAAAAGGAATACAATGAAAGATTACAAGATAAAAAATAAAGTAAGAGAAACTCCCCAAGAAATTCTGAAGGTGAAGTCGAAGGCGATGTAGACGTTGGCGTTCTTGAAGCGTTCGTCCTTCGTATAGAATATGCTTTGTAGACCTTCTCCTTCAAAATCTTCTTTAGATTTTCATGTTAGCCCAAGGGAGATCTCTCAATTATTATAGAGGAACCTCTCTCAAAAGAATCAGAATTCTGGCTTTAGAGGCAATGGAATGCTTCCTAGAATGAGAGGAGATGCTTTTTAAATAGGCTCGGGATCTAACGCCTGGCGTTAAGAGTTAACACCAGTGTTAGCTACTCATGTAAATCGTGGCAGATCGTGGATTTAGTGCGAGCATTAGCTCCAACATTGGCATTGTCACTTGGTACTCGATGATACTTCTTCTCGACGTCATTCCCTTCTCGACAACATCCCTTATCGACGATAAGTTAATGTGGGGCATTAACTCTAATGCGAGACATTAGCTCTCTTTCCAAAGAATCGTCCCCATTCAACATACTACTCATAGGGATGTGTAACTATAGTTCCTGTACAACCTGCACACTATAAACACACAAAATACAATATCAAATACAACACGGTATTTGTTATTCTCAAACCAAGAGATGGGGAACATAGGCTCCAACATTCTCCCCTTTTGATAATAACAAATACCTATATTAAAAATTAGTGAGATGAAGACAATTTGGATTTATAGATAAGTGCGGTAATAAGATATACATGAATAACAGGTTAAGAGCGTGATAGATTTGAAAACGATAATGCATACTCTTTCTATATGAAGTCCTCCCCCTGCATAAGTGTTCTCTTATAATTTACTCCCCCTAAATATATATTTTACTAGATTTCTCAATTCATTCTCCCCCTTTGTTATTAGCAAAAGTGGGTAGAGATGAGTGTATATCTACTAATATTGATTAGGAACCACTTATTGAAGGATTGTCATGATCGAGCATAGGATAGTGTATGCACCTCCTATATGATTACTCCCCCTAGAAAGTTTTTTTTTTGAGTTTGATATTATTATAATGCAATCCCCCTAATATTAGATTTATGCAATTTATTCTCCCCTTTTGGTAGTATCAAAAAGGGTTTAGGTGAGAGTATGCAATAAAGATTAATATGATATATGTAGAGAATAAAAAATAGGATGTAATCAAGAGCTTATTAAATACTACTTGTTGAGAAAAATATAAGCATGATGGAACATAAAGTAGTAAGCAACACAGCTGAAATGATAAAGTAAGCATTCTTATTTTAAGATACCACTTGTTGAAAAAATAATAGTCATAAAAGAGTGTAAGTAGTAAACTTAGCGGAAGAATATAATAAGCACTCTTAAACATTAACATCATTTTAGAAGATAAAATCATATAAAGGATAATGAGTTTTAAATTTGAAAAGTTATTGTTTGAGTTAAAGATTCAAGAGATGATATTCCATTAAGATAAAATTGCAAGCATGATTTTATAATATCAAGAAAAGATACAAAAACTACAATGTAATAAAATTTGCATTTCAAGCAAACATAAACATTATAACGGTCATGCTTTGTTATCTAGTGCATTTACTTAAGTTTGTAGAGAATTGTGTAGATGAGCATTAGGATCCATTTCTCATGAGTAGAAGTTTTATGAAAGATAATGATGTGTACAAAATAGTATTTTGATAAAATATACAAGTGAATTAATCAAAAACACATGACATATATAATGAAATAACACAACATTAAAATACACAAATACTATTACTTCCACAATATTTCAATGCACACACACACACATATATATATATTAAAGAGAAGTGATGAAAATTTTATTTGCACAAGACACTTTATAATTTTTGGTGGAGTTCTCTTTGTCATCTATTTTTATTTTATTTTTATTTTTATGACCAAGGACTCCAAATTCACTTGTTTTTTGCAAACATAGAAATTTTATTTTATTTACCACATTTCTCTAATCACAAGTGCATGAAAACTAAGAATTGAAATAACCAATTAAATGTTGTGTAGGTAATCTATTTATGCATTTTAATTATTTATTTATTACACTACACAATTATGCAAGAATAAGATTGTAAACACACGTACGTTATCAAAAATAAGTGAGTTAGTGATTCATTATCAAACATAATACATTACTCATACTTAGAGGCATGTTAAGCATTTTTTCACATGTTTATCTACAATCAATTTCATTTCACATAACAAGATAATTTTCAAGGCATGACAAATACAAAACAATGTTTTTAAGAAATTTGAAAGTTAAATTAAACATTGTATTTAATCTTTAAATAATATAATTAATCATCCTTGACAATGGCAATGAATAACAATCAATTTTTTATTTATTTTTATTTTTATATAAGTACAAAACAATAAACACTTATAAAGAGAAAACATATTTTTGTTCTTTGAAATTGTTTTGTAATTTTGTATTTGTTTTTAAATATTCAAATTTAAATATTTTCTGGAAAACATAGATGTCTTTAACAGGCCTATCAATAAATGGTATTCTATGCCAGAGAAATAAACCCAAAATAATGCATGAGAAAATACCAGAAATTGTTCAAAAAGAAATCAAAAAATTTTGGAGCAAAGGGGCTAACGCCAGGCGTTAGCTCTTAACACAAAAACAGAACTGCAAATTTTGATTTTTTGAAAATTGTTTTTCTTAATTCAATTGTATTATAAAGAGGTCTTCTTACTGTTGAAATTTTAGACTTCTTAGAGAAGATTTGAAGGCTCTTTTAAGCATGTTTTTGATGATTTTTCAAATACTTGTTTTTATAAAATCATTAAAGCTCAAACTAATAAAATATGCAAACACAAGATGCAATGATAGAACAAAAATAATATGCATGATTTAAGTATAAAGTGTGAGGTGATGTTCATGTAATGAAAATAATATAAGTATATCTAAGATCAAGATACCTTAACTGCATGACTACACTCTATCCCCATACTAAATGATAGATGAGCATGAGGAGCTGCACACATGTCGTAGGTTGGGGTGTTAATCCCATATGCATACAAAAGATGACGCTCAACCTAGCACTCTTTCCCTCAGTGCCTCGCAAGGCTCAATTGGAACCCTCCCTGGTTAAGGACAAGACATGACTTAGAGGTTAGGTATCTAATGCACACAATCCTATGCCCTCGCTATTGTGAGACACTTGTCATAGGTTAATGATTATGGACATACTAAACATTTTAGCCTAAGGATTGATTCATACAATATGAGTTTGTTTTAGTTTTAGAACATATAGTTGATTTTAAAGCTTAGAGTAATCAAAAATTTTAAAGTTCAAATTTGCCTACCTCTAATTTATCATGTCTTTATATTGATAATCTTAGCATAGACACTAAGTTGAGCATATACCAAAAAGGTGCAGCCAGGATAATAAATTTGGATGTAATGTTATGCAAAATATATATAATTGGTTTGCATGTAATCAATCATAGAGTTTTGAATTTTCATAGACCTAGAATGAAGTGATAATTCTATTTGATTTCATCTTGTTGATATGAAGTTTATTCTTAGGTCTAAATATAATGAGATACATGCAAATAATAGAGATGCACATCACAGACACAAAATAAGATATGAAACTATAATACCAAAAGCCATCATATATTTCATAATTCTTAAGGTTGATAGAAATAGTTGATTTAAGATGATTCTTGATTGATCATGAATTATGATATATGAAAATAGTGAATTTTAGCATAGAATACCAATAGATCATGGTGGTGTGAAATCATAATCATCATTTTTGTAATTTTTCAATTCCGATTTTTCTAGATCATGATTTTCCATTATAGGGAATATCAAATGCAGCAAGGAAAATAGACAAATATGCAATAAGTTGTGCATTTAATCTTTTAGCTTAAGACCCCTAAAAGCCCATTTAAATCCAATTTTGAAAGTAATTTCATTAGTCTTGTTAATATCACTTAACAAATTTATCATTCCATTTATAATGATAAAATAAGACATTTATAGCCAATGGATTTAAAAAGGATAAAACTATAGAAAAAGAAAAGATAGATCACTTGAAAACATTATGTTCAACTTAATTATTTGTTAAACATTAGGCTTAAATGTGTAAGTCATATCCCATGAAATATAAAGTGACCAAAAAATACAAAACAAACAAAAGAAAAAAGAAATAAAGCACGTCATGAAGTAGAGTATTGTGTATTTCATTTTGATTTATTTCTACTTCATGCAATTCAATGGATACTAATAAGTAATAGATTTAGGTATCCAAAGAGGACCAAATGTGATGGTTCCTTTGGGCACCCAAATGTAGCGTGATGTTTTATGAGGAGACAAGGATGAATGAGCCATTTCAAGTGTTTCATTTTTAAGAATGGGTCTCCATTCATACCTTGGTTGATTATCTTTTAAATTCATATTATGATTATATGACATCATTTTGTAGTGATAATTGGTTGAAAAACAATTTGTTTGAGAATTATGTTTATTAATATTGCTTTTTAAAGTAGATTGATGTTGATAATCATAAAGAGTTTTGAATAGTCATTCTTAGAGAGTTTATAAAAGTGATGGTCTTTCTTAATAATTGAATGTTGAAAGAGTGAGTGTTTATGGTCATTAATAAAAAGTTCTTATTAACTTTTTGATTTTCATTTCCACTCTTTTGTTTAGACCAACTCTTATAATATGAAGTTAAGCTTTTGGACTTTTGATTTATTAATAAACTAGAGATAAGAGATTTGTTATTACTTGAGAAATTTTTAATAACCAATTTTAATGATTCTAGTTTACTAGTTAGAGCATCATTTTCTTTTATCAATTTTTCATTATGCTCTTTTGAAGTTAAAAGACCCTTTCCCAAAACCTTGAGTTCTTCTTTAAAAGTATTATAATCAAAACAAGGTTTAGTCTTTTTAATTAAAGAGCATGAAAGTGAATTTGAAACATCAATATAAGATTCTACTTTAGCATTTGCTTTTAAAGTTTTATTTTCTAAACGTAAATTGGAATTAGAATTTTCAACTTTAAACTTTTAGCAATTTCAAGCATACGAAATGTAGAAATAGAATTTGTTACAAAAAGAGAAGATTTTGATTTTCTTACATTGTTATGGGATGAGGCAAGATTTGAACCAAAGGTTCGTTTGAAATCTTCTTCGCATTCCTCTTCCATAGTTGAATTTTCGTCTTCTCTTTTGCTTGATGTGTTGTCATCATTTGAGTCCAATATTGTGACGTTGAATTCTTCTCTCTTAGATATATCTTCCTCCAAGCATGAGTCCTCATCAGTTTCTTCTCTTGGATCCATAAGGAATTGCTCTTGTTCATCATCTGTAGAAAGAAGACTATAAGTATTCTCAAGAAATTTCCAAATTTCAAAAGCAGTAGGAAGAGTACAAATAAGTTTGAAAATATTTTGATCTAGAGCACAATATAGACTATTCATTGATTTGCATTTAAATACATTTCATTTTTATTTAGAATACTTGGGGGTATTTTAATAGTAATATTCTAAACTTCAATATCCAAAGATTTAAGAAATTTTTCCATAAGAGTTTTCCACACATTATAATTTTCACCCATAAATAATGGCGGTGATAATGATTTTTCATTTTCATAAAAAATTTCCCTTTTATTGGATGCGAGATCATAAAGCATCATTATTCCCGGTTGTGAAGCCGTTTTGGAATAACCTACCTCTGATACCACGTGTTGGATCTTATGGTGCTCTTAGAGGGGGTGGGGTGAATAAGGGTTTTATAGAATTTAAATCTTATTTAAATTTATCAGAGTTTGCGACCAAAGTTTCAGAATATTTTATAAGAAAATATATTTTAATATCTAAGATAAGATTATATTGACGATTCCTTTTTACAGAGGACGGAATTCAATTTTTCTCCACTACCGCCAGCGCTAGTGCTAACGCATGACGTTAGTGACAGAAGTTGAATTCCATAAGTTAATGGTCAAAATGAATCTTACAATATATTTTGTTTTAGTGCTTTGATGCAAATATAATTTAAAATATTTTTGAAGAGAAAATAAAATCAAATAAATGATACATTTGAAGACATGATTTTATTTCATAAGAAATTGATTACACAAATGTTTGCTTTAATGTTTTGATGAAAATATAATTTAACACATTCTTAAAGAGAAAATAAAATTAATTGAATGAAACATTAAAGGGTATGATTTAATTTCATAAGAAATTGATTGTACAAATGTTTGATTTCTGTAACGCTAGAAATCAAGACGAAAATATGAAAAACCCTTTTTTGTAATTCACCGGTCCTTCTCCCAAGGACCAGTTGGATATAACATATCTTATCTCAGATAAGGCCTCTATCCACTCCCTAGATCTAACCTCAACCTAGTCTCCACACACAAGGCGGCGAATTCCCCCTAAACCTCACAAGGCCTAGTCGCCAACAATTGCGGCAAATTTCCCACGGAATCCTTCCCAGAATCCGACGTTCTCCCTGAATGATTTATTCACACTCGTTACATAAGGAATACAATAAATGATTACAAGATAAAAATAAAGTAAGAGAAACTCCCCAAGAAATTCTGAAGGTGAAGATGAAGGCAATGTAGACGTCTGTGTTCTTGAAACGTTCGTCCTTCGTATAGAATATGCGTTGTAGACCTTCTCCTTCAAAATCTTCTTTATATTTTCATGTTACCCCAAGGGAGATATCTCAATTGTTGTAGAAGAGCCTCTCTCAAAAGAATCAGAATTCTGGCTTTAGAGGCAATAGAATGCTTCCTAGAATGAGAGGAGATGTTTTTTAAATAGGTTCAGGAGCTAATGCCTGACGTTAAGAGTTAATGCCATTGTTAGCTGCTCGTATACATTGTGGATGAGATCGAGCCGCCGTCAAGATCGTGGTAGATCGTGGACTCAACGGGAGTGTTAGCTCCAACACTGGCGTTGTCACTTGGTACTCGACGATACTTCTTCTCGACGTCATTCCCTTCTCGACAACATCCCTTATCGACGATAAGTTAACACAGGGCGTTAACTCTAACGGGGGCGTTAGCTCTCTTTCCAGAGAATCATCTTCATTCAGCATACTACTCATAGGGATGTGTAGTTATAGTTCATGTACAACCTGCACACTATAAATACACAAAATACAAGATCAAATACAACACGTTATTTATTATTCTCAAACCAAGAGATGCGGAACATAGACTCCAATAGATGTAAGGTACATGTGACACATCTCTTAAAATTAGTAGACCTCGTATACTCGGCTCCAAGTGCATGTATCCTATCCAAATGACTTTATATGTGCCGTCATTATATATTTTAAGTACTCCATAGTTTTGAGTTGTGTAGGTGACAAATAACTACCTATTATGAGAGACATGTGCAGGTGGCAAATAACTCCCTATTATGAGAGACATGTGCATAAGTACCCAAGTACACAATCCAGCTTTTATCATTACACCAGAGTTCAGCTATGATATTCTCTCCTACAATGATAACGACATCCTCCTCTACAGATACAAAACTTATATATATGACCCTTCTTATGGCAATAATGTCACTCCACATTCTGATAGTGTGACTTAGACTTTCCCTTGCTCTAGCTCCTCTCACTCTTCCTTCATCTTCTTTTGCTCCTACCTCTCCCCTTAGGCTCAATGCAAATGATATTAGCTCACAAAGAAGAGTCTAAATATCCTTGAGACTTTTCTCTATCTCTTCATTCATAATGTCACTCTTGGAAATATCTATAGTAATAATGTCATCAGGAAATGAGTTGATCAGAGAAACTCTAACCATCTCCAAATAATCCGGAAGATATTTCAGCAGCCATACTTTATTGGCCTTATCCTCGAAGGTCGCCTTCATAGTAGTCAGTCAATCAATGATACACTAGAACTTGTTCACATGGTCCAGGATAAGGGATCTCTCTATATATGAATCCCCACAGCTTCTTTAGTAGGTATAATTTGTTAATGACACTCATCTTAGTATACAATATCTCTAGGGTCTTTCAAAGGGTTTTTCACATCAGCAATACTTACAATATGATTGTAGACATTCAGCTCTATGAATCGTCTGACGAATTTGCATAGCCTTCGGCACTCTACCTTCCACTTAATGGAATTCATATCTTTAGGCATCTCCTCAAAGATGAGAGCATGCTAGCCCTTCATATAAATCTTGTATTCCAACAGTAGGTGCCACCGATGGTAATTTACATTGTTCAATTCCACTATTAGCTTATAACCTGAACTTGAATAAACTCCATCGCGCTCTGTCAACTAATCAGACTGACCATAGTTCTTTGAACCGTTATTTCAAATAAGGTAATCAAAGAGAATAGGGAGCAGTGCAATGGTCGTCACCTACTACACCTGATCACCTACCAGAAATATATGATCAACTAGTCTCAAATCTTAAACAGATCAGCTTGATTACTACTCTGACAATAACATAGCTCTTGTACCACTTGTTAGGTTTGAGAGTACGCAAACCCGTCCGTAGAACCTACAAATTAGTACGAACAAACACGTGCACAATCATTTGATGGTATGTGATACACAACAAAAAACACAATACAATAATAACAACAAAAAAGATAGATTTTAATGTGAAAACCCAGTATGATAAAAACCATGGGACGATCGGAGTTCAACCTGAAAATTCGCCACTAAAGATGTGTGAAAAACAAACTGGCATATACAAGGCTTTCCCTTCTCGATCCATGTTAACATTGCATAATGACGTTGGAACGCTCACCCCAAACTAAAATTAATTGCCACAAATATCTCTCAAGAGAAAATCTTCCAATTCTTGAATTTGGAGAGAAATGTATGCCTTCATCATTCTCCAACGTGGCTATGTTAGATGGTGCTTAAAGCATCCGCGTGACTGTCTAGTTTGGAGCAGTCTACTCGTTGCCCCTAGCAGGGTATTTATAGGCAAACCCTAAATC
Organism: Dactylorhiza incarnata; assembly: GCA_033032865.1. NCBI lineage: Eukaryota > Viridiplantae > Streptophyta > Magnoliopsida > Asparagales > Orchidaceae > Dactylorhiza > Dactylorhiza incarnata. The sequence continues at coordinate 1,481,121 of JAWHQI010000086.1, forward strand.
CCCGGCAGGTAAGTGGATCCATATTGGATCCTAACAAACCGCGAAGTATCCGTTAACCCGTTATCTAAATATACTTCAACAATCTCCTCCAATATTGTAGATAACGGGGTCACATCACAGATTACTTAAACAAGAGTTAATAACAACAAAACATGAGTTTTCCAGAGAACATAAATATGAGTTTTAGAATACAGAATAACTAAACTCAAACACATATCTCCAAACAAAAACAGTAAGCAAAGCCGGAAAAAAACTCAAAATAGATAAATGATCAATGATCTATGCAAACAACAGATCATCATCTGGGTCAAAATCAACTTTCTCTCCTCCAGTCTCCATGTGATCTGCGAATAGACACAATAAGAATATCATGAGACAAATCTTTATGAATTCTAACATTTGCTAGTAAAAAAAAATAAAGTGATTAGTTCTAGCAGTAAAAGAACGTAATACTCTAACCAGGAAGAAAGAATCACATATCAGTATCTCTATCCAATTTACATAAAATTAGACAATTGATTTCATAGAATCGAACCATGTTCCTTCGATTATTAAGATTAGTACTACACGTTTCACAATTGTGTTATACCATCATGTTTGGAATGATACAACAAGTTATGACCAATATATCATCAAGTTTGGAATGATATAAGTAATGATCATAATATCAGGACGCGTATCAGCAACTTTAGTATTCCTTTTTGGAATGATACCCAAATCAGCCTTTGAATAAAATAATTGCGTAAGTCATCAAGTTTGGAATGATTGACAATTATTCATCTCTAACTTTCATCAGGTAGCATTTGAAATACTTCTGTGTGCTCACTCTAGATGCTCTAATGTAAGCAGACTACGGTTCTAAGATTTAAAACATAAGCAGGGTATTAAGTCATACTAAATGAACCTTAATCTCATCTCCCCCGATATTTTATTTATTAGAACTTTACATAAGCCCTTGGTAAGGACATCTGCTATATTATCTTTTGATCTCACGTCCAATAGGGAGATTATCCCTTGACTGGTGAGATGGGTCAACCAAGCATGTTTCATCCTTAGTTTCCTTCGCTTTTCGTTCAACAGTGTATTTTTTGCAATGGTCTTTGTGGCTTGATTGTCACAATATAACGAGATAGAGTGCATTTTCAGACTCGTCATTGGAATGTCCATTATCTGATCTCTTATCCACTTTGCTTCTTCTCCTGCTGAAGCGAGAGAGCATAGAGTTCTAATTCCATAGAGGATAGTGCAATGCACATCTACCTCTTTGACTTCCAAGCTACTGCTGTTCCTCCTAGGGTGAACACAAAACTGCTAGTGGATCTACTGTCAGCAATTTTTGAGCACCAAGAGGCATCAGAAAACCCCTCAAGCATAGGAGGATGTCCATTGTAACATAAAGTATACTTCTCAGTGTACTTTAAGTATCGCATTAGCCTTTTTAAGGCATCCTAGAAGTCCTTCCCAGGGTTACTTGTGAATCTACTCAACATGCCGACCGTAAAGGCTATGTATGGTGTTGAAACCGATTTCTCGGTCTCTTGTGAAGCTCGGGCCCTCGACAAGTTTAGGGGCAGCTAGCCCTTACTGATCCCTCAGAAAGAATAGACTAGAGATTAGGAACTAGACTAAGACCATAGTCATAGAGAGGAGGTCCCACCACAAACCCGGAAGATCGATGAGCGCTTCCCCTCCTAAGCCAAAGCTGAGACTTGGGCACCTTGGAGAGCTGGAGAGCTAAACCAAAGTAACCAAGGGAAGAAGAAGAAGATCAGAGTACTGAGTTTGGAATCCTCTCCCAAGGTGCCCTTTAAGGTCTATTTATAGTTTTTTGTTCGTGGTCTGTTAATAGCGGAATTCCACCTTTTGGTTTTACTAAACACACCCCAATTTGGCTTGCTAACAGCCAAATCTCCGTTGTTTGGAGGGGCTAACAGCAGACCACCAGGGGCAGAGGGGTAATTTCACCTCCTTAGTCTATGGGCAAGTGTCCTGCGAGAAGGCTACTCGTGGGAGCTCCCGCGAGTCTCCTCGCTAATATGGCTCGCAAAATCCCCTCCTAGGCGAGCGCTCTGTGAAGGCTCCGCTTGCCCTCCTTCTGGCGACATCCACCGAGGTCGGGTCTCGCATGCCTTCCTGCGAGCTCCCCTCGGGCCGTGCCCCCCCCCCCCCCCCCCCCCCCCAACTCTCGTGACCCCTTGGTGGCGAGATGACCTCTTCCAGCCCAAGTTACTAATCTCCGGGCCTTACCCACTCAGGAGAACTCGAGGTTGTACACAATCCCCGCTCTTTTCGAGATTACTCTAAGCTCGCAAAGAATCATCCAACCCCGTGTGTTTGCTGGCAATTGCTGATCTGTTCGGGAATCTTCCTTGTGGGTCCTACCCCACCTCTATAAATACTGCCCAAGTCGGAGTGATGCGCGCTATTACTCTCTCTTATTCCACCTCCATACATTGTATCCGCCGGAGAATGCCTCTTTCCGAAGAACTCCGGGCTCGTCTGAGGGCGTCCAAAGAGGGCGAGCTCTCCACTGTTGGATCGATTAACGCCCTTAGGGGGGGTGAATAAGGGAATAAAATTCTTTAGAAATTTTTATTCGATTTATTAAATTGTTTAGAGTAAATTAGAATGAAATAACAATTTAACTTAAAGGAAGAAACAATTGTAATTTGCAATTTTATAACTTATGCCAAATGATAGAAATCAAGTAAACACAAAAAGAGACATGATTATATTATATAAAAAGTGTTTACATAAATTTGATTTCAATATCGCTAGAAATTGGAGCCGTACAAAGTAAAACAATTTTTCCTTTTCTTTACCGACTTGTATCCCCACAAACCAGTTAGCTTTAGCCTATCCTTCCCCGGATAAGGCCTCAAGCCGCTCTAGTCAATCCTTCCCCGGATATGGCCTCGAGCACCCCCTAGATTTAATCACCTAGACCTAGTCGCCAACACAAGGCGAATTCCTCCCTAAGTCCTACCCAGACCTAGTCGCCAACACAAGGCAAATTCTCTAAACGGTTACAAAAATATATGGAATGAAAGTAAAGACAATAATAAAAACTCCCTATGAGATCTTCTGAAGTTGGAGATTACGGATCGCTGTAATATGAACGAGGTCGAAGAGATCGTCCTTCGGATGTAGCGTGACGTAGTCCTCCTCCAGAATTCTCCTTAAGCTTTTTGTGGGAGATCCTTCTTCGGCAGCATAACAAAAATGGAGTTTTGGCACAAGTATTCTTTCTGGAATCTCTCTCAGATTTCTGGAAATAATGGCTTCAATAATCCTCTGGCCTCGAGCAAAAAAGAAATCAGGTCTTTAAATAACAACTGGAGCTAACGCGCGGCGTTAAGGTTAACGCCAGTGTTAGAGAATGTGTACAGCGGTTGCTGAGATCGTGTATAGCGTCGGGAGCATGACAGAACCAAATTTCATCAAACGAAACTAATTTCGTCGATCGCGCCTTCGTCGAACGGAAACCCACTTCGTCAACAGCAACAGTCAGGATCGTGGCAGAAACCAAGTTCGTCGAATGGAATCAATTTCGTCGAACAGAACTCCAAGTTCATCGAATGAAGTTTGTCGGGCGCAATGTCTTCGAGCGCAGGCTCATTTCATCGAACGGAACTCCAAGTTCGTCGAACGCAGCTTGTAGAGCGCAATTTCGTTGAGCACAGGCAATTTCATCGAATGGAACTCCAAGTTTGTCGAACGCAGTTTGTCGGGCGCAATGTCGTCGAGCGCAGGCAATTTCATTGAACAAAACTCCAAGTTCTTCGAACGCAAGCTCCTTCAGGTTTCGTCGAGCACCTTCAGAGTTTATCGAACGCAGATTCCTTCAGATTTCATCGAGCGCCTTCAGAGTTCGTCGAACGCCATCTCAGCAGTTGTTAACGCTGGGCGTTAACCACTAATGCGAGCGTTAGCACACTTTCCAGAGAGTCATCTCCAATCTATTTTCTACTTGTGGAGTATTGCACCTATTGTTCATGCACACTCTAAATACATGACAAGCAAGATCAAATACAATTTGGGATTTGTTATTCTCAAACAAAGGGATGTTACACACATGTCCAACAATCTCCCCCTTTTGATAATAACAAATCCTCTTAGCAAGAAATCATTAAAGTGCAACTATAGTACTTGATATGCATGATAATGCATGATAATGTGCATACTCCCCCTATCTTAATGCTCCCCTACATAAATGCAATTTATGTTTTACTCCCCCTAAATGATAGATTACATGAATTAGTCTCCCCTTATTCTTCTATATTTCTCCTATATAGATTTCTTCAATTAATCTCCCCCTTTTGGTATTATCAAAAGAAGGTAGGGTGAGGGTAGTAGAGAGGCATTTCTTATAAATGATAAAGCATGATCGAGCTTTTGTAATATATATAATGATAAAGATTTTAAGCATAGTATATTTAAGAGATTTCAAATAAAAAGATAAGAGTTGTAAGTAAGCGGAAGATTATAAGAAACATCTTTTTGTAAGCATGAAAAGCATAAGTAAAAATATGAGTTTTAAGTTCAAAATGTAAAGATGTTTAACCTTTTTGAAATCTCATAGTTTTCCATAAAGATACCAAGCATGAAAATGAACATATCAAAAAGAATATACTACAATGTTACTTAATTTTAAGTTCAAGAGATACCAAAACATTGTAGAGATCATGCTAGGTTATCTAGTGCATTTATTATATAAAGAGTAGTATAGATAAAGCATTAGAATCCAATACTAATGAGAAGAAGTGTTATGAAAGATAATGATGTGCACATAAGTGTATTTTTGGCAATGTTAACAATTGATTTAAATCACAAAATACAAGACATATAAAGTAAAGTGCACAATAAAACATAAGTAAATTAACTTTCACACTATTTTAATGCACACTATTTTATAAAAAGTGGTGTATTAATCAAGGGTTGCACAAGAAACTTTACTATTCTTTCTAAGGTGCTCAACCTCACAATGCTTATGAAAACTTATCAGGAGATTCAAGTAGTGCTTGGTGGAGTTATAGTTGTCTACCTATATAATTTTTTTGTTCACATTTGTGCGACAATATTCTCCGAATACACTTGTTTTGCAAACCCACAATTTTTGAAACTTAACCACTTTTCAAATTTTCATAAGTGCAATTCAAATGTAGTGTAGGTAATAAACTTATGCAAGTTTTAATTTATTGTACAAATACAATACACAAACAAGCATTTTTAGATTTAAACACACATGTTGATTACAAAAAGAAGTGAGTGAAAGGTATCATTATCAATCATAATACATTTACTCATACTTAGAGGCATGCTAAGCTTGGTTCTACACATATTTTTCAATATAATTGATGCACTTTAACTAGATATATCAAAGCATGATAAAAAAACAATGTTCATAGTAATTTGAAGGAATAAATGTTAACATTATAAATAATTCTAACTAATAGAATTCATTCATGCTTGATATTAGCAATAAAGATCATACAGTTTTTTTTGTTGTTTTGAAAAATTTTAATGAAATAAAAACAGAAAAATCACAAAAGTATAATTTTGTATTTTTGAATTTTGAACTTTTGTAGTTGATTTTTCATAATATGAATAAAACACAAATCACAAAAACATATTTTTGTATTTTTGAATTTTGATCTTTTGTAGTTGATTTTTCATAATATGAAAAAACACAAATCTCAAAAACATATTTTTGTATTTTTGAATTTTGAATTTTTGTAGTTGATTTTCTTAAATATAAATTAAAACAAAGATAATAAATGTCAGAAATTCAAAAACAAATTAGTAAATATAAACAAACATATTTTTAAGGATTTTTAGAAATTTTAAAAATCAGAAAATTCCAACACCAACGCTAACGCTGGCGTTAAGAGTTAACGCTGAAACAGTACACGATTTTTTGACAATTTGAAAAATCTGATTTTTGATATTTATTAAGTGTCCTTAGAGTAGTCTTTTGTAGAAATTTTGTAATTTTTGTAGATGTCTTGATTGCTTAAATTGCATAAAACATTAGCATTTTACATGTTATTCATCCTAAGATGTCTAAGACTCCTCATTCCAACCTTTAACATTTGAAACCTTGCATCGGGAAGAGGTTTAGTAAATATATCAGCAAGTTGAGAGTCCGTGCCAATGAAACTTATCCTAACATTTTCCTTTTTAATGTGATCCCTTATGAAATGATGATGCACACCTATATGTTTGGATCTAGAGTGGTGTACCGGATTATTTGTGAGATCAATGGCACTTTTGTTGTCACATTTTAATTCTATAAGTTTTAGATGAAAACCAAACTCCTCTAAAGTTTGGCTCATCCATAGTGTTTGTGCACAACAACTCCCTAATGCAATGTATTCGGCCTCCGTGGTGGAGAGTGAAACCGAATTTTGTTTCCTACTAGACCATGCAACTAATGAAGGTCCTAGAAAATGAGAAGTACCACTAGTGCTTTTCCTATCAAGTGAACAACCAGCGTAGTCCTAATCGGAGTAGCCGTGAAGTGTAAATGAATTATTGTGCGGGTACCATAATCCTAATCTAGATGACCCAATAAGATATCTAAAAATTCGTTTTACCACTTTTAAATGAGATTCTTTTGGATTGGCTTGAAATCGAGCACATAAGCATACGACAAACATAATATCGGGTCTAGTTGCACTACGATAAAGTAGGGATCCTATCATACCTCTATATAAGGTTTGATCAATTGAAATTCCCGATTCATCTTTTCCTAATTTAAGTGATGCACTCATTGGTGTAGAAGCATGTTTAAGGTTTTCAAATCCAAACCGTTTAAGCATATCATAGACATATTTGGTTTGACATATAAAAATACCATCATTTCTTTGTGATATTTGAAAACCAAGAAAATAAGAATGTTCTCCTACTAGACTCATTTCAAATTCATTTTTCATCACTTTAATAACTTCATACACAACTCTTCTTTAGTAGATCCAAAGATTATATCATCAACATATATTTGCAAAATAATTAAATCATTATTATTATGTTTAATGAAGAGAGTATTATCGGCACTTCCCATAATATAACCGTGCTTTAATAAAAATGTTGTAAGTCTTTCATACCATGCACGTGGCGCTTGTTTTAAACCATAAAATGCTTTCTCTAGTTTATAAACATGATTGGGAAATTTTTCATTAATAAAACTGGGGGGTTGTTCAACATAAACTTCTTCTTTTACAAACCCGTTGAGAAAAGCACTTTTTACATCCATTTGAAATAATTGTATTCTTTTAAAGTTTGCAAATGCTAGAAAAATTCTAATGGATTCCAACCTAGCAACAGGTGCAAAAGTTTCATCAAAATCTATCCCCTCGATTTGTGAATATCCTTGTGCTACTAAGCGTGCCTTATTCCTAGTGATTCTAGACTCACCATCTAATTTCTTTTTAAAAATCCATTTTAGACCTACAACCGGGTGATTAGATGGTCTTTCTACTAATTTCCAAATATTATGTTGCTCAAATTGTTCTAACTCTTCATTCATAGCCAAAAACCAAAATTCATCATTTAAAGCAGTAGAAATAGTTTTTGGTTCAATTTCGGAAACAAAACAGATATTTGAATATGATTCATGAAGAGAAGAGCGAGTTCTTACCTTGATGGATGGTTCACCAATTATTAATTCCCGTGGATGATTCTTTGTGAATTTCAAGGCACTTGGAGGTACATATTCATCTTCCTTGGCCTCCTCTTCTTCTTCTTTGGAAGATTCCTCATCACCATGCTCCAAAGGTTGTAAGAGATCATCCTCGTTGCCTGCAGAAAGTTTTTCTACACAAGGAACAAACTCATCAAATTTTAAATTTATGGACTCTTCAACTCTACTAGTTCTTTTATTAAAAATTCTATAAGCTTTACTAGTTGAAGAGTACCCAAGAAAAATTCCTTCATCACATTTTTCATCAAACTTTCCCAAGCTATCTTTTGTATTCAAAATAAAACATTTACAACCAAAAACTTTGAAATAAGATACACTAGGCTTCTTTTGAAAATAGAGTTCATATGGTGTGAGATTAAGAGATGGGCGAAGCATGATTCTATTCATAACATAACATGATGTATTTACAGCTTCGGCCCAAAAGGACTTAGGTAATTTATATTCACATAACATAGTGCATGCTAGTTCTTGAAGTGTCCTATTCTTTCTTTCTACAACACCATTTTGTTGTGGTGTGCGTGGTGCAGAGAACTCATGTTTAATGCCTAACATATCACAAAAGGATGTAAATTTTTCATTTTCAAATTCTCCTCCATGATCCGAGCGAATGCATTTAATTTTTAAATCACTTTCATTTTGAATAAGAGTACATAATTTTGAAAATTCACAAAACGCATCGGATTTGGAAGAGAGAAATAATGTCCAACAATATCTTGAAAAATCATCTATTAAAACATATGTATATAATCTACCACCAAGACTTGGAGTGCTAACGGGACCAAAAAGATCCATATGAATTATTTGCAAGGGTCTTGTAGTAGAAATGAAATTTTTACTTTTGAAAGAGGATCTAAAAATTTTACCTTTTTGACATGGTGAACATAGTGAAGGTAAAGTTCCATTTAACCTAGGAAATCCTCTAATTAAATTACTTTTGGCAAGTTTTACAATGAGCTTTGTGCTAGCATGCCCTAGTCTTCTATGCCAAAGTTCTAATTCATCAATTTTAGTGATAAAACATTTTATAGATGATTTAGAAAGATCATGAAAAGAAACTAGATAAACATTATGTATTCTTGGTGCAGTTAGTAAAATATCTTTTGTAGTAGGATTAGATATTTTGCACAGATTAATGGAAGAATCAAATAACACATCTAATCCTTTATCACATAATTGGCTAATAGAAATTAAATTGTGTTTTAATCCTTTCACATAATGAACATTAGATATAGTAAAGGATTTGTTACCAACTGTACCAATTCCCCTGATCCTTCCTTTTCCGTTGTCACCAAACGTCATGATCCCTCCCTTCTTCTTTTCTAGGCTAAGGAACTTTGCTTTATTGCCCATCATGTGCTTGGAGCATACTGAATCCAAGTACCACACGCCTTCATTGTCCTTAGCCTACCTACACATCTCGAAAGAAGATGAGAGTAAAGATCCGGATACCCAAGTGGTATGGTGATTGGAATTGACTATCAACCCGAAAAGGCAAGTGCACCTATCGAATTGTAGTACCAAGGTCATATTTAAACTCGGGGTTGTCAAGTACTATTACTCATGCTTCTAACTATTATCCTACTGTACGATTGGTTGGGTGATTTTGAGAATTTTTAAGACAAAATTTAAGTTGATATTAAGATGATAAAATAGATTAAGAAAATAGCATCCGATCAATGGTTCGCCATGAAAAGAGATGAGAAGGATAAAAATACAGCTTTATAATTGCAAACCAAACTCGACCGTGACGGATCCGAAAATAAGAAATAATCTCGCTAGAGCATTAAATCTCCTAACTTCTAGACGAATTGACCGAAATCTTTTTGCAAATCAAAAAGTTCTAAAGTTGCATTATTGAAATGATCCGCACTATTGGATTTGACTCCAATCCGGAGGATTTACGTTGTCCTATCTCTAGGATTGCGTGCAACTCCTTCCTTCTTTGAGTGATCTTTCAAACCAACGAGTCTCTCGACTTCTATGAAATGAGATCAAATAGCCTACTACCGTATACCGAAAATACGGAGTCGACGCAAATAAAATCAAAGAAGGATCGAGCAGAGTTTAACAAGAATAAAACTAAGAAAAATAAAATCTCATCTCAAATCATGGATCCTCATGATCAAATGCTAACAGAAATTAGTTACGCATAATAGAAATTGAGACAAGGATGAAAAACAAAACTTGCATTTTCATTAGTGAATAAAAAGAGTACAATAATAAAAGCAAAATGACAATAATATTCTCAAGAAAAAGAAATACAAAGCATGGAAATAAAACTTGACAATAAGAACTAAAACTCTCTCTTGCTCTCTCTCTTGCCAAAAAAAGTCCTTTTCAAGCATGAGGCATGGGCTCCTTTTATAGATGGAGGGGAAGGTTCTAGAAATAGGAAGAGGAGAGGGGAGACAAGGGGGTGGCCGGCCATTCATGGTGGAGAGGGGAGTTGTATGAAATAAATGAGGGGAGGGAAAAGAGGAAAGAGAGTGACCACCTCCAATGTATTCTTTTATTAAAAAAAATAAAAATAAAGGGGGATGTATGAGAAATGAAAATGAAGGGAATGAGAGTAAATGAGAGAGAGAGAGAGAAGGAGATTTCATTTAAGAGAAGGAGGAGAGAGGAGGGGGGCCGGCCAAGCATTGAAAGGGGGGAAAGCCATACAAAGGTGGCGGGCTGCTCATGCATGAGAGGTTGGCGGTTTTGACTTGTAGTGGGGGCTCGGGCTGCATGTAGACAGCTAGGGGGCTGCTCGGTTTGCTTCATAACAAGGGTTCGGATTGCTTGCGTATGCAAGGGCTACACCATGTCTTCTCTTTAAAATAATTTGACTTGTCTTGAGCTGAATGTGTGCATCTCTTGGTGGCCGGGCTGCATCACTTTAACTCTGAAAATATGTCACGACGACGCTTTGACAGCGGGCACTAATAATTCCCCCCCAGGCCTGTCAGATTAATTCAATAGAACAAAAATATAAATTAGTTATGCAAAAATCAAAACTAAGCAAATTATATATTAAGTGCATGAAATTAAACGTAGACTTAAGAAAATATTCTATTAATCTAACCTAAAATATGATGAATAAAAACTAATTATCAAACTCCCCCATGCTTAAATGTTTGCTTGCCCTCAAGCAAAATAGGAATTAAAATATAGGAGGCAACACTACCCAATATTTTAGTTGTGAAACCCAAACAAAAATTAAGCTATCGAAACTAATATGCTACCAATGAGTGCGGCGAGAAATCAATGTAGATGAGAATAAAGAAGAGTTTAAAAACATTACTATAGCATAAACCTAGATTGCAAATTTCCTACTAACATAACAAACTGGCATCAAAAAGTTTAAGCTAACAAACATAACACGAGTAACAATTCAACCAATTTAAATGCATTGAGCAAGCAACAAGTTGCTGAGACTACGATTATTCTACAAAACACTCCAAGGTAACCTCCAAAGAAATCCATCAATGATGGTGTCCATAGGCTTGCCCGATCACACCCTCTCCACTACACGAGTACAATGTCATGGCTTAAAGATCAAGAGGACTTGCATTAGGCATAAAGACTTGGCTTAGGTAAATAATAAGGATTTGGAAATCAAAGATAAACACGATGGCTAAAATATCACACTAAACCAAGGGGAGAGTTTTAAATAAAATTCAAAGCAAGGTACACGAGAACGAGAAATGACAAGAGGCGTTCGTCAAATTTCTTAAATATAAGAAACATAAGGCCATGAATATTTTTTCTTTTCATACTTGGCCAACAATAACTTTTCAATTAGAATTTTTTGATAATACTTTTGCATGATTTTTTCATTTTTTTTTCTTTTTTGCTCATCGCACAAGAACTCCAAATATAGGCTTGAAATATTTCCTTCTCATTTTCCAAGATAACAACCCATCACAACATGATATTTAAATAAAACTCAATAATTTAGTGTGATAATAGGAAGGGCATTTGGCTTTGGTGAAAAATGAGAGGTGGAGCTAACAAAGAGAATAAGAAGAAGGCCCAAAATTGTTTTAGCAAAGTAAATGTTTTAGGTGGGCAAAAAGGCACAAACTATCCAAAAGATGGCCTAAATCACTTCTAAAAACCAAGACAAACTTATGCAAATGCTTCGAGGATCGCTAGAGGCAAGTTCTAGCCACCAAGAAAGTCTACACTGCGAGTGAGTGCCTAATAATATCATCTAACAACAAATACAAGCTACTACACTTAGATTAGAAGAAAAATTACAACATCGTTATGATGATAAAATAAAATTATGATGCCAAAAGTTATAAAAGAGAAAACGCAAAACTAACGTATGCAAAAGTAATATAGTTAAACTAAACTCTATTCTATCATACTAACAAAGATTAAGAATACTTCATGAGCCTACGCAACACTCAAAGAAACATGCTAAAGAAATGATAGAAAATAATTTTTGATGATTTTCTAATTTTTTTTTTATTATTTTTTTTGTTTCTTTTTTATATATATTTTTTTTTTGGGTTAGGTATTTTCTAATTTTTTTGGATTTTTGATAAACCTTAAAGAAAAAGTAGAAAAACTACAATTTTTTTGTGATTTTTATATATTTTTTAGAAAAGAGAAAAAGAGAACAATGAAACCCTCCCCCATGCTTAAGTTTTTCATTGCCCTCAATGAAAAAGAAAAAGAAAAAAATAATGAAAAGGAAGAGAAAGAGAATAGGGGAAGAGACAGGAAATGCAGTTAATTAAATAAAAAAAACAGGACTTCCCCGGGGTTGTGAGGCCGAATGCGGAAGTCGATCCCCCATGCTTGCACTTTAGTTACTTGATCATCAGCAGGTACGAGGTGGGCCTTCTTGAAAGCAGCAACGATGGAGCGGCGATCACGAACGTGCAATGGAGTGGCCACCGGGAGGGATAACAAAAACAAGAAAATAGAGATAGGAGGGCCCGTGGGTAAACTCCCAATATTGTTCTTAAATTTTTATTACAAAGTTCAAATGAGAATAAAAAAGCCAAAATAATAAGAGGTCCAACAATAAGTTCAACATAAATAAGAAAAAGTTTTAAATAAACATCAGCATTAAGAGGTAAAGATAAGTTGTTCCTGATCAGATGATATCGAATCATTAGAAAAGTACAGCTTAAGTCTATGACCATTGACTTTGAAATCACCCTTATCCGGGTGCGAAAGTAACACAGTTCCGTACGAAAAAAACCTCTTTGACCATAAACGGACCAGACCATCGAGACTTAAGTTTGCCGGGAAAAAGACGTAAACGTGAATTAAAAAGAAGAACTTGATCGCCGGGTGTAAACGTTTTAGGGTGGCGCAAGTTCTTATCATGATAAAATTTCGTACGCTCTTTATAAAGTTTATTATTTTCATAAGTGTACGCACGCCACTCGTCGAGTTCATTTAGTTAATTTTTTCTATGTTCGCGGACTGAGTGCTGATCAAAATTAAAAAAATTTAGTGCCCAATATGCGCGGTGTTCAACTTCTACGGGGAGATGACATGATTTTCCATAGACTAATCGGAAGGGAGTACAACCGATAGCGGTCTTGTATGCCATCTGATAGGCCCAAAGAGCATCGTCTAATTTTAAGGACCAATCTTTGCGAGAAGTAGAAACAGTTTTTTTCTAATATTCATTTGAGTTCCCGATTGACTACCTCAACCTGACCGTTAGTTTGGGGGTGATAAGCGGTGGAAAGTTTATGTGTAACACCATATTTAGTTAAAACTTTAGTGAGTTGGGCGTTGCAAAAATGACTTCCCCTATCACTAACGATTGCTCGAGGAAAACCAAAACGTGAAAACAATTTTTTTAAAAGGAAACAACAACGTGGGCATCATTACTTGGAAGGGCTTGGGCCTCTGCCCAACGAGAAACATAGTCTACCGCGACTAAAATATATTTGTTGCCTAAACTTGATGGAAATTGGCCTATAAAGTCTATGCCCCATAAATCAAAAACCTCACATTCAAGAAAATAGTTTTGTTCCATTTCATTTTTTTCTGAAATATTTCCGGTCCGCTGGCACCGATCACATCCGCTCACAAAGATTTGAGCATCTTTGAATATGCTTGGCCAATAAAAGCCAGCAATAAGCACTTTGTGGGCGGTGCGGTTTGCTTGATAATGCCCGCCAGTTGGACCTTCATGCACATTCTTTAAAATTTTATAACCTTCTTCCCGGGAAACGCATCTTCTTACCACCTGATCCGCACAAATGCGAAATAGAAAGGGGTCCTCCCAAAAATAATACTTCAACTCAGAAAAGAATTTCTTCTTTTGCTGAGACGAGTACTCTTTTGGGAGGACGCGGGCCACAAGATAATTGGCCAGGTCTGCAACCAGGGGGTAGAAGAGGAAACATTTAAGAGTTGCTCATTCGGAAAAGAATCACTAAGAAAATTTTCATTTAAAGTTCCTATTTCAGGATTTTCAAGTCGAGAAAGATGATCAGCCGCTATGTTTTCCGCTCCTTTCTTATCCCGGATCTCCAAGTCGAATTCCTGAAGTAAGAGGATCCAGCGAAGAAGACGCGGCTTGGCGTCCGGTTTAGAAAGGAGGTACTTCAATGCGGAATGATCCGTGTAAGCGATAACTTTAGAAAGAGTAATATATGGACGGAATTTATCAAAAGCGAAAATAACAGCTAAGAATTCATTTTCGGTTGTGGTGTAGTTTTCTTGCGCTGAATTAAGCGTTTTGCTAGCGTAATAGATAGGATGGAAATTCTTAGCTATTCGTTATCCTAGCACCGCACCGACCGCAAAACTACTCGCATAGCACATGATTTGGAATGGTAAATCCCAGACCGGAGCGATCATAATCGGGGCATTTATAAGTTTTGATTTAATTAATTCAAATGCAGCTAAACATGAATCGTCGAAATTAAAAGTGGTATCTTTTTCTAAAAGTTGGGTTAGAGGCTTGGTGATTTTTGAAAAATCTTTTATGAAGCGTCTATAAAACCCCGCGTGTCCTAGAAAACTTCTAATTGCTTTAATGTTCGTAGGTGGCGGCAGTTTCTCAATCACCTCGACCTTCGCTCGATCGACCTCGATTCCCCTGGCAGAGATTTTATGGCCTAGAACTAACTCTTCTCTCACCATGAAATGACATTTCTCCCAGTTTAAAACCAGATTCATTTCCTCGCATCGCTCTAACACCTTAGCTAGATTTTGTAAACAAAAAGAAAAAGAATCACCGAAAACCGAAAAGTCGTCCATAAAGATTTCCATTATATTTTCTACGTACTTATCAAAAATTGCTAACATACACCGTTGAAAGGTAGCTGGTGCATTGCAAAGACCGAAAGGCATTCTACGATAGGCAAAAGTTCTGAAGGGGCAAGTGAATGTTGTCTTCTCTTGGTCCTCGGGTGTGATAGGGATTTGGAAATATCCCGAGAGACCGTCGAGAAAACAATAAAAACTATGCCCGGATAAACGTTCTAAAATTTGATCGATAAAGGGAAGGGGAAAGTGATCTTTACGAGTGGCATCATTTAATTTACGGTAATCGATGCACATCCTCCATCCCGTTACCGTCCTAGTTGGAATCAAATTTTATTCTCGTTTGCTACCACCGTAATCCCACCTTTCTTCGGCACTACTTGGACGGGACTCACCCACTTACTATCCGAGATTGGATAAATTATCCCCGCATCTAATAACTTAAGCACCTCTCCCTTTACGACCTCTTTCATGTTCGGATTAAGACGACGTTGAGGTTGGACTACACTTTTAGAATTATTTTCAACAAAAATTTTATGGGTGCAGAAGGAAGGGCTTATGCCAGAAATATCAAAAATTTGCCACGCTATAGCTGGCGATGCCTTTGTAGAACTTCGATCAATTGATCGTTTTTGGATTGAGAGAGAAATGTCGAGACTATAACGGGCAATGTAGAATTTTTTCGGAGAAAAGCATATTTTAAATGTTCGGGGAGCGGTTGTAATTCAAGAGTGGGTGGTTCGTCATAAGAGTTTTTTAAAACCTTTTCTTTTTCAAAAATAATAGATTCAAATTTTTTTGATCTTGAAAGATTTTCATTACCAAAAACAGCTTGCACGGACATAGCCGTGTCTTCATAAAAATCAGTAGAGTTTTCAAAAAATGAAGAGGAAAAATCATTTGCAGACACATTTGAAAGAGAAAAATCAGAATCGTCATTTAAAATATCAAGAAAAAAACAAGAGTCATCATTTTTTAAAGAATTTTTCATGGATTGATTTACTGAAAAAGTGACTTCGTTATTTCCGACACAGAGCAAGAGCTTTCCGTTACTCACATCGATAAGCGCACGCGACGTAGCAAGGAAGGGGCGACCAAGGATCAGAGGAACCTCGACATCTTCGTCGATATCAAGAATGACAAAATCCACCGGGAAGATGAATTTGTCAACCTTCACAAGCACGTCCTCTACAATTCCTAGCGGATATTTAATCGATCGATCAGCTAACTGAATACTCATACGTGTAGGGCTGAGAGTACCCAATCCTAACTTCTTAAATAAAGAAAAGGCATCAAATTAATGCTCGCACCTAAATCAGCTAACGCATACTTCACGAAAAGATCACCAAAACGCAGGGGATAGAAAAACTACCCTGATCGTTTATCTTTTTAGGTAGATTAATATTATTAATGACCGTCGAGCACTCTTCATTCAACATTACGTGAGATAAGTTTTCTAATTTATTTTTGTTTGTTAATAAATCTTTCAAATATTTTGCGTACTTAGGCATTTGACTAATCGCTTCATGAAATGGTAAATTTATATGAATTTGTTTAAACATTTCAAGAAAGCGGTGATGCTGATCGTCTAATTTGTCCTTCCTAAGCTTAGCAGGGTAGGAAGGAGGCGGAAATTCTTTTAAAATTTCAAGAGCATTACTTTGAAGATTGCCTTTTTCAAAAATAATTTTTTTCTTTTTCATTTTCTAAATCAGTTTCCTTAACGATTATTTGTTCATCGTCAGCATGAGAGGCAATAACCTCTGGCTTTTCCCTTGTGGTGGGCTCGTGGATTACCTTACCGCTCTGAAGGGAAATTGCTTTCGCTTGCTCCCTTGGGTTAGGTTCAGTATTTGAGGGAAGAGTCCCAGGTGGTCTCTCATAGATAGCCTTAGCTAGTTGGCCGACCATGGTTTCAAGATTTTCCATCGACCCTGTTAAGTTTCTAATGGTCGCCTCATTCAAATTTATATATTTGGAAAACATTTCCTCCAAAGATGGAGGTTTTGGAAAATTTGGATTTTGATTTTTTGGTGGTGGTGGAGTGAAATCGTGTGATGGATGTGCGGCGTTTGCGGGATTACTCCACGAAAAATTAGGATAGTTATGCCATCTGGGGTGATACGAGTTCGAAGGTAAATTAAAACCAGGCGGAGAAGAAAAATTAGAAAAATTAGCAAAATTGTTTTGAGCAGGCCTGGGTATGTTCCCCAGATAATCCACCTGCTCGGCAGCAGCAGCATTTGCATGTTCATGTACCTGAATGGCGGAGGCAGCAGTCATCTCCGTTACTTTCTTGTTTAGCATCTCTACTTGAAGCGCCAGTTGGGACACGGAGTCCACTTCGTACATACCTACAGGTTTAATTGGGCGAGACCTAGGCGTATTCCACTGATAGGTGTTCATCGCCATATCCTCGATAAGCTCAAGAGCGCCCTCCGGAGTTTTTCGGTTCAAAGAACCACCGGATGCGGCGTCTATCATTTGCTGGGTTGCTTGATTTAGCCCATTATAAAATTTCTGGACCTGTAACCATACAGGCAGAGCATGATGAGGGCAACATCTCAAAAGTTCCTTGAACCTCTCCCAAGTGTCATAGAGGGTCTCAGAATCGATTTGACTAAAAGAACAAATATCAGTTCGAAGTTTAGCAATTTTAGCGGGGGGAAAATACCTAGCAAGAAATTTTTCTGTTAAAATGTTCCAAGTAGTGATTGATCCTCTTGGGAGAGAACTCAACCACTGTTTGGCTTTTGTTCTTAAGGAGAAGGGGAAGAGTCTT
Source organism: Dactylorhiza incarnata (assembly GCA_033032865.1). Classification (NCBI taxonomy): domain Eukaryota; kingdom Viridiplantae; phylum Streptophyta; class Magnoliopsida; order Asparagales; family Orchidaceae; genus Dactylorhiza; species Dactylorhiza incarnata. Next base: position 1,498,838 of record JAWHQI010000086.1, read on the forward strand.
AGCCTAATTGCATCGTCTGAGACACCATTAATTTTGAAGGTATCACAGATCTCAAGAAAGCTAGCAATATGCAAGTTCGGATCTTCATCTGGTAATCCGTCGAACTGCATATATTGCTGCACCATTTGTATGGTGCCGGGCTTAAGCTCAAAATTATTGTTTGCTACAGCAGGGCGGACAATACTTGATTATGTACCCTCCAAGTTAGGCCGGGCATAATAGGACATGGTCCGTTGCTGGTCAACTTCTGGATTGGGATCACCCATAATTTCAGAATTAAGATCACAATCACCGTTAGAATCCTCAACCGTATCCTGAGAAGTGGAACCCCTGAATCGTAAATTTCTCCGAAAGGAGCGTTCGATTTCCGGGTCCAAATCAACAAGTAACGACGGAGTCGTGCGGGTCATGCACTAGTAGGAAGAAAAGGGCAAGAGGGGAAAATAACCGAAAGTGAAAAACCAAAATTAAAAATGATAATGATTTTTTTTTTGTTTTTTTTTGTCTTTTTTTTTTTCTAAGCGGATTATATTAGTCCTGGACTTCCCGAGATCTGCCCTGTGAGGGGTTTGCCGCGGTACTAGAGGCTGTGATGGAAATTCAAGCCCAAAGCGTCCTTTCCAGGAATTTAGGTGGGGTAGAAAAATGATGATGTGGGTTTATTATATATATAATAATTTTTTGTGTAGAAGTAATAGCGACGGCGTTTTCTTAATATTGACAAATGTCCCCGGCAACGGCGCCAAAAACTTGGTGATTGGAATTGACTATCAACCCGAAAAGGCAAGTGCACCTATCGAATTGTAGTACCAAAGTCGTATTTAAACACGGGGTTGTCAAGTACTATTACTCACGCTTCTAACAATTATCATACCGTATGATTAGTTGGGTGATTTTGATAATTTTTAAGACAAAATTTAAGTTGATATTAAGATAATAAAACAGATTAAGAAAATAGTATCCGATCAATGATTCACCATGAAAAGAGATGAGAAGGATAAAAATACAGCTTTATAATTGCAAACCAAACTCGACCGTGACGGATCCGAAAATAAGAAATAATCTCGCTAGAGCATTAAATCTCCTAACTTCTAGACGAATTGACCGAAATTTCTTTGCAAATCAAAAAGGTCTAAAGTTGCATTATTGAAATGATCCGCACTATTGGATTTGACTCCAATCCGGAGGATTTACGTCGTCCTATCTCTAGGATTGCGTGCAACTCCTTCCTTCTTTGAGTGATCTTTCAAACCAACGAGTCTCTCGACTTCTATGAAATGAGATCAAATAGCCTACTACCGTATACCGGAAATACGGAGTCGACGCAAATAAAATCAAAGAAGGATCGAGCCGAGTTTAACAAGAATAAAACTAAGAAAAATAAAATCTCATCTCAAATCATGGATCCTCGTGATCAAATGCTAACGGAAATTAGTTACGCATAATAGAAATTGAGACAAGGATGAAAAATAAAACTTGCATTTTCATTAGTGAATAAAAAGAGTACAATAATAATAGCAAAATGACAATAATATTCTCAAGAAAAAGAAATACAACGCATGGAAATAAAACTTGACAATAAGAACTAAAACTCTCTCTTGCTCTCTCTCTCTCTCTCTTTCCAAAAAAAGTCATTTTCAAGCATGAGGCATGGGCTCCTTTTATAGATGGAGGGGAAGGTTCTAGAAATAGGAAGAGGAGAGGTGAGACAAGGGGTGGCCGGCCATTCATGGTGGAGAGGGGAGTTGTATGAAATAAATGAGGGGAGGGAAAAGAGGAAAGAGAGTGACCACCTCCAATGTATTCTTTTATTAAAATAAAAATAAAAATAAAGGGGGATGTATGAGAAATGAAAATGAAGGGAATGAGAGTAAATGAGAGAGAGAGAAGGAGATTTCATTTAAGAGAAGGAGGAGAGAGGAGGGGGTCCAGCCAAGTATTGAAAGGGGGGAAAGTCATGCAAAGGTGGCGGGCTGCTCATGCATGAGAGGTTGGCGGTTTTTACTTATAGTGGGGGCTCAGGCTGCATGTAGACAGCTAGGGGGCTGCTCGGTTTGCTTCATAACAAGGGTTCGGATTGCTTGGGTATGCAAGGGCTGCACCATGTCTTCTCTTTAAAATAATTTGACTTGTCTTGAGCTGAATTTGTGCATCTCTTGGTGGCCGGGCTGCATCACTTTAACTCCGAAAATATGTCACGACGACGCTTTGACAGCGGGCACTAATAATTCCCCCCAGGCCTGTCAGATTAATACAATAGAATAAAAATATAAATTAGTTATGCGAAAATCAAAACTAAGCAAATTATATATTAAGTGCATGAAATTAAACGTAGACTTAGGAAAATATTCTATTAATCTGACCTAAAATATGATGAATAAAAACTAATTATCATAGTACCACCCATAGAATAAGTGGAAGCCTTAGGTACCCAGATTTGTTTTAAAGTATTTTGTTTTATTTTCCTGCAAGAACTAGATGTGTGACCTAACCTATAATAGTTTGCACATGAAATAAAGGGGGTTGGGACCCTTTTCTGGAATATTTTCTTGCTGGAAGAAATTGGATTTACAGAAGAGAAACATTTTGAAAAACAAAATTTAGGCTTCTTGTATGAGGTGCTAGCGTCGGCGTTAGTGGCTAACGCCGGGTGGTAGCCCTCTCCTCGATATCCGAGCCCAAATTTTCCAGAACCATGGCACTGGTTCCCTAAAATCATTTCCAGTGATTTTTGGCCTATTCCAGATTTTTTAATGGCCATGGTGAGATCATGAACTTGTGCTTTAAGTGAAGAATTTTCTTTCACAAGCATGACACACTTATTTTCAAAACCTTTTTTGTTATTTTTGATTTCCAAAAGAGAGGCTTCTAATTTCCTTTCTAATTCCCCCTTCTCTTTTGTAAGAGTTTTGGCATGAGAGAGGGCTTTAGAAAGTGACTCCTCAATATCTTTTGCCAATTTAGTGGAGTGATCACACTCTTGGCAAGAAACCTTTCTCTTTTCTAAAACAATTAATTTTTTGGAAAGCTTTTGATTTTCTTTAATAAGAGATTCATTTTCACGATTTAATAAAATACTATCTTTCATATTTTTATCAAAAGCTTTGCAAGTTTCAAGGAATTCATTAAAGAGTTCATCATAAGTGGGAGGAGTTACCTCAGTGTCGCTAAGAACACTGGTGTCATCGCCGTCATTTCCATGTCCCATGAGGCACATGTTTGCTTCCTCATCTTCGCTTGATGAAGACCCGCTTGATTCTTCAGAGGAGGAGGAGGAGTCATCCCATGTTCTATCTTTTAGCACCTTCCTCTTCTCCTTCCCTTTGTACCTCTTTTCCTTCTTCTCAATCAAGAACTTTGGGCACTGGCTCCGAACGTGCCCTGTCTTCCTACAATGAAAGCATTCCGGTGGAGGTCTTTCTTCTTCATCGTCGCTCTCCTTTTCCTTCTTTGAGGATGACTTTTTCCATCTTGCATCCTTTTGGATAAATTTCCGGAAAGTGTTTCTCCTTTCCGGATTTCGCATGAACTTTCGGAAATTCTTCACCAAAAGGCTTTCTTCATCTTCATCCTCATCCTCTTGGCACTCCTTCTTTGATGTTAGTATCAGCGCATTCTTCTTTTGCTCCTTATTGTATTCATCATATTGGATTTTGAGTCTACCTCATGGGTTTGGAGATTCTCAATGAGGCTCTCAACTTGGAGCGTTCTTAGATTGTGCGATTCTGAGATGGCCGTCACCTTCAGGTTGAATTTTGGTGGAAGAGAATGAAGAATCTTTCGGACCAAGTCGCCGTTGGAGAAGGTCTTTCCAAGAGCTTTGGAGGCATTGACGATCTTGGTGAAGCGCGTGTACATGGCATCAACATCTTCACTTGCATCCATCCGGAATTTTTCATATTCCGACTCAAGTTGGAAAAGCTTTGAATCTTTAACCTGCGATGTACCTTCATAAGTAACTTCCAAATGATTCCAAATTTCATATGCAGTAGTACATGCAGAAATTCTATTAAATTCATTTCTATCTAACGCACAAAATAAAGCATTCATGGTCTTGGCGTTATTTTTGTATTTTAGCTTATCCCTATCATCCCATTTATATATTGGTTTATCTAAAGTTATCTCTCTAACTACAAATGTAGGAGGAGAGTATTCCTATTCTACCATATTCCATACCTCAATATCTAGTGTCATAAGAAAACATCTCATCCTATTTTTTAGTAATTATAATCTGACCCGGTAAATAGTGGAGGTCTACTAATTCCCTGACCCTCGGAAAAAGCGAGATCATAAGACGTCATTATTCCTGGTTTTTTAAACCGTTTGGAATAACCTCCCTCTGATACCACTTGTTGGATCGATTGGCGCCCTTAGAGGGGGGGGGGGTGAATAAGGGAATAAAATTCTTTATAAATTTTTATTCGATTTACTATATTGTTTAGAGTAAATTAGAATGAAATAATATTTAACTTAAAGGAAGAAACAATTGTAATTTGCAATTTTATAACTTATGCCAAATGATAGAAATCAAGTAAACACAAAAAGAGACATAATTATATTATATAAAAAAGTGTTTACATAAATTTGATTTCAATATCGCTAGAAATCGGAGGCGTACAAAGTAAAACAATTTTTCCTTTTCTATACCGACTTGTATCCCCACAAACCGGATGGCTTTAGCCTATCCTTCCTCGGATAAGGCCTCAAGCCGCTCTAGCCAATCCTTCCCCGGATATGGCCTCGAGCACCCCCTAGATCTAATCACCTAGACCTAATCGCCAACACAAGGTGAATTCCTCCCTAAGTCCTACCCAGACCTAGTCGCCAACACAAGGCGAATTCTCTAAACAGTTACAAAAATATGTGGAATGAAAGTAAAGACAATATTAAAAACTCCCTATGAGATCTTCTGAAGTTGGAGATGAAGGATCACTGTAATATGAGAGAGGTCGAAGCGATCATCCTTCGGATGTAGCGTGACGTAGTCCTCCTACAGAATTCACCTTAAGCTTTTTGTGGGAGATCCTTCTTCGACATCATACCAAAAATGGATTCTTTCTGGAATCTCTCTCAGATTTCTAGAAATAATGGCTTCAATAATCCTCTGGCCCCGAGAAAAAATGAAATCAGATCTTTAAATAACAACTGGAGCTAACGCGTGGCGTTAAGGTTAACGCCAGTGTTAGAGAACGTGTACAGCAGTTGCTGAGATCGTGTATAGCGTCGGGAGCATGACAGAACCAAATTTCGTCGAATGAAACTAATTTCATCGAACGCGCCTTCGTCGAACGGAAACCCACTTCATCAATAGCAACCGTCATGATCGTGGCAGAAACCAAGTTCGTCGAACAGAATCAATTTCGTCGAACGGAACTCCAAGTTCGTCGAATGAAGTTTGTCGGTCGTAATGTCGTCGAGCGCATGCTCATTTCGTCGAACGGAACTCCAAGTTCGTCGAACGCAGCTTGTCGAGCGCAATTCCGTCGAGCGCAGGCAATTTCGTTGAACGGAACTCCAAGTTCGTCGAATGCAGTTTGTCGGGCGCAATGTCGTCGAGCGCAGGCAATTTCGTCGAACGAAACTTCAAGTTCATCGAACGCAGGCTCCTTTAGGTTTCGTCGAGCGCCTTCAGAGTTCCTCAAATGCAGGTTCCTTCATATTTCGTCGAGCCCCTTCAGAGTTCGTTGAACGCCATCTCAGTGGTTTCCTTCTCAGCGGTTGTTAACGCTGGGCGTTAACCACTAATGCGAGCGTTAGTACACTTTCCAGAGAGTCATCTCCAATCTGTTTTCTACCTGTGGAGTATTGTTCCTATAGTTTCTGCACACTCTAAATACACGACAAGCAAGATCAAATATAATTTGGGATTTGTTATTCTCAAACAAAGGGATGTGACACACATGTCCAACATCCACCATGGCCAACGCCGCCTCCTGGATGACTCGCCAGACCCCTCCGCCTGCGCCTGCGATAAAAAAGGCGATGCCAGTCCGCATACCCCCAGGGGGGACAAGACCGTACTGCTGGACTCTTCTCCTGATGATCAGCCCGCTGAAAAGGTAATCTTCCCGCTTAACTATTCCTTTTGCTTCTCTAAACCTCGCCTGACTGCAGGACCCGCCCCCTGCCGATCAGGATGCGGGCGGAGGCTTAATCGAGACCCATCTCGATCCTCCAGCGAGGACTGAGCTTGTTAACGGAGAAACTACTGGTAAGTGTCTCGCTCCCACAAAACTGGATTAACTTTTTATTGGATGACTCTCATTATTCCCTCTTACAGCCTCTCCTCGCGCGACTCCAGGTCGTCCAAGCTCACGACCACAGACGCATGTCCCCTCCCCGACCCCAACACAACATTTAAGACCCATAGGTTCAATCTCCTGAGGGGGGAGGGTTCCGGTGGCTCGCGACCTGCCCCGACTGTCCCTACCGACGACGCGACGCAACGTGGTGGTCACGAGAAGTCCGTCTCGCTCCCACAAGGAGTTAATGGAAAGACCATTACCTTGAGGCCGACCATCCTGAAAGAGCCAGTAGTTTTGGCTAAGGAGACCACTATCCCAGTAGAGAGGAAGACGTTGAATCTAGTTGGTAGGAAGAAGTTTGTGACGGATCCGTTTCTTGATGGAGTGATGTATGCACTAGTACTTATGAGTGCGAAGCCTGATTCTAGTGTTTTGAATGATCTGCCTAGAGAGTTACGGGTACTGTTGGAAGAGTATAGGGACGTGTACCCGGAGGAGTTACCGTTGTCATTACCCCCGCTTAAGGATATTCAGCATGCGATAGATCTGGTCCCGGGCTCCTCTTTGCCCAACCAGCCCCATTATCGACTCCACCCTGCTGCCCACAAGGAGTTACAGGCCCAAATTGAGGACCTATTGAAGAAGGGGTTCAATAGGACTAGCATGAGCCCATGTGCGGTACCAGCCTTGCTTGCCCCCAAGAAGGATGGTACATGGCGGATGTGTGTTGATAGCCGTGCTATCAACAAGATTACCATCAAGTATAGGTTCCCTATTCCACGATTAGATGACCTCTTAGATGTCTTATCTGGCGCCACTATCTTTTCGAAGTTAGACTTACGGAGTGGCTACGGAGTGGTTATCACCAGATTAGGATCCGTGAGGGAGATGAATGGAAGACTGCGTTTAAGTCTAAGGATGGGTTGTACGAGTGGCTTGTGATGCCCTTTGGGCTATCCAATCCCCCCAGCACCTTCTCTCGGGTGATGACCCACATCTTTCAGCCATTCATGGGAAAGTTTGTTGTAGTCTACTTTGACGACATATTGATTTATAGCACCACCACTGCTGAGCACATCTCCCACATGAGAGTGATTCTTTCCACCCTGCGGAAGGAAACATTATTTATTAATCTTAAGAAATGCACTTTCTATGTCCCTGAAGTGGAATTCTTAGGCTACATAGTCGGTTCGAAGGGCATTAGAGTCGACCCTAGCAAGGTTCAAGTCATTAAGGACTGGCCCGAGCCGACCACATTATGAGATGTGCGTAGTTTCCACGGGTTAGCTACATTTTACCGCCGTTTTATACGGGACTTCAGTAGCGTCATGGCCCCCATTACTGATTGCATGAAGAAGGGCGAGTTCACCTGGACGAAGTCCGCCACCTATGCTTTCCAACGCATTAAGAAGCTTATGACTGAGGCACCTGTCTTACGTCTACCTGACTTCACCAAAGTATTTGAGCTTACTTGTGATGCTTCTGGTGTGGGATTAGGAGGTGTTTTGAGTCAGGAAGGGCACCCTGTGAGTTACTTTAGTGAGAAGTTATCTAGCGCTAAGTTAAATTATTTGAACTATGACAGAGAGTTTTATGCGGTTGTTAGATGTTTGCATCATTGGAGGCACTATCTCCTCTCCAAGGAGTTTGTGATCCTCTCTGATCACGAAGCATTGCGGTTCATCAATGGCCAGCATAAAATCAGCCCGCGTCACACTAAGTGGGTAACTTTCCTACAATGTTACACGTTTAATCTTAAGCACCTTAAGGGAGCTGACAACCGAGTCGCGGATGCTCTTAGTCACCTTACCCTTTTACTTTCCACTATGGAGGTTAATGTTGTAGGATTTGAGCGCATTAAGGATGAGTACGCTACCTGTCCAGATTTTCAGGATTCATATTTATCTGCCCAGGATAGTTCCCCCACGACTATATCTGCGTTTGTTATTAAGGATGGCTATCTATTTAGGCATAAGAAGTTGTGTATCCCGCAGTCATCTTTACGACTTCATATCATCTGGGAGCTGCATAGCGGAGGGTTGAGTGGTCATTTCGGCAGGGATAAGACCGTTACGCTAGTTGAGGAAAAAATTTATTGGCCAAAACTTAAGGCGATGGTGGGAAGGGTAGTGAGTAGTTGTCGTACCTGTCAGATATCCAAGGGCACCAAAACCAACGTAGGATTATATACACCCTTGCCTATTCCTTCCACACCATGGGAAGACGTGAGTATGGACTTTATTTTAGGCCTACCCACCACTTTACGTCATCACGATTCTATTTTTGTAGTTGTGGATAGGTTCTCAAAAATGGCATATTTTTTTCCATGCACTAGGACCAACGATGTGTCTCACAGTGCAAAATTATCTTTTAAAGAAGTCGTTAGTCACCGGGGAGTGCCGAAGACAATAGTCTCGGATAGAGATGTCAAGTATACGAGCTATTTCTGGAAAACACTTTGGATTTTAATGGGTACCAAATTATTGTTTTCCGCCGCCTATCATCCACAAACCAATGGGCAGACGGAAGTGGTTAATCAGAGCTTGGGGAATCTTCTTTAGATGTCTAGTGAGCGATCACAAAGGCACGTGGGATTTACTTCTTCCCCATGCCCAATTGGCCTACAATAAGTCAAAAAATAGGTCCACGAGTATGTCGCCAAATGAGATTGTTCACGGGTACAAGGCCCCTGTCCCGCTTGACTTGGTTCTGTTTCCCCCAACGTACAAAGCAAGTCAGTTTGCACAATCCTTCGCCCAACACATTCATGACCTACATGCACGTATACGGGCTACCTTGACTGCTCAATACGAGTCCTATCAAGCGCACGCTAATCTACATAGGAGAGTGTCACACTTTAAAGTTGGCGATCTGGTTTTAGTCCGGTTAGTTCCCGAACGACTGCCATCTGGCACCGTTAAAAAGTTAGCACCAAAGCGCGCCGACCCTTTTCGGATTATAAAAAAGCTAGGTGACAATGCTTTCGTTTTGGATTTGCCTGCTGATTGGGGTATCTCCCCCATTTTTAATGTCTCGAATTTGACGCCATTTGTTTCGCCTCCACAAGAGTTGAATTCTTTGTCGTCTTCTCCCTCCACTAAAATTTCTAATGGGTTGGGGAATGGTAGTTCAGATGATCTCTCTCCTTCGGTCCCCGCAGGTATATCATCGGATAGTGAGTTGCATTCTTTTATTCCTACTGCTGACATGTTTCGCAGGTTTCCCAAGATATTTCTCACTCCAGATACGATACTTGCTGCTGAGCCACTTGCTACTGCTGATGGTGATACCTACTGCTTCCTCATCTGTTGGCGTGACCGCCCCCCTTCGGACGACTCATGGGTACTCGAGATGGAGCTTCGACGCTTGGATGCCGATCTTCTCCACCGCTATCTCTCGGACCACGCATCAGAGATATGTGATTTTGAGCGGGGGAGGATTGATGTCGCGGCCCCTCCACCACTACTTGAGGATGATCCGGTTGCCGAGGCACAACGACATAAAGATCTTAGGTGTCATGATGACGCTAACGGAAGACGGCGTTACAACCTCCGCCCGCGGCTTGCTAAACCCACTTGAAGACCAATTTTGTTTAATTATTATGCTCTTTTATTTTATATTTGTGAATATAAAATTATTCCATGTTTGGGTAATAATTTTATATTCATATAAGCATTTATATTTTTATTTCCTGCACTTTTAAAACATTGGTGTGTATTTAACCGCTCGGATGGTTGAGATTACATCTCCATCTTGAACGGTTATGTGTTGTTTGTAACTCCTATATAAGGAGATTTATTACGAGGATTAAGTAGATTTGGAAAAGCCTAAACCTAATTCTCCCCCCCCCCCCCCTTGAGAATTTCGGCTAAGAGGGAATTCCCCTTGCCGCCGCCACCTTGTGGTGTGAAGCCACCCATTGCTCCCCCCATCCCTCTTCGGTGCGACTCCGGCGTGGTTTCCTTAGGTGCGACTCCAAGGAAGAAGGTTACAACCCCATTCGGTGTGACGCCGGTGGAACCATGGAGATAGTGATTCTCCCACTTATCTTGTGCGTTTGTTGGATCCGGGTTGGGTAACTTCTCTCCCCCATCTTTGTGATTTCTTGCTTTAGATTTGTGGAGGTTGAGCAACCGTTTTATCCGTGATTTTAAATACGTCGCTTGCAATTTCTGAAATCGATTTCGTTGTTATTGACTTTCTTTATTCCGGATCGGGTAGGTCCAATTTGCTTGAGCGGATCTTGGCCTATAGCCTTGGTTTTGCTCTCCAAAAGGACTGACAACCTTTATGTTAATTTGGGGAATAATCTGACTCTCTTTCGATCGTTATTTTAGAGTCGATCACTCCTCCCTTGTGATGTATGTGCTGTGTTGGATGCGAATCATATTGCGACGATAGATGCTTGTGTAGGTGCGGTAGATCTAGGCGTGAAGGGCGTCGCGAGAGCTCTTATTCGTGTCAATCACCAACTCACGGACATTCCTACATCACTCGACCACCACTAATATTAAATGACATAACAACATCACATAACAGGCTAATCGAAATTAAATTAGCAGCTAATGAGGGTATAAATTTAACATTTTTCAGAGTAAGAGTTTTACCTGAGGAGAGCGTCAAGGTAGCATTGCCGACCTTCAGCACGTCAGCTACTCCTCCATCTGCAACAGTGGTCGTCTCTCTAACTGCAGTGACATCCTACAGAAGCGCGGAGTTATTGCAGACGTGACATGTAGCACCTGAGTCTAGCCACCACTCGGTACTGGCCTTTCCTTTACCGACCATGGCAACAAAGTCGGTAGGCGCGGTCTGATGAACCATATTGGCACTGTTATCAGTCTTTGGTGTGCTAGAGTCACCTCTCTTTGGTTGCTTACACTCGGAAGCGCAGTGACCCCATTTGTTACAATTGTAGCACTTGCGTTTGAATTTCTTCGTTTTTTTTCTTGTGTCCACAACTGCGGGTACACTGGGTAATGATCTAGTCTTTCCATGCTTAAACTTACGCTTAGGATGCGTGACCATGTTGGCAGCAGAGGGCTGCTTGCTATCTGTCTCCATAGCATGTCTAGTCTGGTTCTCATCCTCAATGCAAATGAAGCGCTTGAGTCTTTTAGACTGGCCTGCATTTTGTTCCGATGCATCTCTGTCTTACAGTAGTACCGCGCCGATGGGAGCTTGAAAATGATGGCTACTACAACAAAACCATCTGGCAGTGGGATGTTCTCACTGTTCAGCTTGTCCACCAGATTCTCAAAATCGGCGACCTGTGGAAGGATTTCCCTTTCCTCAGTGAAGGTGAAAGCCATGAAATTATCCACTAGGTGCATCTTGGATATGTTTTCCTCTTCCTTGAATTGCTCCTCCAGAGCGTCCCAGATTTCTTTTGCAGTCTTCAATTTACTGTACGTCTCGAAAAGCCTGTTGGATAGACAGTTCAACAGGTAGTCGCGACAGAAATCTTCGTCCTCAACCCACTGGACATCGCCATAAGTCCCAAGAACTTCAGCGCGAACAGATTGAACGGTGTAGAACACATTCAAGTACTTTATGCCGAACTGAGTGTTCATCTTCCAAGCACAGAATTCAGAATTGGAGAATTTCTCCAACTTGATCATCAGAACGAGAGTATTCCCTTTCGACATCGTGTGTCTCTTGCCAAACACTAGAATTCCGCTAGCTACCTAAATTACGAGCAGAAATCTAGAAAGAGATCACGTGAAACGCGTAGAGGCAAGGAATTCTTCGGATCCAATCCAGAAAAGACTGCTCCTCTTTGCGTCTTGGCTAGATCTGGAGTTGACAGAAACGACACCCACGGAGGCAAGGAGCGGCCACTAACAAGCGGCGCTAGCACCGGCGCTAACCACTAGCGCTAGGCGATAGCGGAGGCTAACGCTAACACGCGCGGAAACGCTTCTTCTTCCTCGGCGAGTTGCAGCGGCTTTGGCGGCAGTTGCAGAGTAGGTCTACGGCAACAGGCAGCGTAGAACGGCAGCACTGCACTGCACTAGAGCAGCGACGACAACAGGAGGATTGGTGACTGGAGCGACGGAAGGGAGTGGACCTGGCTTCTCCTTCACTGCAAGGAAACGAGCGGCCAGAGACCGTCCTCCCACTGGAGAAACGACTGGAGCACCGGTCGGGATCGCGATCGGGAAGAACAGGGACTCTGGAAACTCGCGACAGAAGGAGCGGCCCACGAACTCGAGGTATCTCCCTGCGACGAAGGAGGCGGCGGTAGCGAGAGGGAGAGCGATGGGCTTGGCGGCGCACGGGATCCTTCCTCCTTACAACGATCAAAACCAGCGCCGACGGAAAAACCGTAAGGGGAAGAGCGATGGGGGCGGTTACGGGGAACCGGCTAGTGCACGAGAGAAAATCTTCAAGAATGTTAGATGGTGCTTGAAGCTTCCGCGTGGCTGTCTAGTTTGAAATAGTCTACTCGTTGTCCATAGCATGGTATTTATAGGCAAACCCTAAATCCCCTGCGGGTAAGTGGATCCCTATTAGATCCTAACCAACCGTGAAGTATTCGTTAACCCGTTATCTAAATGTACCTCAACAGACTATTTATAGAGCCAAACATTTGGAGATAGTTGTGGTGGGTGATATGAGGTAGCTGCGGTAGGTGATAGCTAAAATTTGGCATGAACCACATGTCAATTTCTCTGATAAAAATGATAGCTACTATTTTGATCATCACAAGTTTACCAAAATCGGGAACAACTTTCAATTTTCCGCTGCGCCCGTGCCCTCCCTATGCTCTCAGAGACCGGTGAGCCAGATGAAGAACTACAGAACGTTGCCATAGATCACTTCTGATTCACCAATGGAAGAATGAAAACTCCACAGACTTCAGGACTCTTAACACTACCGCAAGCCCCCACGCTAGCAGAACATTATGACAACATTTGTCCCATCTATATGATAGTTTGCTCCTAAAGGATCGGACCGCAGATGCAAAGAACAAATTTGGGGAAATGTTAAATAAAATCTGGATTGCATCGTCTCTCAAAACTGTTTGGGAGATTAATTAAATATTATCTGGGTTGCTGATCACGAAGGAATGGAGCTGTCAATCGAGCACTAGGGGTGCATTGTTTATATGATTCGAACTGAAAATTCCTTGAGAGAATAACAGATTTTGATTATTCTACTAAACATTTGCAGAATCTGTTGGCTCTGTGTAATTTGGTCAAGAACATGAACTATTTAAAAAAAAGCATCATTTAGAATTTCACGGATCTACAACTCTGGTTCGATTCCTGATGAGGCAACAAATATCCATTGAGTTTGAAAATACTGAAGCAAAAAGTTGGTAACAGTGGTGATTATCTCTACATTTTGTAGAGCCACTTAAGTGGCCCCAACGCCAAGGAAATCAATGAAGGGCAAGCTAATCTTCTCCTTTTCGCTGTCCGTGTCTTCTACGATAACGGCGTCGCCTCCGTTATTTACGGCAGCTTCAAATGCGGAAGCTTCAGAGTTTGAATCAAAGAAGCCGGAGCGATCAGCCCCTGGCACTAAAGCATGGGGAAAAGCATGGGGAAAAGCATGCGGAAAGTCATTTTCAGAATAAAAAAGTATCTGAGAGCAGCCATTTCTTCCATTCGCCAGCTTTTCATCAGGACCTGAAATAGGAGAATGAGGATGGTAAAGAAAAGAAATGAACTTTGCAAGTTTCGAAGAAGAGAAGAGGGTGGAGCATACCTGAGAGGTACTCAAATGGCTGCGGCGGCTCCCGAGGATTATATCCGGCGAGGAATCCATGGCCGGGAAAGGTAATATAGGTAGATGAGTTGAGGGAGAGGTCGGTGGAGGTGGACATAGGCTCGTCTCTGTTTCTGGAGATGGTGGATTCGGCAATGCGAGCACTCTCATCAAATGCCATGGCTGCCGGAGTGGGAATGGAGTTTGAGGGCTTTCTCCGTCTATGAGCATTTGTCTGCTCCCTCTGCTTCCTCGCAATGATCACATGCCAGTGATTCTTAACGGCATTATCAGTCCGGCCAGGGAAATACCTGGCAATTAGTGCCCATTTGTTTCCATATAGTCCGTGAGCAGAGAGAAGCCTTTCTTCTTCCTCCTCGGTGAATGCCTTCTTGTTAATCCTTGGATCCAACTGGTTAAACCATCTTAATCTGCAGCTCTTCCCTACAAAAAAAAAATAGAGTAAGAAAAGAGCAGGATTAGAAACAATGCAGGAAATGAGAGATGAATACCTGATCTTCCTTCAAGATTCTCGGCAATAAGATTCCAGTTCTGGGGGCCATATTGGGCAACAAGTTCCCGGAGTTTGGAATCCTCCGCCGGCCTCCAGTGTCCTCTCGCGCAGAGATTTGAATGCCCGCTCTCGTTCTCTTCATGCTCTTCACTCTGCCCATTCTTCTCACTTCCATAAGACCCCGAACCGCCACTCAAACCTTCAAAACCCCAAACTTGCTGCTGCTGCGGCTGGTGTTCTACTGGCATACCGCTGTCATTTACCCTTCCATGTCTTTCCGGCGGAAAGAGTGCAGAAGGAGGAGAGAACTCCATGGTTTCCAGTCCTTGTTTGTTTCAGAGAAGAAAAAAAAAGGAAATCTTCCGAATCTCACTCAAAGGAACAAACTTGAACCTTGCTCTTACTTCTTATTAAACGTCGAGAGATTGTAAGGGAAATCGGAGGAGATCAGAATGTCTTGGGAAAGAGAAGAACGAGGATGAAACAGACGCCGTTGGAGATGATGACAACATTCACGAGGATCGTGTTTCTCTCTTACTTTGAGACTGATATGTTTTGCCTGTAAGGGGACATCGGGAGACGCATTCAGAGTATCAAAAGGGGAACCGCTCGTGTGGATTGGGCTTCTTCTCCTCTCTTTTATAAGCAAACATTACCAGCGCTGATCATATCGTTTGCCTGCCTCTGTATCTCTCCGCCTTCACAACCCTTCTTCTTTGGACCATTTTGCCTCTCTATAAATTAATAATTTAAAATTAATTAAATATTAACAATAATTAGATAGACTATTATTATTATTATAGTATTATCGTTTTTAACAATTTGGGCTCTCTGGGATAAGAGATTTTTATGTTTAGAAAAATGAAATCCGGTGTCACAAGAGGAGATTCAATAGCCTTTGAAATAATCAATTTTCTATTTCTATTTCTATTTGAAGAAGCATAATTACATATTAAAATAACTACAAAAAATTGAATATGTTATTCAAAAAGGTGGAAGTTGGGATTAAAAGATGTATGATTGCGACGAACAAAGACCACGGGCTTTGAATCGACCAATCATTTTGAAGCAAGCTTGGTCTGCAGTTCCGAGCACTAAACCTGCACTGACCCAGGGTTGGCACAATCAAACAACCTGGGTTGGAGTACTGAGCCTAATGAGTTAAAATTAGTATCTCTATACCAATTGTGATATATTGAACACACTGAGTTAAACCAATTAAAGTTTTCATGCACGAATGTGACCCAAGTCAAGCTTAACAGGAAATTTAGACCTGTGAGCTATCCCGACCAATTTTGAATTACCGTGATCCATTCATGTGACTTTGACATCATGAACCTCATCATGACCTAGTGAACCTTGGTCACTGAATATTTGAAATTGGATAAGAGTTGGATACCTGAGTTGCCCAACGGGTAACCATTGACTTGTTATTGTTTTAATTACTGTAAAATATAAAACCAACTTCAAAAATTTTGAAATTTGGAGGGCGAACTTATTTTGATGTTTAGAACACGTTGACAAATTTAGATTTCTTTATTTGGACCCTTGGTTGGCCTTGTTAAAGGGTAAAATGGTAATTTCATCTTTTGATTAAATTTTGGTCATATTACTTCGAAATTATGACGGGTTGGGTCAAACTTTAGTGACCAATCACGTGTTTTCTCTCTCTTAGATTACTTTAATCATTTACAGCCTTTTTTTATACCACCATTAATAATTAATTATGATTATATAGACTTCATGAAATATACATAGCCTCCTCTAGCAGCCCACTACTCCATCATAAACATTAATCTCATTTAACATTTTAATCAACCATAACCTCCGCTGCCTCTGTCACTTCCAAAGTAAGATTATGAGCTTTTAATAAACTCGCCGCTCTCTAATTCTCTACTATTTTATCTTTAACCTCTCGGAGAGTTTCCTCATCACATGTATTTGCCCGGGAGCCAAAATTTTCGAAATTCCAATTGATCATCATTTCATCAAATTGAGAGATTAGCTGATTTTGAAATCTAAAAATAAAAGAATGGTATACTAGATATCACTGTTGGCTACAATCTTTGTGAGATCAACGACACTTTCACAAAAGATGACTATAAGACATTCAATTTTTCAAAATCACGTAAGGTTCTAATACCGCTTCGGGCTACAATTTGTGATTTTGTTGTTGCAATGATCTCTCAAGAAGATTGTAGCCTGACAGAAATTAATCACAAATGGCTACAATAATGAATTCAAACAGATACAAGAGTAAAGCCGATCTGCAAAAGTGACCACACAATTTTCAGCAAGCGTCGTTTGTCGTTGAGAACTCGGTGATCGTCGATAAGCACTCTACGATCGTTGATATGCACTTGACAATCAATTTTTATCAGGGCAGGCGACGATAAGAAATTGTATCGGTCAATGATCATCGATTGTGCTCAACGATTGAACTTGAATGATATTAATAGAAAATGATAAAACTTATTCTAACAAAACTAACAATTAGTCAAGTATTTCCCAAATCGATATCCTAATCCACATGCTGTGCGGTGCCGGCATGAGTGTGGCTCGTTGCTTATATTTTGCTTAACATAACAAATAAAATAAAGAAAGATTATAAACACTTGGAAAGAAGACTCCAAACAATACGAGACTAAGGCTCGGTTTGGCTCTCCGGGGGGGGGGGAGAGATTTTTATGTCCGAGCCCAGTTATAATCGGGGAAGATGACGGTCGTTTATTTTTGTGGGGATTAGCACCCAATAAATTTATGACATCCATCTAAAATCCGTTTTACAAGACACAAAAAGTTCCCCTCCGGCGGGCTTTCGGTGCGGGAGCCCCAGGGTAGTTTGTTTTTTTGACACCGGAGAACCAGTCTCCCTCCCGCCAGTGACGCTCGCTGCTTCATTCACTCCCTCAGAACCTCAACGGCGCTCCAAATAGAACCTAAAAGTTTTTACCGCAACAATCACTGGGAATATATTTCAATCTAAAGAGTGAAAGAATTGATGGGAAAGACACATACTTTTTGCTTTTTCTAGTTTTTAACACAAAACATCTCATAATTTTTAAATGTTTAGTTAAAAGAAGAAACCTAAGGCCAAGGACAAATTTCTAGTTTTGTTAACTTTTCGGTTAAAATGGATAATTAAATGTTAGAAAGATGTTTTGTAGATTTTTTTTATTTATTTTCTTGAAAATAAGATAAGCTACCTTAAAGAAAAATATCATCAGAGGTGCTTACAAATATTTCAAAAACAGTTCTCCTTCTTTTAGATAATATAACGGGTCTATATAATATAATAAAATCAAATGCATTGCTCCATGTGCTTACAATAGGCTTTGCTTTATTATGACATTAAATGAAAATACGGATATAAATTATAAGGTCCCAGCGAATATATAAAGTGTGGGGAGGAGGCCCAAAAGAGTTAGAAAAGAGTTAGTTTGATGTGGCATGTGGGGGCGTGTCCCAGGGAGTCGCGCAAGGGGTGCATTCGGGTGAATATGTTGGTGTTAGGATCGACTGGATCGTGCCACCTCATCGATTCATGTACCTTTGTGATTTTTAAAATAGAGCGAATCCTATTTTGAAATATCTTTGTAAGGAGGATATTATTTTTGGGTTGTTCTCCTATTATGGCTGAGTCAAATTTGATCACCCTCCTAATTTGTGTTATCTCCCAAATTGAGAGATACAGTTACACATATATAAATAGAAGTCAGCCCCCTTCCCCAAGATACATATTATTCACGTGAAATCAAAAAGGGAGAGAGAGGAGGAGGCTAGAGGAGGGTCGTTTCTTCATCAGCGGCGGCGGGCTTATCCGGCGATCTGACGGCAAGGAGGGCGGATCCTTTCGGCGACTCCGGTGTTTGAGTCGAGGCCAATCCCCTCATCGTCGGCGGGATCTCAGGTAATCTCTGTAAAACTCTGATTATATGGTGGATCTTCTCCGGTGCTCTCCCCGTGGATGTAAGAGTTTCTCTCCGAACCACGTATATTTTGTGTCGTCTGTGTGCTTGAAATCTCGTTCCGTATTTATTTTTTTTTTGCGCTATTGCTTGTGCTCGATTTAAATTCCGTTGCGCTACCGCGGTACTCAGCCCGATTTCATAACAATTGGTATCAGAGGGAGGTTACGCGGGGGTGATCGTCTAGATGTTCCGATTTTTTGATTTGGGTCAACGGTAGGTGACGACACGGTCCGTTCCCTACCTTCTCAGATCTGATCCGTGAACATTATTCAGATTGCCCAGTAGCTCTGCGAGCAAAGCAATGGCGGCAAAATTCGAGATTTCTAGGTACGATGGCAAGATCGATTTCGGTTTATGGCAAAAGCGGATCAAGGCGGTTCTCGTTCAGCAAGGTCTCCACAAGGCGCTCCTCGGCAAGGAGAAGTCCGGAAAGAAGGATGACGAATGGGAGGAACTGGATCTGAAGACCATCAGCACGGTCCAATTAAGTCTAGCCGACGAGGTCATGTATAACATAGTCGACGCTGAGACTACAGAAGAACTGTGGAAGAAACTGGAGGAGTTGTACATGTCTAAGTCTCTCACGAATATGCTCTACGTGAAGAGACAGTTGTACAACTTAAGGATGACCGAGAGCAATCAGATGCTGGAGCACATAAACGTGTTCAAAAAGCTTATCTCCTAGCTGCGGAGCATGGACGTGAAGGTTGAAGAGGAAGACCAGACTCTTCTATTATTGTCTTCTCTATCGAAGTCTTATGACCATCTGGTCACCACAATCCTCTACGGAAAGGATACGCTTAAGATGGAGGAGGTGATGACGACGTTGCTCTCAAATGAAACGAGAAGCAAATCTGGCCCTAGCACCAGCGAGGGTTTGTTCGTGAAAAACAAAGAACCGGTCAGAGGGAGATCGAGAGATAGAGGGAAGAAAGTCAATCGACCTAGGTCCAAGTCTAAAGACAAGAAGAATCCGTGCCACTACTGCAAGGAAGAAGTGCAATGGAAAAAACAATTGTCCGAAGAAAAAGGCGAAAGAGAAGAATCAGGAAGCACAGCAGGCGGCTGTGTCCTCAGACCCAGAGAGTGACGCTGATGTACTTCATGTACAATCTACTCTCGACACCGCAGATGCGTGGATTATGGATACTGAGTGTTCGGATCACATGTGCCCAAACAAAGAATGGTTCTCCAGCTTCAGGTAAAGTGACGGCGGTCGCATTTTGATGGGGAACTACTCAGAGTGCAAGACGCTCGGGATCGGCAGTATTCGAATCAAGATGTTTGACGGAACAATCAGAACCCTTACAGATGTAAGGTACGTGCCCGATCTCAAGAAAAGTCTAATTTCCCTAGGCACTCTGGAGGCGGCCGGTTACTCCTATACCGGTGAGGGCGGATATCTGAAAGTCAAGAAAGGCGCTCTGGTAGTCATGAAAGGAGAGCGCTCTGACACTCTCTACAAGCTGATCGACACTACCATTGCCGACGGTGTGGCGGTGTCTGAGATGTCAGATGCAGATTCCTCTCTGCCGTGACATGCCAGACTTGGCCACATGAGCGAGAGAGGGCTGCTGGAGCTTCACAAGAAGTGCCTACTGAAATGGGTCAAGTCATGCAAGTTAGACTTCTGCGAGACCTGCGTCCTTGGGAAGCAGCACAAGGTGAAGTTCGTGACATCCACGAAGCGGAGCAAGCAGGCGCTGGAATATATACACTCCGATGTTTGGGAGCCTGCCCCAGAGCCTTCACTTGGAGGCTCCAGATACTTCGTGACATTCATCGACGACTTCTCTAGAAAGGTATGAATTTATTTTCTGAAACATAAATCTGAAGTCTTCGAAAAGTTCAAAATATGGAAGATGAAAGTGGAGAAGCAGACCGGGAAGAGGGTGAAATACCTCAGATCTGACAATGGGGGTGAATACACCTCAGTGAAGTTCCAAGCACACTGCGAGCAGGAGGGCATCACTCGCCATCTCACCATTCCCAGCACACCGCAGCAAAACGGCGTCGCAGAAAGGATGAATAGGATGTTTCTAGAGAAAGCTCAGTGTATGCATTTATTTGTTGGCCTACCAAAGTCATTCTGGGCCGAAGCAATTAATACGGCATGTTATCTAGTGAATCGATCTCCATCGATATCACTGGATCTGAAATCTGCACAGGAAGTTTGGTCAAGTACTTCTGTTAACTATTCTGATATCCACACTTTTTGGTTGTCCTGTGTATACCCTAGTGCAGGACTCTGAAAGGACGAAGCTCGATGTTAAGTCCAAGAGGTGCTGCTATCTGGGCTAGAAGGCCGGCACGAAGGGGTTCAAGCTGTGGAACCCTGACATCAAGAAGGTGGAGGTCAAGCGCGATGTTATCTTTGACGAGGCCTCTATGCTAAAGAAATCACAGTCTCATTCTAAAGAGGTGGAGAAGACTCCAGTCACACTAGTGGATGTGGAGCTGGAAGGAAATGACAAAGCTGACGACGATGATTCCTCCGACCCAGAGGATACTGACACTATGCAACCTACCGAGGCGAAGCCATATTCGATTGCCAGAGGCAAGTCTAGGAGAGAGGTCCGACTGCCTCTCAGGCTACAGGACACTGTAGCATACACATTTCAGGTAATCTCCTCAGATCCTTGTTCCTTTCGTGAAGCTATAGAGAGCAGAGATAACTCTTAGTGGAAAGTTGCCATGGAGGAAGAGATGGAGTCTCTTCAGAAGAACAAGACGTGGGATTTAGTTACCTTACCAAAGGGAGCCAAAGGGATAAGTTCAAAGTGGGTGTTCAGGAAAAACGAGCCCGCATCAGGAAAAGATCAGTGGAGATATAAAGCCAGATTCGTTGTCAAGGGGTTCGCGCAAAGGAAAGGAGTTGACTTCGATGAAATCTTCTCACCGGTGGTAAAGCACTGTTCCATATGGGTGCTTCTTGCGATGGTGGCAAGGGAGGACATGGAGCTAGAGCAGATGGACGTGAAGACGACATTTCTTCATGGCAACTTAGAAGAGGAGATCTATATTCTGCAGCCTGAGGTGTTCATTCAACCCGGTAACGAGAAAAAGGTGTGTAAGCTAAGAAGATCGCTCTACGGTCTGAAGTAGGCTCCGAGAATGTGGAACAAGAGGTTCGACACGTTCATGACCTCACAGGGATTCTGCAGGAGCAAATATGACAGTTGTGTCTACTACAAGTTCCTGGCAAATGGGGACATTCTGATTCTGATGTTACATGTTGACGACATGCTGATTGCCTGCAAGTCAACCCAGGATATCAAATCTCTGAAGCAGAAGCTACATGCTGAGTTCGAGATTAAAGATCTTGGTCACGCTTAGAAGATCCTTGAGATGGAGATCAAGCGAGACAGGGAGAGAGGCATGCTCTGGATCTATCAGACTGGTTATATTCAGAAGGTTCTAGAAAAGTTCAACATGATGTAGTCTAAAGCTGTTACGACTCCCTTGGGACAACAGTTCAGATTATCAGCACAGTAGTGTCCTGGCTCAGAGAAGGAACGCCAGAAGATGCTCAAGGTTCCGTATGCTAGTGCGGTTGGGTGCTTGATGTATGCGATGATACGTACGAGACCAGATATCGCTCAGGTTGTGAGCGTGGTCAGCAGATACATGGAGAATACAACGCGACAACACTGAGAAGCAGTAAAGTGGATCCTGAGATATTTGAAAGGAACACCATATGTCGGGCTACTCTTCAAAAGGTGCAAGGACGGTGGAGCTCTAGAGGGATTTGTTGATTCTGACTATGCCGGGGACCTCGACCGAAGAAGATCTACATCTGGGTATATCTTTCTTCTTGGTGACGGTCCCATCAGTTGGAAAGCCACTCTTCAGGACATAGTAGCTCTATCTACGATAGAGGCAGAGTACATTGCTGTAGTGGAAGCGACAAAGGAAGCCATCTGGCTTAAAGGTCTCGCCAAAGAACTCAGGATTTCTCAGGAGACGGTGAAGCTGCACTGTGACAGCCAGAGTGTAATTTGTCTGGCTAAAGACCCGGTCTATCACGCCAGGACAAAACAGATTGATGTTCGCTATCATAAGTTGAGAGAATTCGTTGCTGGCGGAGATTCAGTTACTGAAGGTGCCCACGAAGGATAACATTGCGGACATGCTGACTAAGCCATTGACAGGAGCCGAGTTCAAGCACTGCCTTGACTTGGCTCATATTCACGCACGTTAATTGGGTTGACCCCAGGGAGAGGGGTTAGTTTATCGGAGGGAGGAGATCCAAGTTGCAGGTGGAGTTTATTGCGTGAGGCGTCAAGGTGGAGATTGTTAGGATCGTGCCACCTCACCGATCCGTGTGCCTTTGTGATTCCTAAAATAGAGCGAATCCTATTTTGGAATATCTTTGTAAGGAGGATATTATTTCTGGGTTGTTCTCCTATTATGACTGAGTCAAATTTGGCCACCCTCCTGATTTGTGTTATCTCCCAAATTGAGAGATACGGTTACACATATATAAATAGGAGCCAGCCGCCTTCCCCAAGATACATATTATTCACGTGAAATTAAAAAGGGAGAGAGAGGAGGAGGCTAGAGGAGGAGGCTAGAGGCGGGTCGTTTCTTCATCAGCGGCGACGAGCTTCTCCGGCGATCTGACGGCAAGGAGGGTGGATCCTTTCGGCGACTCCGGTGTTTGAGTCGAGGCCAATCCCCTCATCGGCGGCGGGATCTCAGGCGGAGATTCCTTGGAGGCCGGAGACGCAAGCGGTGCTTCTCTCTTGGCGTATTTTTCAAATCTATTCAATCTCAGTGTAATCTCTGTAAAACTATGATTATTTATAGTGGATCTTCTCTGGTGCTCTCCCCGTGGATGTAGGAGTTTCTCTTCGAACCACGTATATTTTGTGTCGTCTGTGTGCTTGAAATCTCGTTTCGTATTTATTTTATTTTGCGCTATTGCTTGTGCTCGATTTAAATTCTGTTGCGCTACCGCGGTACTCGGTCCGATTTCATAACATGTTGGATCATCAATTTTGGCGGTCAGACAACTTTGCCTTCTGGGTGGATGGGTAGCCCAGTCAGGCTCGCTAGAGTTGGAGAGACTACTGACGATGAACACCACACTGGAAAATGAAAGCTCTCTGAACTCGATGAAATTTTTTGGAAGGCTTCTTCTCGTTGCTACGAGTCCTATGATGGTGACGATAGAGAATTTATTTGAGTGGAATGACCGCCGAAAAAAATGCCGCAACATTTGATTATCACAGTTTTCATATCAAAGTTTCGTTGGGCGGTTAGGAGGATACATACTTCCAAAGCTTCATATTTATCATACTCATTCATGGCAGAAAGAGATTTTGGGGAGAAAGAACGAAGAAGAAAGTGGAGGGGAGCTAGAGGCCGCCCATGGACACAAGGGGGTTTTGGGCGCCCTTGCCGAGGTTGTCTGTCCGTCAGTTGGTGGCTAGAATGGGGTGCTGTGGTGGTGGCCGCCGTTGCCTCTAGCACAATCAATCATGCAGTTGTGGGTGTTTTGCCCGGGCTGAGCCAGCCCAGTTCAAGCTAGATTCCTCGAACTACTCTGGAAGGTGTTTAAGGGGGTCAAATGGACTCGGAATTGAATGTTCTTGGGCTCATTGGAATCGTCTCGGCGAGCCGGTCCCATGTCGTGGTTTCTTGGGTCCAATTCATCCGCTTTGAATTTTTAAGGGTACGCAAATGCATGCATATATTATATAAAGAAAATATTATAAGTTATATAACATATTTAATAACTTTAGGGTGGTGTTATAAGCAAACTCGGAATGACTTTTGGCAAATCATAATTAATAATAAACCACCTTTTGAAACTAATATTAACAAAGCACTGAATAAATTGAAAAAGTGCATAATTCACATGAATTTCTTACGAGCAAAGTGAAATTTCGAATGTAGCAAGTCTACATACAGTAAAATAAATCACAAAAGAATCTCCACTTTGAAAGCCCCCAAAACCAATATAGAAGTTACATGAAACATCTAGCATTTTTTTTTCAAATGTATGTTTAATTTTTAGCCTATAAGTTAACTTGGAATCCTGTGACATCAGTCATAGCCAGCCACCAGTTTCCAGAAGTGCGTGCGGTTACTCCCTGTGTAGCCGCACCAGTCTAGCAGTAGGAGCGGATACTCTCCATGTGTCCACGCCCTCTTTCTAGACTCAGCAGCCGACCAACTTTAAATGCAACATTTAATGCACCCACCGGTACGGGTGGCCCTCTATTAGTATTAATAGAGGGCTAAGGGTGCCCAGAAAGGACACAGAACTTTGTCCAGAACCTCCCTTGTAGTATGTGCAGTTACAAGTTCAGAGTCGCCTTCTGTTTCCTACTTCTCTCGTGCCTTTCACCTGTAATAGCTCTTCGATCTAATAAAAGTGTCTGCAACGAGTGACATTTGTCGTAGCGGGCAAATCTGGTGTAGCCGCTCGCCACATCCTTTTCCTTGGGCCCCTCTCTCCTCATCTGTTCGCCCAGGCTCCTTGTGGTTAGTAACTAGTTGCTTGCGGTTCCTGATCTCCTCTGCTTCTTAAAAGGTTCGTGGTAGTGTGTGGGGTTGATGACACTTTTTGCACAAACAGTTCAAACACGCGACCGGATCAAGTGATTGGAGAAACCACCACAATGGATGGCGGATAGCAGCATTCAGATTCACCGAACAGTTCTAACCCACTGGAGACGGTGCGGTCACCCGGGAGAAATTCAACCAAAAATTCAATCTCCTTTTCAAGATGGTCACTCTCCTAGCGGATAGGGAGTTACAGCGCACGTACACCTCACTCTGGCACAGAACTTCCACTCTCGAGTAGAGGCCGCACCCTCAGGAGACCGCCTCGAGCTCTCGACATTCAGTGAGTTCGCGGTTGAAAGCAGAGAGTTCTTCTTAAGAACCGCAACGAACTATCCGGGCAGAGATTTGGACTTTGAAGAGCCTAACTATATGGAGGAGCAAGAGTTTGGTTTCTCCTTTGCCGATCGTGTTGCAATGGAATCTGCCCCAGTTGGGTTCCGAGAGCCCCGACTATAAGGCTCCCCCCAAAACTGAACCCAAGTCGGTAGAGGAGGGTCTTACTGCCCAAGACAGCCACTCAGTGCTTCCCGGGTGGCTACGACCCACCCTCTCAAGCACTGGATGGTCACCTTGTCAGGCAGGAGAATCAACACATCACATCAGAATACAGTGAAGAAGTAATCATAAGGAAAACTAACCAGACATACATATATACATAAGCAAAAGACCGTAGCCAACAATTTACATGGGTGATCCTGTGGGATAAGGATAACTACTACAACCCGTATATACCTTACATAGTCCTATACCCTAGGACTCACATCACAAAAGACGGGAGGTGAGATGCGTAGAGATGGATGATATCGACTAACTTGGCTATATCAATTGCATCCATAGAGGAGCAGGTTTGGATTCCTCCAAAAAGGCAAGCATCAAACGTCCTCGAAAGAGGGAGCACCTTCCATAGGAGCTATCACTTTTTGGGAGGAAAATCTCCTCATGACAACCAATCCATTCCACGACGCGATTGTGATCAAGGAGGTGCCAAGGATTCTCATCGACACCGGATTCTCGGTCAATATATTCTTTAAGTCGGTGTTCGACGCAATGAATACAAGTAAGCCACTGAAGGCTTATGATGTGCCTCTATACGGTTTCTCTGGAGAAAGAAAAGAGGTCGAAATAAGCGTCGACCTCACTATGAACATGTGTGGGATAACCAGGTAGGAGCCTTTCCTGGTGAAAGAAGTGATAAGCAGCTACAATGCAATCTTCAGGAGTACTCTCCTAAAGAGTATCAGGACATCGCCTCCACCTATCACCAAGTACTGAAGTTCCCCATGGAAGCGAGGTAGTCCAGGGTCCGCATTGGCCCCAAAACTGCTAGAGAATGCTACATCCGCTCGGTCAACTCGATCGATGAATACATTCCCCCTCGGGTCCATGAGGCGGTAACAGATGATTATCTTCTTTATGAAGAATGCCAAAGAATCGAAACACAACTTGCGGAACCGCTCACCAGTACCTTTTATTTGCATTTTCATGTTCTTATTTCTAGTATTTTCTTTTGAACTATAAATGCATATTTGAGGATACTGACACTTTTTCTGTGGTGTGAGTTCTCTCAAGCCATCGCTAGCCAGTGACTCTTATTTACCTGCTTCCCCTTGATCCGTGATCTCAGGATCTAATCTTGTAGAGGAATCTAACTAAAATTGAAACTCCCTTCCAACAGTCCTGGGAACTTATTTAAACCCCCTTGAATTGTGATCTCTTGATCCAATCTCCTGCGTAGGTTCTTAAGTCTCCGACTCTGTTGGAACAACCCTATTTGTGATTTGGGCTATGATCACTATATGTTAACTAAGGACAAGTTGACCCCTATGTATAGTTTATGGGTCAAGAGTTTAGGAAGAAATTTGGCTGTTAGAACTAGAAATTTCATTAAGTCTCAGCATTCGTCGAACGACACTCATCATTCGTCGGACGGCGATCGACGAAATATCAAGGAAGCGGTGGACGAATTTCAGCCATCTCAGCGTTCGACAAATGGCTGCCAGCGCTTGACATTCTCTGAGCAGTGCTCGACGAATTCCAGGCAGCGTTCGACAGTTTCCAGCCAAAGCTCGACAAATTGTTCTCTGAAGCTCAGATCGACAAATACAGTTTCTAGAATATTTAATACTTAAAGATCAGTTATATATCAGTTCTCTGAACACAGATCGACGAAGGCAACAACTCTTTCCAATCAGATCAAGTAAGGAAACATATTTATTTATTATTTAAGTTATAGCCGTTGACACTTCCAGCAGAAAAGGACAAATCGTGGAAAAAGGAAAGAGATTACGGTGTGCAGCTGTACTGTTCCCAGATTATCTTTTCAGATATATTATATCCCTTAATATAAGGGATCTGCATTTACTAGTTGTCAGATTTATGAAAAGGGAGAAGATATACAACAGATTATACTCAAGTTTATACGACAGATCAAATAAAATAGAATACTTTACATATTTGCTGTATAGGAAATCGACAGAACAGATATAGAGAGATATACAGGAAGAATACAAGAATAGATCATCATCTTCTTCCTGCCAAGCATTATTCAGAGCACAGAACTTCATCTTCTTCTCTTTTAGCAACACATACTTTCTGAGAACAGCTACTCCACCACTCAGTATTTTCCTACTGCAAGATTCAAGAAAGAAAGAAGAAGAAGAACAAGCATTCAGATCTTTAAAAGAGCAACAACAAATTGGAGAACTTGTTCTCTCAATTTAATCAGCTACAGGAAGATTAGTTCTTCAAGAAAAGCTCCAACAACATCTACTGCCAAACAAATCCTTATCAGACAGAGGAGCATTTCAACATCAAATTCACTAGAGTCTTCTCTATACATATTGACAGAGAAGAACACTTAAACCCCTCTCCATTCCATTCTGTACAGGGTTAATACTCCCTTCAAAAGTGTAACTCACTGGTGGCAAGACACCTTATCAAAAAATCCTTGTGTGGTTTTTAAGCACCTTATCAAAAGCTTATCGGTGAATTGGGCACCTGATCAAACTCCCATTGGTGTGTGGACACCTTATCAAAAATTCCTTGGTGTGAGGGCACCTAATCAAACCTCCTAGTGGATCCTACCAAGTGTGGTAGAAGAGTAGACGTACCCAGGTTTTTGGGGAACTACTATAAATTCCTTGTGTCCTCTGTGATTGTCTATTTCTTTGTGTTGTGATGTGCTGTGTGATTTCATTTATCCTGTTTTTTATTTATTCTGTTTTATATCTCACAATGTTTACACATATATTTAAACACTATTTTAATTCCGCTATAAAAACTAAGAAAAAGTTTTAAACTCTATTCACCCCCCTCTAGAGTTAACTTAAGATCTAACCTCCTCTTTCAATTGGTATCAGAGGGCTGTTGATCTTATTTACAGGTTAACACCTGGATCATAAAGATCAATTAGATCTTAAATTATTTTAGAGTTTTTGTTTATTTATTTTCTGTTAAAAACGCATGGCACAAAACAAGGAGTATTCAAGCACAAGACCTCCTATGTGCAATCTTAGTAAGTTTGCACTGTGGAAAGCAAGGATTAAGCTTTACATGAATTCTATTGATGAAGAAATCTTCAATGTAATTTTGACAGGGCCTCCAGCACCTACAACATCTACAAGTACTGATGCAGCAACAAACAACACTGCTGTCCCACCTCCTGAGTGGACTGAAGCTCAGAAAAAGCAGAGAAGTGCTGATGCAAAAGCCATGAATATTCTGGCTCAAACCATGTCTGGTGACATCTTTCAGAAAGTGGTGGATTGCACCTCGGCTAGAGAGATATGGGCCTCTCTCAACAATATGGTTGCAGGCTCTGCTGATGAAAGAAAGGACAGAAGATCTCACTTGATCTCTCTGTATGAGAACTTCAAGAAAGGTGAAGAAGAATCAGTTGCAGATATGTACACTAGATTAAGTGTAATCATAAGTGAACTCAGAACACTGGACAAGGAAATCTCATTAACTGAGATCAATGACAAAATCCTAATGTGCTTCCCCAGCACTTGGGACTCTAGAATCTAGCTTATCAAGGAAGCCAGAAGTCTTAATGAGATAACCACTGAGACACTGCTAGGAAAGCTCAAATCCTATGAGCAACTCATCAAGACAAGGGAAGCTGAACAAGTGAGCACCTCCTATTCAACAAAGAAGGACATGAATATTGCCTTCAAAGCTACACAAGAAGAAGGAAAGACTCCTGACAATGAGGAGTTGATGAGTCTGTTTGCCAAAAGATTCTACAAGATGGCAAGAAAAGACTTCAGGAAAAAGTCATCCAGAAGCTATGAAAAGCCAAGGTATGACAAAAACATTTCTAAAGAAATTATATGTTTTAGTTGCAGGAAACCAGGACATATTGCACCAGACTGTCCAGAAAACCAGAAGAAAGAAAAGAAAAAGGACAAGGAAGAGAAAAGAAGCTCCAACAAGTCTTCCTCCCACAAACACAAAAAGAAGGGAAGAGGATTTGTAGCAGAATCTTGGAGTGAAACTGAATCAGATCAGTCATCCAGCTCATCAGATGATGAAGAAGAAACAAAAGAGAATGATCAGTGTCTGATGACAATTTAAGACTCAAGCAGTGAGTCAACATATGCCTCTTCATCCAGTGATGATGAAGACAATGAAGAAGAAAGAACCTTCTGCATGATGGAAATCAATGCCTCAGCCAACAATTCTGATGAAGAAGGATCAGAATCAGAAGCAGAAACTGATGCAGATCAGGTAATATCTACCTTTGATTTTACTTCAGTTGAATTCAAAGCTGAATTCAAAGTCCTTTGCTCAGACTTAATTAAATCTGAGACTTAAGCTAGCTGAAATGAATCAAATGAGTGAAGAAAATATAAATCTTAAGAAAGATTTGGCTACCTCCAGGGAACACATTGTTCTCATTGAGAGCAAGTTGTCTGAAGCCAAAAAGTTTGAAGAATCCCTGAATGGGAGAGCATCAAACTGATGGATATCACAAGCACAGTAAATGCTAGACTTAATAGCAAACTGGGCTTGGGTGCTTCATCAAGTGAGCGATCTCTAATTATGAAGAATATATTGTCTACACCCATAAAATTCATCTCTGCTAAGAGCAAAGAGGTTGTAGATAAAAATAAAAACATTTCAAGTAAGACTGTCGAGAATAGCAGAGTTCAGCAGATTTCGTCGAACGATGGTCAACGAAATGCATCCATTTTGTCGAACGGAGCTCGACGAACACTGAAGACAGATTTTCAATATAGTTACTATATGAACGGGGCTCGACGAAATGTCAGTCATTTGTCGAACGGAGCTCGACGAACTCAGCCCAGTTCATCTAACAAAAACTATACAGCAAATCTAAAAAATTCTCATTCTTCACATTCTATCAATCCTTTCACTGAATGGATTATACCTCCAAGGAGATATAATCCACAAGGTTACAAGGACCAACCTGAAATGTCTTTTATTTCAGATTTTTGTGGAAATACAAAAAGACCCAAGGTAATATTGGTCAGGAACAAATAGATTGTTTTCTTGTTTTTGCAGGTACACAGCTGTCCAAGAATTAGTGAAAAATGGTATTTGGACAGTGGCTGTTTAAAATATATGACAGGGAACAAGGCCAACCTGAACAACTACAAGGCAAAGCTTGGACCAAAAGTTATATTTGGAGATTCCAACTGTGGATAGACCAAAGGCAATGGAAAAGTCAAGGCAGGAGAAGTCACCTTCAAAGAGGTAGCTTTTGTCAAAGGACTGAAGCACAACCTTATCAGCATAAGTCAATTATGTGATGAAGGGTATCAGGTAACATTTAATAAATTGAAATGCCTTATTAAATCTGCTAATAATGTTATTGTTTTATCAGGTATTAGGCAGGGTAATATATATTTAGTGAATTTCAATTCATCTACTTCAGAAATTTGTTTATTTAGTGATTTAAGCAAACTTAGTGAACTTTGGCATAAGAGATTAGGACATGTAAACCTTAGGACCATTGCTTAGCTATCTAAGGGCAATCTTGTTAGAGGTTTACCCTTAGGTTCATATAAGAAACAAGGTCTTTGTAGGGCATGTCAACTAGGCAAGCAAACTAAAAATAGTTTTAAATCATTATCTAAAAGTGATTCACTTAGAATCTTATATTTGCTACATATGGACCTTTTTGGACCTATTGCAACAAAGAGTTTAGGGGGGAAGTCTTACACTCTAGTTATTGTTGTCGACTTCTCTAGATTCACTTGGGTGTTCTTTTTGAGAGAAAAGTTAGATAGCTTTAAAGTTCTTACAGACTTTCTTAAGAGCATAAAGATTGAGTACTCTACTATAGTTGCATTGATTAGAAGTGATCATGGCACTGAGTTTGAGTCTCTTCTTATGCAAGAATTCTGTGAGAAGGAAGGTATCAGGCATTGCTTCTCAGCTCCTAGAACTCCTCAACAAAATGGGGTAGTTAAAAGGAAAAATAGAACTCTAATTGAATTAGCAAGAACATTGCTTGCAGATGCTAATTTGCCCCTATCTTTTTGGGCAGAGGCTGTTAGCACAGCAAATTATGTACTGAATAGAAGTTTGATACACAAACTTAAGGGTAAGACTCCTTATGAATTACTTAAAGGGAAGAAACCTAAAGTTAACTATTTTAGAGCATTTGGTTGTAGATGTTATGTTCATAATAATGATAAGAAATACCTTAGGAAATTTGAACCAAAATCTGATGAAGGAATTTTCTTAGGTTATTCATAAATCAGCAAAGCATATAGGATTTTTAATAAGTCTTCTCTTAAAATAGAAGAATCTATGCATGTTTCTTTTGATGAAACTAACATGTTTTATAAGGAGAAGAATTCTTCTACTATAGAAAATCTACAGGTACCTACATTATGTGAGCAGCTAGATCAATTAGCTCTACAAAAAGAAGGATTTCCAAATTCTGAATAGTAGAATGCTGAAGACAGTGAAGAGGAAAATCACCCAGATTTTGCTGAAAGTTCAGAACAGATAACAACAAATCATTCTTCACAGCATATAGCAGCCGAACAAATTCCCCAAGTGGAAATTATTACTGAACCCACTCCAACTGTTGATCACATCACAATTAGAGATCACCCAATATCCCAGATTATTGGTGATATTTCAGCAGGTGTGCAAACAAGGAATCAAGTAAATCAGAATATGATGCACACATGTTTTCTCTCTCAGATTGAACCTCAATCTCTACAAGATGCAGAACAAGATCCCAATTGGATCATTGCTATGCAAGAGGAACTCAATCAGTTTAAGATAAACAAAGTATGGGATTTGGTTCCTAGACCAAAAGACCATCCAGTGATTGGCACTAAATAGATCTACAGGAATAAGCTAGATACAGATGGAAATATTGTGAGAAACAAAGCTAGACTAGTAGCTCAAGGATACTCACAAGAAGAAGGGATTGATTATGATCAGATTTTTGCACCTATTGCAAGGTTAGAAGCAATCAGAATTTTTCTTGCATTTGCTGCATACAAGAAATTCAAGGTTTATCAAATAGATGTAAAAAGTGCATTCCTAAATGGAGAAATCAAAGAAGAAGTCTATGTGGAACAACCACCAGGTTTCATCTCTCCAACTCAATCCTCTTTTGTATTTAAGCTTAAGAAAGCTCTTTATGGTCTCAAACAAGCTCCTAGAGCATGGTATGAGACTTT
This sequence comes from Dactylorhiza incarnata, assembly GCA_033032865.1. NCBI lineage: Eukaryota > Viridiplantae > Streptophyta > Magnoliopsida > Asparagales > Orchidaceae > Dactylorhiza > Dactylorhiza incarnata. Next base: position 1,531,530 of record JAWHQI010000086.1, read on the forward strand.
AGCTAGTTTTCTTTTAGAGAATAAATTCTATAGAGGCATAGTAGATAAAACCTTATTTTTCAGGATACATAAAAATCAAACACTACTAGTTCAAATATATGTAGATGATATCATATTTGGCTCCACTGATTCAAATTTGTGCAAAAGATTTTCTAATTTGATGCAATCTAAATTTGAAATGAGTAGTATGGGTGAGTTATCATACTTCCTTGGTCTTGAAGTGAAGCAAACACCAAATAGAATCTTCATATCCCAATCTAAGTATGCTAAGGAATTAGTGAAAAGATTTGGTATGTCTAATTCTTCCACCATGAAAACACCCATGCCCTCAAATGCTGTTGTTGATAATGATGATTCAGGGAAACCTGTTGATTCAAAAGTATATAGAGCAATTGTTGGCTCTTTACTTTATTTAACAGCTAGTAGGCCTGATATAATGTTTGCTACATGTATTTGTGCTAGGTTCCAAGTTAACCCCAAGGAATCTCACTTAATTTTATTAAAAAGGATTTTGAGATATATAAAGGGTTGCCCTAATCTAGGACTTTGGTATCCAACAACATCTGAATTTGAATTAACTGGATTCTCAGATTCAGATTATGCTGGATGCAGAGTAGACAGGAAAAGCACATCAGGAACTTGTCAGTTTCTTGGTGATAGGCTTGTGTCTTGGTTTTGTAAGAAACAAACATCTGTGTTCACATCAACAGTTGAAGCTGAGTACATAGCTGCTGGCAGTTGCTGCTCACAGATATTGTGGATACAAAATCAGCTTCTAGACTATGGTGTCAACTTAAATAATTCAACTATATTTTGTGACAATACTAGTGCAATATCTATAGCACAAAATCCAGTTCTCCATAGTAGGACTAAACACATAGAAATTAGGCATCACTTCCTTAGGGATAATGTGGATAAAAACAAAATTTGCCTACAGTTCATCTCTACTGATTTGCAAAGAGCTGACATTTTCACCAAGCCCTTGGATGAAAAGAAACATATCTTCTTTATAAATCAGCTAGATATGATAGATGGAGATTCAATCTGTTAAAAATTAAGTTTTCTACTTACCCATCTCTTCATTGATTTGAAGCTTCTTATATCAGCTTGTCATCATTAATAAAATTTTTTTATATAGCTGAATATCTACAGAATTGCTTCTCTTTCTTGTTCCCTTTGCACTTGATCTCTATTTTATTGTGCAGGAACAATGACAATGACAAAATTGCATACCTCCCTACCTCCATCAAATGTCCCTTCTTCAAGGGGCATAGCTTCAGGCCTTTCCTGAAACTAGGTAGGGGGAGAAGTCTTGCATGAACAAGCTCTATTTGATGCATTGTTTTGCTTAGGGGGAGTTGTTCTATAATCTAGGCAAGAGAGAAAGTTGAAGAACCTCCAGAACTCAGGGGGAGACACTCTCAGGGGGAGTTGCTATTTGAAGAAAAGTTTGATAAAGCTTACAGCAGTTTGCTGATCACAGTTTGCTGATTATAGTTCATGATCAAGTTCAGATCAGTTATTACTGCAGATACAGTTCAGAAGAAGAACTTTTATATAGCAAATTCAATATCAGTTATTGCTACAGCATAGCTAATCAAGATTATAAAGCTGATCAAAAGGAGTAGTAGTTAACACATTCAGAAATCAGATAAAGATTCAATTCAGAATTCAGAACAATACAGTTCAGTTCAGATCAGAATTCAGAATAATACAAATCAGACAAAATCAGAATTCAGAAGCAGCAGAATTCAGAAAATTCAGGTTCTGATTGTATTTTCAGTTTTATTCTTATTGAAATGTATTTTCAAAACTCAGAGTACTTTTCATTTCATATCTGATAAAATATTTAAAATATATCAGATATATTCATACTCTGTTGCTTTTGATGTTTTAGTATTTGTTTATTTTCAATATTTGTCAAATAGTGTCCTAACCCAAATAGGGGGAGATTGTTGGAACAACCCTATTTGTGATATGGGCTAGGATCACTATATGTTAACTAAGGACAAGTTGACCCCTATGTATAGTTTATGGGTCAAGAGTTTAGGAAGAAATTTGGCTGTTAGAACTAGAAATTTCATTAAGTCTCAGCATTCGTTGAACGATGCTCAGCATTCGTCGAACGACGCTCAACATTCGTCGGATGGCGATCGACGAAGTATCAAGGAAGCGGTCGACGAATTTCATCCATCTCAGCGTTTGACAAATGGCTGCCAGCGCTTGACATTCTCTGAGCAGTGCTCGATGAATTCCAGGCAGCGTTCGATAGTTTCCAGCCAAAGCTCGACAAATTGTTCACTGAAGCTCAGATCGACAAATACAGTTTCCAGAATATTTAATACTTAAAGATCAGTTATATATCAGTTCTCTGAACACAGGTCGACGAAAGAAACAGCTCTTTCCAATCAGATCAAGTAAGGAAACATATTTCTTTATTATTTAAGTTATAGCCGTTGACACTTCCAGCAGAAAAGGACAAATCGTGGAAAAAGGAAAGAGATTACGGCGTGCAGCTGTACTGTTCCCAGATTATCTTTTTAGATATATTATATCCCTTAATATAAGGGATCTGCATTTAATAGTTGTCAGATTTTTGAAAAGGGAGAAGATATACAACAGATTATACTCAAGTTTATACGACAGATCAAATAAAATAGAATACTTTACATATTTGCTGTATAGGAAATCGACAGAACAGATATAGAGAGATATACAGGAAGAATAAAAGAATAGATCATCATCTTCTTCCTGCCAAGCATTATTCAGAGCACAGAACTTCATCTTCTTCTCTTTTAGCAGCACATACTTTCTGAGAACAGCTACTCCACCACTCAGTATTTTCCTGCTGCTAGATTCAAGAAAGAAAGAAGAAGAAGAACAAGCATTCAGATCTTCAAAAGAGCAACAACAAATTGGAGAACTTGTTCTCTCAATTTAATCAGCTACAGGAAGATTAGTTCTTCAAGAAAAGCTCCAGCAACATCTACTGTCAAACAAATCCTTATCAGACAGAGGATCATTTCAACATCAAATCCACTAGAGTCTTCTCTATACATCTTGACAGAGAAGAACACTTGAACCCCTCTCCATTCCATTATGCACAGGGTTATTACTCCCTTCAAAAGTGTAACTCACTGGTGGCAAGACACCTTATCAAAAAATCCTTGTATGGTTTTTAAGCACCTTATCAAAAGCTTATCGGTGAATTGGGCACCTGATCAAACTCCCATTGGTGTGTGGACACCTTATCAAAAATCCCTTGGTGTGAGGGCACCTGATCAAACCTCCTAGTGGATCCTACCAAGTGTGGTAGAAGAGTAGACGTACCCAGGTTTTTGGGGAACAACTATAAATTCCTTGTGTCCTCTGTGATTGTCTATTTCTTTGTGCTGTGCTGTGTGATTTCATTTATCCTGTTTTTTATTTATTCTGTTTTATATCTCACACTGTTTACACATATATTTAAACACTATTTTAATTTCGCTATAAAAACTAAGAAAAAGTTTTAAACTCTATTCACCCCCCCCTCTAGAGTTAACTTAAGATCTAACCTCCTCTTTCAGACTCTCTCTACTGACATGGTCTCATCTCCACTTATCACTACTATAGTTACACCACCATTTCCCTCATTGGATAATGTCATGAATGGTACACGTGGTGGTAGGCCTTGCAGATCAGAGTGCATTTTATAACTTAACACACATCAACAGAGGTGTCGCTACCATTTCAGTGCCTTTCGAAGTAAAGCCCAAGCCTGGATGCCTTATGCCCCCTAAAGAACCTTTCAGAGGATCTCTCTGTCTCCTGACACGCATAACCCCACTAAATGACCTTAGCGGAGAAAAAGCTCCACAGGTGCCTTATAACCAACTGGTCCACCACAACCTCTGGCGGTATACTCCCTAGGTCGAGTAGTGGATGCCTTATGTCCTCTAGACATCTTTTCGGGGGAGCGCTATTTCTATAGACACCCATAAACCCATTGGATGGCCTTAGAGGCGGAAAAGCTCCACGTCCGCCTTAAGCCCCACTGACCCTTATACATATCCTCTGTAACACCCCACTTTTTCCAAAATGGGCTAAAGAGAAGTGCTGCCATGTTTTGTTGAGTGGTCTCGATAAATACAGCTTTTTCGGTGTATTTCATCGATCTCGACGAACACACCCATCTCGGTGAATCATCGAGTTATCTCGATGAATATAACATTTTTAGCATGTTTCGTCGAGTGGTTTCGATGAACACAGCCATCTCGACGAATCGTCGAGTGGTCTCGACGAGCATTGCAACCTCTCAACGAATATAGTTTTATGGGCTTAGTTTCGACGAATCATCGAATGGTCTCGACAAAAGCTGACAGTCTCGACGAATCATCGAATGGTCTCGACGAAAGCTGACAGAGAATGATATTTACCTATTTTGAAATTGACGGAAGTTGAAGTTCGAATCCCTCATCGCAGCTGTCCCGATTCGCGTGTAAGTTAGATCCGACGGCTAAGATGAGTTCGAAATCCCTTAAAGGATATTAGAGAGGGAACTTTAGGTTCATTTTTACCTTTATACTCTCTCTCTAAGCTTGAGAAAGGTGAGAGCCAAGGAAGAAGAAGGAGACACTTTCCTCCATTGACGGAGCTCCGAAGCTCAGAATCGCGAGCCGTTTCCAGATCCATGGAGAGCAGCCAGGTGCAGTTCTTTCCATTAGATTGAAATCTCGGATTCATAGCGCCAAAGAGAGCGGCAAGGGTAACGATCCTTCCTCCCAGTCTTAGGACATGTTTGGTCCTCTCATTCCTTTTTCTATGCATTTTGTGGCTGTCTCTTTCACTAATTAGTGAAGTGCAGGAGTTCCTATAGTTTTTTGGAACTCCGGGTCGATTGTGTCTGTCCCCAACATGTATTGCATGTAGAAATATGGTAGACGTACAGATTTTGACATTTTGTGTGAAGCCTACCCGTGGCTGTTATCCCAGATTGGTGATGCTTGATTGTGACGTGCATTTAAGTTAAGCCTATAATGCATGCTGGAGAATGACTCCGTGAGATATGTCATCATATTGCGGGACTTGAGTTTTACGTGTCTTTCGGAGAGCCTAAAGAAAGCCCCATGCTTGGATTGTGGTTGAATGCAAACCTTCACCATGAGTTTTGAAGTGGAGCGGTCTTGTACCTCCTTCGTTGGTTATGTGAGCGAAGCCTACGTCCTCTTAGAAGGACTGGTTGTGTAGCTTATATTTTGTGTAGAACTTGTATGTGTTAAACCCTTACGGGCCGAGGTGAAGCCATACCCGTATCTTGTGTTAGATCACGATGACTAGAGCATGGGCAAAGATAAACCGAACCCGTTTCCATGCAGATCGGTGGGAGGTCCCAACCTCTTGTACACTGTGTGATCATGTGAGAGGCCGTGGAAGGCGTTCACCTAGATCGGACAAAAGCACTTTTCAACCTAAGTTTGTGTTACTTAGGGTGGTGTTGATTATGAATTGATGTTGTGTTAGCCTCATGCGGTTGCTTATGCGATTATGGGAAGCCTCCGGGTGAACCCAACCAACATCATGTACATAGCTAGGTTCCCCTTAATTTGATGCTCAACCTAGAAGATTGATTGCTTGAAACCTCACCTTGTGTAGTGTAGTTGCACTTTCTTTATATGATTATATGTTGCATGTACGACTTGCTTGCAGGTTAGCGGTGACCCGCCCCTGAGCCGGCTAGATGGCCGGGGGGGGGGTGGGATCATTATGGGGTTTGTGGTTAGCTTATAACTGACCCTCATTTACCTCTTATTGGATGTTGGTGCAGGTGCTGGTGAGTCGAGCGGGAAGTAGCAGGCTGAAGCCATTTGCTGTGTTGTCCCTTGAAGGCCAACCTTTGTTTTTACTGATTTCCTTATATTACTGGCCTGCGTGCCAAAGTATGTTTTCGAGTTAGATACATTGGTTGAATGTAGGGCCTTAAGGCCATAACTCTTTAATGTTTCATTCCTGGGATAGTCGACAATTCTGAAAGTAATGTTTAATTAATGCTTCCGCTTACGCCTTGTTATATACTCTCGTGTAGTTGTTTTTTTGTTATCAACTTATTAACGTCTAGCTAGTGTGTTCAATATGGCGTGGGGTCCCATCCAGACTTATTGTTATATTGTTTGTACTGGCAGGGTGCTACAATTTGGTATGGACTTTAGGAATCAATCTGTAGTTTAGCGAATTCGAGGCTGAATTCCTTAAGGGGTGGAGTGCACGTGATGTGCGTTCAACCAAAACGATAAAAACTATTAAGAATCTCCACTTAGGAATGAAAAACATGCTTGTTTGCGGAACCTGAGCAGTCCTTGGAAGTTTATTGCTATGTTTTCAGTCACTAAATTGTGTGTTACATGATTGTAGGTGTCTAGGAGTACTGCGAGGCAGTCTCAACCACGTAACACTGCCGAAACTAGTGCGTATGTTGAGGTACCATAGACCACTCCTTCTGGTGAGATGTTTAGATTAGTCGCTGAAGCGGTCTTCATGAGGATCAATAATAAGCCTGGGTGGCTTGCACAGCCTACTATTCCTACTCTTGATGTGGCATCGACATCTGTTGCTGTAGTGGAACTGAGAACGAAACCTGCAGTAGAGCCTAGGGTGGAACATAGAGTCGAACATGTAGCTGTGGGTCGAGCTTGTGACCAGCAATTAAAGCACTTTATGAGCTTCAATCCTCCAACCTTCTCGGGGACCGAATCCTAACAGAAGCAGAGGATTGGCTGTCAAGAGTAAAGAGAACTCTAAGGGCGATAGCAACCAAAGATGCAATGATGGTCACCTTAGCCACTTTCCTTCTGAATGGAGAGACAGTGCTTTGGTGGAAAGAACTAGAAGTACACACGTTGGCCGACAGAGATATTACTGATGCATCGATGACAGAGTTTTCAAAACTGTTCCTCCAGAGGTTTATCCCCTCTGCTTAGCACATTGCGTTACAAAATCAATTTTTACGGTGAACTCAAGGTGACGTTCGGTAGATGACTATGTGCATAAGTTCACCAGACTGAGTTGCTAAGCGGGAGCTTTGGTGGAAGATGAGGAGACAAAGATGAATAATTTCTATGAAGGACTTCGTGACGAGTTAAGGTTGCTTTTAGCAGGCCCAATGACTTTTGTCTTTCATGTTATGGTGCAAACTACCAAATCTATGGAATTAGATATGCAGAGGGTGCAGTGCGTGAAAGGCCTCAATGCAAAGAATCCAGAGTTTCACGCCCGACCTCTCAATCAAAGCCTGAGTTCAGGAGAAATAAGAGTAAGTCTAGGTTCATGGAACCAGCTCCCTCTATTGTTTCGGGAGCAACTACTGCACGAGGCCCCATAATGTGTTTCACTTATGGAAAGGTGGGACACAAAGCATGAATGTGTTGAAGTGGTCCCCTGAAGGCAGAACCCTGAGAAGTGAACTATGCTCATACGACAGGTTCATCTTATGCGAAGAAGGGAAAAGCTGCGGAGTCTTCTGCTTCCCAGCATCCTTCGACCCAGCCGAGAGTCTACTCGCTTAGCCAGCCATAAACCATATGATAGAATGATGTCATCACATGTATGAATTGTAATTTAGCTTTCACAGCTTGACGTGATTTATACTTCATTTGCGACTATACGTTTGTTTATGTGTGCAATTAGGCTTTGTCCTAATTTTCAACTATCCGGTGAGAGCTCTTTTTGATAGCAGAGCAACGCTCTTCTTTCTGTCAAAGGAATTCGTGGTGCGAATCGGAGTACCGTCTGTTGGAACATGGTCTTCCGCATCTCCTAGGTTTGAGAATAACAAATCCTATGTGTATTTGATCTGGTGTGTTTAAGTGTGTAGGAAAACAAGTCCACATGACTCTAGGATAACATAAGAAAGTTGCGCCAAAATTTGAAGCCAAAATTCCAACATGCCCGCTAGCACTGGCGCTAGCTTTGATTTGAGAAAGTTTCAGGAGCAGTTATAGAAGTTGTTAGCGCCAGGCGATAACAGCTAATGTAGGCGGTAGTAGCTAGTGCGGGCGGTATCTACTAGCGCAGGCGGTAGCGCAAAGCACAAGAGGAAGGCATCCGACTTGCTTAAAATGAAGGATTCTCACGCGGAGAATATTGCCTAATCTGGGATAGCGCTGACGGTAGCGTTAGATGAGGCGCTAGCTCCAAGGCTATAAAAAGGACCCCTTGGATCCATCTTTTTCATCCTCTTATGATCCTAAATTTCAGAGCTTTGTGCCACAACATAAATAGGAAGATTCAGAGAGATACTCCCACAAATCCATGAAGGATTAAGGAGACCATTGGAGAAGATTTCAACATGCTTTATCACCATGATGAAAGACCACATCGACTACGATCATACTCCGCAGGACTTCATCTACTCCTCCAAGAGATCCATATAGGGAGTTTTATATTGTTGCTATTTATTTCACATCTTTCTTGTAATCGTTTAACTCACCTCGTGTTGGCGACTAGGTCTGGGTAGGACTTAGGGCAGAAATTTGCCCCGTGTTGGCGACTAAATCTAGGTTAGGTCTATGGGGTGCTCGAGGCCATATCCGGGGAAGGGTTGGCTAGAGCGGCTTGAGGCCGAATCCAGGGAAGGATAGGCTAGGGACACCGGTTCGTGGGGGATACGAGTCGGGATTGAAAACAAAAAGGGTTTTATTATTATTCGTCACAGATTTCTAGCGTTATAGAAATCAATTTTTGTAAACCCATATTTCATATTAATAAAATATGTCTCTTTTTTATTTTACTTAGTTTGTTTGATTTCTCACCATCTTAATCTTATTATTATTTCAAGATATTCAAAATATAAGAAAAAGTTTTAAAACCCTTATTCACCCCCCCCCCCCTCTAAGGGTGCCTACCGATCCAACAAGTGGTATCAGAGCTAGGTTATTCCAAAATGGTCTAACAACCGGGAATAATGGCGCCTCTTGATCTCGCTTCAACTAGTGGGGGGAATTTTTATGAAGAAGGAAAATCTCTAGCACCACCTTTATTTGAAGGAAGAAATTATAAAGGATGGAAAATATTAATGAAAAATTTTCTTAAAGGTTTGGATGAAAAAGTTTGGAATATTACTATTGAAAAACCTCCTAGCGTATTAAATAGAAACGAAATAGTTTTAAATGCAAAATCTATGAATAGTCTATTTTGTGCGTTAGATCAAAATATTTCCAAACTCATTTATACTTTTCCTACTGCATATGAGATATGGAATTTTCTTGACATAACTTATGATTCTCCATCTACAAATATCAAACATTCACAAGAACTGGAGAATATGCAAGCCTGCACAAGTATTCAAGAAAGCTCATCACATGATGAATCCATAGAATGCACATCTAACATAAGGGAGGATGAAAACTCATCCATGGAAGAGGAATGCAATAATGATGAAAAAGGAACTTCATGTTCAAACCTGTCCTCATCCACAAGCGCTGTAAGGAAATCAAAATCTCTTATTATTTGTAATTCTATTTCTACGCTACAATTGCTACAATCTATTAAACGTAAAATTAAGAAATTAAAAAAGGCTAATTCAAATTTATGTTTAGAAAATAAAAGGTTAAAGGCTAATGTAGAATCTAGTTGTGATGTGGTTTCTCCATCTTGCTCTTTAATTGATATTTCAAAGCCTTGTTTTAATTGCAATGATATTAAAGAAAAATTCAAGGATCTTGAAAAAGAACTTTTAATTTCAAAATAGCATAATGAAAAATTGATAAATGAAAATAATATTTTATCTAATAAACTAGAATCATTAAAACTATTTGTGCAAAAAATTTCAAGCAATAAAAAATCTTTTATTTCTAGTTTATCATCAAACATATATATGTAAAACCTCTACTAGGATTTTAAAATATACTAAACATGCACTTAGTAGAATGTTTAATCATACAAGCATAATTAATTCTAATCCTCATTATGTATCTCCAAAATTAAATTCAAATGTGCAAAAATTTCCAATGAAAAATGGTTTCAAAAGTCATCATTATTTTAAGCCTAATTTTAATGAATATGGAAATTTGATGCATAATTATATTAAATCAAAATATGAATGGAGCCCTAAAATAAAAAATGAAACATTAACTCTGTAACACCCCAGGGCAGGCCACAACCTCTTCCTGTGTGTTAGGGCTGCAGCCCGAGTGACACCCCAACCAACTCTGCGCGCCTGTTTCTCAGCAGCGCCAGGTTGTTGAGGCCAGGTCTCGAACCTGCAACCTCCTGGATAAGAACTCCTTCAACCGAGTCTCATCACCAACTGAGCTGCAGCTCAGTTGGTGATGAGACTCGGTTGAAGGAGTTCTTATCCAGGAGGTTGCAGGTTCGAGACCTGGCCTCAACAACCTGGCGCTGCTGAGAAACAGGCGCGCAGAGTTGGTTGGGGTGTCACTCGGGCTGCAGCCCTAACACACAGGAAGAGGTTGTGGCCTGCCCTGGGGTGTTACAAAAAAGTGCACTTTTATTGTAACGACCCAACATTTTGGCGTTCGAGCGGGACCCAGTCCACGATCTGTCCTTAGCTGGCATCGCTACCGGGCTGCAGCCCAAGCACCCCAACCCTTCTCCGCCCACTGGCGGGTTGTTGGTGGCCACAGCCTCCCTTTTGATGAGCTAAACTCGATAGTCAAGCATGCACCACGGGGACTTCCCAGGAGGTCACCCATCCCAGTACTACTCCAACCCGAGCACACTTAACTATGGAGTTCTTTCACTTCTCATCACCAATTGAGCTGCAGTTGTAACACCCCAAAACTGGTAGTTCCGCGAAGTAGGCGGAGTGGTAGTGCGGCACGTGAAGCAGGCTAGAATTTTCCCTGTCTGCTCTTAGCGCACGATCAGTGGCCTCATCGCGCACGACCAGTGATCGTGTGCCAGCGATCGTGCGTTAATTCAGAAGAGAATCGAGTTCTGTCTCGGACAGTGCGCACGACCATTTCCCTCTTCGCGCACGACCAGTGATCGTGCGCCAGCGATCGTGCGCTTATTCGCAAGAATTCAGAGTTCTGTCCCGGATAGTGCGCACGACCATTGCCCTCGTCGCGCACGACCACTGACCGTGCGCCTGTGATCGTGCGCCCTGTTTATTCTGTTCCGCGATTTTGAGCGGAGAAGAAGATCCGACCGATCAAATTTCTTGGAATTTGATCCAACGGCTGGGATTTAATGCTGGGGGGTCTTAGGGCTTTGGAGAGGGATTAAACCCTCATTATTTCATAGTGTTTCTCTCTCCTAGGCTAGAGGAAGAAGAAGGGGGCAAGGAAGAAGAAGAGGAGATTTCGCCATTGACGGAGCTCCGGAGCTCCGTTTCGCGAGCCGTTTCCAGATCCGGAGAGTGCAGCCCGGTGCGGTTCTTTCCCTCCGCGTAGAATCTCGGATCCATGGCGAAGAAGAACACGTCTAGGGTAACGATTCTTCCTCCCGAACTTTGGACTTGTATTTGTCCATTTATTCCTCTTTCTTTGCTTGCATGAGGTATCTCTTTCACCAAATGGGTGAAGTGTAGGATTTCCTCAAGTCCTTCGGGACTCCGGGTAGATTGTGTCCGTCCCCGGCATATTGCATGTAGAAAATCCGGTAGTCGTGCGGATTTAGGCATTGTGTGTGAAACCTATTCGTGGCCGTGAGCCCGAATCGGTGATGCTTGATTTGCGACGTTGCATTTAGGTTAGGCCTAGAATGCGTGCCGGAGAATGACTCCGTGAACTCACCTATAGTATTGCGGGAGTTAAGTGTAGGCGTCTTGTGAAGATCCTAACGAAAGCCCCATGCTTTGAGGTTTGGATGAAGGCAAACCTTCACCACGAAATTGATGCGGAGCGTATGTAGCTCCCTTGTTGAGAATCCGCGAAGCCTAGATCCTTGTGAAGGGGTTAGGTGCGTAGCGTATATTTTTGTGTAGCACTTGAAAGTGCTAAACCCTTACGGGCCGAGGTGAAGCCGTACCCGCGTCGTGCGATAGATCGCGACGATTAGAGCACGGGCAAAGCTGAACCGAACCCGTTTCCATGCAGATCGGCGAGAGGTCCCTTCCTCATGAAGGCCGTGTGATCATGGGAGAGGTCGTGGAAGGTGTCATACCTAGACCGACCAAAAGCTCTTGTTTCCCACCTAAGGTTGTGACCCTTAGGGTGGAGTGTTGTGAATTTGATGTTATGTTTAGCCTCATGCGATTGCTTAGGCGGTTGTGGGAAACCTTCGGGTGAACCCAACCAACATCATGTGCATACCTAGGTTCCCTTCTTTTTGATGCTCGACCTAGAAGATTGATTGTGCTTGAAACCTCACCTTGTGTAGTTGCACTTTCTTTAGATTAGTACTTGTGCTAGTATGGCTTACTTGCAGGGTAGAATCTCCGCCACCCCGGGAAAGGGGTGGGGTCGTTATAATTTGGTCAGCTGTGCTGACCGTTGCTTTGTTTGCCACCGCTTGGTGGAATGTTCTTATGCAGGTGCAGGTGAGCCTAGCGGGAAGTAGCGGGCGTTGACCCTTTTGCTGTGTTGGCCCTCGAAGGCCAGCCTTTTTCCTGTTTTCTCACGTATTGCCGGCCTGCGTGCCGATGTATGCCTTTTTGGAGTTTGTACATTGATTTGATGTAAGGCCCTAAGGCCGTAACTCTTACTTCTGGACTCATTCCTATGATAGTGGACATGTCTTTTTGAATGGTTTAATTAATGCTTCCGCTTACGTTTTTGTACTCTCGTTTTGTAGTTACCTTTCTGGTTATCACCTTTTAACTCCTAGCTAGTGTGGTTTGTATGGCGTGGGGTCCCGGCCGGACCTGCTGTTATACTTTTCGTACTGGCAGGGTCTTACAATTTGGTATCGGACTTAAGGCGTCGATCCGTAGTCTAGCGAATTCGGGACGAATTCCTTTTAAGGGGTGGTGCGCACGGGCTGTGCATTCACTTAGAACGACAAAAACTAATAAGAATGTCCACTTAGGAATGAAAAAAAAAAAAAAAAAAAAAAAAAAACATACTTGTTTGTGGAACCTGAGCGTTCCATGATTGATGTTTGATACGTTTAGGGTCACTAAATTGTGCCTTGCATGATTATAGGTAACTAGAAGTGCTGCGGGGCGGTCTCAACCCCGTAACACCGCTGAAAGTAGTGGGTCGGCTGAGGTGCCAGCGACCACTCCTTCAGCTGAGATGATCAGAATGGTCGCAGAAGCAGTCTTCGCGATGATCAATGCTCAACCGCAAAGGCTTGCACAGCCTGCTACGCCTACTACTGATGTGGCCCCGGTAATTGAACCTGCAGTGGAACCTGCGGTAGCACCAAGGGTTGATGCCCCTGTGCCAGTAGCTACAGTGGAACCGGCGTTAGCACCGAGGGTGGAGCGTCAAGTTGCGCAAGTAGTTGCGGGGCGAGCGCGTGACCAACAATTAAAGCACTTCTTGAGCTTTAATCCTCCTACCTTCTCGGGATCTGAGTCCCCAACGGTGGCAGAAGACTGGTTGTCAAGAGTTAGAAGAACTCTGAGGGCGACGGCGACGGACGAAGCCATGATGGTCACCTTAGCCACTTTCCTTCTTGACGGAGAGGCTGTGCTGTGGTGGGAAGAGCAGGAACTGCACAAGTTCGGCGATAGAGACATTACTGAAATAACAATGGCTGAGTTTTCAAAGTCGTTCCTCCAGCGGTTTATCCCCTCTGCCCAACGCATTGCGTTACAAAACCAGTTCCTGAGGTTAACTCAAGGTGATCGCTCCGTTGACGATTACTTACATGAGTTTACCAGACTGAGTCGTTATGCGGGGGCATTGGTGGAGGATGAGGAGACGAAGACGAATAAATTCTATGAAGGGCTTCGGGACGAGTTGAGGCTGCTCCTTGCAGGCCCTATGACGTTTGGCTTCCAAGTGATGGTGCAAACCGCCAGATCTTTGGAGTTGGACATGAAGAGGGTACAAGCAAAGAGTGTTGTAAAGAAACCCGAGTTTCATGCGCCGGCCTCTCAGTCCAAGCCGGACTTCAGAAGGAACAAGCGGAAGTTCAAGCAGGCGGAACCAGCTTCTTCGAATGTTTCGGGAGCCACGACCGCGCGGACTCCTATTACGTGTTTCACCTGCGGGAAGGTGGGACACAAAGCTGCGGTGTGTCGAAGTGGTCCCCCAAAGGCGGCAAATCGAGCGGTGGATTATGCTCGGGCTGCGGAAAAGGGCAAAGCGGCAGAGTCTTCGGCCTCCCAACACATTCCGACTCAGCCGAGAGTCTATTCGCTTGGCCAACAAGAAGCTATACGACAAACCGATGTCGTCACAGGTATGAACTAGAAGTTAGCTTTTACAGCTATGTATATGATTCTTTCGGTTGTACGACTGTATGTGTTATTTGTGTACAATTAGGTTTCGTCCTAATTTTCAACTATCCGGCGAGAGCTCTATTCGATACGGGTGCATCGCACTCTTTTCTGTCCGAGGACTTCGTGGTGCGAATCGGAGTGCCGTCTACCTTTGTAGAGGATAGATTGGAAGTAGTGCTACCCAATGGATCTCGAATGAGTGCGGATAGGAAGAGCCGTGTGAAGGTGCGGATCGGAAGTCAAGATTTCGACTTGGAAGCGTCGTTACTACCGTTAGCTGAATTCGATGTGATCTTCGGCATGGACTGGCTCTCGGAGCAGCGAGCATGCATAGATTGCAAGACAAAGGAGATCACTCTGGGAGCGAACACCGACGATGAAACCACATTCGCCGGTATGCGAGGAGCGAGCAAGACCCTGATGTCTGCTCTCCAAGTGGTTAAGGCGGTGAGAAAAGGCGCCGAGTTGTTCTTCACCTTGTTGGAGGCTTCGGAGCCAAAGCCCAGGTTGTGTGATGTCCCAGTTGTAGCGGAATACGCCGACGTGTTTCCTAACGAACTCCCTGGGGCTCCGCCTCATCGGGAGATTGATTTCTGTATCGAGTTGGTGCCAGGTGCCAAACCTGTGGCCCGCTCACCATACCGAATAGCGCCAAAGGAATTGGCAGAGTTGAAGGTCCAATTGCAAGAGCTGCTAGAGCAAGGCTACGTACGTCCAAGTTCTTCGCCTTGGAGTGCACCGGTCCTCTTTGTGAAAAAGAAGGATGGGAGCTTGCGTCTATGTATTGATTATAGAGAGCTAAACAAGTTGACCGAGAAAAACCGATATCCGATTCCTAGAATCGATGATCTATTCGACCAACTGATGGGGTCGACGGTTTACTCCAAGCTAGACCTAAGGTCCGGCTACTATCAACTGCGAATAAGGGAATGTGACATTCCAAAGACAGCGTTCAGTACCCGCTTTGGGCACTATGAGTTCACGGTAATGCCGTTCGGTCTATCCAACGCACCGTCGGTATTCATGGACTTGATGAATAGGACATTCCGAGAGTATTTAGATCAATTTGTGATCGTCTTCATCGACGACATTTTGGTATACTCTCAGTCGGAAGAGGAGCATGTAGGGCATCTGCACGCAGTCCTGAGCACCTTGAGGAGGAGTCAGCTATATGCCAAGTTCTCCAAGTGCGAGTTTTGGCTACCGTCAGTGGCATTCCTTGGTCATGTTGTTAGTGGCGAAGGAATTGCAGTTGATCCGTCGAAGATAGAAGCGATCCAAGCGTGGCCTTTGTTGAAAAACGTAGCGGAAGTCCGAAGTTTCTTAGGACTTGCCGGCTATTATAGGCGCTTTGTGGAAAACTTCTCGAGGATCGCACTTCCTCTCACAAAACTGACTAGGAAGGATCATAAGTTCGTTTGGTCGCCCGAGTGCGCACGAGCTTTTGAAGAGCTAAAGAGCCGTCTGACCACGGCGCCCATTCTATGCTCGCCACAAGGTATGGAAGGCTACGAAATATATAGCGACGCCTCAGGAAGTGGTTTGGGTTGTGTCCTAGTGCAGTTCGGGAAGGTAATTGCCTACGGCTCCCGGCAACTGAAGGTTCACGAGAGGAATTACCCGGTCCATGATTTGGAGCTAGCGGCCGTGGTTTTTGCCCTCAAACTTTGGAGACACTATCTATATGGCGTGAAGATCGATATCTTTACCGACCATAAGAGCCTCAAGTACTTACTAGATCAAAGGGAGTTGAACATGCGCCAAAGGAGGTGGATGGAGTTCCTTGGGGACTACACCTTCGATATCAAATATACTCCCGGTAAAGGAAACGTAGTTGCAGACGCGTTGAGTCGTCGGGCTCCCGCACAAGCAAATTGGATTTTGATGCACGATGAGCGTCTAATCCGTGAGCTAGAAGAAATGGAGATCATATGCATTGATAGGAGAACGTCTACTTCAGCATGCTTGAACTGGACGGAAGTTCACTACGACCTTGCCGACCGAGTTCGACAAGCATTGGAGTTGGACGAGAGCTTGAAACGATACAAAGCGGAAACCGTTGAAGGGTTAAACGCTGATTTCTCCTTCGAAGACGATCTTATGTGGAAGCAGGAAAGGTTATGCATCCCAAACGTTGGTACTCTACGGGCGGAGTTGATGTACGAGGCTCATCATACCAAGTACTCGATCCACCCGGGGAGCACTAAAATGTTTATGGATATGAAGAAATTGTTCTGGTGGCCGGGCATGAAGAAAGACATTGCCCTTTACGTGGCCAAGTGTCATACTTGCGCATTGGTGAAAGCGGAATGTCAACGTCCCGGTGGGTTTCTGAAGTCCTTGCCGATTCCGGAGTGGAAGTTTGATGATATTTCGATGGATTTCGTGCACGGATTGCCGAGATCGCAACATGGAAACGACGCCATATGGGTGATCGTGGGCCGTTTGACAAAGGTATCACACTTCATTCCGAACCGGAAGGATGATTCCGTAGAGAAGCTAGCAAAGCTCTATGTGGATAGTATCGTGAGACTGCACGGTGTCCCTCGTAGCATCGTCAACGATCGTGACGGGCGTTTCACATCAAAAGATTGGAGGCTTATCCATGAACTGTTGGGCACAAAATTGAAGTTCAGCACGGCCTTCCACCCGCAAACGGATGGACAGACCGAGAGAACCAACAGGACTATGGAGGATATGCTCCGAATGTGCGCTCTAGACTTTGGAAAGAGGTGGGAGGATCACCTCTATATGATCGAATTCGCCTACAATAATAGCTACCAAGCCAGCATAAAGATGGCTCCTTTCGAGGCCCTCTATGGTAAGAAGTGTCGTACGCCGTTGTCTTGGGCGGAAACGGGCGATACTAAGCTATTGAAGCGAAAGGATGTTGAAGAAGCAACTTCGACGATCCGGTCTATACGCGAAAGGCTATTGGTTGCCCAGGATAGGCAAGCAAAGTATTTCAACGCCAAGCATAGGAACTTAGAGTTTGCCGTCGGTGACCGGGTTTACTTGAAGATCAAACCGTTCAAAAGGGTATCAAGGATTCGACGCTTGAAAAAGCTCAGTCCGAGGTACTTAGGACCGTTCGAGATCGTGGAGCGTGTTGGTGATGCGGCTTATCGGCTTGCACTATCTGCAGAGCTGAGCGGTCTGCACGACGTGTTCCACATTTCAGTGTTGAGGAAGGCAGTGCAAGAGCCTACTCATATCGTTGCGGTCGGCAAAGTTCCGGTTGATAGTGGGTTGTCGACGAAAGTCAAGCCTTTACGCATCGAAGATACCGAAGTAAAGCAGCTGCGGAACAAGTCCATTCGGATGGTAAAAGTCCGGTGGGATAACTGCGGCCGAGAGGAGCTCTCTTGGGAGAGAGAGCAAACGATGCTTGCGGAGTATCCCGAGCTATTTCCCTCAGGTAAAGTATAACTGTAATTTATGCTATTACTGTTTCCTGGATTTCGGGACGAAATTCTTTTAAGGAGGGTGGAGTTGTAACACCCCAAAACTGGTAGTTCCGCGAAGTAGGCGGAGTGGTAGTGCGGCACGTGAAGCAGGCTAGAATTTTCCCTGTCTGCTCTTAGCGCACGATCAGTGGCCTCATCGCGCACGACCAGTGATCGTGTGCCAGCGATCGTGCGTTAATTCAGAAGAGAATCGAGTTCTGTCTCGGACAGTGCGCACGACCATTTCCCTCTTCGCGCACGACCAGTGATCGTGCGCCAGCGATCGTGCGCTTATTCGCAAGAATTCAGAGTTCTGTCCCGGATAGTGCGCACGACCATTGCCCTCGTCGCGCACGACCACTGACCGTGCGCCTGTGATCGTGCGCCCTGTTTATTCTGTTCCGCGATTTTGAGCGGAGAAGAAGATCCGACCGATCAAATTTCTTGGAATTCGATCCAACGGCTGGGATTTAATGCTGGGGGGTCTTAGGGCTTTGGAGAGGGATTAAACCCTCATTATTTCATAGTGTTTCTCTCTCCTAGGCTAGAGGAAGAAGAAGGGGGCAAGGAAGAAGAAGAGGAGATTTCGCCATTGACGGAGCTCCGGAGCTCCGTTTCGCGAGCCGTTTCCAGATCCGGAGAGTGCAGCCCGGTGCGGTTCTTTCCCTCCGCGTAGAATCTCGGATCCATGGCGAAGAAGAACACGTCTAGGGTAACGATTCTTCCTCCCGAACTTTGGACTTGTATTTGTCCATTTATTCCTCTTTCTTTGCTTGCATGAGGTATCTCTTTCACCAAATGGGTGAAGTGTAGGATTTCCTCAAGTCCTTCGGGACTCCGGGTAGATTGTGTCCGTCCCCGGCATATTGCATGTAGAAAATCCGGTAGTCGTGCGGATTTAGGCATTGTGTGTGAAACCTATTCGTGGCCGTGAGCCCGAATCGGTGATGCTTGATTTGCGACGTTGCATTTAGGTTAGGCCTAGAATGCGTGCCGGAGAATGACTCCGTGAACTCACCTATAGTATTGCGGGAGTTAAGTGTAGGCGTCTTGTGAAGATCCTAACGAAAGCCCCATGCTTTGAGGTTTGGATGAAGGCAAACCTTCACCACGAAATTGATGCGGAGCGTATGTAGCTCCCTTGTTGAGAATCCGCGAAGCCTAGATCCTTGTGAAGGGGTTAGGTGCGTAGCGTATATTTTTGTGTAGCACTTGAAAGTGCTAAACCCTTACGGGCCGAGGTGAAGCCGTACCCGCGTCGTGCGATAGATCGCGACGATTAGAGCACGGGCAAAGCTGAACCGAACCCGTTTCCATGCAGATCGGCGAGAGGTCCCTTCCTCATGAAGGCCGTGTGATCATGGGAGAGGTCGTGGAAGGTGTCATACCTAGACCGACCAAAAGCTCTTGTTTCCCACCTAAGGTTGTGACCCTTAGGGTGGAGTGTTGTGAATTTGATGTTATGTTTAGCCTCATGCGATTGCTTAGGCGGTTGTGGGAAACCTTCGGGTGAACCCAACCAACATCATGTGCATACCTAGGTTCCCTTCTTTTTGATGCTCAACCTAGAAGATTGATTGTGCTTGAAACCTCACCTTGTGTAGTTGCACTTTCTTTAGATTAGTACTTGTGCTAGTATGGCTTACTTGCAGGGTAGAATCTCCGCCACCCCGGGAAAGGGGTGGGGTCGTTATAATTTGGTCAGCTGTGCTGACCGTTGCTTTGTTTGCCACCGCTTGGTGGAATGTTCTTATGCAGGTGCAGGTGAGCCTAGCGGGAAGTAGCGGGCGTTGACCCTTTTGCTGTGTTGGCCCTCGAAGGCCAGCCTTTTTCCTGTTTTCTCACGTATTGCCGGCCTGCGTGCCGATGTATGCCTTTTTTGGAGTTTGTACATTGATTTGATGTAAGGCCCTAAGGCCGTAACTCTTACTTCTGGACTCATTCCTATGATAGTGGACATGTCTTTTTGAATGGTTTAATTAATGCTTCCGCTTACGTTTTTGTACTCTCGTTTTGTAGTTACCTTTCTGGTTATCACCTTTTAACTCCTAGCTAGTGTGGTTTGTATGGCGTGGGGTCCCGGCCGGACCTGCTGTTATACTTTTCGTACTGGCAGGGTGTTACAAACTCCACTTGAAAGGATTCATTCATTTTTGTCTCCCCAAAAATTATCACGCTATATTTGGGTACCCAAAGGAACCGTTACACTTGGTTCCCTTTGGATACCAAAATCTCCTATCTACTAGTATCATTCATTTGCATGAAGTAGAAATAAATCAAAATATGAATGGTACCCAAAGAAATTATATGATGACAAATTGAATTGCATACCATGGTTGGTGTATTTATTGCAAGTTTATACCTTAGAATCGTCTTGATATCAATAAGATCAAATCAAATAGAATCTTCACTTCATTCTAGGTCTATAAACTGAAACACTATCATTCTTTGGCATAACATTAATCTCTAACTTATCATACTAACATTGTCACCTAAAGAATATTAGTATCTATGTTAGATCTTATATGTCTACCAAGATATACTTGCTGGGTATTTTTATTTAGGGCATATCCATGTTATTCTTTGCATAAACATCATCACATACTAATCGTTTAAATCATGCTTATTTGGCTTATTTGAACTGATATCTTGTGCTTATATTTCCTATTATATTCAACTTACATTATATTGATAAACATACACCTTAAAAATCAAAATGAAGATACTAGAAAATATTTATATCAGGCATTGTCAAGTCATATAAAAAATCGCTAACGTTTCATGAAATTTGCACTATCTAGACATCTCCAAAAATTCTGAAATTTTTGCATGAAACTACTCTTGGGACACTTAATCAAAATCCATAATCAGAATTTCCAAAACCTTGAAAAATAATATACTGTTGGCCGCGCTAGTGCTAGTGCCGGTGCTAGCTCGTGTGTCTGATTTTCTATAATTTTAAAATTTTGAAAAATCAATAAAAATATAGTATTTTATATGTACTACTCATTTTTGCATTTATGCCATTAATTGATTTTTGAAAAAAAAAACTACAAATGCCAAAATTGCAAAAAATATTTTATTCTCTTCGATTCTTTGTTTACTTGTTTAATTTCTATTTCTACATGCACAAAATAAATATAAAAATATAAACAAAGAATTATCAAAAATCATTTTTTTGAACTTAAACTTTTCAATTTACATGTATCTTGCGAAAGGGAGATTTGGGATATCTTCCCATCATATCTCCCAGTACCGGGCGAACCACTCACAGGGTAGACCTCAGGAAGTCCAAGATCAATTATAATAGTTCAATTGTTAAAATCAAAATTTCTATAAAAAAACGGTATGGACTTTATTGTGAAAATCAAGCATGATTTAATCTATCGTTTTGACCTTCTACAATGTTGAAATTCATCTTTTCAAAATACTTTGAACATTGTTTTTATCATGCTTTGATATATCTAATTACATGTGCATAAATTGTATTAAAAAAGTGTTGTGTAGAACCAAGCTTAACAAGACTCTAAGTATGAGTAAATGTTTTATGGTTGATAATGATTTTTATTCACTCACTTATTTTGCCAAAGTCTACATGTGCTTTTAATCTAAGAATGCTTGCTTGTGTATTGTAACTGTACAATGAATTAAACTCCGCACAAGTATCTTACCTACTCAACATTTATTTGCACTCTTAAAAATTAAGAAAAGTGGTTGTGCTTTCAAAATTTCAATGGTTTGCAAAACAAGTGTATTCAGAGAACTTTGTACAAAAATAAAAAAAATGAATGAAATAAATTGACAAAGATAACTCCACCAAGCACTACTTGAACCTCCTGATAAGTCTTAATGAGCATTGTGAGGCTGAGCACCACTTATTCTTAAGTACACCGGATCACAAAAAAATCAATAATAAAAAAATAAAGTATGTGATCCCCCATGCACTACTTTGCACCCTGATAAGTCTTAATAAGCATTGTGAGTGCAAAGTACCTTGGTAGTTGTACATTTTCTTTGTGCATTAAAGTGTGTGTAAGTAAAATTATTTGTGTTTTATTGTGCACTTTACTTTACACATGTCTTATATATTTTTATTAAATCATTTGTTTACTCTATTCAAAATACACTTATGTGCACATCATTATCTTCCATAA
Source organism: Dactylorhiza incarnata (assembly GCA_033032865.1). NCBI lineage: Eukaryota > Viridiplantae > Streptophyta > Magnoliopsida > Asparagales > Orchidaceae > Dactylorhiza > Dactylorhiza incarnata. Next base: position 1,553,459 of record JAWHQI010000086.1, read on the forward strand.
TACTTCTTCTCTTGAGTATTGGATCCTAATGCTAAAATTCTATACTCTATTTATATATATAAATGCACTAGATAACCTAGAATGCTCTCTACAATGTTTTTGTATGTTTTGAATTTTTGAATTAAAATAACATTGTAGTAATCTCTCGTTGATAACATTATTTCATGCTTGGTTACTTTACTGTCAAACTTAAAGATTTTAAATGAAAATGAATTAAAAAACATCTTTTTTTGAAATTTAACTCATATATCTTCTTATGAATCATCATGATTGCAAAAAGATGTTTCTTATATTTCTATAAGTCTTCCGCATCATAACCATATAATTATTTTACCTTGCACTTTCATGCTTATTTAAAGTCTCTTCTTTTGTGTGCATCATCACTTGAATCATAAAATTTCTTTCCTTCAACAAGTGGTAGATTTGCTTGGTAAACTTTATATTGGTTGCTCTAAACATGAATATTTTTTTATGCTAAAAACTCTGATTTGTTTCGATGAAAATATTGTTATGCTAAAAACTCTGATTCATTAATGGATTTCAAAATAGCTATATGAGTTTTTTTTAAAATTCAAATAAAAATATAAACCCATAGGCTATGAACATATCACTAGATTTAAATGCTTAATGTTTCCAATGATTATTATCCCATAATTTCACATTTCACCATAGCGAGGGTGTAGGGTCATAAACATTAGATAACCTAACCTCTAAGTCATGTCTTGTCCTTAACCGGGGAGGGTTCCAGTGGGGCCTTGCGAGGCACTGGGGGAAAGAGTGTTAGGTTGAGAATTTTCTAGTGTTTGCATATGGGACTAACACCCCAACCTACGACATATAAGCTGTTAGACCTAGTCTTAATTTGGATTAGGATCCCAACTCAAATAGGGGGAGATTGTTGGAACCTTAGTTTTGATTTGAGTTAGGATCCACCTTTATTGTCTAAGTTTCTATCATAACTCATCTTATAACTTAGATCAAATCCCATTAAGATAATAGGCTGAAAATAGATATAATTAATAGGCTGAAATAATAAGAGAAAGATAAAAATAACATAAGTTCTCTGCGTTCGACGAACAGCTACCTACGTTTGACGAACGGCGCTCTGCGGTCGACGAAAAGGTTCAAAGTTGCGTTCAACGAAATCCAAGCAGCGCTCAACATTGCCGTCTCAGCGGTTCAGCGCTCGATGATCCCGCCTCAGCTCAGCGGTCGATGAATAGATTGGTTCAGCGGTCGACGAACAGATTATCTCAGCGGTCGATGAACAGACCCTGTAACGCCCCTAATTTTCGTTAATTATTTACGTGGCCGCTGTGACGTAGTTTTGGCATAAAGGCATTACGTCAGCTCGTCAGGTTTAGTTTTGAGCCTTAGCTTAGTTAAAGCTTGTAATTTAGATTGAGCGTGCGAGTTTCTGCGTCGTATTGATTTGTAGAGAAGATTTTGTATAGTATTGAGAATTTAACTTCAGGAAGCTTTTGCCCGAGTTTGGCTCGTCGGAATTGAATTCTGACTTCGTCGTTGGATTCGTAGCGCCGTGTTTCAGTTAAGGTGCGATTTTCATAGTAATCCGAGTTGTTCTGGTCGCCCTCACAGTTTAAGTAAATTGGGGAATTAATTAATTAATTAAATAATAATTTAGGTTATATATAAAGCCTAAAATCTTCTTTCCCTATTCACCTTCTTCTCCATCGACCCCAAATCAGCCGCCGAGCGAAAGAGCGAGAGCGGAGATTCGAGGAGCGTTCGGTCGTCGATTCCTAGGGCTGTAGTAGTCGGAATCGTGTTTGGAGAGTGGATTTGGAAAGCTCTCGGCGAGATCTTCGTCTTAGTGGTAAGCTTTTCCCGTTTTGTGAAATTTTTGGAGTTAAGGTAGTGACCTAACCCCTCCTTTTGGTCCGAAAAGTTTCAGGAATCTGTGTTCGTGTGTTTTCCTAGCCGATCCATAGCTTTCGGAGCGGAGATCTTCGAGTTTGCAAGGTTTAAGGCAAGTGGCTTCCCCCTCCTCATTTGTTGGTTAAATCATGGTTTTGCTCATGATGAATCCTTGATGCACTGTTGGCTCGTGTCTTGTACGTCTTGTTTGATAGTTAGAAACCCTAAATCCCCCCCCCCCCCCGCGTAGTGTCAGGAAATTTCTCCCGAAAGAATGGTCCTTCTCGAGAAGTTGTGTAGTCAAGTTTTCGAGAGATCCCTGGTCCTTCTCGAGAAGTATTAGTAGTTCTCGAGAAGTTGTTTTAGCCCAGCTCTCGAGAGATCCTTGTCCCTCTCGAGATATCCCCACCCCTCTCGAGAAATGCCCCTCTCGAGAAATCCATGCTCCTCTCGACAAATCCATGCTCCTCTCGAGAAATCCCTGTCTGGTTCTCGAGAAACCCTATCCTTCTCGAGAATCTCCCCAGCTTCTCTCTCTTTCTCCTAGTCGTTTTTCTCATGAAATTTTATCGTCCCCGAGGAATCCTAGGTCTTAGTTCCAAACCCTTGGCGTATGCCTTGGACCCCCCCTCCTCCCTCAGGAAGCCGTTGAATCTTCTAGAGTGTGCAAGTTTTGTCTGTGTCTATTTTGTGCCCTCGGTCATGATTACTTCTCTTTTTTTTGAAATCTCGTACCCGTTGTGGATCAACAAATTATGAGTTCTCTTGAATAGTATTGAGTAATGTTTACTTTGTGTGACCATATCCTTAGGATATCCTGGTGATTATTCCTCGGGCTACGACCCGTGTTTTAAATAAAGATTAAATTTATTAGGAACCACTGTCTTTAGCCTTGCACGGTAGTCGTGTTTGGAGGACAGTGGGGGAACGTTATAGCCTTGCACGGTAGTCGTGTTTGGGTGGTTGGGTCTAGTGGCACCCCCACCTGGTTTTGGGCTTTGGGTATCGGAGGTAGTTAACCGCTCCCGTATAATTTGAGCTAATCAGTCTCTTTAACTAATGAAACAAGATAAATGAAACTTGCTTGTTCCTCTTTTTGGCACTTTCTTTTTAGTGCACTCGATGCTTGCTAGTTCTTTGTTTAGAACTTCTCTTTTAGTAAATCTGGCTTGGGTTGGTACCCCTTATGCCTTGCTTACTTTTCTGCTAGATTTCTGCCACTTGTAATTCCTTGCTGAGGCGTTCTTTGTTTTATTGAATGCCTCAGGTTCAGAGCCGTAGCGGCAGTGGTGTAGCCTGAAGTTCAGAGTTTTAGTAGTTGTTCACCTCGCTGCTGCGAGGTCGCTGTTTTAAGTTTCTTCTTGTGCTCAGACATACTAGTTGGTGCCAATGGGTTAGTGTCATGTTGTTGACCCCCATTGTGCCCTTTTTATACTTTATAGTTTATTTGCCAGTTAAATGCCACTACTTTTAGATCTTGTGTATCTTACTCTCTGGGAATGATTTATGTTAGGTGCACTATAGTTATAAAATGGTTTTTTCTTCATCCTCATTGCATTCTTTCTAACTGAACCCTTAACTTTAAAGTCGCTTAAAGGTATTTTCTGCTCTTACAATACACCTAGTTATGTGCATATCATTTACTTTATGCTCCGTCGTTTGCATACATTTAGGACTGTAAGTAAACTAAATCAAGTACTTTCCGCTGCAATTATATATACTTTCTCGGTGGACTAGTTGATCCATGAACTGAGAGACACAGTCCTTATCTCAAAACCCCTAATAAATGATTTCAAATGATGACTTATCATATAATCATGTTTTGTTTAGTTAAGTAATAGGTTCCCGCCTGAGCGTCTGCAGTTGTCTCCTGTATGACGTGGCATCATGACGTGTATTTTCTCTTACTCTGATATTTTTAAATTCGGAGAAAATGCGGGTTGTGACAGTTGGTATCAGAGGGAGGTTGTTCGACAAGTTGGTCGGGCAACAAATTCTGATATAGTAGTTGTTTTGGTTTCATTGCATACACACATCGATGTGTCATCAGTACGTCTTGGCCGAAGCATGAACACTACACTCATGATAAGAAGTATACGGGGAATATTATGTAGTATGGGATGCATAATATGTGTTTGTATATGGATCCACCATAGGTGGCAACATGTGATGGTTATGTAGTATGGGATGCATAACCATCATCACATGGATGCCCATTAGCACGTTTTCTCTTTCGTTACATGCAATATTATGTAGTATGGGATGCATAATATTACATGTGTACGCCGCTCATAACATGCATTAAGGCATTTATTAGAATGCATAGCACAACATACCTTACATAGCATTGCATAAGCACACGTGCGAAGTTAAAAACTTATATGATGACACACGTACACACATGATTTCAAAATGAATAGCAAAATTCATGCATTCATGCCCTTTGCACATGAGTCAAGAGGGACGATGTAGTATCGTTCCCAAATTTAGCCTATCATCATGAAAATATCCCAGAGAAAGGTAGTGGAAATGGCAAGTAGCTGTACATGTATATTCTGAACCAAGCAGTGTAGTTCTAGTGTAAGGTTAAGTTTTAATTATAGGTTTATGCGTTAGCAGAGATTTCTCGGAGGCGTGTTGCGACGAGGTTGACCCCCCAATCGGAGGGTGAATCTTTGGGTGCGCAGAGTGAGGCCATGATTGAAAGTCTGCGACAAAGTAATGAGGCTCTGTCCAGGCAATTAGTTGCGATGCAATCGCAGATCCAAACGTTGTTGACTGCCGCCGCTGGGCAGCAGCCTGTGGTGCAGGACCCTGTAGTTGGTCAGACTGTACCTGTTCCTCCCGCTCCTTTGGTGCTTCCAGTTTTGCTGCCACCAGAAATGAACTTCATTTCGCATTTCCAGCGACTGGGACCTCCTACGTTTGACGGAAGAGCTGATTTCATGGCATTAGATGACTGGTTTGTTGCCATTGAGGAGATGTTTTCGTACTCGGGAATCTCTGCAGACCAAAAGGTGATGGTCGCCTGTTACCAGCTGAAAGGACTTGCTAAAAGCTGGTGGATTAGGGAGAGGGAAAATCTCGTAGGCGGATGTTCGTGGGAGTCGTTCAAAGCGATGGTGTTAAAGAAGTTCCTGCCATCGGTCGAGCAAGACCGTTTAATGAATAATTTTCCGCACTTGAAGCAAAGACAGCTCACGGTTAGTGAGTATGAGATCGAGTTCAGTAAGTTGAGCAGGTTTGCTCCAGATTTAGTGGCTTCTGAGGCAGGAAGAGTGAAGCTTTTTCTCGGAGGACTTCGTAGTGATATTCAGCAGTTGGCGAGCGCTTATAGATCTGAAAGTTATGCTGAAGTGGTAGAAGCAGCGCTGAAGGTCGAGGCTATCGACAACGCCAAGAATAGAGGTGCATTAATGAAAAAGGACAAGAGGAAAGTCGAAGAGGGGGAGACCCCCAAGGTAGTTAGTCCGGCTCCAAAGAAAAGGAGTGGTGAAGTTTGTAGCTTCTGTGGTCGCCCTAGCCATCCAGTTGAGAAATGTTTCAAGAGGAAGGGAGCTCAGAAGCAGTAGCGAGTGCTAGCAATCCAGGGTGCTCTGAAGGGTGTGGTGCTCTGCCAGTTGTGCAAGCAGAGTGGGCACGATGCGGCCCAGTGTTGGACCAAGGAAAAGGTCTGCTTCCAGTGCAAGCAGAAAGGGCACATGAAGTTCCAATGCCCGCTAGTTCAACCCCCGTTGCAGCCTATTCCGCTTCGAGCCTTGCCACCGCCGCAGCATCAGGATAAAGGAAGAGGAAAGCTGAACGTGTTAACCCAGGAGCAAGTGCAGCCTTCGATCCAAGTGATCACAGGTTAGACCTTAAGCCAACTGTTTAGTCTCGATTCCTTTTAGTTCGCTGAGTTAGACTAGTTATTGTTCGCGCTTATAGGTAGATTTAAAGTAAAGAATCATTGGGCGCATGTTCTGTTCGATTCGGGTGCTACCCATTCGTTCGTAGCAAGGGCCTTTGTTGAGCGTCACCGTTTGACCCTTGAGCTGGGCAACGATTCGTTCCTCGTTAAGTTCCCTTCTGGTGTTTTGGTGTCCTCGAACCAGTGCGTCCGAAGTTGCCCCGTTCTCTTAGGAGATTTCTTGGCTGTTGCTGATCTCAAAGTGTTGGACTTAGAAGACTTTGACGTAATATTGGGTATGGACTGGTTGTCCAGTTATGATGCAGTCATCCGATGCAAGGAAAAGCGTCTGGACTTTGTGATGGACAACAGTCATCCCATGAGCGTTTTTGGTTCTCCGTACCAGAGTTCTTCGATAATTTCTGTGGTATGTGCTCGGAAACTGTTAATTTCCGATTGTTTGGCTTACCTTGTTTCTGTAGTAGAAACTGTTCCTGGACCGCCGTGTATTGAGAGCATTCTGGTTGTGCGAGAGTTTCCTGATGTCTTTCCTGTCAGTCTTCCTGGACTCCCGCCTGATGTAGAGTTCGTCATTGATCTTGAGCCTGGTACTCGTCCTATTGTTAAGGCACCGTACCGTATGGCCCCGCGCGAGTTAGAAGAGTTGCGAACTCAGTTAGATGAATTGTTGCAGTGTGGTTTCATTAGGCCAAGTTCTTCGCCCTGGGGTGCTCTAGTTTTGTTTATGAAAAAGAAGGACGGTTCTATGAGGTTGTGCATAGATTATAGAGAATTAAACAAAGTGACCATCAAGAACAGGTATCGGTTGCCGAGGATAGATGATCTGTTTGATCAGTTGCGTGGTAGCACGGTGTTTTCGAAGGTTGACCTTCGATCAGGATACCATCAGTTGAGGATCCGTGAGTTTCTAGTCATGTCGTTTGGTTTGACAAATGCACCCTCTGTATTTATGAACATGATGAACCGCGTGTTCAAGGATTTTCTGGACCATTTTGTTGTGGTATTCATAGATGATGTGCTAGTTTATTCTAAGAGTGCTGAGGAGCATGCTACGCATTTGCGCTTAGTATTGTCTACTCTTAGAGAGCACAAGTTGTTTGCCAAGCTGAGTAAGTGCGAGTTCTGGCTTCCTTAGGTGTCCTTTATGGGTCATGTGGTGAACAAGGATGGAATTACTGTAGACCCAACTAAGATTTCTACTGTGTTAGATTGGAAGACGCCTTCAACACCTAAGGAGATAAGGAGTTTCTTAGGGTTGGCTGGGTACTACAGGAGATTTGTTCAAGGGTTCTCGGTGCTATCGGCACCTTTGACTAAGCTTACCCAGAAGAATACGGCTTTTATTTGGAGCGATGAATGCGAGGAAGCCTTCCAAGAATTAAAGATGCGTTTGTGCAGGGCACCTGTGTTGGCCTTGCCGATCGAAGGATTTGAGTATGCCGTTTATGTGGACGCATCTCACATTGGTTTAGGATGTGTTTTGATGCAAGAAGGAAAGGTGATTGCCTATGGGTCTAGACAACTGAAAGTTCATGAAAGGAATTACCCTACGCATGACTTAGAATTTGCTGCTGTGATTTATGCTTTAAAGCTTTGGAGACATCTTCTTTATGGAGTGTCATGCAAGATTTTCACGGACCACAAGAGTCTGAAGTATGTCTTTACCCAGAAGGAGCTGAATTTGCGCCAGCGGAGGTGGTTGGAGTATGTTGCGGATTATGAAGTTGATATCCTATATCATCCGGTAAGGCTAATGTGGTGGTCGATGCCCTGAGTAGAAAGACCGCACGAATCTTCAATATCTCTGTGCAGTCCTTGGTGGATATCTCAGTCGGTAGTAGTACCGTGCCTTCGAGCTTAGGAGTTGAAGAACCTTCTTGGATTACCCTTACGAGATTGCATCAGAAGGAAGATCCTGACTTGCAGCATCTTCGAGATAGGACTGAAAATGGAGAATTACCTGATTTTTCTATTGATGATAAAGATACCCTGATGTATCGAGGTAGATATTGTATTCCCGCGCTTGATGACATTCGAACCAAGATCTGTAGCGAAGCGCATGATTCTAGTGTTTCATATCATCCTGGCTCCACAAATATGTACAAAGACCTGAAGCAGATCGTTTGGTGGTCAGGTATGAAAAGTGATATAGCCAAGTATGTTTCTGAATGCTTTACTTGTCAACGTGTTAAGGCAGATCATAAGAGGCCTGGTGGTAAATTAAACCCTTTGGATATTCCAACCTGGAAGTGGGAGAGTATTTCAATGGACTTCATTACAGGTTTGCCGAGATCTCCTGGAGGCCACGATTCGGTATGGGTCATAGTTGACCGTCTGACAAAGTGTGCTCACTTTGTGCCATTTAAAATTGGATATTCTATGGAGAAGATAGCAGAACTTTATTTGAATGAAGTCATCAGATTGCATGGTGTGCCCGTAAGCATTGTGTCAGACCGAGATTCAAGGTATATGTCTCGTTTCTGGAGAAGTCTGCAAGGAACTTTGGGTACTGACCTTAGATACTCTACCGCTTACCACCCCAGACAAATGGTCAGACGGAGAGAGTGAATCAGATTTTGGAAGATATGATCAGGTGCTATATTTGGGATCATGGCGGGGCGTGGGATAAGCGCCTGGGATTGATGGAATTTTCTTACAATAAATAGTTATCAGGAGAGTTTGCAAATGGCCCCCTTTGAGGCTTTGTACGGGAGGCGTTGTTGAACTCCCTTATTTTGGGCCGAGGTTGGCGAGAGGCCGTTGTTAGGCCCTGAGGCTTTGGAAGAGATGAGCGTTGCTGTGACTCATATCCGTGAGAAGCTTCAAATTGCTCAGGAGCGGTATGAGAAGTATGCCAATCGGAGGAGGGTGGATCTAGAGTTTAATGTTGGAGACAAGGTGTTCTTGAAAGTTTCTCCGATGCCAGGCGTTAGGAGATTTGGAAGGAACGACAAGTTGGACCCCCGGTATGTGGGACCTTTCCGGATTGTTGAGCACGTCGGAGTGTCAGCGTATAGATTGGATTTGCCTGGTTCCTTCCCTAATGTTCACGATGTGTTTCATGTGAGCCAGTTGAAGAAGTGTTTGCATAGTGATCGGCTTGTTCTTGATTCAGTGTCCGTTTTGCAGCCCAATCTTTCTTATGTTGAAGAGCCTGTCCGAATCTTGGAGACTCAAGAGCGTGTGTTGCGGAGGAAGATGATCCCGATGGTTAAGGTTCTTTGGAAGAATTAGGGTGTCGAAAGAGCAATATGGGAGCTGGAGTCTGCCATGAGAGAGACTCATCCTATCCTCTTCTCTTAGATTTCGGGTAACTCTTCTGTCTGGTAACCTTTTGATTAGATTCATTATCTTTCTTGGTCTTTGGATTCCAAGTTTCGGGACGAAACTTCTTTTTAGGGGGAGTGACTGTAATGCCCCTGATTTTCGTTAATTATTTACGGGCCGCTGTGACGTAGTTTTTGCGTAAGGGCGTTACGTCAGCTCGTCAGGTTTAGTTTTGAGCCTTAGCTTAGTTAAAGCTTGTAATTTAGATCGAGCGTGCGAGTTTCTGCGTCGTTTTGATTTGTAGAGAAGATTTTGTGTAGTTTCGAGAATTTAGCTTCGGGAAGCTTTTGCCCGAGTTTGGCTCGTCGGAATTGAATTCTGACTTCGTCGTTGGATTCGTAGCGCCGTATTTCAGTTAAGGTGCGATTCTTGTAGTAATCCGAGTTGTTCTGGTCGCCCTCGCAGTTTAAGTAAATTGGGGAATTAATTAATTAATTAATTAATAATTTAGGTTATATATAAAGCCTAAAATCTTCTTTCCCTATTCACCTTCTTCTCCATCGACCCCAAATCATCCGTCGAGCGAATGAGCGAGAGCGGAGCTTCGAGGAGCATTTGGTCATCGATTCCTAGGGCTGTAGTAGTCGAAATCGTGTTTGGAGAGTGGATTTGGAAAGCTCTCGGCGAGATCTTCGTCTTAGTGGTAAGCTTTTCCCGTTTTGTGGAATTTTTGGAGTTAAGGTAGTGACCTAACCCCTCCTTTTGGTCCGAAAAGTTTCAGGAATCTGTGCTCGTGTGTTTTCCTAACCGATCCATAGCTTCCGGAGCGGAGATCTTCGAGTTTGCAAGGTTTAAGGCAAGTGGCTTCCCCCTCGTCATTAGTTGGTTAAATCATGGTTTTGCTCATGATGAATCCTTGATGTACTGTTGGCTCATGTCTTGTACGTCTTGTTTGATAGTTAGAAACCCTAAATCCCCCCCCCCCCCGCGTAGTGTCAGGAAATTTCTCCCAGAAGGTACCGTCGTTCCCTGATTTAGCCGCTGAATGGTCCTTCTCGAGAAGTCTTTGTGATTCTCGAGAAGTTGTGTAGCCAAGTTTTCGAGAGATCCCTGGCCCTTCTCGAGAAGTATTAGTCGTTCTCAAGAAGTTGTTTTAGCCCAGCTCTCGAGAGATCCTTGTCCCTCTCGATATATCCCTACCCCTCTCGAGAAATGCCCCTCTCGAGAAATCCATGCTCCTCTCGAGAAATCCATGCTCCTCTTGAGAAATCCCTGTTTGGTTCTCGAGAAACCATATCCTTCTCGAGAATCTTCCCAGCTTCTCTCTCTTTCTCCTAGTGGTTTTTCACATGAAATTTTATCCTCCCCGAGGAATCCTAGGTCTTAGTTCCAAACCCTTGGCGTATGCCTTGGACCCCCCCCCCCCCCTTCCTCCCTCAGGAAGCCGTTGAATCTTTTAGAGTGTGCAAGTTTTGTCTGTGTCTATTTTGTGCCCTCGGTCATGATTACTTCTCTTTTTTTTTTGAAATCTCGTACCCGTTGTGGATCAACAACTTATGAGTTCTCTTGAATAGTATTGAGTAATGTTTACTTTGTGTGACCATATCCTTAGGATATCCTGGTGATTATTCCTCAGGCTACGCCCCGTGTTTTAAATAAAGGTTAAATTTATTAGGAACCACTGTCTTTAGCCTTGCACGGTAATCGTGTTTGGGGGACAGTGGGGGAACGTTATAGCCATGCACGGTAGTCGTGTTTGGGTGGTTGGGTCTAGTGGCACCCCCACCTGGTTTTGGGCTTTGGGTAGCGGAGGTAGTTAACCGCTCCGGTATAATTTGAGCTGATCAGTCTCCTTAACTAATGAAACAAGATAAATGAAACTTGCTTGTTCCTCTTTTTGGCACTTTCTTTTTAGTGCACTCAGTGCTTGCTAGTTCTTTGTTTAGAACTTCTCTTTTAGTAAATCTGGCTTGGGTTGGTACCCCTTATGCCTTGCTTACTTTTCTGCTAGATTTCTGCCATTTGTAATTCCTTGCTGAGGCGTTCTTTGTTTTATTGAATGCCTCAGGTTCAGAGCCGTAGCGGCAGTGGTGTAGCCTGAAGTTCAGAGTTTTAGTTATTGTTCACCCCGCTGCTGCGAGGTCGTTGTTTTTAGTTTCTTCTTGTGCTCAGACATAATAGTTGGTGCCAATGGGTTAGTGCCATGTTGTTGACGCCCATTGTGCCCTTTTTATACTTTATAGTTTATTTGCCAGTTAAATGCCACTACTTTTAGATCTTGTGTATCTTACTCTCTGAGAATGATTCATGTTAGGTGCACTATAGTTATAAAATGGTTTTTTCTTCATCCTCATTGCATTCTTTCTAACTGAACCCTTAACTTTAAAGTCGCTTAAAGGTATTTCTGCTCTTACAATACACCTAGTTACGTGCATATCATTTAGTTTATGCTCCATCGTTTGCATACATTTAGGACTTTAAGTAAACTAAATCAAGTACTTTTCGCTGCAATTATATATACTTTCTCGGTGGACTAGTTGATCCACAAACTGAGAGACACAGTCCTTATCTCAAAACCCCTAATAAATGATTTCAAATGATGACTTATCATATAATCATGTTTTGTTTAGTTAAGTAATAGGTTCCCGCCTGAGCGTCTGCAGTTGTCTCCTGTATGACATGACATCATGACGTGTATTTTCTCTTACTCTGATATTTTTAAATTCGGAGAAAATGCGGGTTGTGACAGACCCCTCCTCAGCGGTCAATGAAATCCTGCGTTCGACGAAGTCAAGTCTGCGTTCGACGAACAGCTCAATATTCAGCGGTCGACGATCCAGCCCGTCTCAGCGGTCGATGAATCCTTCTGTTCGACGATCTCCAGTCTGCGTTTGACGAATATTCAGCAGATGTTCAGAATAGTGAATCAAATGTTCAGGTCGACGAATCAAATGATGAGCTCGACGAACTTGAAGCTGAGCTCGATGAAATATCTGCAGCATTATTTTTATATCATTCTCAGTTCGACTAAAATATTATATATATGTTGTCAGATTTATTAAAGCAATATTTTATTATTTCTATTTATATATTTCTATATATATTGCTGCCTTAACAATACAGCCGTTGCAGCATTAAATAATATAGCCATTGCAAAAGCTAAAGACGACAATTTGTCTGCTCGATGATCTGGGAAATAAAAGAGATATTATTTCTTTCCATTTTTGTCGGAAAGGATTCAAATCAGCCAAAAGCTCTCCAGATTAAATATACAGAGCAGAGAAGAAAAGATAGAAGATATATAATATAGTAGCTAGCAGGCGAAGCAGGAAGATAGAACAGAACATATTTCTGTACAGAACATATACACAGAACATATCAAGAATTGTTGTACAGAGTAAGATAGCAGCTAGCGGCAGAAAAAGGAAGATACAGGAAGAGAAACAGAGGAGCAAAAAGAAGCAGATCTAATATATATTATCTTCTTTTTGCTAACATCTTCTTTGCAGATCATATACATCCTGAGACACCAATCACCATTATTTTCTCAAGATCAAACTGCAAGAAGAAAAAGAAGAGTGTTTCCATTCTAGAGAAGGAGCTCCATCCACAAGTTATCATCAATCTAAATCAGACAGGGGGGAGATCTCTTCAACATCATCATCAAGATCCAACTCAACAACCCATCAGGATCTTCAAGAGTCTTCTTAGAAAGAGAAGAACACTTTCAACCTTTTTGTTTTCTTTTATTCCTTCCCATCTTGTAAAGGGTTATAACTCCCTTCAAAAGTTAACTCCCGGTGACAGGGCACCTTAGCAAAAACCTGCATCTTGGTTTTGAGCACCTGATCAAAAGATCTATGGTGTGTGGACACCTGATAAAATTCACCTTGGTGTGAGGGCACCTGATCAACAACCTCCTAGTGGATTCCTACCAGTGGGTAGAAGAGTAGATGTACCCAGGTTGATTGGGGAACTACTATATATCTTGTGTCATCTGGTTTGCTTTGTTTATGTTTTTATTTCCGTTTTGTTGTGCTGTGATTACTTTGCCTTCTTAGTGTTTGTGGTTATTACTCACTCAGCACACACATATATATATATATATATATATATATATATATATATAAGATTACTTTGAAATAAAACTTAAACAAGAGCTTTAATATTAAGAACTAAAACTCACTTTAATATGCAGCTCCTCATGATCATCCGTCACTTTGTACGAGGCTAGGGTGTAGACATATTGTCTGTGTAGTTTGGTTACTTGGAAATCATTACCTTTTTATGCTTAAAACTCTTATATAAAGGGGGAGAACTAACATGATAATATTGATTACTTGGCAAATATTATATTGTTCATCTTTATGCTAAAAACTCTGATCTATTTCTATGAAAATATTTATGCTAAAAACTCTGATTTATTTCTATAAAAATTATTTTTGTGCTAAAAACTCCATATCATTTCATTTCCTCTAAAAAGCTCGATCATGCATTATCTTATTATCAAAAATCCTTGTTTATGTCTCTTGCTTCCTTGCCCACTTTTGTTAATAACAAAAGGGGGGAGAACTAACATGATAAATATTCACCGCTATCAAAATGGAAAACAAACATGATTAATTAAGATGATAGCTTACGTATTAGGGAGCATTCACTTAGGGGGAGCGTGTATTTTGGGGGAGCAATTCTAAATACCAAAAATGACAATCATCCTAAGTCATCACTTTCACACACACACAAGTAGGTTTCATCATGCTTATATATTAATGCCCTGATTTATCATTAATGGATTTGTTATTATCAATATGGGGGAGTTTGTTGGAACATAGTCTTCCGCATCTCCTAGGTTTGAGAATAACAAATCCTATGTGTATTTGATCTTGTGTGTATAAGTGTGCAGGAAAACAAGTCCACAAAACTCAAGGATAACATAAGAAAGTTGCGCCAAAATTTGAAGCCAAAATTCCAACATGCCCGCTAGCACCAGCGCTAGCGCTAGATCCGACACTAGCTCTGATTTGAGAAAATTTTGGGAGCAGTTATAGAAGGTGTTAGCGCCAGGCGATAACAGCTAACGCAGGTGGTTGCAGCTAGCGCGGGCGGTATCTACTAGCGCAGGTGGTAGCACAAAGAACAAGTTGAAGACGGTCGACTTGCTTACAATGAAGGATTCTCACATGGAGAATATTGCCTAATCTGGGATAGCGCCCGCGGTAGCGTTAGCGCAGGCGCTAGCTCCAAGGCTATAAAAAGGACCCCTTGGATCCATCTTCTTCATCCTCTTATGATCCTAAATTCCAGAGCTTCGTGCCACAACATAGAGAGGAAGATTTAGAGAGATACTCCCACAAATCCATGAAGGCTTAAGGAGAACATTGGAGAAGATTTTAACATGCTTTATCACCGTGATGAAAGACTGCATCGACTACGATCATACTCTGCGGGACTTCGTCTACTTCTCCAAGAGATCTATATAGGGAGTTTTATATTGTTGTTATTTATTTCACATCTTTTCTTTTAATCATTTAGTGAACTCGTCTCGTGTTGGCAACCAGGTCTGGGTAGGACTTAGGGAAAAAATTTGCATCATGTTGGCGACTAGATCTAGGTTAGGTCTAGGGGGTGCTCGAGGCCATATCCGGGGACGGGTTGGCTAGAGCTTAAGTGCACTGGTCACTGTCAAGTAATAAATATGGGAATAGTTTCCCCGAATGTCGATCTCTTGAGGAATGTAGGTTATGGTGAATGAATTGCGTCGTGTGACAATTGTTACACGCACGAACATAAACACAAAGAGGGCTTTAATTTGGGTTTCCTAATTCTAACAACAATAAAGTAAAAGTGCGGGTCGCAATCACCGCTTCGCAAGGCGAGATGGAGTGCGTCGACCGCTATGCCGAGCTTCGTGAGGCGGGAGGACGGTGCGCATGCGAATGGAATGTTCTTGAATGCAGAGAATGAGGGTCGAAATCACCTCTTCACTAGTCACCGTTAGCTCTTGCTAACGCGAATCGAAAACTACACGAGTGAGTAAGTGAGTGAGTGGGTGAAAACGAAGCACATCACAAGCAAACATTGCAGCTGAGCAATAAGGATATAACACTTTCATTCAAAGCAAATATAACAATATTCATCTTCGAATAGTTCACACAGTAACAACAAGGTAAAGGAGAGAGTAAACCAATAGACGAAGACTAGCGGTCGTTCTCGGTCGGAAAAGTAGGTTGTCAATCTACTTCCGGGCTCGGGCAGTCCGTGCTTCCGGAGTCAAGAGACTGTCACGATCTCTGACCTTCTTCCGTCGTCTTCTACGTTCAGGTTTCCTCTTCTTCTCACTGAACAGAAATGCGGAATCTTGATTTTCTTGCTTGCGAAAGGCGGAGATGGCCTCCGGACCTTTGGATATTGCTTCGGATCACCGGTGAGGACTGTTGAAACCAATTTCTCGGTCTCTGTGGAGTTCGGGGCCCCCAACAAGTTGAGGGGTGGCCAACTCTTACTCCTCCCAAGGGAGAGCTCTAGGTTGAAGTGTTGGAGCTATGAACTGGACCAAGGGCTTAGTGGGGAGGTCCCGCCACATACCCGGAAGCCCCTCAAGAACTTCCCCTCCCAAGCCACTACTAAGCTTGGGCACCACTGGAGGCTCTCCTCACCTCCTAGAGAGACTTGGGGAGGGAGAGAGAGAGAGATAGCTAGCCTAGAATCCTCCTCATCAAATGGTGCCCCCTTGGTCCTATTTATAGGATTTCTGGATTTGGGCTGCGAATAGCCAAAAACTACCTGCGAAATTACCGAAATGCCCCCGGATTTGGCCTGCGAATAGCCAAATCCCGTTGTTCTGAGGTGCTAAACGCAGACCGACCTAGCTAGGGGCTTGGCGAGCCCCCTAACTGGGGTGGGGCGGGACCCGGGGGTCGGTCCCCCTGCTGGTCTCGCCCCTCTGCTGGGGCTGGGCGAGACCCAGCTAGGGGCGGCCCCCCTGCTGGTCTCGCCCCTCCGCTGGGGCTGGGCGAGACCCAGCCAGGTGTGCCCCCCCTGCTGGTCTCGCCCCTCTGCTGAGGCTGGGCGATACCCAGCTAGGGGAGGCCCCCCTGCTGGTCTCGCCCCTCTGCTGGGGCGGGGGCGAGTGGAGCTCGCCCCCCCCCCCCTTACCTGGGGTTCTTGCCCCCTCCTGCTGGGGGCGCGGGGGGCAACTGGAGTTCGCCCCCCCCCCCCCACTGCTTGGGGCGGGGGCGAGTGGAGCTCGCCCCTCCCCCCACTTGGGGCGGGAGCGAATGGAGCTCGCCCCCCCACTTGGGGCGGGGGCGAGTGGAGCTCGCCCCCCTACCTGGGGTTCTCGCCCCCTCCTGCTGGGGGCGCAGGGGGCGAGTGGAGCTCGCCCCCCCTGCTTAGGGCGGGGGAGCGAGAGGCCTCAACCTCCACCGCTCGCCCTATTCTCCCCTACCCTGGATCATGCTGAGAAATGTTCTAAAAATGCTTCTTGTGTCTCGAGATCCTACTCGGTGAATACAGGGTTGTACACAATCCCCGCTCTTTTCGAGCGAGGTACACGCTCGGAAAGAAATGTCCAACCCTGTATATTCGACGAGTGTCGCTGGAAATCTGACTAATGGAGCTACTTTGAGAAAAAAACATAAAGCCTCCTCGAGAGGTCCTCCAACCCTACCGGCTAGCGGGAGCCCAGCTAGCAGAGCCACCCCGGGGGAAAACACTTAGCCTCCCCGAGAGGTCCTCCTACCCTGCCGGCTAGTGAGAGCCTGACTAGCGGAGCCACCTCGGGACCTTAACCAACATGAATCACCTGCCTCGCCGAGTGAGTCTTCTGCCCTGCCGGCATCAACAAGCCCGGTCAGCGGTCTCTGCTCGGGGCCTTAACCAACATGAATCACCTGCCTCGCCGAGTGAGTCTCCTGCCCTGCCGACATCAACAAGCCCGGTCAGCGGTCTCTGCTCGGGGCCTTAACCAACATGGATCACCTGCCTCGCCGAGTGAGTCTCCTGCCCTGCCGACATAAACAAGCCCAGTCAGCGGTCTCTGCTCGGGGCCTTAACCAACATGAATCACCTGCCTCGCCGAGTGAGTCTCCTGCCCTGCCGGCATCAACAAGCCTGGTCAGCGGTATCTGCTCGGGGCCTTAACCAACATGAATCACCTGCCTCGCCGAGTGAGTCTCCTGCCCTGCCGGCATCAACAAGCCCGGTCAGCGGTCTCTGCTCGGGGCCTTAACCAACATGAATCACCTGCCTCGCCGAGTGAGTCTCCTGCCCTGCCGACATCAACAAGCCCGGTCAGCGGTCTCTGCTCGGGGCCTTAACCAACATGGATCACCTGCCTCGCCGAGCAAGTTTCCTGCCCTGTCGGCATCAACAAGCCTGGTCAGCGGTCTCTGCTCGGGGCCTTAACCAACATGGATCACCTGCCTCGCCGAGTGAGTCTCCTGCCCTGCCGGCATCAACAAGCCCGATCAGCGGTCTCTGCTCGGGGCCTTAACCAACTTGAGAAACCTGCCTCGCCGAGTGAGTCTCCTGCCCTGCCGGCATCAACAAGCCCGGTCAGCGGTCTCTGTTCGGGGCTAAAGTTGACACCTTCTAGAAGCCAAGCTCAACTAGGGGTGGATACAAGGTCGACACACTCCAGGAGCCAGGCTCAACTAGAGGTGGATACAAGGTCGACAAACTCTAGGAGCCAGGCTCAACGAGAGGCGGATACAAGGTCGACACATTCTAGGAGCCGAGCTCAATTAGAGGTGAAGAAGAGTCGACACCCTCCAGGCCATCCGCTAGATGAGCGGGCTCAACTAGAGGTGGAGAAGAGTCGACGCCCTCAAGGCCATTCGCTAGACGAGCGAGCTCAACTGGAGGTGGAGAATTTTCCATCCTGCCCCGGAGCGGTTCCCGGCCCTGCCAGCTAGGTGGGAGCCTGGTCAGCGGGCCAACATCGGGGCTAAGGTCGACACAATCTAGGACCCGAACTCAACTAGAGGTGGATACAAGGTCGACACACTCTAGGAGCCGAGCTCAACTAGAGGTGGATACAAGGTCGACACACTCTAGGAGCCGAGCTCAACTAGAGGTGGATACAAGGTCAACACACTCTAGGAGCCGAGCTCAACTAGAGGTGGATAAGAGTCGACACTCTCTTGGGCATTCGCTAGGAGAGCGAGCTCAACTGGAGGTAGAGAATTTTCCTTCCTGTCCCCGAGCGGTTCCCGGCCCCGCCAGCTAGGTGGGAGCCTAGTCAGCGGGCCAGCATCGGGGCTAAGGTCGACACAATCTAGGAGCTGAGCTCAACTAGAGGTGGATACAAGGTCGACACACTCTAGGAGCCGAGCTCAACTAGAGGTGGATACAAGGTCGACACACTCTAGGAGCCGAGCTCAACTAGAGGTGGATACAAGGTCAACACACTCTAGGAGCCGAGCTCAACTAGAGGTGGATAAGAGTCGACACCCTCCAGGACATTCGCTAGGCGAGCGAGCTCAACTGGAGGTAGAGAATTCTCCTTCCTGCCCCTGAGCGGTTCCCGACCCTGCCAACTAGGTGGGAGCCTAGTCAGCGGGCCAGCATCGGGGCTAAGGTCAACACAATTTAGGAGCCGAGCTAACCTAGAGGTGGATTAGAGTCGACACCCTCTGATGCGATGATTCGGCAAGTGCACCGGTCATTCAAGTAATAATAATGGGGAAAATCCCCGAGTGTCGGTCTCTTGAGGAACACAGTAAGGTGGAGTTAGGTTTCGAGGAAGGACTTGAGATTGAAGTCCTCAAATCGGATGGAATGCGGGGGAGTTGGGTTGGCTTTTGGAAAATAAAATAAAACAACTATAACTACTCCTATGCAATGCCGCTATGCAATGCTTCGCTTGGCGGGATGGAGACTAGGCAGGCCTTGAGCGCGCTGCGTCACAAGGGCGGATGGACGAGTAGACAAGCGGAATCGAACTATGCAGGCCTTGAGCGCACTGCTTCGTTAGGCGAATGGGTTACACGGGCCGCAATGCCACGCTTCGGTAGGCGGATGGGCGAGTAGGCTAACGGAATGAGGGTCGCAAGCACCTCTTCGACAAGCACGCCACTAGCAATTGCTAGTGCGGCACACGAACGTGACGGCGGAATGGAAATGGACGGCGGCGCACCTCAAGCAACTCAAATAGATAAATTACACAAACACATAGACATGAAATATATATGTAAATATAACTAATTCAAGTGCCACTTCATCATAATAATGAGATCTAAAACATATACACATCAATAAGAGAAGAATAAGGCAAGAAATCGACCGAATCCGAAGTCTCGTTGTAGATTCACGGTTGGAATCGCCGGGTTGTCAATCCGCGTCCAAGCTCGGTCCGCAACTACGTCCGGGGTAGAGAGAGCTGTCACGACTCTCCAATGGACCCGTCTTCTTCGTGTCACGATCCGGTAGAGGTTGCAAACTTCCTCTTGCTCGATGGAGATGGCGGCTAGATCTCTCTTTGAAGCTCTTGGATGAAGGAGGAGGCCGAGAGGAAACTCCGGCTCAAGATTGGCGTGAAGAGCAAGCCCGGAGCACCTCTAGATGGTGGGCGGCGATGGAGGGGCGAAACTGGGCGCTCTGGAGCAGGAAACGGCGGAAGAAGACGATGGATTGACCTAAAATCGCGAGCAGGTCATTTTATAGGCGCTGGAATAAACAGTGCGCACGGTCATTGGCGCACGACCAGTGGTCGTGCGCACTAGAATTCAGTGATCGTGCGCTCTGCCTGGACGGAACCTGCAAAGACAGAAATTATGAAACAACATGTTCGCACGACCGGTGGCGCACGACCGGTGGTCGTGCGCACTATCGTAGGTGGTCGTGCGCACTGGTTGAAACAGAACTCATAAAATTACTGTTAAGTGCGCACGAATAGTGGCGCACGACCGGTGGTCGTGCGCACTGGAGTTGATGGTCGTGCGCACTACAGCAAACAGAACTCGGAAATTAAATGGTAAGTGCGCACGAACAGTGGCGCACGACCGGTGGTCGTGCGCACTGGCATTGATGGTCGTGCGCACTGCACCAAACAGAACTCATGAAAAAGGTGTTAAGTGCACACGATCAGTGGCGCACGACCAGTGGTCGTGCGCAATAGAACCGGCGATCGTGCGCAGTGTTCCTGTGCAGGATTGCACCGGGAACACTTGCACGACTCCTATTCCAGCACAACCACAGATCTAGCCACTGAAAGTGGCACTTGACAGCACATGAATACTACTAATGACAATAAGCACGAAAATCACACCAAAGTGGGCCTAGATGTGCACCTAGCATGGATTATCAAATATAAACTATAACAAGGCTAAAGTGCGGAGAAATGACTAAATAACGGCCCGGATGAGTCCATAAATGTGTATATGATCAGGACTCATCACACCCCCAGACTTAACTGTTTGCGCGTCCCGAGCAAACAAATTCCATGCGAACGGGGAAAGAAAAGTAGATGGCTTAAAACTACAATACAGAGTACCATGCGAAGTCGCATGCTCACGTGCATAAGAAAAATAGTAGAAAAGATTTCTGACTATAAAAACAGTTTATATATTTCTAAAAGAGTAAAAGCATATTACAACTACTCAAAATGGTGAACAACGGTGAATCATTCGGTCATGCATACGGAGAAAGTAAACTAAACGCTGAGATGAGCATTGCTCAAGATTGGGATGCCGGACAAACTCCACCGAAATCCATCGGTGTCGGTGACCATAGGCTTGCCCGGACACATTCTCTCCACGACACTAGATTGGTTCATAGCGTGAGTCGGTAGGACTTTAGGTTAGAGATGGGGCTTGGGTTACGGTGAGGTAAACAATGATAAACAAAATGGCTTAAACACATAACCCAAATGAGCTTTAAAAATAACTACCCGCTCACCAAAATCGAATGCAAGTGCACCACACCCCCAGACTTGGACTTTTGCAACATAGGTGTGTGCACCGCCTACTCCCAATACATAATATTTCTACATGATTTTTCAATAAAACTCATTTTTCTTTCCTCTTTTTTTTTTCATTTTTCTTTATATCTTTCTTTTTCTTGTCTTTTTTTTTCTTTCAGCAAAATTTTCAAATGAGCACATCCACAGATTCACAGAATAGACACCAAAATCAACATCCCCCCAAAATGTAAATGAGACTACAACTAAAGCTCAGATTTGGGTGTGCGACTAGGCTAGGCTTTTAGGCTTTGGTGAGATAAATGTGGAGCTGAATCAAGAAAAGGGTAGGCACAAAGGGGCTAGCAAGGGTAGACGATAGGCATGAAATAAAAAGTTCAACCGGGCCAAAATAATGGCCTACGTCATTCTCACGCACTAGAACTATCCTATGCCAATGCTTCAAGAATCGCTTGGGGCAAGTTCTAGCCACCGAGAAAGATTCTCCTTTCTCCCGACTCAAGCAATACGAATCTAGCGATCGTTTACACACATCCCTATGCTACCGTTTGATTCACACCGGATTCACCATTTGAGTAGAGTAAACAACATTTACACTAATAGAGAAAAATATAAAACCATAGTATAAAAAGAAATCTAATCTACACAAATCTCTATGCAACCGAGCACTCGACTAGGAGCACTACTAGAGTCAACATTTTACTCTGCTACATAGTTCTAAACCATCACCTAGACTTTCCCAAATAAGCAGAAGAATTAAATTCACAACAGAGCAGGCAAACAGATGAGTACGCGCTCAAGTGGGTGATGTGGTGTGCAATGAAAATAAACAAAACATTTTAAATGAAATCTTCTAGCATGCAGTGCAATAGTGCACGCGAGCGGGTAAACAAAACTACTCTCCCCCAGACTTAAACTAAACAATCCGCATAATATATGACAGGAAAATCAAAATAGGGCTAGGGAAAGAGAGTACCCAATGCTCAGCAAGTGAGCATACCAGAAGACGCGTGCAAACTAAGACAACGCTGCAGCATCCGCCATCCAGAAAAAAGATACCTGCAGGGGTCAGCTCCGCAAAAAAAAACAAAAGAAAAAGACAAGCTAAAATAAACTACATCTAACTAAACATGATTAGAAGAAATAAAAATGCAGGAAAAGTAAGATAACTACTGGGGTTATTGTCATCCCATCACGACTTATTTAAAAACATGAGGTTCTAGCTAATGGGCCTATGGAAAGAGAAGTGGACAGGTAACTGGCCTAATATCCGTGTCGGTTGCGGGTACCGATACGGTGATAGAACAGTCACGCCTCTACCTGAATATAAATACCTGCTCCTCACAGGTAGAGGGAAAAGAAAGTAAGAAGAGGAGGAGGCCTGGTCCTCACTCATCTCACCAAAACTATCCTTGCCCAGCAAGGTATCGTCAACAGGGAGGCAGCAGGAGGAAAAGGCAATGAGTGGAGCTTCCTATACGGAGGGAGGATAAACCTCCTCACATAAGAAGATGCTCACAACATTGACTTGAGCAAAATGCTCCAAGTCCTCCTGGGGTACCTGTGAAGATTCAACATGCACAGGCTCAGATAAAGAAGGGGGATCAAGAAATAAAGAAGAGGAATGACTTAAATAAAAATCAATCGGGGAGTGGTCCCGGTCTCACTCCCAGCAGGATCCAAGGATAGATCTCTATCATCATCGTAAATATCATAGCGAGGGGAACTTGACAACTCAGGGGCTTCAGTGGTGGTTCGGACCTCCTCGTCCCATGAAGAAGGGCAAACCTCCTCATCAGAGAGAGTATCCTCCTCATCCCACCGTGGTGCACCATCGTGTTCAAAATATTCATTCTCCCCGTCAGGGAAAATGACATCCTCATCCCACTTTGGAGCACCCTCCAAGTCAGAAGCATCACCCCACTCCTTCACTTCGATAGGATCATAAAAATTGTGTGCAGAAAAATCTCGCAAAGAAACTGGAGGAACACAAAGATTTGGTTCCTCCGCAAAAAGATCTGCTAAAGCCTCCCCGATGGAAAGAATACTTTCCTCATCAGACTCAGGTGCATCTAGGAGCTCCCATTCCTCTCCTTGTTGGCTAACAGATGAGTGATCATCATCACTAGGAGTGAAGCCACACACAGGGAGTGAGGAGTCCGTGCACGAGACAAGCTCAGGGGTAGAGGGCACAATTGCCTCCATGGGTAAAGAATGAGAGATAGGGACAATGTCATCATGAGTGGAGGAGCGGCGGTCAGGATTGAAAAGATGCGGACAGTCCTTCAATTCATGACCCTCTCCTCGACACAACAAGCAAACAATGCTCCTACACTGCCTAGCATTTAACTCATTCATTTGGTCCAAATAATAAACCATCTTGTCATTAAAGCTAGGTGAAATATCCCATGACGACATTATCAATAAAAGAGCAGATACAATGAAACTGAAATTCTTTGCGATGATTCGGCAAGTGCACCGGTCGCGCAAGTAATAATAATGGGGAAAATCCCCGAGTGTCGGTCTCTTGAGGAACACAGTAAGGTGGAGTTAGGTTTCGAGGAAGGACTTGAGATTGAAGTCCTTAAATCGGATGGAATGCGTGGGAGTTGGGTTGGCTTTTGGAAAATAAAATAAAACAACTATAACTACTCCTATGCAATGCCGCTATGCAATGCTTCGCTTGGCGGGATGGAGACTAGGCAGGCCTTGAGCGCGCTGCGTCACAAGGGCGGATGGACGAGTAGACAAGCGGAATCGAACTATGCAGGCCTTGAGCGCACTGCTTCGTTAGGCGAATGGGTTACACGGGCCGCAATGCCACGCTTCGGTAGGCGGATGGGCGAGTAGGCTAACGGAATGAGGGTCGCAAGCACCTCTTCGACAAGCACGCCACTAGCAATTGCTAGTGCGGCACACGAACGTGACGGCGGAATGGAAATGGACGGCGGCGCACCTCAAGCAACTCAAATAGATAAATTACACAAACACATAGACATGAAATATATATGTAAATATAACTAATTCAAGTGCCACTTCATCATAATAATGAGATCTAAAACATATACACATCAATAAGAGAAGAATAAGGCAAGAAATCGACCGAATCCGAAGTCTCGTTGTAGATTCACGGTTGGAATCGCCGGGTTGTCAATCCGCGTCCAAGCTCGGTCCGCAACTACGTCCGGGGTAGAGAGAGCTGTCACGACTCTCCAATGGACGCGTCTTCTTCGTGTCACGATCCGGTAGAGGTTGCAAACTTCCTCTTACTCGATGGAGATGGCGGCTAGATCTCTCTTTGAAGCTCTTGGATGAAGGAGGAGGCCGAGAGGAAACTCCGGCTCAAGATTGGCGTGAAGAGCAAGCCCGGAGCACCTCTAGATGGTGGGCGGCGATGGAGGGGTGAAACTGGGCGCTCTGGAGCAGGAAACGGCGGAAGAAGACGATGGATTGACCTAAAATTGCGAGCAGGTCATTTTATAGGCGCTGGAATAAACAGTGCGCACGGTCATTGGCGCACGACCAGTGGTCGTGCGCACTAGAATTCAGTGATCGTGCGCTCTGCCTGGACGGAACCTGCAAAGACAGAAATTATGAAATAACATGTTCGCACGACCGGTGGCGCACGACCGGTGGTCGTGCGCACTATCGTAGGTGATCGTGCGCACTGGTTGAAACAGAACTCATAAAATTACTGTTAAGTGCGCACGAATAGTGGCGCACGACCGGTGGTCGTGCGCACTGGAGTTGATGGTCGTGCGCACTACAGCAAACAGAACTCGGAAATTAAATGGTAAGTGCGCACGAACAGTGGCGCACGACCGGTGGTCGTGCGCACTGGCATTGATGGTCGTGCGCACTGCACCAAACAGAACTCATGAAAAAGGTGTTAAGTGCACACGATCAGTGGCGCACGACCAGTGGTCGTGCGCAATAGAACCGGCGATCGTGCGCAGTGTTCCTGTGCAGGATTGCACCGGGAACACTTGCACGACTCCTATTCCAGCACAACCACAGATCTAGCCACTGAAAGTGGCACTTGACAGCACATGAATACTACTAATGACAATAAGCACGAAAATCACACCAAAGTGGGCCTAGATGTGCACCTAGCATGGATTATCAAATATAAACTATAACAAGGCTAAAGTGCGGAGAAATGACTAAATAACGGCCCGGATGGGTCCATAAATGTGTATATGATCAGGACTCATCACCCTCCCAGCCATTCGCTTGACGAGCAAGCTCAACTGGAGGTGGAGAATTTTCCTTCCTGCCCCCGAGCGGTTCCCGACCCTGCAAGTTAGGTGGGAGCCTGGTCAACGGGCCAGCATCGGGGCTAAGGTCGACACAATCTAGGAGTCGAGCTCAACTAGAGGTGGATAAGAGTCGACACACTCCAAGCCATTCGCTAGACGAGCGAGCTCAACTGGAGGTGGATAATTTTCCTTCCTGCCCCTGAGCGGTTCCCGGCCCT
This sequence comes from Dactylorhiza incarnata, assembly GCA_033032865.1. NCBI lineage: Eukaryota > Viridiplantae > Streptophyta > Magnoliopsida > Asparagales > Orchidaceae > Dactylorhiza > Dactylorhiza incarnata. Next base: position 1,578,911 of record JAWHQI010000086.1, read on the forward strand.
GCCAGTTAGGTGGGAGCCTGGTCAGCGGGCCAGCATCGGGGCTAAGGTCGATACAATCTAGGAGCCGAGCTCAACTAGAGGTGGATACAAGGTCGATGCACTCTAGGAGCCGAGCTCAACTAGAGGTGGATACAAGGTCGACGCACTCTAGGAGCGGAGCTCAACTAGAGGTGGATACAAGGTCGACACAATCTAGGAGCCAGGCTCAACTAGAGGTGGATACAAGGTTGACACACTCTAGGAGCCAGGATCAACTAGAGGTGGATACAAGGTTGACACACTCTAGGAGCCAGGCTCAACTAGAGGTTGATACAAGGTCGACACACTCTAGGAGCCAGGCTCAACTAGAGGTGGATACAAGGTCGACACATTCTAGGAGCCGAGCTCAACTAGAGGTGGAGAAGAGTCGACACCCTCCAGGCCATCCACTAGACGAGCGGGCTCAACTGGAGGTGGAGAAGAGTCTACACCCTCCAGGCCATTCGCTAGACGAGCGAGCTCAACTGGAGGTGGAGAATTTTCTTTCCTGCCCCCGAGCGGTTCCCGGCCTTGCCAGCTAGGTGGGAGCCTGGTCAGCGGGCCAGCATCGGGGGAAAAAACTTACCCTCCCTGGGAGATCAACCTTCCCTGCCGTCTATAGAGATCCCGGTCAGCGGAACCATCCGAGGGAAAAAATACTTTGAAAAAACTTTCATTACATTAATCATTCTAGTACATGTGAGAAAACTAGGCATGGAAATAAAACATCGCATTACATGAACTTAGGGAATGAAAAGAAAACTAAGCGTGGAAATCGAACTGAGTCTCCCACTCCCAGGCCCGGTCTTCCTTGACTTCTCCTGGTAGCTGTTGTTGCTGCCTTGGACCTCTCGCATCCTTCATTTCAAGAACTCAGGGCAGACGGAGGTCGCGTGCCCCTCCTCATCGTGGATGTCACGGTTAGGTAACTCAAACATATCCTTTTTTTATTCCTCTTCTTTTCACTTTTCTGGCTCCTCTCCTTCTACCTCCGCCCATCGCTATGGTTTGCTGACGTGGTGGAGAGGGTGTGTTCGATCCCTGCCTCCACCCCGAGCGGTTGGCACTTTTCCTTTGAAAGCCCTTCCTTCCTTGCTCTCGCGGAGTTGAATTGCTGACCTCTGCGCTCGCCGGTCTATTGGGTAGCCGCCACACGGGGTGGTCTCGTCCACCAACATTCACTGGACTCCTTTTGGAGTGGGGCGAGTGGGGGCCGGATGCCTCCCCGCTCGCCCCCTTCTGGGGTTGGGCTAGGAGGGGCGGGGTGAGCTGGGAGGGCGCCTCCCTCCTGAGCTCGCCCCCTCGGAGGGGCGGGGCGAGCTGGGAGGGCGCCTCCCTCCTGAGCTCTCCCCCTTGAAGGGGCGGGGCGAGCTGGGAGGGAGCCTCCCTCCAGAGCTCGCCCCCTTGGGGATGGGCGAGTGGGGGTATGACACCTCCTCACTCCCCCTCATCGGTACCTCTTCCTGGACTGTTGGCCGAGAGCTCCCTCATCCACCTGCCGGGGCGGGACCTCCAGACCATCTCCTCTTCTGCCTCCGACTATCATGGCGAAAGCAACCTGGAAGGTCTGTAATACCTCTTGCTTGAAATTTTCGAACATCTCCAACGTCACCCCAGCCACCGAGGGCTGCGAGTGACCTGGGTCGGAACTTTCTCCACCTCCGTCCCTGGAACTCATCTTGAGAGTTTCTTGAATCGGTCACACTCCACGCTCACCGCACCATAATGTTGAAACCGATTTCTCGATCTTTGTGGAGTTCGGGCCCCCCAACAAGTTGAGGGGTGGCCAACTCTTACTCCTCCCAAGGGAGAGCTCTAGGTTGAAGGTGTTGGAACTATGAACTGGACCAAGGGCTTAGTGGGGAGGTCCCACCACATACCCGGAAGCCCCTCAGGAACTTCCCCTCCCAAGCCACTACTAAGCTTGGGCACCATTGGAGGCTCTCCTCACCCCCTAAAGAGACTTGGGGAGAGAGAGAGCTAGCCTAGAATCCTCCTCATCAAATGGTGCCCATTGGTCCTATTTATAGGATTTCTGGATTTGGGCTGCGAATAGCCAAAAACTACCTGCGAAATTACCGAAATGCCCCCAAATTTGGCCTGCGAATAGCCAAATCCCGTTGTTCTGAGGTGCTAAACGCAGACCGACCCATCAGATCGCCAGCGGTCTCACAAGGCAAACCGCGCGATCACACCACTTGGACAGCCTTCCGTCCAAGACCGCAGATCAGCAGGCAGACCGCGCACAAGTCGCGCAAACACGAGACCGCGCACAAGCCTCGCGGACGCAAGAACGCTCCTTCCTTAGACCGCCAGGAGCAAACCAAGAACCATCTGGCATATTCCGCCATTACTGGGACATCGCTTATACTGGGCTTAGGCTTCGAAGCCTCTAACAACGTGAAGAATAACTTCATGCCTTCTCTCACCACCTTGAGCACCTGGAGAGCAGACATCAGTGTCTTGCTCGCTCCTCGCATACTAGCAAACGTGGTCTCATCTCTGGTGTTCTTTCCCAGAGTAATATCCTTCGGATTACAATCTATACATGCTCGCTGCTTCGAGAGTCAGTCCATGCCAAAGATTATGTCGAATTCATCTAACGGTAGTAAAGATGCTTCCAAGTCAAAATCTTGATTCCCTATCTGCACCTTTACATGACTCAACCTATCAGCGCTCATACGAGACTCATTGGGCAGCACTACCTCCAATCTATCCATTACCAGGATAGACGGTGTTGGATCGGTAGGCGCCCTTAGAAGGGGGTAAATAAGGGTTTTAAAACTTTTTATTATATTTTGAATATCTTGAAATAATAATAAGATTAAGATGGTGAGAAATCAAAGAAACTAAGTGAAATAAAAAGTGACATGTTTTATTAATATGAAACATGGGTTTACAAAAAATGATTTCTATAACGCTATAAATCAGTGACGAATAATAATAAAAACCTTTTTTGTTTTTTATCCTGACTCGTATCCCCACGAACCGGTGGCCCTAACCTATCCTTCCTCGGATTAGGCCTCAAGCCGCTTGATGAGTCCCAATTTTATACACATTTTTGGACTCATCTGGGCCGTTTATCTAGTCTATGCACTACACTTTAGACATGTTTTCGTTCAAATTTGATAGCCGTCTATTATTCCACGCTAAGTGCACTTCTAGGCCCATTTTTGTGTATTTTCATGTTTATCAATCTTATTGTCTTTAATGTTGTGTTAAGCGCCACTTTCAGTGGTTTTGATTGGTGTTTATGCTGGAACAGGAGTCGTGCATGTGTTCCCGGTACAAATCTGTACAGGAACACTGCGCACGATCACTGGTTCTATTGCGCACGACCACTGGTCGTGTGCCACTGATCGTGCACACTTAACCCCTAAAATCTGAGTTCTATCTGTGATAGTGCGCACGACCACTTACGATAGTGCGCACTACCACTTACGATAGTGCGCACGACCACTGGTCATGTGCCAATGGTCGTGCAAACATTTTATTTTATAAATCTTTGCTTTGTAGGCTCTGTCTAGCCAGCGCGCACAATCACTGATCATGCGCCAATGACCGTGCGCACTATTTTTGCCAGCACCCATTTATAGCCCTGTTCCGCGAAATTAGGGATCCATCTCCTCCGGGAGCGCGAACTGAAGCCCGTCCAACACCGTTTTTCATCTCCATCCACCTCCACTCCATCTCCTTTGTGGGAGAAGTCCTTGTACAACCCTATATTCGCCGAGTAGGATCTCGAGACACAAGAAGCATTTTTAGAACATTTCTCAGCATGATCCAGGGTAAGGGGAGAATAGGGTGAGCGGTGGAGGTTGAGGCCTCTCGCTCCCCCGCCCCAAGCAGGGGGGGGGGGGGGGGGCGAGCTCCACTCGCCCCCCGCGCCCCCAGCAGGAGGGGGAGAGAACCCCAGGTAGGGGTCGAGCTCCACTCGCCCCCGCCCTAAGTGGGGGGGGGGGGGGGGGGGGGCGAGCTCCACTCGCCCCCGCCCCAAGCAGTGGGGGGCGAGCTCCACTCGCCCCCCGCGCCCCCAGCAGGAGGGGGCGAGAAGCCCAGGTAAGGGGGGGGGGGGCGAGCTCCACTCGCCCCCGCCCCAGCAGAGGGGAGAGACCAGCAGGGGGGCCGCCCCTAGCTGGATATCGCCCCCCCTACCCCTTGGTTTTCCTATAAATAGGACCCCAGGGGTACTTGGATTGGCACCTGGACTTGAGCTTTCGAAACCCTGCTCTTGCATTCTGGAACCTGTCGCACTTGGCCGCTACTCCCGGTACTAGCCAAGTCGGTGCCTTCCTCGTACCCTGCTCGGCCGTTCTTTGGTCTTGGAGGGGAAGTCTCTTCGGAGCTTCTGGGTACGTGGTGGGACCTCCCTGCCGCAGCACCTGGGGTCCTGTTTGTTGCTCTTCTAGCTTCTTCGACGGGCCATGCACTACTATTATAGTTCTCGTTAAGAATGACGGGCCATGCACTCCTATTTATAGGTGTGGGTAGAATGACGCGGCGAGGTCGCAGTGACCTCGGCACGCGGCTGAAGCGCTGCTCGCATGGCTCCCTCCATGCGCTGCGCGAAGGCTTCGAAAACCTCCAGCGTCACGAACCTGTCAGTTCCCGTCGAGTTGCCGACCTCCTCCTCATGGTCTCCACCTACGACCATCTCGCCTTCTTGCCGAACTTTCCTTCTCTGACTGCGGTCCACGCTCACCGCACCAAAGTGTTGACGCCAGGAAAATCCTGACCTCAAGATTCGGACCGATGCAGCCGGAGGCTACTCGCCCAGCAGCCCGACGAGATGGCTTGGCTGACAACGACGAAGAAGCTAGAAGAGCAACAAACAGGACCCCAGGTGCTGCGGCAGGGAGGTCCCACCACGTACCCAGAAGCTCCGAAGAGACTTCCCCTCCAAGACCAAAGAACGGCCGAGCAGGGTACGAGGAAGGCACCGACTTGGCTAGTACCGGGAGTAGCGACCAAGTGCGACAGGTTCCAGAATGCAAGAGCAGGGTTTCGAAAGCTCAAGTCCAGGTGCCAATCCAAGTACCCCTGGGGTCCTATTTATAGGAAAACCAAGGGGTAGGGGGGGGGGGTTTATAGCCCAGCCCCCAACCCGGCGACTATGGGTTACTCGGCGAGTATCAGACCATAGTCGCCCATCTGGCGAGTATTGGGTGCTGCTCGCACACGCCGGGCGAATAGTCGCCAGGTCTTCTGTTCCATACTCGCCAACCTGGCGAGTATTGCCTGCATACTCGCCGAGGTCTTCTCTTCTCTGCCTTGAACTGCCGGGCTCTGTGTTGACCTCTTTGACTTTGACTTCTGCCTACATGGCCTTGGGGGGTCCACCCTCGGAGAATGAGGGTTGTACATTGTGTTTTAAATGTAAAAATAAAAAAAATTTGAATTTAAAAATTGAATTTTGAATTTGGACTTTGAATTTCAAAAATTTGAATTGGTGGCGGTGAGCCAGATGTAGATATTGATGGCGAGAATGTCGCCTAGTCGCATGGGCACCCTTTTTTGCTCGCCCGACGACCTTTTGTAAACACCTTGAAGATTATTTTGTTATAGACATCAAATATTTACATACGAAAAAGTCAAAAACTTTTACTCGCCTGTTTCCTTGGTGTTTGCTTTATTGTCTGAATGCCGCTTAAGCTCCTAGGCTCGAGGCGAGAGTGAGTGCTCGCTAGGCTCTTAGGATCGCGGCGAGATGGAGCATTTCTTCATTCTCGCACCTGTATACTCGCATATTATGCTCGCGCATGTATGCTCGCCTAGGTACTCGCTCATGTATGCTCGCCTAGGTACTCGCGCGTGTATGCTCGTATTCTTCAATATCTCCCTTGGTGGAATCGAGCTGTGGAGGCGACTTGGAGGGTTCCGAAGGATACATGCTCTCAAGGCCTCACTCTGTACCTGGTGAAGAGCCTATAAAAAATCATTTAATGATATTTAAGGGAGTTTTTTATGAGAGAAGGGATAGGGAATGGCAGTCGGGGAGGTCCGGAGGGACACATCATCCCAAGGCCTCCATCCTTCGTGGATACCAGATGTCGACGGAGAATGACGTCAAGTAGGGAATGACGGTCGGGGAGATCCAAGGGGACACACCCTCCCGAGGTCTCCATCCTACTTGGATGCCGGAATGTTTCCATTCTTTGGCCGGTCGAATCGATCGCTCCCATTCTCAAGGTGGGGTATCGGCTTTCAGACTTTACCCTAGTAATCTCTCCAGTCGGACGAGAAGTGCAGTCGGTGGGAACCGCGGCCAACATGCAAGGGGGGAGCTGATCTCGGCCGTCATTGCAGAGGCTTGGTCTTAAGGGAACGCACATCCGAGGCACTGTCCCATCATCCGTTCTGAGTTTTTACGAGGGTCAAGTCGGAGGCTCGTCTTCCAACCTGCGGCGGTGAATGTTGATGTAGGACGACGTCAAGCACGGAGTGGCAGTCGGGGAGGTCCAAGGGGACATACCATCCCGAGGCCTCCATCCTACTTGGCTGCTGGATGTGGATTGGACCTGCTTCCTGTTGCTCGATGAGTTTAGCAGGGAGTTAAGCACACTTTAGGCACAATAACTCATATGATCTGACACAATAATTTCGAAAATGAAATGCTTTGCTGCGAGCTTTTTAGCTCTCAAGGGTACATGACGCCTTTTTTCAAGGGTCCCCTGAGCTAGTGAAATCGATCATCCCTTCGCCGAATCGGAAGGTCGACGTCCAGACTTCTTCCTGGTAATCTCTACAGTCGGACGAGAAATGCAGTTGGTGGGAACCGCGACCAACATGCAAAGGGGGAGCTGATCTCGGCCGTCATTGCAGAGGCTTGGTCTTAAGGGAACGCACACCCGAGGCACTGTCCCATCATCCGTTCTGAGTTTTTACGAGGGTTAAGTCGGAGGCTCATTTTCCAACCTAGCGTGGAGATTGACTTCACCTGACTTCTTTATTTTGAAAACTTTGTTGATGTGAAAGAAGCTGCCTCGTCCCATGTTTCAGGGAGATGCATATTTTATTCAAAGAAATGAATTTACAAGGATGGGATATACATATTCCCCCTTAGGGATAAAACCTTTTTAGGTCATCGCCGCTCCAGGTGCTCCCTAGCAGCTCGCCTTCCTGGTTCTGCAAGCGGTATCCTCCTGTCAGGAGTGCTTCCTGGATGATGAAAGGTCCTTCCCAGTTCGGGTTGAGCTTCCCGACGACCGCAGACCTTCCTGCTGCGTCCACCTTTTTCAGGACCAGATCACCTGCTTGGAATTGTTTGAGGCAGACATTTTTGTCAAAATGTTTTGCCATCCGGCGCTTGATCTCCTCTTGCCTGGCCGAAGCTAAATCTCGGAGTTCTTCGATGTAGTCGAGAGATAGATTTTGAACCTCTTCATTCTCTAGTCGCCATTCTTCGCTTCCGTCCTCCGCAGCTACCACCCTTGGGCTTCTGACTTCGAACTCTACTGGAATGAGAGCTTCCGACCCGTGAGAGAGTTTGAACGGTGTTTCCCCTGTGGTTGAGCTAGGAGTGGTCCTCAGAGCCCACAGGACCGAGGGGAGCTGGTCTGCCCAGTTACCTCTTAGGTTCTCCACCTTCTTCTTCAGTAGGTTGATGATCAGTTTGTTGGCGGCCTCCACCTGGCCATTGCTCCTAGGGTGATGCACGGAAGCGAATCGAAGGTCGGTTCCTAGTTGCCTGCAAAAGTCCTCCAGTTCCAAGCTGGCGAACTGGGGACCATTGTCGGTAATGATGGCGAGAGGGATCCCGAATCTGCAGACGATCTCTCCCCAGATGAAGTTCTTCACGACTTGAGAGGTGGTCTTGGCCAGGGCTTTGACCTCGATACACTTGGAGAAGTAGTCGATCATGACGAGAACGAACTTTCGTTGTCCACTGGCTTGAGGGAAAGGTCCAATCAAGTCCATCCCCCAGATGGCGAACGACCATGGGGAGATGATCGATCGGAGCTGCTGGGCCGGCTGCACCTGAAGGGGGGCGAAGAGCTGGCACTTCTGGCACTTCTTCGAGAAGATCTCAACATCCTTCCGGATAGTAGGCCAGAAGTAACCATGCCTCAAGACCCTCAGCTCCAAAGTGCGAGTCCCAGAATGACTTCCACACTCTCCCGAGTGGATCTCTTCCAACACTCGGGGTACTTCGTCTTCAGAAACACATCTGGCCAGGGGGCCCGAGATGGTCTTGCGGTATAGTTCCCCATCTTGCAGGAGGTAGTATGCCGCCTTGTACCGAAATCTTCTTTTATCCCCTTCGTTTGCCGGGAGCTGGCCGCTGGCCAGGAATGCCACGAAGGGATCCATCCACGAGGGGCGTTGCTCGATCTCCATCATCTCTCCCTCTTCAATGGACGGGCGGAATAGCTCGGTGATAGTTCCTCCATCCCTTGGCCCGTACTTGGCGAGGCGATCTGCTGCCGAGTTCTCCTCCCTTGGCACATGCTCGACGAAGAAGGACTGGAAGCCTCCCATCAGCCCTTTCACTTTTATCAAGTACTTCTGCAAGGTGGTGTCGCGCACCTCGAACTCGCCTCGAATCTGCGACGCGACCACCATTGAATCCGTGAAAGCCCGGACATCACGGATCCCCAGCTCCTTGGCAAGGCGCAAGCCTGCCACTATGGCCTCGTACTCTGCCTGGTTGTTTGTGACGGGGAAGAGGATCTCGACGGCTTGCTCGATTCTTGTTCCCTGTGGGCTGACGAGCACGATGCCCACCCCCACAGAGCTTTTGCCCGAAGCTCCTTCAACAAACATCTTCCAAGGAATTGGATTGAGCACCTCTTCTCCTGGCTTTGCTTCCACCGAGAAGTCAGCCAAGAAGTCTGCTACTGCCTGGGCCTTGATCGCCACTCGGGGAGAGAAGGAAATGTCGAACTCGCTGAGTTCTACCGACCATTTCGCCAACCTCCCTGAATGCTCCACTCCCTCTAGGACATTGCGGAGAGGATAATCAGTCACCACTCGGATGGAGTGAGCCTGAAAATAAGGCCGGAGCTTTCGCGCCGACACCACCAAGGCGAAGGCAAGCTTCTCCAGGATTGGATACTTCAGCTCCGCCTTCTTCAGTACCCGGCTGACATAGTAGACGGGTAACTGCTTCCTTCCTTCCTCCCGGACCAAAACGGAGCTCACCGCCTCTGCTCCTACTCCCAGGTAGACGAGCAGGTCTTCGCCTTCTTTCGGGCTCTGGAGGAGAGGTGTCTGAGTCAACTGCTCCTTCAGCTTCCCGAACGCCATCTCACATCCTTCGGACCACTCGAAGCTTTCCGCTTTGCGGAGTGTCTTGAAGAATGGAGAACATTTGTCTCCGGCCTTATAGAGGAAGCGGCTAAGACCCACCAGCCTTCCTGTCAACCTTTGGACTTCCTTCATCGTCTTCGGGGATGGCATCTCCAGGATCGCCTTGACCTTGTCGGGGTTAGGCTCTACTCCCTCCGAGGTAAGGAGATGCCCCAGGAACTTCCCCCTTCCTGCTCCGAAGACGCACTTCGCTGGATTGAGTCGCATCTTGAATCTTCTTAGCGTCGCGAAGGTCTCTGCCAGATCGGCTATGTGTTCCTGGACACTCTTGCTTTTGATCAAGAGGTCGTCCACATACACTTCCAGGTTCCTCCCCTTTTGTTCTTTGAAAATATGGTCCATCATCCGTTGATAGGTGGCTCCCGCATTCTTCAAACCGAAGGGCATCATTTTGTAGCTGTAGCAGCCATCGTCGGTGATGAAGGAGACATCGCGGCAATCAGGGGGATGCATCCGGATCTGGTGATATCCTGAAAACGCATCAAGGAAACTCATCACAGAAAAACCGACGGCTGAATCAACCAGCGCGTCGATTCGAGGCAAGGGATAACAATCCTTCGGGCAGCTTTTATTCATTAAGGAAAAATCCACACACATTCTCCAGCTTCCCCCCGCCTTTGTCACCATTACAACATTGGAGACCCAGCCTGGGTACTGGATCTCTGATACAAAACCTGCATCGAGCAGTTTTTTAACCTCCTCCCTAATTGGCTTGGCGAGGATGGTGGCGGTTCTCCTCTTCTTCTGGCGGACGGGCTGGACAGTGGGATCCAGGTTGAGGCGATGACACGCAACCTCAGGGTCGACTCCTGGCATCTCAGCTGCGCTCCAAGCAAAGATGTCGACGTTCTTTTGCAGACACGCCGCCATCTCGATCTTCTCCTCGGTCTTCAGCGACCCGCCAATCTTCAGCAGCCACGACACTCCCGCTGCGGAGAGTACCTCGATCTCCTCGACCTCTTCAGCCACTTCCAGCCTGGCTGGGCTCTCCAGCACTCTTCCGAACTCTTCTGCGTCAGCCATCCAGCTGATGGTACTGACAGCGCTAAGATAGCACTCCCTAGCGGCTCTTGGATCGCTCCTGATCCTCACCTGGACGTCTCCCTTACAGTACTTCAAGCACTGATGGTAGGAGGATGGGACGGCTTTGAAGGCGTTGAGAAGCGGCCTCCCAAAGATGTCCCTGTAACAGCTCGGGGCGTCGACGATGACGAATCGACAGCTGATGGAGGTGCCACCGAGCGTTACAAGGAGATCAGCTCCTCCTTCAACTTCCTTCTTCTCTCCGGAGAAGCCGAAGAGGGGACCATCAGGTGCCCGAACCCTGGCAGCTTCGACTCCCAGTCCGCCAAATGTCCCCTTGAAGATGACGTTTACAGAGCTACCATTGTCGATCAGAATTCGATCAACGGTGAAGTCCTCCACCGCGGCTTGAATCACGAGGGCATCATGGAAGGGATTCTCGTTCCCTAGCATGTCCTCCTCGGAAAAGGTAATCTCCTCCATCGGGGGTGGTGCTTGTGAGGTCGAGGCGACACTCCTGCGGTAGATCTGATGGAGGCTCCCCTTGCGGGAAGCTTCCAGCCCTGCTCCCCCATGGATTACTCCAACTCTGCCTCCCTGGCCCAGGTCTCCCCGACCTCCCTGGTCGACCCGGTCCTCGTTCCTCCTTCGAACGATGCCAGCCTGCCCTGCCTGAGGCTCGGCAGGGGCCTCTATCCTCCACTGCTCTCCTCCAGCTTCTCCTGCTGCCAGCCTCCTCCGGGCTTCCCAAAAGTCTGGGCAGGCAGCCATGGCATGTCCCCCCACCTGATGGAAGTCACAGTAGAGGGGAACCTCTTCTGCTTGACGCCTCCTAGGCTTCTGCTTCTTCCTTCCTTGACGGCGGCCTCGCCCGGCTACCGCCATTGCTTCATCTCTCCTCCTCTCCTGACGCCTCTCTGGCTGGCGAAAGGGCCTTCTTTCTTGGGATCTCCCCCTTTGATCCTGACGCTGGTGCTGTCCAGCCGGCCTCCAAGGTGGCCGGTTGACGGGGACCTGGTAGCGCCTTCCTTCCTCCTGACACTCAGGGGACTCGACGGGCCTTCTCTCCACGATCCTCCCGGTTTCCTTCCTCCTGAGCTCCTCCTTCTTCTTCTCTTCTTGCCGCTCCGGCCTCTTCCTTTCCTCCCTTCGGGGCTCCTCTCTCTTCCTCTTCTCAGGGATTCCATCCCTCTCTCCACGGTCGCCTCTGGTCACCTGTGCCAGCCTTGCCAAGAAGTCGGGGTTGGAGGCCTCTCCCCGGACAAACTTATTGGCCCTCTGAATGAGGTTTTCGTAGGAGTGGGGAGGATTCTCACTGAGCTCCAACTTGAAGAGGCCTTGACTGATGCCGAATGTCAGGGCCAGCAACAGGATGTTGCTATCCACCTCCTGGATTTGCAGAACCTCCTCCTGGAAGCGCTCGATGTAAGGTCCCAATGCCTCATCTGGCCCTTGCACGAGGTAGAACAGGGCCGTTGCCTCCTTCTTCAGCTTCCGGGCCGTGTCGAACCGGGTCGTCATCCCACGACACAGGTCTTCGAAGCAGTAGATTGAGCCTGCGGGCAACTGGTGGAACCAGTCCCAGGCCTTTGCTCGGAAGGTAATGGCAAACAACCTGCACTTGAAGGTGTCCGACATGGTTCGGATAGAGACTATATCCTCGAACCATTGGATGTGCCTGACGGGGTCCTCCTTCCCCGAATAGTAATTCAAGGCTGGGTCCCTGAATCCTTCTGGCACTGGCGCGGCGAGAATCTCCTCGCAGAAGGGGCTCCTCCCTCCTGCCCGGCGATGATCCTCCACTTGGCGAGTATCACCACCATACTCGCCATATGGGCGAGTATCCTGGTACCTCGCCTGCTCGCCCGGCTCGTGGAAGCGAATACCTTGCGAGGTTGGCTGGTAGAATTGCGACCTCCTTGGTCGCTCGGTTTCATCCTCCACGTGCTCCTTTCCTGCTCGCCGAGGGGGACTCCCTCCCATCGTCCAGCAGCGACCAAGGAGGTCGCAATTCTACCAGCCAACCTCGCAAGGTATTCGCTTCCATGAGCCGGGTAGAATGACGCGGCGAGGTCGTAGTGACCTCGGTGCGCGGCTGACGACATCCGTCTACCCACACCTATAAATAGGAGTGCATGGCCCGTCATTCTTAACGAGAACTATAAGAACTGAGCCTGGGTTAATTCGTGCGGTCTCAACTTTGAGGTCGGGCGGTCTCGAAAGCGAGTTGACTGTTTGTTATGTTCGCAGGTTTGCGGTCAGCAGGTTGCGGTCTCCTTCCTTGGTGATTCCCAGCGGCTTGAATAAACAGTTCGGCAGCAGCTTGTCTGCGAACTGGTTTATGTTTGTTCTTGTGTTGTTCGCAGCGAGCTCAGCGATCAGGCGACCTTCAGGGTTAGGCGATCTGAGTTGCGGTCTGGCGACAGCTTCAGTTCTTCGTTCAATAAAGCTCCAATTCGTGCGGTCTAAGGTGGCGGTCTTGCAGTGCAGGCGGTCTGTCTATTTTCTGTTCGCGCAGTCTCAGGTCAAGCCGGGCGATCTCTAGAGTCGAGCGGTCTGTGCGGTCTTTGCTTGTCAAGCCGCCAGTTTTGCTTTTTGGTGTTTTGTTCTTCTCTCCTCCGTGATTCTTATGAATCATGTCTCGCCATGTATACCTCGCACTGTAAATGAAGTTTGTGATTCAATAAAGTTTCTTGTGTTGCTGTGTGGCATTGTGGTTGTTTGGCTATAACTCAGTTGATGCAACTCCTGGTTACTCTTAAACGATTCAAATCAAAAAATTTAACATGGTATCAGAGGGAGGTTCTTGGAGTGGATAAACAGTGTTCAAATTGAGTTGTCATCGTCTTTGTGAAGAAGAGGCCACATAGATTGCCATGGAAGGTGGATACGCAAGAGGGCTTGGTATTGAACTCCTCACATCGACTAACTACAAGAAGTGGAGGTCGTGTATGGAGAGTTACTTACTTGGCGAGGATCTATGGGAGATAGTTGGAGGAGAAGACACACAAGAAGTGTTTCTAGCAGGAGATAATATGGCAGATGTGAGACTTTGGAGGAGGACTAATGCTAAGGCAGAGTTTACACTCAAGAGGGCTATCTCACCAGAGCTATTTGATCACATTATTGGATGTAAATCTGCTACTGAGATTTGGACGTCTTTGGACGGGTTGTTTAATAAGAAGAATGTAGCTCGGCTATAGTTTCTTGAAAATGAGTTGGCGAAGGCCTCTCAAGGTGATCTCTCTATTTCTACCTTCTTTCTCAAGATGAAGAACCTCATAGCAGAGATTTCTGCATTGGACCCTGATGAGCCCATCTCGGAGGCAAAACTGAAGAGGCATATCATCCGCGGGTTGCGGAAGGAGTATCTTGCCTTTGTGACTTCAGTTCAAGGTTGGGCAAATCAACCATCTCTATTGGAGTTGGAGAACTTACTTGCATCGCAGGAAATTTTGGCAAGACAGATGCCGGGGACTTCTATCTCTGGGGGAGATAGTGATGTGTTGTTCTCTGGGAAGAAGAAGAAGAAGTGGGAGAAGAAGAAGCCAGGTCAGGATGGACCCTCTACTTCAGGTCAGCAAGATAGAGGTTATGCTTCTAATTCTGATGGGAAGAAGAAGGGAGAGGGACCAAGGCGCTTCAAGTGTAATAAGACCGGCCACTTCAAGAAGGATTGCCAGGTTAATCTTCAGTCGGGACATGTAGCGGAGAAGGAGAAGCCAAAGTCTGATGAAGCTGGATGGGGAGGAGCCTTTGCGGCTAATATGATGGCGATGCCCATTAAGGACTTGGCTGCCATCAACTTCAAAGAGGATTGGATTGTTGATTCAGGGTGTGGACATCACCTCACCGGGGATGAATCAAAGTTCTCTTCTTTGGCGCCTTACTCAGGTAACGATGTTATCATTACGGCTGATAATTCTGTTCATGCAGTAGAACAAGAAGGTGTTGTCTCCCTGAGCAGTGATAAGGGTCCACTCACATTGAGGAGTGTTTATCACGTGCCTGGTATGAGGAAGAATCTCTTCTCTGTGACCAATGCGGTCAATGCCGGTTATCACGTTCTGTTTGGCCCAACAGAAGTGAAGTTTCTTAAAACTCAATCGGAGATAAAGGGAGATGTTATCCATGTTGGAAAGCGGGTAAAGGACTTGTTCGTGTTATCGACAAGTACCTATGTTGATAAGATGAAGACCAACGATAGCTTGACTATCTAGCATGAAAGGTTGGGGCATGTTGGCATGGACAAATTGAAGGCTATGGTGGTAAGGGGCCTTGTCAAGGGCTTGCCTAGCTTGTCCTCTTATGGAGACGATCATGTTTGTGCGGGATGTCAGTTTGGTAAGTCTCATCAACTTCCATTTGATAAATCGCAAACAAGATGCAAAGCGCCGTTGGAGTGTATTCACGGTGATTTGATGGGACCGACTGCCACCCCAAGCCTTGGAGGCAACAGATATATGTTGGTGTTGATTGACGATTACACCAGATATGTCTAGGTGTATTTTCTGAAAGAGAAGTCGGAAGCCTTTGCGAAGTTCGTGGAGTTCAAGGAGCTGGTGGATGGTCGGTTAGGTCTGCGGGTGACAAAACTGAGAACTGACAATGGTGCTGATTTCACCTCTGGTGAGTTCTCAAGTTTTTGCAGGAAACACGGCGTCCGGAGAGAGCTCACTTATGCCCATACTCCACAGCAAAATAGCATTGCGGAGAGGAAGATCCATCATCTGACAGAAACCTGCAAATGCTGGCTTCATGCCAAGAGTATCCCAAAGTCCTTTTGGGCGGAGGGAATGTCTTGTGCAGCTTACGTCATCAACAGGATGCCTCAAAGTCCTATCAACATGAAGACCCCTCACGAACTGATGTTCAAGGAAAAGCCGAGTGTTTCACACCTTTGGGTGTTCGGGTCAACCTGTTATGTGCATATTCCTGATGCTCTTCGGACAAAGCTAGATGCGAAAGCAAGGAAGCTAGTCTTTGTTGGGTATGATGAGCGGAAGAAAGGATGGAGATGCATGGATCCTGAGACACGGAGATCAGTGGTATCTCGGGATGTGGTGTTCGATGAGGTGACTTCCTACAAGGGGAGTTCAGGAGTTGAACTACCGGAGAGCAGGGTTGATGAAGCAGGGAAGGCTGCAGGAAATCTTCAAGTGGAGTTGCCTGTTTCACCAGGAGCTCCAGCTGTGTCAAGCTCTGAGATGGAGGCTTTAGGTTCTGGAAGCAGGGGGAGTGATGCTCCAAGTTCATCTAGAAGAGGAGCTAGCACAGAAGAAGCAGCTGAGGAGGTGGTTAGTCAGGAGCAACCTCTTAGGAGGTCGAAGAGGACTATCAAGCCACCAGATCGATACACAGGAGGAAAGATGGTGAGCTTCGTCTAATGTTTCTTTGCTGGTCTCTTAGATGAGAGGGATCCGTCGAGCTTTGAGAAAGCCAAAGGCGTGAAGCAGTGGGATATTGCTATGCAAGAGGAGATGGATGCTCTCAAGAAGAATTAGACTTGGTCTCTAGTGCCCAGGCCCAAGGGCATTACCCCTGTGACATGCAAATGGGTTTATAAGCTCAAGAAGAAAGCTGATGGCACGATCGAGCGATACAAGGCTCGCCTTGTAGCTCGCGGGTTCTCAAAGCAGTATGGTGAAGATTATGATGAGACGTTTAGTCCAGTGGCAAAGATGACTTCGGTCCGATTTGTTATTGCTTTGGCGGCATCTTGTGGATGGGAGATTTGGCAGCTCGATGTGAAGAATGCTTTCTTATACGGAGAGATTGACAAAGATATCTTCATGATCCAGCCGTCGGGTTTCATCTCGGAGGATCATCCGGACTACGTCTGCAAACTGAAGAAGGCCCTATATGGGTTGAAGCAAGCGCCTCGGGCGTGGTATGGGAAGATCGCGGAGTATCTTCTATTCTGCGGGTTCTTTGCTTCAGACTCTGATTCTAGCTTGTTCTTCAAGAAGGAGGGGGTGCTTCGGGTTATTGTTCTGCTATATGTGGATGACATGATTGTCACCGGGAACTCGAAGGAGGCGGTAGCAAGGCTGAGAGCTGAGCTTGCTATCTAGTTCGAGATGAAGGATCTAGGTGAGCTTCACCATTTCCTTGGACTCGAGTTTCAGAGGCAGGAGAGCGGAGTGCTCGTTTTTCAGGCTGGATATGCGGAGCGGATCGTTCAACGATTTGGCATGGAAGAAGGGAAGAGCAGCTCTATACCTTTGGAACAACATCATAAACTTCGGAAGGATGAGGGAAGAGTTCTATCTGATCCGTTGGTGTTCCGAGCTCTGGTTGGGAGCTTGATCTACTTGACCATCACGAGGCCAGATATCGCTTATGCAGTTGGCAAAGTGAGTCGGTACATGGCGGAGCCACGGAAGCCTCATCTTCTAGCGGCGAAAGGAATTTTGAAGTATGAGAAGTCGACCTCTGATTTGGGTCTCCTATATAGGAGAGGGTCAATCTTGGAGTTGCATGGATACATGGATGCTGACTACGGGGGAGACGTGGATGTTCAGAGATCAACGTCTGGTTTTGTCTTTATGACGGGCCCCACAGCTATTTATTGGTGCAGCAAAAAGCAGGACTCGGTGTCCGTATCTACTACAGAAGCGGAATACAAGGCTTCAGCCTTGGCAGCTCAGGAAGCCGTTTGGCTCAGGAGGTTGGTGGAGGACGTTCATGAGGAGGTTTGAGGTCCCACTATGCTTCGCGGGGACAATGAGAGTGCTCTCAAGCTGGTTAATAATCCAATTTTGCCACGCGAGGACCAAGCATATTGAGATTGAGCACCATTTCATTCGTGAAAAGGTGTTGGGAGGATCTCTTATGGTCGAGCATGTTCGGAGTGCAGACAATGTTGCAGACATCTTCACAAAGCCACTGGCGAAGGGACCGTTTTCTCAGTTGCAAAATTTACTCGGTCTAGTTTCCACTTCCCACTTCAAGGGGAGTGTTGAAATTATTGAAGTGAAGTGGAGGTGACCGGGCGGTCTGATTTTGGGTGACCGCAGAGACCGCGCGGTCTGTATTAGTGATCTTCCTGTCTGGCTCTGTCGGTCTGTTCTGGCGGTCTGCTGATTGGCCGGTCTGTTCTTGATTGCAGCGGTCTGTTCCCGAGTTGTTCTGCTTGGTTGGCTTGTCTTCTTTGTTGGAAGACCGGGCGGTCTGGTCTTATGTAACCGCCTGACCGGGCGGCTTGTGCTGGCGATCTGGCGACTTGTCTGAAGTCGGCCAGATGGTTCGTGGTTTGCTCCTGGTGGTCTAAGGAAGGAGCGTTCTTGTGTCCGCGCGGCTTGTGCGCGGTCTCGTGTTCGCGCGACTTGTGCGCGGTCTGCCTGCTGATCTGCGGTCTTGGACGGAAGGCTGCCCAAGTGGTGTGATCGTGCGGTCTGCCTTGTGAGACCGTTGGCGATCTGATGGGTGGTGATTGTATCTCTCCTGTGCGGTGACGACATCCGTCTACCCGCCTATAAATAGGAGTGCATGGCCCGTCATTCTTAACGAGAACTGTAAGAACTGAGCCTGGGTTAATTCATGCGGTCTCAACTTTGAGGTCGGGCAGTCTCGGAAGCGAGTTGACTGTTTGTTGTGTTCGTAGGTTTGCGGTCAGCAGGTTGCGGTCTCCTTCCTTGGTGATTCCCAGCAGCTTGAATAAACAGTTCGGCAGGGGCTTGTCTACGAACTGGTTTATGTTTGTTCTTGTGCTGTTCATAGCGAGCTCAGCGATCAGGCGACCTTCAGCGGTTAGGTGATTTGAGTTGCGGTCTGGCGACAGCTTCAGTTCTTCGTTCAATAAAGCTCCAGTTTGTGCGGTCTGAGGTGGTGGTCTTGCAGTGCAGGCGGTCTGTCTGTTTTCTGTTTGCGCGGTCTCAGGTCAAGCCGGGCGATCTCTGGAGTCGAGCGGTCTGTGCGGTCTCTGCTTTTCAAGCCGCCAGTTTTGCTTTTTGGTGTTTTGTTCTTCTCTCCTCCGTGATTCTTATGAATCATGTCTCGCCATGTATACCTCGCAATGTAAATGAAGTTTGTGATTCAATAAAGTTTCTTGTGTTGCTGTGTGGCATTGTGGTTATTTGGCTATAACTCAGTTGATGCAACTCCTGCTTACTCCTAAACGATTGAAATCAAAAATTTAAACAAGGTTCAGTTGCAAGAACTGCTAGAGCAAGGCTATGCATGTCCAAGTTCATCCCCTTGAAGTGCACCAGTCCTCTTTGTGAAAAAGAAGGACAGGAGCTTGCGTCTATGCATCGATTATCGAGAGTTGAATAAGCTGACAGAGAAGAACCGTTATCCAATTCCGAGAATCGAAGACTTGTTCGACCAACTAGTTGGGTCGACGGTGTATTCTAAGGTAGACTTGAGGTCTGGCTATTATCAACTGAGAATAAGGGAGTGTGATATTCCAAAGACGATGTTCAGTACCCATTTTGGGCATTACGAATTCATGGTTATGCCATTTGGTCTCTCCAATGCATCGTCAATATTCATGGACTTGATGAATAGATCGTTCTGAGAGTACTTGGACCGATTTGTGATCATTTTCATTTGCGACATATTGGTATACACTCTGTCCGAAGAGGAACACAATGAGCATCTGCACGCAGTTTTGAGCACCTTAAGGAGGAGTCAACTATATGCCAAGTTCTCAGAATGCGAGTTTTGGATATCATCAGTAACATTCCTTGGTCATGTGGCTAGTGATGAAGGAATCGTAGTCGATCCGTTGAAGAAAGTGGCAATCAGAGAGTGGCCTGTACTAAAAAATGTGGCGGAAGTCTGAAGTTTCTTAGGACTTGTTGGCTACTATAGGCGCTTCATGGAGAACAACTCGAGGATTGCACTTCCTCTCACTAAATTGACTAGGAAAGATCAGAAGTTCATTTGGTCGCCTGAGTGCGCACGAGCTTTTGAGGAGCTGAAGAGCCGTCTGACGACACCCATTTTACGCTCGCCATATGGAACAGAAGGCTACAAAATATATAACGACGCCTCGGGGAGTGGCTTGGGTTGCTTCCTAGTGTAATTCAGAAAGTTGATTTCATATAGCTCCCGATAATTGAAGGTACATGAGAGGAACTACCCGGTCCATGACTTGGAGCTAGCGGCCATGGTATCCACTCTTAAGTTATGGAGGCATTACATATACGGCGTGAAGATCGACATCTTTACGGACCACAAAAGCCTCAAGTACCTGTTGGATCAAAAGGAGTTGAATATGCGACAGAGGAGGTGGATGGAGTTCCTTGGGGACTACACCTTCGACATTCATTACACTCTCGGGAAGGGAAACGTAGTTGCAGACATGTTGAGTTGTCGGGATCCCCGCAAGCAATTTGGATTTTGATGCATGATGAGCGTCTAATCCGTGATCTAGAATCCATGTGGAGCAATTGTGTCGATAGGAGAGCGTCTACTTCAGTATGCTTGAACTGGACAAAGGTTCAATATGACCTTGCCGACTGAGTTCGACAAGCTTTGAAGCTAGATGAAAGCATGAAGCGTTATAAAACGGAGACTGTGGATGGATCTAACGCTGAATTCTCTTTCGATGATGGTCTTTTGTGGAAAAATGCTAGATTGTGCGTCCCAAAAGTGGCCAATTTACGGGAAGATTTGATGTACAAGGCTCACTTTACCAAGTACTCAATTCACCCGGGGAGCACAAAGATATATATGGACATAAAGAAACCCTTCTGGTGGCCAGTAATGAAGAAAGACATTGCTCTCTACGTGGCAAAGTGTCGTACTTGCGCCTTGGTAAAGGATAAATGTCAAAGACTTGGTGGGTTTCTAAAGTCTTTGCCGATTTCGAAATGGAAGTTCGACGATATTTCAATGGATTTTGTGCATGGATTGCCGAGATCGCAGCATGAGAACGACGCCATTTGGGTGATCGTTGAACATTTAACAAAAGTATCACACCTTATTCCAAACCGGAAGGACGATTCCGTAGAAAAGCTCGCAAAGCTATACGTTGATAATATTGTACGATTGCACGGAGTTCCCCGTAACATCGTGAGTGATTGAGATGGGCATATCGCATCTAATGACTGGAAGCTGATTCACCAACTATAGGGTACCAAGCTAATGTTTAGCATGACCTTCCACCCTCAAATGGATGAACAGACCGAGAGGACCAATAGGATGATGGAAGACATGCTCCGGATGTGTGCCTTGGATTTTGGAAAGAGATGGGAGGACCATCTCTATATGATTGAGTTTGCCTACAACAATAACTACCAGGCAAGTATTAAAATGGCTCCCCTCCAAGCCCTGTAACGGCCCGACGCCAACACCACCTCATGGCCCAAACCTTCAGACCCTTTACTGGGCCGGCGCCAGCACCTATCAAGTGGGCCGCCATTCCGGAACCGTTGACAAGGGCTGCAGCCCGGTGCCACCCCAACCCATAACTGAGCCTGTTTCTCAGCTACAGTAGGTTGTTGATGGCGGCTATCGATCCCCTGCCACCATTGATAAGGCACCTTCAGCAGTCCTGATCACCAACTGAGCTAAAGGTGCCTTATCAAGGGTGGAGGGGGATCGATACCCGCCATCAACAACCTACAGTAGCTGAGAAATAGGCTCACTGATGGGTTGGGATGGAACCAGGCTGCAGCCTTGTCAACGGTTCTGGAAGGACAGCCCACTCGATAGGTGCTGGCGCCAGCCCAGTAATGGGGCCGGAGGTGCAGACCACGAGGTGGTGTCTGGCGCTAGCCCGGGTTCGTGCACACAACCCCATGTCGCGACGGTTTCATAACCGCTTCTACACGAACGCTACCATAGGCGCTAAGAGATACCGCAGGAGCTATCTCCAAGTTTTATAAAACGATGCCTTGTCTCTCGTTTTGAACATAGATTCCAGAGAGATTACTTGTGCCAAAATTCAAGTGTTGTTACTCTGCCGAAAGTTCATCTCCCACTCAAAGCCAAAGAAGATTTCTGGAGAAGGAAGCCGTCACACTGCATCCAAAGAACGATCACTTCAACCTCGCTTATTCTACAATGATCCTTCATCCTCATCTTCAGAAATCTTATTGAGGGAGTTTTTGTTATTTACTTTATTTTATTATTGTGATTTTTTGTAGTAAAATCACCTTGTGTTGGCGACTAGGTCCTTGCGCGGCTTAGGGGGTAATTTGCCACGTGAGTTTGCGACTAGGTCTAGGAGATTAGATCAAAGGGGTGCTCGAGGCCATATCTGGGGTTAGGATTGGCTAGAGCGGCTTGAGGCCATATCTAGGGAAGGATAGGCTAAAGCCAACCAGTTTGTGGGGATACAAGTCGGTATAGAAAAGAAAAAGATATTTACATTTGTACGCCTCCGATTTCTAGCGATATAGAAATCAAATTTATGTAAACACTTTTTTATATAATAAAATCATGTCTCTATTTGTGTTTACTTGATTTCTTTCATTTGGCATAAATTTTATTATTGCAAATTACTTTTTGATAAATTGTTATTTTGCTCTCATTTATTCCTAAACAATTTAGTAATTTCCTTAAAATTATAAAAATATTTTTTATTCCCTTATTCACCCCCCTCTAAGGGAGCCTATCGATCCAATAGTATGGTCACTGGAAGAATGGAAGTTACTATAGGAAGGAAAACACTCCTTGCTATAGTGGAAGAAATGGCATGGGAATGAGTGATATAAAAGCTCCCCATGAAGAAATTCAAATGGCCCATTCTGGACCATTTGTCTTTGGTACTTCTGCCCCTTCATTCAAGAATAAGGAAGCAGGCTTTTCCAAATCCCTCCCAGCAAAACACTTGGATGCTGTCAAGCCTATAGTCAAGTCTAACACCTCAGTGTCTGATGCCATCATATCTTGCCTAGCTGCCAAGGCAAGACAAGCTGATGTCATTTAGACAAAGACTGCTAAGACAGACCATAGACAATCATTTAGCCAGATTATTGCTGACAGGGATAGGAAGAATGCTGCTGTCTTTTCTCTTGAACATAAGCATATTAATGCTCCTTCCACATCCATGAATGTTCAGAAGAGAAGATACAACATTCATGAATGTTGGTATTGTGGTAAGGTGAGACACTTTGCCATAGATTTCCCATTGTGCCTAATGCAAAGAAGAGCTTTCCTGCAAAGGCTGCAGCAGGTGTAAGTAAGTCTTTTCATGCTAACAAAGGCCTATGACCCAAAATCAATTGGGCTCCTAAGGGAAAATGAATTACTTTTTGCAGGATAGTTCAAGTACCAGCCTAGGGAAAATATGATACTTAGACAGTGGGTGCTCAAGGCACATGACAGGTACCAAAAGTCTTCTGCATGAGTACACTCTGTGAAGAATGGACCTAAATTCATCTTTGGTGGATCTAAAAAAGGAATGACCAGAGGTTATTGTATGATCTCCAATGGCATAGTCTCAATCACAAGGGTGGCTTAAGTTGAAGGGTTGCAACACAACCTTGTAAGCATAAGTCAACTATATGACTTAGGCTATGTCATTGAATTCCACAATGATAAGTGCTTGATCAAAAAGTCAAAAGACTTAGAGATCATTCTCTCAGGCACTAGGAGTGGGAATGTTTATTGTTTAGATTTTATATGCAATACTTCTCTATCTCTTGTATGTCTTGTGGCTAATAAAAGTGAGTCTCTTTGTGTTCAATGGCACAAGAGACTTGCCCACATTAACTACAATACAATGTATAGACTATTTTCTAAAAACCTTGTTAGGAATAGTCCTAATTTAAAATGTATTAAAAGTGGTCCCTGTCATGCATGCCAAATGGATAAGCAAACAAGGTCCACCTTTAAAAGCATTGGCTCCAATGACACTGAAAGATGTCATTATCTATTGCACATGGACTTGTTTGGTCCTTTGTCAATTCAGAGCCTAGGCAGGAAGTTGTATACTTTGGTAATTATTGATGATCACTCAAAATATACATGGGTATTCTTCCTTAAGAAGAAATCTGATACTTTAGATATCTTCATAAACCAAATCAAGGCAATCCAGAATGAACTATAATATACGTTGGTCAAGACTAGAACTGACCATACTACAGAATTTCAATCTGGGGCAATGATAAGGTTTTGTCAAGAATTTGGTATCACCCAAGAATTGTTGTATTGGTAGGCGCCCTTAGAGGGGGGGGGGGGGGGGGTGAATACAGGATTTAAAACTTTTATGTTGTTTTGAAATACTTGAAATATTAGGAGATCGAAATAATGCAAAACAAAGACAAATTATGTAAAATAAAATAGAAACATGATTTTATTAATATGAAATGTAGTGTTATAAAATTTGACTTCTTATAATGCTAGAAATCGAAGGCGAATAGTAACAGTCTTTTTCATTTTCTATCCTGACTCGTATCCCCACAAACCGGTTGCTTTAGCCTATCTTTCCTGGATACGGCCACAAGCCGCTCTAGCTAATCCTCCCTTGGACACAGCCTCGAGAACCCCTAGATCTACACCCTAGACCTAGTCACCAACACGAGGCGAATGTCTGCCCTAAGTCCTGCCCAGACCTAGTCGCCAACATGAGGCAAATTTACTACACCATTTAAAAGAGATGAAACAAATAACAACAATAAAAAAACTCCCTATATGGATCTCTTGGAGAAGTAGACGAAGACCCGCAGAGTATGATCACAGTGGATGCGGTCTTTCGTTGTAACGATGAAGCATATTAAAATCTTCTCCAATGATATCCTTAAGCCTTCATGGATTTATGGGAGTCTCTCTCTAAATCTTCCTCTATATGTTGTGGCACAAAGCTCTAGAATTTAGGATCATAAGAGGATGAAGAAGACGGATCCAAGGGGTCCTTTTTATAGCATTGGAGCTAGCGCCTGCGCTACCGCCAGCGTTATCCCGATTTAGGAAATATTCTCCGCGTGAGAATCTTTCATTTTAAGAAAGCCGGTCATCTTCCTCTTGTGCTTTGCGCTACCGCCTGCGCTACCTGATACCACCTACGCTAGATGCTACCGCCTGCATTAGATGATATTGCCTGACGCTAGCACCTTCTATAATTTCTTTCGGAAATTTCTCTAATTAGAGCTAGCGCCTGCGCTAGGTGCTACCACCGGCGCTAGTGGACATGTTGAAATTCTAGCTTCAAACTTGGGGGCAACCTTCATATATTTTCCTTGAGTCATATGGCTTTGTTTCCTGCACACTTAAACACGCAACATCAAATACACATAGTATTTGTTATTCTCAAACCTAGGAGATGCGAAAGACCATGTTCCAACAAACTCCCACTTTTGATAATAACAAATCCATTAAAGATAAATCAGAGCATTAATATATAAGCATGATGAAACCTACTTATGTGTGTGTGTGAGAGAGATGACTTAGGATAATTATCGATTTTAGTATTTAGAATTGCTCCCCCTAAATACATGCTCCCCCTATGTGAATGCTCCCCTAATATGAAAGCTATCATCTTAATCATTAGTCATGTTTGTTTTCTCATTTGATAGCGATTATTATTTATCATGTTAGTTCTCCCCCCTTTTGTTATTAGCAAAAGTGGGTAAAGAAGCAAGAGACATAAAAAGAGAATTTTTGATAAAAAGATATGGCATGATCGAGCTTTTTAGAGGAAATGAAATGATAAGGAGTTTTAAGCAGAATAAGGTAATGATTTCCAAGTAATCAATCTACCCAGACAATATGTCTACACCCTAGCCCCGTACTAAGTAACAGATGGTCATAAGGAGTTGCATACATGTTGTAGGTTGGGGTGTTAGTCCCATATGCAAACACTAGAAAATACTCAACCTATCACTCTTTCCCTCCAGTGCCTCGCAAGGCCCCACTAGAACCCTCCCCGGTTAAGGACAAGACATGACTTAGAGGTTATGTTATCTAATGTCTACAACCCTATGCCCCGGCTATGGTGAGATATGTAATCATGAGATAATAATCATTGGAAACATTAAGCATTTAAATTTAATGATAAGTTCATAGCCTATGGGTTTATATTTTTATTTGGATTTAAAAAAAACTCACATAGCTATTTGAAATCCATTAATGAATCATAGTTTTTAGCATAAAAATGATATTCGTGTCAGAACAACCAATATAAATTCTACCAAGCAAGTCTACCACTTGTTGAAAAAGGAATTTTGAGATTTAAGACTTTGATATAAGCATGAAAGCGCAAGGTAAAAAAAGTATATGGTAATGATGAGGAAGACTTATCGAAATACAAGAAACATCTTTTTGTAATCATGATAATTCATAAGAAAAAATATAAGTTTAAGTTCCAAAAACAATGTTTTTATAATTTATTATTTATTTAAAATTTTGACAATAAAGTAACCAAGCATAAAAAAATATCACAAAGAGACTACTATAATGTTATTTCAATTCACAAATTCAAGACACACCAAACATTGTAAAGAGCATGCTAGGTTATCTAGTGCATTTTAAATATAAAGAGAGTATAGAATTAGCAATTAGGGTCCAATTCTTATGAGAAGAAGTGTTATGGAAGATAATGATGTGCACATAAGTGTATTTTGAATAGAGTGAACAAATGATTTAATCAAAAATACAAGACATATGTAGAGTAAAGTGCACAATAAAACACAAATAATTTTACTTCCACACACTTCAATGCACATAGAAAAGAATAAGTGGTGTAAAGAAGAAGTTTATGGTTTGCACAAGACACTTTACTATTCTTTCCATGGTGCTCAACTCGCAATGCTCATTAAGACTTATTAGGAGGTTCAAGTAGTGCTTGGTGGAGTTATCTTCATAAATTTATTTCATGATTTTTTTCTATTTTGTACAAAGTTCTCTGAATACACTTGTTTTGCAAACCAATGAAATTTTAAAAGCACAACCACTTTTCTTAAATATTAAGAGTGCAAATAAAGGTGGTGTAGGTAAGATACTTGTGCAAAGTTAAGTCATTGTATAATTACAATACACAAGCAAGTAGTCTTAGATTAAAAGCACATGTAAACTTTGCCAAAATAAGTGAGTGAATAAAAATCATTATCAACCATAAAACATTTACTCATACTTAGTGGCATGCTAAGCTTGGTTCTACACAAGTTTTTACACTACAATTGGTGCACATATGAGTAGATATATCAAAGCATGATAAAAATAATGTTCAAAGTAGTTTGAAAAGGATGAATTGCAACATTATAGAAGGCCTAAATGATGGATTAAATCATGCTTGATTTTCACAATAAAGTCCATACCGTATTTTTGATATTTTGAAAACTAATTTTGATTTAAAGTTTGGACTCTTAAAATTGTTCTTGGACTTCCCGAGGTCTACCCTGTGAAGGGTTTGCACCAGTACTAGGAGATGTGATGGGGTGACTAGATAGTGCAAATTACATGAAATGTTAGCGATTTCTAAGGCTTATATTTAAAGTTTGATTTCAAGTTTCGCAAGATACATGTAAATAGAAAAGTTGAGTTCAGAGAATAATTTTTGATAATTTTAATGTTTTATATTTTTGTATTGAATTTTTGCATATAGAAATAGAAATCAAACAAATAAACACAGAAAGGAAGAGAATAAAAATATTTTTTTGTAATTTGGCTTTTGTAAATTTTTATTTTAATTTTTCAAAAATCAATTGAAGGCAGAAATGCAAAAATAAGCAGTACATATAAAATAACATATTTTGTGATTTTTTTAAACTTTTAAAAATACAGAACATCAGACACTCGAGCTAGCGCCGACGCTAGCGCTAGCGCGACAAATAGTACACTATTTTTCAAGATTTTGGAAATTCTTATTGTTAATCTTGATTAAGTGTCCCAAGAGTAGTTTCATGCAGAAATTTCAGATGTTTGGGGATGTCTAGATAGTGCAAATTACATGAAATGTTAGCGATTTCTTATACGACTTGACAACGCATGATATATATTTTCATATATCTTCATTTTGATTTTTCTAAGGCTTATATTTATTAATATAATGTAAGTTGAAAATGATAGGAAATGTAAGCACAAAATATCATGTTCGAATAAGCCAAATAAGCATGATTTAAATGATTAGTATGAAATGATGTTTATGCAAAGAATAACATAGATATGACCTAGATAAGAATACCCAGTCTGTATATCTTGGTAAACATATAAAACCTAACATAGATACTGATATTCTTTAGTGACAATGTTAGTATGATAAGTTTGAGTTTAAAGATATGCCAAAGTATGATAGTGTTTCAATTTATAGACCTAGAATGAAGTGATGATTCTATTTGATTTGATCTTAATGATATCAAGATGATTCTAAGGTCTAAACTTGAAATAAATCACAATACACACACATAATACACCAACCATGGTATGCAATTATAATATCAATTGTCATCATATAATTCAAATAAATGTGACAGAAATAGTTGTTTTTAGAAGACTTTTGATATGACTTATGATATATGATTTTAGAGAATTTTAGCAAAGGACATCAATAGATCATGGTGGTGCATGTGAATTTAATATTCATTATGATGGTAAATTCTTTCAATACATTTTAGTGATTTTCTTTTTAATTGTTAATTTTGAATATATATGTGATTTTTGATAGGTGAACAATAGTGATGGTTTAGATCATGTTTGACATCAAGGAGTGAACACAATACAATTTTTGTTTTGAAAAGGAAAAAGAACATATTGAAAATGGAACTTTCTTTTAGATCATGTTATTTCTCTAATTTTGTTGATGAAGGCTAAAGTGCTTAATAGCCTAATAACTTGATTTAATTAAAATATCTTATAGCAAATTTATAGTTCAATTTATATGAATATTATATGATATATAAGCAATGATTTTAATAATAGAAGATTGGTCATTTATAAATGAAAGAAAATTGACTTTTACTTTTTGATTTGTAAACTTCATTTAGGCTTTAAAAGTCATATTTCAAATATTCTATTAGGTGACCATGGCATGATGGCTTAAGCAAAAAAAAGGAACATTGGGCATATCATGAAGTAGAGTATTTTTTAATTCATTTTGATTTATTTCTACTTCATACAAATGAATGATACTAGTAGATAAGAGATTTAGGTATCCAAAGTTGCCCATGTGAGATGGTTCCTTTGGGTACCCAAATATAACGTGTTGGCTTGTGAGGAGATAATGATGAATGGGTCCTTTCATGCGAAGTTAATATTTCACTTTTAGCTTTGGGCCTCCATTCAAACCTTGGTTTAATGTTATTCTTATGCATCAAATTTCCATTATGATTATCTTTATTTTGAAGATTATAATTGTCATGATTATTGAAAGCACTATTCATAGGAAATTAGTGTAATTCTAATTTTAAGTTGGGAGAAGCATGATTTTGTAAATAATGATGATTTGATTTTGATTTACAAAAACTTTGTGTCTCTTACTCCCATTATTGGGCTTGGTCAAGATATTCATATTTATATTCAACTTGCTTTTAGATAATGCTTGATATTGTGAATTTGTGTGTCGAGAATTTTTATTCATAATTTTCATAAGCAAGTTGATTTTTGATTTCAATTCATCATTTTTATCATAAGATTATGCCTCGCTTTATTATAAGCAATTGTGCTATTTTTAAGAGTGGAAACAATAGAGTCAATATGAGTTTGATAGTTATTTCTAAATTCTTCAAATGTTTCATCCATCTCTTTAATTTCAATTTTATAACTTGTACACATAACACAATCACTTTTCAAAGTTGAATTTTCAAATGACAATTTTTCATTATGTTCTTTTACAAAAAGAGGTTCCTTTTCTAGTTCCTTGTATTTTTCTTTTAAATCATTAAATTCTATATAGGGTGTAATATTTTCAATTAAAGAGAATTGGGTAGAACTAGATAAATTAGAATTTGATTCTGCATTAATTTTTGCTTTTAAACCTTTATTTTCTAAGCGCAATTTGCAATTAGCTTTTTTCAATTTCTTAATTTTGCATTTAGCACTTTGTAGCATATGTAATGCGTAAATGGAATGTACAACCCTGATATTCGCCAGGCAAGGCGGGGCGTTTCGAGAGGTCAACATTGTGAAGAAAGTAATAAGGGGGACAAGCCAGATAAGTTCTCGCAAGGGTCGGGCGGGCGAGACAATCCCTCGCCGACTGTTCGCTGGTAGGCAGGTGAGACGGGTACTCGCCCTGCATACGCGAGAATGGTTGGAGGTCCAACCACTCGCGAGCCGCTTACAGCAGTTTTCTGGGTTCGACGAAAGGCGTTCGACGGAATCGAGCACGCTCGACGAAATGTATTCTGCGTTCGGCGAACTCACTTCTCAGTTCGACGAACGTCAAGTTTCAACCAGATAAGTTTATCTCGGCAGTTGGGCTGGGAGGGCCTATTGTCTCGGCAGCTCAGTCCCATCCCAGCGGATCCGCTGGGATAGGCAGTCATCTCGGAGGGACAAGGGCGAGCTCGCAGGAAGGCGCGCGAGGCCAGGTCTCAGTGGATATCGCCAGAAGGGTCCAGAGCGAGGTCTTAACGGCATGCTCGCCAGGGGGGATGTCGCGGGAGAGATCCGCGAGAAGGCAGCGGGAGCTCTCACGAGTAATGTTCTCACAGACCCCTTGCCCGTAGGCTGATAGGGAAGGATTACCTTTTTACCCCCGGTGGTTTGCCATTAGCATCTTTAAACAGCGGAGTTTGGCTGTTAGCAGAAAAATTTTGGGGTGCGTATAATAAAATCAAGAGGCAGAATCCTGCTATTTGCAGGCCAGCTCAGAAAATCTATAAATAAGACCCAAAGGGCACCTTTGGAGAGGACCTCTCTTTTTGGAGCTTCTCTCTCCTCAGGCTTTCCTTGGTTAGCATCTTCAGAGCTCTCCAAGGTGCCTGCGCTTCAGCATTGGCTTGGGAGGGGAAGCACTCTAAAGATCTTCCGGGTGTGTGGTGGGTCCTCCTTGCTGAGTCTAAGGTCTGTGTCTAGTTTCGAGGCTTCAGTCTGTCCCTTCAAGGGATTTGTAAGTATCAGCTGCCCCCAACTAGTTGGGGGCCCCGAACTCAACAGAGACCATTTACTGGTTTCAACATTTTTGGTGCGGTGAGCGTGGAGTGCAGCTGGTTCAAGAAAATCTCAAGGAGGAAACATGACAGGAGAGGATGAGCAGGATGCGAGACCTGGAGGGTCGCCACCCCCAGGAGCGCCAGCAATGGTGGAAATGCTGGTAGACCTTAGGCGAGATCTTCTTGGAGATTTTCAGAGCGTTCTCATCACGACACTCGGTGGTCTCGCGACCCCAGCTCCCCAGGTGGCTCCTCCACCTGGAGTTGGCGAGAATGCCCCAGCTCCGCAAGCCAGAAGGGAGGCGACAACTCAGGGTGCGGGGAGAGACCTCTCCGGGCGAGAACTCTTCCCCAGCCTGGAGAGAGCGAGCGAGGTCCCGACAAGGGTCATCCAAGCAGAAGGTGTCTCGGCCAGTGAGGCCCCGGTGAGTGGTCCTTTGGCGAGCCCGAGGTCGGCAGGAGCAGGGTCGCCAGGGGAGTTCGCAGGGAGAGTGGAGCAGGTTCATAGGGTGAGCGAGGGAAGCCCTTTTTGTGAGTTGGTGCTCTCGGCACCACTCCCCGAAGGATTCATGGAGTCGACCATGACGTTGTATACCGGCAAGGATAACCCCATTCAGCACTTGCAATGGTTCGAGGATATGGTCTCGATCAGACCTATGTCGGATGCCTTCAAGTGCCGACTCTTTGCTACCACCTTAAAGGAGAAGGCGAGGGACTGGTTTCACCAGCTGCCCTCGGGGTTGATTTATGCCTTCGAGGACTTGCGTCGGGGCTTTCTCTTGCGCTTCTCCACCTCGAAGAAAAGGAAGAAGGATCCCGAGAGTCGTTAGCTCATTATCTGGAGCGGTTCAGGGAGGAGGTTCTCCTCGTCCAGGAAGTGCCAGGGTACACCCTCCAGCTTGCCTTCACTTTGGGGCTACGGGAGGGTTTCTTCAAGATGGATCTCAAGAGGAGGGTTCCTCTGTCTTATGGGGAGTTGATGGAGAGAGCAGCGGGGGATATAGACGGTGAGGCAGCAAACCCTGAGTTCACGAAGAGGCTAGCACGGCTGAGCGAGTCAGAAGGCAAGCAGACAGAGCCGAGAAGGAGAGAAGAAGTGAGGGCCCCAGATGTACAACCCTTATTCTCCGAGGGTAGGACCCACTCAAGGCCACGTAGGCAGGTCAAAGTCAAAGAGGCAAGACAAATCAGCCAGCAGGAGCAAAAGAAGGTTGGCGAGTATTGGCTAAATACTCGCCAGAAGGGCGACTATGGTCGAAGATACGTACCGAGTATCCCGTATGTCGCCCCAAAGTGTCCAGCAACCACAGAAGACCTGAGCGAGTATCAGCCAGGCTTGTGCGAGCAGCAGCAGATACTCGCCAGATGGGCGACTATGGTCGAAGATGCTCGCCGAGTATCCCATATGTCGCCAGGTCAGGGCTGGGCTATAAACCCCCCCCCCCCCTACCCCTTGGTTGCCTATAAATAGGACCCCAGGGGTACTTGGATTGGCACCTGTACTTGAGCTTCTGGAACCCCATTTCCGAATTCTTGAGCCCGTCACCCCTGCTTGCTAGCCAAGTCGGTGCCTTCCTCGTACCTTGCTCGGCCATTCTTTGGTCTTGGAGGGGAAGTCTCTTCAGAGCTTCTGGGTACGTGGTGGGACCTCCCTGCCGCAGCACCTGGGGTCCTGTTTGTTGCTCTTCTAGCTTCTTCGTCGTTACCAGCCAAGCCATCTCGTCGGGCTGCTGGGCGAGTATCCTCCGGCTGCATTGGTCCGAATCTTGAGGTCAGGATTTTCCTGGCGTCAACACTTTGGTGCGGTGAGCGTGGATCGTAGTCGGAGAAGGAAAGTTCAGCAGGAAGCCGAGATGGTCGTAGGTGGCGACCATGAAGGGGTAGTCGGCAACTCGGCCGCGAGTGGCGAGTTCGTGATGCTAGCGGTTCTGGAAGCCTTCGCGCAGCGTATGGAGGGAGCCTTCGCGCAGCGCATGGAGGGGATCTTGCAAACAGCGCTTCAGACGCGCGCCGAGGTCACTGCGACCTCGCCGCATCGCCCAGTTCCATCCGAGGGAGGGAGTCCCCCCCCCCCGGCGAGCAGGAAAGGAGCACATGGAGGACGAAACCGAGCGACCAAGGAGGTCGCAATTCTACCAGCCAACCTCGCAAGGTATTCGCTTCCGCGAGCCGTGCGAGCAGGGGAGATACCCGGATACTCGCCCATATGGCGAGTATGGAGGTGATACTCGCCAGGTTGAGGATCGTCGCCGGGCAGGAGGGAGGAGCCCCTTCTGCGAGGAGATTCTCGCCGCGCCAGTGCCAGAGGGGTTCAGGGACCCTGCCTTGAACTACTATGCAGGGAAGGAGGACCCCGTCAGGCACATCCAATGGTTCGAGTATATAGTCTCTATCCGAACCATGTCGGACGCCTTCAAGTGCAGGTTGTTTGCCATTACCTTCCGCGCAAAGGCCTGAGACTGGTTCCATCAGTTGCCCGCAGACTCAATCTACTGCTTCGAAGACCTGTGTCGTGGGCTGACGACCCGGTTCGACACGGCACGGAAGCTAAAGAAGGAGGCAACGACCCTGTTCTACCTCGTGCAAGGGCCGGATGAGGCATTGGGACCTTACATCGAGCGCTTCCAGGAGGAGGTTCTGCAAATCCAGGAGGTGGATAGCAACATCCTGTTGCTGGCCCTGACATTCGGCATCAGTCAAGGCCTCTTCAAGTTGGAGCTCAGTGAGAACCCACCCTACTCCTACGACAACCTCATTCAAAGGGCCAATAAATTTGTCCGGGGAGAAGCCTCCAACCCCGACTTCTTGGCAAGGTTGGCGCGGGTGACCAGAGGCGATCATGGAGAGAGGGATGAGATCCCTGGAAAAAGGAAGAGGGAGGAGCCCCGAAGGGAGGAAAGGAAGTGGCCAGAGCGACAAGAGGAGAAGAAGAAGGAGGAGCTCAGAAAGAAAGAAACCGGGAGGATCGCGGAGAGAAGACCCATCGAGTCCCCTGAGCGTCAGGAGGAGGGAAGACGCTACCAGGTCCCCGTCAACCGGCCACCATGGAGGCCGGCTGGACGGCACCAGCGTCAGGACCAAAGGGGGAGATCCCCTGAAAGAAGGCCCTTTCGCCAGCCAGAGGGGCGTCAGGAGAGGAGGAGAAATGAAGCAATGGCGGTAGCCGGGCGAGGCCGCCGTCAAGGAAGGAAGAAGCCGAAGCCTAGGAGGCGTCAGGCAGAAGAAGTTCCTCTCTACTGCGACTTCCACCAGGTGGGGGGACATGCCATGGCTGCCTGCCCAGACTTTTGGGAAGCCCGGAGGAGGTTGGCAGCAGGAGAAGCTGGAGGAGAGCAGAGGAGGATGGAGGCCCCTGCCGAGCCGCAGGCAGGGCAGGCTGCAGTCGTTCGCAGGAGGAACGAGGATCGGATCGACCAGGGAGGTCGGGGCGACCTGGGCCAGGGAGGTCGAGTTGGAGTAATCCATGGGGGAGCAGGGCTGGAAGCTTCCCGCAAGGGAAGCCTCCATCAGATCTACCGCAGGAGTGTCGCCTCGACCTCACAAGCACCGCCCCCGATAGAGGAGATTACCTTTTCCGAGGAGGACATGCTAGGGAACGCGAATCCCTTCCATGATGCCCTCGTGATTCAAGCCGCGGTGGAGGACTTCACCGTTGATCGAATTCTGATCGACAACGGTAGCTCTGTAAACGTCATCTTCAAGGGGACGTTTGACGGACTGGGAGTCGAAGCTGCCAGAGTTCAAGCATCAGATGGTCCCCTCTTCGGCTTCTCCGGAGAGAAGAAGGAGGTGGAAGGAGGAGCAGATCTCCTGGTAACACTCGGTGGCACCTCCATCGGCTGTCGATTTGTTATCGTCGACGCCCCGAGCTGCTACAGGGCTATCTTTGGGAGGCCGCTTCTCAACGCCTTCAAAGCCGTCCCATCCTCCTACCATCAGTGCTTGAAGTACTGTAAAGGAGACGTCCAGGTGAGGATCAGGAGCGATCCAAGAGCCGCTAGGGAGTGCTATCTTAGCGCCGTCAGTACCATCAGCTGGATGGCTGACGCGGAAGAGTTCGGAAGAGTGCTGGAGAGCCCGGCCAGGCTGGAAGTGGCTGAAGAGGTCGAGGAGATCGAGGTACTCTCTGCAGCGGGAGTGCCGGGGCTGCTGAAGATTGGCGGGTCGCTGAAGACCGAAGAGAAGATCGAGATGGCGGCGTGTCTGCAAAAGAACGTCGACATCTTTGCTTGGAGCGCAGCCGAGATGCCAGGAGTCGACCCTGAGGTTGCGTGTCATCGCCTCAACCTGGATCCCGCTGTCCAGCCCGTCCGCCAGAAGAAAAGGAGAACCGCCACCATCCTCGCCAAGCCAATTAGGGAGGAGGTTAAAAAACTGCTAGATGCAGGGTTTGTGTCAGAGATCCAGTATCCAGGCTGGGTCTCCAATGTTGTAATGGTGGCAAAGGCGGGGGGAAGCTGGAGAATGTGTGTGGACTTTTCCTTAATAAATAAAAGCTGCCTGAAGGATTGTTATCCCTTGCCTCGAATCGACGCGCTGGTTGATTCGGCCGTCGGTTTTTCTATGATGAGTTTCCTTGATGCGTTTTCAGGATATCACCAGATCCGGATGCATCCCCCCGATTGCCGCGATGTCTCCTTCATCACCGATGATGGCTGCTACAACTTCAAGATGATGCCCTTCGGTTTGAAGAATGCAGGAGCTACCTATCAACGGATGATGGACCGTGTTTTCAAAGAGCAAAAGGGGAGGAACCTGGAAGTGTATGTGGACGATCTCTTGATCAAAAGCAAGAGTGTCCAGGAACACATAGCCGATCTGGTAGAGACCTTCGCGACGCTAAGAAGATTCAAAATGAGGCTCAATCCGACGAAGTGCGTCTTCGGAGCAGGCAGGGGAAAGTTCCTGGGACATCTCCTTACCTCGGAGGGAGTAGAGCCTAACCCCGACAAGGTTAAGGCGATCCTGGAGATGCCATCCCCAAAGACGATGAAGAAAGTCCAAAGGTTGACAGGAAGGCTAGCGGGTCTTATCCGCTTCCTCTCTAAAGCCAGAGAGAAATGCTCTCCATTCTTCAAGACACTCCGTAAAGCGAAAAGCTTCGAGTGGTCCGAAGGATGTGAGATGGCGTTCGGAAAGCTGAAGGAGCAGTTGACTCAGACACCTCTCCTCCAGAGCCCGGAGGAAGGCGAAGACCTGCTCGTCTACCTAGGAGTAGGAGCAGAGGCGGTGAGCTCCGTTTTGGTCCGAGAAGAAGGGAAGAGGCAGCTACCTATCTACTACGTCAGCCGGGTGCTAAAAAAGGCGGAGCTGAAGTACCCAATCCTGGAGAAGCTTGCCTTCGCCTTGGTGGTGTCGGCACGAAAGCTCCGGCCTTATTTTCAGGCTCACTCCATCAGAGTGGTGACTGATCATCCTCTCCGCAATGTCCTAGAGGGAGTGGAGCATTCAGGGAGGTTGGCGAAATGGTCGGTAGAACTCAGCGAGTTTGACATTTCCTTCTCTCCCCGAGTAGCGATCAAGGCCCAGGCAGTAGCAGACTTCTTGGCTGACTTCTCGGTGGAAGCGGAGCCAGGAGAAGAGGTGCTCAATCCCATTCCTTGGAAGTTGTTTGTTGATGGAGCTTCGGGCAAAAGCTCTGTGGGGGTGGGCATCGTGCTCGTCAGCCCACAGGGAACAAGGATCGAGCAAGCCGTCGAGATCCTCTTCCCCGTCACAAACAACCAGGCAGAGTATGAGGCCATAGTGGCAGGCTTACGCCTTGCCAAGGAGCTGGGGATCCGTGATGTCCGGGCTTTCACGGACTCAATGGTGGTCGCGTCGCAGATTCGAGGCGAGTTCGAGGTGCGCGACACCATCCTGCAGAAGTACCTGGTAAAAGTAAAAGGACTGATTGGAGGCTTCCAGTCTTTCTTCGTCGAACATGTGCCAAGAGAGGAGAACTCGGCAGCAGATGGCCTCGCCAAGTACGGGCCGAGGGCTGGAGGAACTATCACAGAGCTTTTCCACCCATCCATTAAAGAGGGAGAGATAATGGAGATCGAGCAACGCCCCTCGTGGATGGATCCCTTTGTAACCTTCCTGACCACCGGCCAGCTTCCGGCGAACGGAGGGGATCAGCGAGGATTTCGGTACAAAGCGGCATACTACCTCCTGCAAGATGGGGAGCTGTACCGCAAGACCATCTCGGGCCCCCTGGCCAGATGTGTTTCCGAAGACCAAGTACCCCGAGTGTTGGAAGAGATCCACTCGGGAGAGTGTGGAAGTCATTCTGGGACTCGCACTTTGGAGCAGAGGATATTGCGGCATGGTTACTTCTGGCCTACTATCCGGAAGGATGCTGAGATCTTCTCGAAGAAGTGCCAGAAGTGCCAGCTCTTCGCCCCCCTTCAGTTGCAGCCGGCCCAGCAGCTCCGATCGATCATCTTCCCATGGCCGTTCGCCATCTGGGGGATGGACTTGATCGGCCCTTTCCCTCAAGCCAGTGGACAACGAAAGTTCGTTCTCGTCATGATCGACTACTTCTCCAAGTGGATCGAGGCCAAAGCCCTGGCCAAGACCACCTCTCAAGTCGTGAAGAACTTCATCTGGGGAGAGATCGTCTGCAGATTCGGGATCCCTCTCGCTATCATCACCGACAATGGTCCCCAGTTCGCCAGCTTAGAACTGGAAGACTTTTGTAGGCAGCTAGGAACCAACCTTCGGTTCGCCTCCGTACATCACCCAAGGAGCAATGGCCAAGTAGAGGCCGCCAACAAACTGATCATCAACCTACTGAAGAAGAAGGTGGAGAACCTGAGAGGTAACTGGGCGGACCAGCTCCCCTCGGTCCTGTGGGCTCTGAGGACCACTCCCAGCTCAGCCACAGGGGAAACGCCATTCAAACTCTCTCACGGGTCGGAAGCTCTCATTCCAGTAGAGTTCGAAGTCAGAAGCCCACGGGTGATAGCTGCGGAGGACGGAAGCGAAGAATGGCGACTAGAGAATGAAGAGGTTCAAAAGTTATCTCTCGACTACATCGAGGAACTCCGAGATTTAGCTTCAGCCAGGCAAGAGGAGATCAAGCGCCGGATGGCAAAACATTTTGACAAAAATGTTCGCCTCAAACAATTCCAAGCAGGTGATCTGGTCCTGAAAAAGGTGGACGCAGCAGGAAGGTCTGCGGCCGTCGGGAAGCTCAACCCGAACTGGGAAGGACCTTTCATCATCCAGGAAGCACTCCTAACAGGAGGATACCACTTGCAGAACCAGGAAGGCGAGCTGCTAGGGAGCACCTGGAGCGGCGATGACCTAAAAAGGTTTTATCCCTGAGGGGGAATGTGTGTACCCCATCCTTGTAAATTCATTTCTTTGAATAAAATCTGCATCTCCCTGAAACATGGGACGAGGCAGCTTCTTTCGCATCAACAAAGTTTTCATAATAAAGAAGTCAGGTGAAGTCAATCTCCACGCTAGGTTGGAAAATGAGCCTCCGACTTAACCCTCGTAAAAACTCAGAACGGATGATGGGACAGTGCCTCGGGTGTGCGTTCCCTTAAGACCAAGCCTCGGCAATGACGGCCGAGATCAGCTCCCCCCTTGCATGTTGGCCGCGGTTCCCACCGACTGCATTTCTCGTCCGACTGTAGAGATTACCAGGAAGAAGTCTGGACGCCGACCTTCCGATTCGGCGAAGGGATGGTCGATTTCACTAGCTCAGGGAACCCCTGAAAACAGGCGTCGTGTACCCTCGAGAGATAAAAAGCTCTCAGCAAAGCATTTCATTATTGTGTTAGATCATATGAGTTATTGTGCCTAAAGTGTACTTAACTCCCTGCTAAACTCGTTGAGCAACAGGAAGCAGGTCCGATCCACATCCAGCATCCAAGTAGGATGGAGGCCTCGGGATGATGTGTCCCCTCGGATTTCCCCGACTGCCACTCCCTGCTTGACGTCGTCCTACATCGACATTCGCCGCCGCAGGTTGGAAGACGAGCCTCCGACTTGACCCTTGTAAAAACTCAGAGCGGATGATGGGACAGTGCCTCGGATGTGCGTTCCCTTAAGACCAAGCCTCTGCAATGACGGTCGAGATCAGCTCCCCCCTTGCATGTTGGCCGCGGTTCCCACCGACTGCATTTCTCGTCCGGCTGTAGAAATTACTAGGGTAAAGTCTGGAAGCCGATACTCCAACTTGAGACGAGGAGGAGACCAACTCGACCGACCAAAAGACAAAGGCATCCAAGCATCCAAGTGATAGGATGAAGGCTCCTGGGTGTTGTGCCCCCGTGGGATCGACCCGGCGGCCTTTCCTTACTTGACGTCGGCCTTTGAAGGCAGCAAGCATCCAAGTTATAGGATGAAGGCCCTGGGAGTTGTGTCCCCGTGGGACCTGCCCGGCTACCATTCCTTACTTGGCGTCATTCTCCGTCGACATCAGGTTTTAGAGTAGGAGGGAGGTCTCGGGATGATATTCCCCCAGGGCTCCCCGACTGCTAAACCTTACTCCTTCCTTCCCTTGAAGAGCTCCTTAGATTCTTGCGTAAAAACCTAATAACACTCGTCACTAGGTACAGATCAAGGCCTCAAGCTGGAGTCTGCAGGTGCGAGTATGATGGTGCGAGTATCCATACTCGCCGAAATCCTAGGAGCCTAGCGAGCACTCAACCTCGCCTCGAACCTAGGAGCCTAAAGCAACATATAAGCAAGGAAGTAAAAGCACAGAAGGAAGGAATAGGCGAGTAAGAAACTTGTCAAAATTCCTTTTCATTTTTACAAAAAATCTGTACATGCTGCAGGTGGACAAAAGGGTCGCCGGGCGAGCAAAAAAGGAGCCCGGGCGACTAGGCGACATCCTCGCCATCAAATATCTACATCTGACTCGTCGCCATCATCGCCGTCATCGTCATCGTCATCATCATCATCATCAACCTCATCATCGTCGTCCTCGGCATCGCTAAGTCGCGGCGATGATGCTCGCATGGGGGAGGTGGACTCCTCGACGAGTATGGCCGGGATAAGGTCTCCCACCGTCAATCCCATAGCCTCCGGCTTCTAAAGATCATCTGCCTTCAGCTGATTTAGGATGACCTCTCCTGTTGCTCGCGCGATCTCCCGGCGAATATGGGGCATGTCGTCGCCATGCATCCTGACCTGCTTGACGAACCGATGAGGGCCCGACCCCGCCGGCTGTTGCTCGGCAGGCCGAGTTTCTAGCTCGGCGATGCGGATTTGGGCGGCTTCCAAGGCCGAGCGAGTATCCTCCAGCTCCTTCTCGGCCTGGGACAGTCTCTTCGCCGATTCCAGCTCGGCAGCCTATAGAAGACAAAAAGAAAGAAGGTAAAGCTTGACATCGTGTAAAGAGGCGAGTATTCCAGAAAGCGCGAAAGGTCGCAAAGACGAAGTACCTCGAACCCATTGATCCTCTCCGCCATGGCGATCATTTTCGGCCCCTGCACCTTGATCGCCTCCTCGTACATCAGCAGCCGCTTCGCTGTTGAATGTGCGAGCTCGGCCGTCCGCAGGATTGAGCGCGAGGTTTGATGAGCAAGATGCTCGGCAGAGGCCTCCTGCAGCAGCTCGGAGTCAGTACGACTATAGATCGCATGAAGCACATCGAAGGCCTCCCCCTTGTCCTCCCAGTCCTCGGACCAAACGGGGAGGTTCGAGCTCAGAGTCACCTCGTGAGCGCGATCAGACCAGGTCACCAATGGGCGACCAAAGTCGTCCTCGCCACGGGTGACCTCGTTGAAGAAAGGATGGCTGCTCGGCTCGCCAGCCTCCGAGGGATCCACCTTCTGTCCCAAATCCTTGTGGGCAGTCTCCTTCTTCCTTCTCTTGGGCTCGGGAACCTTGCCCTTTACTATTCGCCTCTTCGAAGTCCCGGCGACATCCAGATCGTCGCCTCCTGGCGACAAGTCGATTGGGGAGGAGTCCCCAACCTCGCGCGCCGAGGTTCTCGCACCCCCTTGGGCGACAGCGGTCGCCTTCGCCGCGAGAGGAAGAGCATCACGCGGGAGAGCCTGCACGCCTGTAAGAAGATCGAAGATTAGTCGCCAGAACGAAGCCCCAGGGCGAGTATGTCCGATGCTCGCGCGAAAGATACCTTCCCCTGGGCGAACTTCCGTGAGCTCGTCTACTCGCCTCCTCCAAAGTATCACGTCGAAGCGACGATTCCTGAAGCAGGCGAGCAGCTTCATCTGGTCCTCGGTGAGCCAGGGAACCGTGAAGACGTTCTCTGAAGGTTGAATGGGCGAGCTGGAGATGCCCGCGAAGTCGCCCTCAATGGCGACTATCCGCTCGACCCAGCGATGGTTCTTATTTAAAGTCCCCGCCAGTGTACAGACGTGACTGCACAAGAAGATGACGCCCTCGCCGGTCGCCATGATGGTGAATATTCGCCTAAAGACCGAAAGGTCGAAGACGATGCTCTGCTCCCGAAGGTAGCACAGGAACCCCATGATCATCGCCACTCCGTTGGGATTGATCTGGGCGGGCACTATCCCATAGAACACGAGTATCTTCCGAAACTCGGGCCATATGGGAAGTCGCAGGCCGACCTCGAAGTGTCGGATTGGGAAGATCATCGCCATCTGCGAGGAGGTGTTTAGTCGCTCAGACGGGCGAGGAAGCCTGGCGACATATCCTGGAGTCGCGAACTTGGAGTTGAACTCGTCCAAGTCTTTCTGATTCGTGATCGGCTTCTTGAACGAGCTCTCATCGAAGTTCTTCGCATAGTTAGCCCGCCTGATGGCCGCCTCGTCGATCATCTTGGGAAGAAAGGGAAGAGAGCGAGTATCGTAGAAGGGCGAGGATTGGAAGCCTGGAAGATGCTCGCTCAAGGAAGCTAGAGATCGCTAAAGGCGTATTTAAGACTCACCCACCCCCCCTATTTATACTAGTCGGTTAGTCTGGCTTGTCGAACACGACGCCGCGAGCACGACTAGGGGTGGCGAGTATCTAAGAAAAGTCGCCCAAAGTTCAGAGCGCGCCAACCGCCGACCTTCATCTAGCGAATACCTACATCACAGAAACATGAAGAAGCTCGCCAAAATATAGGCGACATTCAAACAGATATTCGGCAAAAAGGAGAGAAGAAAAAGCAAAACAAAAGAAGATCAAGTAAAACAAAGACAAGAGTGAAGGGCGAGTATTCGATTACTCGGCAAATCAACACTGCTTCAAATAAATCGTTCAAAAGATTCAAATAATGCTCGCGAGGAGCTACAAAGCTACATGGAAGATAAAGATGAAGAAGAGCAGCAGCTAGGGTTGCGCCTGGATGTTCGCCTGGGGATCCTGGATCTGAGGTTGTCGCCCGACCCATCCCAAGCCACGAGCTCGCCTGAAATGCTCGGAGGCCAGGGACATCGCGTCCTCACCTTGTCGCAGCTGGTCTTCGATCCTCGCCAGCCTCCCCACCGAGCCCATGCTCGCGCGCATCCCGACCAGCTCGTCATGATGCAGCTGTTGCCGATGCTCGATCCTCGCCACCCTGTGCTCCAAGTCGCTGACAGACTGGAGGCGAGCTTCAGTACCCGACAGGCGAGTATCATACTCCTCCAGCCGGGATACTCGCACCTCCAAGTCAGTTAGGCGGCGATGAGGGTCACTAGCCGCCAAGCGCTCAACCCGCGACTCCACCTCAGTCAAACGGCGATGAGGTTCGCAGATCGATAGCCGCTCTATCCTGGATTCCAAGTCCAAGATAGCGCGAGTAGCCTTTTCCTGGTACTCGCGAGGAGGGAGCCCAACGACATCGATCAGAGCTCCCACCGGAGTATGCGCGCGACCTGCGAAAAAAGGCAAAAAGGGCCAGAACTTCAGCAGAATTCAGAAAACAGTGGCGACTATCCGAAGGCAGCGATCAAATACCTGGCCGAGGACTACGAGATCGTCGGCGAGGAGGGCTGCGAGATCGTCGACGAGGAGAAGACCTTCCTCGGTGTGGGGAGGGAGAATGATAGGCGCCATCTCGGCGAGTAGAGTGGTTGCCGGAATAATCCCGGTTGGAGGGCAGGTCCCCTCGACCGCGACCATCTCCTGGTCGCCCTCCACCCCTTGGAGCGAAGAAGGCCGAAGACCCTCCAGTCCCGCCCCTGCGCGAGGACTCCCCCTGGTGGGAAGAGGGAGCAGTTGAGGTAGAAGGACGTTGATCGCCTGGAGGATTCACTGGCGGCGGGAGTCCAGGAGGAGGAGGCGGCAGCGCGATCACAGGCAGCTGTGTGTTGCTCGCCGGCTCTGGTCGCGAGTTAGGTGGAGGAGGAGGCGGAGGAGGAGCGATGTTCTCCAGAGGAGCCCCATGCTCGCTCATCGGCCTCTTCTCCACAGAGGAGCTGTGGAGAATCCTTACCGCGCGACCACTCCGAGACCCACCCTCAGGCGAGATCATCGGGGATGATCGCAGCGGTATTGCAGTCAAAGGCTCCTCCCGAGCCTCGGTATTCGGCGGATCTACAGATAGCAACAAAGACGTCAGAATGTCGCCGGAAGACAGCATAGATCGAAAAAGGGCGAGCAAGGAGCTCACCTCGGGCAGGGGGAGGGTCCGGTTGGGTTTGAGTTTGGATTTCATCCCTACTCGCCTCCGGGGCGACCTCTGCCGAGAGAGGAGCAGGGGGGAGAGCAGGCGAGAGCCCTTCGAGGCCCAAATCCTCCAGCAGCTGCTGACGCTGCTCACTCAGAGGATCGGCGACGTTCTCCTTAGTCGCCTCCTTTTTTCTCTCTCTCTTCTTCTTCTTCGCCGCCCTCTTCCTCTTCTTGTTCGCAAGGAAGGCGTCTACCTCGGCGTCCATGCGAGGAGGAGGAAGGGGCACGCCGATCAGATTCGCAAGGTCGGCCTTGGCCTTTTTGGCAGCCTCAGCAAAAGCTAGCGACATTGTGAGCGAGTACAGAAAGGTGGTTCCATCAGGGACCCCCCCCCCTCCTTTATATAGAGTCCAGGCGTCGGACAGTCAAGATCCGAGTATCTCCCTATACTCGCCAAGACAGAAGCTCGTCGAATAACGGTTGGATGTTTCTTTCCGAGCAACTCCGTTACTCGCAAAGAGCGGGGATTGTGTACAACCCTTATTCTCCGAGGGTAGGACCCACTCAAGGCCACGTAGGCAGGTCAAAGTCAAAGAGGCAAGACAAATCAGCCAGCAGGAGCAAAAGAAGGTTGGCGAGTATTGGCTAAATACTCGCCAGAAGGGCGACTATGGTCGAAGATACGTACCGAGTATCCCGTATGTCGCCCCAAAGTGTCCGGCAACCACAGAAGACCTGAGCGAGTATCAGCCAGGCTTGTGTGAGCAGCAGCAGATACTCGCCAGATGGGCGACTATGGTCAAAGATGCTCGCCGAGTATCCCATATGTCGCCAGGTCAGGGCTGGGCTATAAAAACCCCCCTACCCCTTGGTTGCCTATAAATAGGACCCCAGGGGTACTTGGATTGGCACCTGTACTTGAGCTTCTGGAACCCCATTTCCGAATTCTTGAGCCCGTCACCCCTGCTTGCTAGCCAAGTCGGTGCCTTCCTCGTACCTTGCTCGGCCATTATTTGGTCTTGGAGGGGAAGTCTCTTCGGAGCTTCTGGGTACGTGGTGGGACCTCCCTGCCGCAGCACCTGGGGTCCTGTTTGTTGCTCTTCTAGCTTCTTCGTCGTTGCCAGCCAAGCCATCTCGTCGGGCTGCTGGGCGAGTAGCCTCCGGCTGCATTGGTCCGAATCTTGAGGTCAGGATTTTCCTGGCGTCAACACCAGAGTTGGGGTGGAGGCAGCAAGGTGGGGGGATGCAGGGCCCAGGAAGGGGGTTCCCCCATGGAGGGGGTAACTTCCAAGGAGGGCAAG
The DNA here is from genome assembly GCA_033032865.1 of Dactylorhiza incarnata. Taxonomy (NCBI): domain Eukaryota; kingdom Viridiplantae; phylum Streptophyta; class Magnoliopsida; order Asparagales; family Orchidaceae; genus Dactylorhiza; species Dactylorhiza incarnata. The sequence continues at coordinate 1,623,054 of JAWHQI010000086.1, forward strand.
GAAGGTCGCATCAGTTGGGGTGGAGGCAAGGTCCTAGACCACCTCGTACCCCTCCTCAACAAGCAATGGAGATAGGAGGAGGGAGAAGAGGAAGAGGAAGAGGGGGGGAGCTGGAGGAGCCGGGCTCCGAAGAAGGAACATGGGAGTAGGAGGTGAGGAGAGGGGGGTGGCTCTGCCGTATTATGACTTCCACCAGGAGGAAGGTCACGCAACAGTCACCTGCCCAGAGTTCTTAGAAGCAAGGAATGCAACCCGAGGGGACAGGAGGATGGAGATGAAAGGTGAGAGGATCGGGCCGATTTTGGGTTCCGAGGGGGGATCAGGGTGATCCATAGGGGGGGGGGGTAGGGATTGAAGCAACCCGGAAGGCGAGCCTCCATACAATCTATCATTGTAGCGTGGCTTCGACATCCTTGGCCCCGCCCCCAGCAGAGAAGATTTCATTCACCCAGAAGGACATGCCGGGTTATGAAGACCCGTTCTGCGATGCACTGGTCATTTAGACGGCGATCGAGAACTTCACCGTTTCCCGAATCCTTGTGGACAACGGGAGCTCAGTCAACGTCATCTTTAAGAAGTCGTTCGACGGGATGGGGGTGGAGGCACGAAGGGTGTTGGCCTCAGACGGTCTGTTGTTTGGATTCTCCCGGGAGAGGAAGGAGGTCGAAGGAGGAGTAGGACTCCATGTGGTCTTGGGAGGGCAGTCCAGGAACTTCCGCTTTGTCACAGTGGATGCCCCCAGCAGCTATAGCGCCATCTTCGGACGGCCGCTCATCAGCGCGTTCCGCTGTGTCCCCTCGACTTTCCACCAGTGCCTTAAATTCAATGATGGGGGAGTCCAAGTCCGGATCAGGGGAGATCCGAAGGTAGCAAGGCAGTGCTACGTGACAGCAGTCAACACCATCTCCTGGATGGCCGAAGCAGAGAAATGGGACCAGGAGATGGGTGAGCCGGCGAGACTCGGAGGAGAGTATGGGAGAAGAAAGTGGAGGAAGGTTCGGAGGAGCTGATGGAGGAGGAGAAGGAAGGAGTAGAGGGATAGGCCCCAGGGGGAGGGGCGGGTGAGGTGATGGAAGAGGTGGCCGAGGCAGAAGAGGAGGAGAGGTTGGAAGGAAGGTCGGATTAAGGAGTAGTTCATGCCCAGAGAGGGGTCGTTGAAGGGCCCAGGGCAGAGGAGAGAGAAGAGGGAGAGAAAGAAGAGGAGGCCCCGGGAGGGGGGTGAAGGAGTCGATGATGATGGGAGAGGAAGAGATGGGGGAAGGAGCCAAAGCGATCGCTTATGGCAGGGAGGAGGAGAGTGCCTGGGGGGAGCAATCCAAGTTGGAGGCAGTGGAGGAAGTAGTGGGGGTGGAGTTCACCACCAAGGCCAGAACAATCGAGAAGATCAAGATCAGTGGGGAGCTCAGCCTGAGGACCGAAGGAAGATCTTGGCTTACGTCCAAGACAATGTGGACGTCTTCGCATGGAGTGCTACGGAGATGCCGGGGATCGATGCGGATGTGGCATGCCATCACCTCAACCCTGATCCCGGCACTCGCCCCATTCACCAAAAGAAGAGGTCCATCACGGACAAGATGGAGGTTCCTATCCGAGAGGAGGTGAACAAGCTTATCAAGGCCGGTTTTTTATCAGAGATCCAGTATCCAGGCTGGGTATCCAATGTGGTGATGGTAAAGAAGGGAGATGGTAAGTGGCGTATGTGTGTTGATTTCTCTTTGCATAATAAATCTTGCCCCAAGGATTGCTACCCCCTGCCTAGAATCGATGCTCTGGTTGACTCAGCCGTCGGTTTCTCTGTGATGTCTTTTTAGATGCTTTTTCAGGTTATCACCAAATTCGCATGCACCCTCCCGACATCAAGGATGTATCCTTCATCACCGGGGATGGGTGCTATTGTTATAAAATGATGTCGTTCAGTTTAAAGAACGCAGGGGCAACATACCAACGAATGATGGATAGAGTGTTTCGCGAACAGAAAGGCAGGAACCTGGAGGTCTACGTAGATGACTTGATGATCAAAAGTTGGGACCTTGAGTCTCACCTCAGGGACCTCGAGGAAACCTTTGGGACTTTGAGAAAGTTTAAAATGAAGCTTAACCCCTTAAAGTGTGTCTTCGGGGCAAGTCGAGGGAAATTCTTAGGTCATTTACTCACCCCCCTCGGGGTGGAGCCTAATCCAGACAAGGTGAGGGCGATCCTCGAGTTGGGGTCTCCAAGGAATGCGAAGGAGGTTCAACGTCTGACGGGGAAGCTAGCCGGGTTAAGTAGGTTCCTTTCCAAGGTAGGAGAAAAATGTTCTTCTTTCTTCAGGGTGCTGAGGGGTAACCAGAAATTCGAGTGGACCCCCGAGTGCGAGAAAGCTTTTCAAGCACTAAAGGAATGACTGACCCAGGCCCCGCTACTGCAAGGGCCGAGGCAAGGGGAGGAACTATACCTGTACTTAGGGGTAGGGTCGGAAGCGGTCAGCTTGGTGCTGGTCCGGGAAGAAGTGAAGAAATAACTCCCCATCTACTATGTTAGCAGGGTATTGAGGAAGGCCGAGCTCAGATATCCTATCCTGGAAAAGTTAGCATTTGCGCTGGTGGTGTCGGCTAGGAAGCTCCGACCCTACTTCCAAGCACATTCAATCAGAGTAGTGACCGATCATCCCCTTCGCGGCATCATGGAGGGGGTGGAGCATTCCCGAAGATTGGCTAAGTGGTCAGTGGAGCTGAGTGAGTTCAATATCTCCTACGTGCCCAGGGTATCCATAAAGGCGCAGGCGGTGGCGGATTTCATGGCTGACTATGTGACCGAGTTGGAAGAGTCTAAACTACCCCACCCAGTGGCCTGGAAAATGTTGGTTGATGGCGCATCAGGAAAGCACTCCTTCGGGGGAGGGGTGGTATTGGTAAGTCCGCAGGGCACTAGGATAGAGCAGGCGATCAACATTCACTTCCCCCTCACCAACAACCAGGCTGAGTATGAGGCCGTGATAGCAGGCCTCCGCCTAGCTCGGGAGTTGGGAGTGTAGGACTTGGAGGTCTCGACGGACTCCATGGTAATGGCTTGCCAGATCAAAGGGGAGTTCGAGGTCAAGGAGCCAACTCTCCAGCGGTACCTGGAGAAGGTCAAGAGGGTCGTCGGGCAATTTCACACTTTTTCCATCAAGCATGACCCAAGAGAGGAGAACACCCGGGCAGACCTCCTGGCCAAGTTCGGCCCCCGAGCAGGGGGGACAATATCGGAACTCTTCCGTCCTTCTATCGAGGAGGGAGAGCTGATGGAGGTGGATCAGCGGGTGTCATGGATGGACCCCTTCATCACCTACTTGACGACAGGGAAGTTCCCCGAGGAGGGGGTAGACCAGCGGCAGCTCAGGTACAAATCGGCATATTACTCCTTGCATGCAGGGTTACTATATCGCAAGACTCTCTCGGGGATCCTGGCTCGTTGTGTCTCGGAGGAGGAAGCCCCGAGGGTCCTGGAAGAGATTCATTCAGGGGAGTGCGGCAGTCACTCGGGGGGCAGGATCCTGGAGGGAAGAGTACTAAGGCAAGGCTACTTCTGGCCCACCCTTAGCAAAGACGCGACAGAGTTCTCTAAGAGGTGCTCCAAGTGCCAGCTCTACGCCCCCCTCCAGCTCCTTCCATCTCAGAGGCTCCGGACCATCACGGCCCCTGGCCCTTGCGATATGGGGGTTGGACCTGGTGGGACCTTTCCCCCAGGCAAGCGGCCAAAGGAGGTTCCTACTGGTGATGATAGACTATTTCTCTAATTGGATCGAGGTGAAAGCGCTCACTAAGGTAACATCCCAGGTAGTGAGAAACTTTGTTTGGGGTGAAATCATATGCAGGCATGGGCTCCCTCTAGCCATAGTCACGGACAACGGGCCGTAGTTTGCCAGCGAGGAGTTTGTTAACTTCTACACCCAGCTAGGCATTGACCTTCGGTTTGCATCAGTCCATCACCCTAGGAGTAATGGGCAGGTGGAAGCGGCGAACAAGATCATCGTCAACCTACTCAAGAAGAAAGTGGAGAATCTCAAAGGGAATTGGGTGGAACAGCTACCTTCGGTCCTCTGGGCCATGAGGACTACTCCAAACACGGCCACAGGGGAGACTCCCTTCAAGCTGTCTCATGGGTCCGAGGCCGTCCTTCCGATAGAATTTGAGGTAAGGACACCCAGGGTGGTCGCCGCGGGCGAAGGGGATGAAGAATGGCTAATGGCAAACGACACGGTTCAAAGGTTGTCCCTGGACCTGGTAGAAGAGTTCCGAGACCTCGCTACTGTTCGGCAGGAGGAAATCAAACAGCGAATGGCTCGGTACTTTGACAAGCACATCCGAGTAAAGCACTTCCAGAAAGGAGACCTGGTCTTGAAGAAGGTCGATGCAGCCGGGAGAGGGGCCGCGGTTGGTAAGCTTAACCCCAATTGGGAGGGGTCATACATTGTAAGTGAGGTGCTCAAGTCGGGGGATATCACCTCCGGGATGTGGAAGGGGTACCCCTCGGCCGAGCCAGGAGTGGGGATGACCTGAAGCGATTTTATCCTTAAGGAGTTTTATCATTTTGCCTACTGAATGTCTTATTTTTTGCATGTTAATCTTAGCTATTTAGGCAAGGTTGGCAAGTTCTTTATGCTGGATTGCCCCAGATCGATTCCGTTGTCGGGCTCTCATAGACGGTGGGTCAGGTTGATCTCTGGAGAGGCTGGCAAGGTTGGCAGGTTCTTTATGTTGGATTGCCCCAGATCGATTCCGCTGTCGGGCTCTCATAGACGGTGGGTCAGGTTGATCTCTGGAGAGGCTGGCAAGGTTGGCAAGTTCTTTATGCTGGATTGCCCAGATCGATTCCGCTGTCGGGCTCTCATAGACGGTGGGTCAGGTTGATCTTTGGAGAGGCTGGCAAGGTTGCCCCAGATCGATTCCGCTGTCGGGCTCTCATAGACAGTGGGTCAGCTTCAGACCTCCCGGCAGTCTCGGCATCCTACATAAAGAAAAGAAAAGAGAAGTTTAAAGAGGAAAATGATGGAAGGGAGAGAAGTGGAGAGGTCTAGAGGACTCACCACACCACCTTCAGCGGCGAGTAACTTCTCATTTAGTTGCGCATTCTCGGCAAAGAGCCCCTGATAGGCTTTTGCAAGCTCCACGTTTTGGTGCTCCAGCTGCAGGCATCGCCTTCCCGTCATGTGGGCGAGCTCAAGGGAGCGCAGCTGGGACCTCGCGCTCTCATAGGCGAGAGTCCTCGCGGTCTCATCCTTATAGGCCCTAGCATCCTCGCGTCCATAGAGGGCGAAAGAAAAGTTGAAGGCATGACCGCTGATGGTCGTTTTCTCCACCCATGAAGGGAGGATGGTGGAGATGTCGGCTTTGTTAATCTCCGGCCTCCAGCACAGCAGGAGCTCGCCGGATTCATCCTTGTGTTTCTGGCCGAGGCGAAAGTTCCAGTGGTTAACTGGAATGGGCGTGTCGGAGGTCCGGGCGTCCTCCTCGCTCTGCTCATCAACCTCCCTCTCCTCAGAGAGGTTGGTGAGGTCGATCTCGCCAAGGGTAATCTCGGCATGCTCCTTTCCTTTCGCGGAGGGGAGCGAGCCCTGGCTCTTCTTAGCCTTCTTCTTTGGCGGGGACTTTGGGGGTAGGCCCTGGCTGCTGGAGGCCTCCGATCTCTTGCGAGAAGACGACGGAGCAGGGGTGATGGTCTCGCGGCAGGCCTCCGCTCCCATTGTCGCGAGAGTGAGGGTGGAGGAAGACTTCCTGTTGCTCGAATAAGGGGGGTTGTTTGGCAGATCACGCTCTCCTGAAATGGTGGAGGTTAGACAGATGGCAAAAAGTTGAAAGGATGCAAGTTAGAGAGCGGGATTATTACCTTCCCCAGGAAGAACTGGAAGCAGCGAGTCGAGGTTCCGGCGAAGATGAACCACATCGAAGTTCTTCTTGCAGAAGAACTGGTATAAAGCGGCATCGTGGCCGCCGAGAGCCGGCGACCGGTAAGTGGTCTCGCCATGTTGAACCGGCGAGAAAGGGATATTGCCGAAGTTCCCCTTTACAAAGAGGAACTTTTGGGCCCAGTAGTGGGCCTTATTCACGGTCTCGACGACCTTGGGACCCGAGCCCAAAAAGTAGGTGGTGCCATCTTTGTAGGCTCGGAAGGAGAACAGCTTCTGGAAAACCGACAGGCTGAACTCAATGCGCTCCTCGCGCATATAGCAGGCGAAAGCTATGATGACCGCCATGGCGTTGGGGGTGAGCTGGCCTGGAAAGACGCCATAGTGCTTGAACACCTGGCGAGCAATATAAAGTGAGATCAATACACTGCGAGCGAGATTAAATCGCCGAAGGAAGAAGTAAGTGAGATTAATCGGTACCTGGCGGATTTCGGGCCATAAGGGCAGGCGCAAGCCAACCGCAAAATGGGTCGTTGGGATGGCTAGCTCATCGGCGAGGAGGGTGTTGATCAAGTCATCCTCGCGAGGGCGACGCGTCGTGAACCGTGGGGGGGATGAAGTCGACGACCGCAGTGAAGTACTCCTCCTCGGTCAGATTGCAGTTGAAGAAAGTGTGGTCGGAGAAAGCCCAGGCACACTTTCGCCGACCCTCGGCCTCGGCAACATCAGCGACCATCTTGAAAGCCTGCGAGAGAAGAAAGGAGAAAGAGAGAGACGGCAAGATCTCTCAAGCAAAGGAAGAAAGAGGGTTGACGATGAACGCGGTAGGTGGCTCTCAATTATGAGACCCTATTTATAGCAAAATAAAAAAGGCGGGAAGAAGTTCAAGCGCCGTTGGGTGCGGTTAGCAAAACATCACAGCATGATCGCGTGCGAAAACACAAATGGTTTTCAAAAATAACATGCGGGCGAGAACACCCTGCGAGGTCAGCATGAGAAAATATCTCGCGAGAGCAGAATCGCTTACTGCAAGAACAAAATAATAAGAGGGCGTTGTTATGGGAACCGCGGGCGAGAACCCGTAAATAAATGTCAGTAGCTACTGTTTAGCGAGAACTCATAAACATAAGTAGTAAATGGTCGCAGGGCTGTTCAATTTAAGAGTAAACATTCACGAACATAAAGGATTTGCAGGGTGGGACGGGTTCACGAGACTAATGGGGCAACCATTTCCATCTGCCGCCACCTCACGATTCAGACCGCGACGGTACCCTGGAGTTATAATAATCCTGGGCCGCCCGACCCTCCTTATCCATTAGGTAGGCATAATCCCTCATCCTCGCGATATGCACCTCCGGTGATGTGACAGTCTCGTCATGATCACGAAGTAATGCGGCTCGGAGTCTCGCGCACTCAACCATCAGGGCAGCATGCCTCTCCTCGGCATCCTCTCTATCTCGTCTCGCTTGAAGGTTGAGATCCAGCAGCTGAAGTATCTAGTTGCCTACCTAAATCACCTAGAGGGGGGTGAATAGGTGATCTCTACGTCTTTTGCGGAATTAAAAATTAAACGTAAAGCACAGCACACAAAATTAATCACAGCCACAGATAACACCAGGAATTTATAGTGGTTCCCCGTACTTGGGTACTCCACTGCCGGCCTCGCCAATCTAGCACCACAGCTAGACTTGACTACTCACTAAATCTCGGATCAAGAACGATCCTACAGTCTCGGAGTCAAACTCCTACAAACTCAGAGAGAACCTATCTTACAACTCGGAGAAAACTTCTCCTACAACTCGGAGAACAACCTCTCCTACAACTCGGAGATAACAACTCCTACAACTCGGAGATAACAACTCCTACAATAGATTGAAAAGGGTTTGAACAATACTAAACCAGATCTGAATAACAGAGGCGTTTTCTTCCTTCTTCTTGAATGGCTTTTGAGAACGATGAGGAAGAACAACGATCCTTCAAATCTGTCTTTGGCAATCCGAAACGATCCAATAGAGATGGTAGAGCCTGAGCATGGATCAATCGAATCCTTCTTGATAGAAATCGGCAACTCCAAAGAGTAGAACGATCTCCAAACGTAGACGACGGCGAGCGGCGTTTTTCACGTTCTTTTTGATCGGGAGAGAGAGATTAGGGTTAGAACGATTTTTCAACTTCTCTTTAAACAATCCTATATATATGGAGAAGAGCAAATAAAGGATTAATTAGCCTTAAAAGCGCTCCATATAGCCGTTAGAAACGAGGAGGGGCGATCACGATCCGTCCAGAACAGAGAAATCGAAACAGAAAATTTACGGACAGAAGTCTCGAGACATAAGGGATCTCTCGAGACATAAGGGATCTCTTGAGACATGAAACGGAGAGAGCAGGAAAGGGATGTCTCGAGAACTCGATGATCTCTCGAGACATTGCAAAGAATTCAGACTTAATATCTCTCGAGACAACCACGATCTCTCGAGACATGTCTGATCTCTCGAGACATATCCTTAGGAAAAATTTGTTTCACAAAAATTTCTTTTCTTCTCTTGAACACATGCTGCAGCCGCACTCCAAAGTCTTCAATAGTCTTGAAAAAGAAGTGTACCCCAATAGTGAGATCACACATGAGTCATCACCATGTTTCATATAATGAGGGATTACATTTTATGAAACTGTGTTTGCAGACTCATTGTGACCTGACATTGGCTTACACTTAGCCATGATAATCTGCAAGACAATACTAGAAAAGCATATCAAATACAAAAGCAATTCAATCTTAGTTTAAGGGTGACTTCTCACAAATCAAGGTAATTGTGAATGCAATTTCCAACAATCTCCCCCTATTTGTAGAAGTCAGAACCCTGTACACTAAGTTGAATTACAGCAGTTAAAGAATAAATATGCTACACTACACAAAGATATAGAAATGAAAAAGTAAAGAACATCAAAACATCAAATATATATATATATATCTAAATTGAATTGTTCAGAAGACTTGATGTTCACTAAATCATAATGAAAACAAAATATGTCTTGTCAGCATCATCATCATCATCCTTCAAGACCACCTTTTCCTCTTTTCTTCTTGTCTGGAGAAATAAGCATGAGGCTTGGGATGGTAAAACGGAGGGGGTTCCGGAGCATCAGCATTATTATAACCAAAAGCTCTGAAATGAATCCTTCGCTTCCTTTGAGCTGTCTCATGTTTTTCCCATTCTTGAGAGCTGTAGCATTCAGATCTGTTCATTTTACCTTCATGAACTAACTTGTAGGTTTCAAGAATAATGTCTTTTGAGACTGGGCTCCAGATTTCTGGATAACTTTTCTCAACCTTAGCTTTGCACTGACCTGTAGAGCTAGAACTAGGAACTGATCGACTGGCAGAAGAACCTTCACCAAATTTTCTTTTTCTTTTGGTCCCAGCCCTATCTGATTGATCTTCAACTAAGGAGCCTTCCCAAGTAGTTCTTCTGGCCTGGGAGAAAACTGAGGAACAGGAATATCTGGATCAATTGCCAACTCAGGAAAAATCTGATTATGAAGCCACGTTGCTGTTTTGAATGAATAAGCATTAATATCAGCAACTTGCTTCAACATCCTGGAAGAGAACTGCTCAAACTGAGAATTCCATGAGCTTTGAAGAGCAGAAACGGAGCTTTCAATCAAATCTGTCATTTTAGCTACTATGTCTTCCTCCCCCTTTCTGACTTCTACAGATAGGGTTTGGAGAGTATCATCTTTGAACTTTCCGACTTCATCAACAATTTTGAATGTATTGGCTTCAGCCTTGTCAGACACTGATTCTTGAAGCTTTGTCAGTACAACAGTCTGAGTCAACACTGTGCCTACACCTTCAGTTGCATGATCAATTTGTTTACTCCCTAGGCTCATCAAATCAGAGAGATTTTCATAATTGGATTTTATCTTAGCTAACTCTCTGCCTAGTTCACTTTCAACTGAGGCAATCTTCCTGTGAACAGTTGTCAAAGAATTTTCAAACTGTGCACTCTGCTTCTTGAGCAGTGCTTCAATCTTTCCTAGAAGAGAATCTTCTGCACAACCTAGCTCATCTGGAGCATTCTTGGTTGTATCATGCTCTGACTCCCCCTCAACATGTACTAGGGGAGGTGACAATTCATGAACTGACATGACATCATCATCATCTATGTTGGCCACTGGGACTGTGCTCTTCAGATACTGGAATGGATTCTGTTGGAGCTGATGAGGATTGACCTTTGGCTTTTGAACGGATTGGCAGCTTGGCACGACTTGAAGCTTTAGAGCGAGTCCGAGAAGAAAGTGGGAGTGATGTTACCAAGGGTGCTAGATCTTCAGAAGAAGGAGCTGGAGTTTCTGCTTCTCTTGTAACTGCAGATTTAAGAGTCTCCCCCTCAGAAGGAGCACCAGCCATTTCCGGCTTCTTGATACGAATGTCCCATCTCTGCAAGGAGCTGACATCGATCTTCTTAAGGTGATGGATAACTGTACCTTTGGACATGTTGAAAATTGCAGGGTTAAACTGATTTAGAAACAGTGAGATGATCCGGGCAAAGTTAGGAGTGTTTATGCAAGCTTTGATATTTGAGAATAAGATTGAGGCCCAATCTCTCTTCTTTCTAGTAACAATGCCAATCATCAACAGAAACATCTCTTCAGACACATGTCCTTGAGAGCCTGTCTTGCAGAAAAGTGCCTTTGAGATAATGTCCAGCAGGAGCTTCCCCACAGCATTCAACTTATTCCTTTTAACTGTAGAAAAATCTGAATCAAGACCACAGAACCTAGTTGTAGTCAACCAATCAATGTCAACTAGCTCTTCTTCAGCTTCCACTTCAGACAACTGCAAATATTTAGCGAGAGTCTCTGGAGAGACTTTGATTTTGATACCCTTAACGAAGGAGATCAACATACTTCCTTCCTTGATTGGCTTCACATTGATGAAGAATTCTTCAACCCCATCAAACAAAATCCGGCAAGGATGCTCAAGAACGAAAGTGAGACCGGCGGCATCAAGTAAGTGAAACAGAGACTTGAAATCATCGGATAAACTCGCAAGACCTGACCGAATAACCTCGTTGCCGACTCCAATTTTCGGATGAGGAGAGGGAGCCATAGCAGCAAGAGGAAGGGAGAGATGCCGACAGAGAGAGCTGAAGCACGAGGAGCCACCGAGAACCACTGACAACCGCCGAACCGCAGAGTCGAGTCGCGGACGATCACTACTCGAGAGGGAGACGAAAGGTCGAGGAGGTCTCGGGAGATGACTCGCGTGAACATCAAGTTTCCGATTTCGTGTTTATATATATATATTTTTTGATTTTTACGAAAAATAGAAAACTAGAAATAGGAATTAGCGCGTACCTGTCGTTCGGGATTCCCTTTAAAAAAAATCTTATGTCTCGAGACATCGGCTATGTCTCGAGAGCTCAGGTGATATTTTCTTCATTGATGTCTCGAGAGATTACCCGTGTCTCGAGACATCACCTTATCTCAAAATTTTCTTCTACTGGCTGATCCAAGCTTAAGTCCTGCAGCTTTGAACCTGTGTCTACAGAAGAAATGCTAGAGGAGCTGCTATGTAGCATGCTCGTCTCATCAAATACAACATTAATAGATTCTTCTACCACTACGGTTTTCTTATTAAAAACTCTATATGCCCTACTATGGCTACTATATCCTACAAAAATACCTTCAAAGCTCTTTTCACTGAACTTAGTTTTGTAATGCTTTCCATTGTTTAGCACAAAGCATTTACTACCAAAGATTCGAAAATAAGAAATGGTCGGTTTCTTGCCTTTTAGAAGTTCATAAGGAGTCTTTTCATGGTTTTTGTTTATGAGTGCTCTGTTTTGCACATGGCATGCAGTATTGACAGCTTCAGCCCAGAAATATTCAGGTAGTGAAGAGTCACTCAACATGGTTCTGCAAGCCTCAATAAGTGTTCTATTCTTTCTCTCAGCTACTCCATTTTGTTGTGGAGTTCGAGGAGAGGAAAACTCATGAAAGATACCGAGGCTTTCACAGAATTCTGTCATTGCTCCAGATTCAAATTCTGTACCATGGTCACTTCTGATTTTGACCACCGAACAGTTAAATTCATTCTGGACTTGCCTGACAAAACTAGTGAAAGTGTCGAAGGTATCTGACTTATGTTTCAGAAAGAATACCCAGGCAAAACGAGAGTAATCATCTACAATAACCAATGTGTAAGATTTTCCTCCTAAACTTCTAATTTGCAAAGGACCAAACAAATCCATATGGAGTAGGTATAGACACCTGGTTGAATCTTTGCCAATAATGCTCTTAAAGGTAGCTCTTGTTTGCTTGCCTTTTATACATGCATGACAAGGTCTATCTTTAATGCTCTTAACATCTGGTGCATCTCGCACTAAGTTTTGAGAAAACAATTTATTAATAGTTTTGAGATTTATATGTGCTAATCTCTTGTGCCATTGGTCAACAAGAGATGCACTATCTTTTGCCAAGAGACATACTGGTGTAGAAGATGATATACAAAGAAAATTTAAACAAAATATGTTTCTACAGCGAATGCCTGATAAAATCGTTTCATGATTTTCAGCCGACTTTATCAAACACTTATCTTTATGAAAATCAACAATGTATCCTTTATCACAAAGTTGACTTATGCTTATCAGATTATGTTGTAATCCTTCCACATAAGCTACATCGGAAAACGATACATTTCCATTAGAAATCATACCATAGCCTTTAGTTATTCCTCTGTCTGAACCGCCAAAAATAACTTTTGGACCGTTCGCAACTGGAATGTAGTTTTGCAAAAGGCTTCTTGTCCCGGTCATATGCCGAGAGCATCCACTGTCCAAGTACCAGATTGGATTTTTATTGGCCTTTGGACATACCTGCAAAAAATAAATCATTTCGCCTTAGGAGCCCAAACAGATTTGGGTCCTTGGTCCCGTGTCAGTTGAGCACCACGATAAATGTTAACATTGCGAGTGGTCTGCCTTGCAATGTTCACTTGTGGTCTCCTAGTATACGTTGTATTAAACCAACAATCAACGGCAAAGTGACCAATTTTACCGCAGCACCAACAGTCGAATCTGTTGTACCTTCTCTTTACACTCTCTGCTTAACTTTTTGAACATTAGCTCTTGCAGGAGCAGCCCTTTTTGATGAGGATGCCTCATGGGGGCAACACACACAAGGTGGTATTGTCTTCTTCGGCTTTGGTGCAACAGCATTCACTTTTGGTGCTTTCTTAGCACTCGGACCATGAACAAATGGACCGTACCCTTTCCGATTATCTCTTGATAGGGTGCTTGAAAAGCACTATCACCAAAGTTTCGGGGAGGAGCCCATTCCTTATGATCATTCACAGGTGAAAAAGGAATTGGTCGTGTGAAATGACCATAGGAACTCTCCAAATCATAAGCATTCGTAGGGAATATGACTCTCTTGAATGCTACAGGCTCTTGATGAGCTTTCCCTTTTTCTTTGGTAGTAGCTTTCTTAGCAACCAGACCATTCTTCTTAGCAATTGTATTTTTTGAAGAATTGCTAGTACTAGCTTCATGCCCTATACCGCTTCCTTTTGCCTTAGTGGTAAAAGTACCAATAATTGGCAGAACAGTTTTAGGTTGAGAGAATGCTTCAACCAACTTCTTCTCAGCCGCAAGCTGTTCCTCCAAGACATTTATCGAATGATCTCTCAGGGCAAGAGTCTCTTCCGAGCTTTTGATCTTGTCTTTCAAGGCTTGGACTTCCTCTTTGAGAGAAGAAAGTTCTTCAACTTCTTTTCTCAAGTTAGATTCCACTTCCTTGAGAGCCATGATCTCCTTACCCTGAGTTTTGACAACCTTTCGGCACTTGTCAAAGCTTTGGAGCATTTTGGTATATTGAGACATGAGCTCAGATTCATCGTCTGAGAGATTATCCTTTTGTTCAGCCGAAGCATAATCAGAATCAGATAGGATAGTGTGATCACTTACCTTTCCGGTGTACGGGGGTGCTTCATCATCAGACATAGCCATCAGACCGAAGTAAGCTTCTTCTTCATCACTCGACTCATCGGAGTCACTGTCGCTCAGAGTTTTGGCTTTCTTAGCGACGAAGCTTCTATCTGATTTCTTCTTTCCGTGGATGGATTTCTTCTTATAGGGACACTCAGCAATCATGTGCCCTGGCTTATTACAACAGTAGCAAATGATGTCAGAAGAAATGTGTTTGTTCTGTTTGGATTTATACCTGTCATTATTGCTTGAGCCCTTCCTGTGATATTCGCCATCACGACGAGAATATTTATGATCCGAGGAAGACGGCTTGTTGTTCATGTGCCTTCGCTTGTTCAGCAGTTTCTTAAACTGACGGGAGATTAAAGAGAACTCCCCATCAGACAGTTCGGAACAGGAGGAGCTGGCTTCCGATTCTTCTTCAATATCAGATTCCTTTTCTCTGATCGGTATCACTGCTTTGCTCTTCTTTGAATTCTCTGCCTTCAAAGCTAAGGTTCTTTCTTTGCTTGAAGCTCGATTTACATCCTCTTCAGACTTTCGGATGTTCATTTGTAATTCATGAGACAACAGCTTCCCGAACAGATTTTGAGGTTCTAGACTTGGCAGTTTTCCAAACTCTCTTATGGCAACAATTTTGCTATCCCAGTCTTTCATTAGGGAACGCAAGAATTTGTCATTTAGTTCACCGTTTGTGAACTCCCTGTCGTAGTTCCTCAAACCATTGACTATCTTGAAGAATCTTTCGTACGCATCAGCAATGCACTCCTTCTTATTCTGCTTAAACGCCTCGTACTCTTGATTAAGTAGAGACCTTCTATCTTCTCTTACCTCGTCAGTACCTTCCATTAGAACAATTAAGGATGTCCACATCTCTTTGGCTGATTTGCAGTGAATTAAGTTTTGCAACATGGAATCGTCCACTGCACTTGCAATTATGTTTTTAGCCTTCTTGTCAAGAGCAACAAGAGCTATCTCATCCTTAGTCAAATCCATCATTTTCTTAGGTATCTGAACAGTAGGATTTGTTGACGAAGCGGTCATTGGCACATGGGGACCTTCTTCCACGACTTGGAAGATTCTGGGATCTGCAGCTTCCATATAAAAACGGACTCTTTCCTTCCACATAGGAAAGTTGGCCTTGGTGCAGATGGGCAATTTCAGAGAGGATTCCTTGACTCTATCCATGGCTTGCTAGCAACTAGAAGGATGGATCCTATTCAAGGTGTTAACCTAGCAACGAACAGTGACCCTCTGATACCAATTGAAGTATCTAGTTGCCTACCTAAATCACCTAGAGGGGGGTGAATAGGTGATCTCTACGTCTTTTGCGGAATTAAAAATTAAACGTAAAGCACAGCACACAAAATTAATCACAGCCACAGATAACACCAGGAATTTATAGTGGTTCCCCGTACTTGGGTACTCCACTGCCGGCCTCGCCAATCTAGCACCACAGCTAGACTTGACTACTCACTAAATCTCGGATCAAGAACGATCCTACAGTCTCGGAGTCAAACTCCTACAAACTCAGAGAGAACCTCTCTTACAACTCGGAGAAAACTTCTCCTACAACTCGGAGAACAACCTCTCCTACAACTCGGAGATAACAACTCCTACAACTCGGAGATAACAACTCCTACAATAGATTGAAAAGGGTTTGAACAATACTAAACCAGATCTGAATAACAGAGGCGTTTTCTTCCTTCTTCTTGAATGGCTTTTGAGAACGATGAGGAAGAACAACGATCCTTCAAATCTGTCTTTGGCAATCCGAAACGATCCAATAGAGATGGTAGAGCCTGAGCATGGATCAATCGAATCCTTCTTGATAGAAATCGGCAACTCCAAAGAGTAGAATGATCTCCAAACGTAGACGACGGCGAGCGGCGTTTTTCACGTTCTTTTTGATCGGGAGAGAGAGATTAGGGTTAGAACGATTTTTCAACTTCTCTTTAAACAATCCTATATATATGGAGAAGAGCAAATAAAGGATTAATTAGCCTTAAAAGCGCTCCATATAGCCGTTAGAAACGAGGAGGGGCGATCACGATCCGTCCAGAACAGAGAAATCGAAACAGAAAATTTACGGACAGAAGTCTCGAGACATAAGGGATCTCTCGAGACATAAGGGATCTCTCGAGACATGAAACGGAGAGAGCAGGAAAGGGATGTCTCGAGAACTCGATGATCTCTCGAGACATTGCAAAGAATTCAGACTTAATATCTCTCGAGACAACCACGATCTCTCGAGACATGTCTGATCTCTCGAGACATATCCTTAGGAAAAATTTGTTTCACAAAAATTTCTTTTCTTCTCTTGAACACATGCTGCAGCCGCACTCCAAAGTCTTCAATAGTCTTGAAAAAGAAGTGTACCCCAATAGTGAGATCACACATGAGTCATCACCATGTTTCATATAATGAGGGATTACATTTTATGAAACTGTGTTTGCAGACTCATTGTGACCTGACATTGGCTTACACTTAGCCATGATAATCTGCAAGACAATACTAGAAAAGCATATCAAATACAAAAGCAATTCAATCTTAGTTTAAGGGTGACTTCTCACAAATCAAGGTAATTGTGAATGCAATTTCCAACAGCAGCATTCGACCTTGCTTCTGAAATAGCTCGACATTTCGCCGCTTCATCGCCTCGGGATCTCGAGAATCACCCAAGAAGTCCTGCATTTGCTCTGGGAGGGGGGACATCTCTTCGTCCCCGAAATCAGAGTCGGTGTGCGGGGTCTCAGAGTTCTCTGCGAAAGAGAATAGGTAGTTTTAGCAGTTTGGGGAAATCCCCATATATCACGAGGGTCCAGAAACCCTTACCCGGAGGAGGGCGAGAAGGCCCAGGGTGAGAAGATCCAGGCCGACCCTCAAAGACATTGCCGTAGTGGGGCAAGAGAGATTTGCCTAAGCCAGGAGGGTATGCCGCGTTGTTGATTGGGGGAATCTTTGGCGGTCTTGAGCCACCAGAGTCCTCGCTCGCCAGGAGTTTGAACGTCGACATTTTTAAGGCCGTGTCAGGGAGGCCCGGTGACAGAGGTCGCGAGTCTTGACAAGGTGAGGTCTTCTGGGGCGAGGCTGCGAAGAGCAAGAAACCAGGAGCTATTAGTCAACAAAAAGAGGGCGAGCGAGAATAGCGGCGTACTGATGACTGATATTTTAGTCATCATTTTAGCCTAATATCTTATTTGATATTTAAATGAATTATCGCATTTGTTCATTATTTTTATAAAATTTCGTAAAAATAATATTTTATGTTCTAGCCCATATATTTTCTATTTTGTAAGGATTCGGCAGGCCTGGGGGAATAGATGTGCGAAATCTCGCTGTCGCATCCAAGACGCGCAAGCTGTCATACATATAAATATATATTTACATATGTATAGGTTTATATATATGTATATGTTTATATATATATGTTTATATATATATATACGTTTATTATATATATATATATGTTATACGATGTCAGCCGCCGGCCACCTCCTCCATGCATGCAACCGGCCACCTCAACCAGAGCCCCTCCGCCGATGCCACCTCCATGAGTCGTCGGCCACCTCCAGGTCTCCCGTGCGCCTCCTCCGGACAAGCTCTCCACATCAGCAATCCAAAATGATCCACCTCCAGCTCTCCCGTGCGCCTCCTCCGGACAAGCTCTCCTGTGCGCCTCCTCCGGACAAGCTCTCCACGTCAGCAATCCAAAACGTGTCTCCTCCATGCTGTGTAACGCCTCCAGCCCAAGCTCCTCCATATGCGCCTCCTCCCATTGATGCCGCCTCCAACTCTGCCTCCAATTATTGCCGTCAGCTGCACCTCCCGCCCAAGCCGTTTCAAGCTTCTGGGCCTATAAATGCTTACCTCGGGAAGGAGGAGGGGCAGCATTGACTGGAAAGAAAACCATCGAGAGATTATATTTTGTGCAGAAGTTTTATTTTTGAGAGAAGTTAAGCCTTGGAGAGAGAGAATTTATTTTGAGAGATTGTTTTTTTTCTAATTTATATTATTATTGTTGGAGGAAAGTGTTCCAATAATTCGTCCCGAGTAGTCATTTTCGGTGGTCATTTTAGTCATTTTTCTTTTATTGTGCACTTCTACTCTTTCATTTAAAATTTTCATGTAGCCTCGCATTTTTATTTCTTGTAATCCCTTTGTCCAATAGCAATAAAATTTTATTTCTATTTCACTTAAATTTCTTAGTCGTATTTCAATTTTGTCACTTTCGTTCTTATTCATGATGTCTCACTTTTATGTGAATGAATCTTATATCTCCATGAGTAACTAATTTCTATAGTGCTCGATCGTGACGATCCGAGGATGATATAATTTTGCTATGATTTTTAGATTTGCTTTTCTCTAATTGTTAAACGCTTACGATTTACCTTTGATATAACAAATTATTATGAGGCTCTATCATCAATATATAATCTTCATAATTGTTTTCGTTCTTTAGTTAGCCGAGAGGCTCGTAAGACGAATCGATCACTCATTGGTAAAAGGAGTAGAACGTAACCCTCGAGAGAGGACAACGTAACTCTTCCGGATCGGAGTAAAATCCAATAGCGAGGTTCACTTCCTAAAGCAAGTCTTAGGCTGTGCGATTTGAGAACGAAAGTTCGGTCGATACACCTAAGCTTAGTTGAACCCAATCCTCGAAAGAGGAGTGTTCATGCTGCGGGAACCTTCACGGTCAAAGCCTCTTCAACAAGAGATTAATTGCATTGCTACTATACTTTCATTTCGCAATTTTATAAATTCGAGGTGACTCAAAGATCGAGTACTAGTTCTAAACCATCGAATTAATTCCGTTAGCATTTCTTTTAGTTCGGCTTTTTGCAAACAAACCAACCCAATTTTCTATTGATAAAATAATAGCGATTTTCAAAGTAGAATTACTCAACCACCCCGAGTCTAATACGACCTTGGTTTTATAAACCTATACTACTTTCGATACGGTACACTTGTCGTTGTCGTTTGCGGGCATAGTTTTGCGCATCAAGTTTTTGGCGCCGTTGCCGGGGACCTTGGTCGATAATTTGAAAAAGAAATAGTTATTAATTTTATCGTTCTCTTTCTTCTCACCTCTTTCTTTTAATTTTTCTTTTTAAAATCTTAAAAGGTGTAATCTAAATTCCTGGAAAGGACGCTTTGGGCTTGAATTCCCATCATAGCCTTTAGTACCTTGCAAACCCTTCACCGGGCAGATCTTGGGAAGTCCGGGACTAATTTTAAATCACCTATTTAAAAAAAATCAAAAAATATATATATATATAATAAATAAATTTATTTATCTAAAATCTTATTTTTCCCGTTTTCTTTTTCCGCATCTTTTCTTTTCTTTTGGTTTATGACCCGAGGAAACTCTTCAATTAATCTTGAATTTGGTTTTGATCCGGAAATCGAGCGCACCTTGCGGCGACGTCTCCGATTTAGTGATCTGCCAATAATTCGCGAAGAGTCAGTCGGAGAGACTAACGAAGATATAATGGGTGACCCCGACCATAATGAGGCTCCGCTACGGACTATGTCCTATTATGCGAGGCCAAATTGGGAGGGAACACAATCTAATATTATTCGCCCGGCGGTGGCGAATAATAATTTTGAAATTAAAACGAGCATCATTCAGTTGGTACAACAAACCGTCGTTTTCGATGGCTTACCAGATGAAGATCCTAATTTACATTTATTAAATTTTTTGGAAATTTGCGATACATTTAAGATAAATGGCGTCACCGATGACGCCATCCGTTTGCGTTTATTTCCTTTCTCTTTGCGAACTAAGGCCAAGCAATGGTTGGGATCTCTTCCTAGAGGTTCCATCACTACATGGGCCGAGATGACGGAGAAATTTTTAACTAAATATTTTCCTCCGGCAAAGTCCGTTAAATTACGTACAGACATTCTCTCGTTCACGCAAATAGACTCGGAGTCTCTCTATGACACATGGGAGCGCTTCAAGGAACTTTTACGGAGATGTCCTCATCATGCCCTTCCTGTGTGGCAACAAGTTCAAACTTTCTACAATGGTTTGAATCTCCAAACAAGGCAGATGATTGATGCGGCCGCGGGGGGGGGGGGGGGGGGGGGACCCTTAATAACAAAACCCCCGAGGCTGCTCAAGAGCTTTTTGAGGAGATGGCCATGAACGCATATCAGTGGAATGCGCCACGGACGCGCCCTAACAAGCCGGCCGGACTCTATGAAGTCGAGGAAACCACTAATTTAGCGTTACAAGTAGAAATGCTTACTAAGCAAGTGGCGGAGATGTCTGCTTCCTCCGCCACTAATTGGGCTAATAATAATAATTTTAATAATAATAATAATTTTATTCAAGAGCATGTAGATTATATGGGGAACTCATATCGTCCTCCTTATATCCCGAATAATAATCTTCCGTTAAATAATAGTTATAATCCGGGTTTAAGGAACCACCCAAAATTTTCATGGAGCAACCCCAATAATGCTCAGCGTCCGCCGCCAGTGAATCCTCCCGGATTCGCTCCGCCACCACCACACAAGCCCTCTTCATTTGAAGAGATCTTCACCAAATACGTTGCCTCCAATGATTCCAACATCCGGAACCTATCTGGATCTATTAAAAGCTTAGAAAATCAGATTGGACATCTCGCCAAGATGTTCTCCGAACGCCAGCAAGGAGCTCTACCAGGCAATACTGAGCCCAATCCAAGGGAGAGCGCTAATGCAATAACCCTCCGCGGCGGAAAGGAGGTAACTTCTACAAATTTGGCTGAACCCGAGGTAAACGTTTCAACTTCATCTCCGCAAGTTATTTCTTCACCTACTTTACCTTCTTCTACATTAGCTCCGCGTATTATTAAAAATCCTTTTATTCCTTATCCTTCGAAATTTAAAGATGAACGCAATGAGGAGCAATATAAAAAATTTATTAAAATTTTAAAACAAATCCAAATAAATGTTCCATTCTGCGAGGCGTTAGCCCAAATGCCCAAGTACGCTAAGTATCTAAAAGATTTACTTTCAAATAAAAAGAAACTTGAAAATTTTTCGCGTATATCTCTAAACGCAGAATGTTCTGCGGTTTTGTTAAATAAATTACCACAAAAAATAAACGACCCAGGGCGGTTCTCCATCCCTTGCTTGTTCGGTAATTTATTAATAAAACACGCCCTGGCAGATTTGGGCGCTAGTATTAATTTGATGTCGTTTTCATTATTTAAAAAACTTGTTTTAGGCAATTCAAGCCCAACAAAAATCAGCATCCAACTTGCAGACCGATCGATAAAATACCCAGTTGGGGTTATTGAGATGTGCTTGTTAAGGTTGACAAATTTACCTTCCCGGTAGACTTTGTCATCCTAGACATTGAGGAAGACGCCGAAGTACCCATTATACTCGGACGTCCTTTCCTCGCCACCTCCCGGGTGACGTTAGTATTGACAAACTTCTCCTACGAGTTTGTGATGAAGAAGTTATTTTTAGTATAAACAACTCTATGAGAAATTCTTTTTCAAATGACGATTCTTGTTATACTTTAGAAACAAATTTTGATGAAGATTTATCGTCATTTTCTGAATTAATCTTGAAAAATGTTGAAGATTCGGAGTTGACAAATTTATTTTGTCTAAAAGAAGTAACTCGGTCGTTGCCGTTTGAGCAAATAAATTTAAAAAACTTCAAAATAAAAACTTCTTATGAAGAACTGCCAAACCTAGAGTTAAAACAACTCCCGGATCATTTAAAATATATTTTTTTAGAAAAGAATTCAAAATTGCCCGTAATCATTTCTTCAGCGCATAACGATTCGGAAATTTCCGAATTAATTAAAATTTTAAATAATCACCGCCATGAAATTGCATGGCAACTTTCGGATATCAAGGGAATTAGCCCATCTTTTTGCACACATAAAATATATTTAGAAAATAATTCTAGCGGCACTATTCAGCCTCAACGTCGTCTTAATCCCAATATGAAGGACGTCGTTAAGGGTGAAATTATAAAATTATTAGACGCGGAGATTATTTACCCAATTTCTGATAGCACTTGGGTTAGCCCGGTGCAAGTCGTGCCTAAGAAGGGCGGGATAACGGTAGTTTCCAATGAAAATAATGAGTTAATCCCAACCCGTACTGTTACGGGTTGGCGGGTATGCATCGATTATAGAAAATTAAATGATGCTACCCGTAAGGATCACTTCCCGTTACCCTTCATTGACCAAATCTTAGAACATTTATCTGGTCACTCACACTATTGTTTTCTTGATGGTCTTTCGGGATACTTTCAAATTCCAATCGCGCCCGAAGACCAAGAGAAAACCACGTTCACTTATCCTTTCGGCACCTTCGCTTATCGGAGGATGCCGTTTGGTCTTTGCAACGCGCCGGCTACATTTCAAAGATGTATGTTGGCAATTTTTAACGAATTAGTTGAGGACGTCATGGAAGTTTTTATGGATGATTTTTCAGTCTTTTGCGATTCTTTTAAAAATTGTTTGAATAATCTTGATCGTGTTCTTCAACGCTGCGAAGACACGAATCTGACACTCAACTGGGAGAAGTGTCACTTTATGGTCCAAGAGGGATTAGTCCTCGGACATAAAGTTTCAAGTAAAGGGATCGAGGTCGACCGGGCCAAGATCGAGGTCATAGAAAAACTCCCTCCGCCTTCTAATATTAAATCTATTAGGAGTTCTCTAGGACATGCGGGTTTCTATAGACGGTTTATTAAAGATTTTTCAAAAATTACAAAACCGTTAACACATCTATTAGAAAAAGAGACCGCTTTTATTTTTGATGAGGAATGTTCTAAAGCGTTCAATAAAATAAAAAATGAACTTATCAACTCGCCTATTTTAATTGCGCCGGATTGGTCTCTTCCGTTCGAAATCATGTGCGATGCAAGCGATTTTGCTGTAGGTGCAGTCTTGGGTCAACGGGTGAATAAATATTTTCACCCAATTTATTACGCAAGCAAAACGCTTACATCCGCCCAAGCTAATTATACAACAACGGAAAAAGAACTTTTAGCGATTGTTTTTGCATTTGATTAATTTCGTTCATATATAACACTATCAAAGATTATTGTTTTTACAGACCACTCTGCTCTTCGGTACTTGCTAGATAAAGGGGACGCCAAGCCCCGACTATTGAGATGGATTCTCCTGTTGCAAGAATTCAATTTGGAGATCCGAGATAAGAAAGGAGCGGAGAACTTGGCGGCCGACCACCTCTCAAGATTGGAAAACCCCACGGCAGGAGAACTGGTGGAGGCCGAAATTGATGATAAATTCCCTGAAGAGCGCCTCCTCGCCATTGAAAAGGTAATGACTTCTTCCACCCCTTGGTATGCGGATCTTGCCAATTATTTAGTGGCTCGGGTCCTCCCAAAGAATTTTTCAAGTCAACAAAAGAAGAAATTCTTTTCGGACTTAAAATTACTTTTGGGAAGACCCATTTTATTTCGGATCTGCGCAGAAAAAGTGGTAAGAAGGTGTATTTCAGGCGAGGAAGGCGTCCAAATATTACGGCACTGCCACGATGGACCAACCGGTGGTCACTATCAAGCAAACCGGACCGCAAGAAAGGTGCTAGAGGCGGGCTTCTACTGGCCCACCTTATTCAAAGATACTCACAATTTTGTGAGTAATTGTGATCGGTGCCAACGGTCAGGTAATATTTCTAACCGGGATGAAATGCCCCAAAATATATTCTTAGAATGTGAAAATTTTGATTTATGGGGATTAGATTTTGTAGGTCCACTACCATCTTCTCACAATAATAAATATATCCTTGTTGCGGTCGACTACGTGTCAAGGTGGGCGGAAGCGCAAGCATTCCCCACTAACGACGCAAGAGTCGTCGTAAATTTTTAAAAAAATTTATTTTCTAGATTTGGCACACCACGTGCACTGATTAGTGATAGGGGCACTCATTTTTGTAACAACCAACTTGCTAAAATTTTAGCCAAGTATGGCGTCACGCACAAATTATCCACCGCCTATCACCCACAGACAAATGGCCAAGTGGAGGTGGTAAACCGTGAATTAAAAGGAATTTTAGAAAAAACGGTGAATATTAATAGAAAGGATTGGTCTCTAAAGTTAGATGACGCCTTATGGGCTTATCGGACGGCGTACAAGACCGTCATCGGTTGCACACCGTACCGATTAGTTTACGGAAAGGCATGTCATTTACCAGTGGAACTAGAGCATCGCGCATATTGGGCACTTAAATTTATAAATTTAGATTTAAACTTAGCTTCCGACCAACGAAAAATGCAATTAAATGAGCTTGATGAATGGCGTGCTAACGCCTATGAAAATAACAAATTCTATAAGGAGAGAACTAAGTTTTATCATGATAGAAACATTAAAAATCCAAAATCATTTTTGTCGGGAGATCTTGTCCTTCTTTTTAATTCTAGACTTAGGCTTTTTTCGGGAAAATTGAAGTCTCGATGGTCCGGCCCCTTTGTTGTAAAAGAGGTTTGGCCATATGGGACCGTACTAATTGAGCACCCGGAAAACGGCTCATTCAAGGTTAATGGACACCGTTTGAAATTATATCACTTCGGCGACCCCTCAGCCAGAAAAATAGAATCGCTTAACCTACCAAATTTAAAAAAAAACATCACTTAGTCAAGCTACGCGACGGTAAACAAAGCGCTTTTGGGAGGCACCCCAACGTTATCTTTTTTATTTTTGTTATTTCTTTTCTTGTTTGTTGTTGACTTTAATTCTGCAGGTGTTTGTCCAGCAACCCCGTCTACCAACCAGGGAAGCCCTCTTCACCCTTTAGTCATTTATTTTTATCTTCTTTATTGTCATTTTGGTTTTTTTTATCTACATACTTAGTTTTAAACATTGAGGACAATGTTTAATTTTAAGTATGGGGGTGTAGCATGGCATTTTGTTGGAATTTTTATTTCTGAAAAAAAAATTATTTAATTTAATAAAAATCAATTTTCTTGGAAAGGACTCTTTGGGCTTGAATTCCCATCACAACCTCTAGTACCTTGCGAGCCCTTCACCGGGTTGACCTTGGGAAGTCCAAGAATAAAAAAATATATATATTAGGAAATGTTCTTTTTTTTTAGTTTATCAAAACGTCCTAGCTTGCTATAGTGTAAGTTCTAAAGTAGACTTATTTTTCATATGGACTAAGAACTTTTTTGTGCAAGAATATTTTTTTTGAAACTTTTGAGTAAAATTGTTGACTCATGCAGTGCTTCTAGTCAAATGCATGTGTTTGAGTAGTATTGGTGTAGAATTAAATTCTTGGCATAAATCTAAAATTATGATTTAATAATTTGCGTAGAAATGATTTATTTTACTTCTAATTCGAATCTGGTGATTATCTTAGAGTAGTTTTGGTGAGTGTGTAGAAGATTGTTAGAAAGCTATTACTCGAATCGTACAGAAGGGTGTCCTTTCTCGATGTCTAGAACTTGCCTTTAGCTATCTTCAAAGCTTTTGCACTTAGATTAATTAACCTTATGGAAATGACTTAGGCCTTTCTTTGGACAGTTTGAGCCCTTGCATCCAATCCTAAAATTACTACCGTTGTTGACACAAAATTGAGCCTTTTATCCTTTCTTTTTGATCAACCCTCACCACTTCTCCACCAAAACCAGAAAAAAGCCAAACCCATGTACACTTAAATTTTGAGCTAAATTATTGAAAAATTTTAGATGCTACGGCGAAGAGACAATTTTTCAAAAAAAAATCATGAGTGTCAATTCAAAAGAAATATGTTTATATCAAAAAGCAAAAATCTCATAATGATATGCGGCCTAGGTATGCACATGCATGCTTGGAATGATCCCAATTATGAAGAATAGTGGTATAAATAAAGAAGAAAGGGAGTGTTCCCCTTTACAAAATGTGAGTATGGGGGTAAAAGCCTCTCTATTTTGTGGTAGTCGTTGTTTTCTTTTAGCTCAAAACTCTTTGTTTAAGTGGAATAAGCCTTCATGTTTATCATTGTTTACCTCGCCCTTAAACCTAAGCCTTAAATTACACCCTATTTAAGTCCTAAAGATCCATAATGTTGATTTAGTATGGAGTGCAGTGGAGAAGGTGCAAACAGGCAAGCCTATGGCCATCGACATTGATGGATTTCTTTGGAGGCCACCCCGAGCGTCAACATCTAGTAATTTAAATCTCAACAATCACGCTATTTTCTCCCTTTACATAACTTTGAGATTGACCGCCGACTCATTTTAAAAGTGATAATAAATAATTAAAACGCATTTTGAATTATTTCATAAATTAGTATTTATGCCAAGAACGTCTTTTTACTAAAATATCTATGCATGCCGGCATAAAACTTCGCATTTTACTCACTAGCTTTCAAGATTCTATCTAGCATTAATTTTTCCTACCCTTATGAAGAATGATTTGCTCTGGACGAGCAACGAGTAAGTATGGAGGTGTTTGATGACTGATATTTTAGTCATCATTTTAGCCTAATATCTTATTTGATATTTAAATGAATTATCGCATTTGTTCATTATCTTTATAAAATTTCTTAAAAATAATATTTTATGTTCTAGCCCATATAGTTTATATTTTGTAAGGATTCGGCAGGCCTGGGGGAATAGATGTGCGAAATCCCGCTGTCGCGTCCAAGACGCGCAAGCTGTCATACATATAAATATATATTTACATATGTATATATTTATATATATGTATATGTTTATATATATATGTTTATATATATATACGTTTATTATATATATATATATATATGTTATACGATGTCAGCCGCCGGCCACCTCCTCCATGCATGCAACCGGCCACCTCAACCAGAGCCCCTCCGCCGATGCCACCTCCATGAGTCGCCGGCCACCTCCAGCTCTCCCGTGCGCCTCCTCCGGACAAGCTCTCCACATCAGCAATCCAAAACGAGCCACCTCCAGCTCTCCTGTGCGCCTCCTCCGGACAAGCTCTCCCGTGCGCCTCCTCCGGACAAGCTCTCCACGTCAGCAATCCAAAACGTGTCTCCTCCATGCTGTGTAACGCCTCCAGCCCAAGCTCCTCCATATGCGCCTCCTCTCATTGATGCCGCCTCCAACTCTGCCTCCAATTATTGCCGTCAGCTGCACCTCCCGCCCAAGCCGTTTCAAGCTTCTGGGCCTATAAATGCTTACCTCGGGAAGGAGGAGGGGCAACATTGACTGGAAAGAAAACCATCGAGAGATTATATTTTGTGCAGAAGTTTTATTTTTGAGAGAAGTTAAGCCTTGGAGAGAGAGAATTTATTTTGAGAGATTGTTTTTTTTCTAATTTATATTATTATTGTTGGAGGAAAGTGTTCCAATAATTCGGCCTGAGTAGTCATTTTCGCTGGTCATTTTAGTCGTTTTTCTTTTATTGTGCACTTCTACACTTTCATTTAAAATTTTCATGTAGCCTCGTATTTTTATTTCTTGTAATCCTTTTGTCCAATAGCAATAAAATTTTATTTCTATTTCACTTAAATTTCTTAGTCGTATTTCAATTTTGTCACTTTCGTTCTTATTCATGATGTCTCACTTTTATGTGAATGAATCTTATATCTCCATGAGTAACTAATTTCTATAGTGCTCGATCGTGACGATCCGAGGATGATATAATTTTGCTATGATTTTTAGATTTTCTTTTCTCTAATTGTTAAACGCTTACGATTTACCTTTGATATAACAAATTATTATGAGGCTATATCATCAATATATAATCTTCATAATTGTTTTCGTTCTTTAGTTAGCCGAGAGGCTCGTAAGACGAATCGATCACTCATTGGTAAAAGGAGTAGAACGTAACCCTCGAGAGAGGACAACGTAACTCTTCCGGATCGGAGTAAAATCCAATAGCGAGGTTCACTTCCTAAAGCAAGTCTTAGGCGATGCGATTTGAGAACGAAAGTTCGGTCGATACACCTAAGCTTAGTTGAACCCAATCCTCGAAAAAGGAGTGTTCATGCTGCGGGAACCTTCACGGTCAAAGCCTCTTCAACAAGAGATTAATTGCATTGCTACTATACTTTCATTTCGCAACTTTATAAATCCGAGGTGACTCAAAGATCGAGTACTAGTTCTAAACCATCGAATTAATTCCGTTAGCATTTCTTTTAGTTCGGCTTTTTGCAAACAAACCAACCCAATTTTCTATTGATAAAATAATAGCGATTTTCAAAGTAGAATTACTCAACCACCCCGAGTCTAATACGACCTTGGTTTTATAAACCTATACTACTTTCGATACGGTACACTTGCCGTTGTCGTTTGCGGGCATAGTTTTGCGCATCAAGTTTTTGGCGCTGTTGCCGGGGACCTTGGTCGATAATTTGAAAAAGAAATAGTTATTAATTTTATCGTTCTCTTTCTTCTCACCTCTTTCTTTTAATTTTTCTTTTTAAAATCTTAAAAGGTGTAATCTAAATTCCTGGAAAGGACGCTTTGGGCTTGAATTCCCATCATAGCCTCTAGTACCTTGCAAACCCTTCACCGGGCAGATCTTGGGAAGTCCGGGACTAATTTTAAATCACCTATTTAAAAAAAATCAAAAAATATATATGTATATATATATATAATAAATAAATTTATTTATCTAAAATCTTATTTTCCCGTTTTCTTTTTCCGCATCTTTTCTTTTCTTTTGGTTTATGACCCGAGGAAACTCTTCAATTAATCTTGAATTTGGTTTTGATCCGGAAATCGAGCGCACCTTGCGGCGACGTCTCCGATTTAGTGATCTGCCAATAATTCGCGAAGAGTCAGTCGGAGAGACTAACGAAGATATAATGGGTGACCCCGACCATAATGAGGCTCCGCTACGGACTATGTCCTATTATGCGAGGCCAAATTGGGAGGGAACACAATCTAATATTATTCGCCCGGCGGTGGCGAATAATAATTTTGAAATTAAAACGAGCATCATTCAGTTGGTACAACAAACCGTCGTTTTCGATGGCTTACCAGATGAAGATCCTAATTTACATTTATTAAATTTTTTGGAAATTTGCGATACATTTAATATAAATGGCGTCACCGATGACGCCATCCGTTTGCGTTTATTTCCTTTCTCTTTGCGAACTAAGGCCAAGCAATGGTTGGGATCACTTCCTAGAGGTTCCATCACTACATGGGCCGAGATGACGGAGAAATTTTTAACTAAATATTTTCCTCCGGCAAAGTCCGTTAAATTACGTATAGACATTCTCTCGTTCACGCAAATAGACTCGGAGTCTCTCTATGACACATGGGAGCGCTTCAAGGAACTTTTACGGAGATGTCCTCATCATGCCCTTCCTGTGTGGCAACAAGTTCAAACTTTCTACAATGGTTTGAATCTCCAGACAAGGCAGATGATTGATGCGACCGCGGGGGGGGGGGGGGGGGGGGGGGGACCCTTAATAACAAAACCCCCGAGGCTGCTCAAGAGCTTTTTGAGGAGATGGCCATGAACGCATATCAGTGGAATGCGCCACGGACGCGCCCTAACAAGCCGGCCGGACTCTATGAAGTCGAGGAAACCACTAATTTAGCGTTACAAGTAGAAATGCTTACTAAGCAAGTGGCGGAGATGTCTGCTTCCTCCGCCACTAATTGGGCTAATAATAATAATTTTAATAATAATAATAATTTTATTCAAGAGCATGTACATTATATGGGGAACTCATATCGTCCTCCTTATATCCCGAATAATAATCTTCCGTTAAATAATAGTTATAATCCGGGTTTAAGGAACCACCCAAAATTTTCATGGAGCAACCCCAATAATGCTCAGCGTCCGCCGCCAGTGAATCCTCCCGGATTCGCTCCGCCACCACCACACAAGCCCTCTTCATTTGAAGAGATCTTCACCAAATACGTTGCCTCCAATGATTCCAACATCCGGAACCTATCTGGATCTATTAAAAGCTTAGAAAATCAGATTGGACAGCTCGCCAAGATGTTCTCCGAACGCCAGCAAGGAGCTCTACCGGGCAATACTGAGCCCAATCCAAGGGAGAGCGCTAATGCAATAACCCTCCGCGGCGGATAGGAGGTAACTTCTACAAATTTGGCTGAACCCGAGGTAAACGTTTCAACTTCATCTCCGCAAGTTATTTCTTCACCTACTTTACCTTCTTCTACATTAGCTCCGCGTATTATTAAAAATCCTTTTATTCCTTATCCTTCGAAATTTAAAGATGAACGCAATGAGGAGCAATATAAAAAATTTATTAAAATTTTAAAACAAATCCAAATAAATGTTCCATTCTGCGAGGCGTTAGCCCAAATGCCCAAGTACGCTAAGTATCTAAAAGATTTACTTTCAAATAAAAAGAAACTTGAAAATTTTTCGCGTATATCTTTAAACGCAGAATGTTCGGCGGTTTTGTTAAATAAATTACCACAAAAAATAAACGACCCAGGGCGGTTCTCCATCCCTTGCTTGTTCGGTAATTTATTAATAAAACACGCCCTGGCAGATTTGGGCGCTAGTATTAATTTGATGTCGTTTTCATTATTTAAAAAGCTTGTTTTAGGCAATTCAAGCCCAACAAAAATCAGCATCCAACTTGCAGACCGATCGATAAAATACCCAGTTGGGGTTATTGAGGATGTGCTTGTTAAGGTTGACAAATTTACCTTCCCGGTAGACTTTGTCATCCTAGACATTGAGGAAGACGCCGAAGTACCCATTATACTCGGACGTCCTTTCCTCGCCACCTTCCGGGTGACGTTAGTAATGACAAACTTCTCCTACGAGTTGGTGATGAAGAAGTTATTTTTAGTATAAACAACTCTATGAGAAATTCTTTTTCAAATGACGATTCTTGTTATACTTTAGAAACAAATTTTGATGAAGATTTATCGTCATTTTCTGAATTAATCTTGAAAAATGTTGAAGATTCGGAGTTGGCAAATTTATTTTGTCTAAAAGAAGTAACTCGGCTGTTGCCGTTTGAGCAAATAAATTTAAAAAACTTCAAAATAAAAACTTCTTATGAAGAACAGCCAAACCTAGAGTTAAAACAACTCCCGGATCATTTAAAATATATTTTCTTAGAAAAGAATTCAAAATTGCCCGTAATCATTTCTTCAGCGCATAACGATTCGGAAATTTCCGAATTAATTAAAATTTTAAATAATCACCGCCATGAAATTGCATGGCAACTTTCGGATATCAAGGGAATTAGCCCATCTTTTTGCACACATAAAATATATTTAGAAAATAATTCTAGCGGCACTATTCAGCCTCAACGTCATCTTAATCCCAATATGAAGGACGTCGTTAAGGATGAAATTATAAAATTATTAGACGCGGAGATTATTTACCCAATTTCTGATAGCACTTGGGTTAGCCCGGTGCAACTCGTGCCTAAGAAGGGCGGGATAACGGTAGTTTCCAATGAAAATAATGAGTTAATCCCAACCCGTACTGTTACGGGTTGGCGGGTATGCATCGATTATAGAAAATTAAATGATGCTACCCGTAAGGATCACTTCCCGTTACCCTTCATTGACCAAATCTTAGAACGTTTATCTGGTCACTCACACTATTGTTTTCTTGATAGTCTTTCGGGATACTTTCAAATTCCAATCGCGCCCGAAGACCAAGAGAAAACCACGTTCACTTATCCTTTCGGCACCTTCGCTTATCGGAGGATGTCGTTTGGTCTTTGCAACGCGCCGGCTACATTTCAAAGATGTATGTTGGCAATTTTTAACGAATTAGTTGAGGACGTCATGGAAGTTTTTATGGATGATTTTTCAGTCTTTGGCGATTCTTTTAAAAATTGTTTGAATAATCTTGATCGTGTTCTTCAACGCTGCGAAGACACGAATCTGACACTCAACTGGGAGAAGTGTCACTTTATGGTCCAAGAGGGATTAGTCCTCGGACATAAAGTTTCAAGTAAAGGGATCGAGGTCGACCGGGCCAAGATCGAGGTCATAGAAAAACTCCCTCCGCCTTCTAATATTAAATCTATTAGGAGTTCTCTAGGACATGCGGGTTTCTATAGACGGTTTATTAAAGATTTTTCAAAAATTACAAAACCGTTAACACATCTATTAGAAAAAGAAACCGCTTTTATTTTTGATGAGGAATGTTCTAAAGCGTTCAATAAAATAAAAAATGAACTTATCAACTCGCCTATTTTAATTGCGCCGGATTGGTCTCTTCCGTTCGAAATCATGTGCGATGCAAGCGATTTTGCTGTAGGTGCAGTCTTGGGTCAACGGGTGAATAAATATTTTCACCCAATTTATTACGCAAGCAAAATGCTTACATCCGCCCAAGCTAATTATACAACAACGGAAAAAGAACTTTTAGCGATTGTTTTTGCATTTGATTAATTTCGTTCATATATAACACTATCAAAGATTATTGTTTTTACAGACCACTCCGCTCTTCGGTACTTGCTAGATAAAGGGGACGCCAAGCCCCGACTATTGAGATGGATTCTCCTGTTGCAAGAATTCAATTTGGAGATCCGAGATAAGAAAGGAGCGGAGAACTTGGCGGCCGACCACCTCTCAAGATTGGAAAACCCCACGGCAGGAGAACTGGTGGAGGCCGAAATTGATGATAAATTCCCTGAAGAGCGCCTCCTCGCCATTGAAAAGGTAATGACTTCTTCCACCCCTTGGTATGCGGATCTTGCCAATTATTTAGTGGCTCGGGTCCTCCCAAAGAATTTTTCAAGTCAACAAAAGAAGAAATTCTTTTCGGACTTAAAATTACTTTTGGGAAGACCCATTTTATTTCGGATCTGCGCAGAAAAAGTGGTAAGAAGGTGTATTTCAGGCGAGGAAGGCGTCCAAATATTACGGCACTGCCACGATGGACCAACCGGTGGTCACTATCAAGCAAACCGGACCGCAAGAAAGGTGCTAGAGGCGGGCTTCTACTGGCCCACCTTATTCAAAGATACTCACAATTTTGTGAGTAATTGTGATCGGTGCCAACGGTCAGGTAATATTTCTAACCGGGATGAAATGCCCCAAAATATATTCTTAGAATGTAAAAATTTTGATTTATGGGGATTAGATTTTGTAGGTCCACTACCATCTTCTCACAATAATAAATATATCCTTGTTGCGGTCGACTACGTGTCAAGGTGGGCGGAAGCGCAAGCATTCCCCACTAACGACACAAGAGTCGTCGTAAATTTTTTAAAAAAATTATTTTCTAGATTTGGCACACCACGTGCACTGATTAGTGATAGGGGCACTCATTTTTGTAACGACCAACTTGCTAAAATTTTAGCCAAGTATGGCGTCACGCACAAATTATCCACCGCCTATCACCCACAGACAAATGGCCAAGTGGAGGTGGTAAACCGTGAATTAAAAAGAATTTTAGAAAAAACGGTGAATATTAATAGAAAGGATTGGTCTCTAAAGTTAGATGACGCCTTATGGGCTTATCGGACGGCGTACAAGACCGCCATCGGTTGCACACCGTACCGATTAGTTTACGGAAAGGCATGTCATTTACCGGTGGAACTAGAGCATCGCGCATATTGGGCACTTAAATTTATAAATTTAGATTTAAACTTAGCTTCCGACCAACGAAAAATGCAATTAAATGAGCTTGATGAATGGCGTGCTAACGCCTATGAAAATAACAAATTCTATAAGGAGAGAACTAAGTTTTATCATGATAGAAACATTAAAAATCCAAAATCATTTTTGTCGGGAGATCTTGTCCTTCTTTTTAATTCTAGACTTAGGCTTTTTCCGGGAAAATTGAAGTCTCGATGGTCCGGCCCCTTTGTTGTAAAAGAGGTTTGGCCATATGGGACCGTACTAATTGAGCACCCGGAAAACGGCTCATTCAAGGTTAATGGACACCGTTTGAAATTATATCACTTCGGCGACCCCTCAGCCGGAAAAATAGAATCGCTTAACCTACCAAATTTTAAAAAAAAAACATCACTTAGTCAAGCTACGCGACGGTAAACAAAGCGCTTTTGGGAGGCACCCCAACGTTATCTTTTTTATTTTTGTTATTTCTTTTCTTGTTTGTTGTTGACTTTAATTCTGCAGGTGTTTGTCCGGCAACCCCGTCTACCAACCAGGGAAGCCCTCTTCACCCTTTAGTCATTTATTTTTATCTTCTTTATTGTCATTTTGGTTTTTTTTTATCTACATACTTAGTTTTAAACATTGAGGACAATGTTTAATTTTAAGTATGGGGGTGTAGCATGGCATTTTGTTGGAATTTTTATTTCTGAAAAAAAAAATTTTATTTAATTTAATAAAAATCAATTTTCTTGGAAAGGACGCTTTGGGCTTGAATTCCCATCACAGCCTCTAGTACCTTGCGAGCCCTTCACCGGGTTGACCTTGGGAAGTCCAAGAATAAAAAAATATATATATTAGGAAATGTTCTTTTTTTTTAGTTTATCAAAACGTCCTAGCTTGCTATATTGTAAGTTCTATAGTAGACTTATTTTTCATATGGACTAAGAACTTTTTTGTGCAAGAATATTTTTTTTGAAACTTTTGAGTAAAATTGTTGACTCATGCAGTGCTTCTAGTCAAATGCATGTGTTTGAGTAGTATTGGTGTAGAATTAAATTCTTGGCATAAATCTAAAATTATGATTTAATAATTTGCGTAGAAATGATTTATTTTACTTCTAATTCGAATCTGGTGATTATCTTAGAGTAGTTTTGGTGAGTGTGTAGAAGATTGTTAGAAAGCTATTACTCGAATCGTACAGAAGGGTGTCCTTTCTCGATGTCTAGAACTTGCCTTTAGCTATCTTCAAAGCTTTTGCACTTAGATTAATTAACCTTATGGAAATGACTTAGGCCTTTCTTTGGACAGTTTGAGCCCTTGCATCCAATCCTAAAATTACTACCGTTGTTGACACAAAATTGAGCATTTTATCCTTTCTTTTTGATCAACCCTCACCACTTCTCCACCAAAACCAGAAAAAAGCCAAACCCATGTACACTTAAATTTTGAGCTAAATTGTTGAAAAAATTTAGATGCTACGGCGAAGAGACAATTTTTCAAAAAAAAATCATGTGTGTCAATTCAAAAGAAATATGTTTATATCAAAAAGCAAAAATCTCATAATGATATGCGGCTTAGGTATGCACATGCATGCTTGGAATGATCCCAATTATGAAGAATAGTGGTATAAATAAAGAAGAAAGGGAGTGTTCCCCTTTACAAAATGTGAGTATGGGGGTAAAAGCCTCTCTATTTTGTGGTAGTCGTTGTTTTCTTTTAGCTCAAAACTCTTTGTTTAAGTGGAATAAGCCTTCATGTTTATCATTGTTTACCTCGCCCTTAAACCTAAGCCTTAAATTACACCCTATTTAAGTCCTAAAGATCCATAATGTTGATTTAGTATGGAGTGCAGTGGAGAAGGTGCAAACAGGCAAGCCTATGGCCATCGACATTGATGGATTTCTTTGGAGGCCACACCGAGCGTCAACATCTAGTAATTTAAATCTCAACAATCACGCTATTTTCTCCCTTTACATAACTTTGAGATTGACCGCCGACTCATTTTAAAAGTGATAATAAATAATTAAAACGCATTTTGAATTATTTCATAAATTAGTATTTATGCCAAGAACGTCTTTTTACTAAAATATCTATGCATGCCGGCATAAAACTTCGCATTTTACTCACTAGCTTTCAAGATTCTATCTAGCATTAATTTTTCCTACCCTTATGAAGAATGGTTTGCTCTGGACGAGCAACGAGTAAGTATGGAGGTGTTTGATGACTGATATTTTAGTCATCATTTTAGCCTAATATCTTATTTGATATTTAAATGAATTATCGCATTTGTTCATTATTTTTATAAAATTTCTTAAAAATAATATTTTATGTTCTAGCCCATATAGTTTATATTTTGTAAGGATTCGGCAGGCCTGGGGGAATAGATGTGCGAAATCCCGCTGTCGCGTCCAAGACGCGCAAGCTGTCATACATATAAATATATATTTACATATGTATATATTTATATATATGTATATGTTTATATATATATGTTTATATATATATACGTTTATTATATATATATATATATATGTTATACGATGTCAGCCGCCGGCCACCTCCTCCATGCATGCAACCGGCCACCTCAACCAGAGCCCCTCCGCCGATGCCACCTCCATGAGTCGCCGGCCACCTCCAGCTCTCCCGTGCGCCTCCTCCGGACAAGCTCTCCACATCAGCAATCCAAAACGAGCCACCTCCAGCTCTCCTGTGCGCCTCCTCCGGACAAGCTCTCCCGTGCGCCTCCTCCGGACAAGCTCTCCACGTCAGCAATCCAAAACGTGTCTCCTCCATGCTGTGTAACGCCTCCAGCCCAAGCTCCTCCATATGCGCCTCCTCTCATTGATGCCGCCTCCAACTCTGCCTCCAATT
Organism: Dactylorhiza incarnata; assembly: GCA_033032865.1. Classification (NCBI taxonomy): domain Eukaryota; kingdom Viridiplantae; phylum Streptophyta; class Magnoliopsida; order Asparagales; family Orchidaceae; genus Dactylorhiza; species Dactylorhiza incarnata. The sequence goes on from JAWHQI010000086.1 coordinate 1,659,267, forward strand.
ATTGCCGTCAGCTGCACCTCCCGCCCAAGCCGTTTCAAGCTTCTGGGCCTATAAATGCTTACCTCGGGAAGGAGGAGGGGCAACATTGACTGGAAAGAAAACCATCGAGAGATTATATTTTGTGCAGAAGTTTTATTTTTGAGAGAAGTTAAGCCTTGGAGAGAGAGAATTTATTTTGAGAGATTGTTTTTTTTCTAATTTATATTATTATTGTTGGAGGAAAGTGTTCCAATAATTCGTCCTGAGTAGTCATTTTCGCTGGTCATTTTAGTCGTTTTTCTTTTATTGTGCACTTCTACTCTTTCATTTAAAATTTTCATGTAGCCTCGTATTTTTATTTCTTGTAATCCCTTTGCCCAATAGCAATAAAATTTTATTTCTATTTCACTTAAATTTCTTAGTCGTATTTCAATTTTGTCACTTTCGTTCTTATTCATGATGTCTCACTTTTATGTGAATGAATCTTATATCTCCATGAGTAACTAATTTCTATAGTGCTCGATCGTGACGATCCGAGGATGATATAATTTTGCTATGATTTTTAGATTTGCTTTTCTCTAATTGTTAAATGCTTACGATTTACCTTTGATATAACAAATTATTATGAGGCTATATCATCAATATATAATCTTCATAATTGTTTTCGTTCTTTAGTTAGCCGAGAGGCTCGTAAGACGAATCGATCACTCATTGGTAAAAGGAGTAGAACGTAACCCTCGAGAGAGGACAACGTAACTCTTCCGGATTGGAGTAAAATCCAATAGCGAGGTTCACTTCCTAAAGCAAGTCTTAGGCGATGCGATTTGAGAACGAAAGTTCGGTCGATACACCTAAGCTTAGTTGAACCCAATCCTCGAAAGAGGAGTGTTCATGCTGCGGGAACCTTCACGGTCAAAGCCTCTTCAACAAGAGATTAATTGCATTGCTACTATACTTTCATTTCGCAACTTTATAAATCCGAGGTGACTCAAAGATTGAGTACTAGTTCTAAACCATCGAATTAATTCCGTTAGCATTTCTTTTAGTTCGGCTTTTTGCAAACAAACCAACCCAATTTTCTATTGATAAAATAATAGCGATTTTCAAAGTAGAATTACTCAACCACCCCGAGTCTAATACGACCTTGGTTTTATAAACCTATACTACTTTCGATACGGTACACTTGCCGTTGTCGTTTGCGGGCATAGTTTTGCGCATCAAGTTTTTGGCGCCGTTGCCGGGGACCTTGGTCGATAATTTGAAAAAGAAATAGTTATTAATTTTATCGTTCTCTTTCTTCTCACCTCTTTCTTTTAATTTTTCTTTTTAAAATCTTAAAAGGTGTAATCTAAATTCCTGGAAAGACAGCTCGCCAGCCTTGGAGGCCTGTAGGCGAGCCTCAAGCTGCTTGGAGAGCGGCATCTTTCGGCAGCTACAGTAAGGGGGGAAAGAGAAAAGAAGAAGGAAATGATGGTGCGTGTCACTGTGGCTTGGGGTGATATTTATAGCCCTCAGGTGGGTCCTACCAAAGATTCCTGACAGATCATCAAGAAGCTGGCGAATACCATGGGTTGGATGTTTCTTCGCGAGCCTAGGTAGCCTCACGAAGAGTGGGGATTGTGCACAACCCCGATATTCGCCAGGCAAGGGGGCGTTTCGAGAGGTCAACATTGTGAAGAAAGTAATAAGGGGGACAAGCCAGATAAGTTCTCGCAAGGGTCGGGCGGGCGAGACAAGCCCTCGCCGACTGTTCGCTGGTAGGCTGGCGAGACGGGTACTCGTTGTGCATACACGAAAATGGTTGGAGGTCCAACCACTCACGAGCCGCTTACAACAGTTTTCTGGGTTCGCCGAAATCAAGCGCGCTCGACGAAATGTATTCTGCGTTCAGCGAACTCACTTCTCAGTTCGACGAATGTCAAGTTTCAACCAGATAAGTTTATCTCGACAGTTGGGCTGGGAGGGCCTATTGTCTCGGCAGCTCAGTCCCATCCCAGCGGATCCGCTGGGATAGGCAGTCTTCTCGGAGGGACCAGGGTGAGCTTGCAGGAAGGCGCGCGAGGCCAGGTCTCAGTGGATATCGCCAGAAGGGTCCCAAACGAGGTCTTAACGGCGCGCTCGCCAGGAGGGATGTCGCGGTAGAGATCCGCGAGAAGGCAGCGAGAGCTCTCACGAGTAATGTTCTCGCAGACCCCTTGCCCGTAGGCTGATAGGAAAGGATTACCTTTTTACCCCCGGTGGTCTGCCATTAGCCTCTTCAAACAGCGGAGTTTGGCTATTAGCAGACCAATTTTGGGGTGCGTATAGTAAAATCAAGAGGCGGAATCCTGCTATTTGCAGGCCAGTTCAGAAAATCTATAAATAAGACCCAATGGGCACCTTTGGAGAGGACCTCTCTTTTTGGAGCTTCTCTCTCCTCAGGCTTTCCTTGGTTAGCATCTTCAGAGCTCTCCAAGGTGCACGCGCTTCAGCATTGGCTTGGGAGGGGAAGCGCTCTAAAGATCTTCCGGGTGTGTGGTGGGTCCTCCTTGCTGAGTCTAAGGGTCTGTGTCTAGTTCCGAGGCTTCAGTCTGTCCCTTCAAGGGATTAGTAAGTACCAGATTCCCCCCAACTAGTTGGGGGCCCCGAACTCCACAAAGACCATTTACTGGTTTCAATATGGAATTTGTCACAAAAGAGAAGAATTTGATTTTCTTACATAGCATCGGAAGAGGCAAGATTTGAACAAATAGTTCCTTTGACATCCTTTTGGCACTCCTCTTCCTAAGATAAGATTTCTTCTTCTCTTCCACTTGATGTGTTCTCTATTGATTCGTCGTGGGAAGAGCTTTCTTGACCATTTGTGCAAGCTTGTATGTTCTCCACTTCTTGCATTTGTTTCATACCTGTGAGAGGAAGATCAAATATTTCTTCAAGAAATTTCTATACTTTGTATGCACTCGAAAAGCAGTATATTAATTTTAAATTTTCTTAAGATAAAGCACAAAAAATACTATTCAAAGACTTTGCATTTAGGTGATGTTTCTTTTTATTTGTTTCATCCGCTGGTCTTATTATTGTTATATTCCATGCTTCAATATCTAAAGTTTTAATAAAATTTTCCATTAAAAATTTCCACCCTTTGTAATTTCTCCCTTCGAATAAAGGTGGTGCAAGAGTTTTTTTTTCATAAAAATTTCCCCCACTTATAGAAGAGAGGTCATGGGACGCCATTATTCCTGGTTGTTAGACCGTTTGGAATAAAATAGCTTCGATACCACTTGTTGGATCGGTAGGCGCCCTTAAAAGGGGGGCGAATAAGGGTTTTAAAACTTGTATGTTGTTTTGAAATACTTAAAATATTAGAAGATCGAAATAGTGCAAAAGAAAGACAAATTATGTAAAATAAAATAGAGACATAACTTTATTAATAAGAAATGTAGTGTTACAAAATTTGACTTCTTATAACGCTAGAAATCGAAGGCAAATAGTAAAAGTCTTTTTCATTTTCTATCCCTACTTGTATCCCCACGAACCGGTGGCTTTAGCCTATCCTTCCCGGATACGGACTCAAGCTGCTCTAGCCAATCCTCCATTGGACACAGCCTCGAGCACCCCCTAGATTTACACCCTAGACTTAGTCGCCAACACGAGGCAAATTTCTTCCCTAAGTCCTACCCAGACCTAGTCGCCAATACGAGGTGACTTTACTACACGATTTAAAAGAGATGAAACAAATAATAATATAAAAACTCCCTATATGGATCTCTTGGAGAAGTAGACGAAGACCCGCAGAGTATGATCGTAGTCGATGCGGTCTTTCATCATAACAATGAAGCATGTTGAAATCTTCTCCAATGATATCCTTAAGCCTTCATGGATTTGTGGGAGTCTCTCTCTGAATCTTCCTCTATATGCCGTGATACGAAGCTCTGGAATTTAGGATCATAAGAGGATGAAGAAGATGGATCCAAGGGGTCCTTTTATAGCCTTGGAGCTAGCGCCTGCTTTATCGCTACCGTCGGCGCTATCCCGATTTAGGAAATATTCTCCGCGTGAGAATATTTCATTTTAAGCAAGCCGTCCGCCTTCCTCTTGTGCTTTGCGCTACCGCCTATGCTACCCGATACCTCCTGCGCTAGATGCTACCGCATACGTTAGATACTATCGCCTGGCGCTAGCACCTTCTATAATTGCTTCCTGAAATTTCTCTAATCAGAGCTAGCGCATGCGCTAGGTGCTACCACCGACACTAGTGGACATGTTGGAATTCTGGCTTCAAACTTGGGGGCAACCTTCATATGTTATCCTTGAGTCATATGACTTTTTTTCTTGCACACTTAAACACACAAGATCAAATACACATAGGATTTGTTATTCTCAAATCTAGGAGATGCGGAAGACCATATTCCAACTAGAATTCTCCTCCCCAAAGACTCCACAGCAAAATGGTGTGGCTGAGAGGAGGAATAGGACCTTGATAGAAGCTGGGAGAACATTGCTTAGTGACTCCTCACTCCCAGAATATTTCTAGGCTGAGGTAGTCAATACTGCTTGTTATGTTCTCAATATAGCCTCTATCAATAAGGCCCTAGGTATAACCCCCTATGAGATTCTGAAAGGCAAACAACCAACTATTTCTTACTTTAGAATCTTTGGTTGCAAATGCTACATTTTAAATAATGGAAAATCTCAATTAAGAAAGTTTGCTGAAAAATGCAATGTATGGAATCTTGTTGGATATAGCTCACATAGCAGGGCCTATAGAGTGTTCAACAAGAAAACTCATGTTGTAGAGGAGTCTATGCATATAGTATTTGATGAGACCAGCCTGCTTTATAAGGGCTGGTCCAGTTCTCCTGTTTTGATAGGTAATGAACAGAAAATGCAAGTTATGTCTATCCAAGACATACCAAGCACAAGCAAGCTCTATTCAGATGCTGATGTCCTTGAAGATGAAGATCAACAAGCTGTTGAAGAGCCAGCTACTCAAGAAGAAGAGCTACAAATTATGGACAGATTGCCTGCAGCAAACAAGCATCTAAGGGATCATCCAAGGAATCAGATAATAGGAGATGAGAACCAAGGAGTGATCACAAGAAGTAGGGCTCATAATGGAGCTCTATTCTTGAGCTTTCTATCACAGATGGAGCCCAAGATGTTTGAAGAAGCAAATCTGGATACATTCTAGATTCAAGCCATGCAGGAAGAGCTTCTTTAATTTAAGAGGTATAAGGTGTGGAAGTTGGTGCCAAAGCCTCAAGGACACAACATCATTGACACCAAATGGATCTACAGAAATAAGCTTCATGAGAATGACACAATCATCAAGAACAAGGCCAGACTGGTGGCCAAAGGATATATGCAAGAAAAAGGTATTGACTTTGATCAAACCTTTGCCCCAGTTGCAACTATAGAAGCAATTAGGCTATTCTTTTCCTAAGCTACACACAAAGCATTCAAAGTCTACTGGATGGAAGTCAAGTCAACATTTCTAAATGGCAATCTAAAGGAAGAGGTATATGTGGAGCAGCCCTCAGGTTTTGTGCGTCCAACCCTTTCTTCTCATGTCTATTTACTTAGGAAAGCACTATATGGTCTAAAGCAATCCCCTAGGGCTTGGTATGAGACCTTGTCTAGCTTTCTCAAAAATAACAAGTTCTTGAGGGGAAAGATAGATAGTATATTGTTTCTTAGGGAAACAAAGGGCAAAAGTCTCCTAGTCCAAATTTATGTTGATGACATAATTTTTGGGTCTATAGATGACAACCTTTGCAAAAGGTTTGCCAACCTTATGTAGGGGGAGTTTGAGATGAGCAGTATGGGAGAGCTCAAGTACTTTTTAGGCCTCCAAGTGAAATAGTTTGATGATGGGATATTCATCTCTCAGACCAAGTACACTAAGGAGCTTATCAAGAAGTTTGGGCTGGAATCAGCTTCCACCATTAAAACCCCATGGGGTCCCACATTTCCCTGGACAAGGATGAGAAGGGTAAGCCCTTTGATGAATCCATATACAGGTGCTTTCATGGGTCCTTGTTGTACCTAACTGCCAGTAGACCAGACATTATGCATGCTACATGTGTTTATGCTAGTACCAAGCATGCCCTAAGGAATATCACTACTCAACTGCAAAGAGGATTTTAATTAAGATACCTTAAAGACAACCAACATCTTGGCCTTTGGTACCCTATGAACAATTATTTTGAACTAACTGGCTTTTCAGATGCAGATTTTGTAGGATGCAAAGAAGATAGGCAAAACATATGTGGAACTTGTCAATTCATAGGAAGAATGTTGATCTCACCGAGCAGCAAGAAGTAGACAAGTGGCAATATCCACTACTGAGTCTGAATAAATATTTGCAGGGAACTGTTGTGCTCAGCTATTACGGATACAACACCAACTGGAGGATTACAACCTCAAGGTAAGTTACTCTACATTGTATTGTGACTTATCCAGTGCTATCTCTCTAGCTAATAATCCTGTCTCACATAGCAGGACTAAACATATAGAGATAAGGTATCATTTTATTAGAGAGCACGTTGAAAGTGAAAATATATGCCTTGAATTTGTCTCCACTGACAAACAAGTAGCTGATATCTTTACAAAGCCATTGGATGAGGCAAAATTTAATGCTTTCAAAATTGAGCTTGGTATGTTAAATCTAGAATAGATGTTATCCTGTCATATTATTTATCATGCCTACTTTATTACTTAGATTTGCTAAAACATACAAATATGTATCACATGCTCTGCTAGAATAGTTGTTATCTAAAATACTTGGTAGCTTGATAAGGACTAGAAATAATCCTACTTATATAGTTCACTGATAGGAAGTGAGGTCAGCTGAGACAGCTGAGAAAGTCTCAGCTAATCCGCTGAGACGACTAAACTGTCTCAGCGGTTAACAATACCTTGTCCCAGCGGGTCATCACTCCATCTCAGCGGTTCCGCTGAGACGGTCTGGTTAAATTAAATTTTACTCTAATTGACAAGTTAGCAATATAAAATCAATTAAATTGATAAGTCAAATCAACATATATCTCTTGGGCAAACCTAATCGTAAACCAAACCTATATAAATAGGAAGATGTTGATTAAATAAATTACAATCCTTTTCACCCTAGCTGACGAGACGAACCCTTTTCCCTCCCGCCTCAATGTCTCGTTCTTAAGAAGAAATGGCGCCAAAAGTGTCAAAGGATCTTTAAGAAGGATACGGAATTGTTAGGAATGGATTCCAGCATGCCCTAACAGAGATTAAAGAAGTGATTCAACTTCTAACTGATCAAGGATTGCAATATATTCTATCTGAGCCATCTGTAATTCTCAGAACTGAAGTTCTGGAATTCTACAACAGTGCCAAGTTGCCATCCTCCAATTCCTCAGTTAAGTCTAAGATTGGAAGCATAAATATCAAGATTTCTCTAAGGAAGATGGAGAAGGCTCTTCAACTGCCATCTTGCAGTCAAGATGAAGAAGCAGAAGTATTTGAGAAAGATAACGGCAAGGCCCGAAAGTGGTGTGAATACAGTGATGCCAAGATTGGATCACTGAAAAGGAAATTCTTCAATTAGCTAGAGAGGCAAGCTGCTCTCTGATATAGTTGGCAAGGCACTGATGTGCAAGCCTGGATCTCATGACACAATCTCTAAGCACATGTTTGAACTGATGTCAAGAGTGGTCTTGAAGAAAAAGACCTCCTGGGTTGTTGTACTATTCCAAAGGATCAGAGAATGTCTGCAGGCCCCCAACCTAGGCAGAATTCTCTCATTATATCTTTTGAATACCTATCCTGAGGAATTTGATAAGTCCAAAGGTACAAACCTTCATTATCTGAAAAGGATGGACATTAAGACCTTGGATAGGTTCTCCAGGGTGCTACCTATGAGCCAGCCCTCTGAGCTCAAAGATAAGAAGAAAGTCTTAGTCAAGGGGATGAGGAAATCCAGAATGATCTGCTCTAATTCTGGGTCAGAGGCAGAAGAATGTGTTCCAACTGGGGACAATCAAGTTCCTGCCAGAAGTCCACCCAAGGATGATCAAGGAGGAGACCATAACACTGAAGGTCATGCTGCTACTGAAGAGCATGAGAAGGATAAAGATGATGTTGCTGAGGAATAATCAAAAAGAAATGAAGGAGATCACACTCCATGTGATGCTCCTAATCCAGATATACCTGATAAAAGTGTACAGATGATGATATCCTCTTCAAATATCATGAGGATGAAGAAGTGGATAATGCTGCTAACATACAGGGTAAGATTGATTTAATTATATCAAATCTAGAGAAAAGATTTAAGCTAATCCCTCTTGAACCAGCAGATTACTGGGGAGATGATCAGGAACATGATGATGCCCCCATCTGAGTGGGAGCAGCAGAAGAAAGTGTCTGATAAAGAAGATGAGGGTGCTCCAAGTGAGGTGGAGTAAGAAAAGCATGTTGGAGAAGCATGGGAGGATGTTGAAGATAAGGCTGCTACCCAGCCTAGTGATAAAGCCGAGGGGGAGCATTTCCCTGCTCAGGCTGAGGGGGAGCATGACCAGCTTGAAATGGAGCCATTGACAGTGGTACCTGAAGTCCCTTCCACATCGGCTGTATCACATGAACAGCTCCTGAGCTCAATCAGTTCAATAATTGAAGGTCATATGACTTCAATTCATGATTATATTGATAGTTCTATCTTTATAGTAAAGAAAAAAGTCATGGCTGAAATTCAAGATATTAAAGAAGAAACGGCCTTCCTTAATAAGCAAATGACAAAATGGTTTGACCTAGCAGAGAAATCAGTAGTTGCTCAGAACAATATTCTGAGATCAATGGACAAACAACTCAAATTATCTGAGCAAGACATATCATATGCCAAAAATTATGTGAGCAAGACTGATGAAGTCATAGAAAAGGCCTCCAATCATATTGAAGACTATGTATGGAATACAACTACAACAATGATTGGATAGGTAGAGAAGATGAAGGATGAGCGTAAATCAGACTTAGAAAATGCCTTCCAAACCCTCTCAGGTTCTATAGCTGCTGCCTCCTAGACCTTAGAAGCTAAAGTGGTCGACGAAGCCAGAAAAGGGGAGGTGGCCAATGCTGAAACTAACTCTGAGCCAGCTCTCCAAGTTCTACAGGGAACAAGGATAACTCTAAATCTTCCTTTGCTGGACAACTACAGAAAAGAAGATTTTTATTTTGAAGGACAAGCAAAGATATCTCAAAATGCTCAGCTTGCAAAAAGAAGGAAAAGAGAAGGTGTGTTGTTAGCTGAAGAATTCACGGCTAAGCAAAGGGAAGAGCAGGGCAATGACCCTGATTATGAGTATTGGAGTGAGGACTCCAAAAGTATTATTCTGAATGCTTGGCTGAGCCATGGCCAAGTTTACAAGGATATTGACAAGATATATCCTGCAGAAGAGTGGATAAGGCACCTTGAGAGAAACACCAAAAGGGAGAGAATCTTCAAAGATAACCTTGTGGGGAAGCACAACCCAAGGAGGATGCCTTCAAGATATATTCCCAAGCCATATCTGCAGTTCAAGAGGCAAGAAAACAAGAAGAAATTGGCTGAGATAAATGCTGCTGCTGAAGAAAAGGAGGGTGCCGCTAAAGGGAAGGAGGTTGCTGCTGATGATGCTGAGTGTTCATCTTCAACAAAGAAGAGAAAAGCTTGTACTAATGTTTCTAGATTTTCACTAAAATCTAAATGTAAATTGAACTATGTATCAACATTCTGGCAGAAATGAAATTGATTCTGAATGGTTGAAATGATATCATGTGTTATAGGCCTTCGTTAGTTATGCTTAATATAGTTCTATATTAATGCTTTACATATTTTGTGGTTCATATATATGTTGAACAATATTATTACTATATTGTTATGATTGTCATTACCATCTTATAACTTGTCATGATATTTTCCACAATGCCCATTTTCTGTTAACATTTAATTGCTATGTTATCATGGCTGTTATTACATATATTGTAATGATAGTTCTTTTTGTGGTATGTATCTTAGCATTGGTGTATGTTCTTCCTTCTTCAAATAGGGGGAGATTGTTGGGAATATTGCACTCAATGTTCCCTTGATTTGACAAGGCATCACGCTCAATGTTAAGAACATATTGTATTTGATAAACCCTATTTTACATCATGTATATGCAGGGTTAGGTTGTTCCAAGCATTGGAATAAGTTAAGTGGTTTTACTGATAAAACCACTGAGAAGACTTCACTGTCTCAGCGGAACTACTGAGGCAAGGCTAGTTGAATTCTGCTGAGAAGACTATCTATCTCAGCAGATCTGCTGGGATGAAGTCAGCTCAACCGCTGATACTGAAAGCTATCTCAGCCAACCGCTGAGACAGATTCAAATCTGAAGATAGCATTGGCGGGATCTGCTTTTGGCGCAATTGGGCATAAAGCAAGATAAAGTATTCTATCCTGCCCCATACTTTGAGAGGGCCCTCCTTAGAGCCGTTGAAGGTGGAAGAGGTATAAAAGAATAACTTAGGGCACTTCAGAAAGGTGTGCTGATAAGTGGAGAAAGCTTTCTACTGTTCCATTGACAGCTTCCTCAAGTTCTTTTCTCCTGCTTCTTGAACCTACCAGTAGATACAAGGAGAAAGATAGCTCTTCCTGATTGATTCCAGAAGAGCAAGTTGATCTTTCCTTAAATACTGAAGAGGAAGATCAGTTAGGAGCAAGGTCTGAAGTCTTACCACTCAGCTCTGCTTCAAGGCAACACCAATTGTGCATCAACAACATAAGACAAAAGGCTGAAGGATATATCATTGATGTCATCTGTTGTAAGCATAACTTATTACCATTGTAAGAACACTTGAGTTCTGAGTTTGTAGGGCATATTGCATGAGGTGTAGGGCTGGTAATCCTGAGTTGTAAGGTTGTTGAGCCTAAGAGATTGTAGGGATGTTGAGCCTGAGAAGTAGAGCTAAGCTGTCAGCTTGAGTGTAGGGTATCTGTGCAAATCTGAGGTAGGGCTTCTTGATAGGCCTGAGATAGGAAATCAGTGGGATTTCTGAGATGTAGGAGTGGAAGCACTCTGAGTTGGTAGGGCAGTTAGCCTGAGGTGGGGTTTGGAGCAAACTTGAGAGATCCCGAGGGATCTGTATTTTAAGCTCTTGGAGCTAAGTTTAGAGGAGGTTGCCTTATCTAACACACTGTTAGAAAGGTGTGGAGGGAAAGTGGACTACCCATAGACACACTGTCTTGGGGAACCACTATAGATAGTTGTGTGCTTTTTGTGTTGTGCTCTTGATTTCCATTTATATCTAATAACTGCTAGCAACAACTAAGGAAAATCAAAAAGACCTATTCACCCCCCTCTAGTTGAATTAGACTACTACCCCATATTCTATCATCATCAAACATTTATACATAACCAAACATCAATACATAACTAAACATCGATATAGAACAAAAAATTGATATATAACCAATAAAAAGTAAAGCAGACTAACATAAAATTGAATCCCTAAGTAACATATAGATATAATAATATCAATAACTATGTGTGAGATATAATAAACCCTAAGTAACAAAACAATGAAGATTGGAAAAGACAAATCGAGAACTCTTGGGTTTTCTACACCGACCCTCCTCCCGAGGACCAGTTGGCTCTCTCCCTTCTTCCCGAAGTTCTTCATGCTGGCTCTCTCCCTTCCCACCCGAAAGGTCTTCGAGCCCATTAGATCTCACTGATCTAGATGCCCTCGCCGGACGATTTCTCATGGATTCCTCCTAGGATTCCAACGACCTCCCTAGTCGCTTTCTCCACGATACAAAAAAGAAGAAATAAGAGAAATACTAATAGATAGAAGATAAAAGTTTTGCTCCCTCAAAAGTTGTCTACGAAGGCAGTGATTGATCAGTTCTTTTGGTTCATGTTCTTCGTGCACGCAATCTTTCTCCGATTCACGTTCATTGTTCGCTCTCTCCAAAGATCTTCTTCATGCTTAAGTGAGGGAAAGAGTTCTTCTCCTTGGTTGGCCACTCCTTATGGTAGAGACGACTGGAAGCCTACTCTGTTCATTCTAAGCTTTTGTTCCCAGAGAGTCTCTACCAAATAGGATAAAAGAAATCTCTTTTATAAGAGTTTAAATAGGCTACCGTCGATGGTATAGCTAGTGCTCGATGGTAGGTACGCTACGTGTATTCCTCCCAGATCCCCTGTTTCATGTAAGGAAGGTGGCAGAGCTTTCCTTGAGATCATTACTTAGCATGGCATAGCCTTGGTTGTTTTGGCAACTTGCCGGTTGGACAAAAATAGATAAGGAAGGTGACAGTACTTTCCTTGTACACTAGTCTTACCACGACATGGTAAAGATAGCACGACATGGTATCATATTTTCCGTCTATGGCTGCCACCAGTTTCCAGCGTTGATTCCTCAAATTGCTGACGTGGACATCCAGATAGTGCGGCGCAGTAGCAGTAGCGCGCAATGTTAATTGTTGAGCTTGGTCTCGACAATATCTCCATACAGTCGACATACAATCCATTTAGTCGATCATCGCTTCTCGTGTACTTGCCTAATTCCCGATAGTAGGACTAGTCCCAGCAAGAGCAGCCTTATCTAGTCGACATGCATTGTCTCGATGATATCTTCTGTCATGACAATATTGGCCATCTAGACGACTTGATAGCGCCGATGTAAAGGCTAAGGCCCAGCGGTAACGTCTAGTCGATATGATTTGTCTCGTAGTTATTTCCTTGAGACTGAGCACGTCTAGTTGACATGTAGCCTGAGCTAGTGCCCACAGTATCACTAGCGCCCGCGGTAGCTCACAGAGTTTGGAGTTCTTGTTCGACTACACACCTGTAAACCTGCACACTAGACCTAAAACATGTACAATCAAATACAACTTTGAACTTGTTATTTATCAAACCTGAGAGATGCAGAACGCATGTTCCAACAAACTCCCCCCTTTGATAATAACAAATCCCGTTCATGAGATATAAATCAAGATAGATCATGATATAATGTAATAAGATAATCATGTAGTATACACAGGTTAATATAACATGATTGGACGTGTAAGTGTGAATCGTTCTCATGCCCTTAATGATATGACATCCCCTATATATGTGCTCTCCCTATCGATGTGCACTATATATCCCCTTACATGTGATCTCCCATAGATTGACTTGTATGTGACTAGTTCTTATGAACTCGTTCGTTCTCCCCCTTTGATATTAACAAAAGGGATTGGTATAATCTATTTTGCGAAAATATATTAGAGATGCAACTAATTAAGCATATGAAAACAAATGCACACATAATGATAATCATGGTAAAGATAGGGACACCCAAAAATAAAATCAGAGAATTAAAAAACATGTTGTAAAGCGCTAAGGAATCAAACTACCAGTAATATTAAAAAACCCTTGTTACAACACTGGTTATATATAAAAACAAAATCATAAGTTTTGGACAATGCACACTAATCTATGTAGACACAATTTTTCATACAATGTTATGCGATTTATAGAGTTAATTTAAAGAACCATTGTATGTGTCATGAATAGCAATCGTGTATGAGAGCATTCATGCGACAGACATGTAATGCAGTTTTAGTCCAATTCTTATGCATTGAAGTGTTAGATGAAACAATAACACGTGTAAGTGTAGCACCAATAGAAATAGAACTTAGTGAATTTAACATGAATACATTGCTATATCTTAGAGAATAGATTTGTTCCTGATTTGAAGAAGGGCTCAGGTCAATGATAAAAGTTTGTGTTTTATTGAATATATTTGTTAGTCAAGACTATCTATACTTGTAGGTTCTGGCCTCTTGAAATAGGGGAGATTGTTGGGTATTTTTCCCTCAATGTTTCTAGATTTGAAGAAGGAACACAAGTATAGATAAGCCAAGTTATTTTTGATGTGTGTTTTAGTTCATGATGTGACAGTTATGTCAAGACTATATACTTAGTATAAAGACTATATTTTCAGTATCAAAACTACACAAGAAGTGAAAAATCACTTAGTTAAATATTGGCTTGAGCTTTAGTAGACATATCATTGAGAAAGGAAACATATCGTCGAAACAATTTCAATTGTATCATTTTAAAGAAGCTTTATCATTGAGAAAGCTAAGTTCAGATGTCTAGATGATATCGTCTTGACGAAGACATATCGTTTTGAAGATTGAATATCGTGTAGAAGGAAACATCTCGACGATATCATCTAGAAGAAGTAATATCATTGAGATATCAAGTAGAGTCTTGAAGAAAGAAGAATGTCGACGATATCGTCGTATAGATTACATATCGTCGACACGATCAAGATGATATCGACTTGATGGAATTTTATCATCTTGATAGATGCTGAACTGAAATTAATGCATCGTTTTTCTCAAAATTTGAAATACAGGGAATGTGCATGCGGCCTATCTTGCGCATTAATCAAGGAATATTAAATGATATATTCTCCACAGAATATACTCATTACACATCATTAATGAAGAATATTATTCACTTCCATATTCTGCAAGTTCCAAGAATGGAAAAGCATTTATGATAATATATTCTGCCATTTCTTTCAATATTCATATCTGGCAAATTAATTATGGAAGAATTCAGTAAGTGCCTTTATGCAAAATTGCAGAAGAGTAAAAAAGAGGAATTGTCGATTTCAGAAAAGCAGTTACAGTTATTCTCTCTCATTCTTATTCTCATACATACAAGCTGAAAAGAGAGGAAAGTACTCAACAAGAAGACTTCATTGATGTGCTGTGAAGAACAAAGAAAAATAAAGAAAGAATATTCTTCTCTGGTTGCAAAGTCCATCTGATATTACTCTGAAGAAGATTCTCAAGAACAGTTCAGAGATTCAAAAGATTGCTGGGCTTATATTTTCAAGAAGAAGAAGAGGATCATTCATTCATAAGCTTATATCTTGAAGCCTTCTCTTCTGCATCAGAAACCATCTTTCTTATTTGGTAGGGTTCTTTGTGACCCTGAGCTTGTAAGATCTTGTAATAGATCTGAGTGTTGGTAGGGTTCTTTTTGAGCCTGAGTTTGTTGTGGTTCTCTATGAGCCTGAGTTTAGTAGGATCTTGGTGAAGATCTATATTGTTGTAAGACTTGAAAAGTCTAAGTTGTTGGTAGGGTTCTTTGTGATCCTTAGTTGTAAATCTACTTATTGAGAAGAGATCTGATTTGGAGAAGTTACCTAGTCTAGCACATTGCTAGATAGGTAGGAGGGACAGTGGAGTATCTCTTGACATATTATCTTAAAGGGAACCACAATAAATCATGTGTGCTTTCTGTGTTGTTTCTATGATTTGCTAGCTAGATTTTTAAATTAGTAATTAACATTGAAAACACCTAATCACCCCCCATCTAGGTGTATTATAGACAACCTATATCTTTCAATTGGTATCAGAGGTAGTTTGAGTTCAAAAGCTTAACATCTTAGAACAAGATCTACAAGTTTAGTGGTTTGTGAAAAATCAATTGCTGGTGAGCATCATAAGGAAATGAGCTCAATAAAGCTACCCATCTGCACCAAAGAGAACTTTGCTATCTGGAAGCAGAGAATCACATTGTAAGAGGAAGCTTCAGACCCTAGAGTCTATTTGGCAGTTGAAGAGGGACCCTGTGTTCCCATGAATATCCATGTGGACCCAACAACAGCTCCTACACCCAAAACCCTATCTCAGTTCACCAAGGATGAAGTAGCCTTGGTCACCATGGACAAAAGTACTAAGAACATCATTGTCAATGCAATTGATGATTCAACATTTCAGAATCTGATTCATTGCAAAACAGCAAAGGAAATGTGGGATTCCTTAATTGTATACATGGAGGGAACAGAAGAAGTTAGGGATGATAGAAAATCCCTTCTAAATCAAGAGTATGAATCTTTTAGCCAAGATAAGAAGGACAACAAGCCACCTGCTATGAAAAGTTCTTCAGAATTATTAATTGACTTAGAACTTATGAAATGGAGTTTACAAATTATGAGCTCAATGATAAGTTCTTGAGATCACTAAACAAAGAATGAGATATGAAGCTTTGTGTCATCAGAGAAGTTGGTAATCTGGGAAACATGGAGCCCCAACTGCTATATGGCAAACTCTTATCATATGAGCTGCAGTTGAATACCAGAAAATCTGAAGAGGAGTCTTTTAAAGTCTCTAGCAGAGAAAGGACAGTGGTCTTTGAAGCTAAAACTTCAAGAATGCACAAGGTTGTGGAACCTGCTTACATCATAGAAGAAGAGATCATCAGCAATTCCAGTTCTGATCTTTTTGATGGATAACTCTCCTTATTTACAAAGCAGTTCAAAAAGCTGTTAAGAAATAGAAGAAAAGGAAATAGAAGACAGGAAGCTTCTCCCTCTAACTCAAGGAGTGAAGATAAATCTGGGAGCAGACACAAATCAAAAAGGTATGATTCTAAACCTAACAAACATATTTCTTCTTATATTATTTATTACAGCTGCAAGAAGCCTGGACACACCATAGTTGAGTGTCCACTCAAGAGAAAGGAAAAGAGTGAAAAAAGAAAGTACTCAAATAGAAAGAAAATGAGAAGAGCTTTGTAGCTAAGAAAGTCAGAACCCTCAGTGATAATGACACTGACTCATCATCATCAGAATCTGACAGCCACCTAGCAGCAATGTCCTTTTCAGATGAAGGAAGTTGTGATGAACCGGGTAATTCCAACCATATCTGACACAGATTTAGATGCCACCTCCCCTTCAACAGTGATAGAAGATGATACTGAATATATTGAGAAATTTGGTGCCCTACTTGAAGCTCTTAAGAAAGCAAAAGCTTTCTATAAGGCACAAGCAGCTGAGATCATCTCCTTGAGTAACAAGAGTGATGAACTGCTTGAGAAAGTAACTGAGCTAGCTCAAGATAAGATCAAATTATCAATTCCCCCACTAAGCACTGACACTTTAACAAAAGTTGTTAAGCACAAGAATATTAGAATCAAAGAGATGGAGGATAAGCTCTTAGAGGAAAGAAAAATTGTGGCACATTATTCCAAGCCAAAAATTGTTCTTACCATAATTGATGGCTTTTCACAAACAAATAAGAAAGGTTTGGGCTATGGTCAAGGTGAAGACAATAGGAAATACTCTTAAGGAAAGACGATCATTAGAAAAGTAATCATACATACTAATTCTTATGATCACTGTATCATCTATGGAAGCAAAGAGAGAAAGAAGACAGAGGGTAGTCTTAAGCTCCCTTCTACCTGGGTAGGTAAAAGATAGACTTTCCTTGGGAAGAGTGTTCTATCAGCACCCCAAAAGAATTTTCCTGTGAAAGCCTTCAAAAATTCTCATGCTGGGGAAAGTTCTTCATCTTCTAAGAAAGAAAGGTTAGCTGTCAAGCAACATCCTAACTCAGTCAGACCAAGCAAAACAAGAAAATCTAGATATAATAGATTTGAATGTTGGTGTTATGGTAAGGTAGGGCATTTTGCCTTAGACTTTGTGGTTTAATCCAATTGTGCAGAACAATGCTCACATGAGAATCAAAAAGCAGGCTGCTAATTTTTCAGTTAAATCATTCTCTAACAAGCACCTAGGACCCAAGAATGGATGGGCTCCTAAGGGTAAGTAATCCTTCTTGCAGGTATGTCCAAATACCAACCCATTTGGTATTTGGACATTCATTTCTCCAGTCACATGACTGGAGTAAAGATGATAGAAATTGGAAAAGTTATTCACAAAAGACAAGGCTGAATATTAATTGAAAGACAAAAGTCATTCCCAGAAAACTGCAAGCTGCTCTAAGACAAGTTAGGTATCATCCTCTAGAGAAAATTATAAGGAGTTGTCAATCAAGCAATACAGGAGGAACTAGATCAACTCAAAAGCTGAAAAGGGGTATAGATAGGAGAAGTGCCTTAAGTTTGGCCAGACCCCTTATTCCTATTACAAGGTTTGAATTAAACAGAATATTCTTAGTCTATGTAGCCCATAGAGGATTCCAAGCCTATTAAGTGAATGTGAAATCAGTATCTTTAAATAAGAGACTTGAAGGAGGAAGTCTAAGTAGCACAACCTCCAGGAATCTCTCAAAAGGTGCTGATAATCTTCTCAAGTTAGACAAATATCAGATGGGTGTCTCAACGACATAGATGACTTCTCAGCAATATAGAATGAAATATCTTGATGACAAAATCTAAGTCTCGATGATATTACTGGAGTCTCGACGACAAAGCTGAAGTGATTCTGACGACAAGGTTAAATTAATCTCGACGACACTATCGACGACAAAAATGCACATCATCGAAATACAACCCAGATACTCGATGCAATATTGGATCTTTAATCAGAGCCATATGAGGGTCTTTTAATCTATTAATCAGGACAAAAAGTTATGCGCCTCTTCATCCACCTCTACTATAAATAGAATGAATGCTTAGGACAAAAAATACACTTTCATTTTCCCTAAGTCATTTCCGCGACAAACCTTCGTTCTGTATCCGATAATTGTTTATTCTCGATGTTCTGCTTCAATGGCTCTCAATAAGGAAGAATCTTCAGTCATCTCCAACTGTGAGCTTCAGAGAGGAGGATTAAACTCCTGCTCTGAAGAGATTAGGTCATTAATTGGACTGCTGGATTCGACAGGGCTGGAATATCTGCCTTGTGAACCATGTGTTCTCATGAACAGGGAGCTCCTAGAATTCTTTGAAGGAGCAAGAATCAATCATCCAGAGACTATCTTAAAATTAGTAGTGGTCGGAAAGAAGATCAAGATGTCTACCAAGAGCTTAGGAAAAGCCTTGAGAATGCCAAGGATGGAGAAAGAGGTTGAAGAGGAAGGTCTAACTACTGAAGACCTCTCTGCAAGATATGCCTGGTGTGGGCATAGTGGCAAGACCTATAAGTCCATAAAGAGAGCAGAATTCAACCAGATGGGAAAACATCTTGCTGACATTGTTGGGAAGATGTAATTATTCAAGCCTGGTTCCCATGATAAGATTTCTAAAGAAATATTTGAAGTTATGTGTAGAATCATTGCTTCAAAAAAGAGTGACTGGAGAGAGCTTCTGTTTCAAAGGATAAAGAACACCTTCAAGTCCCCCAGTTTTGGAAGAATCCTATCTCTTTCTTATGAATTCCCATAAGGAAATATTGAAAAGAAAAATGGGAGTGCCTCTACCTTATTCTAAGAGGTTGGATTCAAAAATGTTGGATAGATGGGATAGAATTATCTCCAAAACTCCTAAGGATGCCCAAGCAGCTATAGAAGATAGGAATAAAAAGCTGTAGTAGTTGATGACTCAGAGGAGGAAGGATCATCTAGCAGTTCAGAAGAAGAAGCCCCATCAATCCCAGACCCAAATATACCCAAAGAAGTTAAGGAGAGAAGGAGCCTTATTCAGGGTTATAATCCAGTTGAGGGGGAGTCCATACATGGGAGCTCAGCCCAAGACATTGAGAGAGTTGAGGGGGAGTCCCTACATGGGTGCTAGCCCAAGATACTAAGAGGTTTGATGGGTAGCCCCATCTGAAGTGCTCTACCCTGGAGGGTCGAGCTGATGAACCTGTTGTTGAGAAGGTTAGGACCCCTGTTAAAAAAGTAGTCCAGGAGAAGGATGCTCCAGAGAAGGAAGCTGCAGACAATGTGTCAGAGATGATTGGAAGTGCTGAACCCCAGACTGGGCTTGACCAAGTTTTGTTCAAAGGGAAGAAAGTGCTGGTGGAAGAAGAGCAGATGCAGGTAGACTCTCTGGATCTTTTGGGTCAAGACAGTGCTCCTGAAAGTGCTCCAAAGGAGAATGTTGCTCCAGAAGTGAATATTGTTGGACCTTCTTCTGCACAATCAAGCTCTCTATTCAACATGATATCAGAATTGCTGAATGCTCACAGGGAAAAGATGGAAAGGTTCATCCTGTAAATAGTAGATGGCCTAAGGCAGGAGATGAAAGCTGAGCTGCAAAGTGTGAAGAATGACATGCATCATCTCAACACTCAGCACACTCATTTCCTTCACTTAGCAGCTCCAGCCATGGAACATATTGGTGAGGAGATTAACAAGGTTGGGCATCAGACTCACCAAAACATTCAAAACCAAGGCCCCATGTCAGGGAATACTAAGAGGGGTTTTCAACAAATTGCAAGCTTTATAAATTCAGATAAAGATCAAATTCTGAATAGAATGGATGTGAATACTCAGACCCTAGATGTTCATCTGCTAGAAGTAAGAAACAATTTGGATGAGTTTGACCAACATCTAGCTGAAATAGTTTCTTTGGTTCAAACAACCCTAGATCACATTACTGAATAAGTCCTAAAGGTGGAGAAGGCAATAATAAATGTAGGCTCAAATCAGGTCGTATGGACTGTCAATCAGGTCAAGCAAGCCTTACAGAATCCTCCCTCTATTTATGAGTTATCAGAACCATCTGAAAGCACTACTTCAGAAGAATATGGGGTTGAAATTAAAGAATCTGCAAATTCAAGAAAAAGGAAAAGAGTTCAAAGAAAAAAGTATAGGAAGATAAGATTAAGGGAAATTGAGCAGGATCCACAGTCAGGCAAGTGAAGTCCTAACTCCAGGACCCTCATCTCTAAAGCTTAGATGGATTTTGGATACCCTCAAGATGGGTCTGAAAGAGTTTATTATTCTGCTGACAGGAATCTTCACCTCAGTCAAATGGAGAAAAGGAGGAATTATAAACTAGCATTCCCTCATGGTCCTCCTCCTTCTCCAAAGAAGATACCAAAGATAATCAGCTTCTATGAAAGGCAAAGAAAGAAAGGAAAAGGAAGCAGTAGTAGACTATAAGAATCACAGTTGTTTGTTTTGAATATGACATAGGCAATGATTGTAAGAAAGTTGTTTTAAGAACATCATATCTATTTATATAATTGGTAGTTGAAACATTTCATGTTGACTGAGTATCTTCAATTATGATTATGCTTATGTGTGGCATTTATCATTGAGGTGAGTTATGACTTCTTCAAATAGGGGGAGATTGTTGGGAACAATGTCCAGCAATGTTCCTGATTTGAAGAAGGGCTCAGGTCAATGATAAAAGCTCTATGTGTTTTATTGAATATATTTATTAGTCAAGCCTATCTATACTTGTAGGTTCTGGCCTCTTCAAATAGGGGGAGGTTGTTGGGTATTATGCCCTCAATGTTCCTAGATTTGAAGAAGTAACACAAGTATAGATAAGCCAAGTTCTTTTTTATGTGTGTTTTAGTTTATGATGTGGCAGGTATGTCAAGACTATATACTTAGTATCAAGACTATATTTTCAGTATCAAAACTACACAAGAAGTGAAAAATCACTAAGTTAAATATTGGCTTGAGCCTTAGCAGACATATCTTTGAGAAAGGAAACATATCATCGAAATAGTTTCAACGATATCATTTTAAAGAAGCTTATCATTGAGAAAGCTAATTTCAGATGTGTAGACGATATCGTCTTGACGAAGACATGTCATCTTGAAGATTAAAGATGTATCATGTAGATGGAAATATTTCTACGATATCGTCTAGAAGAAGCAGTATCGTTGAGATATCAAGTAGATTATTGAAGAAAGAAGTGTGTCGACGATATCGTCATATAGATTACATATCCTCGACACGATCAAGACGATATTAGTTTGAAGGAAATTTATCGTCTTGATAGATGCTGAACTGAAATTAATGCATCGTTTCTCTCGGAAATTGAAATACAGGGAATGTGCATGTGACCTGTCTTGCGCACTAATCAAGCTATATTAAATGATATATTCTCCATAGAATATAGTGGTTACACATCATTAATGATGAATACTGTTCACTTCCATATTCTGTAAGTTCCAAGAATGGCAAAGCATTTATGATAATATATTCTGTCATTTCTTTCAATATTTCTATCTGGCAAATTAATTATGGAAGAATTCAGTAAGGGCCATTTTGCAAAATTGCAGAAGAGTAAAAAAGAGGAATTGTCGATTTTAGAAAAGCAGTTACAGTTATTCTCTCTCATTCTTATTCTCATACATACAAGCAAAAAGAGAGGAAAGTACTAAACAAGAAGACTTCATTGATGTACTGTGAAGATCAAAGAAAAAGAAAGAAAGAATATTCTTCCTTGGTTGCAAAGTTCATTTGATATTACTCTGAAGAAGATTCTCAAGAACAGTTAAGAGATTCAAAAGATCTCTGGGCTTATATTTGCAAGAAGAAGAAGAGGATTATTCATTCAGAAGCTTATATCTTGAAGCCTTTTCTTCTCCATCAGAAAACCATCTTTCTTGTTTGGTAGGGTTCTTTGAATCCTGAGCTTGTAAGATCTTGTAATAGATCTGAGTGTTGTTAGGGTTCTTTTTGAGCCTGAGTTTGGTATAGTTCTTTGTGAGCCTGAGGTTGGTAGGATCTTGGTGAAGATCTGAGTTGCTGTAACACTTGAAAAGTCTGAGTTATTGGTAGGGTTCTTTGTGAACCCGAGTTGTAAGATTTACTAATTGAGAAGAGATCTGAGTTGGAGAAGTTACCTAGTCTAGCACATTGCTAGATAGGTGAGAGAGACAGTGGAGTACCTCTTGACACATTGTCTTAAAGGGAACCACTACAAATCCTGTGTGCTTTTTTTGTTGTTTCTTGTTGTGCTAGCTAGATTTTTAAAGTAGGAATTAACATTAAAAACACCTAATCAGCCCCCCCCCCCCCCCCCCCCCCCCCCCACCTCTAGGTTTATTATAGACAACCCATATCTTTCAGAATCTGTCACACTAATTACAACATATTCATGCTTGATTTTAGGCCACAAAGAGGCTGCTTTAGGAAAGGTTGCCAGAGATAAACATTATAGATATTAGTTTCTACTTTCCATAGAAACTTGAATCATCTCAATTGGTGCCCCGCAACCCCCATAATCTCCATTTTAGTAGAGGGTGCCCTAGACACTAGAATGAATATTCCAAACTAAATACTTTTCCAATGGATCTGAAATTTTGGACATGTATGACTCATACCTATATACACCCCTGTTTAAAAATCAGAATTTTTGGAAAGTATGTTTTTATAGTTTTAGAAACTATTTAATAAATCATGCATATGATAGATCTATTTCTAGATCACTTCAATTTGACCCAAATCTTGGGTAGTATGTAGATTAGGGTATCATAAGACTCTGGTAAAAATTTGATAACATTTGAAGCTTTGCATGTGGGTGTATTCCACTTGCATGAAAATATAGTTAATGAAATTTGGTGTGCATATATCATAAATATGTGTTTTGTGATTTTATCACAAATGGCTTGATTTCTGTTAATGAAATTTTGGCCATGCATATGTCATGATGAAATTTATCTTCTCTGGTGATATTAGGATTTTTAGAGTTATAAATCCTAGGTATTTATTCAATCATAAATATATCACAAATTAAATTAATGAAATGAAAAAAACCAAATGACATATGAAAATTCTGATTTTCTGTCACATGCCATAGCATGTCATATTACTTCCCTTAAAAATTTATTAGAATTTTTGGGAGTCATTTACCTTGAGGGATATCAATAATTTCATTTGTCACACTTATGTATGTTTAAATTTTTTATGGTCAAAACATCTTGGAAAATTCTAAATATCTCACTAGATGTTTTTTGTAGAATTATGAAGCTCTGGTAATATTTTTGGAATTTTTGGAAAGATAATTTAGGTACATCTTTTGTGAAGTGACACTTGGGGTTTAATATTCACTTAATGAAATTATGGACAAATTATATAGGGAAAATTATGAAACTATGTCCAGCACATTATTTTGTCAATATGTACTCGTGATAATTTACTTAGAACAATTAGACATTTGTAATTAGTACTTCATGTGTAAATTGACCAAGTGTCACATATTTGATAAATATGAATTTTGGCCTAATTAAGTTAGGAAATATTTGAATATCTGAAAAATACTTTTCATGACATGTTGAACCCATGGAATTTAGTTTAGATAAATTGGCCATGTATATTTGATGGCTACTTCACTCATGATGTGAATAACACATCTTGAACAATATTGGTCTACGTATAATGAAAACCTAATTTATTTATTTGACCAGTGAAATCACTTTAGAAAATGAAGGATTCCTGATAGAACATTAAGGTGATCATGTCGCATCTCTGAAATTATCTTGGAGCATATAGATTATAGTGATTGGGGTTTACATGATTCACTGATAGTTAGAAATGAGCTACGTATAACAAGCATAGGCTAGTGAGTTATCCATGAAAATGAATCTAGGACATGTTCATAAATAGGTTAGTGTCATGTTCTTAATATGTTAGACATCAGAATTGGGTCCTAGGTTAATTAGCTAAGTGGTGATGAGTGATAGAGTACATGGACAATAAAGGGAGTAGATCATATGGAATTTGAAGTGATAGATCAATTCTCCCACATAGGAATTATGAATATATGTTAGGATAATACAAGTAACATTAAGAGAGAGATTTGAGGAAGGGTAGTCACCAATAAGATTAATTATCTTGAGAAAGGGAGATTTGAGATGTCACCCCATTATACCTTTTATTACCGCTGCGAGCCCTTCACCGAAAATAGTCCTCGGGAAGTCAAAGATCCACCCTAATCTGCTAAGTCCAACCAAATTCTAGGAAATATTAGACTAAGTAGAAAGATAGGTAGAACTTATGTGCACACCCCTCAGGGGATGATAAGGATTTGGTTATAGAGGATTGGGTTAGTCCTCGAGCTGGAGGCTCGGGTGGTTAAGGTGATATATATGTGCATGTTCATAAATGATATGGTGGGTCTTCGGTACTACACCAGTTGTCACACTGATGGGAGTACATTGACTCGGTAAGTAGTTGCGGTCTAGAGAGCCAGCTCAGCTGGTGTCTTGGTAACGTCTTCCTAGTGACCCTTTACTTAGCATAAAAGACTGGTGGATTCCAGCAATAGTACGCAAGGACTCTAGAGTGCACGTAGGACGTGTACAGATGCATATGTAATGTCTAGGCATGGTAGTGTGTATACCCGCCTAGGAGTGGAGGTACCCGTTCCACTGCCCCCGATAGCCACTATGGGTGGTATTTGAGAGTCTAGCTAACTCCGAAAAGCGGGAATAAAAGGTCAGTGCGCATAGAGTCGTGTGTGTGTTGCATTTTTGTGAAATCATAGCATAAGCATTACATTGCTTAGCATATGCGACATTGCATACAACAAGATCCTCGTCATATAAAATTAATATGTGCACTTTTTATATGACGAGTTACTTAAGCAACCTGAATCTTAACTTATAAGTTTGTATGGACATTCTTATAAGTTAAGTTACTTTTCTGTGATGGTAGTTAACTGCATTTACTTATTTTACTACTCTTTACTTATTGCTCTTTTATTACTGCTCTTTATTACTGCACTTTACTTTTCGTTTCTTACATAGTTGACTACTAGTATAGCTTTACAATACTTGTTAGTAGAACTGCGAGAATAACTATACATTCTTTACACATACTATGTGAGTGGGAGCAATATATAACCTGCTTTGCTACTCTGCTTTGTATACCTTTTCTCCTCGTCCTCCTGCCCGACGCCTAGGAGTCATGGGGGGAGGGGTGGATAAAACCGCTTAGTCTTTTTTGACTAACGACCGAATGTGGCATAACACCCAGGAGCGCTTGGAGCGGGAACAGCAACAGCAGATCTGGGAGACGAAGCGTGAGGAGCTACTGCAGTGCACCACAACACTACCACGGGCGGATGTGAGTGATTAGAGATTTAATTTGCTTCCGCGAGTGATTTTGTAGTGAGGATATTTATGTACTGGACATAAGCCCGTACCTTTTAAGTTATCTCATTTTGTGGACCCTACTTACAAATTTGATATTTATGTGTGATTGTGGACTTGTATTGAAATGCATATTATACTTCTCACTTTGATGAATTGTGGTTGGCATGGTTGAAAGAAATAGCAGGCAGGGTCGACATCTTATAGTGGCGACCAACCCATGAGTTGGTGTCACCGCAAGGCGGCGATTCTGGGTGGTAAGACCCAAGAAAAAGGGTGGGTGGGGGGTCTTACAAACACAGCTCAATTGGTGATGAGGAATGAAAGAACTCCATAGTTAAGCGTGCTTGGGCTGGAGTAGTCACAAGATGGGTGACCACCTGGGATGTCCCTGCGCTGCCGCTTAACTGAAGTATTCATCATGAAAAGGGAGGGTTATGGCGTCCAACAACCCGTTGTGCCCTGTGGTGGGACAAAGAGGGGTTCGGGTGCACGATCTGTAGACTGATTAAGGCTGTCGAGCCATGTGCTGGGGGTGTTGGCGACCGCCCTTTTGAGCTGCGTGCTGGGGAGACCTTTGTACATAAGATAGTAAACTTGAGCAGGGTAGACACAAGTTAGATCGGGACAACTAAGTTAATTAAATATCATGCTTGCAATGTTAAATTTTAACTAACTCAATTGGTTTCTAGAAAAGTAGTTACGAGCGAGCACGTTATCCTCCAAATGAAAAGTGGTGTATAAACGGTGGATAATGTGATCACTGAGCTTAGGTTTACTTGACAATGAGCTTCTTTGATGAGAAATTACAAGTTACATATGAATCATACATTAAATTGAATTTGAATTTTTTTTGAAGTGAGATTACCCCAATAATTATTAAAGCAATATTGGTGGTATGTTTAATTGTCCTTTGACTATTTTTTTCATATTCATTATGTAAATCGTATTGTCAAAGCAGGGTAAGTAGTTTACCTACAAATTTTTTTTAGGTATTTCATGTGAGCACTTCATGGATAAATGAGAGTGAATAATGTGAATAACTAATTACTTATATCTTTTGTGAGTAATGTAAATTATGAGTGAAATTGTACAAACAATATAAAAAGTGTTTTTTAAATGAAATAAAAAGTTTGTTTTGATTATCATATCTAATGTTTATTTATAAAAATTCAAAACAACAAACAACACTCAAGCCTTTATCTCACCATAGTGGGGTCGGTTATACGGATCCTCTGTCGTCATTGCGCCATATCTTTAATCATAGTCTCACTAATGCCTAAGTACATCATGTCTTTCCTCATAGTTTCATTCAAAGTCTTTTTTGGTCTACCCCTACCCCGTTTAACAAGTCTAGTGACTAAACCCTCTCAACGCCTAATAGGTGCCTCTAATGGTCTCCTATGTACATGTCCGAACCCTTTATAAAAATTCAAAATACGAAAAAAAATTATTGTCCACATCTCATGTACCCACCTCATTAATCAGTCTGTGCTTCTCCATACAACAAAGAAGAGTGGAGGCCCAATGACTTCCCTCCAAAAGTTTGTTAGTTCTATGGGGCATATCTCCATTCATGTGCTTGATAATTTTAAAAGCCTCTGCCTTGTATTGCCTATTGTCTATTGCCTGTTGATCTTGTTTTTAGGGTGTTATATAGCATATTTATTACTTGCGTTCAGTGGTGGGGCCATTTAATGATGGCTTCTTCCTTAACGCCTCACCAGCAAATATTTTGCAGGTGGTAGGGAGACAGCTCAATATATTCCATCGCCATAAACCACTGTGGGGATATCCTATCACACCATCACCATCATCATGATATATTTAAATAAATAAAATCTTCAATGCTATATTATTATTTAAATAGTTTATTAAATACTTATATATATATATATATATATATATATATATATATATATATATATATATATAGGGGCGGTTCTAGAGGGGGGCCAGGGACACTGGCACCCCCATTATTTTTCGAAATGGTTAGTGAATTTGGATTCCTCTCATCGAGGCAATGAATTTTGACTGTTTATATGTCAAAAACGGTGGTAAGATGAGGGAGAAACAACTCCGATAAGATGGAAGAGTTCTCACATCACGTAACTAGTTTGTTTTGAGACAAATATTAGTTATTCACGTACCAAAGTTGGCTATTCGCAGTTCAATTTTTGCTACCCCATTTATAATTTTCTGAATCCGCCACTATATATATATATATATATTAAAAAGGAAAACATCCTTTGCTTAAACATTTATTTTTCAACTTTAACTCTCTTTATTAAAAAAAATTCTAATATATATATATATTAAAAGGAAAAAAAAAACCATTTGGTTAAACATTCATTTTTCAATTTTGCCTCTCCTTATTAAAAAAATTCCAGTTTTTATAATGTATTTTTTTAAATGTCCTATCATATAAACAAAGTTCTCTACCTACAATAAAAAAAATGTCTTCCCCACCGCTCGCAAATTCATGTGGACACTTCAAAAATGAGCGACGAGCAGAATATAACAGTTAGAGGATTGCGAGCGGCGGGAGCGTTATCGCATCAGGACAATGTTGTGGCCGGGATAATGGCGTGCAGGGCATGAGGCCCCCCATGCATTATCACAGTTGAGATACTTTCGTAAGTGATCGTAAGGGCAGAGCCCCATATCCGTCACTCCTATATATATATAAATATATATATATATACATCAATTTATATATATGTTACTTTACAGACTTGCAGTGCGATTTATTGCCTCCCCAGCCAGATTTGGAGTGCGAGCGTGTGGGGACCAATCATCGCAACAGTAAAATGTCAAATAATGCGCGGCAGCAGTTCCACACGTGTGCGCTACATGCCAAATAACCGAACAACCTCAAAGCCTTGCCCGAGGACTATATTAGAACTAAGTTTTTAATTCCCTCTCATCTTTTTGGTAGACCACGTGGGGAGCACCTTTTTAGAATAATAATATACATATTTTTATATTATTAAAGCAGTTAAATTAAGTTATAGAAATTATACGTTTACATGTGATTTTGATTCCGTTTGGCACGCCTTTTTTGCTCGGTTGAATTTGGATAAAAATGCCATTATGAATGTATAGTTGACATGACAACGGTTATGACCGCCGACAGGAAAGATTACTAGATTGGAACATAAAAGTGGATGAAGTTCCCTGGGTGAGGTCGGGTGTTCACGAAATACGGTTCTGAACCACCGCATACATAGTCGTTACCTCTGCGCCAAATCTCTTTGATCTTGAAAAATAAACATGTACTTAATGAAAATGATATAAATAACGACAAGACAATAACACCAAAAAAGAGAGTATATACTTTCTTCGGTAAATTTTCTCATTCATGGAGTCTAGTTCAAGCATTCAACTTGCTTTATAGGGGTATATTTTTGTGTCGAAAGCATGTTTTTAAAATTCAGTCAAAGGACAATCAATTTGATGATGCGTGGGAGCGAAAATCACAGGATGGGTGAACACGAGAGATCATTGGAGATCTCTCGGACGGCGCCCGAATGCTGGACTTAAAAAATTCGCCCATCTACAACAACTAATCTCATCGGTCGCCATTAAGTTAATCTGAATCATCCAATAACAAATAATTCTAGTATGTTGAAGGTTGAATTGGCCGCATTTGCAAGCCCAATTTTTTTTTATTAAATCAATTATTTCTCGAGAATGAAATTGACTGAACATTGTATAAGAAAATATTACCATAAAAGATTTCCATTAAATTAATTTTATAAATGTATATAACAAATAAAATGAAATAAAAATAAATAAACTATAAATATTTATGAATGATGGATAACTGTGTAGCGGATAATTCTCACACAGAAGACTGCGTACATAATACACGTGCAATGACTATTGTACTACTGCACAACATTTGCATGTAAGACTAATGCCCATTCCATTACTATTATCTATTATCGTTGACAAGGAATGCTTCAAATATACTATTAAATTCATTAGATAATTTAAGATATATTTTTTAAATTATATCATCACATATAAACTTGCCATAATGTTAAATAAAGTATAATAAATTAAAATAGAGTAAGTTATCATAAAAATATAAATATAAAGGAGAGAAAAATAAAAAAAAATATTATGAGAGAAAATGAGTATAACACAAATTCGTTGTTAATCACTGTGCACAAAAAACACCTTCAATGACGAGTACATGGATTGTTGGACGTATACTATGCAAAGAGGGCTCGACCCGTTCAATTTCTAGATAGTATGAAATCATTTGGGGACTTTCCACTTTAGGTAATTATGGTGTTATTTAGAAGGATAAATAGGATCATGGTGCATTTTAAGATAAGTGAAAGTATCTAGTCGCAATTTAAATCACCTAGAGGGGGTGAATAGGTAGATTCTATGACTTTTCGATAAATTAAAAATTATAAGAACAAAGGCACACAGAAACACAAACGCAGCACAACACAAGAATTTTATAGAGGTTCCCCGATGTGGGTAGTCTTCTTTCCCGCCTCGCCTATCTAGCACTTCGAGGCTAGATTCGGCTACTTCATCAATCTCAGATTATAACAAATCTTACAACTCGGAGTCACAACTCCTATTACTCGGAGCACAAAACTCCTACACAAATTCGAAGAACAAACTCTCCTACAGCTTGATCCCTAAACAAGGATCTACAAAAACTCAGAAGCAATCTTCCTACAAGAGTATGTAAAAGTAGAGTTTACATTACACTATGGATTGACTAGCAATCTTCTAAGAACTTCAGAGAAAGTTCTTTCTTCAGATCTGAAATTAGAATCGTTTCTTTCTTGTATGAATGGAGTTCAGCATTTTGAGAAATGAGAAAGAAGAAATCTGTAATCTTTTGAGAGCACGATCTGAAACTTGAGAGTCGATAGAATCACGATCGATGTTGAGAGATTCTGATTCTGTAGATCTTATCGACTCTGACTTGCGAAGAAGAATCGTGAGAAAACCTCTTGTCGACGATGAGAAAATCTTGCGAGGACAAGAGCAGCCGACAGGGAGAAATGACGAAGTTAAGATTTAGATTCACGATTAGCTTTTTTCGAAACTAACCCTCAGATATATATAGGATTCTTCTTCAACGACTATAAGCGTGATTTAGGGAACAAGCTCCATGTGCAATGTACATGGAGGAGGCCCTAAATGGCGAACCATCACTTACTGAACCGGGAAACAGATTATCGCCAAACAAAAGACGAATAGCTTAACTGGTTCCACAAATTCGCCGTAAATATATCGATGAATTTTACTTAGTGAATTCGTCTATATAGAATTCGACTAAAACAACTTAAGAAAATCTTTTAGCCATTTGAAAAATATAGCCGAATTCGTCTATATTCTCTTAAACTGTATCGACGAATGACTTGATATAAATCAAGGAATATAAACGAATTTGGACTTAGATAAATTTTCTTTTCAACTAGAAACAACATCAACTCCTATCCTTCAACTCCATCACTTAGTATATGAAGTACATCCCAATAGAGAGATTTCACACGAGTCAACACCTTGGTCTACACAATGAGGGATTACATTGCAAAGGCCTGTGTTTAATGACTCATTGAAACCTGACATTGGTTTGTACTTAGAATGTAATAACCTGCAATATCACAGCTAAAGTGCATAATCAAATACAAACTCAATTCATCTTAGTTTGAAGAGAACTTCTTCAAATTAGGGTTATTGTGGTTACGATACCCAACAATCTCACCATATTTGAAGAAGTCAGAACTCTATCTACTAAGGTGAATTGCTCATATAATAATAACTATAAATACAAAAATTTAAACATGATATAGAGAAATAATAAGCAAGAACTTAGTCAACAAAACATTAATAAATATATAAATTTTTTAAGAGGAAATTAGAGTTCATGCATCATTCATCAATATCATTTATTCTTTCCCTTGCCCTTCAGGTTCTTCTAATATTGTCTTTCATAGGAAGTCCTCGGTTTGGGAAAGTACTAGGGAGGAGCTGGAGATGATGGATTGTACTTTCCATGAGTTCTGAAATGACTTCTTCTTTTCAGCATCGAAGCTTGCCATTTGTTAATTTCTTCTCTGTCATAAAGATTTTTAGATGGCTCATTTGAAATAGTGATAAATCTCAGAGTATCAAGAATCATATTTCTAGATGTAGGGTGTAAGATCCCTCTCCCGCACCTGGAGAGCTTCCGGATCTTATGCCCAGAACCGCCGCCTTACGGTGACACTAACACCCGAGTTAGCTGCCTCTGCAAGACGCCGATCCTGCCGGCAGAATGATCAACAAGCCAACAAGAGCTAAGAAGGAAAATAAACAAAACCAAGTCCACAACCACACAATTATACAACAAAATATAAAAAGTCCATCAATGAGTACAACAAGTAAAGGAGAGAAAGGGCTTAAGCCCGGTACATATCCAAGCAAAGTACAAAAACTCTCTCACTCTACATCTATGCGGAAGCTAAACAAACTCTGATCTCTCGAACACCTGTCTTGTAGTAGAAGTAATGCGCGACATAGGCTCCTCAGGTCCTGTATCCTCTTTTAGCTGGGGCTCCCTCACCTCGGGTACCTACGGTCACAACCGACCGTTAGTCATAAAGACTAAGCCCATTTTTTCCCCGCCTCCTCCCGCGACTCCTAGGCACCGTGCGGGAGGACGAAGCGGAGGAAAATCAAGGGGTAATAGAAACAAGGCAGGTGACAAATGTCTAGACTAGCATGGTATATATATACTAAGCAAGTAAAGGTAACAATTCTATACTAACCAGAGTAAGTATGACAGCAAATAGTAAAAGACGATGCAATATAAAGAAGCAGGTACAAGAAATAAGAGCAGCTACAAAAGTAACCTTAACTTATATGCACACATAAAAGCACATAAGCTAAGGGGTCTGGTAAGAAGTAAACTCATCGTATAAAAAAGCCCATACGGATTTATACGATGAGGTCTCTGTTTGTGCAGAAATGCTATGCTATGATGTGCAATGCAATGATGCAATGTTTGTATTATTATTTCATACACATGCAACTCACCCACACGACTCTGTACGTACAGACCTTTAGTTCCCACTTTTCGGAGGTAGCTAACCTATCGGGCCCCTCCCGTCGTGGTCAAACGGTGGCAGAGGAGCGAACGTCTCCTCACCTAGGTGGGTAAGTCACACTACCAGACCTAGGACCTAACGTACGTTGTGATACCGGTACCCGGTACTCACGAGTTCCTGCGTACTAAAATAAATTGGCCAGGTAGGGTTTAGGGAATCTGTCCCGTCGGACGCGCAGTAAGACAACCTGGCCCCCATAAAACCACTAGCACTACCGAGTCAACGAACTGTTGTCAGTGTGACGACTAAGACAGAACCGAAGACCCACCACATCTTATTCACAAGCAACATGTATTAGCCATTTACTACCGAGCCTCCAGCTCGCAATTCTATATCAACATTTATAAAGTAGAGCCTACCGCTCGCCAGACAATACCAGTCTTATATTTAAACTACGAGCCTACCACTCGCTAAACTACACTAGTCTTATATTTAAACTACGAGTATACCGCTCACTGGACTACAACAGTCTTATATTTAAACTAGGAGCCTACCGCTCGCAGGATTATCCCAGTTCTTCCTAATAACCCGAGCATACCGCTCGCAGGACTACCCCAGTCCTTCCTTATAACCCGAGCATACCGCTCGCAGGACTATCCCAGTCCTTCCTTATAACCCGAGCATACCGCTCGCATGACTATCAGGCCAGTCCTTCCTTATAACCCGATCCGGTTTGGGATGAAAGATAACTTGTCAAGTTCTCCTACTTAACTAGTCTTGTTTATAATTTAATTGATCTTAGAAGCTTAGGGTTAGCCTTGGACTTCCGAAGGGTTACCCGGTGAGGGGCTCGCAGCGGTACTAGGAAGTGTGGCGGGCTGACACCCCGAATTTCCTCTTCCCAAGGCACTTAATCTTGTTGGTATCTACCCCATTCTACCTGATCCCAATTTTCCTCTCCAATTACATTAAATCTATAAGATGAGTTAAACTTGGCTCTTAGGAGTAGGGGAGTTCTTTTGAACTCCAACACCACCAATTGTGACCGGGTGCTGACTCTCCCATCGTCACATTCTAAGCTCGAGTTCCCTTCTTCACCGAGGAACTGCACACATTCAATTAGCATTCTCAACCTTACTTGGACACACACTCCTATTCTTCGTCATCCTTAATCCAGGGTTTGCCTTAGATACTTCTCGACTTCGCCCTTGAGTATTTACCTTAAGATGGCTCACCCGGCTAAGGGTAGTTTTACTTCCATATAATCGTTTAACACTGATGAGTTGTTTGTGGGGCCCTTGACGAGGTCTAACTTCCTTTTCTTATCATTGTAAATTTCTACACTAATAGCTTTGTTAAATGCACCCCAACCCTTATTTCCCATGATGCCCTTAGAGGTGTTCTTCCAAATAATCTGAGCATTCATAATAATCAAAGAGTTAATAGTTCTATGTGTGAAGGTCAGTGGTGGTCTAAATCATATAAATCAGTTTTACTATTCGCAGACCAAATGAGATTGAGCTCGATTTGACTCCTATGGTGCAATCTCGATTATATCATATCCAAATGAGTTCCAATTATTACCATGGGTTTGCAATGAGTAGTGATCTAACAACCTCAAATCCTAAGTTTCACATTTTTTCCAAGGAGTATTTAATCATAATTTCTAATTAAAACAAATGGGGTGCAAATAGTGGTTTACACTACAAGTACCATCTACAGATCTCCATAAATTCCGATAAATTCACAGCAGCATAATATTGGTCTAAAAATCTCAAACCCCAAGTTTCACATTTTACAGGAATTATTTAGTCATAATTTTCTATTTAACATAAACGGGGTGCAAATAAGGGTTTACACTACATCTACCATCTACATGTCACAATAAATCCTGATAAAATTACAGTAGTGCAATATTGACCTAAAAACAGCAATGCCTAAGTTTCATGATTTTCCAGGTAATATTTATCCATAATATTCATTTAATACACGTGGTGTGCCAATAAGGGTTTACACTACAAGTGCTAAGACTTCAATAAATTCTGGGAAAATTACTATAGCACAATATTGGTCTAAAAACACCAAATCTTAAGTCTCATATTAATCCAAGGAGTATTTACCTTTATTACATTTGGTGTGCCAATAAGGGTTTACACTAGAAGTACTATATAATGACCTCAATAAATTCTGGAAAAATTTACAGTAGCATTATATTGACATAAAAACACTAATTCCAGAAGATCACAATTTTCCAGCAAATATAAACCCATAATTTCTATTTATCATTGGAGGGGTGGCCAAATAACTTTACATTACAAGTAATGGATTTTGACTTCCTAAATTTCTGGAAAAATTACAGTAGCATTATATTGGCATAAAAACACTACTCCAGAAGATCACAATTTTCCAGCAAATATAAACCCATAATTTCCATTTATCCTGAATGCACATTAATATGGATTTACAAAAGAAATACCAGAGATAATCACTCAAAAATTCTAATAAAATTCATGTCTGATTGTTATGATAAGGAAATAATCTTCCCAAGGTTTCACAGCAAAATATGGTGTTATACTACCCTTTATGCCTTCCAAAAATACCACAATTTTTCCCTTAATTCAAAATAATTAGGATTAATGTTCCAAAATTCCAATAAATTTCAGAGAGGTTCTTCATAATGAAATAAGGGTTAAGAATAAATTCCATAATTTTCCCAAGTCATAAAAGGCATAATCACCCTAACCCTAAGAAGGGGTATTTTGGTAATTTCACTATTCCCAAGGTGAGATGATGTCCAATCACTTCCTTAGGCTAACCAGAGGTGTAACAAGTAGTTTAAGGGCTAGTGACAAAATTTCATATCCTTCCAAGGTCTAACTTGGTGGCATTCATTTTTTGACCTAAAAGGGACGTTTTTTTTAAAATATATAGAAATTAGGGATTTTAACTTCCAAAAATCCGACCAAAATTAAGGGAGGTGTAAATCACTCCCACTTACTCTTAGCCAGAGTTTTACAGACCCACTATGGGCCTAAGGGTGGAAAAACCCAAAATAGCACTTCTTGCTATTAGCACACCAAATGTGCTCCTTACTTACAACATGCAAGGGGAATTCACCCACATGCAGAGATCCAAATGTCCTCAAATTTTATCCAGAGGCTTAATAATATGGAAATAACATGCCACCAAAATTTGGGGCCCATTGGAGCTATGAAACCCCAAAAATTTCATTTATTTAAATATTTAATTTAAGAGAAAAACTATAGGCAAAAGTTCTCCAAAAATTCTGAAACTTTGCTGTAAGGTAGTACCTCTACCCATGCATGCATGGTAAAAATTTCAAAGGATTAGGTTAAGCCATTTAAAAGATATAGCATTTCTAATTTCTGCCCTTCACAAGGAGCAACCCTAGGAGAATGAGTGCCCTAGAGTCCACAGTGCACCAAATCATTTGATTCAAGTGGCAAATGAAAGTAGAATCATAGGGCTACAAAAGTCAACTCAGCCATTTTTTGATAATATGGCCTTTAAGGCCTTCAAATATTGCGTGCAAACCTCTGTATTCTCAAGGCAGAATGAACTGGTCTGCCAATAGAGATCAAGGAGACGAAATCAACGGCTGTGATTTCGTCTCCTTCCTCTAGCCGACGGCCCAGAGGAAAAGAACCCTGATCCCGGCCAACCACCACCCTCCCCGGCCATCTGCCGCCGCCACCACCTCCATTGAGGGGTTGGCCGTCGATTTGCGGTGAAATGGTGGCCGGAGGCGGCGGTTTCCGGCGATCCTTGGAGGAAGCCCAAATGGAGCTCAGGAAGGAAATTTTCCATGGCTGTCGGCTCAATTGAGCTCGATTGCCCTTGCTAAGGCCCTAGATGACTAGCACAGAGGGAGAGGGGGAGAAATCGAACCTCAGGCGAGCTTGGCGGCGTGTTATCCGGCGGGTTGACATGCTAGTAGCTGTCGGCGGTGAGTTTGCTCAAATCCCCATTTCTGGATCAAAAGCTCCACTCCAATAGTGGATTTCGGCTGCTCTCAAGGTTCTGAAGGTGATGGAAGGGGTGGATGGAGGTGGGGAGGGCCGTATAAGGAGCTGCTTGGGGGGGGGGGGGGGGGGGGGGGGCTCAGTTTGAGCTTTGTAAGCTCCGCCCAAGGCCAAGTGGCTCCCCCTGGCCCCCAATTCCGGCTGGGAATTCATTAAGGAGTTCAGAGGTGATGATGGCTGAGGGAGAGGGTGGCCATGTGTCCACCATTCCCCAAATTCCTCTCTTCTCTTTCTTAAAAGTTGGAAAATTCTGACTTTACCCCCCATGCATGTCACCCCTTTGAATTTCAGAGGGTAGAGGGGGTCATTTGGTATGAGGGCTGCTGGGTGGACTTGGGTCTTGGGCCTTAGCCCCAGGGGAATTGTCTAGGTTCACCAATTTCACCTAAATATGCCAATTTGACCTAGGGTTGACTTGGTCAATTAGGTCAATTGGTGACCCCTCGAGTTCCCTAGAGGATTAGGAAGAGTTAGGTGAGGTCAATTGGATCATTTTGAGGCTTAGACATCAGCCTTAAACCTTGAAGATATTTTGTCTATTTGCACACCAAGGTGTTTTTCACCTTTTCACCTTGGTTCTAGGGCAATTCTTGGTCTCTTAGAGCAATGTCATGACCTTGTCATGACAAAGTGCACCTTATGGGTCTAATAGTTCTGGGGATGTTGCATAGGGCTCCACACTTCTCCAACAAATCTTCCATGAGCAACTCCTCTTCTAACTTCTGGCAACAACACAACCTTACTTTGATTTGGTCTAGATCTCTTCCTAGAGGGTTCTGCCTCATCTTCCCATTCTGACCATTAATAATGTTTCGGAGGATCATAGGGTTCAGAGGGACCAACAAACTGAATAGATGGTTCAAACTATTGAAAATCATTTGCTTGCTGAGATGCTTGGCCAAGATCTTGAAACCCATGAATAAGACCCCTAGATAATTCATTGTGTAACCACAAGTGACTTTCATGAGTGTAAGTATTAGATTCCTGAAATCTTCCTTCTATTTCTCTACTTAAATCATAAATTTGACATTGAAGCTTTTCTTGTAGTCTTTCCTCCCCCTTTCTGACTTCTTCGGTTAGGGTTTGGATTATGTCTTCCTTGAAACTTTGCACACTTCTTTGAAGAGAACCTGTACCATCTTCACCACTTTGATATATTTTTGCTTGGCCTCTTAGCAAATCATGAGAATTGTCATGAGCATGATCTAACCCATCAACAGTGTATTGTATGATTGAAGCACCTTTAACAAAGAAATTTTCTTGATTACTTTTGAGAGAGTCCAACTTGAGACCCATCACCGCTAGACCATTGTTCATATCTTGTTCAATTACTTTGACTCTGTCAAACACTTGCTTAAGAGAAAAATTAAAATATTCTTTCTGCTTGATCATCATTGCTTCAATGGATCTGAGAAGAAAGCTGTTTGGATTAGAAGCAGGGGCTTGATGATGAGAGGAAAAGCCAAAGTTATCTTCTACAATTAAAAAATCATCTGAATTAACCTCCCTGAGAGTAGGTAATAGCTGAAGTACTGGTTTCTCCTTAGCAGGGGGTGCATAGGACACTTCTTCTCTTGCTCCTTCCACAACAATTTTAGTTTCAGCTTTATTAGGAGACTTTCCTTTTAAAGATTCTTCTTTCTTTCCAGCAAAGGAGAAGATCTCATCTTCAATTTGATTCTCCCCCTCAAATTTGCAGGGGTTTGACCTTCATAGTCAACTCCTTCTCGAACAGTAGACTTACCTTTGGAAGAAGAACAGAATTTATCACCTCCATGATCAGGAGCATCATCACCATGATCATCATTATCACTGTAATCATTATTACCTAAATCCTCTGTTTTGGTATAAGCAGAAGAGGGGGAATGGTAATCTTTGGAGAATCATTTTTAGGACCTTCCTGAACTGAACCCGGAGCATGAGAACACTCCCCCTGAACGGTTGAATCCTTAGCTTTAGGAGAAATGTGTGGAGATGAAGGTTGATTCTCAATCTCATGTTCATACTCAGCCTCTTCTTCATCAAAAATAACTGCTGATTTTCTTGCTTTGAGTTGTCCTATCTGTTGAAAATGTTGAAGTGGAAGTTTTGTGGAGCTTTTGGATCTGGGCGGTCTGGAAGGAGGTCGGGCGGTCTAGTGAGACCGCACGACCTGACGATCTGTTTTGCGGTCTGACTTGTCTTAACCTAGTCATAGTCTCCTGGCATGACCGCTGGTATCTATCCAAGGCGGCTGAAGGTGAGGCCGCGCGATCTGTCTATGACCGCATGGCGGGCTGGCTTCTTCAAGGCTGTGCCGATCTGGTGTGACCGCACAGGTTGGTCCAGTTTTTCTGGAATCCGGTCTGATGACTGTCCGGGGTTTCTGGTGGTGTTCGCGGAATAAGGATCTTAGTCGTGCGGTCTCTGTTCGCGGTCTCAGGAGGAGGCTGGCAGGCGAATAGGTTGTGTTCGATATGACGTTGGCGAACAAGTTGTGTTCGCGGTCTCGTTGGCAAACATTGGGTGGTGGGCTGCTTCATTATGAGAGTGGCGATCTCTCGCGGTCTGATTGTTGAAGCTGGCGATCTCACCTAAGCAGAATGATCTGTTGCTGATTACGTAGGTTGACCGGTTCTGGTCGCGCGATCTGGAGGGTGGTGATCCTATCTCATAGGGTGGTGACTGGATCAGGTCTCACGCCTATAAATAGGATCCACTGTAACAACATTAATATCGCACCAAGTGTAAGCTGAGCTCGTGTCTAATTCTTGCGGTCTCAATTCTTGTGACCGGTCGGTCTTGCTGATTAAATTTTTCTTGTGCAGCTTCTGCGGATTGTGCGGGCAGCAGTGATCACCTCTTCTTCTGAAAGTGTTCGGGAGGTCTCGCGGCTTGCAGTGTGGGTTGCTGGAGTTTGGGAGAATTAATGGAGTTTGGAAGGAGGTTGCGGAATCTCAGCGGTCAGGAGTGTTGATCGGTGACCGGCAGAGTTTGCGGTCAGGCAGCTATCAGAGATCGGCAAGCAGACCGAGCGGTCTGCGGTCTCAGTTATCTTTCTTCTCAGCATTGTATTTTTCCCTTTGGTTTTGTATACTGGCGAAATCATGTCTCGCCACGTATACCTCTCCCTGTAATGAAGATTGTTGTTATCAATAAAGACTTTATTTCCTTCATGTGCTTCTGGTTGTTTGGCTTGTGAACTCTTAAGTTGTATAATTCCTGCTCACTCCATAAAGATTCAAAAAATTTCACATGGTATCAGAGCGAGGTTAGAGTGGATAGAGCAGTGAACAACTTAGAGTAGCCATCGCCTTTGTGAAGAAGGAACCAGTGGTAGAGCCATGGAAGCGAGGGGTCTTGGAATTGAGATGCTAAACTCGACCAACTTTAAGAAGTGAAGGTCTTGTATGCAGAGTTATCTTCTGGGTGAGGACCTCTGGGAGGTGGTTGGAGGAGAGAGCACGGAAGAAGTTTTTCTGGTTGGAGATAACCATCATGAGGTGAGGAACTGGAGGCGGCTTAATGCCAAAGCAGAGTTAGCCCTGAAGAGGGTAATATCACCTGATCTGTTTGATCACATCTTGGGGTGTGCATTAGTTGCAGAGATCTGGAGAGCCCTGGATGGGCTGTTTAACAAAAAGAACATGGGAAGACTTCAATTCCTAGAGAATGAGCTGGCCAGATCGGCTCAAGGTGACCTTTCTATCTCTACGTTCTTCTTGAAGATGAAGAACTTGTGCGCCGAGATTTCAGCGCTGGATCCTGACGAGCCAATTTCTGAGGCGAAGCTGAAGAGGCACATCATCCGTGGCTTGCGGAAGGAATATGTTGCCTTTGTGAAGTTGGTACAGGGCTGGGCAAATCAGCTGTCTCTGCTGGAGCTGGAAAATCTGCTTTCATCGCAGGAGAGTCTGGCAAGGCAGATGGCGGGGGTGTCAGTGTTTGGGAGAGATGGCGAAGTTCTCTTCACGGGAAAGAAGAAGAAGTGGGATAAGATGAAGACCGCTGGAGGAGGCAATGGGCCTTCAACTTCTGGACAGCAGGAGAGGGGCTATGCTCCTAAGGCTGAAGGGAAGAAGAAGGGGGAAGGTCCCAAGTGCTTCAGGTGCGGAAAGGTTGGTCACATAAGGAAGGAGTGCCGGGTGAATCTTCAGCCGGGGCATGCTGCTGCAGGAAAGGGGGAAGCTGAAGCCAGGCAGGTTGATGGAGGATGGGGAGGAGCCTTCTCGGCTTCTGTTGGAGATGAGGCTCCTATCAACTATCAGGAGGACTGGATCATGGACTCGGGGTGTGGTCATCACCTCACCGGAGACGAGTCAAAACTTACTTCTGCGCAGCCCTACTCAGGTAATGATGCTATTATTACTGCTGATAATACTATGCATTCTGTAGAGAAGGTGGGGGTTGTTTCCTTGGGCAGTGATAGGGGGACACTAACTTTGAAGACTGTCTATCATGTGCCCGGAATGAGGTAAAACCTCTTCGCCGTGACCAACGCTGTAGACGCTGGGTATCACGTTCTGTTTGGCCCAACAGAAGTGAGGTTTCTTCGGAATGTGGAGGCGGTGAAGGCTGAGGTAGTTCATGTGGGGAGGAGAGCTAAAGACTTGTTCGTGCTTTTGACAAGTTCTTATGTTGATATGATGCGGACGAATGATAGTGCCGTGATATGGCATGAGAGGTTGGGGCACGTAGGAATGGATAAGCTGAAAGCTATGGCAGTGAGAGGTCTGGTCAAGGGCCTGCCTAGTCTATCTTCCTATGGAGACGGTCATGTTTGCGCTGGATGTCAGTTCGGCAAGTCTCATCGGCTTCCGTTTGATAAGTCGCAGACAAGGAGTAGTGTGTTGTTGGAGTGCATCCACGGTGACTTGATGGGCCCGACTGCTACCCCAAGCCTCGGAGGCAGCAGATATATGCTGGTGTTGATCGATGATTACACCAGATATGTCTGGGTATATTTCTTGAAGGATAAGGCGGAGGCGTTTGCCAAGTTTGTGGAGTTCAAGGAGCTCGTGGAGGGTCGGCTTGGACTGCGGGTTAAGAAGCTGAGGACTGATAACGGAGGGGAGTTCACCTCTGGTGAGTTCTCTACATTTTGTAGGAAGGCGGGCATCCGGAGGGAGCTTACTTGTGCGCATACTCCACAACAAAACGGAGTTGCAGAATGGAAGATCCGTCATTTGATGGAGACCTGCAAGTGTTGGCTGCATGCCAAGAGTATCCCAAAGTCCTTCTGGGCGGAGGGAATGTCTTGTGCTGCCTACGTCATCAATCGGATGCCTCTTAGTCCCATCAATATGAAGACCCCGCATGAACTGATGTTCAAAAAAAGTCAAGTGTGGCACACCTTCGGGTGTTTGGTTCCACCTGCTATGTGCACGTTCTAGATGCGCTTCAGACGAAGCTAGATGCGAAAGTAAGGAAGCTAGTCTTCGTGGGTTATGATGATCAGAAGAAGGGATGGAAGTGCATGGACCCCGAGACGCAGAGATTTGTTGTATCTCGCGACGTCATTTTTGACGAGGTGACATCTTACAAGGGGAGTTCTGGTGTTGAGCTACAAGAAAGCAGGGTGGAGGAGCCAGAGAAAGCTGTGGAAAATCTTCAGGTAGAGCTACCTGTGTCACCAGGTGGTCCATCAATATCTAGTTCTGAGTCAGAGGCTTCTGGCTCAGGAAGCAGGGGGAGCGATGCTCCTAGTACGTCTAGGAGAGAAGCTAGGGAAGAAGCATCTGAGGATACTGTGAGTCAGGGGAAGGCGTTGCGGAGATCAAAGCGAACTATCATTGCCCCTAATCGCTATACAGGAGGAAACATGGTGAGCTTTGTCTCATGTTTCTTTGCTGGTCCCTTGGATGAGAGGGAGCCGTCGAGCTTTGAAAAGGCCAAATGCGTGGAACAGTGGGATTCAGCTATGCAGGAAGAGATGGCAGCTCTCGAGAAGAATGAGACTTGGTCTTTGGTGCCCAAGCCCAAGGGCATCACCTTTGTGACAGGCAAGTGGTTCTACAAGCTTAAGAAGAAGGCTGACAGCAGTATCGAGCGATACAAGGCTCGCCTTATGGCTCGGGGGTTCTCGCAGCAATACATTGAAGACTATGAGGAGACTTTCAGTCCGGTGGCGAAAATGACTTCAGCTTGGGTTGTGATTGCCTTGGCGGCGTGTTGGGGGTGGAAGATCTGACAGCTCGACGTAAAGAATGTGTTCTTGTACGGCGAGATTGACAAGGACATCTTCATGGTCTAGCCGCCAGGCTTCGTATCTGAAGATTTTCCGAAGCATGTCTGCAAGTTGAAGAAGGCCCTGTATGGGTTGAAGCAAGCGCCGAGGGCGTGGTATGGAAAGATCGCAGAATATCTCTTATTCTGTGGATTTGGTGCTTCAGACTCAGACTCAAGCTTATTCGTTAAGAAGAGCGGGGAGCTTCAAGTCATCGTGCTGCTATACGTCGACGATATGATCGTGACAGAAAATTCGAAGGAGGAGGTAGCAAAGCTTCGGGCAGAGCTATCTATCAGGTTTGAGATGAAGGACTTAGGTGAACTCTACCATTTCCTTGGACTCGAGGTGCAGAGGAAGTAGAGTGGAGTGCTGGTATCCCAGGCTGGATATGCGGAGCGAATCGTGGAGCGATTCAGCATGAAGGAAGGGAAGTGCATCTCCACACCTCTGGAGAAGGCTTTGAAGCTTCGGAAGGATGAGGGAAGGATTCTACAAGATCTGTTGGTGTTCCGAGCTCTGGTCGGGAGCTTGATCTATCTGACGATCACTAAGCCGGATATTGCATATGCAGTTGGCAGAGTGAGTCGGTATATGGCAGAGCCACGGATGCCTC
This sequence comes from Dactylorhiza incarnata, assembly GCA_033032865.1. Taxonomy (NCBI): domain Eukaryota; kingdom Viridiplantae; phylum Streptophyta; class Magnoliopsida; order Asparagales; family Orchidaceae; genus Dactylorhiza; species Dactylorhiza incarnata. The sequence continues at coordinate 1,702,896 of JAWHQI010000086.1, forward strand.
ATCTGCTAGCGGCCAAGAACATTCTGAAGTATGTCAAGGCGACCTCGGATATGGGTCTCCTTTACAGGAGGGATGCGGGCTTCGAGGTGCATGGGTACATGGACGCTGATTACGGGGGAGATTCGGATGATCAGAAATCGACGTCTGGATACGTCTTCATGGCGGGCCCCACGGCTATATCATGGTGCAACAAGAAGCAGGATTCCGTGTCGGTCTCAACCACGGAAGCGAAATACAAGGCTTCGGCCTTGGAAGCTCAGGAAGCCATCTGGCTTAGGAGGTTGGTGGGAGACGTCCACACGGAGGTTCGGGAGCCGACTCTGCTCCGCGGTGACAATGAGAGTGCTCTCAAACTGGTGACCAATCCAGTTTGTCATGAGAGGACCAAGCATATTGAGATCGAGCATCACTTCATTCAGGAGAAGATGTTGGAGGGGTCTCTTTCGGTCGAGCATGTTAGGAGTCAGGACAATGTCGCTGACATCTTCACAAATGCGCTGGCAAAGGGGCCGTTCACACGGCTAAGTAGCCTACTGGGGCTGGTTTCAACTTCCCACTTCAAGGGGGAGTGTTGAAAATGTTGAAGTGGAAGTTTTGTGGAGCTTTTGGATCTGGGCGGTCTGGGAGGAGGTCGGGCGGTCTGGTGAGACCGCACGACCTGCCGATCTATTTTGCGGTCTGGCTTGTCTTAGCCTAGTCGCAGTCTCCTGGCATGACCACTGGTATCTATCCAAGGCGGCTGAAGGTGAGGCCGTGTGGTCTGTCTGTGACCGCATGGCGGGCTGACTTCTTCAAGGTTGTGCCGGTCTGGTGTGACCGCACAGGTTGGTCCAGTTTTTCTGGAATCCGGTCTGATGACTGTCCGGGGTTTTTGGTGGTGTTCGCGGACTAAGGATCTTAATCGCGCGATCTCTGTTCGCGGTCTCAGGAGGAGGCTGGCAGGCGAACAGGTTGTGTTCGATATGACGTTGGCGAACAAGTTGTGTTCGCGGTCTCGTTGGCGAACATTGGTGGTGGGCGGCTTCATTGTGAGAGTGGCGATCTCTCACGGTCTGATTGTTGAAGCTGGCGATCTCACCTAAGCAGAATGATCTGTTGCTGATCGCGCAGGTTGACCGGTTCTGGTCGCGCGATCTGGAGGGTGGTGATCCTATCTCATAGGGTGGTGACTGGATCAGGTCTCACGCCTATAAATAGGAGCCACTGTAGCAACATTAATATCGCACCAAGTGTAAGCTGAGCTCGCGTCTAATTCTTGCGGTCTCAATTCTTATGACCGGTCGGTCTTGTTGATTGAATTTTCCTTGTGCAGCTTCTGCAGATTGTGCGGGCAGCAGTGATCACCTCTTCTTCTGAAAGTGTTCGGGCGGTCTCGCGGCTTGCAGTGTAGGTTGCTGGAGTTCGGGAGAATCAGTGGAGTTTGGAAGGAGGTCGCGGAAGCTCAGCGGTCAGGAGTGTTGATCGGTGACCGGCAGAGTTTGCGGTCAGGCAGCTATCAGAGATCGGCAAGCAGACCGCGTGGTCTATGGTCTCAGTTATCTTTCTTCTCAGCATTGTATTTTTCCCTTTGGTTTTGTATACTGACGAAATCATGTCTCGCCACGTATACCTCTCCCTGTAATGAAGATTATTGTTATCAATAAAGACTTTATTTCCTTCATGTGCTTCTGGTTGTTTGGCTTGTGAACTCTTAAGTTGTATAATTCCTGCTCACTCCATAAAGATTCAGAAAATTTCACACTATCTTCATGTTCCATCTGTCAAAGATAGAGGAGTCTATCCTTTTGAAATGATGAATCATACTACCTGAGGCCATATTGAACCGATTTCCATCTACTTGATTGAGATACAAAGTAATGATCCTTCCGAAGTTCGGACCTGACAGACTGGCAGAAATTTTATCAAACAGAATCCTTACCCAATCTATCCTTTTTCGGCAAACAACAAAGGCCAGCATTTTGAACATCTCATTAGACAAGTAGTCATGGGAACCTAGTTTACACATCAACACTTTACCTAGAATATCAGACATGAGCTTTCCTTCTTCGTTCATAGACTTTCGACGAATAGAGGTCATGTCTTTAGGTAAATCACAGAATGACAGAGCCTTCTTGTAATCCTTTTTGGTGAACACATCTTCTTCTAATACTTCTGGTAGCTGCAAGGTCCTGGTAAGCAGAGAGGGTGTGATCTTTACCTTAAAATCTCCGATTTTGCTTTTGATGATTGTACCCTTCCTTCGAAGCTCTGCGTGCTTGAAGAAATTGATCACTGCCATATCTAACACAAGGCAATGGTTCTCTAGAATGAATGAGAGATCGGCGACTTCCAACATGAGGACAACATTGCGGAATTCATCCATAGCACCGTCGAATCCAGTGCGAGCTCACCACCAGACTTCAAAAGACTAAAATTCCTTCTTTCCATTGCGAGGAAGACGTATCGACGAATAGAATACGGTAGGCGAAGAGACGCTGAAATCCAGAAGATAACGATAGGAAGTCGAAGCGCCAAGGGTTTCAAAGGGTTAGGGAGAATGATGCGTGAACTCTTAAAATCCTATTTGAACATTTATATAGTCGTAATATTTTAATAGGGGAAAGGGCGCGTACCTGTTTAGACTGAAATGCCTCTTCAGATCCAATAATAAATTAGAATAAAGATTTGAAGTCTGATATAATCAATTCGGCGATATGGTGTGATAATATTTCGACGAATATGCTATATAATCAATTCGGCGATATAGTTTAAGAGAATATAGACGAAGTACCATTTCGACGAATTGCCGGTTTTGCCTATATGGCTAGAATTTTCTTTAAGTCTTTGAATGAAAGAAATTCTGAACTTAACTTTTTTACTTTTCTTAGCTTCTTTAGCTTGGCTTCAAGAGTGCTTGTTCAGCATACCAAGCTCCATTTTTAAGTAATTGAACTTTGTGTCGTCAAGAGGCTTCGTGAAAATATTTGCAACTTGCTTACCTATCGGGACTTAACTGAGGTTGATGTCCTTGTTCTCCACATGCTCCAGGATAAAATGATATTGTATCTCAATGCGCTTTGTCCGGCTGTGAGAGACTGGATTATTTGCGATTGCAATAGCGCTTGATGAATCACAGAACATTGGAATCTCCTTCAACTTTAGATTATAGTCTTTTAACTGATTCCTTATCCACAACAATTGTGCACAACAACTGTTTGCGGAGATGTACCCTGATTCAGTAGTTGATATTGCAAACAATTTTGTTTCTTGCTACTCCAAGAAACAAGTTTTTTTCCTAGAAATTGACAAGTCTCAGAAGTGCTTTTTCTATCATCCCTGCAACCTGCAAAATCAGCATCTGAAAAATCTGTTAGCTCAAAGTCATTACTTCTTGGGTACCATAAGCCAAGATTTGGTGTGCCTTTAAGATATCTCAAAATCCTCTTTGCAGTGGCATAATAAGATTCCTTAGAGTTCACCTGAAATCTAACACATACACATGTAGAAAACATTATATCTGGTCTACTAGCAGTGAGGTAGAGCAAGGATCCAATTATGCTTCTGTACTTGGTTTCATCAAAAGGTTTCCCTTTCTCATCCTTTTCTAGAGTCATAGCTGAACCCATTGTAGTCCTCATAGAGGTTGCATTCTCCATTTCGAATTTTTTAATTAACTCTTTGGTGAACTTCGTCTGAGAGATGAAAATTCCATCTTCAGATTGCTTCACCTGAAGTCCTAAGAAATACTTCAGCTCACCCATACTACTCATTTCAAGTTTCCCTTGCATCAAGTTAGAAAACTTTTTGCAAAGGTTATCATCTGTAGATCCAAAGATAATGTCATCGACATAGATTTGCACTAGCAAAATCTTGCCTTTTACTTCCCCAAGAAATAATGTCTTATTTATCTTTCCTCTTGTGAATTTGTTCTCAAGAAGAAAGCTAGAGAGTGTCTCATACCAAGCTCAGGGTGCTTGTTTTAGACCATATAATGCTTTACATAAAAAGTAAACATAGTCAGGGAGGGTTGAATCAACAAAACCTGGGGGTTGTTCTACGTATATTTCTTCCTTTAAGGATGGCTGACTTCACGTCCATTTGATAGACCATAAATCCTTTGTGAGCCGCATACGCTAGAAACAACCCGATCGCTTCGAGCCTTTTCACCGGAGCATAGGTTTGATCGAAGTCGATCCCTTCTTCTTGTCGGTAACCTTGGGAAACAAGTCTGGCTTTGTTCTTGATGATTATCCCGTCTTCGTCAAGCTTGTTTCTGTAAACCCATTTTCTTTTGATAATGTTCTGACCTTTGGGTCTTGGCACCAGCTTCCAAACTTTGCATCGTTTGAACTGATTGAGCTCCTCTTGCATTGCAATGATCCACGAAGCATCTTCTTTTGCTTTATCAAATTTCTTTGGTTCAACCTGCGAAAGAAAACTCAAATGCAAAACTTGATTAGCTATACCTCTTCTTGTCCTTACTCCAACATTGGTTTCTCCGATGATTTGATCAACTGGATGATCTCTTTGGTGTCTAATCACCAGATTTCTTGCATCTTAATTGATACCAGGTACTTCTACTCGAGGTACATCTTCAACTTCTTGAAGTTCTACTTCAGGAGTGATTGGATCACTGACAGAGACTGTCCCCAGAGCATCCTTCTTGATAACATCCTCCAAGTTCAGTTCTTTTAGTTTCATCATGGCATCTGCATCTTCAACAAAAACACTAGAAGAGTTGCTGTGAAGCATACTCGTCTCATCAAAAACAACATTAATTGATTCTTCTACGACTAGTGTTTTCATGTTGAAAATTCTACATGCCTTACTATGACTACTATATCCTACGAAAATACCTTCAAAACATTTTTCACTAAACATAGTTTTGTAATACTTCTCGTTGTTAAGAACGAAGCATTTACTGCCAAAAATTCTAAAATAGGATATAGTTGGTTTCCTGTCCTTTAGAAGTTCATAAGGTGTCTTATGATGATTCTTGTTGATTAATGTTCTATTTTGCATGTGACAAGCAGTGTAGACGGCTTCTTCCCAGAAGTATTCCGAAAGAGAAGAATCATTCAACATTGTCCTGCTTGCCTCTATGAGTGTTCTATTCTTTCTTTCGGCAACTCCATTTTGTTGTGGAGTACGAGGAGATGAAAACTCATGAAAGATATCTAAGCTTTCACAAAACTCTGTCATAGCCCCAGATTTGAATTCTGTTCCGTGGTCACTTCTGATTCTGACTACGGAGCAGTTTAAATTCATTCTATATTTGCCTGACAAAATTAGTGAAAGAATCAAACGTATCTGACTTGTGTTTTAGAAAGAACACCCAAGCAAAATGTGAGTAGTCATCAACAATAACCAAAGTATAGGCTTTACCTCCTAAACTTCTATCTGGCATGGGACCAAATAGATCCATATGTTGCAAATATAAGCATCTGGTAGAATCTTTGCCAATTATGCTCTTAAAGTTAGCTTGAGTCTGCTTGCCCATTTGCCATGCATGATAAGGTCTCTCTTTAAAGCACTTAACATCAGGAGCATTACACACTAAGTTCTGAGAAAATAACATATTTATAGTTTTGAAATTAATATGTGCTAATCTCTTGTGCCATTGATCACAAAAAGATGCACTATCGTTTGCCAAAAAAACAAACTGGTGTAGATGAATCTAAACAAAAAAAATTTAAGCAAAAGATATTTCTACTCCGAGTGCCAGTTAAAATAGTGTCTGACGTATCAGACGACTTTATCAGGCACTTGTCCTTGTAGAACTCAATCATATAGCCTTTGTCACAAAGTTGGCTTATACTAATAAGATTATGTTGTAATCCCTTAACATAAGCTACATCTGTGAAAGAAACTATACCGTTAGTAATCATACCATAGGCTTTTGTGATTCCCCAATCGGATCCACCAAAGATAACCTTTGGACAATCCTTGATTGGGGTGTACTTTTATAGAAGGCATTTTGTTTCGGTCATGTGCCGCGAACATCCACTGTCCAAATACCATATAGATGTGATGTTGGCCTTTGGACATACCTGCAATCAACAATCAATTTCCCTTAGGAACCCAAAAGGATTTGTGTCCTTGGCTTTTTGTTAGATGACTTCCACTTGGATTGTTAACCTTGCGAGTGGTCGACCTTGCATTGTTAACTAGTGGAATTATAACATTCTTTGGATTAAACTAGCAATCTATGACGAAGTGACCAACTTTGCCACAACATCAATAGTCAAACCTGTTGTACCTTCTCTTACCCTCCTGCTTGACTTTTTGAATGGGGGATCTAGCAGGGGATACCGACATAGAGGTAGAAGCCTCATGATTGCAGCAAACACAGGGCTCCTTCTCTTGTGGTTTTGTCACAATAGTCTTGACTTTTGGTGCTCTCTTAGTAGACGGTCCATGCACGAATGAACCATAGTCCTTGAGGACTATCTCTTCATAAGGTACTTTGAAAACAGTCATTCTAAAGTTTCAAGGACGGTTCCATCCTTGGTTACCCTTACTTGACTTAACATGAGTTGGTCTCGTAAAGTGACCATACATTGTTTCAAAGTCATATGTGTTAGTGGGAAACACTACCTTCTTGAACGAAGGCTGACTCTGATCAGTCTTGCCCTTATCCTTAACGACTCTTTTCTTCGCCGCCTCACTTTTCTTGGTCTGATGAGCGATACCACTACCCTTTGCAGGAGCAGAAAAGCCATCAATTGGAGGTAGGATGGTCTTTGGTTTAGAGAAGCTTGCTACTAGCTTTCTCTCTACCGCTAGCTTTCCTTCCAGCTCAATTATGATTTTCTCCTTCTTCTTTAATATTTCACCAGAGCTTACCAATTCGTCTTTCAAGGATTGGACTTCATCTCTGAGAGGAATTAATGTTTCAATTTATTCCTTCAGATTTGATTCCAAAATCTTGAAAGCCGCAATCTCCATGGCTTGATATTTAACTACACTACGACATTTTTTAAATAACTTTAGCAAGGCTTGGTGCTAAACCATTAATTCAGATTCTTCTGCAGAGGTATAGCCTTCATTCACATTGGAGTCCGTCTCAGACTCAGAAAGAGGAGTATGAGAATTTACCTTCCCCTCATAAGGGGTGTCGTAGTTTTCCTCGTCAGTCTGAGCCATTAGGCCAAAGTATGCCTCTTCATCTGAGCTTGACTCATCTGAGTCGTTGTCGCTAACAGTCTTTGACTTTTTTGCGATGAAGCTCTTCTCGGTTTTCTTCTTACCCTTGAAGGATCACTTTTCTTCTTTCTTTGACCCTTCTTTCTTCTTATATGGGCAATCCACAATTACATGCCCTGGCTTATTGCAACAATAGCAAATAATGTCAAAGGAATTTTGTTTATTCGGTTTAGAATGATACCTGTCATTGTTGTAGCTTTTCTTGTGATGATCATCATCACGTTTGAATCTTCTGTGATCGAAGGAAGAAGATTGGTTCTTTCTTTGTCTTCTTTTATTAAGCAACATTTTGAATTGGTTGGAGAGAAGAGAAAATTCTCCATCAGACATATCTTAGCTTGAGGGGCAAGCTTCAGATCCTTCATCTTCATCTGATGGTGGTCTCCTTATAGGTGACACTGCCTTGCTTTTTCTCGAGCTTTCGGCCTTGAGAGCAACAGACTTCTCTCTTCCTGAAGTCCTACTCCCTTCTTCCTCAACTCTTCTGATACTTAGCTTAAGCTCATGTGATAAGAGATTTATGAACAGTATCTGTGGCTCCATGGTAGCCAGCTTCCCGAATTCCCTGATTGTTATAGCCTTAGTATCCCATTCTTTCGTGAGGGATAACAAGAATTTGTCGTTCAGTTCTCCAACATAGAATTTCCGGTCATAATTTCTTATAGACCGTTTAAGATCTTAAACAATTTCTCATAGGTGCCAGAAATGGAGTCTCTTAGATCTTGCTTGAATGCTTCATATTCTTGGTTTAGCAACGATCGTCGATCATCCCTCACTTCTTTTGTACCTTCCATTAGGATTACTAGAGAATCCCACATCTCCTTGGCAGTCTTGCAGTGTATAAGGTTTTGTAGCCTTCTTATCCACTGCTCCGACAATGATGTTCTTTGCCTTCTTATCCAAGGATTTGAGAGCAATCTCATCTTTAGTGAGCTCTAGCAACTTCTTGGCAATTTGAATATTTGAATTTATTGAAGATGGTTTCATCGGAACATGGGGACCTTCCTCAACGATCTGAAAGATTCTTGGATCTGCAGCTTCCATATAGAATCTCACTCTTTCTTTCCACATTGGAAAGTTCTCCTTGGTGCAGACGGGCAGTTTCACAGAGGAATCCTTAGTTCTTTCCATTCCACACATATTGTCTCTTGCAACTAGATTAAGAGATCTTGTTCAAGGTGTTAACCTTTAGCGAATAACCTAGCTCTGATACCAATTGAAAGTATATGGTCGCAACCTAAATCACCTAGAGGGGGTGAATTGGTAGATTCTATGAAATTTCGAGAAATTAAAAATTATAAGAACAAAAGCACACAGAAACACAAACGCAGCACAACACAAGGATTTTATAGAGATTCCCCGATGTGGGTAGTCTTCTTTCCCGCCTCGCCTATCTAGCACTTCGAGGCTAGATTCAGCTACTTCACCAATCTCAGATTATAACAAATCTTATAACTCAGAGTCACACTACAACTCGGAGCACAAAACTCCTACATAAAATCAGAGAACAAACTCTCCTACAACTCGATCCCTAAATAAGGATCTACAAAAACTCGGAAGCAAGCTTCCTACAAGAGTATGTAAAAATAGAGTTTACAGTACACTATGGATTGACTAGGAATCTTCTAAGAACTTCAGAGAAGGTTCTTTCTTCAGATCTGAAATTAGAATCTCTTCTTTCTTGTATTAATGGAGTTCAGCTTTTTGAGAAACGAGAAAGTAGAAATCTATAATCTTTTGAGAGCACGATTTGAAACTTGAGAGCCGATAGAATCACGATTGATGTTGAGAAATTCTGATTCTGTAGATCTTATCGACTCTGTCTTGCGAAGAAGAATCGTGAGAACACCTATTGTCGACGATTAGAAAATCTTGCGAGGACAAGAGCAGCAGAGAAACAGAAATAATGAAGTTAAGATTTTGATTCACGATTAAGGTTTTTCGAAACTAACCCTTAGATATATATATAGGATTCTTCTTCAATGGCTATAAGCATGATTTAGGGAACAAGCTCCACGTGCACTGTACATGGAGGAAGCCCTAAATGGCGAACCGTCAGTTACTAAACTAGGAAACAGATTTTCACCAATTCCTTTATATTACCCAGAAACAAACGATGAATAGCTTAACTGGTTCAACAAATTCGCCATAAATAACCTTAGCAACAATGAGAATAACCATGAGAATAACCTTAGCAATGTGTAGATACCAATAAAAGTAAATATTCTGAGAAAGGAAGGTCTGGGATGTCACCCCAGAATACCTTCTAGTACCGATGTGAGCCCTTCACCGGGCAGACCTCGGGAAGTCCAGAATCCACCTTAAATTGCTATGAACGACTAAATAATAATCAAGATTAAACTTAAATAAGAGAATTTGAGGAAGGTAAACCTCATCCTATTACAGAGGGCGGAATGGTTCAGGAGTAGTTGGTCCTGCGAGCTGGAGGCTTGGGTGATGAGATAAACCTTGCATGTGCATAAACTAGTGGCGGGTCTTCGATACTGGTCTAGATGTCACACCAATGACAGTACGTTGACTTTGGCGGGGTGTGGTGAGTTAGAGGGCCAGTAGGTTACTTTACTGTGGTCTGGAGGATAATCCCTAATAACTCACCCCCAACCATAAAAGACTGACGAGTTGTTAGTAAGAGTACGCAAGAGCTCACGAAAGTGCACCTAGGATGTATACATCAGCGTATGTAAGTTCTAGGTCTGGTCGTGTGTATACCCACATATAAGTGGAGTGCCCGATCCACTGTTTCCATTGCCACGATGGAAGTACCTGAGAGGCTTGCTACCTCCGAAAAGGGGGAACAAAAGGTTCATGCATGCAGAGTCGTGTGAGTGAATTGCACTGTATGAACATAACATAACATACATACATAATATAGGCATATGCACTTGCAGATCCTTGTCATATAAATTAGTATGGGCTCTTTTATATGGTAAGTTACAATTCTGGAAACCTTAACTTATAAGTTTGTATGCGCATTCATATAAGTTAAGGTACTCTAGATGATTGCGTAGTAGTTTACTTATTACTTTTACTTGCGCCACATTTACTTATTTACTGCTCACCTTTACACATTGATGTTACATATATTGTTTATTATTCAAATATACTACTAGTATCATCTATCTCACTTGCTCTTTCTTTTACCCCTTGATGTCCTTCGCTTCGTCCTCCCACTCGGTACCTAGGAGTCATGGGGGGAGGCGAGGAAAAAATTGGCTTCGTATTTTTTACTAACGATCGGATGTGGACGTAACACCAGGAGATCGAGGAGCGGGAGCCACATTATGTCAGGAAGGATGAGACGGGAGACCCTGAGGAGCGGATGTCGCGCATCACTACTTCCACACGACGACAAGTTGTTGAGAGTATTTTGATTAGCTTCCGCATTGTGTAGTGTGAGAGAGTGTATTGTTATTTACTTTTGGATTTGTATCAGGCTTAAGCCCTTAAACTCTTTATTTTGTTCTCATTGTGGACTATCTGCATCATATACATATATATATACTTCTTTCTTGCAATATTGGCATGTGATATGATCAAACTAGCCGGCAGGATCGACGTTGAGCAGTGATAGCTAACCCGTGGGTTAGGGTCACCGTAAGATGGCGGTTCTGGGCATAAGATCTGGGAACTCTCCGGTAAGGAGGAGAGAGATCTTATGTAAGACCCCCCTCCCGGAACACAAGACACGGCCGAGGGGAGTGTTATGCCCAGGGCAGCCGCCTTGCGGAAGCGCCAGCACACGAGCTAGCCACTGTAACAGTACTGGCTAGCCTGACCCGGGCCCCTAGCCCAGTACTGCCGGCACCGACGGTCCAGCCCCAGCCCCCTAACAGGGACCGACTGGGACCCAGCTGGCACCGCCGGTTAAGCCTCACCCCGAAGGGTTAACCACAAGCCTGCAGGCCGTGCACCCCAACCCCTCTCTGGCCCACCACAGGGCCCAGCGGGTTGTTGGAGACATACAGTCTCCCTTCGGTGAGAAGTGAGCCAGTTAAGCGGCGGCGCGAGGACTTCCCAGGAGGTCACCCATCCCGTGACTACTCCAGCCCGAGCACACTTAACTACGGAATACTTTCACTTCTCATCACCAACTGAGCTGCAGCTCAGTTGGTGATGAGAAGTGAAAGTATTCCGTAGTTAAGTGTGCTCGGGCTGGAGTAGTCACGGGATGGGTGACCTCCTGGGAAGTCCTCGCGCCGCCGCTTAACTGGCTCACTTCTCACCGAATGGAGACTGTATGTCTCCAACAACCCGCTGGGCCCTGTGGTGGGCCAGAGAGGGGTTGGGGTGCACGGCCTGCAGGCTTGTGGTTAACCCTTCAGGGTGAGGCTTAACCGGCGGTGCCAGCTGGGTCCCAGTCGGTCCCTGTTAGGGGGCTGGGCCTGGACCGTCGGTGCCGACAGTACTGGGCTAGGGGCCCGGGTCAGGCTAGCCAGTACTGTTACAAAAAGTGCACTTTTTATAACAGTCCTGGCCCAGCCTGACCCGGGCCCCTGGCACCAGAACTGCCTGCACCTGAAGGGTCTAGCCTGACCCGGGCCCCTAGCCCCCTTCAGGTTAAGCCTGACCCCAACAACTGGTCAACAACAAGCCTGCAGGCCGTGCACCCCAACCCCTCTCTGGCCCACCACAGGGCCCAGCGGGTTGTTGGAGACATACAGTCTCCCTTCGGTGAGAAGTGAGCCAGTTAAGCGGCAGCGCGTGGACTTCCCAGGAGGTCACCCATCCCGTGACTACTCCAGCCCGAGCACGCTTAACTACGGAGTTCTTTCACTTCTCATCACCAACTGAGCTGCAGCTCAATTGGTGATGAGAAGTGAAAGAACTCCGTAGTTAAGCGTGCTCGGGCTGGAGTAGTCACGGGATGGGTGACCTCCTGGGAAGTTCACGCACTGCCGCTTAACTGGCTCACTTCTCACCGAAGGGAGACTGTATGTCTCCAACAACCCGCTGGGCCCTGTGGTGGGCCAGAGAGGGGTTGGGGTGCATGGCCTGCAGGCTTGTTGTTGACCAGTTGTTGGGGTCAGGCTTAACCTGAAGGGGGCTAGGGGCCCGGGTCAGGCTAGACCCTTCAGGTGCCGGCAGTTCTGGTGCCAGGGGCCCGGGTCAGGCTGGGCCAGGACTGTTATAGCCACCCCCCCACAAGATGCCTATCCTGCCGGCCAAACCAACTAGACAGCGCCAACCCATCAATAAAAGAAAGCATTAAAAGTCATTGATTCACAATGAGTAATAATGTCCAAACTGTAAGTACAAGAAAGACAGAAAGCTACACAAGCTCCTGCAAATCATCAGGGTATCAAGCTAAATGCCCCAAGGGAAATATCTCAAAACACTCACTCGCCTCTGTCACTGACGGTAGACAAGGTATCATGGTCTCCAGCTCTGCACACCTGATCTGTCTGGCCTCCTGTGTTGAACGCTGCAACTCCAACTAAGTGCTCCTAAAAAGAGGGGTGAAACAACCATTAGTCATAAAGACTAAGTGGCTTCACATCCGCTCCCCCGGCGACTCCAAGGCACCGGGCGGAAGGGAAGAAAGGGAAGCTGCAATATAATCAGTACTAGCAAAAACAGGTGTCAAAGGTAGATGTAATCATGGCAATTATAAAAAATATATAATAAAGCACACCAAACGAGAGCAGTTCGACGGCATTGTATAAGAAGCACAATTAACAAGTAGTATGGCTATTACAGAGTGTAAGCAAGTAATGAAATAGTACAGGAGTAAGCAGTTCATATCGTACCTTAACTTATATGAATGCCCATACAAACTTATAAGTTAAGGTTTCCAATTTGGGACCCATCATATAAAAGAGCCCATACTAATTTATATGATGGACCCGATGCGGTGCAATGCTATGATTATGAAGGATGAATGCAATGCAATGATTATGATATGATGAACTCACCCAAGTATTTTGCTATGTCGACATAGACCTGTAGTTCCCGCTTTTCGAGGGTAGCTAACCACTCAGGCACCTCGCGTCGTGGCCAGACGGAGACTGTGGACCGGGCTTCTTCACAACTAGGTGGGTATAAACACTACCAGACCTAGGCCTATGTATGCCTCAACGCTAAGAACACACAACGGAGACCCTGCGTACTGCTCGCATCAAGCTGAGCCTTCAAGGACACGGAAGGGGACTTGGGTAGGTGAGCACCAAGAGTCCAATCCAACCGGTCTAGAGTCTAACTGCCAGCTTCTGTCGGTGTCACGACTAGCAAGCCCGTAGACCTGCCACAAGTAATCCCCCAACCACAAGTAATCCTCCAACCAATCTCATCACACCTCCAAGTGTAAACCATGCACATTCATGTAATTCCATGCATAACCCGTGCTATCAAGTACCCAAAGACTCGCCGAAGGAGTCTTCTCCTTTTCACATCATACAAGTCAAATGATGCTAACTAGAATCCAAGGCCCCCAACAACCGGGTCCTTAACATTTCACCACAAGATATAACAATATCTCATAATCCACACCAAGCCATCAATGCTACTCATACCGGGTTGTCACGACTCTAAGCAGTAGCGTGTGTATCACATGGAAATTACCTTACTAGATCCTGTAGGACTACTTGTACGTACTGTGCCATATTCATATTTTACTAAATATGTAAGCACGAATATATCACCAATATTCAATCATCTTACGTACAAATCACGACGTGTTTCAACACGATTAAAGCTATCAACCTTATGGAGAGGTTATCGCCAATCTACACCATCCAATAGATTAGCAAGCGATATGAACATTAATTTATACATGTCCTTTTTACGATTCCACATACACCTACAATTGAAGGTTCATTCAAGGGGTCATCTTAATAGAAATAAATCTGAAATCATTATCATAAGCCAATACTAGCATATACATGATTCATACAAAATTCTGGCCCAAACAGGCTTCACATTCAGCATTTATATCCCCTTCAAGTTATGAAATAACACAGCAATAACTTTAATACTACTTAATCATAAATTATGAATTTCAACAGGGATGTACATATTGTTATCACCTATGTCTCCACAAATTTTCATGAGCATCCAACCAATATGATAAGAGAAATCCACAAAATACTGAGATCGGAAGTGTTATGACACAGTTTACTAAAACTGGGTTTCTAGGTGCTACAGTTGTCCAAAAATTATGATCCACCCCAATTTGGAAAGCTAACATCAAGGGCTACAACATTCATGTTGAGTCCTAAACCTTCCAAGTGTGTCCTACCAAAAATCTACTCTGAAGTCAACTGCAGAAATCTGGACAACAAAACAACATGCATTGACCACCTCCCAGCTTTCTGGACAGTTCACTGGACTGGGCTTTTAGGGAGCTACAGTTCACTTCAGAAAACGGTTAACCTATCGTCGGAAAGCTCTTTCCGAGGGCTACAACTTTCATGTTGAGCCCAAAGCCTAATTCCAGTGGGGTCAAGCCTAAAAATTGGCTTGAACCCAGCTGCGCACAATTTTCCTTAATAACCAAGTGCAAAGTTATAAATTGAAAACTTCTTTAGCAAGGGGGCTATCATCACATTTATCACACAATTATGTAATTAACAACCCTAATTAATAGAGGATTATTCATCATCTTCCCCTAACAAAATTAGGTCATTTCAACTTATAAAAATCCCTAAATAATCGTTCCCCTCACTCTCCCTCAACGACCATGGGTTTGCACCAAATCAAATCTCATCTCTTCCTCTTGAAGAGAAGAAATGATTCCAAGAACCTCGCAGCGAACGGTGCCCTAAATTTGAGGTTCCGACTTGGTCTTCCTAAGGAAACTCCATTAAAGCTCACACGAGAAGCTCTCTTGAGCCTTCATCTCTCCTATTGTGATCTAAGAGGCTAGCACCAAGGGAGAGGGGAGGAAGTCACCTTAATTCGGCCATGGACGGAGCTCGTCTTCATGGCAGCTGGGTGGTGGTCGGCCAAGCTCCAAATGCCTCCAAGCTTTGCTCCTTCAAAGATTTCCCCCATCTAATTCCCTGAAGGGAGAGGAAGAAGATGAAGAAAAAGAAGAAGGAGAAGAAGAAGATGAATAGTTCTCTGATTAGGAGATCAGCCCTTTATGTGTTCTGCACTTTTGGCTTAATGGAGAATGAAGAGAGAGATAGAACATTAATGAGCATTTAATGCAATCTCCAAGTTCCAAGACTTGTGCCAGTCATCTATTGACTTTTAATCCCACTTCTAGCCTAAAATATAAGCATTCAGGATTTATCAGGCGACGGGAAGAAAAATGCCCAGATTCGTCGAACGGGAACAATAAATTCGTCGAACGAACGGCGCGTTCGTCAAACGCAGAACAATTCATCGGGCGCTGAACGACTACAGTTTCGTCAACCGCTGGGATGGGATGAATCGTCGACCGTTGGGACATTGCAAATTCGTTGAACGCAGAATGCCTCTAATTCGTCGAACGCAGAATGCCTCTAATTCGTCGAATGCGGAATGCCTCTAATTCGTCGAACGCAGAACTTAGTCGAACGCTGCCTATTCAATTTCGTCGAGCGCTGCCTATTCAATTTCATCGAACGCTGCCTAATTCAATTTTGTTGACCGCTTGAATAAATATATTTCGTCGACCGCTGAAAGCCTCTAATTCGTCGACCGCTGAAAGCCTATAATTCGTCGAACGCAGGAAGCCTAAACTTCGTCGAATGCGGGAAGCCTAAACTTCGTTGAACGCAGGATGACGATACTTCGTCGAACGCCGCTTCCCCTTCGATGTTCGTCGAACGCAGCTGCCCCTTCGACGTTCGTCGAACGGAATCCTCCCTTGCCCAAAACCGACCCGAGGCGAGTCAAAACGTCTCCGAGGGGCCTAGCATGAAATGGGATGTTACAAATCCAATAAACGAAGAAACAATTTTGTCCCCGAAATTTAGGTTGGGGTTACGAGGGTCTTCCGGATGGGATTGAAACATATTCACCGCGTGCAGTCACGGATGATTCACCCTTAACAATATCAAGCTCATTTATACATTCCCAATCGCTATGATTTATACATAGGGTCTAGATTGTGTGATCGCTCTTGTCTTGTACAGTCATACGAATCAATAGTGATTCACACTATTTCAACAATAGCTAATAGAAACTACACATAGCAGTCCCAAACAAAAATAATCCTGATAGAACTATATGCAGCACCAAAACAAAACCAAACAGGATGGAAATATTGGTATATAGCTAATAGGACCATATGAGCAGCTCCCAACAAGAACACATATGAAGCAGCCCCAAATCAAAACATTATAACCGCAGCCCCCTCCTAAATTAAGGACCAAGTAAAAATCTGCCAGCATAGTCCCATACCAGAAGAGCATCAGGAAAGAGGAAGGGAAAAGGAATACAATTGCCTAGTAGCAGTTATCAGTCATGATATCAGCTCATCAAGAAGGAGAAGAAAAGTATAACCCAAAAATCAGAATAGATTTATATATAGCCCCAGAAATTTTATATACATACAGCAGCCCCCAAACCGGAAAAGATCATACATATTTATATATGTAAATATAGCAGCTCTTAAGATTTTAATTGCATACAGCAACCCAGAATAAGAAAACAACTCCAATAGAACTATAAGCAGCAAGCCCAAATAATCCAGACTGGAACTGTATAAGGCAGCCCCTAACAGATAAACTAATTGCAGCCGACCAACAAGAATACCACACAAAACTTCCCCCCTTTAAAATATAACTGGCAGTGAATAGGAATAAAGATAAGAATTGGAATTCACGTATGATAGCAGTCTCAAACATAAAACCAAACATGATGAGATTTTAATGAAAGAAATTTCCTGGAACTAAACCCAAACAACCAATAACGAAATTGCTAATAACGAAGTTTTCTGAAGCATTAACCCAACCAGCCACTAAAAGAAGAAGGAAATTTCCTGATTAACAATTCCTGGAGTTACCCCAACAGCCACCATAACAACAGCTAAAATAAGGAGATTTCTAAAATTTTAAGCTTCTTGGAGCAAGATAATTACAATGGTTAAACATCATGGATGTTTACCGCTTGACTTGAAATCCATATAGTAGTCAAGTCCTGCAATCACCCCACCGTACTTGCCATGACATTATGCCCTTTCAATCCATCAACTACCAAAAACGATGTTACTAGCTCCGGATTCAAAAAATTGGTGCTACTTTTATCTCGTGATTTAAATCATTTCATTTATGGGCTCCTAAACCGTGAACATAAACCATATCCAATGGTTAGGTCTCGGTATAGAGCCTTTATAGGACTGCCTTGTCGGGTCAATACAATTACATGTACACCTACCTGTACGTATAGAGACATATCCATATCTTCTTAAATAAGTAAATGCAACTTATCCTCAATATTCAATTCACGTGTTCAATTCACGACGTGTCTTAACACCCTTGACGCTCTCACCCGTATTAAGAGGTTATCACAATTCCAATCATCATCGTTCACGTACTATTTGAATAAACATGATCTAAGGGAAAATGAAGTCGGTACGTAAATAGACCAATAAATGAAGGGACAAGCCCCCGTACGTTTTTGGACTAAATTTCTTCCACCGCCATATGGTACATTCATCTCACGTATGAGCACAAACCTTAGGGGCATATCCTCCCCGACTTAGAGTTCTTACCCTATAGATCCCCGTATCGACGCACTTAAATATCAGCCGTGATGTAGAAATTCACATTTTTACGGCGACGACCAAGCTGCATCTCATTGTAATGAGAGCATGTGCAAATAACATCCAATCACCCGGTACAATTATGTACGTTTGAGCTTACCATGAACCAAGGCGCAAGGCTCGGGATGATTTTCCCTTCGACACGAGTTAAGCAGACTACCAAAAGTAGAGCATACTTCACGATATGATAAACTAAATCAAATCCATTACAAGCGCCCTACCATCCCTGCCAACGATCATCTATGGCATGCATGCTTATTTTATAAATGCTTTTTGGATTTTAGATCATCAATCAAGTCATATTAAACTTGTTGACTCCACCGCCGAACACTTATTAATTTCCCAAATGCCAAGTAATTACAACACTAAGGGAATGTTCACCACGAATTTCCAAACTCAGGGGTAGTTTATCATCATACCAGCAATGCATGCAGAAAGGTTCATTAACTTCCCAGCTATAATGTTATTACAACATGCCTGCAATCCCTCAAGCGTTAATTTACTACTCTCCGTGTTACTTATCCACATAATCTTAGAACAATATAGAGAAAATTATCATCTTCAAAAAGCTTTCCTCTCTTATTCTGCTAATAAAAATTCCTATCAACCCGAATATGGCCTTAGCAGTCTGTCTTGCTTAAGGTGAATTAACTCTTCAAGGGTCTCCACTTCCAATGTCAAAAATTACAATGATTTTAAACCCTCAAGGAACCCAAGACGGTACATAATTAGCCTAATAAACGAAGAGATAAGCCCCCGTATCTCTTCAACCGAGTTTCTTCTAACACTAATATAACATATTCGTCCCAAAATGAGCCTTCTCTGGATCTGAATTCTTATCATATCTTCTCCATATGAAGCCTTCTACAAAAACAAAAATGAGAGGTATCCACATATAGTATAAAAGACAATCTTGGTGGTCTCTAACTAAGCTGATAATAGACTACATGAACCAATATCATTGAGATTGCCCTAAAATTTTTGGGTAAGGTGATAATATTACTCCATATCTGGGATAGGATTCTCAGGGTGTGAGTCTCTAGCATTAACACTCACGTTAAACTCTTCCCTTAGTCGCTCAAGTCACTTATTGCTTGGCCCAATCATCCCCAAGATCAGTATAAGGCTAGGGTACGTCGCGACATATCCTGCTAAGTCGACCAAAAAGGTATCCTAGTTAGGTTGGCATCAATCCTATGCAGAAACAATCTCTAATTGTTGGAATGGGAATACCAATTACTGTCTCGGAATGAGCCAGCATCTATACGTAAGGGTACGAGTTTGGTTTAGGTTGACACTTTCTATAGGGAAAAAGTGGACATACTTAATGTGAATCACACATGGGCACACCACCGCTTCCGCTGCATCAGTTTGTCCTCAAATTGATTTAGCTAGCAGGGGTGGCCTAGTAGTTTAATGAACTTCTTTATCTCAGGATCGTTGTAAGCTGATACCATTTGTAAGACCCCCCCTCCCGGAACACAAGACACGGCCGAGGGGAGTCTTATGCCCAGGACAGTCGCCTTGCGGAAGCGCCAACACATGAGCTAGCCTCCCCCACAAGAATCCTATCCTGCCGGCCAAACCAACTAGACAGCGCCAACCCATCAATAAAAGAAAGCATTAAAAGCCATAGATTCATAATAAGTAATAATGTCCAAACTGTAAGAACAAGAAAGACAGAAAGCTACACAAGCTCCTGCAAATCATCAGGGTATCAAGCTAAATGCCCCAAGGGCAACATCTCAAAACACTCACTCGCCTCTGTCACTGATGGTAGCCAAGGTATCATGGTCTCCAGCCCTGCACACCTGATCTGTCTGGCCTCCTGCGTTGAACACTACAACTCCAACTAAGTGCTCCTAAAAAGAGGGGTGCAACAATCGTTAGTCATAAAGACTAAGTGGCTTCACATCCGCTCCCCCGACGACTCCAAGGCACCGGGCGGAAGGGAAGAAAGGGAAGAAAGGGAAGAAAGGGAAGAAAGGGAAGAAAGGGAAGAAAGGGAAGAAAGGGAAGAAAGGGAAGAAAGGGAAGAAAGGAAGGGAAGCTGCAATATAATCAGTACTAGCAAAAACAGGTGTCAAAGGTAGATGTAATCATGGCAATTATAACAAATATATAATAAAGCACACCAAACGAGAGCAGTTCGATGAAAGTGTATAAGAAGCACAATTAACAAGTAGTATGGCTATGACAGAGTGTAAGCAAGTAATGAAATAGTACAGGAGTAAGCAGTTCATATCGTACCTTAATTTATATGAATGCCCATACAAACTTATAAGTTAAGGTTTCCAATTTGGGACCCATCATATAAAAGAGCCCATACTAATTTAAATGATGGACCCGATGCGGTGCAATGCTATAATTATGAAGGATGAATGCAATGCAATGATTATGATATGATGAACTCACCCATGCATTTTGTTATGTCGACATAGACCTGTAGTTCCCGCTTTTCGAGGGTAGCTAACCACTCAAGCACCTCGCGTCGTGGACATACGAAGACTGTGGATCGGGCTCCTCCACAACTAGGTGGGTATGAACACTACCAGACCTAGGCCTATATACGCCTCAACGCTAAGAACACACAGCGGAGACCCTGCGTACTGCTCGCATCAAACTGAGCCTTCAAGGACACGGAAGGGGACTTGGGTAGGTGAGCACCAAGAGTCCAATCCAACCGGTCTAGAGTCTAACTGCCGGCTTCTGTCGGTGTCACGACTAGCAAGCCCGTATAACCACCACAAGTAATCCCCCAACCACAAGTAATCCTCCAACCAGTGTCATCACGCCTCCAAGTGTAAACCATGCACATTCATGTAATTCCATGCATAACCCGTGCTATCAAGTACCCAAAAACTCGTCGAAGGAGTCTTCTCCTTTTCACATCATACAAGTCAATTGATGCTAACTAGCATCCAAGGCCCCCAACAACCGGGCACTTAACATTTCACCACAAGATATAACAATATCTTATAATCCACACCAAGCCATCAATTCTACTCATACCGGGTTGTCACGACTCTAAGCAGTAGCGTGTGTATCATATGGAAATTACCTTACTAGATCATGTAGGACTACTTGTGCGTACTATGCCATATTCATATTTTACTAAATATGTAAGCCCGAACATATCACCAATATTCAATCGTCTTACGTACAAATCACGACGTGTTTCAACACGATTAAAGTTATCAACCTTATGGAGAGGTTATCACCAATCTACACCATCCAATAGATTATCAAGCGATATGAACATTAATTCATACATGTCCTTTTTACGATTCCACATACACCTACAATGGAAGGTTCATTCAAGGGGTCATCTTAACAGAAATAAATCTGAAATCATTATCACAAGCCAATGCTAGCATATACATGATTCATACAAAATTCCGGCCCAAACAGGCTTCACATTCAGCATTTATATCCCCTTCAAATTATGAAATAACACGGCAATAACTTTAATACTACTTAATCATAAATTATGAATTTCAACAGGGATGTACATATTGTTATCACCAATGTCTCCACCAATTTTCATGAGCATCCGACCAATATAATAAGAGAAATCCACAAAATACTGAGATCGGAAGTGTTATGACAGTTTACTAAAACTGGGTTTCTGGGTGCTACTGTTGTCCAAAAATTATGATCCACCCCAATTTGGAAAGCTAACATCAAGGGCTACAACATTCATGTGGAGTCCTAAACCCAGTTCCTAGTGGGTCCTACCAAAAATCTGCTCTGAAGTCAACTGCAGAAATCTGGACAGCAAAACAGCATGCATTGACCACCTCCCATCTTTCTGGACAGTCCACTCGACTGGGCTTTTAGGGAGCTACAGGTCACTTCAGAAAACGGGTAACCTATCGTCCGAAAGATCTTTCCAATGGCTACAACGTTCATGTTGAGCCTGAAGCCTAATTCCAGTGGGGTCAAGCCTAAAAATTGGCTTGAACCCAGCTGCGCATAATTTTCCTTAATAACCAAGTGCAAAGTTATAAATTGAAAACTTCTTTAGCAAGGGGGATATCATCACATTTATCACACAATTATGTAATTAACAACCCTAATTAACAGAGGATTATTCATCATCTTCCCCTAATAAAATTAGGTCATTTCAACTTCTAAAAATCCCTAAATAATCGTTCCCCTCACTCTCCCTCAACGACCATGGGTTTGCACCAAATCAAATCCCATCTCTTCCTCTTGAAGAGAAGAAATGATTCCAAGAACCTCACGGCGAACGGTGCCCTAAATTTGAGGTTCCGACTTGGTCTTCCTAAGGAAACTCCATTAAAGCTCACACGAGAAGCTCTCTTGAGCCTTCATCTCTCCTATTGTGATCTAAGAGGCTAGCACCAAGGGAGAGGGGAGGAAGTCACCTTAATTTGGCCATGGATGGAGCTCCACTTCATGGCAGCTGGGTGGTGGTCGGCCAAGCTCCAAATGCCTCCAAGCTTTGCTCCTTCAAAGATTTCCCCCATCTAATTCCCTGAAGGGAGAGGAAGAAGATGAAGAAAAAGAAGAAGGAGAAGAAGAAGATGAATAGTTCTCTGATTAGGAGATCAACCCTTTATGTGTTCTGCACTTTTGGCTTAATGGAGAATGAAGAGAGAGAGAGAGAGAACATTAATGAGCATTTAATGCAATCTCCAAGTTCCAATACTTTTGCCAGCCATCTATTGACTTTTAATCCCACTTCTAGCCTAAAATATAAGCATTCAGGCTTTATCGGGCGACGGGAAGAAAAATGCCCAGATTCGTCGAACGGGAACAGTAAATTTGTCGAACGAACGACGCATTCATCGAACGCAGAACAATTCGTCGGGTGCTGAACGGCTACAACTTCGTCGACTGCTGGGACGGGATGAATCGTCGATCGCTGGGACATTGCAAATTCGTCGAACGCAGAATGCCTCTAATTCATCGAACGCAGAATGCCTCTAATTCGTCGAACGCGGAATGCCTCTAATTCGTCGAACGCAGAACTTAGTCAAACGCTGCCTATTCAATTTCGTCGAGCGCTGCCTATTCAATTTCATCAAACGCTGCCTAATTCAATTTCGTCGACCGCTTGAATAAATATATTTCGTCGACCGCTGAAAGCCTCTAATTCATCGACCGCTGAAAGCCTCTAATTCGTCGAACGCAGGAAGCCTAAACTTCATCGAACGCAGGAAGCCTAAACTTCGTCGAACGCAGGATGACGATACTTCGTCGAACGCAGCTGCCCCTTCGACGCTCGTCGAATGCATCTGCCCCTTCGACGTTCGTCGAACGGAATCCTCCCTTGCCCAAAACCGACCCGAGGCGAGTCAAAACGTCTCCGAGGGTCCTAGCGCGAAATGGGATGTTACATCTTACAACTGGTATCACTTGACAAACGGTTATAACAGAAAGAAGTCCACAAAACACTGGGTCGCCCGCTCGAGCATTAGTGTGAGGACATACTATGCAGCAGAAGCAATGGTGTGCCCATGTGTGAAATCACATATATAGTCCACCTAAACAATGAGTTAGGCCGATTCTAACAATTTTCCTTACATTTGTGTAGCCCCTGAGGAGTACCGGACCACGAGACACCACTCCTTTTCCTTCGGCTGCCACTCCCTTCCAGTAGTGGGAGTTGGGTCGGGCATTGACAGCCACTCTGGAGGCCTTTAAGGCATAGCAGATTCTGTCCTCTCAGCCGAAACTGGGATCAAACTGATTGAGTATATTCAAGAGCCTGTCCCCTCCGATGTACTACGGGAAAGAGAATATGGTCAAGACGGTGGAGTGGCTAGATACTATACAGGAGATGCTCATAGGCATCAACTGCCCGTTCAGCACGGCAGTCTCTTTGGCGACTATTGCTTTGGATGCCCATGCCAAGAGATGGTGGAAGTCCTTGATGGAGTCCACTTACGCAGATCAAGGTTACTCGGAGACATCATGGTAGAGGCCCAAGGCCAGAGCAGGTGTATGCTATGGATTTAGCTCAGGAGAGGAACCCCGAGGAGGTCATCACAGGTACTTTAATGTTTTCTTTATAATTACATAGTACCTTGCGAAAACATTAATTCTGTTAAGACTTATAACCCGAACAACAAAAACCACCCCCGGTATAGTGATTGTCTATGGCAAACCCGCATACACCTTATTCGACATGCATGCCTCGCACTCGTTTGTCTCGGAGGAGTTCATAGACAATCTTGATCAAGTTAAGCACTTCGAAGGCATCCACAGGAAGGTTCGACTATCAAATGGGTCAGATATAGAGACGTGCGCCAAGTGCAATATGGTGGTAGAGATTGGGGGAAAGTCATTTGAGGCACCAACGACACACTTGAAGATGCTAGATTTTGATTTGATCCTGGGCATGAATTGGCTATACTGGAACCATGCCAGGATCGACTGCCCGACTAAGAAGATCGTACTAAGGCATGAGGACTCTGAGGGTTTATCGAAGGTATTAGACCTGTCTCCCGACTTTTATTATCATCTATACAGGCTGTCAAAGCCCATCATCAGGTGGACGAGGTATACCTGGTCTGCTTTGAGATGGTGGAGGTGGAGGCTTCAATGGTCGATATTCCGGTAGTTCGGGACTTTTCCGATGTATTTCCGGAAAAATTGTTCGGACTACCTCCATGACGAGACGTGTACTTTCAGATTCAGCTAGTGCCAGGAGCTAGGCCCGTGTCTCGGGCACCATACCGGATGGCACCCAAGGAGCTGGTTGAATTCCGCACTCAGCTCCAGGAGCTAGTACAGTCAGGATTTGTTAGGCTGAGTTCATCACCTTGGGAGCTCCAGTGTTATTTGTGAAGAAGAAGGATGGGTCGCTCCGACTCTGCATTGGCTACCGGGAGATGAACCGTCTAACGGTGCGGAATACTTACATGCTACTAAGGATCGACGAGTTGTTTGATCAGCTTCAAGGAGCCCAATAGTTCTCCAAGCTTGACCTGAGATCAGGATATCATCAGCCGAGGATTCAGGAGGAGGATATACCAAAGATGACGTTTAGCTCGCGCTATGGATTGTATGAGTTCACGATGATGCCTTTCGGGATCACGAATGCTCCCTCCGCATTCATGAGTCAGATGAACCGTGTCTTCGAACCCTACTTGGACATATTTGTTATACTCTTCATTGACGATATCTTGATCTACTTCAGGACTAGGGAGGACCATACCCAGCACTTGACACTTGTGTTGGGCAAGCTGAGGGAGCACTAGATATACACTAAGTTTTTGAAGTGCCAGTTCTGGCTACAGGAGCTAGCATTCTTGGAGACACTATCAGCGGAGCCGGATTGCAGTAGACCCATCCAAGGTGCAAGTAGTTAGGGAGTGGCCACAGCTGAAGTCGGCATTAGATGTCCGTAGCTTCCTCGGACTAGCTGGCTATTACCGCAAGTTCGTGTAGAGATTCTCGAAGGTCTCTCTCCCGCTTACATCTTTGACAAAGAAGGCTGCTACATTTACCTAGACAGCTCAGTGTGAGGTAGCATTCCAGGAGCTGAAGGATAGGCTCACCTCAGACCCAATCCTTGCCCTTCCATCTAGGAAGGAAGGATTCCAAATCTACACAAACGCATCTTATCAGGGGATGGATGAAATATTGATATAGCACAGACATGTCATTGCATATGCTTCAAGGCAACTGAAGAAGCACGGACAGAACTACCCAGTACATGATTTAGAGCTCGGGGCTGTGATCTCTGCCTTGAAGATTTGGAGGCATTATCTTTATGGGGTTCATTGTGAGATCTTCTCAGATCACAAGAACCTCAAATATATAGATACTCAGGAGGACCTGAACCTTCGACAGTGGAGGTGGTTAGAGTTCTAATGCTATTATAATTACACTATGCACTATCACCCAGGGAAGGAAAACACGATAGCAGATGCCTTGAGCAGGAGAGACGACACATCTAGATCACAGCCTCGAGTGATGGATATGGAGCTCGTGAAGACGCTAGAGGACATGGAGATCACATTGGTATCCATGGCCGAGCCTGAGATCTATGAGGAGTACCTAGCCGCCTTGAGCATTGCTTGTGACATTCAAGACCGCATTAGGACACATCAGATACATGATACAACATTGGAGCCATTATTCAGAGCCCTAGGAGGGGGAAACTCGGGAGACTACTCATTACAGGATGACCTCATTCATTTTCGGGGTCGTATATATATACCCGCAGGAGGTGGGATCCGGGAGGACATATTAAGGGAAGCACACTGCACTCGGTATTCAGTATACCTCAGGATCACCAAGATGATGGCGGACCTGCCGAAGACTATGTACTGACCTGGGATGAAGAGGGAGATCATATCCTGGGTGACGCACTGCGAGACCTGCCAGCGAGTGAAGGTCGAGTGCAAGAGCCCTGGATGTTTACTACAGCCGTCACCAGTTCCAGAGTGGAAGTTCGAGGATATAACCATGGATATTGTACATGGGCTACCACAGTCCCACTCTGGGCACGATTCCATCTGGGTCACAGTGGACCGATTGACCAAGGTGGCCAGATTCATTCCAGTCTAGAAGGATGCTCTAGTTACTATATTGGTGAGATTATTTGTGGAGCAGTTCGTCAGGTACCATGGCGTACCTAGGATGATTTTTTTGAATAGAGATGGTTGCTTCACTTCGAGTGAGTGGAGGTCAGTGCATGCATACTTAGGGTCCCGACTTACCTTCAGCACCGCCTTCCATCCACAGACTGATGGCCAGACAGAGTGCACCAACAGGATGATGAATTACTTGCTACACTTGTGCATTCTAGATACGGGGATACCTTGGGAGAGGTTGTTACCACTAATAGAGTTTTCCTACAATAACAGCCACCAGGCGAGTATTGGGATGGCACCATATGAGGCCCTTTACGGGAGGAAGTGTTGGACGCCGTTGTCTTTGGTAAAGTATGAGGATCCAAGGGCACTCAGATCAGAGTATATATATGAGATGGATGCTTTAGTACGGATGATCCGTGACCGGATGCTGGAGGCTCAGAGCCGGCAGGCCAAGTATTATGATGCGAGACATCAGAAGGTGGAGTTCCAGGTAGGAGACAAAGTTTTCTATAATTACGGACAGTGCATGGTGTCTCGTGAGTGCGAGGATAGAAGTTGCTCATCCCTCGATTTATGGGGCCTTATATGATCGTGAAGCGGATCGGCCCCTTGGCTTATAGGCTAGAGCTGCCACAAGAGTTGGCGAACCTACACGACGTATTCCACGTCTCCTAACTTCAGAGAGCCCTACTTCGGCTAGACCAGCATGTTACGACTGTTGCAGTCCCGATAGCATCAAACAGATCAGTCCTTCTGGATCCCATCTGTATCGATGATACAACTGTCCGAGTTCTGCGAAGAAAGAAGGTTCCCCTCGTCAAGGTGTTGTGGTCCAATCATGGATGAGAGGAGCACACATGGGAACCAAAGGACCTCAGGCAACAGCAGTATCCAGGACTATTCACCTCAGGCACAACCTAAACATGATTTTAAATTCCTTATTCTCATCTTGCATAGAACCCCGTAGACCCGAACTTAATATCGAGACGAAATTCTTTTTTGTTTATTGGGATTTGTAACATCCCTAACCCTACTAGACCCCATTGTGGTGTTAGGGTATAACATGAGGAGAGAAGGGTGGGTGGAGGCAAGAGGATGACCTTAGAGTTCACTAACTTAGGGTGTACTCACATAGAGCTCACAAGTGAGCACAAGACAACTTAGGTCAAATTAGCCAAATTGAACTCACAAGTACTGATTGACATCACCACTATGTACCCTTACCTCTTTGCCCAAGCGCATAGCCGACCCCCTCAGGCCGTGAACAGTCTTTTTAGGGCATGGCTGTCGCTTAGCAGCAAAGGGAAGGTTGTACAACCCATGGACAAAACACCATACTCTCCATCCTCTCTATACAACCATCACCACCCTCATTAGACATTCCCATCACCTTCAGAAGGCCCTTAGGAGTTGAGCCAGCCCTTGAGAACAGAGCTTTTGGTGAAGAATCGACAGATCAAGCAAGCTCGCTGGAGATAGAGAAATCCATGGCCACCCGTCGGAACACCCATCACCGAGCCACAATTGAGGTCTGTCTCTTCTCCTCTCCCCATATGCTAGCTTTCTAGTTCTCTAGGCTGAGAAATCAGACTCAATTGAGCCGTGATCCATGTGAGAAGAGGGAGACTTTGCCGAGCTTTTCACCCCGCTCAGGTTCACTGGAGACACCTCCTCCAGTGGTCGTGTCGCCGCCAATCGATAGCCACCACCTCAACGGAGGTGATGGCGGTGGTGGCCGGTAGTGGTGGCACTCAGGTGGCCGACAATTACAAGTAGAAAGGCTTCAGGAAGATAGAATCCTGGCCGCCAGCTATCGGGGACGATGACCCCTGATCATCTGATCTAAGTTGATGGATACCCGCAGACCACATCATATTAAATGAAATATTTGTCACACCTTTATCAGATAATTGCTCCCGAACATTAGACCACCTAGAGGCCTTTTTAGACAAAAGTTCCTGAGATAACTTTTGTAGCCCTTGAGGTCTACTGTCCATAGTACTTTGAATCAGCAGTTTTGGTGGCCTACAACTCCTTGTAGGGCCATTCTCCTAAGGTGTGTCCTAAAGGGGGACCAACCCTTATTTTGTAGATCTAACTCACATAGAAGCTTGGGTAGGCCTAATATTTTGTACATAAGAGTATATACCATAGTTACACGCTTTGCCCAAAAATCAGAATTTTTGGGCAACATTTTTCTAAGGTTTTGTGGTAAATATGATTTTTCATATTAACAAAATAAATGTGGTTAAACAAACTCAAAATGTAGCAAATCTTGGGTGACTTGTGTGTTATGCCATAAGAGGTCACATGTATAAATTTGAAGTCATTTGGACCAGTGTATAACATTATATTCCACACATATGAATGAGATGTATTGAAGGGTGGTGTGCATATATCACTTTTGGGTATTTTGTGAATTTATCACAAATGGCTTGTATTATGCCCATGATATTTCGGCAATACACATATTATTATGGAGGGTATCATCTGTAGAAAAGTTAAGAATTTTGGAATGAAAAATCCTAAGTATTTAGTTAATAATATTAATGTCACGTAAGTGTATTAATCAAATGAAAGTATCCAAAAGACTTATAATAAATTTGATTTCCTTCCACATGATTTGTTAGAGTAACATACTCCTCTGAAAATTTTATTGGGATTTTTGGAGTTGATTCCCCTTGTTATTTGAGCATAATTGATCTTACCATATAATTGTATAAATGAAATAAACATAATCTAATTTCTTGAGAAAAATCCAATTTTCTCCACATGATACTCTATGTTGAAATACACCTCTGAGAATTTTGGTAAGATTTTTGGAAGTCATTCACACTGTAAATTACCAAAAAGTTCCTTTGTAACACTTATGTATTAATGATATTTATATGGTTAATATCATCTGGAAAATTCTGAAAGTTTGTCTAGGTTGTTTTTGGACCATTATAAACTTATGGTAATTTTTGCAGAAGTTTTGAATGAATTAGTTTGATACTTACTATGTAATGTGACCAATTGACATAAACATTTAATTATTGAAATAGTGGTCATAAATACTATGAAAAATTAAGAAATTCAGTCATTCATGATAATTCAACTTTACATTCCACTGATAAAATATTGGGAGCACTTTAACTTCTGAAAGTGGTACTTCATTGTAAAGTGAGGTGTCCATTATTCTTAAAGAATTTTATTCATGGCAAAAATTTTTAGGAAAATTATGAATTTCTGTCCATTTCTTAAGTTGGTCATGATTGACCTATGGTAAATATTTTAGGGCATTTGACCAAGTTATAGTGAAGTTCACATCATAGAGATCAATCTAATTCAATTCTAGTGCTGGTCTGCGAATAGCAAAAACTTGAGGTAATGTTTAGACTAGCCAGAACATATAGAAATGAAACTTGGAACACATAGTTAGGGCATCCATAATAGCAGCACCTATAAATTGTAGCTTTATCGGAGGACTCCATCCCTATAGTGATTAGTAAACTAGAATCACGTTGCACGGTGAATAAGTGAAATCATTTGTGGTATTTCCACTTTAGGTAATTATGGTGATATTTAGAAGGATAAATAGGAGCATGGTGCATTTTAAGATAAGTGTTGGTCACATTGATAAATACATAAAGGTTTGCACCACGCACCCTATATATGTCGTCGCGTTGCCTAAAAGAGTTCTAAGTCATCCTTAAGTAATTTTTGAGCAACCATGAGAATAACCTTAGCAATGTGTAGATACCAATAAAAGTAAATATTCTGAGAAAGGAAGGTCTGGGATGTCACCCCAGAATACCTTCTAGTACCGATGTGAGCCCTTCACTGGGTAGACCTCGGGAAGTCCAGAATCCACCTTAAATCGCTATGATAAACTAAACAATAATCAACAGTAAACTTAAATAAGAGAATTTGAGGAATGTAAAACTCATCCTATTATAGAGGATGGAATGGTTCAGGAGTAGTTGGTCCTGCGAGTTGGAAGCTTTGGTGATGAGATAAACCTTGCATGTGCATAAACTAGTGACGGGTCTTTGGTACTGGTCCAGATGTCACACCAATGGTAGTACATTGACTTTGGCAGGGTGTGGTGAGTTAGAGGTCCATTAGGTTACTTTACTGTGGTCTGTAGGACAATCCCTAGTAACTCACCCCCGAGCATAAAAGACTGATGGGTTGTCAGCAAGAGTATGCAAGAGCTCACGAAAGTGCACCTAGCAGCGTACGTAAGGTCTAGGTCTGGTAGTGTGTATACCCACCTAGAAGTGGAGTGCCTGATCCATTATTTCCATTGCCACGATGAAAGTACCTGAGAGGCTTGCTACCTCCGAAAAGCGGGAACAAAAGGTCTGTGCGCGTAGAGTTGTGTGAGTGAGTTGCACTGTATGAACATAACATAACATAACTTACATACATAATATAGGCATATGCACTTGCAGATCCTTATCATATAAATTAATATGAGCTCTTTTATATGATAAGTTACAATTCCGAAAACCTTAACTTATAAGTTTGTATGGGCATTCATATAAGTTAAGGTACTCTAGATGATAGCATAGTAGTTTACTTATTACTTTTACTTGCGTTGCATTTACTTATTTACTGCTCACCTTTACACATTGCTGTTATATATACAATTTATTATTCATATATACTGCTAGTATCATCCATGTCACCTGCTCTTTCTTTTACCACTTGATGTCCTTCGCTTTGTCCTCCTGCTCGGTACCTAGGAGTCGTGGGGGGAGGCGAGGACAAAATTGGCTTAGTATTTTTGACTAACAGTCAGATGTGGCCGTAACACCAGGAGATCGAGGAGCGGGAGCCACATTAAATCAGGTAGGACGAGACGGCAGACCCTGTGGAGCAGATGCCGCACATCACTACTACCACACGGTGATAGGTTGTTGAGAGTATTCTGGTTAGCTTCCACATTGTGTCGTGTGAGAGAGTGTATTGTTATTTACTTTTGGATTTGTATCGGGCTTAATCCCTTGCACTCTTTATTTTTTTCTCATTGTGGACTATCTGCATTATGTATATATATGCATGTGGTAGTGGACTTATCATATTTGATAGTACTTCTTTCTTGCAATATTGGCCTATGATATGATCAAATTAGCTGGCAGGATCGACATTGAGCGGTGATAGCTAACCTATGAGTTAAGGTCACCGTAAGATGACAGTTCTGAGCATAAGATCCAGGAACTCTCCGGTAAGGAGGAAATGGATCTTACAGGGACCAGAGTCCACTCTTACCATAGGGTGTAGAGAGACCAGAGTCTGCTCTTACTAAGGGGCGTAGAGGGTGCAACCGATTCTTATTCAAAAGGAGTAGCATCAACTTGCTTAGCTGAAATATCATCTGATTACACAACAGAAGAATTTTCTTCCTCAAGGGAGGGAGCATCCTCAGAAGAGATTACAGCGGGTAGAGATTCCATGGGTACAGATTTATCTATGGGGAGAGTTTCTTCAGGATGAACAATGGAATGCTCAGAGCCTAACAATTTATCAGATGACACAACATGGGATGTGCTTGGGCAGGACTCCCCCTCATTCGTAGGCCTGTTCTTTTTGGTGACCAACTTTGGAGGAGGAGCTGAGATGGGGGTAAAACCTGAAGAATCCAAGGCATGAGGTTCCTCTTCGTTAGTTAGAAGATGGGAGACCACCATGTCTACCACAACATTTAGAAGGGACTCAGTAGTGGCAACATTAAGGGAATGAGTTGGTGATGGTTGTGGAGGAGTACAAGCAGTCTATGGAAAAGATAGTGGAGGTGGAGCTATTTGTGGAGAAATAGGTGGTGTAGAAATATTCTGTGGTGAAGAAGGTGGAGGTGAGAGACCATTCTATGGGGATGGAGAGAAGGGTAGGGGTGAGTATGAAGGAAAGGGTGTTTTCATAGGAGATGATTGTTACTCCAGTGAGGAGAATTTCTTCCCCTCAGATAGTGCATCCTCCATGAAGTGGCCAAGGGCGTCCCCCTGAGTAGGAGAGTAAGCATGATCATCCATCTCCATAGGAGTGGTATGAACAGAATGGATGGTAGGAGATAGCTCAGAGTAAGGAATGTGAATAGTGATAATAGGTACACCAGGAACACTTTCCCCCTTTTGTAGAATATTAAGGATCCTCAATAAATCTAGCATGACGAACTGGTGGGAAGAGAGTATGTCAGCTACCTGAGCCTCAATAGAGCTGACTTTTAAGACCATGGAGGCCTTAAAGTCATTATCAACATGTGTGGAAGTGGAGGGTACTGTATGAGTGGTAGTGTGTTGTGGAGGAGTTGTAGAAGATCTATGGATGTGGATGGGAGAAGCATGAGGAGGTGGTGGTGGAGGTGAGGTATTATATGGAGTGACTTAGAGAACTGGAGAAGAAGGTGGAGTGGATGAGAGTAGGATAATAGAGGGGCATTCAACATTAGTTGAGAAGACCTTAGGGATACTAAGAGAAGGAGAAGAAATTCTTGTAGAAGAGGGAGTGGGCTGAGCTGCTCTTCTAGTTGCAGAAGATTTGGGGATTGCTCTCTGCTAGAGTTGCATGGTTCTAATGGATAGAAACTCCCTACTATTCAAGGTTGTACCTGGGGATATAGTTACAATTGAATGAGCAAAGAAGAGGTAGAGGGACATAATCTTTCCAAAGCTTTTATCCTTCGCCTTGTTACAAAAAAGAGTGAAGAGAATATCTTCCTTGTCTATCTGTTTATGCATCCAAAACCAGTCATCGGTCTCATAAGATCCCTACTTATGTTATCATATACTTGCCTTTTACCCAAGAATCCTTTGCCTAGGATATCAGTCAGCAACTTTACCTCCTGAGGAAAATGCATGGTCCTCAAGTTGGATAACTTATCTCCATGGTATCCCATAATTCCAAATCCAATGGAGATCAGCTCATCATTAACTGTCTTGATTCAACATCATCCTGGCTGAGGCATAGGGTGTTACACAGAGATGTTGGAGTGATGCTTATGTCTATATCTAAGATAGAGCATAACATGGAATCATTCATGACGTTTTTAGAAGAGAAGAATTGGTTCAGCTCATGATGGTAGGGCTTAACCAATTTCCGTGAGAGGAATTTGAGGCCTGCCAACTTGATGAGTTCAAAAATTGCCACAAATTTTGGTTCATCAGAGGAGAAGGAGAGGATATCAAATTCAAAACCAAAGTTGATGGGATCCATTGCTGAATAGAATGAAGAGAAAGAGAGAGCTAGAGGGGAGTTTGAACAAGAATAAGGAGTGAAGGAGATGATTATGTGAGTACAATAAACCACAAATCGACGAAACAATTCCGTAGGAAACAAAAGTTTAGGTTAGTTTAATTATAATACAGATGGTTCATTGAGCGATAACCACGAGATCATTATTCAATGGTCACCTATCTTTATTATCAATGACAACATTAGTTTTCCATAAGGGTATTAAAATGTGAAGAATCTCCATTCCAAATTTCTTTAGGATTTCCCTAGTGTATTTGGACTGACAATGAAGATAGCTTTGTTTGATTGCTTAACCTGAAGACCTAAGAAGAATGTTAATTCTCCCATGTTTCTTATTTCAAACTTATTTTGCACGCGTTTAGCAAACTTAGTGCAAAACTTGCCATCTGAGCTACCAAATATGATATCATCCGCATAAATTTGAACAAATAAGAGCTTGTCCTTATGCTTCCTAGTGAAAAGACTCTTATCTATTTGTCCACTAATGAAGTAATTCTTTAGGAGAAAAGTGGATATGGTCTCATACCAAGCTTTATCTAGTTTAAGGACAAAGGAGGGGTGAGAGGAAGAGACAAAACTTGGGTGTTGTGCAACATGCACTTCCTCTTGGACCTTACCATTCAAGAATGTGATCATAACATCCATAGTGTATACTTTGATACCATGGTGTACTTCAAAAGCCAACAAAAGTCTTATTACATCAATCCTAGCAACATGAGCAAAGGTTTGATCATAGTCAATCCTTTCCTCTTGCCCATAGCCTTGAGAAATAACTCCAGCCTTATTTCTTGTGACCACACCATTAGGGCCTAGCTTATTTCTATACATCCACTTGGTACCAATCATACGATGGGATCTTTGCTTCTCTACTAGCCTCCATACTTATTATTTTCAAATTGCTCCAGTTCCTCAAGAATAACAATGATCTCTTGTGGATCACTTTTTGGTTCCTAAAAGGTTTTAGGTTCTACCTCTGAAATGAAACAAAAGAAAAGCATTTCGTTAGGTATACCTACCCTGGTATTCACTAGATCCTGCAAGTTCTCAATAATCTGATGTAGAGGGTGGTCCTTGATGTATTTGTATGCTTGGGGATCTATGCTGGAAGGATCTCTCCATTGTCTTCAACTTCAGCATCTACAACAACATCAACCTCTAATGCTTCATTAGCTCCTTAATCTAATGGGACTTCGACAACACCTTCTTGAGTGGATTCATATACCTTACCAATTTGGATTGTTTTTTCCTCTCTACTTCCGTACTTAGAGAGATTTCTCCATCTGCAAAACTAGATCAGAAGAATTTTTCTCCTCATAGAGAATGTTAGACTCATGAAATGTTACATTGATAAACTTTTCTGCACATAGATTTATCTTATTGTATTACATGTATGCCTTACCAGTGGAGCAATAACAAAGAAATATTCCATCATCACCCTTTGCTTCAAACCTAGCCAGAGGTGCTTTACCTTTATTCAAAATAAAGTAAATGTAACCAAATACCCTAAAATGTGCAATGTTTGGTGTCATCTATTTAGTAGTTCATAAGGATTCTTCCCATGCAATTTGCTAATGAGTGACCTATTCAAAACAGTACATGCAGTCTTTACTGCTTCAGTCCTAAAGTACAAGAGTACTTTGACTTCAGTAAGAAATGTTCTGCCCGCCTCAATAAATATTTTGTTCTTTCTCTCAGCAACTCCATTTTATTGTGGGGTTCTAGGAGATAAGAAGCATTGTTTGATACCCATGGATTCACAAAATTCCTTCATCCTATGAAATATAAATTCAGTCCCATGATTACTTCTGATTATGACAACTGAAGTAGACATCTCATTTTGGATTTCCTTGAGGAAGCTAGTCAGAATTTCATAGTTACCGGACTTTCTTATAAGAAAGAACACCCAAGTGAACTTAGAGAAATCATCAAAAATCACTAGGGAATATCTCTTTCCTCCTAAACTAGAAATGGAAATAGGATAAAAAATATGTATAAATAAGGTAGAGAAACATAGGGGTACCATGGATTGCTTTACCCCTAAGGGATACCTTGGTTTGCTTTCCAAGTTGACAAGCAATACAAGTAATATCCTTAACATATTTTGAGTGAGGAAAACCTCTAACTAGGTTTGACCTATACATTATACATAAAGTTTTGATGTTTAGGTGAGCTAACTTGTTATGCCAAAGTTGACTTATATTGGGAGAGTGGGAAACTAGATATACAAGGGTTTCAACCTAATTGAAGTTAACAAGATAAATCTTGTCCACTCTAGTTCTAATGATAACCAAGGTATCTCTCCTACTTTCTCTTACAATACATTGATTATTAAGAAAAGAAACTAAATACCCTTTATTATATAATTGTCTTATGATTATTATATTGTGTTGCAAACCTTCCATATAAGCCATATTTGTAAAGGTTATCTTTCCTTAGGAAAAGTTACCATAACCTTTGGTGAAGTCCATGGCTTGAATCTCCAAAGATGAATTTAGGCCCTTTAATTGCATAATAGCTTGTCATCAAGCTTCTATCTCTAGACATATGTCTGGAGCAACCAATATCCATGTACCAAGTGTGCATATTGGTTGGGATTGGACCTACCATTACGTGCAAAAATCAACCCTTGCAAGAAATCATATGAGGATCACAAACCTTTCCTCTCACTAGATAGCTTCTGTGGAGGGTGCTTGTGTTGTTGTGCCAACAATCAACCATAAAGTGGCCTATTTTCCACAACAAAAGTATGAGTACATATTATACCTACTTTAACTCTTAAGAGGCTTACAGAAGTGAGAGATAGATAGAAGATTGCTCTGGATGATAAATAGATTATTTTCTGTGAATGGAAATCAGTGATCGCTGAAGAGGTCAATCATCAGCAATCGTAGAGCAGTGGAGAGACCTGCAGTCACCGATCATTGATTGGTGATGTAGTCAGTGATTGACGATCATTGAGTGCAAGCGAAGTCAAAAATCAATGATGGGGGA
The DNA here is from genome assembly GCA_033032865.1 of Dactylorhiza incarnata. NCBI lineage: Eukaryota > Viridiplantae > Streptophyta > Magnoliopsida > Asparagales > Orchidaceae > Dactylorhiza > Dactylorhiza incarnata. Next base: position 1,739,595 of record JAWHQI010000086.1, read on the forward strand.
TTGACCTTCTGCTTGATATTGAGCAGTACTCTGTGATCGTGGACCAATGGGTCTGCGATCAGTTAATTAGAACTCAATGATCATCGATCGAGCGATATACGAACAATGAACCCTTCCATGGGCAAGAAGTATTCTGCCTCCTTTTCTTTTCCCTTATTTTGGGGATTCAGAAGCTTAGCCATATCTTTGTCCATAGAAATTGCTGGGGGGGGGGGGGGGGGGGGGGTGGCTTCATAATCATTTTCAGATAGTATTTTCCTAAGAGTATTTTGAGGTCTAAACTTTCTGACAGGTCTGGAAGAATTCTTCCCATCTTATGAGGCAGTTTCCCCTCAAACCTCCTCCCCCGAGAATTCAATTCCTCCAAAGACAAATGTTGGAGGTGACTTTCTAGAAGAAGCAATGTCTTGCTCAGTTTGTTGAGTGGGGTCAACTCTAACACCCCACTTATTCCACCTTATTTGAAGGTTCTTGGTGAGTTCTTGGAGTTTATTACTCCTATAATTTTGGGATTGGCTTCAGGAGAGGGACTGGCTCATGTTCAGTCCTGGTGTGAGTGATGGAAAACTAAAATGATTGAAGCCTTCCATATAAACTTCAGGAGTTATTTCCCTTAACTTCCCAGTTCCTTAGATGGCCCGGCAGTAGGGAAGATACTCTTTGGTGAGACTCTTAAGGATCTTATCATTTTGTTCCTCATAATATATCTCCTTTCTATAGGTCTTGAGACCATTTATAATGATGGTATATCTCTTATACCATTCCACTAAATATTCTTCACGCTTCATTTTGAAGTTTTCATATTATATGATAATGCCAACCTTTTTGTGTTTTCTTACTGATAGTTTTTTATTCCCAACACTTACATCCTCACTTATTTCATCCATTATAGTAAGGGCATCCCATATCTCCTTAGTAGAGGCACAATTGATGATTGTTTGGTGTAGTTCATCAAACAATGCTTATAAGGATATTCGTGGCATTCTTGTTGTAAAACCTCATCTTCTTCTCTTCCTCAGACTATATGAATATCAGAAGTAGGAGATTCAGAATACAAAGAAGTGGAAGATGGAGTTAGATGTTCCTCGACTTTCATTTCCCCTAACTTCTACTTTCCTGGCTTCCTGACAATTGTTGTGTTTCATGTGGTTATGGCATCCAATAAAACAAAAGGATCTTTTATACCTCCTTTGCTTTAATTTTTGTCCAAATTTCAATAAGACTGTAGTTATATGGGCATCAGACAAGACTGGTGCCTTCTATTTCATGACAATAATGACTCTATTTGAAATTTCAAGAGCACTAGACGTTCGGTCAATGATCTCCGATTGAATGACTCAATCGATTGCCGATTGAATGACTCAATCGATTGCTGAATGATTGACTCAATCAATTGTCGAGGGACCTCTTCTAGGAGGAGAATAAGTGGTCAACAAATCTTTGATCTACCCTCAAGTTGACCTGGGGTCATTAGTCGATGATCGTTGAATGATGATGGAGGTTGCCGGACAATGATCTTTGAGATTTGCTTCTTCAAACAAAAGATCCATGAGCTTCCTGATCGCTGAACACCAGTCGATACTCAACGATCATCGATCATTGAGCTATCCTTGCAATCACCGATAGTTGAGCCACTTGGTCACTAGTCATCATTTTCCGTCAATGATCGCAGACAGAGAAAGCCTTTTTTGAAAGAATATCTTCTTAGCTTTGCTAATATATCTTCAAGAAATCCTAAGCTAGAGTTTTTGTTAGTCCCCGCCTAACATTTTGGTGATCTCTAAGACTTTGACACTTAGCTTTCTTATACAATAACTTATCTTTATTACATTAAATCATATATGGATATTTCCTAACACAAAGATTATGCCACAACTATACCTCATATGTGCAAGAAAATTTTTCAATATATAAGTCTAAAATAAAGCTTTGTAGGAATTCAATTGATGAAGACTTTTTTGACTTTATTATAACAAGTCCTTACATTACAACAAATATTGATTCAAATGGTAATATTTTTACAAAGCCCATGGCAGAATGGAGTGAATGCGAGAGGAAAACAAGATATTGTGATACAAAGGCGATGAACATTCATGCCTCTACAATCACTGATGAAATCTATAAGAGAATGGTAGATTGTTAATCTACTAAAGAAATCTTGGATCTTTAATAAGAATTGTAGAAGGGAGTACGTATGAGATAGTGTAACACCTTACATACCATAACTATAAAATATGGGTCTCTCCTTCCCCCCAACAACATAAAACAAATAGAATATTAGGCATGGTAAAAAAGAGTACTCCAATCTAAAATCTCATTACAAGAACTATAACACATTGAAGAATACTAAAATAGTAAAGAAAACATCCACACATATCCAATCAACATCTCCAAGGCCTTATGGCCTATACATCATAATTCCATACAATAAATGAGTGTACTACCTTGTCTACCTCAGGCATAGTCGAAAAATCATCAAAATAAAGTACAATTGCGAGAAATAAAAAAATAAATCCACGAGGCTCATTTCCATTTTAGCTTTTTCAGCGGGCTAGCGTGCGCCTGCTTCCAATCTGTGCCCTGCAACCAAACATCATGAAAGAGTAAATAAGGGTCGTCTATGATCTGACCACAAACTACGTAATAACCTCACTCCTCCATTAATCTATGAAGACCTCAAGGAACTACATCACTCTGCAAGTCAGTACTCATATACAAATAAAGCAACATGAACAAGCATATCAAAATCTATAATCTATATGTCGCATGAATAAAACATGTTATCTATGTTGATTATCAAAATAAGGGGCCTACAATGCCATCATGTCTTCAACTTTGTATCACCCACAAATCTATCACGACACCTTATTTCACATGTATGAATCTAACACATCATCAAGCACAATTAAACAATGTATATTACATAGGCTAGTGTGTACCAATATTCCATAATCACTATCAAGTTCAATGACAATAGGCACACACACACACACACACATATATATATATATAGTACCCTTAACTGATAACCCCATTTTATCATAATTATACCGAAGTGCGGCGGCAATATGTATAAATACCCATAGCTATCTTGGCGGCATTATACATAAGGACCAAAGGATGACATGATTTTCAAGAAAGTGTAGTTTCAACATATAAATGCCCATGACCAGCTTGGTGGCAGGATTATATGTAGACCCATGGTTGATGCCGTCTTCAACGAGTCTAAGAAAGAACACAAGCAATCTCAAGGCAGTCAAAGGATTTCATGTGCATCATATGCCCCAACCTAACATCGCGAACTCGCATAAAAATGGGCATTATAATGGATCCACAGTCGTATTCACACCTCTAACAAAATCCATAAATGCAATGTCAAGCAACATCACCGAATTGGGCCACTAGCGTGATTAGTATTCACCTGCAATGCCTAGCCTGAAATTAAAAATTGGGGTGTTATAATTTCCTCCCCCTGAACAGAAATTCCATCATTGAAATTATAAACTTCACCTAGTAATCATCATACCTGAAGCAAAGAGTTCTAGGTACTCCCTCACATCACTTACCGCTTTCCCAAGAGAACTTGTGACGCCGCAAATGTCCCAACGCACTGTCATGAGCTTGACTTCTTTATTCAATATCTTCTTGATCTCCCATGTTCTATGCAAACCGGCCATACAACTGTTGACCAATTTTCTTCTTCCAGTATCGCGATCCAATCAACCACGACTAGGTTCCATTAAATCCATCCTTAACATCGACACATGGAAACCATCATATAGATTGATCAGCTCTGTCGACAAATAAAGGTGATATACACACTCACATATACATTCAATGATTTGAAAAGGGCTCAAATACCTCTGACTTAACTTCATTGCTCGTCAAATCTGTGATTCACCCTTACAATACTTGATCTTTAAATAAATAGTTTCCATATTATCCAAGCATCTTCCACCACTTTATTTTCCAAAAGTTGGGTGTCACTCGCCTTTGCCATGACATCAACGTCCAACTCTGCCTCCATTAAGGAGCTTGGTAAGGTGACATCTTGATACTCTCCTGAAAACTATTATTGTATGTGAACTCAATCATGAATAGGTGGTTCTCCAATTTCTTCATAAATTTGAGTGTGCACATTCTAAGTGTTGGGACATGATTTTCTGCATCCCATTGGTTAGAGAATAACAAATCCTACTTATATTTGATCAAGTTTGTCATTGTGTTTTTAGTATGCAGGATTGAACAAGGATGACACTAGGATGCTATATTTTGGTCTGGACTAGCTCAATGTGCTAAAAGAAAAGGATGTGGTCTAACGCCAGGCGTTAGAGCTAATGTCGACGTTGACCCTAGATCCCACTAGTACGAAAATGATATGGAGGGAAGTTGCATTGATTACAGGAGTATGTTGGGAATGATTTGGTCTAATGTCAGGCGTTAGCCTTAACGCCAGTGTTAGGGTTGCCTAAAATAAGAAATTTCCATACATGCAATATCTCCTTCCTGGAATGAGGATGCCATCAAAACATTACTAAACTGAGTCAACACCTGGCTTTAGGTCTAACGTCAGCGTTAGCTTCCTCTCCAATAAAATGGTGGCATTCGTTCTCTTCAACTTTACAACTCAAGGAGCCCTAATCCACCTCTCAGAAATCTCCGCGAGGGCCGTATTTACAGACCACCAAAGATCTGCCATTCAAATTCAAGAGAAGGAATCAAAGGAGGATTTGATCAACGCAAACTCAACTCGAACAATGCACGCTTCGACTTCAACGATCTTCAGTGGTTCTTCATCGTCTCCTTCAGATTGTCTCATAGGGAGTTTTCAATTTTAATCATTTATTTTCTAATACTTTTTTTTATCTTTGTGATCGTTTATTGGAGAATTCGCCCGCGGGTGTTGGCGACTAGGTCTTGGGCTTAGATCTTGGGGGTGCTCGAGGCCTTTCTGGGGATAGAGATGCTTGAGCATCTCGAAGCCATATCTGGGGATAGATCGGCTGAAGACAACTGATTCTTAGGGAGAAGAGTCGGTATATAAAACAAAAGGAGTTTTACATATTCGCCTCAATTTCTAGAGATATAGAAATCCAATTTTGTAATCAATTTTATCAATAATAATCATGTCTCTATTTGTTCAATAAAATTGATTTGGTTTTCAATTCTAGCAATTTACTTTTGATTTAATCTATTTCTTATAAAATATCAAAAGTTTTCTATTAAAATAAAATGATTTCTAAGACCCTTATTCACCCCCCACCCCCTCTATGGGCACCTTAAGATCCAACAAGTGGTATCAGAGCATGGTTATTCCTAAATTGTTTCACCACCAGGAATAATGATGCACCATGATCTCGCTTTCTATGAGGGGCAAGGAATTAGTAGACTACTACTATTTACCATGTCCGATTATAACTATTGGAGAACTAAGATGCGTTGTTTTCTAGTGACTTTAGATATAGAAGTTTGGGCAATGATGGAACAACACTATTCTCATCCCACCATTATAGTAGGGGAAGCTACTCTTGAAAACCCAAAGATAAGTGTGATGATCAAGATAAACTTAAATGAAAAAATAATGCTAAAGCAATGAACACATTATTTTGTGCTTTAGATAAAACTGAATTTAATCGTGTTTGTGCTTGTGAGACTGCATATGATATATAGAATTTATTGGAAATTACTCATGAAGGTACTTCACAGGTGAAGGATTCAAAGCTTTTCCAACTGGAATCCGAGTATGAAAAGTTCCGCATGGAACCAGACGAGGATATCGACGTCATGCACACAAGATTTACAAAGATCGTAAACTCATCAAAAATCCTTGAAAAGACTTTCTCGGATGGAGACCTTGTGAGGAAGATTCTCAGATCTCTCTCAACCAAATTCAATCCATAGGTGATGGCTATATTAGAGTCTCATGATCTAAGGCAACTCCAAATTGAGAGCCTCATTGGGAATCAAAAAACCCATGAGGTGGAACTCAAAATTCAACATGAAGAGTACCACGCAGAGCCGAAGAAGAAGGCCTTGGCACTAAAATCCAAGAAGGAGGCCAATGATGATGAAGAGGGAAAAGAAAGCCTCTTTGTAAAGAATTTTAAGAAATTCATGAAGAATCCGGAGAGAAGAAACTTTTTTCGGAAATACTTCGAGAATGATCCAAAAAGGAAGAGATCATCCTCTACCAAAGAAAAAGGTAGCGACGACGATGACGCAGCCACCACCGGAGTGCTACCACTGCCAAAATATCAGACACATCCGGATCTAGTGACCAAAATATCTAAAAGAGCGAAATGAAAGGATGCACAAAGGAAAATAAAAGAAGAAGGTTCTAAAGGCGGATACATGGCATGACTCCTCCTCCGAGGAATCAAGTGGATCTTCTTCAAGCGACGATGAAGAGGCAAACATGTGCCTCATAGGCAGGAGCAAATATCTCATCGATGACAAAACCAGTGTCCAAAGCGACACTGAGGTACCTACTCTTACTAAAGAAATAAAAGCTTTTGGAAAAGAAAAGGTAGATTGACAAGATAGCGATCTTTCATTGGAAAAAATTCAAGAACTTGAAGAATATCTCTCTAAGGCCCTCTCCGAACGTAAATCTCTTGTGAAAGAGAAGGGGGACTTATAGAGAAAGGTAAGAACCTCTCTTATCTAAATATAAGATGGAAAGAAATCATTTGCAAATCGATGTGTGATGCTAGTTACCGAAAACAGCTCTTTGAAAGCCGGAATTCAGGATTTAAATATGGCTATAGAAAACTTCAGTGTTGGCCAAAAATCACTAGACATGATTTTGGCAAACCAGTGCCATAGTTCTGCAAAATTTGGGCTGGGGTATGGTTCGGGAGGCTACCGCCCGACGTTAACTCCTAACGCTGGTGTTAGCCCTATTTCCAGAAAACAAATTTTTTCTTATAAAAATTCATCTATCATCCCTACTACATCCCTGTCTACCAGCAAGAGTCAACAAAATTCTCAGAGAAAGGTCTGAACCCCTTTTATTGCGTGTACCAATTGTAGGAAGAAGGAAAAAACATGCTTTAAAGCAAATCTGGATACCTATGGTCTCCACTTATACAATGGGAGAAACCTCTTGGGTATCCAGATCTTTACTCCCATCCTTTTTGCAGGTGTGTTGGCAGGCTAAGGACAAGGAATACATGTGGTACTTGGACACAGGATGCTCCAAATACATGACGGGCGATAACCCAAAGTTCCTTAGCCTCATGATGAAGAAAGGAGGAATGGTGACTTTTGGTGACAATGGCAAGGGAAGGATCATGGGCATTGCTATAGTGGGTAACGACTCTTTTTCTATTTCAAATGTTTTATATGTTGAAGGTTTGAAACACAATCTAATATCTATTAGTCAATTATGAGATAAAGGTCTAAATGTCCTATTTAAATCTTCAACAAACCTTTGTAAATAATAAATCCCAAAACAAATGAAGTTGTACTCACCACACCAAGAACTCATAATGTTTACATGATTGCATTTCATGATATTTCACATTCATCTATCAAATGTCTTATTTCAAAAAATGAAGAATTAGAATAATGGCATAGGCATCTTGGTTAAACTAGCACTAAACTCATTTTAAGATTAACCAAAGATAAATTAATTAGAGGATTACCTATGCTTAATGGAAATTTATCTTCAGTTTGCCCACCTTGCTAAAAAGGAATATTTGTCTAGAACATCTTTTAAAAGTAAAAATAAAATTTCTAGTACTAGACCCTTACAATTAATTCATATGGATCTTTTAGGTCCAGTGAGCACCGCCAGTCTAAGTGGTAGAAAATACGCTTATGTTTTGATTGATGATTTTTCTAGATATTGTTGGATAATGTTTCTTACCTCAAAATCTGATGCTTTTTGTGAATTTTCAAAATTATGTAAGCGTATTGAAAATGAACTTGATCTAAAAATTCAATGCATTCGCTCAGATCATGGAGGAGAATTTGAAAATGAAAAATTTACCACTTTTTGTAGTGATCTAGGAATAAGGCATGAATTTTTTGCTCCAAGCACACCATAACAAAATGGTGTTGTGGAGAGGAAAAATAGAACCATTCAAGAATTAGCACGCACCATGCTTTTTGAATTTGAATTGCCTAGATTATTTTGGGCCGAAGCTGTTAGCACATCATGTTATGTTATTAATCGTGTCATGCTTCGACCTTTCTTAAAATTAACCCCTTATGATTTGTATTTTCAAAAGAAGCCTAATGTATCCTATTTTCGTGTATTTGGTTGCAAATGCTTTTTACTAAACACAAAAGAATCATTAGGAAAATTTGATGAAAAATGCGATGAATGAATTTTTTTGGGTATTCTTCAACTAGTAGAGCCTATAGAGTATATAACAAAAGAATAAAAATAGTTGAAAAATCTATTCATGTTAAATTTGATGAGCATGTTCCTTATGTAGAGAAAATTATTGCAGGAAATGAAGAGGAACCCCTCTCCTCATTATATCATGAGGATGATGAGTCACAGGAAGAGGAGAATAAGGAAGAGGAGAACAAGGAAAAGGAGGACAAGCAAGAGGAGTATGTGCCTCCTACCATGCTAAAGTTCACAAAACATCATCCAAGGGAGCTTTTCATTGGAGAGCCGTCGAAAGGGGTAACGACTCGTTCTTCCCTACATGAATCTTTTTCAAACCTTTGCTTTGTTTCTGAAATCGAATCAAAAAATGTTTCAACCACTTTAAATGCTGAATTTTGGTATTTAGCTATGAATGAAGAACTAGAACAATTTGAATGTAATAATATTTGGAATCTTGTAGAAAGACCATCTAATCACCCGATAGTAAAGGTAAAATGGATTTTCAAAAATAAATTAGATGGTGAATCTAGGATTACTAGGAACAAAGCTTGCATGGTAACACGTGTATTCTCAAATCGAGGGGGTAGATTTTGATGAAACATTTGTACTCGTTGCTCGCTTAGAATCCATTAGAATTTCTCTTGCATTTGCGAGTTTCAAAAGATTTAAATTGTTACAAATGGATGTTAAAAGTGCTTTTTTTAAACAGGATTATTAAGGAAGAGGTCTATGTTGAACAACCCCCCGGTTTCATAAATGAAAATTTTCTAAATCATGTATTCAAAATAGATAAAGCGCTTTATGGTTTAAAATTAGCGCCACGTGATTGGTATAAAAGATTAACTTCATTTTTATTAAAGCACGGTTATGTAATGGTAAGTGCGGATAACACACTCTTCATTAAGCATGTTAATAATGATTTGATCACATTACAAATTTATGTAGATGACATAATTTTTGGAGCCACTAATGAAGAGTTGTGTAATGAAGTTGTACAAGTAATGAAAAAAGAACTTAAAATGAGCTTGGTAGGAGAATTCACATATTTTCTAGTTTTTCAAATCAAACAAAGAAATGATGGAGTATTTATTAGTCAATCTAAATTTGTTCATGATATGTTGAAAATATTTGGATTTGAAAACTTAAAACAAGCCTCTACTCCTATGAGTTCATCTCAAAAATTAGGAAAAGATGAAGCAGGAATCTCTATTGATAAAACATTATATTGAGGAATGATAAGTTCATTATTATTGTATTTAAGTGCTTCTAGACCTGATATTATGCCTGTTGTTTGCTTATGTGCTAGATTTCAAGCTAATCCTAAAGAATCTCATTTAAAAGCAGTTAAACAAATTTTTAGATATATAATCGGATCCTCTAGTCTAGGCTTATGGTATCCTTATATTGATTCCTTATATTGCATGGTTATTCTAACTCCGATTATGCGGGGTGTTCACTAGATCGTAAGAACACAAGTGGGACATGTCACTTCTTAGGCCCGTCACTTCTAGCATGGTCGATCAGGAAACAGAATTTTGTTGCTCTCTCTACCACCTAGGACGAATATGTCACACTAGGAAGTTATTTTGCACAAGCCCTTTGGATGAGTCAAACACTAGAAGACTTTGGGGTTCATCTAACTAATATAAAATTAAAATGTGACAACAAAAGTGCAATCGATCTAACCAACAATCTCATTCATCATTCAAGGTCTAAACATATAGATGTGCGTCATCACTTCATTAGGGATCACGTTAAGAAAGAACATGTGAGTGTTAGCTTCATAGGCACGAAGTCCCAACTTGCGGACATCTTTACCAAACCTCTCTCTGATGCTCATTTCAACATGCTTAGGTTAGAATTTGGTGTCTTAGATGTATCCCATTAAAACCTATAAAAAGCTACTTCTCCTAAAAATAAAATTCTCTGCTATTCTCTCATGTTTACTGTGTCACCTCATATCTTCAAATACCTGACTCTTTAGTCATCAAAAAACTTCAAATCTGAATCATAGTGCTAACGCACTGCGTTGTTTTAACGCGTGGCGTTAAACTATTTTCCTACATTTGGTACTTTCTTTCTGCATTTCTCTTTCTATGTCTCTTTATATCTCTCCTTGCATCTTATTCTTATATTAATTTCTCAAAAAACCAAACCCAATAAAAATGTAAAAACCATTGTAAACAAACAAAAACATGCATAAAGAGCCTTCTAATCTTATCTATAATGTCTGAAATTTCTACATTAAGAAGGCCTCTATATAATAACTCTAAATCAAAGAATTTTAATAAAAATACATGAAATCGTGTACTGTTTCGCGTTAAGATTTAACACCCAACGTTAATGGTCAACACCTGGCATTAGCCCTCTATGCTCCAATTTCCATTTTTATTGTTGACGAATCTCTGATATTCTCTCATGCATATTTTCCTATTTGTTTCTCTGTTTTGAAAGTTTTTATTTTTTTCATTGATCTTTTTTTTCCTTATTCAAAAAATGCACAAAAATTCAAATAATCAAAAAATTCAAAAATATGTTTTTGCCATGCATTTGTTTTTTAAAATTTTGTTTTGTTTTACTACTTAACTATAGGATTTCACATGTGCAAAATCCTAGTGTTTTCTTCACAAATGGTCAAAATTGATTAAGCATACTCTTAAAAATTCTTTTCAACGTTTAATTTTAATTTCATGTTTCCTAAACATTATTTTGTCTTGTCATGCCTTGACCTTAATCTTATTATGTGCAATGAAATAGTCTATAGAAAATTATGTAAGATTGGCTAGCATGCCTCTAATTATGAGTAATGTTTTATTTTAAATAATGATTTATTCACTCACTCTTTTGGTAATCTACATGTGATCATAATATTAGCCTTGCATAATTGTGTAGTGTAATAGTTTAACATGTTAAGTTGTATGTCTAAATTACCTACAACCTCTTACCAAAAAAACAATTTCTTGCGCATATAGAAGTGTGGTTTCAAAAATTTTGTTGTTTGCAAAAATAAGTGAATTCGGAGACCTTTGTCCTAAATAAAAAATATGAATAAAATAACAAAGATAACTCCACCAAGCACTACTTAGCCTCCTGATAAGTCTTAATGATCATTGTGAGGTTGAGCATCTTGAAAAGAATTGTAAAGTGTCTTGTGCAAACACATCTGTTTATCACTTCTTTCTGTACACCGGATCGCTCAAAATAAAAAAAGTTATAATATGCTTATGTGATCCCCCAAATAATACTTCGCTCCTTGATAAGTCTTAATGAGCATTGTGTGGGCAAAGCACCTTGGTAGTTGTACTCTTGTATGTACTTTGAAATATAAATCTAGAATTAGTGTGTGGAAGTAATTCTAAGACTACACTCTTAATATTGATTTACTACTTCATTACATATGTCACATGTTTTGATTACATGATGTGCATACTCTTATAAAAAAACTATTTGCACACATCATTATCTTTCATAAAGCTTCTACTCATGAGAATTGGATTCTAATGCATATCTATATATTTCTCTAAAAAGCTTAAGTAAAAGCACTAGATTGCAATGCATGATCTCTATAATGTTTTCTTTACTTGAAATACGAATTAGATACATTGTATATATTATCTTTTTGAATATGAAAAATCATGCTTGCCTTTAGTTGTTGAAAAATTTCAAAGGTTAATGCTCCTTACATGTGAAAATTCTAGAAAAATGGTTTGCATTTAAAAGAAACATCCAAATTAAAAAAATAATAAAAAAATCTTTCTCTAAAATTAAAATGATTATCTTGGTTACTGTGTTTTTCGCACTATTGATATGATCATATATTTTTACCATGCTTTATCATGCTTCTCACAAGTCTTAATCTTGAAGTCTTTTTTTATCACTTGTGTTTGAAAACTCATTTTCACTTTTTTTTCAACAAGTGGTAGACTTGCTTGGTAAAATACAAGGGATTTGGTTTCTTACATGCTTATCATATTTTTTTCCGCTGCACTAATCCCTCTATGCTCGATCATGACTTCTTTAATTTGCAACAAAACTCTTAACCCTGTCTTGGTAGTCCCAACTTTCATCTATTTACCTTATTCTAGTCGTGTTTTGTTTCACTCCACCCACTTTGCTAATAACAAAAGGGGAGAATAAAGTGATAAATCATAATGATTAAGGAGTAGAATTCAATAGATTAAGGGGGAGCATAAATCTATTCCATGGGGGCATACAATAAGGGGGAGCACATTTCATTTAATATATTTCTCGTAAAAATCTCGAAGCAGCATAGTGTCATATATCTTTATAAAAACACATCATTTGCCTTTGAAATCTGATTTATCTTAATTGGATTTGTTAATATCAAAAGGTGGAGATTGTTGGAATATGGTTTTCCGCATCCCTTTAGTTTGAGAATAACAAATCTTATTGTATTTGATCAAGTTTGCCATTGTGTTTTTAGTATGCAGGATTGAACAAGGATGACACTAGCATGTTATATTTTGGTCTGGACTAGATAAATATGCTAAAAGAAAAGGTTGTGGTCTAACGCCAGGTGTTAGAGCCAATACCAACGTTGATCCTCGATCCCACCAGTATGCAAATGCTATGGAGGGAAGCTGTCGTGATTACAGGAGCATTTTGGGAATGATTTGGTCTAATGCCAGACGTTAGCCTTAACATCAGCGTTAGGGTTGCTTAAAATAAGAAATTTTCAAACATGCAATATCTCCTTCCTGGAATGAGGATACGTGTCATTAAAACGTTACTAAACTTAGTCAACGTCTGGCGTTAGGTCTAACGCCAACGTTAACTTCCTCTCCTATAAAAGGGTGGTATTCATTCTCTTCAACTTTATAAATCAGGGAGCCCTAATCCACCTCTCTGAAATCTCTGTGAGGGTCATATTTTCAAACAACCAAAGATCTCCCATTCAAATTCAAGAGAAGGAATCAAAGCAGAATTTGATCAATGCACGCTTCGACTTCAACGATCTTCAGTGGTTCTTCGTTGTCTCCTTCATATTGCTTTATAGGGAGTTTTCAATTTGAATCTTTTATTTTGTAATGCCTTTTTATCTTTGTGATCGTTTAATGGAGAATTTGCCGCGGGTGTTGGCGACTAAGTCTTGGGCTTAGATTTAAGGGGTGCTCGAGGCCTTTCTGGGGATAAAGAGGCTAGAGCGGCTTGAGGCCGTATCTAAGGATAGATCGGCTAAAGCCAACCGATTCTTAGGGAGAAGAGTCAGTATAGAAAACAAAATGAGTTTTACGTATTCGCCTCAATTTCTAGCATTTTAGAAATCCTATTTTGTAATCAATTTTATCAACAATAATCATGTCTCTATTTGTTCAATAAAATTGATTTGGTTTTCAATTCTAGCAATTTACTTTTGATTCAAACTATTTCTTATAAAATATCAAAAGTTTTCTATTAAAAATTAAAAGATGTCTAAAACCCTTATTCACCCCCCCTCTAAGGGCACCTTAAGATCCAACACTAAGCACACCCTGCATTGTAAGATTATCCCTCTCCATCTGATCATTGGTCTACATATGAAATGTTGTAGTATATTTGAGCTTTGTCCCCAAGATCTTCTAAACTAGCCACCAGTCCTTGGAGGTAAAGCGCCCATCCATGTTGTTGATTATGCTCTTCGTAATCCCAAACATCTAAACTATCTTTCACACATAAATATCATATTGGATCATGTTGTGCGCTTATAGGGGGAGGGGGTGAATAAGGGATTAAATTTTTTTCGTTAAATTCTTTATTAATTATTGAAAACCTTGATTAATAAAATTATATTTTCAGCAATAAACCACCTTTGAAAAATAATAACAATACATGAATAAATTCTATTAAAGGTGATTACAAAATATATATCTCAATGATGTCGAAGATCAAGGTGATGAATAATACTCCGTTGGTTTTCAATAATGACTCACCCCTTAATGAACTGGTTGCCCTTATTCTATCTATACCTAGATAGGCCATAAGCCCCCTAGACCTAAACCTAAACTTAGTCTCCTAACACATAAGATGAATTATCTGCCCTTAGCGCATGAGATAGTCATCATAGAAGTGCTCGATCTTCATCTTGAATAAGCGTTGATGTTCTTCACCTTTGAAGTCTCTTCTAATTGTTGTAGTGGAGTCTTGGATTTCCTCTACACCTGAGGGTCATATGATCACTCAAATATATTCATGGTTCCTTAATAATTGTGAGAGATGGTGAGCTATCACCTACCGTAGTGCCTATCGTCAGGCGGTAGCCAATTATATGAATTTCCCGCTCTTGTCGTCTTGATTTGGAAGTTGGGGCTGTTATTTTAAGCAATAATTATCATGACACAATAAGGTTATTTCTAAGCCGTAGCATGATAAATTCGTGTTCCTAAAATGGTATTTCATGCTCCATTTGGTTGCCAATGATTGTGTTGTTGATGGAGGTGCCTTAAGGTTATCGCCTTGTGATAGACCTATTGTCATGCAGTAAGACTTTACATAATCAACTCCATCCATCCACCAAGTCCCTTTGAATTGCTTTTTGCCAATTGGTCGTTCTGGAATGAACGCTTTCACTGGTGGTAATCCATATTGCAATGTGGTAAGTGGCAATTCAGTCCATTTCTCCAATTGAGTGTCCCAATCAAATTCTAATGTACTTATCTCTATTTTACCTATAGGGCCTGCACACAATAAACACAAGAAAAGGTAGATCAAATACATATTAGGTTTTATTATTCTCAAACCAAGAGATATGAAACCAATGTTCCAACAAATGCCCCTTTTGATAATAACAAATCCCATGAATGAGAAACCAGTCATATAAATAGGTACTTTGTTTATAGTATTGTGTAGTAAATGATAATCATGAAAATAGGTTTTTGAATGATCATATGAATGTATGTAAGTATACTAAGATAAGACTTTTGCAAAGTATGTGTTTCCTCTAAATATGTGCTTCTCCTAAATTCAATTATTTGTAATTCATCTCTCCTAGATTTCTCAATTTTTCTCCCCCTTTTCGTATTATCAAAAAAGAGTGGAGGGAAATATTTCATGAAATAGTGAAACATAGAAAGATAGATAATCATGATTAAGAAGATTAAAAGTGCATGTTGCAGATAAGCAGGAAATAGTGCATAGTGGGGGAAATACGCACAAGATAATCATAAAAGCATAGGAGCGCAACTTCATTGCAAAGAATAATCATGATGAACCAAAAATATGAATTAAACGAATAATCGGTATAGACTCTAGATCATAATCTTAGAATATTTATAGAATATTAGCGTTATAAACCAAGAGAATGTGTTTTTTGTTAGGAAGTACATAAGATAGTTGGTATAGTTCAAATTGATTATGACTAGCATGTAAAGTATATGTGTGATGGGATTTAAATAATACAATGTGATATGAATTGAAATTTAAGCTTTATAGACATTGTAAAGAACATGCTTGGCCATTTAGTAGATTTACTTATTGATGTAGAAAGATGTTTCATGCTTATAGTCCAATTAAGATTTCACCAGCATTTTATAGACATGTTTGAACCAGGATGTGTTGTCTATTATGGAAATATAATCAATTCACCCAGACCAAGGGGTTTTTCAACATGCTTTGGAAATCTCACCGTAAATTATGTAGGAACCTTTTCAAAACAATTATTTCACTCACGATTAATTTTAGCTAACAATTGCATTAAGAAACAATCACCTTAAATCTTAATTCTCATAGTTATCAAATTAAAATCTAAATTATAATTTTAAATTGTTGTTTTAATTATGTCTTTTAATTCATTAGTTAATTTTCATGAATTATAAAATAACCCAACTTTATCGATTCTCTAGATAAACTGTATTTTAAGAAACTATTCCTTCATACACATTTAATCTCTGTGGAGACGATACTTTCTCACTATTTTATTACTTGAGAGAATGGTGTACTTGCTGAAATATAGACATGTTTATATTTCCACATACGCATGCGGGAACATGCACACAATATGTTTTGGCATCGTTGCAACATTTTTGGCAATCCCTTGCATACCTGAAACCAATGCATATATGCGATATTTTTTTATTCTGTGATATTGATTTTATATATCTATTGTTTTTGTTACTACTTTCATTTTTCTTTAAAGCTTCATGGCTCCCTGTGTTTGAATAGTTCTTGTTACAACATGACTATCATTGCAAGGTATAATCAATCTTTATGTTTTGCATGCCAAGTTGAATGATAACAATTGTTTCCCTTAACTCAATCGAATAGGTTGTAATTACATATTATTAGTACTCAACCAATTAGTTAAGGAACTCTTTGATGGAGACCTTACCTTCTGGAAATACGAATGATACTAAGGTTGACATACTTCTCTAGGTTATTATATCTACAAATACATAAAGAACTTAGCTCTAATACCACTTGTTGGATCAGTGTATAACCATAGATGATGTGAGTAAGATATTTTATAATAAATGATATTTTACCAAATATGTATTAGTCAACCTCATTTTTACAATCTGCTAATAAGCTCATACATAATAGATCAAGACCTGGATTCTCATATGGGGAGAAGCATTAAGAGACTTCCTACCATAGCCATCCTTTGTTAATGTCAACTCTAGCAAAAATATATATTTTAATGCTCTTTCTAAATATGATATCATCCATGTGCTTCTCCATTGCATTTTGCTCGATAAGTATGGGCCCTGTCCAACTTGAAGTGGTCTATTTCTAAGCGTTAGGGTGACATCATAAAGTGCTACTCCATGGCCATAATCTTTCATCTCTTGTGGCCATGGAGGCAATTGTGAGGGTTTTGAGGTCAGGTAAGAAGAATTCCATCAGACTATCACTTAAACATCCTTCCAGGATGATTAGTCCTTCGTATTTTCCTTCATAAATGACGCTAGACTTTAAGAATAGTGGTTAATGATTTGCTCATTATCTTTCACTAACAGAGAATATATATATAGCAATGTTAAAAGCACACCTCATTTCGCTATTTACGGACAAACAATATTAACAAACCAAAATATTTTATTTTCACACCAACGCGTTAATGCCACACCAAATTTTAAAATCATTATTGACACACCAAAAATGCTATTACAAAAATGTAAACATTCACGTCAATATTTTTCTTTCCAGTTTTTATATGATTAATAACCGACCAGTAGATAAAGATAAACATAAAAAATATCAAATCTTGTAGAAATGAAAGCATAAAATACAATTGTTGCAGCCTACTCAAGGCTCCTAAAATCGGTCTAAAATTGACCGTCTTAGCCCAGGAGCGGTCGAGCGCGCAATCAGTCAAAAATAATGGAGACGGCTGGCAAGAGATCTTTTTTACCGTGGAAAATCCCGGGAAGAGGTAAAAAACCATGTGGTCAATTCGGAGCCGACCTAACTTCACTATTAGCTGCTTCTTTACAGAGCTTTAGAGAGAAATCGAGGGCGACAGACTGATCCTCATTACAACTTATGGGAGAGAGAGGGATGGAGGCATTCAAAGGGTTACAGGCCACCGCTCTCGAAACTAAGTCTTTTTTCTGGTCGCGGTGGGGAGCACCGCGCTCTAGGGTCCAGACGGCCTTCTACTTATGCTTGGGATATCGAGTGGCACGTTCTGAACGTCTAAATATCTTCGCAGTTTATCTTGTAGTTTGTGGCGGTATTTGGTGCGCAAAGCTTGTTGTTGACTTGAAGATAATGATCGCCGAGCGTTCTATGCTCGGAAGGAAGCTTGGAGGAGGATGGAGATCTCTGAGTGATCTGCAAAGTGCTTAAAGAATCTTCAAGGCATCTTCGAAGGCGATGAAGATCTCAAGGAACTCTCTTGCGTGTAGGAGGAAAGGAGGGAGGAGAGAAAGATGAGAACGAAGGAGAGCCTTGGGGTCCTATTTATAGGCCCCAGGGGTGGTTACGGTAGTTATGTGGTTAGTCGCAGGCCATAACCATCAAAATTGTTATTTGTAGGCTGATTCTATATAGTTTGGGACGCGTATTATTTAAGTATTTTTCTATACGCAAGCCAATATATATTCAGATATTCACACCCACCCATAATGGGTGGTTACCCGCTCATCGGAGGGTGGAGATTTCGTGGGGATGATTGGATGATGACAGACGGGAGTCCGGCCGACGAGGGGGGGGGGGGGGGGGGGGGGGGAACGGCTGGTGGCGAGGAAGCCGACCGGTGGCAGAAACCGTCCGAAAAGGAGGGTCGGCCAGCCAGCCGTGGGTGGCCGACCGCGAGGGCCTTGTAGCCGCGTGCCATGGATGCATGGCCAAGGGAGGCCAGCCACGTGGCCGTATGGACAAGGGTGGCCAGCCAGGTGGCCGCACCTAGGGCCTTGCGGTCGTGCCCCGTGGGCACACGACCGAGGGCGACCGGCCGGTTGCCTAGCCACGCGGCCTTGTGGTCGAGCACCCACACGTGGATACGCGGCCCAGGCTGGCCAGGTAGCCGGTCGTGCGCCACGGGAGCACAGCCAAGGGCAGCCAGTCGGGTGGCCGGCCGCAGGACCTTGCGGCCGCGTGCCGTGGTCGCGCGACGAAGGGAGGTCGAACAGATGGCCAGCTGCAGGAACTTGCGTCGTGCGCCATCCGCGTGTGGCCAAGGCCGGTCGCTGGGTCTTGCGGCCGAGCGCTGCAGTCGCATAGCCAAGGGAGGCCGACCACGGGGACTTGCGGCTTCGCGCCGTCGACGCGTGGCCACGGCCGACTGTGTCGCCTTGTGGCCACGTGTTGTAGGCGTGCGACCAAGGGAGTCTGGCCGGGTGACCAGCTTTAGGTGCTTGTGGTCGCCCACCGGCAGCACGGAGGCGGCCAGTTTGCGGGTCTTGGGCGGTTTAAGCGGCAGTTGGAGTGCAGATAGCGTGCGGTGATCGCGCGCGTGATGGTTTTTCCCATAACCCCCCACTAAGGTAGTGGGGGTTATGAAATTCTGGCTAATCTCAGCCCAAAATTCCTATATAATGAGGGTGAACCCATCATTTGCCCACAAAGTCCCCGAAGTTTGGAGCCGGCGTGAGTGAAGTACGAGGACTTTTTTCGAGAAGGAATTGTGGTGACCATGGTGGAGCCAGACAGTGTGGTGTGAAAGCAGATGTGTGAAGGAACTCATAAAGAGGTACGTTGAGACGGAGTGGCTTGAGTAAAGTGTGTCTGCGCATTGTGTGCATGTGGGAGGGGGAGGGGGGCGGTGCACTGAGATGGAACTAGGCAGTGCGTGCAGTTGGGGAATGTCGACGCACTACGCATGCATGCGGGTACGCCGACATTCTGCGCACGCACGTGGGTGTGCACGCATGCTACTTACACACGGGGAGACCACCCACATGTTGTGTTGTACGCGGGGGTGCGCCCACGTACTTCTTGTGCGCGGGGGTGTGCCCGTGCGCTTCTTGTGCGCGGGGGTGCGCCAGTATGCTGCTTGTGTGCGGGGGTGCGCCCACGCACTGCTTGCGCGCGTGGGTGCGCCCACGCACTGCTTGCAGACAGAGGTGTGCATGCGCACAACTTGCATGCTGGGATACTGCCAATGCACTGCACTACGCGCGAGGAGACATCCCGCGCGCAGGGGTGCGCCCGCGAGCTGCTTGCACGCAAGAAGACCTCCCGCGCGCTGCACGTGTGAAGGGGTGCACCGCGCACTGTGTGCGCGGGGAATGCGGATGCGCGGGGGTGCGCCCGCGCTCTGTGCATGCGCAGGGAATGCCCATGTATGTGGGGGAGCACTTGCACACTGCTCATGCACGGGGGTGGGCCCACGCGCTGCTTGCGCACAAAGAGAATGCCCGCGCGCTGCACGCCTGTGGGTAGTGCTCGCGTATTGCGCACACATGCCCGTGCACCGCTTGCGCACGGGGAGATCTCCTGCGCACTGTGCACATGCGGGAGATCGTCCACACGCTGCATGCGCACGGGGATTGTGCACCTATGCTATGCGCGCGCGGGGAGTGTGCTTGTGCGCTATGCACGTGTCAGGGAGTGTGCCCGCATGCTATGCGTGCTTTGGGGGACTGTGCCCATGCACTATGCGGGCACGGGGGATGTATGAGCGTGTGGGGTGAGTGCGCACTCGTACTTTGTGTGGGGGGAACAGACTATTGCACACTGTGTCACGTACTTGTGCGTGTATGTGCGCGTACGTGTCTATGTTTGGACAATTGCTTTTGCAAATATTTACTCATCTCTTTTTTCATGCTATGAGCCGTTGCTCGCGGTGTAGGCCAATACGTCTGTGTTCCTCTCTTACTGTTGCGCAAGTTAGTGATGGAGGAAGCGGTACAGGTTACCTGCCAGATTGAAGATAAAGATCCCACAAATTATGTAACGTGGACAAAATCCTCCACGAGGCTGGATGATGTTGTGCGAGTCATCGTTGAGATCTGGGTTCCGCTTGCCCCCTGTGAGGAGGTGACTGAAATCCTGAAGAACTGCAGTGTGCCAGTATCCTAGTTCACTCATGTCGGGATGACGTAAATCATGGGTCTGATTGCCTTTTTCACGGAGCACAGATCAAGGTTCACCTTGGATCTTTTCATGGAATGATGCGAAGTGCGCTCCGATGGAGGCAGGCAGATCGATGTTCACAACAACAAACATTGGCTTGAGTTTGAGAACCGGGCGGACCGTCATCATGGGAACACCTTGTCCGGCTATGTTAGGAACTCATGGGGCTTGCTGGAGCTTTGGAAGTCGCTTTCTGATCGTTGTCATTGTTTGAAGGGACATGAGCGAGAGTTTACCCTAGTGCTGGGGTTTGTCGAGCCTCATGCATTGGCGAACCCTTTGTTTTCCATCTCTGTGATCGTTGAGGAGAAGCGTCTTCTACCATGCGGTCTTTCCACTACTTTTGAGTGCACTACAGCAGTTCCGTTGGATCGTGGAAGGAAGAGGAAGTTAGTTTTCAAGAATGGCAGTTCGGATTCTGAAAGATATGGGTTGTCTATAACTACGCCTAGAGGGGGCGGGGTGATTAGGTGTTTTCAGAATTATTTGCTACTTTAAAGTTTGACTATCACAGACAAAAGCAATCACAGAAAATACACAAGATTTATAGTGGTTCCCTACAAGACAATGTGTCTAGAGATAGTCCAATGTCCCTCCCACCTATCTAGCAATGAGCTAGACTAGGCAACTTCTCCAACTCAGATCTTTTCTCAATAAATAGATCTTACAACTCTGGTTCACAAAGAACCCTACCAAGCTCAGGCTCACAAAGAACCCTACCAATCTCAGGCTCACAAAGAACCCTACCAATCTCAGGCTCACAAAAAACCCTACCAAGGTCAGGCTCACAAAGAACCAACCAATTCTCAGATCTCTTACAATATCTTACAAGATCAGGTTCACAAAGAACCCTACAGAATAATACAGAAAGGTTGTTGTAGGAGAAAAGACTTTAGAATGAAAGCTTTGAACATGTCTTCTTCTTCTTGTTGTAACAATAAACCTAGAGACCTTTTGGATCAATGAGCCTTTCTTTAGAATCTTCTTTAGACCTTTACAGTACAACAGCAATGAAGTCTTCTTCTTGTTAATTATGTTCTTTCTCTTCTGAAAGTATGTATGACAATAAACTTGCGAGAGAAATACTGAGCAAGCGTATACTGTAGATAAAAAATGTCTCCTTTTATATTGCTCTGCAATTTTGCATAAAACCCCTTGTTGATTATTCCATAATCAATTTTCCCGTATAAAACGACTTGCAGAATTGGCAAATATTTCATCATAATGACTGGACATTCTTGGAACTTGCAGAATATAGAAATAATAAATTTCTTCATTAAATACTGTGCAACGAATATATTCTATAGAGAATATATCATTTATTACTCCTTGATTTGTGAGCAAGATAGGCGGCGTGCACATTCCCTGAATATCAATTTCTAAGAATGTATGCGCATTAAATGCGTCTCTGCAACTGTCAAGACGATAATATTCCTTCAAGCCAATATCGTCTTGATCGATGTAAACGACGGATATATTTTACGATGATATCGTCGACATACTACCTTCTTCAATACTTTACTTGACATCTCAACGAGACTGCTTCTTCTAGACGATATCGTCGAGATGTTTCCTTAGATACAATATATCTTCAATCTTCAAGGCAATATGTCTTCTTCAAGATGGTATCGTCGACATACATCCGTCTTCAAGACTTTATATGATATCTCAACGATAATACTTCTTCTCGACGATATCGTCGAGATATTCCTTTTCATATGACTTAGACTTTTCTTCAAGTTGATAGCCTTTCTTCAAGTTGATAGCCTTTCTTCAAGACGACATCGTCTTGATCTTCAAGACGATATAAGGTCTTTAAACCGATGTTTGTCTTCATGAATCTTTCTTCATGACTTAATGAGTCAAGTCATTTAATCTTCAAGGCTATACATTTTCTTCAAGACGATATCGTCGAGACATATGAACTTAGTTGTATCAACGATAAGATTTCTTCAAGACAATATCGTCGGAACTGTCTCGACGATATGTTTCCTTTTTCAACGATTCTTCTACTGATTCTTGAGATGATATTTAACTTAGTTAATTCTCATTACTATTATCGTCTAGATACTAGTAATGTTGCTTTGATGCATCTGTCATAACATGAACTTAAATATGACATTAAAAACAACTTAGCTTATCTATACTTGTGTTCCTTCTTCAAATCTAGAGACATTGAAGTCATAATACCGAACAATCTCCCCTTATTTGAAGAAGCCAGAACTTACAAGTATAGATAGGCCTTACTACCAAATATAATCATTAATAATTAATTAAGCATTTAATCACTGCATATATTGATTAACTACAGTCCAATACATTAACAATATATTAGATGTAAAAATGTAAAGCATAGAAATGTGCATGTAATTTCTAGAATTTTTTTCTTCAATCCTTCTGAACATCTTTGCCTTTCCCAGATGGTCCCGCCTTCTTGGATTGCTCAGCTTCAGCCTGTTTCTGCTTTTGCCTTTCAAAATAGTTATAGGGCTTAGGGTGATATCTGAGAGGTGCATGTGTAGGCACTGAGGTATCTCCCATCTTGATTTTGTTCCAATAATCCCTTCTGCCAGCTTCTCACATTTCATATTTCTGCCATTCTTCTGAGTTGTAGAATGTACCTCTATCATGCTTTCCCTGTTGGAATAGGGTCCAAGTATTTATGATGATATCTCTTGAGCAAGGGCTCCATTCTTCACATTTTGAGTTTTTCTTTATCTCTTCCATTCTCCTCTTGGCTTCTTGCTCTTCAGGATCAACATAATTTCTTTTACTTTTCCCGGCTTGCCTACTTCCACTGACAGGCTCATCAACAAAATACTCTTGATAGCTATCAGGTTCTTGATATTGTTCTCGAGATACTTCAGGCATTGCACGGTAAGAGGGTTCTTGAGGTAGACTGCCTTTAGGAATTGGATGTTGATAGGCAATACCATAGTCAATAGGGGAATGATCCATAGAGAACCTTACTTCATTGGCTAGCCACATGGCATGATGGCTTGACATTATCTCCCCCTTTCTTGCTTCTGAAAATATTTCTTTAGAGAGGGATGCCTAAAAGGCCTGAAGTTGTCTAGCCAGAAGATTATTCAAATTTCTAATATCATCCATAAGAGTGCCTTGAGATGCTCTGACAGATTAATTGAAGGAATTTGAAAGCTGATCTTGGGTGACTTGAAACTGATGCAGTAAAGTTTCACCAACATTATCCACTATCTCTTGAGAGATCTGAGCAAAAGATGATATTCTCTGAAGTACAGTGTTGATGGCATATTCAAAATCATTAAAGGCCGCATCTTGGTTTTGTATGATGGCCTGAGGATTTTCTCTTAAGAGTAGTCAGTCTATCCACTGGCAGTCTGATACACATTTTTGTTTTGATGATTGAGATGTTGGATGTCTTCTTGTTGTACAACTATTCTTGCAAACAGGTCATTTCTGCAACTTGTAATAGCCTGATTGACATAGGCTTCAAATTGTTCTCTTTTTCTATTTAATAGATCTTCTATTTGGGACATGAATTTAGTTGATGGGGATGTAGGAACTGTAGTGGTTAGAGGGTGTTGCTCATCTTCCATTCGTTGAGGTGAAGGCAATAATTTGGATTGAGCAGTATGCTCCCCCTCCATTGGTGCAGGGGTTTCAGAGGGGTGCTCATATAATTCTTCCTCTGAGTGTTTATACATTTCATCATTAATAAAATCATTCAAGGACCTGTTATATTCATCTTGCTCTTCAACAATTGCATGACCACTGTTTGGGTCATTCTCTAATTCTTCTAATTCCACATGTACAACAGTTTCTGGATCAGGTAGCTGCTCATGTTCTGGATTCACCTCCTCTTGAGGTGCTGGAGCACTGTCCATCATGGTGGTTTCTTCTCTCAGAGGCTCCCCCTCAATAGGATTCAAGGGTTCCTGAGCAACTATAGGAACTAGGGCAGGGGTTTGTGAACCTTGAGCACCTTGAATTGAAGATTCACCTGCTTCCTTCTTGGTGAACTTCTTCTCCCACCTACTCACAGTCTTTACATCTATCTTTTTGAGATATTGGAGAGGGGTCGATTATGAAACTTTGAGAAGACAAGGGATGCAATTCTTGAGAAATAAAGATAAGATTCTTCCAAAGTTTGGAGATCTTATGTGTTCAGTAATCTCTTCAAACACAAGCTTTCCCTAGTCAGTCCTTTTGTTTAAGATCACTCTGACCATTATTTCAAACATCAGTTTGGATACTCTATCATGTGAGCCTGCTTACATAACAGCAGTTTCCCAATGATATCTGTAAGTAATTTATCTTGCGTGTTCATATGCATTCTTTGTAAGCTGCCATAAGGTTTAGTTTCAAAACCACACCATCTCAGCCCCTCATAGATATCTGCCTCTGTGACTTCTTCATCTTTCTCATCCTTTTCAAAGTCAGTTAGTTGTAGGACTTTGGATAAATTCACCGCAGTCATTTTAACTTGTTGGCCAACCACAACAGTACGAATTTCCCTTTCAGATTTATTGAAGTCGGCATTTTCATAAAATGCTGAGACGGCAGAGTTGTAAAGATGGGTTGGCTCAGTGAGGATGTACTCTAACTCATATGCATATAACAGGGTTATTACCATATCCAGATCCACTTCAGTCTTCTCAAAACCACCCTTCAGAAGTTCTCCACCAGAAGGAATTTTCTTGTCATTCTTTTTCGGCGCCATTGCTTTAGCAGAGAGTCGTCAGAAGGAAGAAGATGGAGGAAATCTAGGGTTTCGTGTGTGCGTGATTTCTATGCTTACACAATGTCTAATATATAGTAATGCATTGGGAAGATAAAGAGGTGCGTGATGTTTAGAATTCTCTTGTATCATTTTGAGAATCCCATAATTGCGGCGCAATAATGACGGTATCGTGTCCTATTATGTCAACTTGTCAGTCTGATAGAGTTTTATCGTAGAGAGTGTCATCGAGATTTCTTTATCCTTGTCGTCGAAATCACTTCAGCTTTGTCGTTGAGACGCTAGTAGTGTCGTCGAGATTTAGATTATGTCATTGAAACTTCATCAATGTCGTCATTACCAATCAAGATGATATTCTTTGAGTAAGCTATTTTCCTCTAGATGACTTTAAGTTATGCCTTCGTTAAGCTTTCTGGTTTTCCTGTCTTCAAAAACTAAAGTTGTCAAATCACTTTAGGGTGGACCTTATGTGAGATCCAGCCCAATATCAAAGTATTTCACATACACTAACAGAAGATACAATGAATTTCAACATGCCCAACTTATGAAGTCAACATCTCCAATTCAATTTTGAATTGATTGAACTTTGATTCATCAAGGGGCTTAGTAAAAATGTCAGCTATCTGTCTTTCTATATTGACATACTCAAGGCAGATATCCTCTTTTTCTACATGCTCGCTTTTAAAATGATATCTAATTTCAATATATTTTGTTCTACTATGTGCCACTAGATTTTTAGTAATGGAGATGACACTTGAGGAATCACAAAAGAGAGGTGTTCTCTTAATGTGCATATTGTAATCCTCTAGTTGGTGTTGAATCCAAAGGAGTTGTGCACAACAACTAACTGCTGAAATGTATTCTGATTCAGGTGTGGAGATATCAATGCTGTTTTGCTTTTTACTACTCCAGGACATAAGCCTTCTCCCCAAAAACTAACAAGTTCCTGAGGTGTTTTTTCTGTCTTCTTTGCACTGAGCAAAGTCTACATCAGAATAGCCACACAACTCAAAATCATCTGATTTAGGATACTAGAGCCCCAGATTTGGAGTACCCTTTAGATATCTCAAAATTCTTTTCGCAACTGAGTAGTGAGATTCTTTGAGGTTTACATGATATCTTGCACATACACATGTTGCAAACATGATGTCTGGTCTAATAGCAGTGAGGTAGAGTAATGAGCCAATTATGCTTCTATACATGGACTCATTATAGGGTTTCCCCTTTTCATCCTTGTCTAGACACACATTTGAACCCATAGGAGTTCTCATAGGGGTAGAGTTCTCCTTACAAAATTTCTTTATGATATCCAAGATAAATTTGGTCTGAGAAATGAAAATTCCTTCCTCATATTGCTTTACTTAGAGACCTAAGAAATACTTAAGCTCTCCCATATTGCTCATTTCAAATTTACTCTGCATAAGTTTTGCAAACTTTTTGCAGAGACTCCCATCTGTTGATCCAAATATAATTCATCAACATATATTTGGACCAATAGGATATGGCCCTTCAACTCTCTCAAGAAGAGAGTATTATCTATTTTCCCTCTTGAGAACTTATTTTCAATGAGAAAGGTAGACAGTGTATCATACCAAGCCCTTGGTGCTTGCTACAGCACATACAAGGCTTTCTTGAGGAAATAAACATGATCAGAAAAGGTTGGAGAGATAAAACCTGGTGGTTGAGCTACATAGACTTCTTCTTTTAGATCTCCATTTAGGAATGCTGATTTTACATCCATTTGATAGACTTTGAATCTCTTGTATGTAGCATAGGCTAGGAAGAGTCTGATGGCCTCCAATCTAGCAACAGGTGCAAATGTCTGATCAAAGTCTATGCCTTCCTCCTGCATGTATCCTTGAGCTACCATCCTTGCCTTATTCTTTATAATCACTCCAACTTCATCCATCTTGTTTATGTAGACCCACTTTGTCCCAAATGATATTGTGCCCTTGTGGCCTTGGGACAAGCTTCCATACTTTGCATCTTTTGAATTGATTTAGCTCCTTTTGCATAACCATAATCCAGAATTGATCTTTGTTGGCCTCCTCAAATTTCTTGGGCTCAAGTTGTGATAGAAAGCTGAGGTGCAAGTTCTCATTTAGAGCATTTCTTCTAGTTCTAACTCCATGAGTGAGCTCACCAATTATCTGATTTGTTGGATGACTTCAAAGATGTCTCATAGATGCAGGCATCACTCTTGCTAGATCTCTTATTTCATTAACTTCTTCAACTCCTGCTTCATGATTCTCATTTTGGAGATTTGGTTCTTCAGTAGACTCTTCTACCGTTTCTGGAATAAATTCCAGTGTGGAAGGCTCATTCTTCTCAATTGTTTCTTATTCTCTGATTTTTAGGGTCTCTAATTTTTCTTCAATTCCAGCACTAGATGAACTAGAAGAAGGGTTATGCAGCATGCTGCTCTCATCAAAAATTATATGTACAGATTCCTCGATTGTAAGAGCATTCTTATTGAAGACTCTGTAGGCTTTGTTATGCTTGCTATATCCTACAAAGGCACCTTCATAGATATTTTCAGAGAATTTGGTAATGTAGTGCTTATTGTTTTTCAGCACATAACATTTACTTCCAATGATTTTGAAGTAAGCTAGTGTTGGCTTCTTACCCTTAATCAGCTCATAAGGAGTCTTATTATGGTTCTTATTGATGAGTGCTCTATTTTGCACTTGACATGCAGTGTTGATTGCCTCAGCCCAAAGGTATTCTGGGAGTGAGGAGTCACTTAGCATGGTCCTACCAGCTTCAATAAGTGTTCTATTTTTCCTCTCAACCACCTCATTCTGTTGGGGAGTTTTGAGAGAAGAAAACTCTTGTAAGATACCTTCTTCTTCACAAAATTTGGTCATATACCCAGACTGAAATTCAGTTCCATGATCACTTCAAATTTTGACCACAGAACTGTTTACTTCATTCTGAATTTGTTTGACAAAATTCTTGAATGTACTTAGGGTATCAGACACGTGTTTCAAAAAGAACACCCAGGCAAATCTAGAGTGATCATCAACAATAACTAATGTATACGCCATTCCTCCTAAGTTGTGCACTGCCATAGGACCAAATAAGTCCATGTGCAGTAGGTATAAGCATTTAGTTGATTCTTTGTCATGTATGCTTTTGAATGAAGTTCTTGTTTGCTTGCCCATTTGACATGCATGACAAGGACTCATCTCTAAGCAATCCAGCTTAGGAGCATCCCTTACCAAGTTCTTTGTCATTAATTTCTTGAGAGACTTATAGTTAATGTGGGCTACCCCTTATGCCACTTTACACAAGCAGACATTCCATCATTTTCTATAGGACTTACAGGCTCATTCTTTCTAATGCAAATATAATTTAGACAATAAATATTGCCACTCCTAGTTCCTGCTAGGATGGATTCATTCTCAGAATCCTTGATCAGGTACTTATCCTTATGGAAAGAAACAGAATATCCCAAGTCACATAGCCGACTTATGCTTATAAGGTTATGTTGTAACCCTTCAACAAAAGCTACTCTTGTGATAGTGATACTACCATTTGTGAACTTACCATAGCCCTTGACTACACCTCTGTCAGATCCTCCAAATTTAACTTTGGGTCCATCTTCTATAAGTGTAAATTTAATAGTCTTCTTGTTCCAGTCATATGCTTGGAACATCCACTATCCAAGTACCACACAGGAGTCTTGGTGGTTTTTGGACATACCTGCAAGATAACTAGACTTCTTTAGGAACCCAGTTTCTCTTGGGTCCTAGGTGCTTGTTAGAAAATGATTTAGCAGCCTGCTTTCTAGTTGTCATGTGGGAATGATTCTGGACAGTTGGGTTGAACAAATAATCTAAGGCAAAATGCCCTACTTTTCCATAACACCAACATTCAAATCTATTGTATCTAGATTTTCTTGTGGCGTGTGGACTGACTGGGTTAGGCTGTTGCTTGACAGCTAACCTTCCCATCTTGGAAGCTGAAGGGATTTCCCCAACATGCAAAATTTTGAAGGCCATCACTGGAGGATTCTTTTGGGGTGCAGATAGTGCACTCTTCCCAAGGAAAGTTTGTCTCTTGCTTAGGCAGGTAGAAGGAAGCTTAAGAACACTGTTTATCTTCTGGCTTTCTTTGCATCCATATATGCTACAGTGATCATATGAATTTATGGGTATGATCACTTTTCTAAAGATTGTCTTTCCTTGGGTAGATTTCCCATTGCTTTCACCTTAAGTGTAGCCCAAACATTGATTATTTCTTTGTGAAAAGCTATCAATCAAGGGAAGAACTATTTGTGGCTTAGCATAACTAACCACAATTTTCTTTTCCTTTAAGAACATATCCTCCAGCTCTTTGATTCAAAAATTCTTGTGCTTGATGACTTCAGTAAAAGTGCTAGTGCTCAGTGGAGAGATTGATAATTTGTTTTTCTCTTGAGCTAGCTCAGTTACTTTCTCAAGTAATTCATCTCTCTTGTCACTCAAGGAGATGATCTCTGCAGCTTGTGCCTTACAGAGAGCTTTTGCTTTCTTAAGGGAATCAAGCAAGGCACCAAAATTTTCAATATAATCACTGTCAACTTCTCTTACTGTTGAAGAGGGGCTGGCATCTGAATCTGTGTCAGAGATGGTAGGAGAGGCTTTAGGAATTACCTGTTTGTGATGAGTTTCATCACAACATTCTCCATCTGAGAGAGCCATGGCTGCAATGTGGCTATCTGATTCTGATGAAGAGCATTCAGTGTCACTGTCACTGAGTGTCTTCACTTTCTTTGCTACCAAGCTTTTCTCTGACTTCCTGTTCTTTGAGTGCTTTCTTTCTTCACTCTTCTCTTATCGTTTGAATGGACATTCATCAATGACATGTCCGGGCTTTTTGCAGCTGTAACGAACAATGTTAGAAGAAATGTGTTTGATAGATTTGGAGTCATACCTGTCTGATCTGTATCTCCTCCCAGACTTGTCTTCTCTCCTGGAGCTGGAGGGTGAAGCTTCATATCTTCTTCTCCCTCTTCTTCTATTTCTCAGCAGTTTCTTAAACTGCTCGGTGAATAGTGAGAGATCTTCATCAGAGAGTTCTGAGCTGGAGTTGGTTGGGGTCTCTTCCTCTGAGACATAGAAATGCTCCCCTGTCTTGTGCTTTCTGGAAACTTCAGCTTTAAAGGCCACTGCATTTTCTCTTTTGTGAGCCTTGGAGTTTTCCTCCTCAGCCTTTCTGGTATTCAGCTGCAACTAATATGATAGGAGCTTGCCATATAGCTGTCTAGGCTCCATTGCTCCCAGATTGCCAACTTCCCTTATTGCACATAGCGTCATGTCCCATTCTTTGTTCAAGGATCTCAGGAATTTGTCATTTAGCTCAAAGTTGGTGAACTCTCCTTCATAGGTTCTGAGCCCATTGACAATCCTGAAGAACTTCTTATAGCAGGTAGCTATGTCATCCTTCTTATCTTGCCTGAAGGATTCATACTTCTAATTCAGGAGGGATTTTCTGTCATCCCTGACTTCTTCAGTTCCATCCATGTAAATAAGCAATGAATCCCACATTTCCTTAGATATTTTGCAATGAATTAGATTCTGAAATGTTGAATCATCAATTGCATTTACAATGATGTTCTTAGCCCTTTTGTCCATAGTGACCAAGGCAACTTGAAAGTGCACAGTTAACCTCACTAGAATTCTCTAGAGGGGGGGGGGGGGGGTGAATAGAGATTTAAAAATACTTTGTGCAATTATATATATATATATATATATATATATATATATGTGTAATAATCACAGAATTAAGCTTCCCACACACCAACGAAAATTAAGCAAGTAAAGAAGGAAAATAGCAAGAAGAAAATCACAGCACAACACAAAGAAATATAGTGGTTCCTCAAACTTTGGGTAGTCCACTCTTCTACCCCCTTGGTAGGAATTCACTATCTTGCACTGAGTCTTTTGATAAGGAGACTCTTAGAACCAGTACAACTGAATTTTTTGAAGAGAGATTCTAAAAACTCTTTTACACAATTGAAGTTGAAATAAGAATGAGAAGAAGAATTAGAAGAAACAATTAAAACAAGAAAGAATCTTCTTCCTAGAAAGAAGATTAGAAGCACAAGAATAGTGAATGTAATCTCTCTTCTATAGTGAGAAGGAGATTGTAATTTTTCTCTCTTTTGTGAGAGCTTTCAAAATTTGCAGCAGAATGGCTTCAGAAGGAGGAGAAGATGAAGGCTTTTTCTTTGCTGCAGCACACTATCTCTTTTCTCAGCTTTCTCACTCTTCACTTGGGAGCTCTTCCTCTTTTTCAAATGTATATGGTGGATCACTAGTCTTTATTCTCTATCGACCTCCTCTTTATTTATAGATCTGTTTAAAAAGATATTGCTAAAGGAGAATAATCAATTAGCAGACAGAGAATTAGGAAGAGATAAAAGTTTCCATAATCAATATTTCTGTAGAAGGAAAGAGATCATTTTGATTTCA
This sequence comes from Dactylorhiza incarnata, assembly GCA_033032865.1. Lineage (NCBI taxonomy): Eukaryota > Viridiplantae > Streptophyta > Magnoliopsida > Asparagales > Orchidaceae > Dactylorhiza > Dactylorhiza incarnata. The sequence continues at coordinate 1,771,630 of JAWHQI010000086.1, forward strand.
AATAATATCCATAATAAACTTAATCAAATTAGCCAAGAATCAAATAGAAGGAAAGACTAATTCAGAACGGCTATAAAAGAATAATATCATTCCATAAAAATCAGATCTACAGAAAGAAGGAAAGAGATCTGGCGTGTTTTTGAATTTCTTATAGAAATTGACGTGCGTCGATTACTATTTGACGTGAACGTCGATTTCTTCCTGGCTGAACGTCGAGAGGAGAATAAGGAAGGTGCGTCGACTAAGGTACGTCGACTTTATTAAATGCGTCGACTAGAAGTCAGAGGTACGTTGACAAAGATTGCTTCGAATTCTTCTTAGAGTTACTTCGACTCATTCTGAGAGAAACGTCGACTACATCTCGACGTTGCGTCGAATACTATTCGACGCATATTTACTTATACTAACTTTTCATTCTTAGAAATTATATTCTTCTCAATTCTAGGGATTAAGATAAATCATTTCCCCAACAATCTCCCCCTATTTGTCTTAACCCTATTTAGAGAGAAATTGTATCAGCTTTTAATCAACACAGCAAAGCATTTATATAGAGAAGAAATATGCTAAGTAATCAGAAGATGGGAGAAATCATATAAACAAACTTCATAATAAGTATTTAAGCATAGAAAGAAAGAAAACAAATATAGATTGTATCAATATTGTTCAACACATCATTCAGGAGGGGTAGGAGGAGTTTTTCTTTTCCTAGTGAATACTACTATTTTTGGAGAGGTGGGTTGCTCCTTCCCAGTAGCAGGTAGTTCACTCAGCTCCCCCTGAATCATAGCAGGTTGCTCCCCCTAGGATGGAACTTCCTTTGAGCCTTTTACTTCTTCTTCAATTTCTTTTTCATCTCCAGTTTCAGTTATAACAACATCTGGCTCCCCCTGAGCTTCAGCTTCCTCTTCAGCTTCATTCTCTGCTCTACTTGCCTCCCCTTGTAATAGATCCATTTGTTGTGTAGTTTCTCTTGCTATAATCAGTACATCTGATATCTGCTCTTCAGTATGTAGCTCTGGTACTACTTCACTCCCAATGGTCTTGAGTAGAGTTAAACTGTCAGATTTTGAAGAATGAGGGGTTTTGTGAGAGGGAGTTTTGTGGCTGGAGAGCTGCTCTTCATCTAACTTCTCCCCCTTCTTGACCTTCTTAGCCAAGGAGGTTAAGAAAGACTTGGTGATCCTAGATGAAGAGATAGAGGATTTCAGGCTTTGCACAGAGGCATTGACCCCATCTATTTGGGTTTGCATGTGCATGATGGAGGAGTGAATTTAAGAGCAGTGTCCATCCAGCATGTCCTGAAATTTTTGGGCTGCTGACTGGATACATTGGGTGATGAGGTTGTCAGTGGATGGAGATGGTTCATGTTGTGTTGGAGGAGGAGTCAATGGAGGAGGAGGTGGAGGAATAGAGAAGGGTTGAGCAGGTGATTGAGTTGGTATTTGTGAAGGTGTGGATGATGGTGGTATAGAAGAGATGTCTGTATTAGGAGGAGGAGGAGGTGAAGATGGATGAGCAGGAGAGTTAGGAGGAGATGGAGTCCTTTCAGGAATGGCACCAGGCTTGGGGATTTGCCTGGTCCATTTTGAGAAGAGAGCAATGGACATCCTTTTTCCAGGAGGGATGGGAATTCCTTTTGACCTGCATAGGTCAGGGAAGGAGTGGAAGAGGACTTGACTCATAATCCTCATGTTGGCATTCTCTTTGTGAGAATATTTGTAGCATATCATTTTGAGTAAGCAGCTGCCCCGGTCTACTTTCTTCTTCAGCACAAGGGCCCCCATGATATTCAGTTGCTGCCTGGGCACTGCATCATGGGCAGAGATCTTACATAGTAGTACTTTTCCTACTATGTCTGCCAGTAGCCTATACTCATCAGAAAAATCTATTTTCTTCAGATGGATTGGTCTATCTTTTGAGAACTTCATTGTGATTAGTAAATTCTTGATTTCATCAGGGGTGAGTTCCACAGGTTCATCACCTGTTAAGGGAATGGTAAAGGAGATTTATTTAGTTACTCTTTTAGAAAATAACTTGCTTTGCTTATTTGATTTGAACAAGGATAATATTGGAATGTACCTGATGAAAGATCAAAGGGGTTCCTAATGTGTTCAGCAGAGATTGAGACAGGTGTCTCATATATTGTTCCGGTGATTTCTCCTTGTTCAGATATCTGAACATGAGCCATTAGCTCTGTGAGTTCTGTCTCTAGGAGCTTGCATCTTGTGGTGATGAGCTTATCTAGGCCAGCTTCAGTGAAGAGAGCTATGATGCTCTTATAATTTTCGGCGGCGGCCTGGAAGGATTCAAGGTCAATGTCGAAACCAGAGTTTATCTTGGGAGCCATTTAAGGTCAGTGAGAGAGAGGAAGAGATGGCTGGACTGAGAGGTAAGAAGGATAAAATATGCAGAGTGCGAGAGGATTTCTAACGGAAGAGTTTATTTAAGTCAGGTGAAACGTCGAAACGAGACACAATTCGAGGCTTATTCAGTACTTTAGTAGATGCGATCGAAAAAATTTTAGTGTTGCCGCTCTTTTTCGTGAAGTCGACGTTACGTCGAGTGGGATTCGACGTAAGCGTCGATATAGTTTGAGTTGAGAAGATAGGGTCTCCTATCGACGTATGCGTCGATTTAAGAAGTCGACGTGACTTTTACTTTGTCTGAAGATTCCAGGTTTTTCTTGAGGGATTCTTTCTTCCTAATCCTAAAGTTTTCTAAGTTACCCTAAGACTAATTTTATGAGCAGTTTGATTGATTATGCCAACACTATTTGGCAGTGTGGCCAATTTTATTGCAAATATAACACCTAATTTTCTTTTGACTAAGGAAATTTGAGTTTAGGGAGGAATTGGGATGTTGATTGGGATAGAAATTTTGATTAGGATATAAATTATGGTTAGGATAGAAGTTTTGATTAGGATAGAAATTATGATCAGGATGAATGGGCCCTGAATGGGGGTTAAGATGGAAAGTTTTTGGAGAATAGACATGTCCTGTCATTATGTTGCTCTGAGTTTTTATGCGTCGATATCTATTCGACGTATGTTGATAGTTGCGTCGATTTATATTCGGTGCTTTCTCAGTTACTCTAAAATCGCCGCATGTAAGAAGTTGCGTCGATTGGAAGTCGACGTACTTTTATTCAAGCGTCGAGTTGAGGTCGAAGCATCTGAGAGATTGCGTCGAGTAGAATTCGACGCACTATCATTCATGCGTCGATATGAAGTCGACGCAATTGTGTTTTCACAAATTTTATTTTTCCCTTTTTCTGATTTTATTTCTTTATGAGTTGCTTCTTTTGGCTTAGTTGCCTTCTTATAAGTAGTTTGAGAGTCTTCATTTGTATAGTATGATGTTTCATCAAAGTGGTTTATCTCATTGAGGGAGTCTTCTTCCTTATTTTGTGAGTCTTCTTCTTGGTTTATTGATTTAGTGGGTTTAGTGAATTTAACAGGGCTCATCCAAGCAGGTTTGTTGGATGGAATTAGACTAGATGAGGGATCAGCTCCTAGCCCAAGATTTTTATGTCTTCTTGTTTGTTTTTCTGTGATTTCGTTAAGTGTTTGGCTTCTCATTTTTATTGATTCTTCAAAAGCTTTTGCTTGGGATACCTTATTCTTAAGGAGCTGGTTTTCTATTTTAGCCATCTCTATTTCTTTTTCTCTGATGTTAGCCCTTAACTCATAATTTTTAGAACAAGTATCCTCTATATTTCTCTGGTTTTTAATGACATTAATTTGTTCTTTTAGATTCTTAATTTCTTGTTTAGCTTTTAGTTGATCTAAACATAATCCTTTAAAATCATTTTTGAACTCATCACACAGAAAATCTATGTCATCAAAAATGCTTACCTCATCCTTATCCTCAGATTCCTCTATGAGAATAAGGCTATTTTCTTTATCATCTTCAGAAGAGATGCTTCCTTCTGATTCTGTCTCACTCCATGATTTAGCACCATGTTCTTCCTTTGATCTTTCAAGAGCCATTAAGCATAGGACTTCTTGCTTAGACTCTTCATTGTCACTTTTGGATGAGGTGATGTCCTTAGAATCTGTTTCACTCCATGCTTCTGCAATGAAGCCTCTTTCTTTCTTCTTCCCCTTTTTCTTGAGATCTTTCTTTTTCAGATCTTTCTTTTTCTCAGTATTTTTTGGACATTCTAGAGCAATATGTCAAGTTTTCCTACAGGAATAACAAATGATTTCTTTAGTAGGAGTTTTATCATACCTTGGTTTTGATTCCCTCCTTCTAGACCCATCTGTCCTGACCCATTTCTTGAATCTTCTGGCCAGGAGGCTGAATAATTCTTCTTCAGTGACAGGGGTCTCTTCTTCTGTTGCTTTCAAAGCAATGTTTCTATCTTTTGAGGAGGTTGGAGTGCTTCCTCTTCTTTCGTTCTCTTCTCTGGTTTTCAGCAGTTGCTCATAGGATTTGAGTTTTCCTAAGAGGGCATCTGTTAACATTTCCTTTTGTCCTCTTGTATCTCTTATTGCCCATATTCTTGAGTCCCATGAACTTGGGAGACTCATTAACAGTTTGTCATTGATCTCTGTGAGAGAGATCTCTCTATCCAGGCTCCTTAATTGATTGATGATCAGACTGAATCTGTTATACATCTCAGATATGCTTTCTTCATGCTTCTTTTGAAAGTTCTCATATTGGGAGATCAATAGAGCCTTTCTATCATTCCTTTCATCAGCACTTCCTTCTACCATCTTGGTAAGAGCCTCCCAGATTTCTTTGGCTGATTCACAGTCAACAACCTTTTGAAAGATTTCATCTGAGAGGGTTGAGACAAGAATGTTCACAGCTTTTGCATCACATGTTCCTGCCTTCTTCTCTTCAACTGTCCACTCAGCCCTTGGGACAAGTGTTTGAGTCACTTCACCACTTGAGTCTCTTCTATAAGGCTTGGGAGGACCTGTCAAAATAACATTAAATAATTCTTCATTAATAGAATTCATATAGATCCTAATTCTTGTTTTCCAAATTGCAAACTTTTCAAGATTGCACATTGGTGGTCTGGTGGAAGCATAATCTTTGATTTGTGCCATGTGAAAAATAATTTTTAGAAATATATATATATAAAAGAGGTAGGATCTTTTTGATCAAGGAGTTAACCTTTTTAGATCAACCTAGCTCTGATACCAATTGAAAGTGCACAGTTAACCTCACTAGAATTCTCTAGAGGGGGGGGGGGGGGGAATAGAGATTTAAAAATACTTTGTGCAATTATATATATATATATATATATGTGTGTAATAATTACAGATTTAAGCTTCCCACACACCAACAAGAATTAAGCAAGTAAAGAAGGAAAATAGCAAGAAGAAAATCACAGCACAACACAAAGAAATATAGTGGTTCCCCAAACTTTGGGTAGTCCACTCTTCTACCCCCTTGGTAGGAATTCACTATCTTGCACTGAGTCTTTTGATAAGAAGACTCTTAGAACCAACCTGAGTCTTTTGATAAGGAGACTCTTAGAATCAGTACAACTGAATATTTTGAAGAGAGATTCTAAAAACTCTTTTACACAATTGAAGTTGAAATAAGAATGAGAAGAAGAATTAGAAGAAACAATTAAAACAAGAAATAATCTTCTTCCTAGCAAGAAGATTAGAAGCACAAGAATAGTGAATGTAATCTCTCTTCTATAGTGAGAAGGAGATTGTAAGCTTTTCTCTCTTTTGTGAGAGCTTTCAGAATTTGCAGCAGAATGGCTTCAGAAGGAGGAGAAGATGAAGGCTTTTTCTTTGCTGCAGTACACTATCTCTTATCTCAGCTCTCTCACTCTTCACTTGGGAGCTCTTCCTCTTTTTCAAATGTATATGGTGGATCACTAGTCTTTATTCTCTGTCGACCTCCTCTTTATTTATAGCTCTGTTTAAAAAGATATTGCTAAAGGAGAATAATCAATTAGCAGACAGAGGATTAGGAAGACATTAAAGTTTCCATAATCATTATTTCTGTAGAAGGAAAGAGATCATTTTGATTTCAAATAATATCCATAATAAACTTAATCAAATTAGCCAAGAATCAAATAGAAGGAAAGAATGATTCAGAACGGCTATAAAAGAATAATATCATTCCATAAAAATCAGATCTACAGAAAGAAGGAAAGAGATGTGGCGTGTTTTTTAATTTCTTATAGAAATCGACGTGCGTCGATTACTATTCGACGTGAACGTCGATTTCTTCCTGGCTGAACGTCGAGAGGAGAATAAGGAAGGTGCGTCGACTAAGGTACGTCGACTTTGTTAAATGCGTCGACTAGAAGTCAGTGGTACGTCGACAAAGATTGCTTCGAATTCTTCTTAAAGTTACTTCGACTCATTCTGAGAGGAATGTCGACTACATCTCAACGTTGCGTCGAATACTATTCGACGCATATTTACTTAGACTAACTTTTCATTCTTAGAAATTATATTCTTCTCAATTCTAGGGGTTAAAATAAATCATTTCCCCAACACAACTTCATCCTTGGTGAACTGAGATAAGATCTTAGGTATAGGAGTTGCTGTTGGATCCACACGAATGTTCATGGGAACATAGGGTCCCTCTTCCACTGCCAAATAGACTCTAGGGTCTGAGGCTTCCATATACAACTTGATTCTCTGTTTCCAGATATGGAAGTTCTCCTTGGTGCAGATGGGCAGTTTCATTGAGCTCATTCCTTATGATGCTTACCAGCCATTGACTTAGCACAACCCACTAAATTTGTAGATCTTGTTCTAAGATGTTAAGTCTTTGAACTCAACCTACCTTTGATACCAATTGAAAGATATGGGTTGTCTATAACTACACCTAGAGGGGGGGGGGTGATTAGGTGTTTTCAGTATTATTTGCTACTTTAAGGTTTGACTATCACAGCAGAAAAGCAGTCACAGAAAACACAAAAGATTTATAGGGTTCCCTATAAGACAATGTGTCTAGAGGTAGTCCACTATCCCTCCCACCTATCTAGCAATGAGCTAGACTATGCAACTTCTCCAACTAAGATCTTTTCTCAATAAACAGATCTTACAACTCAGGTTCACACAGAACCCTACCAAGCTCAGGCTCACAAAGAACCCTACCAATCTCAGTCTCACAAAGAACCTTATGAATCTTAGGCTCACAAAGAACCCTACCAATCTCAGGCTCACAAAGAACCCTACCAATTCTCAGATCTATTACAAGTTCTTACAAGCCCAGGTTCACAAAGAGCCCTGCAGAATAATACAGAAAGGTTGTTGTAGTAGAAAAGACTTTCGAATGAAAGCTTTGACCATCAGGTCTTCTTCTTCTTCTTGTAACAATAAACCCAGAGATCTTGTGGATCAATGAGCCTTTCTTTAGAATCTTCTTTAGACCTTCACAACACAGCAGCAATGAAGTCTTCTTCTTGATGATTATGTTCTTTCTCTTCTGGAAGTATGTATGAGAATAAATTTGAGAGAGAAATACTGAGCAAGCATATCCTGTAGATAAAAATGTCTCATTTTATATTGCTCTGCAATATTGCATTGAACCCCTTGTTGATTATTTCATAATCAATTTTCTCGTTTGAAATGTCTTGTAGAATTGGCAACATTTCATCATAATAACTGGGCATTCTTGGAACTTGCAGAATATAGAAATAATTAATTTCTTCATTAAATACTGTGCAACGACTATATTCTGCAGAGAATATATCATTTATTACTCCTTGATTTGTGAGCAAGATAGGCGGCGTGCACATTCCCTGAATATCAATTTCCAAGAATGTCTGCACATTAAATGCGGCTCTATAACTGTCAAGACGATAATATTCCTTCAAGCCGATATCGTCTTAATCGATGTAAACGACAGATATATTTCACGACGATATCGTCGACGTACTTCCTTCTTCAATACTTTACTTGACATCTCAATGAGATTGCTTTTTCTATACGATATCGTCGATATGTTTCCTTAGATACAATATATCTTCAATCTTCAAGGCAATATGTCTTCTTCAAGACGGTATCGTCGACATACATCCTTCTTAAAGACTTTACATGATTTCTCAACGACATTACTTCTTATCGACGATATCGTCGAGATATTCCATTTCATAAGATTTAGACTTTTCTTCAAGTTGATAGCCTTTCTTCAAGACGATATCGTCTTGATCTTCAAGACGATATAAGGTCTTTAAATCGATGTTTGTCTTCATGAATCTTTCTTCATGACTTAATCTGTCAAGTCATTTAATCTTCAAGGCTATACCTTTTCTTCAAGATCATATCGTCGAGACATCTGAACTTAGCTGTATCAATGATAAGCTTTCTTCAAGACAATATCGTTGGAACTGTCTCGACGATATGTTTCCTTTTTCAAATATTCTTCTGCTGAGTCTTGAGAAGATATTTTACTTAGTTAATTCTCATTACTATTATCGTCTAGATACTAGTAATGTAGCTTTGATGCATCTGCCACAACATGAACTTAAACATGACATCAAAAATAACTTAGTTTATCTATACTTGTGTTCTTTCTTCAAATCTTGAGACATTGAAGGCATAATACCCAACAGATTCAGCGCTCGTCCTTCTTCTTTGCCGGAGTGGCGTACCAACGAGGTGGCTCTCTGTTGCTCAAGGGTTGATGATATTCCTATCGATCTTTATGTGGAAGTTCTTGGATTTGTTGACCCCCAGGCTTTCGAAGGTGTTTTTGCTCCGCTGTCGGTTAAGGCGAGTCGGGTTTCTTCCTCTCTCGAGGTCATGAATACTGTGGTAAGGGTTGTGGCTTTGCTTTTGTCTGTTGGCCGTCTTGCAAAGAACCTAACTTTTTCCTCCTTTTTGCGTATTGGAGTCCAGACCAACATTGCTCTTACGTGGAACGACTACTACGTGGGCCTGATAGATAGTTATTTTGTGCTTCAGAAGGAGCTTCGTGGAGTAAGGAGATCCTTTTCAGACTTGAAGGGATGAGGAGATTGTGATGTATCTCATTTTTGGCAGATTGAGGCTGGGCTGCAGGCGGAGCTGGAACAGGCTCAAGTTGAGGTCCGGGCGGAGAAGGCTCTTATAGATAATAACTTCTGTTTGCTGGAAGATTCGCAAGCCATGATGTTTTGTCAAGATGTGGAGCTAGTGTCTCTACAAACCGAGGTGGAGTGTCTTTCTTTGCTGGAGCATACTACTGAGTTGAAGGCCGCTAGAGTTCCTGAGTATAAGGACTCCATTGATTATATGGGGGACTGTTCTTTGCTCTCGGAGGAGGTTCGTGAGGAGGTTTGGAGCAAGGAAGTAGAGCCTCAGCTTGAAGATAAGCGCGAGATGACTATTATGCGCGGGATGGAGAAGCCCCCCTCCCCCCCCCCCCCCCCCCCCCCCCCCCCCCCGCCTGGTCGTGCGGGCGTGGAGTTGCATTTGTGAAGATGAGCGCTCTGCTTCTGATGTTGAGGGCGAGGAGTAGTTTTACTTTGTATCTTGTATACTTTCCCCTTTGATAACGTTCTCGGATTTGAGTTGGTACCTTTGTATTTTGTATTTGTGGAATTTTAGAATGCTTTTGCTGATTGTATAGCTGCTTGAAGACTGCCCCACCTGGTGGCGTTACTTGTGTAATGATTTTATGTTAGTGGGCTGATTGCGCTGTCTTTTGGCTTTTTTGCTTTTTGTTAGAGTGTTGTGATATCGAGGTCTACGTGTTGTGGGTTGACTTTGACTAAGATGGTGAAGTGCAGATCTTTGATCCTGAGAGACCGCAAGGGAAGAGTCCCCGACGGGGCCGCAGTACACTGCAAGCGAGAAGGGTGGACCTTAAATTTATGGCAAAAGGAAGTCGCGGGGGCATGGCCCAGGAGAGATGGTGAAGGGCAGACAATTTGAACCGCTAGTGAGCACGAGGGGGGAAGGACCTGAAAACTCGTTGAACTACTGTGGGAGCGAAGGACAGAACTTTGCGATGCGAAAGTGAGGAGGTCACGGGGGCATGGACCCGGAGAGACGGTGAAGGGTAGATGATTTGAACTATTAGCGAGCGCGAGGGGGAAGGCCCTAACGATGTGGTGACCTACTGCGGGTGCGAAGGGCAGGCCTTCGAGCTGCGGCAGTGAGAAGGTCACGGGGGCGTGGCCCCAGAGAAACGATGAAGGGAATACGCTTCTAACCATTGGCGAGCGCTAGGTGGAAAGGACCATGCAATGCGATGACCTACTGCGGGAGCGAAGGGAAGAACTTCGAGCTGCGACAGTGAGGAGGTCACGGGGGCATGGACCCGCAGAGATGGTGAAGGGCAGAGGCTTTGAACTGCTAGCGAGCGCGAGGGGGAAGGCCCTGGCGGCGCTTTGACCTACTGAGGGAACAAATACCATACCTTAGAGATACGACAGTGAGGAGGTCTCTACGCTGTGGGCTGCTCAAAATGAGAGAGGATTGTCCCCCAAGGTGTTCCTGAGATAACAGAGTTAGGAGCAGATAAGACATATTTAATTGAAATAGTAAATAGTACGTGCGCAAGCGCGCTTCTTGAGTTTAGCAATCATTTTCAGCACAAAAGAAATAAGGTGGGGGCAGGTCCTATTAACGTCATAACTTGCTGCGGGTGCGTAGGGCAGACCTTCAAGGCGTGACAGTGAGGAGGTTAGAACGATATTAGCTGCTTACGACCGATGGGGACTGGCCCCTGAATGCTCCTATGATAGCAAAGCTTGAAGCGAATAAAGCATATTGAAATTAAACACACGGTATTTCGTGCGCAAGTACAGGCTTGCGACTTTTTAGAGTAGCAGTTACTTTAATACAAATAAATTAAAGTACTTAAGGAAATCAAATGAATTCAGAATATGGTGGGACACTTCTGCCCGATTCCTAGCTTTTCTTTGGTGGGCACTTCAGGTTCTGGATGTGCTTGTGCACAGGGCTGCTCCTCGTCCAGGTTTCATCTATTGCAGATAGCACGTGTGTGTGCTGCTTCCTGGTTCCAATGGACAACTTCGACCCCGCCCGGGGTGACAAAATTCATTGCGAGGTGCGGGATGGAAGGGATAGATCCAAATACTGTATAGAGTGGTCGACCAAAAATCATGTTGTAAGGCGATTCTGCCTCAACCGCTATGATATGTACGTTGTGAGTAGCCTGCTTTGGGAAATCTCCCAAGGTTATCGGGAGAGTAATGGTTCCATTGATCGGGACATGACTGTCGTTGAAGCCGTAGATTGGTCCGGAGGCTGGTTGGAGATCTTTCAGGATCTTCATGTTGAGAAGGGCGGGCATAAACATGACGTTTACCGAGCTACCATTGTCTACTAGTATCCGATTGACACAGAAATTGGGGTTGCCGATCTCTGCACTGATGACTAGTATATCTTAGTGCGGTACGAGTAGTCCCTTCAAATCTTCATCCCCGAAGCTGATTGTCTCCGCGGGTTGTGCGATAGAATTGACGGCTACGAATGGAAAACCAAAGATGGTCTCCACTACTCATACCACTTGTTTGCCCCTAGTGTATCATGATGAGTAGGTCGTTGCTCTCTTCTTCCATGTGCCGCCTGGTTTCGCGTCTGGTATTACAAGAACCTTCCAAGGATGCCTTGCCGGATGAGACAATCTATCTCATCCTTGAGTTTGATGCACTCCTCGGTGGTGTGCTCTGTACCTCGGTGAAACTCGCAATACTTCGATTGATCTCCTTTGCCTTGCGGGAGTTCTCTCGGCCTTCGCAGTGCTGGATTATCCACGGGAGGTGTTCGGTGGTGCATATTCTTGGTAGGGTCGGGGGGGGGGGGGGGGGGGCCTTCCCGTGGCGATCTTATTAATGTACGTTTCCATGGCGCTCCTCTCGTCTCCTCGAGGCTGGCTCTTCTGTCATTCTCTTTACTCCTCCCTCGAACTACCGGCGATGAGCCTCGATTGCTTTGTCGGCCGCGATTTGCTCTTCGACCCTGTGCACAAGATCGGGATAGCTAGGGATTGTTTCCATCATTAAGGCGGAGTAGAATCCGCTTGGTCAAAGTCCTCCCAGAAAAACTCCACGAAAGAGCTAGGGGTCTACCCCAGTGATCTGGCGGGCCTCGGTAGTGAACCGACGAAAGAAATCCTTAAGAGTTTCCCCTTTACTTTGTCTGATTCCTGAGAGATGGGAATGATCCTTTACTATTCGGCGATTTGCGATGAACTGGTCCAAGAACTGTTGCGTTAATTCAGTGAAGTTTCTGATAGTTCCAATTCGAATAGAGTGGAATCAAGTTCTTGCCTGGCCTTTCAAAGTGGCTGGAAACACTTGATAGAGTAGTTGATCTGGAGCGTTATAGATTCGATGGATGGTGGAGAAGTGATTTACGTGTTCCAGGGGATCTTCAGTCCCATCGTAGGACTCCATGATCGGAAGGTTGAATCCCCCTGGGATTAGATGCGCTTGGACCTCAGGTGCTAATGGGGAACCGTTGTGGATGGGGAGATATATGTATACCGCTTGGCAGCCTACCTGGCTGTATTATTCAACTATTAGCTCTCTTACTTCTTCTTGGGTCACTCTTCTAGGGAAGTTATCGGAGTCACCTGCCCTCTGGCGATTATGTTCCGGGCCGACATCGGCGGGCCTGCCCAGATGGGCGGAGTGCGCGGTGTTTGCTGCTGAGAACTCGGAGTCCTCTTCTTGGCCATTTCCTGGGGCTTGATGTGGAGGCGGAGGAGGCAGATCTACTGGTGCGGGGGTTACTACAGGAGCCTGAACTGTTCCCAAGTTTCTTAAGAGATTCAACATTTTAGCCTGATGCTCCTCCATTTGGATCTCGCACCCTGCTAGTGCATTCGCAGGCGCGCCCAGAGTCACCTCCAGCTGTGGTGTGCTGATGAGAGAGTGGAAAGTACTGGGATCGATACGTCCTTCGCGGATCGAACCTTGGGTTGTGCGAGTGCTTCTTCTTGCATGCCATGGTCTAGTCACAAGTATAACTAGGCAGAGGATACTGTCTTCCGGACCTTCAGAGCTTTGGGAACTTGTTCCCACAGACGTCACCAAACTGTTGCGGCCTACTCGAGGCTCCTAAAACCGGTCTAAAATGGACCGTCTTAACCCGAAATCGGTCGAGCGCGCAATCAGTCACAGATAATGGAGACGATTTGCAAGAGATCTTTTTTACCGTGGAAAACCCCGGAAAGAGGTAAAAACCCACGTGGTTGCTTCGGAGCCGACCTAACTTCACTATTAGTTGCTTCTTTACAGGGATTTGGAGAGAAATCGAGGGTGACATACCGCTGCTCATTTCAACTTTTGGGAGAGAGAGAGAGGGAGGCGTTTGAAGGGTGACATGCCACAGCTCTCGAAGCTAAGTCTTTTTTATAGTCGTGGTGGAGAGCACTGCGCTCTGGGGTCTAGACGACCTTCTGCTTGTGCTTGGGATATTGAGTAGTGCATTCTGAACGTCTGGATAACCTTGCATTTTATCTTGCAATTTATGGCGCTGTCTGGTGCGCAAAGCTTGCCATTAACATGGAGATAATGATCATTGAGCGTTCTGTGCTCGGAAGGATGCTTGGAAAAGGATGGAGATCTCTGAGCGGTCTTTGAAGTGCTTGAATAATCTTCAAGGGCCTCTTCGATGGCAATGAAGATCTCAAGGAACTCTATTGCACGTAGGAGGAAAGGAGGGAAGAGAGAAAGATGAGAATCCATGTGAGCCTTGGGGTCCTATTTATAGGCCCCATGGGTGGTTACGGTAGTTATGCATTTATCAGCAGGTCGTTACCACCACAATTGTTATTTGGAGGCCGATTCTATATACTTTGGGATGCGTATTATTTAAGTTTTTTTCTATACGCAAACCCATATATTTTTCGGATATTCGCACGCACCCATAATGGGTGGTTACACTGGTGGTTACACAGGTGGTTACCCGCTCACCGAAGGGTGGAGATTTCGCGGGGATGATCGGACGACGACGGTCGGGAGTACGACCGACGATGAGGGGACCGGCCGGTGGCGAGGAAGCCGAACGGCGGCAGAAACCGGCCGGCTGGGAGGGCGGCCAGCCACGAAGGCCTTGCAGCCACGCGTCGTGGGCTTGCAACCAAGGGCGGCCCGCCGCGGTGCCTTGCGGCCGCGCGCCTTGGGCGCGCGGCCGAGTGTGGTCGGCATGGTCGCCAGCCGCGCGACCGAGGGTGGTCGGCCTAATGGCCAGCCTCGCGGCCGCACTCCGCGGCCGCACGGCCAAGGGCAGTCGGCCGGGGGGGCTTGCGGTCATGCACCGTGGGCGCATGGCCAAGGGGGCCGGCCGGGTGGCCGACCGCGGGGTCTTTTGTGGCCGCGCGCCGCTGTCGCGCGACCAATGGAGGCCGGCCAGGTGGACGGCCGCAGTGCCTTGCACTCGCGCAGCGTCGGCGGGCAGCCACGACCGACCTGGTGGTCGACCGCGGGGCCTTGCGGCCGCGCTCCGTAGGCGCGCGGCCAAGAGTGACCGGCCGGGTTGCCGGCCATGGGGGCTTGCGGCCGCGCGGATGCGGCCGGTTTGCGGGTCTCAGGCGGTTAGAGCGGCCGTTGGAGTGCGGATCGCGTGCGATGATCACGCGCGTGGTCATTTTTCCCATAACCCTCACTAAGGTAGTGGGGGTAATGGAATTCTGGCTAATCGCAATCCGGAATTCCTATATAATGAGTGTGATCTCATGAACAATCAAAATGTCGGGCTGCCAAAACTCCACCAATATCACATAGACCTGCATATTTATGAAACTATTACATGGTAGTGACATAAAATATAAATCAAGATGAAAAATAAAATTGTATACCTTTGTTTTAAAATCATATATATTGATGAAGATCCAATGCATAGGAGACTTCAATACCTACATGAGACGTTATGTTGGGAAATTAAATTTTAATAAAAAGTATTTATTGACGATGAATAATAATAAAAAACATGCATACCTTAAGTATATGCCAAATTAACGATTTCATCATGTCTTTTATAATTCATGTCTCAATCGTCTGCAATTGTAATGTGATATCTCATCCACGTACTGATCACCGGTGGAAGTAGATAATAGTTGCACACTAACAATTGAATGTAATGGTTGTTGTTGACAAACCAATATAAAAAGTCTTCATAGCCGTTGGAGGGGCCGTATACAATGGTAGAAATGTAAATGACTGGAATTTTGAGAAATGTACAACTCCCACATTGTAACATGATGAAATGACTAATCCCATGTCTGACATCGTGGTCCATTTGTCGATTGGTGTCATAGAAGAAGTACAATCCAAAGATGCCAACTATTCCAATCTCACATTCTCATATATGTTGTTGTATAAGTAGTCGTCATTATTCTGTATTTCTTCTGATATATTTTGACGCACTTTTATCCAATTATCACTCATTTCCATTGCTTGACTCACTACTCGGTAACCACACTACTCATCTCTGAGTACATTTATGACATCAATTTAATGACTAGTAATATAAGATGACATTCCTCACCAATGCATTTAAGAAACCTTTTTTTGTTTGGATTTCTTCTTGGAATAAAATTCTTAGGCTTCTCTTTTAGTTTTTGTTTCGCTACCAAAATATGCACAAATTGTGAAAGGCCTCTTTTTGTTGACTTATAATCATCCTTGAATTTTATTTTGCTCACTTGTGGGCTCCCTTTAATTTTTCAATGGCAATAGTGGTTCTAAAGTTTGACTAGTTGCAAAATAAGCATTTGATGAAATATTTTCATATTGAAGACAAACAACAAATGGATACTTCTAAAAATCTTTTTAGCCGACTATGACCGCTCTCTACACGATTAGTAGTAGAGTTTACAAAATTCAATAACTTTTCTATCTATGCAGAACAACGTACTCCTTATAAGAATTAGCCCACGTAGTTATCACATTATTTTGAACATCATGATATTTTTCAGATAATTTTCTTAATATATTATTTAAATGCATATTGAAATCATGAACTGTTAGAGAGTAAATCAAATTTAAAATGGTTCACATTTTTTACCTTGCTTGAAATATCTCTTACAATGAGCTAGTATATTCCAATTTATGTGAACTTGACATAAAAATTCCTTATTGATTATGTATGCCATATTTAACATCAATTTTCCATTCTTTTGCACATACATTATTTTGACCAAGTAGGAAAAAATGACATCACATCTCTTTGAACTAGCTTTTCTAAGGTTTCTCTTAACATACCCCCTTTTTTGTTGATTATCCCGAGAGAACTCAGATCTATCACATCCAAAAAAAAAACTAGGCTTAGATCTTCCATCAATTATGTCTGCTCTTTGGATAGTAGCAATAAATCCCAACCCTTTGGCAACATTACGAACCCACTCGACTAGGCACTTTTTAGTAGGAAAAATCATATCTGTAACAAAGTGCATTCCTACACCTATTTCAATGATTATAGATGAATCTTCATTTAATTTTGAAATTATTTCCATCCTACAAACAAGACATTCCAAGGAAAAATAAATATTTGCTCTTTCAAAATTGTTCAAAAAACAATATCCATAAACTTTAATCCACTTTAAAATGATCTAAATTGAACATCCCCAAATGCATTTGCATTGAGTAATAATAATACAAATTTACACCTTGTAACGTGATGTAGAACAAAGAATCCAAAATGTACTGGAAAATCTTCACAATAGCACACTCAAACCAAGTTTCGGCCTACAGAGAAAGCTTCTTCCTCTGTTATTGTGGAGAAATAAGCTTGAAATTGGTTCAGGAAATTATGGTAAAAAATAGGGAAGGGGAGAAAGAAGAAGATGCCAAAACATACATGTAGGATGAAAGGGGGCGCTCTTTCGGCGAAACTCGCCGCCGTTCTCCTCCAAAGCCGGCGACCTGGTGCAAAGAAGGATCGCGGGCGTGCGGACGGGAATCGCGAAAGAGCGGAACCGAGCGTCGGATTTCAACAGGTGTGCGCTGAAAGCATGTGGGGTTAGGGTTTGTTAGTTTTTTGATAGATTCTTGATGTGCTACTAGCCTATTTTGATGAGCTTATAACATTGCTCTATATATATGGTGGTGTATCGAGGAAATTATTATGCACATGTAGGAATTTGGACATTTACTGACAATTAAAGCTAATTACTGGCAACATTGTAATGACTGTAATTAACAATAATGTATTGAATAGTAATAGCTAGTATGTGTCTTACTATCAATTACTGGCGAATATTGACAAATAGTGAAAATACTGATTATTACAAAATCCGACGTGGGGTGATTTCATTGGTGCATCACTAGATCCTCTACCTCCAATATCTGTTTAAATAGCCTAGCAAAGCTTTATTCCTCTAGCATGCAGGGCACTGTTGACATTCAATCCTACGGTTGTAGCCTTCTTGATCTTGTCTAACAGAATCCTACGGTTGTATAGCTTATTAAAACAAAGCAATAATATATTTTAATAGTCTATGAATAAAAACACTGATGGGTAGTCATTATTATTGGAAAATATGCGCATATGAACATCGCGTTCGGGGACAATGACATTCATAATACTAACAGAATCATCCCAATTATTTTATTATATTTGCCGATTTTTTTAATAGAATCTTTCATAGGTTTTATTTACCATTCGGCCTAAAAATTCATTAGTTTTTTTATGCTTCATAATATTTTAAACAGTTTCTTTACACAAACCATTTCAGTTAAACTTCAATTAAATTACTTATATATATATAAAGAAAAAAAAAATCAAATTATAGTCATTTAAGCGGATTTATGAAGGTCACAAATATGTTTAATTGACTTGGTGAGGAAGAAGACTAATTAAAAGAACCATACATTTTTTTTATTAGTTAGATTCTATTATACATTGCCATTATCCTCAAAGATGAGATTATGGATTTAATTAAACAAAAACTAAACTGTTTAATTAGTTTCAGTGACTTGGTGAAGATCGAGACTAATTTGTGTTTCAGGATCTTCATTATATTTTGAATATATATATTCAAAATATAATCAATATATAAACCCAGTAAATGATTTCTCATTAAGTGGGTTGATGACAATATAATAAACTAATCATATTTAAGACGTTTAGCTTTACGTTGCTGTCCGCCTGTCATTAGCCGATGCATAAGGAATCCTTCTGCAATTTATTTTATGGGAAATTATTATTCCAATTTTTAGTTCTTAACTATAGGCTTGCTATGTTTCATGGCCGTCATTCGTATTGTCATCAAAACAAAGCAAATTTGCATGCCAAGGAATTTCTTGCGCACCTATATTTTACACATATTTTGGTGTTTTAACAAGGAGATTTGATTAATATCTGCATCGGTTGATGGATGTACTAATTTTTCTTACTTTATTATGTTCTGATCAAGAAAAATGGTTGTGTTTAGGATGCATGAAGCGCAGCGTGTATTGCCATGTTTTCTTCTGTTTTTTTGAATTGGAGGAATTAGTAGTCTTACTTGGTGATCGGTTTCTTATGTTGGAACATCGTTTGACACTTGTTTGAATTGAGAATAACAAATACTGATGTTTGCTAATAGTACCTCTGATAGACGACTTCTTCGACCATTCGCAGGGAGCATCTCTTTCTCTAAGCTGGACATCCATTCGGACTATTATCAACTATGGATCAAGGATGTGGAAATACCATAAATAGCCTTCAATTTGAGATATGACTACTATGAGTTCACATGCATGCCCTTCAGGATGACAAATGGTCCATATTTGTTCATGGATTTGATGAACCAGGAGTTCGAGCCTTAGACTAATTCATGATCGTGCTTTTCGATCACTTTTTAGTGTATCCAGGTACAAAGCGGAGTGCATGACAAATTTGGAGATAGAAATGTAGACAGTAGTGAGAGTGCCCCAGATGAATGCAAAGTTTAGTGAGTGTGAGTTCTCGCTTTCTAAAGTCACCATTTGTGTTGTGTCATAAGTTGATGGAGAGTTGTAGTGGGTCCGACGAAGATTGTTGTAGTTAAAGATTGACCATGTGTGATCAGCTACTGATGTGCACATTTTTTGGATCTATCTGGCTACCACAGGAAGTTCATGAAGATGTAAAACTCTATTTTTTGACCTACGTATCGCTTCCTGAGTGGGCACCGTGCATGGGGAGTTCAACATTTAGATTTCAAGGAAAATCTATGAAATCCCCTTCAGGCACGACCGTAAGCATGGCCGGTCGTGCACTTTGGAGTGATGTTCCGGGCTATTTTTGAGAGTTCGGTCTTTTGCCCATGTGTCACTTCAACCACGATCTTGTGTATTTCTAGAGATTGTGTGCATTATGAGCGCAAATAACAAGCATGGGGCTAGCAGTTGCAGATCGCCGATGGCCGACATTGATCATCGACCAAGAATATGTTGAGTGGTTGTGTGCGGGAATCTGGAATTGGTGGTCATCAAAGTCCATCAGGAGTGGCCAATCGCTGATCGGGTATGATTGATCGCCCTACAGACCTAGCATTTACAAATCGTCGAGCAGAAGAAGGATTTGGCGGTGTTCGTAGAATGGGATAAAGCGGTATCTATAACGCCATTTTCCGACATGTTTTAAGTGGTGATTCTTGTTCATTTATAGCCCTTAGATTTTAGGGATTTAATCTGGGCGGTTTTAAGTCTAGAATAATGAGGATTTTATCACTCATTTCTCGACATTAACATACTCTTGAGTAAGAGAAAGAAACGCGGAGAAAGGTGGAGTTTCAAGAGAGGATCCACCACCATTTATGAGGATCTAAAGCTTAGATTGAAGACATGAGTTCGTAGAATCAAAGAGCTTACTTCTTCGGTCCTTCTCCACCAGTTCTTGCGAGTTTTTCAAGGCTCTGAAAAGAATGTTAAGGGTAAGGACTTTCTTCCCCAGTCTTAGGCCGCCATTGTGCCTTCATTTTCATGTATTATTGCAATGAGTGAGGTCCCCAATCACTAATTAGTGGGGAATATATCACCTTTAGTTTCTTGGAACGCCGAGGCATGAGATTACATTCCCGGTGTAATTTGCATTTGATATCTGATGATCAATTCCAGATTAGGCATGATGTTTGAAGCCTATTTACGGTCATGAATGAAAATTGGTGATGTTTGATAGTGCATTATTTATAGTTATTTTTATATAGTATTTTAGTAGTAATTAATTAGTTTTTATATAATTTTAATTTAATATATATCTAATTTGCTTTGTTTTATATTTTCAGGGACTTTGGGGCTGCTAATAGCAATTTCAAGCACATAGCCGTGTTCAGGGGAAATTCTGGAGCATTTCTGCAAAAACCCTCAATACACGGCCTAGGTCACGCCCGTGACCTAGGGGCGTGACCATGGCCACGACCGTGTATCGCTTTCAGCTCACAGAACTCTCTGCCACGTCGGATTAAAGTTACACGCCCCAGGTCACGGGCGTGACCGGGGGCGTGACCTTCAAGTCACGGGCGTGACTCGCCCAACAAGCATTCAATTCAAGCAGTTTCTGCCGCCGAGTCGTTCCAGCTTACACGCCCTTGGTCACGGGCGTGACCGAGGCCGTGCCCTCTCCCTCAACTGCCAAATTAACTCTAGATCGCGCCGTTTCCCGCCGTTTCCTGACTCGGTCAAGACACGCCCTAGGTCACGGGCGTGACCTAGGCCGTGACCCGTCGAGATGATCAATTTTGGCGGTTTTTCTTCCCCAACGTTCCCGGGCTTTCAAGACGCAATTACGCAGCTTACACGCCCTTGGTCACGGGCGTGACCAAGGGCGTGACTCACCAATTTTCTGCCTATAAAAGCCAGCTGCTGCCAAAGTGATGGGAATCCGATCCTAGCTTAGATTGGGTCATTTTTATATTAGTTTTTTCAGCATTTTCTTATTGTATTTTCTTTTTGCAGATTTACTTTATGTCTTGCAAATTTCAATTCATAGTTTAGATTTCCAATTCCTGCAATTGTAATTCTCTTTACTTAGTTATAAAAATGTTTCTCTTTTCAAATATGTTTAGCTGAATTTATAGCATTTGATCGGATGAATTCTTAAGCTTTTCTTATTTTGTAATCTCTCATTTTCGGAGCTTTAGTTTAAGAATTATTACGATCCACTTTTGATTTTTCTCGATTGATCTCATATTGCCGGTATATGAATATCAATTCTTGATCCATTTTCTAGTGATCGAGAGATCCATGAATTTGTGTAGATCATTCATCAGTGGAAAGAGTTGCATGCATTCCTCGAGAGAGGGTGACACAAATCTTCCGGATTGGAGTCAAATCCAATAGTGGGGCTCACCGCATAAAGCAAGCTTAGGTGTTTCGACTGGCCGAGGGGTCTTAATCGATCAACCTAAGGTTAGGTGGTAGTTCTCTCGAGAGAGGCTCTACCATAATTTGGGAACCTCCACGGTCGAATTATTCTATCGCTTTTGGTTATGAATTTAGATTTTACAATTTATTTAACTCAAGAAGGATTTCCGATCAAATGCTCTTTTCTTTCTTTTCTCTTTTATTATTCTAAAAATCTTCTTAAATCTAGATAAAATAATATTAATTTGTGTGAGTAGAAGTAATCAACAACCCCGTGGAATACGACACTTGATATTTATTTCTAAATATCCTATACTATGAATGATAGGTGCTCTTGCCTATAGTTCGTAGAATTTGGAGAAATTTTATATCCTAAGTTTTAGCTATCAAGTTTTTGGCGCCGTTGCCGGGGAGTATTTTTTTGTTGATATTTTGAAAGCGTGAATTTTATTAATTTTATCATTCTCTTTCTCCACCCCCATTTCTCTTTTTGCTTTTTCTTTTAAAATTCACTTCTATTAGGTAACGGTTGTTTAATTTTCTTTTTAAAAAAAAATGATGTTATCGCAGTTGGCCGCAAAAGTTGCCGAGCTTCAAAATAAAGTTGATCTTTTGGAAGCCGCGCGAATGCGCCAAATTATTTGTCATTTTTGTGGGCATCATCATTCTAGTGAGGAATGCTATTTTTCATTTCAAAAATTTTCTCATGAACATCAAATTAATTTTTCTACTGAAAATTATAATTTTTATAATGAAAATAATAATTTTTATGATGAAAATAATTTTTCTTTAAATAATGATTTGAATGAATTTCCTTCTTACTCTGATGTTGATTATTCATGGTGGCAAGGTCACCCGGATAGTTTTCAGTGCGAAAATGGAAATTCCTTCAATTATGATTTGCATTCCTCGCCTTTTCCACAAATTTGTTCTTCTTCTGATCTTGAAATTTTTCCGAATGTTATTTCTCCCACTTTAAATGTTTATTCTCAAGATCAAGAAGAACAATTGTACCAAGAATTTCGCAAAGTCATGGAGACACCGGACGAATTAGAAAATGAAAATTTTTCTTCTTCTCCTTCGCCCGCCCTTTCTTCTCATTCTCATGAAATTATAATTCATGAAGAAATTGTGTCTCATGAATTTTCTCCCCTTTGCATTGATTTTTCTGATAATTCTTTTATTTTTGAAAATAAACAACCGACGCTTAATCATGTATTTTCGCAAGAAACTCCTCCTTGTGAAAAATTTTCTGACTCGCTAAATCCTGATTCTTTTTATACTAACGATTTTCATGTAGAGGATGAGCCGTTGCAACCAAACGTCTTCACCGATTCATTTGCCGCTCATCTCCAACAATCCAAATTACCTAAGGTATGTATAGGTAATTTGGATTCGCAATTTCACGCTAACGGACAACGGAAGAGTCAAGAGTATAGCGGAGGAGTCGCCGGGCAACGGATTTCGGCATGCTCACCTGAGCGTGAATTAAGGGAGTTGCCTGTGCATTTTCAATTTTATTTTCCTTTTTCCTAATAATAACCGTCTAGCTTAAAGACGGGAAAAAGAAAGCGCTCTTGGGAGGCACCCCTTGCTTATCTTTATTTTTCTTGCCCTTTACTTTTTCCGCATTTTATTTTCTTTTCCCTCCTACTTGGCTTATAAACATTGGGGACAATGTTTATTTTTAAGTATGGGGGTGTATTCTCCTATATTCAGTTTTTATTAAAAATCCAAAAAAAAAATTAGAAAATCTTTTTCAAAACTCACAAAAAAAATTGATTTTTTTTATTCTTTATTTTCAATTTTGTTATAAAAATTTACAAAATTCAAAAAAATGTTTTCATTTAAAAAAACTATTTTAATTTCCAATAAAATAAATTTTGTAATATTAAATTTCTCCAAACTTCATTTATGCAAAATTGATTTTAATTATGAGTTTTCTTTATAGGCTTTTTAAAGAGTTTTCTTTTTATGTAGTTTTAATCTTATATTTCTCTTCAAAATATGTTAGATTTAATTTTTAGATGAATTTGATTTAATGAGTTTTTCATTATCTTGATTTGCTTAGAATATTTCTTAGTTTTACTTTCTCTCTTTAAAATATCATAATTCAATTTTGTAGTAATTGTGTTAAATATCTCTAGATTTTACTTATATTAACTTGAACTCATAGTTTCTTGTAGATTGCTCAAATTATTTTCTATGCTCTTAAAATGTTTCTTTGGAATTTGTTTAGCCTTTAAACCCTAGCCCTTCCCCTACCTTTTTGTTAAACCCATTGTTTGGCATAAAAAAATTTTGAAAAGATCATATGTCATGGGATGAGAGGATAAAATTCATCATTCCTAAACATATGCACCCAAATCAGTAAAAGATTATATGGCATGGAGTTGAGAGGATAAAATTCATCACTCCTAAACATATACATTTGGGATATAAAAAGAAGAAGAAATTAAAAAAAAAAGATGGAAATGAGAGGATAAAATTCATCATTTCCCATATACAAAGTAACTTCTTCAATGCCAATTTTACCCCATTTAGCCAAGTTCACTTTTTTATCCAAGATATTATTGAGAGAGCATAGTTAATATTTTGTAGTTTTCTAAAAGTTTCTCATGATTGTAAAGTTCTTATAATTTTAATCTTGGAATATTTTGCTTAATTCAATGCAATTTTGTTTATGAAGATTTAGTTAGAGAATTTCAAAACTAAAATTTATTCTACTCATTTCAATTTATGAATTATTAATTATTTCTTATAAATCTGAATTTTAATTTCTTAACTTATTTTGACATGAGTTTTATGAGATTTGAAGTGCATAATTTGAAGTAAATCTTTTTGGAAATGTCCTATAAATTCTTCTCATACTTATAAATTAGTTTTTGCTCTGGAATAGCAAAAGCTTAAGTATGGGGGTATTTGATAGTGCATTATTTATAGTTATTTTTATATAGTATTTTAGTAGTAATTAATTAGTTTACATGATGAATGCATTTAGAGCTTGACCTAGTTTGTGATACCATAGAACACTCAATGCATTCATCAATTTTTATGTGTGCCAGAGACGTTGGGTAGATTTTGATACCCCCGTGATTGAGGATATGAAGTGGCGTTCCTAGGTCGTAAGGATGTCAGTGTATCTACAACATAGACAATGTATCTCTTTTGAGATTACAAACCCTTAAATCAGGTTTGAGTGTTATTGATGATGAATAGTTCTAGACTAGATGAGAAGAGAACCCATCTAGGGTATATCTTGGATCCTCTAATCCTTATGGCAATGGGAAGAGAGCCCTCATGGGGCTAACATTGCATCTATGAAAGATGGGAAGAGAACTCTCTATGGGGTATGCCTTGCATCATTAGAGAAGAACAATATGGGAAGAGAACCCTCTGCATGGATATGTCTTACATATTAATGATGTGACACAGTGATAGAACATTGTGCATGAGAAGGCCTCACATGTGACTCAAGTACGCGATAACGAAAGAAAGATTGGAAGTGAACCCTTTATAGGTATGCCTTGCACCATTCAAGAGAATAACGATATAAGAAGAGAACCATGTGCATGGGTATGCCTTGCATATGACTATGATGGGGGGCAAATGCCATTAAGTTATGCAAAGAGATTATTAATGCAAACATAGATTTCCACGTGCTTTGTAATAGATGAATGTGCTGTTAATATCACCCTACTCTTTGATGATGTTTGATTCCATCTTATACTCACGCGATATTCTATTAGGGGTTGTGTTGAGTCTCCAGACAAACACAACTATCATTCATGATGCATTGTATGCCCCTTTTACTTATATGTTCAACATAATACTTGTATGATATCTGATACAATTCATGTATAGAGTAGTGTTATACTTTACTTCGCATTATGTTACATATTGTACGCTTGTTTCTCTTGCGTATTTGCATGGATTGAGTTAGCTTGCTTTGGAGTCCACTAGGACAGTCGAAGGAGGGACTTGTTAAATAATTGTTGATCAACTTTGCAGACCCTCATTTTTCATTCATGCCTTTTTGGTTGCAGAAAGCATAACGCTTTAGGGAGTATAGCGTCCAAGAGCACAAAACATAATAAAAATATCTGAAGCTTATTTAGTTGTTTTTTGCATTTTGTATTGAGGGCTTGTATGCTCAGCTTTATTTAAAGTTTTGTAAAAAATGGTGATAATATAAAGGCCATAAGGCAAAACATTGGATGTTGTATGGTTTTGGATGATATCCTCATTACAACATTAGTAGTGAATATCTCTTCTGTCATTTGTTTTAAAATTCTGCTCCATTTAAAAAGTTTATACTCTGATCAGATGTGTGGTTTTTCTTTTATCATCTTTTAACATTGTAAGCTTAGCGGTTGTCTAATCACACCTAGAGTGGGGTGAATAGGTAATGTGTTCTTTTTCTTTTAGCAGTGGATTTAAACAAAATAAAGAGATAAGAACAAGCACACACAAAAGCATACACAAATTTAAAGTGGTTCCCCAATATAGGTACTTCACTTTCCCACTTCGCCTATCTAGCAATGTGCTAGCCTCAGCAACTCCACCAATACCCAGATCTTACAACTCAGAGACAAAACTCCTACCTCAGGATCACAACCTGGTTCCCTACCTCAGATCCCCTAGCTCAGGATCCTACCTCAGATTCTATACAAGAATCCTACCTCAGATTTTAGACAAGAATCCTACCTCAGGCTCACAATGAACCATATAGCAGTAAATTTTACAAAGGTTATTTACAAGTATTTCTAGACTCAAAGAATAGATCTTCAAAGCAGTTGAGTCTTCTTGAAGCTTTAATAAGAGTAGCTTCCACTTGATCAGCAATCAGATCTGAAAATAGTCTTCTCTGAAATGATGTCTTCTTGAATCTGAGAGAAGAACTTTTGACCTTGGAGAATTAGATTTGATTTGCAGCTTCTAATTAGAGAACTTTCTTGCTCTCGAAGAGAATGAGAAGATTGAAAATCTTGAGCAAACTTGGAGCAGATGAATGAATCACTTGAAATAGAGCTCATTCTAAAATTGATTCTTTGGACTTAGAATAACTATCGGCCACACGAGAGAAGGTTTATGAATGAACAGCATGATTAGGGTTCTTTGTATGAGTCTCTTCAATATATATATGATTGAGAGTCATAACGGTCTGATTCAAAAACTTTAATGTCAAAAATTTGGTTCCATGAACATCTCTTCTGATTGGCGCAATCAGCGACAGCATCAATTTTAGTTTCTGAAGATTTAGATTGTCTCGTCGAAATGAGAGTCATCTCAATGACATTTGGACACTTTTAGATGATAAGAACTATTTCTAACCGATGATTGAATTTGTCAAGTCGATATTCACAAATCAAGTCGACATGACTTAAACTTTAAGATCTGAGCTTGGTCTAACTGATGGGGGTCATATATAGTCAATATAAAATTAGTAAGCTTCAAGTTGATAAGCTTCTTGAAATGTCAAAGGGTTATCTCAACGACATTTTACCTTTGTCTGTGAAATGTCTCAATGACATTTGACTTCACTAAATCACTTTATCCAATCTTCAATTTGGCTTCAGACTTCAAAACAATATGAGTAAATATAGATAAGATTCTACCAGATATTCTGAAATAACTGAACCTCTTCAAGTTGATAAACCTGTATCTGATCAACATCAAGTCGATATTTTGAGATTTGATCAGATCCTTATCAAAATCATAGAGAATTTAATTGCACATCTTCAAGTCGACATCCCTTAGTCTTTTAACCGATTCCTTTGAGACTTAAGGTGATCAAGCCGACATCCAGAGCATAGATAATCGACTAAGTATCATCTAGACAATATGTTCTTTATATCAGCTAGACTTCTAGCCGATATGAACTATATCGACAGGTATTCAAGTCTACATTTGAAGTTTGTCTGAACCTTGTCAAGCCGATATTTTACTTAGACTATTTTTGAGTTCTCTTCATTATAGCTCTATTACTTCTACCAAATCCAAGAGTTATTGTAGATGAAGTGTATACGTAAATTATAGTCCTACAAACCTGACAACACAGATAATCATCAAATACAAGGTGTGTTTATCTTTGACTTGAGACTTCTTCAAATCAGGAACATTGTGGGCAATCTTCTCAACAATATCCCCCTATTTGAAGAAGTCAAAACCTCAAGAAAAGATAAACTACACAGACAAAATCATAATTATACAATCATAGAATTGAGAAAGGACATCCAAAAGTTTTATATATAATAGAAGCCAAATGTTTATAAATAGATTTAAAGCAACATATAAGCTCATAACGACTACTTCCTATTCAAGTTTCTTTATTGCCTCAGCCATAGCATCATCTGATTCACTCATCATCTGATTTTTCCTCTCAAAGTACGTAGCTAAATGTCTTAGGGTAGTATTTGTTTGGTGTTGGTGGAGCATCCTATGGAATCTGTCTTGTAATGTCCTTGTGTTTTTTGAAATGAAGCCTTCTCTTGACTCCTTGGTCGTGATACTTTTTCCACTCAGCTGAGCTATAGTACTTATTTATATTCTTTCCATCTTTTCCAAAATTTCCCAATCCCATAGAATGATATTTCTAGACTGAGGGCTCCATCTTTCAAAATTTTGATTTTTTCTCTTGTTTCCCTGTATCTCTTCTAACTAGACTGGGCTTCATCAGTTGCTGGTCTCTTCCCCTTGCCATGAGTTGTCATAGAGTGGATCATTGTAGCAAAATCAACATCGTAGTTCTCTGGTGGCTGATAATTTTCTTCTGAATGTTGAAGAGGCTCTTCTTGAGGGAAAGGTTGTTCTTGATCATTATACTGAGTAGGAGGGATTCCAAGAGCAAATTGAATCTCATTTAAAATCCAAAGGGCTTGATCAGCACTTATCTTCTCCCCATTTTGGCTTCTTCAAATAAGCTTTTCTAAATATTCTCTTTGCATTCATCCAGCTTGTTAGAAATAGATTGATTTGTGAATTCCTGACCCTACACACATTAATTTATGATTTCAGTCTGATTGTCAGAGATTTTAATAGTTATCCATTTAACAACATTGTCAAGGTCTATCACAAATGTCTTATGTTGTGAGTGAGTAGTGTCCATCCTCTCACTAGAGACTGTAGAGCATTCATGGTTCCATCTACAACAGTGGATACCCTTATAAACCAATCTGTAATCTGGACATTCACATGATCCATGTCTTCTTTGATCTCCTTAATCTGAGCAGACAAATCTTCTTTCACAGCCTTGGTCACATATGATTCATAGTACCTTCTTTGCTCAGCCAACATCACCCTCATTTGATCAATTATAGAACTAGAAGGTTCTTCATGAAAACTAGGGCCTGAGGTGCTTGTCATATTTGTCTCTTGCACCCTTTCTTTATTCCTCAATACTTCATATCTTTCATTCATTTAAGTATCATCAAATAGATCTTCGAGAGTATCAGGTTCTCTAACTAGACCTACACTGATCTCCTCTAATTCAACTTCTTTCCCTTGGAAGAAAATTAATCTTGCGTAGGAACTTGCAGGTTCAGTAACAACAGGATCCACATGAGTTTGTCCTATTCTGTCTTCTACATCAACATGACTGAATTCAGAAATGATAGCGTCCTTATGGACAGACAACTCAATATGAGTTTCTTCCTCAACCTTATCATTCACATTTCCCTTTACACTTAGAGCAGAGATCTCAATAAGAGTCCCCCCTCAACAACAACACTTTTGATCACTTCATCAGTCTCTTAGTTAGAGAGCTCAACATGAGTCTCCCCCTCAACTGATTCACTCTCAGGAACATCTGTGATATGAACATTTTCAGTAGCAGTTCTTTCAACTACAACCATGGGTTCACCCACTGGTGTTTGGATTGAATCCCCAATAGGACTTCTTGCATGCTCCCCCTCAATGTTTGCAAGAGCTTGACTTGCAGCATGCTCAATAACTATATGTTCAATTGAAACTTCTTGTTCACTTTCTTCTAAATCTTCTTCAGAAGCCACATGAGCTTTTACCTTTCCTGAACTTCCACCTTTAGCTTTCTTGGAGGTCTTGGGAAACACTTTATCGCACCTCTCAAGTATTTCGATATCAATCTTCTTGTGGTAATGGATTGAGCTTCCCAGATTCTGATCTAACTGGTTCTTTAGACTGTTAAGCAAGTACAAAGAGATAATTCTTCCAAAGTTAGGAGCTGTCAGACTTTTGTTGATCTTGTCAAATAGAACTTGAGGCCAATTAGTCTTATTATTCAGAATTATTTTAGTTATGTGCTCAAACATTTCTCTAAAGATTCTGTCATGGGGTCAGGATTTCATATCAATGCCTTCCCAACTATATCTGCCAGCAATTTTCCCTTTTTATTCATCTTAGCTCTTTGCAATGATCCATATGGCTTTTCTGTGTAACCACACAATTCTAGCCCATGATTGAACTGACTTCATCTTCTTCATACCCTTCCTCAAGTCTTGGCAAATTTAGTGCCTTAGATAATCCTCTTGCAGTTACTCTTAAGAAGGTGTCAGCCACTCTAATATTGATAGCATTTCCAGAAGAATTGATCTTGGGCTTGGAGAAAAATTCCATAAGTTCTCTTAACATGATTACAGTAGATTCAGTGAGAACATATTCCAGACCTTCTTCAGATAGGAGATCGATTACTGACTTTATTTCTGCCTCAGCACTAGCAAAGCCGCCTAGAACTAGTTCTCCTCCTACATTGAACATTTTTGCTGACCTTTTAGGTTCCATTGCACTTTAACTGAATGCGAGTTTTGATGACTGGAGAATAGAGAACGATGAGTTCGCACCAACTGACTTGTCGATGAGAGGGCTTACGACAAATGTGTGTTTAATCTTGTTTATTGAATTTAGCCTATTTATATATAACATTTTAGAATGTCAAGAGGCGCATAACTATTTGTGGAAATTGAGTCATGCGATCTTAGATTCAATGGTCTAGATTATGACATTCAAGGTAAGTAATTAGTTATGTGTCGAAAGTCTGTCCAGGCGATAAAATCTCTATGTCGGCTAGATGTCTCGCTGATAAAAGCCTTGTTCAAATAGAGCTTCTAGTCGACACAGACAGATCCTTAGAAAAATTTCCTGTATTATACTTATGAAAGTTCTGCATGAACCTATTAGATGCTATGAATTTAACACTTGAAAAATATTAAAATTCACAGATAATAGATTTAAATTCTTAGAGTGTAATTTGTTAGACATTAGCATGATAATTTAATCTATGTTAAGCATTCCTAATTCAATTTTGAAATAGTTGCACTTAGTTTCATCAAGAGGCTTGGTGCAGCTATCTCGTACTTGTTCGTTAGTAGGCACATACTCTATGCAAATATCATCCTTCCCCATATGCTCTCTGATGAAGTGATATCTGATCTCTATGTGCTTTGTCCTGCTGTGTGAGATAGAATTCTTGGCAATGGAGATTGCACTTGAGGAGTCACAAAACATGGATATTTTGTTGATTCCCAAGTTATAATCCTTCAATTGATGTTGAATCCAGAGCAGTTGAGCACAAAAACTTCCATCTGATATGTATTTAGATTTTGCTATTGAAATTGCCTCACTGAGATCAATCTTTTGCCTAGGAATTAACAAGTACTAGAAGTACTTTTCTTATCTTCCTTACAATCTGCAAAATTTGCATCTGAATGGCCAGTCAGTTCAAAATCATTACTCCTAGGGTACCATAAGCCAAGATTAGGTGTACCATTAAGGTATCTTAGAATCCTCTTTGCAAAAGTGTAGTGAGATTCCTTAGTGTTCACCCGGTATCTGGCACATACACATGTGGAGAATATTATGTCTGGTCTACTAACAGTAATGTAGAGTAGAGATCCAATGATGCTTCTATATAAGGTTTCATCAAAAGTTTTCCTTTTTCATCCTTGTCCAGAGACACATTTGATCCCATTGGAGTCCTAATTGAGGTTGCATTCTCCATTCCAAATTTCTTCATCAACTCCTTAGTGAACTTACTCTGGGAGATGAAAATTCTATCCTTAGATTATTTCACTTGGAAGCCTAAGAAATATTTCATCTCTCTCATATTGCTCATTTCAAACTTTGCTTGCATCAAGTTGACAAACTTTTTATAAAAGTTGTCATCAGTAGATTCAAAGATAATGTCATGTACATAGATTTGGACCAGCAATATATTGCCTTTAACTTCCCTTAGGAATAATGTCTTATCTATATTTCCCATAGAAAATTTATTTTCAATGAGAAAGCTAGATATGGTTTCATACCATGCTCTAGGTGCTTATTTTAGCCCATACAATGCATTCTTAAGGAAATATACATAATCAGGGTATGTATGAATGACAAAACCTAGGGGTTGTTCTACATATACTTATTCTTTGAAATCTCCAATGAGGAATGCAGACTTCACATCCATCTGATATACCTTGAAGCCTTTGTGAGTTGCATATGCTAGAAATTGTTGGACATGTGGGTCACATCCCTTTGTTTGAGAATAATAAATCCCCAATTGTATTTGATCTTGCTTGTCGTGTGTTTATAGTGTGCAGGACCTATAGGTGCAATACTCCACAGGTAGAAAGCGGCTGAATTCAAACATCTGGAAGAATGCGCTACCGCCAGGCGCTAGCTCGTTCGACGAACTTGAAGCTCCGTTAGACGAAAATTCCGTTCGACGAAAATTTTCGTTCGACGAACTTGAAGCTTCGTTCGACGAAAATTTTCGTTCGACGAAAGTTTGTTTTGCCACGCCACCGACGATTTCGCAACCACTACCGCCGGCGCTAGCGCTACCGCCAGGCGCTATCCCAAGTTCGTGCACAGCGCCACGCCGCCGACAGTTTCGCAACTGCTCCACACGAACGCTACCGCAGGCGCTATCTTCAAGTTCTATAAAATGATGGGCTCTCTCTCGTTTCTGTTAGTGCTTCCAGAGAGATTACTTGTGCCATATTTCCAGAGCTGCTACTCTGACGAAAGTTCATCTCCCACTCAAATTCAAAGAGGATTTCTAGAGAAGGAAGCCACCACGCTGCATCCGAAGGATGATCACTTCGACCTCGCTTATACTACAGCGATCCTTCATCTCCGACTTCAGAGATCTCATATAGGGAGTTTCATTTTTGTTATATTTATTTTCATTCCATATATTTTTGTAACCATTTAGAGAATTCGCCTTGTGTTGGAGACTAGGTCTGGGTAGGACTTAGGGGGAAATTCGCCTTGTGTTGGCGACTAGTTCTAGGTGATTAGATCTAGGGGGGCTCGAGGACATATCCGGGGAAGGATTGGCTAGAGCGGCTTGAGGCCTTATCCGGGGAAGGATAGGCTAAAGCCAACCGGTTTGTGGGGATACAAGTCGGTATAGAAAAGGAAAAAATATTTACATTTGTACGCCTCCGATTTCTAGCGATATGGAAATCAAATTTATGTAAACACTTTTTTTTATAATATAATCATGTCTTATTTTGTGTTTACTTGATTTCTATCATTTGGCATAATTTATAGAATTGCAAATTATAATTGTTTCCTTCTTTAAGTTAAATTGTCTAAAATTATAAAGAAGAATTTTATTCCCTTATTCACCCCCCCTCTAAGGGCGCCGTAAGATCCAACAAGTGGTATCAGAGGATAGGTTATTCCAAACGGTTTAAAAACCAGGAATAATGGCGTCTTATGATCCCACTTTTTCCGAGGGTCAGGAAATTAGTAGACCTCCACTCTTTACCAGGTCAGATTATAATTACTGGAAAAATAGGATGAGATGTTTTCTTATGACCCTAGATATTAAGGTATAGAATATGGTAGAAGAGGAATACTCTCCTCCTACATTTGTAGTTGGAGAGGTAACTTTAGATAAACCAAAAGATAAATGGGATGATAGGGATAAGCTAAAATGCAAAAATAACGCCAAGGGTATGAATGCTTTATTTGTGCGTTAGATAGAAATGAATTTAATAGAATTTCTGCATGTACTACTGCATATGAAATTTGGAATCATTTGGAAGTTACTCATGAAGGTACATCGCAGGTTAAAGATTCAAAGCTTTTCCAACTTGAGTCAGAATATGAAAAATTCTGGATGGATGAAAGTGAAGATGTTAATGGCATGTACACACGCTTCACCAAGATCGTCAATGCCTCCAAAGCACTTGGAAAGACCTTCTCCAATGGCGACTTGGTCCGAAAGATCCTTCGTTCCATTCCACCAAAATTCAACCCGAAGGTGACGGCCATTTCAGAATCGCACAATCTAAGGACGCTCCAAGTTGAGAGCCACATTGGGAATCTCAAAACCCATGAGGTAGAACTCAAGATCCAACAAGTGGTATCAGAGGATAGGTTATTCCAAACGGTTTAAAAACCAGGAATAATGGCGTCTCATGATCTCGCTTATACTAGTGGGGGAAACTTTCTTATAAATGAAAGCAAAAATTATAATGGGTGGAAATTTCTTATGGAAAAATTTCTTAAATCTTTGGATATTAAAGTATGGAATATTATAATTAAAATGCCCCCAAGTATTTTAAATAAAAATGAAATGTTTTTAAATGCCAAATCTATGAATAGTCTATATTGTGCATTAGATCAAAATATTTTAAAACTTATTTGTACACTTCCTACTACTTATGAAGTTTGGAAATTTCTTGATAATACTTATAGTCTTCCTTCTACAGATGATGAACAAGAGGAATTCCTTATGGATCCAAGAGAAGAAATCGACAAGGACTCATTCTTGGAGGATGATAAATCTAAGAGAGAAATTGACGAGGAATTCCTTATGGATCCAAGAGAAGAAATCGATGAGGACTTATGCTTGGAGAAAGAAGAACACAACGTCACAATATTGGACTCATTTGTTGGCAACACATCAAGCAAAAGAAAAGACAGAAATTCAACTATGGAAGAGGAATGCAAAGAAGATGTCAAAGGAATCGTTGGTCCAAATCTTGCCTCATCCCATAGCAATGTAAGAAAATAAAAAACTCCTCTTTTTGTAACAAATTCCATTTCTACTTCTCGTATGCTTAAAATTGCTAAACGTAAAATTTTAAAGTTAAAAATTGCTAATTCCAAATTACATTTAGAAAATAAATCTTTAAAAGCAAACGATAACGTAGAATCAAATATTGAAGTGTTAAATTCTCTTTCATGCTCTTTAGTTAAAATTACTATTCCTTGTCTTAATTGCAATTTATTAAAAGAAAAATTCAAGGAAATTGAAAAAGGGCTCTTAATTTCTAAAAGGCATAATGAAAAATTGATAATTGAAAATGATGCTTTATCTTTTAAGTTAATTCAATTAAAATCTTTTGTTGAAAAATTTTAAATGTCATGTAATGAATTTCATCATAAGATTTTGAATAACAAGAATAAATTAACTTACAAAATCATTTCTAAAAAGGACCATTTTCACACATTAAATCAAAAGGAGTTTAGTTTCAAAAAGAATTATGATCCTCATAAAATTCTTAAGAGTCACTATTATAAGTCTCAATATATTTTCAATCATGACTCATATTTAAAAACTCTTTTTCATGAAAATCAAACTACAAAATTAATCCTTCATATTATAAGAGTATGTCTATAAGAAAGAGTGGAAATTAAAATCATCAAAATAAGAATCAATCTTTTAAAACATATTGTAACTCACTCTTTCAACAATCACTTCTAAAGAAAGATAATCACTCTTATAAACTTTCAAAGAATCCATGTAATAAAATTCATTATGATTATCAACATCAATCTATTTTGAAAAAAAATTTGGATAAACATAAATCACAAATGAATTATTTTTCAAACATATATAATCATATAAAGATGTCACATAATCATAATATGAATTTAAAAGATAAACAACCAGTGTATAAATGGAGACCCATAAAGAAAAATGAAATATCATCTTTAATTAAAAAACCCATTCATCATTATCTTCCCAAAAGCTACCACGATGTATTTGGGTACCCAAAGGAACCATCCCACTTGGTCCCCTTTGGATACCTAAATCTCTCATTCATTAGTATCCAATCTTTTGCATGAAGTAGAAACAATTAAAAATGAAATATCAATACTCTACTTCATGATATGCTTATTGTCTCTTTTCTTTTGTTTATTTTTTATTATTTTTTGAACAAACATGCTATGATCACTTTATATATCATGAAATATGACTTTCATACATTAAGCCTAATGTTTATCAAATCAAATTTGAATTAAAATTGAACATTAAGTCATATATTTTTCAAAGTGAAATCTCTCATCTTAAATTGTTTATATATATCCTTTTTAAATCCTTTACACATCAATGTCTTGAATTAACATTATCATTTGAATATTGAAATTATTTTCAAGACTAATGAAATTATTTTAATAAAATGGATTTAAATGGTTTATTAAAGGGCTTAAACTAAAAATTAAAATGCGTAACGTTTTGATTATTTTTTATTTTATTTGCTGCATTTGATAGCCCTTATAATTAAAATATTATGAAATAAAATCAAAAACAAACATTCAGAAAACACATGTTTAATCCTTCAAAAATGCGAGTTTTGATCAAAACTTCAAAGAGCCATATCTTTTGATCCGCTCGTCCATTTTTCGCGTTTAATATCTTTTTAGAAAGAGCACAGAAATCTCCATCCAACGGAGAACCAATCTTGCCCGTTAAAATTTTTTTGGTGCTGTAAAAATTTCCCAAATTCAACTTTGTTTAAAAGTTATACCAGTGTTCTTATTTCGGCAATTTCTGTGTCTTTGGATTTTTCATCACATGCTATCCTTAGTATAATTGTTTCATATATTAATTTAGATATTATGTGTGTGATGTGTGTCACCAATGTTTGCATGTAATTTAGACCTTAGAATCATCTTGTATCATTAAGATCAAATCAAAAGTTTAATCATTTTATTCTAGGTCTAAAGAAATTTAATTTGAAAACTTCTCATATTACATGCAACATAATCCCCATTAATCCTATGTAATAACATTGCATTTGAACTCATAATCCTAGCATTACTTCTTGGTCTATGCTTATATACTTATGCTAGGTATAACACTTACAATGTTATTCAAATTTCATGCAAAACCAAAGATCAATAAATTCAATTATTGAATGGCATTTTATTTCAAAACTATATATTTGTGATCTTTGTCTTTGATATGATAGCATGATCATCATTTTCTAGACTTTCAATTCAAACATGCTCATTCAAAAGAAAATCACCAAATCATATTGTCATAAGTCTAGAAGATTTAGAATTTACATACATCATGATGATCTAGCATATATTCTATGCAAAATTCTCTATAATCATAAATCATAATTCATGTTCTATCAAGAAATATCTCAAATCAATAATAAGAATTATGAATCTTATGAGAAAAATTTGAATAATGTTTTCTTTCCATTATTTGGTGTATTGATATGCTTTGTTATTAATTGCATGTATCTCTCATATTTGTAGACTCTAGAATCAACTTTGCAATAAAGATATAAATCAAACTTAATCATCACTCTATTCTAGATCTATAATTTGAAACTCTATTTTGGAATACATGCAAATTAATATTAATCTTATGACATGACATTAAAACCAAAACTCATTATACTAGCATTGTCACTTATTGAATATTAGTAATTGTGCTTGTTTTCTCATATCGGCATCTCATAAAAGAAGAAAAACTATGCGGCTTTATATAACTCATCACATTAAACTAAACTCATAGTTTATAAATCAACCCATAGTTTAAAAGCATAGGTTGTCCAAAAGATTATTTCATCTATGACTTCATATCTCACAATAGCGGGGGCGTAGGGTTGTATGCATTATAGACCTTACCTCTAAGTCATGTCTTGTCCTTAACCGGGGAGGGTTCCAGTGGGGCCTTGCGAGGTACTGGGGGGAAAGAGTGCTAGGTTGAGCGTTCTCTAGTGTGTGCATATGGGACTAACACCCCAACCTACGGCATGCGTGCAGCTCCTCATGCCCATCCGTCACTTAGTACGGGGCTAGGGTGTAGATATTTAGTCGGGGTAGTCTTTAATCTTAGGACATACTTATATTACTCTTTGCATGATCATTTTATTTACTTATCACTTAAATCATGCATATTTTGGGTTGTTCAATAAAAAATGTCCTCTTATGTTTGCATGATTTATCTTTTTGAGCTTAAATGTTTTTGTAAAACACATGTATTTGAAAAAGCTATAGTTTATGCAAATTTTAGCAATCAAGACATCTCTGAATATTACACAATTTCTGCATAAGACTACTCTTAAGACCCCTAATCAATATCAAAATTTAGATTTTTAAAATTCTTACAAAATCGTGTACTGTTTCCAGCGCTAGCGATAGCGCCGACGCTAGCGTGGGTGTTTGATTTTTCTGATTTTTAAAATTTCTAAAAATCTATAAAAATATGTTAGTTCATATGTACTACTTATTTGTTGTGTTTCTGACTTTTGTTATTTTTGTTTTATTCAAATTATGAAAAAAAACAACTATAAAAGTTCAAAATTCAAAAAAAAAATATGTTTTTGAGATTTTCTGTTTTTATTTATATTATGGAAAATCAATTATAAAATTTCAAAATACAAAAATATGTTCTTATGGTTTTCTGTTTTATTTATATTATGGAAAATCAACTATAAAAATTCAAAAATACAAAAATATGTTTGTGTGATTTTTCTATTTTTATTTCATTAAAAAAAATTCAAAACACCAAAAAAACTGTATGAACTTTATTGCTAATATCAAGCATGAATGATTTCTATTATTTAGAATTATTTACAATGTTAAAATTTATTCTTTGAAATTACTATGGACATTGTTTTGTTTATCATGCTTGGATATATCTATTTAAAGTGCATCAATTTTTTTAAAAAATATTTGTAGAACCAAGCTTAGCATGCCTCTAAGTATGAGTAAATGTATTATGATTGATAATGATACCTTCCACTCACTTAATTTGGTAATCAACATGTGTGTTTAAATCTAAAATTGCTTGCGTGTGTATTGTATTTGTACAATGAATTAAAACTTGCATAAGTTTATTGCCTACACTACATTTGAATTGCACTTATGAAATTTAGAAAAGTGGTTAAGTTAAAAATTTGGGTTTGCAAAACAAGTGTATTCGGAGAATGTTGTCTCACAAATGTGAACAAAGAATTATATATGTAGACAAATATAACTCCACCAAGCACTACTTGAACCTCCTTATAAGTCTTCATAAGCATTGTGAGGTTGAGCACCTTGGAAAGAATAGTAAAGTGTCTTGTGCAAACCTTAGTTATTACACCACTTTGTTAAAAATTATGTGCATTAAAAGTGTGTGAAAGTAATTTACTTGTGTTTTATTGTGCACTTTACTTTACATATGTCTTATATTTTGTTGATTTAAATCAATTGTTAACATTGCCCAAAATACACTTATGTGCACATCATTATCTTTCATAACACTTCTTCTCATGAGTATTGGATTCTAATGCTTTATCTATACTACTCTTTATATAAAAAATGCACTAGATAACCTAGCATGATCTCTACAATGTTTTGGTATCTCTTGAACTTAAAATTAAGTAACATTGTAGTATAATCTCTCTTTGATATGATCATTTCATGCTTGGTATCTTTATGAAAAACTTTGAGATTTCAAAGGTTAAAACATCTTTCAATTTCGAACTTAAACTCATATTTTTTCTTATGTTTTTCATGCTTAGGAAAAGATGTTTATTATAATCTTCCGCTTGCTTACAACTCTTATCTTTTTATTTGAAATCTCTTATATACTATGCTTAAAATCTTTATCATTATCTATATTACAAAAGCTCGATCATGCTTTATCATTTATAAGAAATGCCTCCTTACTACCCATACTCCACCTTCTTTTGATAATACCAAAAGGGGGAGATTAATTTGAAGAAATCTATATAGGAGAAATATACAATATTAAGGGGAGAATAATTCATGTAATCTATCATTTAGGGGGAGTAAAACATAAATTGCATTTATGTAGGGGGAGCATTAAGAGAGGGGGAGTATGCATATTATCATGCTTATCATATACTATAGTTGCACTATCATCTTGCTTATCCTATACTATAAACAATCAATATTGTTGATTTCTTGCTAAGTGGATTTGTTATTATCAAAAGGGGGAGATTGTTGGACATGTGTGTCACATCCCTTTGTTTGAAAATAACAAATCCCAAATTATATTTGATCTTGCTTGTCGTGTGTTTATAGTGTGTAGGAACTATAGGTGCAATACTCCACAGGTAGAATGCAGCTGAATTCAAACATCTGGAAGAATGTGCTACCGCCAGGCGCTAGCTCGTTCGAAGAACTTGAAGCTCCGTTCGACGAAAATTTCGTTCGACGAAAATTTCCGTTCGACGAACTTGAAGCTCCGTTCGACGAAAATTTTGTTCGACGAAAGTTTGTTCCGCCACGCCACTGACGGTTTCGCAACCACTACCGCCGGCGCTAGCTCTACCGCCATGCGCTATCTCAAGTTCATGCACATCGTCGTGCTGCCGACAGTTTTGCAACCGCTCCACACGAATGCTACCGCAGGCGCTAGGGGCTACCGCATGCGCTATCTTCAAGTTCTATAAAATGATGGGCTCTCTCTCGTTTCAGTTAGTGCTTCCAAAGAGATTACTTGTGCCATATTTCCAGAGCTGCTACTCTGCCGAAAGTTCATCTCCCACTCAAATTCAAAGAGGATTTCTGGAGAAGGAAGCCACCACGCTGCATCCGAAGGACGATCGCTTCGACCTCGCTTATACTACAGCGATCCTTCATCTCCGTCTTCAAAGATCTCATATAGGGAGTTTCATTATTGTTATATTTATTTTCATTCCATATATTTTTGTAACCGTTTAGAGAATTCGCCTTGTGTTGGCGACTAGGTCTGGGTAGGACTTAGGGGGAAATTCGCCTTGTGTTGGCGACTAGTTCTAGGTGATTAGATCTAGGGGGCTCGAGGCCATATCTGGGGAAGGATTAGCTAGAGCGGCTTGAGGCCTTATCCGGGGAAGGATAGGCTAAAGCCAACCATTTTGTGGGGATACAAGTCGGTATAGAAAAGGAAAAAATATTTACATTTGTACGCCTCCGATTTCTAGCGATATGGAAATCAAATTTATGTAAACACTTTTTTTTATAATATAATCATGTCTTATTTTGTGTTTACTTGATTTCTATCATTTGGCATAATTTATAGAATTGCAAATTACAATTATTTCCTTCTTTAAGTTAAATTGTCTAAAATTATAAAGAACAATTTTTTTCCCTTATTCACCCCCTCT
Source organism: Dactylorhiza incarnata (assembly GCA_033032865.1). Lineage (NCBI taxonomy): Eukaryota > Viridiplantae > Streptophyta > Magnoliopsida > Asparagales > Orchidaceae > Dactylorhiza > Dactylorhiza incarnata. Next base: position 1,812,169 of record JAWHQI010000086.1, read on the forward strand.
AAGGGCGCCGTAAGATCCAACAGAAATAACCTTATTGCTTCTAATCTGGCCACTAGTGCAAAGGTTGTCATCAGTAGATCCAAAGATAATGCCATCTACATAGATTTGGACAAGCAGTATCTTGCATTTAACTTCCCTTAGGAATAATGTCTTATCTATATTTTCCTTTGAAAATTTCTTTTCAATGAGAAAGCTAGGTTGGGTTTCATACCAAGCTCTAGGTGATTGTCTCAACCCATACAATGCATTCTTAAGGAAATATACAAAATTAGGGTGTGTAGGAATGACATAACCTAGGAGTTGTTCTACATATACTTATTCTTTGAGATCTCCATTAAGGAATGCAGACTTCACATCCATCTGATAGACCTTGAAGACTTTGTGAGCTGCATATGCTAGAAACAACCTTATTGCTTCTAATCTGGCCATTGGTGCAAAGGTTTGATCAAAGTCAATCCCTTCTTCTTATCTATAACCCTTTATAACCAGCCTTGCTTTATTCTTGATGATAACTTTATTCTCATCCATCTTGTTCCTATAGAACCATTTAGTTCCAATTACATTCTGATCTTGGGGTCTAGGAAGTAACTTCCACACTATGCATCTCTTGAACTGGTTGAGCTCCGCTTGCATAGCTATAATACGTGATGGATCAGTATTGGCTTCTTCAAACTTCTTTGGCTCAAACTGGGACAGGAAACTGAGATATAAAGCTTCATTGTGGGCATTACCCCTAGTCTTCACCCCTTGATTAATATATCTAATGATTTGAACTTGTAGATATTATCTCTAGTGTCTTAGAGTTGTCAGGAGTCTTCTTGAAGTTTTTGTTGCTTCACCTTTAGCAGATTGTTCAAATTCAATTTGATCTGGTACATCATCTTGAATTTTATTATATTCCTCAATGACCACATCTGGTGAGGTTGTTTCCTTAGCTTCTACATGCTCACCAATGGTCAATTCTTTGAACTTTGACTATGTACCTACAACAACAAAAGAACTAGATAAGACTTCATGTATCATACTCATTTCATCAAATACAATAGTAAATGACACTTCCACACTTTTAATTTTCCTATTATAAATCTTATATGCCCTATTATGGATATTACACCCTATAAATATGCCTTCGAAACACTTTTCAACAAGTTTGGTAAGGTATGACTTTCCATTATTCAATACATAACACTTGCTTCCAAAGATTCTGAAATAGGGCAATGTTGATTTTTTGCCCTTCATTAGTTCATAGGGAGTCTTATTGTGATCCTTGTTGATTAAGGCTCTGTTCTACACATGGCAAGATGTATTGACTACTTCAGCCCAAAAGTACTATAGTAGTGAAGAGTCACTCAGCATTGTTCTACTAGCCTCTATGAGTGTTTTAATCATTCTCTCAACCACTCCATTTTACTGTGGAGTTCTAGGAGAGAAAAACTCTTGAAAGATACCTTGGCCTTTACAAAATTCTTTCATCACCCCTGACTGAAATTCTATATCATGATCACTTCTAATTTTGACCACAGAATAATTCATTTCATTCTGGATTTGCCTTACAAAAGACATAAAAGTGTCAAATGTATCTGACTTTTGTTTTAGAAAGAAGACCCATGCAAATCTAGAGTAATCATCAACAATCATAAAGGTATATGACTTCCCTCCTAAGCTATTAATTGCCATAGGACCAAACAAGTCCATATGAAGCAGATATAAATATCTGGTAGAGTTTTTGGAACAAATTCTCTTAAAGGAAGCTCTGGCTTGCTTGCCCATTTGGCATGCATGACATGAGCCATCTTTAATGCATTTCAATTTTGGTCCATCTCTTACAAAACTCTCTGAAAGCAATTTATTAATATTTTTATAATTTATATGAGATAATCTTTTGTGTCATTGAACACAAAGAGAAGCTCAATCATTTGGAACTAAACACACTGATGAGGAAGAATCTAAACATAGAAAATTCAAACAACAAATATTTCCACTCCTAGTACATGTTAATATATATTTAGAATCATTACAAATCTTAATGACGCACTATCCTTGTGGAATTCAACAACATAGCCTAGATCATAAAGTTGGCTTATGCATATAAGGTTGTGTTGCAACCCTTCTACATAAGCTACTTTTGTTAAAGAGACTATGCCATCGGTAGTCATACCATAGCCTTTTGTTACTCCTCTGTTAGATCCACCAAAGATGACTTTGGGTCCATATTCAACACAGGTGAAGTTCTTTAGTAGGCTTCTTGTTCCAGTCATATGCCTGGAACATCCACTTTTCAAATACCAGATAGGATTTTTGGTGGCCTTTGGATATACCTGCAAAAACAAACTATTTCACCTTAGGAGCCCATATAGTATTGGGTCCTTGGTTCTTGTTAGTATTAACCAATGATTGTTTCTTAACAATGTTAACTGCATGATTTACATTGTTTGCCCTTGGCAATATTGGGTTGAACCAACAGTCCTTGACAAAGTGGCATATTTTGCCACAGCACCAACAGTCATATTTGTTGTATTTTCTCTTCTGGTTTTCCATATGAGTAGACTGTGGGTTTTGGTGAATAGATGAGTAGAATTCAGAAGTTATAGCGGATTTTCTATAGTACTTTTGGTTGTGTGCTTGACTGGATTGAGGCATCACAGTCATAGGCCTCTTCTTGGCTATAGACTTATGTGTTACAGCCTTAACTTTGGTGTTGGTGCAGTTGGACCAATGACAAATGGTCTATGACTTTTCATATGGATTTCTTCATATGGTGCTTTAAATGCACTTAATCCAATGTCTCCCCTATTTCTAGAATTGTGTGGTTGTTTATTTCCACTTATGGAGCATTCATTGAATAGATATCCATATGAATTGTCTTGGTCATAAGTATTAGTTGATAACAAGACCTTCTTAAATACGGTTTGATCTTGTGGGGATTTCTCATTGTAACCTTAGAGTATCTTTCACCTCCTCTATATGGTGCAGATAATCTGTTAATGATTGGGGGGACAATCTGTGGCTTAAAAAATGTTGCCACAAGTTTTCTTTCAATTAAGAGCTTGTCCTCCAAAACCATGATGATTCTCTTTCTGATTTAGTGTATTTGATTGAACTTCAGTCTTATTTTAAAACACCATGAGATCATAGTTCATCTGATTTATCTCTTTAATTTTCTCAGAGTGTTCTTATTCAAAGGGGTTAAGGATTTCAATTTCTAGAGTCTGCGCCTTAACCAATTTTTTGCTTCTTTTCAAAGCCTCTAGAAGAGCTACAAATTGATCCACAACATCAAATTCATCTTCACTTTCAGAGGATGAACTTGCTTCAGATTCAGAGCCTGAGATAGATAAAGGTGTTATAATGCATACCTGAGCAGGATATGCTTCATTCTGGCTTTCATATTCAAACATTGCCATCAGTGCAAAGTAGGCTTCTTCTTCTAACTCAGATGAGCTGGAGTCACTGTCACTAAGGGTCTTGGTCTTCTTAGCTAAGAAGCTCCTTTCTTTCTTTCTTCCTTCACTTGTGAGACTTTCTTTCTTCAGATTTTGCATTCTCCTTCCTCTTGGATGAACAATCAGCTATAACATGACCTGCCTTTTTACAACAATAACAAATGATGTCAATAGAAAAAGATTTGTTCTGTTTAGAAGCATACATGTCTTCTCTTGACTTGTGGCTTGACTTGCCATTGTTATAGCCATACTTTCTTGAACTGGAGGAGGAGGGTGTATTCTTCCATTGTCTCTTTTTGACAGCAACTGCTTTGAGTGCTTGGAGAATAGAGATAATTCTCCATCAGTCAGCTCAGAGCCTAAAATGTTGTCCTCAGACTCATCATGTTTAGCACACCTCACTTGAGGAATTAGAGATTCCTCCTTACTTCTTCTTGATCTTTCATCCTTGAAAGCTACAAATTTTTATTTAGTATTGAATCTGCTGGTTTCTTATTTTGCTTTCTTTGTGTTCAGCTGCAACTCATGGGATAGCAGCTTTCCGAATAGGTTTTGGGGTTCCATCCTAGTAAGGTTCCCCAATTCTCTTATAGCAAAAATTTTGATATCCCATTCTTTATTAAGGGATATCAGGAGTTTATCATTCAGATCATAATTAGTGAATTCTCTTCCATAGGTTATGAGACCATTCACTATCTTGAAAAACTTTTCATAGCATTCTGAAATTGAATCATTTTTGTCTTGTCTGAAGGCTTCATACTCCTGATTCAACAAAAATTTCCTATCATCTTTGTCTTCCTCAGTACTTTCCATGAAGACTATGAGAGAATCCCATATCTTCTTAGTTGTTTTGTAATGAATGGGTTTTGGAAGGTATAGTAATCAATAGCACTGACCAAGATATTTTTGGCTCTCTTATCCATGGTGACCAGGGTGATATCATCCTTGGTCATGTCAGCATACTTCTTGTGGACTGCCTTGGTAGGATCAATGGTGGAAGGAGTAGTAGGGATGAAGGGTTCTTCTTCAATGGTGATGATGATTCTTGAATCTGAAGCCTCCATGAATAACATAACCCTCGCCTTCCATTTAGCAAATTCTTCTTACTGCAGATGGATAGCTTCATGAAACTGAGTTCCTTATAATTCTCACCAACAGGCATGATTGATAGACTGATATTCCCTTGGGTAAATCTTGTTCAAGTTGTTAAACTCTTTACAGAACAACCTACCTCTTATACCTATTGTAATTTAGGGATGGTCTAATCACATCTAGAGGTGGAGAATAGGTGATGTGTTCTTTTTCTTTTAACGATGGATTTAAACAAAATAAAGAAACAAGGACAATCACACACAGATTTATAGTGGTTCCCCAATATGGGCACTCCACTTTCCATTTTTGCCTATCTAGCAGTGTGTTAGCCTCAGCAATTTCACCAATACTCAGATCTAACTCAGATCATATAACTCAGAGTCAAAGCTCCTACCTCAGGAACACAACTTGGTTTCCTACCTCAGATCCCCTAGCTCAAGATCCAACCTCAGATTATATACAAGAATCCTACCTCAGATTCTACATAAGAATCCTACCTCAAGCTCACCACAGAACACTACCTCAGGCTCACAAAGAACCCTACAATAGTAATTTTCACAAAGGGTGCTTACAAGTATTTCTAAACTCAAAGAATAGATCTTCAAAGAAGTTGAGTCTCCACTTGATTAGCAGCCAGATCCAAAAAATAGTCTTCTCTGGAATGATGTCTTCTTGAATCTGAGAAAAGAACTTTTGACCTTGGAGAATTAGATCTGATTTACAGCTTCTAATCAGAGAACTTTCTTGCTCATGGAGTGATTGAGAAGATTGAATATCTTGACAAAACTTAGAGCAGATGAATGAATCACTTGGAATAGAGCTCCTTCTAAAATTGATTCTCTAAACTTGGAATAACTATCAGCCGCACAAGATAAGTTTTCTGAATAAATAACATGATTAGGGTTCTCTGTATGAGTCTCTTCAATATATATATATGACTGAGAGTCATAACAGTGTGATTAGAAAACATTAATGTCTGAAATTTGGTTCCTTAAACGTCTCTAAACTATCTCGACGATATGAGACACGATATTTCTTCAAGATGATAAAGCTTTTATCTGATCAGTATCAAGTTGATATACTAAGATTTGATCTGAACCTTATCAAAATGATAGAGACTTTAACTACACATCTTCAAGTCAATATCCCTTAGTCTTCTAATTGATTCCTTTGAGGATTAAGGTGATCATGCCGACATCTAGAGCATCAATAATATACTAAGTATCATTTAGACGGCAGGTTTTGTATACAAGCTAGACTTCTAATTGATATGAACTATATCGACAGGTACTCAAGCCGACAATTGAAGTTTCTCTGAACCTTGTCAAGTCGATATTTTACTTAGACTATTTTTGAGTTTTCTTCATTATATCTCTATGACTTTTACCAAAGCCATGAGTTATTGTAGATGAATTGTATACTTAAATGACAGTCCTAAAAATATGGCAACAAAGATAATCATCAAATACAAGGTGTGTTTATCTTTAACATAAGGACTTCTTCAAATCAACAATATTGTTGGCAATGTTCCCAAAAAATACCTTATTTGTGTAATTTGTATGATGTGGGGCCCAGCTGGACCCATATTATACGACAAATACATTTGGGGTATTACAACTTGGTATCTAGCGAGGTTTTGATACTTGGTTCTATAGTTTATGGGCCCACACCCACACCCTCAAACATTAAAACTTGATGGTGGAAGACTTAAGAAGAAGCATTGTTCTTTTGCTCCTTCTACTTTGGGGGGCATGATTGCCAGAATCCTTGTGACATGCATCACCTATAGCAAGATAGAGAAATATGACATACATGTTAGAGTGTCCCTCCAAGGAATGACCCCTGAGCTACTGCCTCTTCTACTATGTTGAGAGCCAAACTGTAAGGAGTTTATTCACATGCTTCACGAGCGACAAATTAAGCCACATTGAGCGTACTTACTAGAGTGTTATACCATGAAATGATGCCCAATCAGTTGACGCCACTCAGACTGTTGGTTCTAGTTGTTCCCATAAAGTAGAAATGGTGGAACCTCCCGCCTCAAAGTATACTCTAACACCGCTTGGAGTCCTCACTCTTGGACATCATGAGGCCATCCATTAGAATGATGTGATGATAGGTATATTTAATGTTTGGATATATTATATTCATTATTTACACTTTATGTGTATTCTTTTGTATGTTTCATACGTAGGATTCATGCTAGTCTTTAATTATATCAAATATTTGTTTGATACTGGTGCTTAACATACATTTTTTGTTGAAAGAGTTTGCACTGTGTTTTGGAGTACATATGTATTGGCGGGTAGAAGATTGGGTGTGTTATTTCCTAATGGGTTTATGATGAGCAAGAATTGAAAAAGAATAGTGTTGTTGGTTGATGAATCATGCAGGAACCTTGCCCTAGTTACGCTATCAGATGATTATACGGTTTGATGATGAATGGTTTCACTTGTGGGAAAAACTGAATATGTATTTGTAACCATGAAAATCTACCATAAGATTTAGCAGGGAATGATAGTACATTGGTATGTGGATATAGTTTGTGATGATAAATGATATTTTCATTTTGTGATAGATTTCTCATAGTGGAATGTGAGGTCATGATGATTAGCAAATGTAGATTTGTAATCATGAGGAATAACACCAATGCGGGATCAGTTTGATGATTTATGGTGATGGAATGCAAGAACTATGATGTTGGTGGATATGAACTACAATGTTATCATAACTTAGGTTTGTGGTTGCCTTAGAAATTTTTAAATTTGCCAAACCTTTGGAGACATATTGGTTTGAATGGTCGGGTTAACCCTATGCTTTGTGGCTCTACCCTTGGTATATTGGGATGTGCATGACCGTTCATATTCATGATTGTAGGAGTGATGACATTTAGATCACACTTTGTTCTCTGGCGGTTGGTTATGGCGTTGGATATTCACCCATTTGGAAGGATGTCATTGTCAGTGGGGCAACTACCCTGTAATTGCCAATATATCACTTACAAAACATAGAAAAGACACATCATTGACTATGATAGTGTAGTGTGCTGGTTTGACTACAGGTTTGACATTGTTATCTATGAAGATGCACCTCTTCCTGTTGTTGTTGTCGAATCAATGGGTGGAGGAATAGTAGGTGGTATTGATGGGTTATTGAAGTATTTCTTGTGTTTTAACCTACCACTATTTCAAAGCATCTATTTACACCATTGTACTGGATTGGTTAGTGAAGATTAAGGATCTTCATCTCGTGGTAGAAATACCGTAGGAGAAGATGGTTAATATTGAAATCTTCATGCTAGTTGGAGATGCTATGTTTAGAAATAAGAGGTGACAATCGGATAGACCAAAATTTGATATGTTTTCGATTTACGAGGAATCATGACAACTAAAATGACCCACTTATTATCAATATGGCATGTCTGGGCATATATCGCGTACCTACCATGTTGGGCTTAGCATGAAGACTTAGATAAGGGAATGTATGTAGAGTCATTTACATCCCGCTTTGTTCTATCCAAGGTACAAGCTTTTGTTTATTGAGCTTTGATGGATCTAGAAGATATTTTGGTTGCTTTGAAAGGCACAATTTATGTCTTCACCATCATTCATGTTGGTTGAATTTTGTGAAAGTGCGAAATAAAATATTTGAATATTTCTCTAAAGGGGATGAATAGAGAAGATGACCACTTATGTGATATTTTGAAATTAACTTCTTTATTTCTCTTGTAGAATGTGATTATAACTATAGATGAATGAAATAGAAAATTAGATAATAAAGGTTAGAGCATATAAGAAATGAAAGCATAGCAAAATATCATCCAGATGATAAGAGATTTTTATAGTGGTTCCCTAATAAAGTAGGTACGCCCTCTCTTCCACAGTGAGTGTGCTTCCACAGAGACAGTGCGCCATTTCCTTCTATATACTCCAACCCAAGATAAACATTTTTCTTTATATTTCTACTAACCACAACAGATCTCTTGAAGGGAGAGTCTGATAACCCTTTACACAGAAGATTGTTGAAGCGTGATGCTTTAGCTCTAATAAAGAGTGTCTCTGGAGAAGAGACTGGTTGAATCTCAGAAGAAGGAGATGCAGTTTACTATATATATTGAGGTGGGAGGTAGGCTCTTAGAGCTTTTCTTTTTCTTGGCTTTGCAAGTTCTCAAGTAGCGGGAGAAGAGCTATGCTGGAAAATAAAGCTAAGGCATCCACTTAATGAAAAAAGATTTTATATTTTTATCACTTTCCTTTTCTGTAAGAGTTCCAATACACCATGAGCAATATGGTCAGTAAAAGGACTAGCGCCTTCCATTCTGGGAGAGTAACACCTCAATTTTGGACTTGACAAATTTCTTTAAGTTTGGTCAATGATCGCTGACCGGGACGATCAACGATCGCTGAGGGGAACTCTTCCCGGAAGAGGTAGGCGGTCAATAAACTATGACTGTCATTCAAGTTGATCTAAGGGTCACCAGTTAATGATTTTTTTATTAATGTTGGAGTTCATAGGTCAATGATCTCTAATTATTAAGCTCCCTTCTTCAAATCTTCAAGAGTTGAATGAGATGGTCACTGATCAACGGTCATCGGTCAATGATCATTGATCTATCCTTGAGAACAACGATTGTTGATCCATTCATTCACCAGTAAATGATTGACATTCGATGATTACATATGAGGAGCTTTCTTTGAGGGGTCTTATTTTTGCTTTGCCTCTCTTGATGGATTCCTTCAGCTAGTATTTACACAAGTCCTCATCTAACATTTTGAGGATCTCTAATACATTAACACCATGATTTCTAACATATGAATGTATATGTGACATTATATTTATTTAAGGATACTCTCAACAATCTCCACCTATTTAGTGATAAGTAAAGATTATATAGAGTAGGTTTACATAAGAAGAAAGTTACATTCATTCATTCAGATTGCATACATAGAAATATAGAGGAAGTAGTTAATACAGAAAAATGTCGCAGAGAGTGAACATATCAATTCATGCAAAAACTTAATTTTTATTAGATCATTCAAAATGGATACAAAATTTTGTTACAAATAACAACTTTCAATTCCTGCAAAAACTTAATGTTGAGGTAAGCAGACTTCTTTTTCTTTGATTCTACCTTGACCTTTTCATCTTGAACCAGTGCAACAACGTCCAAAGCAAGTCATTTGAATGGATTAGGCAGACTATGATCCTTATGCTCGACACTTTGGATTAACTCTTTTAGCTCATCCTCCCTTGAAAACTCTTCATCAGACTTAGAATACTGTGAATGTTTAAGGTCATTTTGAATTTGCTACAATTTCTCTTGGGGAAGGACAACAACCTTATGAGTCTCAAATAATGGGACTTGGTGAGATCCTAGGTATATTACTAGAACTTCGGAGTGTGGTCCTCTAATATGAAATTGAGGGAGTTGGGAGGTCTCATACTTCTTTAGTTAAGCTCCCATGTCAAAGCCATATGTGGTCATGGAGGAGAAGAGTACTCTAGAAGTGGGCACAACATGCACAAGAGGATCCTTGGCAGCAAGCAACAAAACTTATGTTTTCCTTTTCTCTTATTAAATTCTTTCATATTCTTACTCTATCTTTCTTAGACTCTAGATCCTCTTCAAATTCTTTCATTTACCTGGCATGTTGGATCGGTAGGTGCCCTTAGAGGGGGGTGAATAAGGGTTTTGAAAAACTTATATTATATTTTGAAAAGCTTTGAAATAATGCGAGATTAAGACAATGAGAAGTCAAGTAACACAATTGAAATAAAGTAGAGACATGTTTTATTAATATGAAATAAGGTTTTACAAAAGTTGATTTCTATAACGCTAGAAATCGGTGGCGAAGAATATTAGACTCTTTTTGTTTTCTATACCGACTCGTATCCCCACGAACCGGTTAGCTTTAGCCGTTCCTTCCCCGGATACGGCCTCAAGCCTCTCTAGCCAACCCTTCCGCAGATATGGCCTCGAGCACCCCCTAGACCTACACCCGAGACCTAGTCGCCAACACGAGGCGAATTTCAGCCCTAAGTCCTACCCAGACCTAGTCGCCAACACGAGGCAAATTTACTACACGATTTAAAAGAGATGGATAAATGAAATAACAACAATATAAAAACTCCCTATATGGATCTCTTGGAGAAGTGGACGAAGGCCCGCAGAGTATGATCGTAGTCGATGCGGTCATTCGTCACGATGATGACGTGTGTTGAAATCTTCTCCACGGATCTCCTTAAGCCTTTATGGATTTGTGGGAGTATATTTCTGAACCTTACTCTCTATGTTGTGGCACGAAGCTCTGGAATTTAGGATCTCAAGAGGATGAAGAAGATGGATCCAAGGGGTGCTTTTTATAGCCTTGGAGCTATCGCATGCGCTATCGCTACCGTCGGTGCTATCCCTATTTAGGAAATATTCTCCGCGTGAGAATACTTCATTTTAAGCAAGTCGGCCGCCTTCCTCTATTGCTTTGCGCTACTGTCGGCGCTATCAGCTACCGCCGGTGCTATCTGCTTTCTATATATGCATCCCGCCAGCTTGAATTTCACTTTTGCGCTTTCAAGCGCTAACGCCTGCGCTAGCAACTACCGCCTGCATTAGCAGCTACCGCCTGCTCTAACAGCTACCGCCGGAGCTACCGCTTGAGCTACCGCCGGCTCTAGCAGCCAGTTTTGAGTTTTGGCTCCAAACTTGGGCGCTACTTTCATATGTTATCCTTGAGTCATGTGGACTTGTTTTCCTGCACACTTAAACACACAAGATCAAATACACATAGGATTTGTTATTCTCAAACCTAGGAGATGCGGAAGACCATGTTCCAACAAACTCTCCCTTTTGATAATAACAAATCCATTAATGATAAATCAAAGCATTAATATATAAGCATGATGAAACTTACTTGTGTGTGTGTGAGAGTGATGATTTAGGATAATTATTGATTTTAGCATTTAGAAATGCTCCCCCTAAATACATGCTCCCCCTAAGTGAATGTTCCCCTAATATGTAAGTTATCATCTTAATTAAGCATGCTAGTTTTCTATTTTGAAAGCAAATTATATTTATCATGTTAGTTCTCCCCCTTTTGTTATTAGCAAAAGTGGGTAAGGAAGCAAAACACAGAAAAGTTTTGATCAGAAGATAAAGGCATGATCTAGCTTTTTAGAGAGAAGGAAATGATAAGGAGTTTTAGAATAATTTTTATAGAGATAGATCAGAGTTTTTAGCAATATAACATTTTCCAAGTATTATCATGTTGGTTCATGCCCTTTATATAAGAGTTTTAAGCATAAAAAGGTAATTATTTCCAAGTAACCAATCTACCAAGATAATATGTCTACACCCTAGCCCCGTACTAAGTGACGGTTGGTCATGAGGAGCTGCATACATGTTGTTGGTTGGGGTGTTAGTCCCATATGCAAACACTAGACAAAACTCACCCTAGCACTCTTTTCCCCTAGTGCCTCGCAAGGCCCCACTGGAACCCTCCCCGGATAAGGACAAGACATGACTAGAGATAAGGTTATCCAATGTCTATAACCCTACGCCCCCGCTATGGTGAGATATGTAATCATGGATAATAATTATTGGAACCATTAAGCATTTAAATTTAGTGATAAGTTCATAGTCTATGGGTTTATATTTTTATTTGAATTTATGAAAACACTCACATAGCTATTTTGAAATCCATTAATGAATCAGAGTTTTTAATATAATAATATTTTCTTAGAAATAAATCAGAGTTTTTAGCAAAAAAAATATTCATGTTTAGAGTAACCAATATAAAGTTTACCAAGCAAGCCTACCAGTTGTTGAAAGAAAGGAATTTTAAGATTCAAGTGATGATGCTCACAAAATAAAAGACTTTAAGTAATCATGAAAGCACAAGGTAAAACAATTATATGGTTATGATGCGGAAGACTTATAGAAATACAAGAAACATCTTATTGTAATCAATGATGATCCATAAAAAGATATATGAGTTAAATTTCAAAAAGAAGATGTTTTTGATTGTTCAAGTAAAATCTTTAAATTCAATAATAAAGTAACCAAGCATGAAATAATGTTACCAAAAAGAGAGTACTACAATGTTATGTTATTTCACAATTTCAAAACATACTAAACATTGTAGAAAGCATGCTAGGTTATCTATTGCATTTCATAAATAAAGAGTAGTATAGAATTTGCATTAGGCTCCAATACTCATGAGAAGACGTGTTATGGAAGATAATGATGTGCACATAAGTGTATTTTGAATAGAGTAAACAAATGTTTTAATCAAAAATACAAGAAATATGTCAAGTAAAGAGCACAATAAAACACAAATAATTTTACTTCCATACACTTCAATGCACAAACAAAATGTACAACTACCAAGATGCTTTGCACACACAATGCTCATCAAGACTTATCAGGGTGCAAAGTAGTGCTTGGGGATCACATCTTTTTATTTTAAAATTGAAACTAGTGATCCAGTGTACTTAAGAGTAAGTGGTTTTATTTTGAAAGAGAGATATGGTTTGCACAAGATACTTTACTATTCTTTCCAAGGTGCTCAACCTCACAACGCTTATTAAGAGTTATCAGGAGGTTCAAGTAGTGCTTGGTGGAGTTATCTGTCACTTTGTTTTATGATCTTTGTTTTGTACAAAGTTCTCCGAATACACTTGTTTTGCAAACCAATATAATTTATGAAAACATAACCACTTTTCTTAACTTTTAAAAGTGCAAATAAAGGTAGTGTAGGTAAGATACTTGTGCAATTTTAATTCATTGCACTATTACAAAAGATACACAAGCATTCTTAGATTAAACACATATGTAGACAATGCCAAAATAAGTGAGTGAATAAATATCATTATCAAACCTAAAACATTTACTCATACTTAGAGGCATGCTAAGCTTGGTTCTACACAACTGTTTCAATATAATTGATGCACATATTAATAGATATATCAAGGCATGATGAAAACAATGTTCAAAGTAGTTTTGAAAAGATAAATTGCAACATTATAGAATTTCTAAATAATAGATTAAATCATACTTGATTATCACAATAAATTCCATACAGTTTTTTTATTATTTTTGTATTTTATATTTTTGTATTTGATTTTTGCATTTAGAAATAGAATTTAAACAAATGACAAAAACAGAAAAGGAAAAACATAATTTTTTTTTTGTAATTTGGCTTTTGCATTTTTGTATTAAAAAATGTAATAAAATTAGAAGTGCAAAAATAAATAGTACATATAGATTAATATATTTTTAAGAATTTTTCAAAATTTTAAAATTACAGGAAAAGAAATAGGTGCGCTAGCGCCCGCGTTAGCGCTAGCGCGGGAAACAGTACACAATTTTTGATGATTTTGAAATTTTTAATTATTGATCTTGATTAAGTGTCCTAATAGTAATTTCATGCATAAATTTCAGAATTTTAGGAGATGTCTAGATAGTGCAAATTGCATGAAACATTAGTGATTTTGTATATGACTACCAAATAAACTTTGCATGAGATATATTTTATTATATATCCATTTTAATTTTTCTAAGGCTTATATTTATCAATATAATGTAGTTTGAAAATGATAGGAAATGTAAGCACGAGAAGACATGAATGAACAAATTAAATATGCATGATTTTAGTGATTAAAAATAATGTTCATGCATAAGAATATCATGGATAAGCCCTAGATGAGAATACCCAGCATGTATATCTTGGTAAACATATGAAGCCTAACATAGACACAAATATTCTTTAGGTGACAATGTTAGTATGATAAGTTTGAGATTAATGTTATATCAAGGTTTGATTGTGTTTCAACTTAGAGACCTAGAATGAAGTGATGATTTAATTTGATTTGATATCAAGATGATTCAAAGGTCTAAACTTGAAATAAAACACAATACACACATAATACACCAACCATGGTATGTAATTATAATATCAATTGTCATCAATTATTATATCAATTATAATTCACATAATAATGATAGAAATAATTATTTTTAGAAGACTCTTGATATGACTTATGATATATGATGTTAGAGAATTTTAGCAAAGGACATCAATAGATCATGGTGGTGCATGTGAATTTAATATTCATTATGAAGGTAAATTCTTTCAATACATTTTAGTGATTTTCATTTAATTAAGAATTTTGAATATATGTATGTGATTTTTGATAGGTGAACAATAGGGATGGTTTAGATCATGTTTGACATCAAGGAGTAAACACAATATAATTTTTGTTGTGAACAAAGACAACTATATTGAAAGTTGAGCTTTTATTTAGATCTTGAACTTTCTTGTAGATCATGTTATTTCTCTAAACCACTTATTGGTGAAGGCTAAAAAGCTTAATAGTCTAATAACTGGATTTAATTTGAAATATCTTATAGCAAATTTATAGTTCAATTTATATGAATACTATATGATATATATATATAGGTAATGAATATAAGAATAATAGATAGGTCATCAAAATAAAATATGATTTTGAATTTTGATTAATTTGATTTATAAACTCATTAAGTTTTAAGAGATAAGATCATATTTCATGTACTATATAAGATGACCATAACATGATAGCTTAAAAAGTAGGAAAACAAAAAGAAAAATAAAGAGACATTAAAGAATATCATGAAGTAGAATAATTGATATTTTATTTTTTGTTGATTTCTACTTCATGCGTTTGGTGATACCTAATGAATAAGAGATTTAGGTATCCAAAGGGGAAGTGTGGTGGTTCCTTTGGGTACCAAAATATAACGTGTAGGTTTGTGGGTAGATATTGATGAATGGGTCCTTTTATGTGAAGTTAATGTTTCAATTTTAATTTTGGGCCTCCATTCAAACTTTGGTTTAGTGTTATTCTTATATGTGAAATTTCCATTGTGATAATCATTATATCGATGATTAATGAAAATATTTTTCATAGGAAGGTTGTGAACATTTAATTTTATTATGTAAGTGATAATTATGATAGTATTTTGGAATTTCATTTTCAATCTTTTGAAGATTTTTATTTCCATTGTTTGGTTTATTCATATTTTGAGAAATCATATTCAACTTGCTTTTGGAGTTTGCTTGATATTGAGAATTTTTCTTTATGATTTCCTTAAGCAAGTTAATTTTAGTTTCTAATTCATTGTTCTTAAGTTTTAAATTATGTCTAGCTTTATTATACACAATTGTGCTATTTTTAAGAGTAGAAACAATTGAATCAATATGGTTTTGATATTCATTTCTATATTCCTCAAATGTTTCATCCATCTCTTCAATTTCAATTTTATAAATTTTGCATGTAGCACAATCACCTTTTAAAGATGAATTTTCAAAAGAAAATTTTTCATTATGTTCAAATACAAATAATTTCTTTTTCAAGTTCCTTAAATTTTTCTTTAATATTATTACAATCAAAATAAGGTTTTGTGTTTTCAATTGAAGGACAAGATGGAGAAACCACATCACAATTAGATTCTAAATTGACATTAGCTTTTAACCTCTTATTTTCTAAACGTAAATTTTTATTAGTAATTTTCAATTTCTTGATCTTACATTTAGCCATTTTTAGTATATTGAAACTAGAGATAGAAGTTATCACACAAGAAGAAGATTTAGACTTTCTTACAGCGCTATTGCTCTCTTTTTCTAAGTTAATTTCCATGATCTCCATGGCTTTGCTATGAGAGAGATCTTCTTGAATAATAGTGGATGCTTGTATGTCCTTCTCCTCCTGTGTTTGTTCCATACGTGCGAGAGGAAGATCATACATTTCTTCAAGAAATTCCATACTTTGTATGCACTAGAAAAACAATATATTAATTTGAAAACTTCATTTGATAGACCACAAAATAAATAGTGTTTGGCTTTTGCATTTAGATGACTTTCCTTTTTATTCGATTCATTCACTGGTCTTACTATTGCTAGATTCCATGCTTCGATATCTAAAGTTTTAATAAACCTATCCATTAAAATTTTCCACCCTTTATAATTTGTCCCTTTAAATAAAGGTGGTGCTAGTGATTTTTCTTCTTCATAAAAATTTGCCCCACTAATAGAAGCGAGATCATGAGACGCCATTATTTCCAGTTGTTAAGCCGTTTGGAATAACCTACCTCTGATACCACTTGTTGGATCGGTAGGTGCCCTTAGAGGGGGGTGAATAAGGGTTTTAAAAAACTTATATTTTATTTTGAAAAGCTTTGAAATAATGCGAGATTAAGACAATGAGAAGTCAAGTAACACAATTGAAATAAAGTAGAGACATGTTTTATTAATACGAAATAAGGTTTTACAAAAGTTGATTTCTATAACGCTAGAAATCGGTGGCGAAGAATAGTAGACTCTTTTTGTTTTCTATACCAACTCGTATCCCCACGAACCGGTTGGCAATAGCCGTTACTTCCCCGGATACGGCCTCAAGCCGCTCTAGCCAACCCTTCCCCAGACATGGCCTCGAGCACCCCCTAGACCTACACCTGAGACCTAGTCGCCAACACGAGGCAAATTTCTGCCCTACGTCCTACTCAGACCTAGTCGCCAACAGTAGGCAAATTTACTACACGATTTAAAAGAGATGGATAAATGAAATAACAACAATATAAAAACTCCCTATATGGATCTCTTGGAGAAGTGGACGAAGGCCCGCAGAGTATGATCGTAGTCGATGCGGTCTTTCCTCACGATGATGACGCGTGTTGAAATCTTCTCCACGGATCTCCTTAAGCCTTTATGGATTTATGGGAGTATCTTTCTGAACCTTCCTCTCTATGCTGTGGCACGAAGCTCTGGAATTTAGGATCTCAAGAGGATGAAGAAGACGGATCCAAGGGGTCCTTTTTATAGCCTTGGAGCTAGCGCCTGTGTTATCGCTACCGTCGGCGCTATCCCGGTTTAGGAAATATTCTCCGCGTGAGAATCCTTCATTTTAAGCAAGCCGTCCGCCATCCTCTATTGCTTTGCACTACCTCCGGGGCTATCAACTACCGTCAGCACTATCTGCTTTCTATATATGTATCCCGCCAGCTTGAATTTCACTTTTGCGCTTTCAAGCGCTAACGCCTGTGCTAGCACCTGCGCTAGTAGCTACCGCCTGCTTTAGCAGCTACCGCCTGCTCTAATAGCTACCGCCGGAGCTACCGCCTGAGCTACAGCCGGCTCTAGCAGCCAGTTTTGAGTTTTGGCTCCAAACTTGGGCGCTACTTTCATATGTTATCCTTGAGTCATGTGGACTTGTTTTCCTGCACACTTAAACACACAAGATCAAATACACATAGGATTTATTATTCTCAAACCTAGGAGATGCGGAAGACCATGTTCCAACATGGCATACCTCTCAGCTCTAGTCTCTAGCCCTCAGGAATTTAACCTTTCATCTTCATCTTTTAGTCTGGCATATGCCTATCATATTATCTGAATTTCTTTTGTTGCTTATAGGTTTTCTTTTGAGCTGACTATCAAACCTTTTGGGTCTCTAAGGAATAGGAGGGTTCCTAAATTTGGGAGGAGATATGGAAGTTATAGGATTTGATGTTAGGTCCATTTTGGAACCTAAAGCTGTAGATGGATCAACTAGAAGGAGAGGATCTTCCTTCCTATATAATATGGCCACTCTATCCTCAGAAGTATGAGTCATAGAGTAAGGTTATTGGGGATGTGACATAGCAGTAGATATGGGCCCAAGAATCCAGTAGGGGAATCAACATCCTTGGATGGTTTAGTCTCAGTAGTAGCAACAATAATGGAAGTTGGAAGGGATCCATCCTTCATTATCTCCTCAGCAGAAGGAGCTAATTTCTCATCATGAGTAGAAAATTCAAAAGGAGTTTCTTGGATGGTAGCATCCATAGAATCAGGCAAAGTTGGCTCTATGGAAGTGCATCTTCATATCTTGGCTCCTCGGGTATAATAGAATCAGCTGGAGCTGGGGGAGAACAAGACTCCCTCATGTCTTGACTATTTCCAATAAGTCCTTAAGGTAGATGGAGTAGGGGCAGTAGCCTTATATAGTGGAATATCCATAATATAAGAGGACTCGTCTCCTTAAATGATCTGGGAGAGCACTCTTTCTATTATAATATTGATAAGAGCTTCATGCTTAAGAGCATCATCTTGCTCAAGAGCAACACTAGGGGACTCTTTCTCAGGAGAGGTAGTAGTGATAGGAAAAGCGGGAGGTGTTGTAGATTTGGGAGAATGAGTTGGAGAAGGAACTTTCTCTAGGGCCTTCTGAGGAGATGGTGAAGGTGGAGGTTTTGAGGCTTCTATTTTTGGAGTGGGTGGGGCTCTTACATGAGAGGATGTGAAAGGTATAGGTTCAAGAGAGTAAGATGGACATGATGAGTTAGTGTGAATGGGATAGGTGAGAGATGTAAATGGATGCTCCATTGAGGTGAATGACTCCCCCTCAATTGTTGCATCTTCCACTTGATGAGCAGAAACCACCCCTAAGTTGAAGAGGTGGTATACCATCTATCTCTATGGGATCATGGTCATTGGGAAGAGGGGTAGTGTGTAGTGGATCGGAGTGAGGATGAAGGACATCAGAAAAACTCTCCCTCTTTTGAAGAAGATCAATGATCCTCTAAAAATAAACCCTAGTGGACTAGTTGGAGGAAAGTATAACAAATACCTGAGCCACAAGAGTATGGAACTTGGAGACAATATATTCCTTAAAGGCATCATCTGAGAGATAGGTGGATGATATATATGGGGTTGTCTGTGGTGGAGAGGTAGGTTCTCTGTGGATTTGGTAGATGTGAATGAAGAAGTGGTAGTGGTGGTGAAGAATGTGTGGGTGTGGCTATAAAAGATGGGGACTTAAGAGAAGTGCTTAGAATATCAAAATATGGTGGTATGATATCAGGAATTTTGACAGAGGGAGGTGAAGGAGTGGTAGGAATTGCAGAGGAAGAGGGTAGGGATGCCTTTCTTGTAGCAGAAGACTTAGGAATTGTCTTCTGACACAATTAGAGGGTTCTAATGGAAAGCGCCTTTCCACTATTTAGTGTGGTTCCATGGGATATAATGGCACATTAGTGTGTAGTGGAGAGGTAGAGAAATAATATCCTCCCAAAGCTCCTTTCTTTGTGCTTGTCATAAAGGAGTGTGAAGAGATACATGCCCAATTGATCCTCTCCAGCATCCAGACTCCTCTCATAAGTCTCATTAGCTCCTTTCTAATACTGTCATATGCATATTTTTTTACTAAGGAATCCTTTTCCTATGATATCATCTAGCAGTTTAACCTCCTGTTAAAAATGCAACGTCCTGATGTTTGAGGGTGAAAGTGTGGAATGATACTTGGGATGTAAAGGGCGGTGAATTGAGTTATAAATTTTTTAAACACAATCAATCACACTACATGCCACAAATTATAAACAATAATAAATATTATGCAAGAAAGTAAATCTAAACTATAGAGAAAGTATCTAGATGACACAAATGTTTTATAGAGGTACCCCAAATCTGGGTATGTCCTCTCTTCTAACCCTCGGTAGGAATTAACAAAATAGAGTCAAGTTTTCTGATAAGGGGACTCCTATAACCACTACAAAATTATTTTAAAGAGGGATTCATAATACTCTATCACTAAATCCTTTTAAAGAGGGATTCTTAAAACTCTATCACTAAATCCTCTAAGGAGGGATTCTTAAAACTCGGTCATTGGATCCTATAAAGAGGGATTCTTAAAACTCTGTCACTGAATCCTTTAAAGAGTGATTCTTAAAACTCTTTGAATTGGATTGATGTAGTAGATGAATTTTATTTGATCGGCTATTCTTGATGAGAGGAAGAATATAGGACGCTAATCATCAACTTATTTCTTTTCTTGGGGCTTACAGTAGAACAACCCTTTTCAGATAAATAGATAGAGAGATGAAGAACAAAAATGAGATTGGGAGAGAATATGAGTCTTTATTGAGATCGTGAGGCTCGATTGCATTTCTCAGTTTGAATCTTCTGTATATATAGGAGGACACCTGATTCAATCCTTTCCTTTGCATAATTAATTCTTTATATCTCTTTCTTTAACTCGAGCACTAATTACTAGATTGGAATTGCAATCAAGGTCGTAATCTTCTTACTTCATTAACTGATATTAAGAGAGAATTCAACGTAAGCTTATAAGAACATATATTACTTCTAGACGTTCGTAGATTTCTGAGTATACTATAAATTAACGTAAGTTAAATTCTCTTATACTTAACTTCTAATTCTTTTATTAAGCTTTCAGAGAACTCGACGTAAGCTATCTTAGCTCTTCGACGTTCATTGAATACTTCTCAAAGACGTTTTTCCCTTTGTCTTTCCACTCTTCAATTCTGACAGATTTTCCTGCTTACGCATTTACATTTATATCCTATCTATACATACATTAAGTTATTTTTAAATCTCTTATTTAATCTGATATACCAAATCAAGAAGTTCTTCCCAATATAGGTCTTGACCCTATGATAGCCCATAGATCTAAGTCTTGATGCTATTTCTTCATCACTCACCATATCAAAGGCAACATAATCTTCCCCAAGATCCAAGGTCCTTCGAAGGGATGATGGAGTGATGCTTATATCTAGGGATGTGATGCTTCATTGAATGGTTTCCTCCATTATTATAGAAAAAGAAAAGAATTTATTCAGCTCTTGGAGATACAACTTGACTTGTTTCTGGAGAAGGAATTCAAGACCTACATATTTCACTAAGTTTGTGACAACTACAAACTTGGGCTCAACAATGGAAAAAAGGAGATCAATTTTGAAGCTTAAATCGATCACTTCCATTGCTGGAGGAAGATAGAAAGTGAAAGAACTAGTAGAGGATTCGAATAAGAGTAAGGAGGAAAGAGGGAGAGTTCTGTGAGCAAGTTAGGTCAAAGGTCAATGATTCCTTTAAGTAGGAAATAAAATTTTGAGGTCATTTTGGTAATAAAATTAATGTATCATTGATCGACATCAACAAGATAGTTGTTCCACGGTCGGCGGTCAACCAAAAAGATAAGAAAATAAAGAGTTGAAACATTTGGAGAAGCCAGTTAGTGGTGGATGATAGTAGACCTTAAGTTGTCCAGTGATTGTTAAACATAGGGTTGACAATCAGCTATCAACAATTGTTGAATCAGAAAGGAGATAGAAGATGATAGAAGTGGGAAGTCGATCGACGGTCAATGATCAACGATCAGTTGAGATTGGTCAACAATCATCACTCAATTTTTGCTCTCAAGAATGAGAGTCACAATCGACAACTTATTCAGTGATCAATGCTCAACGATTATAGATCGGATGATCAATGATCATAAAATGATTTGAAAGAAAAAAGATAGAATTTTTTATATGGGTTGAGAAGAGTATTCCTAAGAAAGAGGGGATCATCCATGAATTCATTTTATGTTTCTCTTGTAGATGAGCTACCATTGTTTGGTTAGATTAATGCATTTTATCTATACCAAGTTATTAACCAAAAGGTAATAGATACAACAACAACAACACTCAAGCCTTCATCCTACCATAGTGGGTTCAGCTATATGGATCCTATGCCACCATTGCGCCCTATTTTTAAGCATGGTATAACTAATGCCATCATGTCTTTCCTTATAGTTTCATTCCAAGTCTTTTTTGGTCTACCCCTTGTTGGATCTGTAGGAGGGCGGGGGGGGGGGGGTGAATAAGGGTTTTAAAAACTTTAAACTTTAGCAGAAAAGCTTTTGATATTTTGGTCGCAGTTAAATCAAAAGTAAAGAGATAATGAAATTAGAAATGAAATCAATTTTATTAAACAGGAAAAGACATGATTATCATTTATAAAATTGATTACAAAATCTGATTTCAATGACGCTAGAAATCGAAACGAATAATATGAAAACCCTTTTTATTTTCTATACAGACTCGTATCCCCACGAACCGGTTGGCTTTAGCTGAACTCTCCCCAGATACGACCTCAAGCCGCTCTAGCCAATCTATCACCAGAAAGGCCTCGAGCACCCCTAGATCTACTCCCTAGACCCAGTCGCCAACATGAGGCAAATTACTCCCTAAGTCCTACCTAGACCTAGTCGTCGTGTGGCGAATTCCCCCTAGTCCCCGCAAGGCCCTAGTCACCGTGTGGCGAGTTCCTCTACCGAACACAAGATATAAAGGTTACAATTTGAAAGTAAAACAAACACAAACTAAAAACTCCCTCAAATGTAGAACTTGATGTCGATGTAGATGCGATCGGATTGGTCCTCAAGTTCTTTGCGTTCACGGACGTTGACGAAGTTCTTCGGGCTGCTTGGAGAAGGCTCTCACAAATGCTCTGAATATGTGGCTTCAATTCCTTCTCTATCAGGAAGCAACAACGGAGGAGGCGCGCATCTTTTTATAGATTTAGCAACTACCGCCTGAGGTAGTACTACCGCCCCGCGGTATCCACATAAGGCAATGAAGCACACAGATCGTGGTAGTTTAGGCAACATTCTGAGCGCCAAACACTAGCGTGCTCTGATACCGCTAACGCCCCGCGTTAGCGAGATTTCCTTCCTTTAGCCATAATCTTCTTCCAAATCTGCTCCTCAATCAACTGCAGACGGGATGTTTCCAAAAAGCTACAGCCGGGCGTTAGACCTAACGCGCCGCGATAGCACATGCCAAACATAGCGACCCGTCGACATTCCTTTTTATCCACTATTTCCTTTCTGTCAATAGTTTCCATATATGCTAACACAGTGGTAGTGCTAACACGCCGCGGTAGAGCACATTTCTTTTCGTCGGGCGCATCTTTGTCGAACCGGCCTTATATTTCATCGATCGAATTTTCGTTGAACGGGATTCGGCTTTCTTCGATCGCAATTTCGTCGAATGCAGTGATAAGCATTTCATCGAGCGCAGCTTTCCTTTAGTCGAACGAACACTAGCGACAGCGGTAATGCTAATGCGTCGCAGTAAGACATTCATTTCGTCGAGCGCCGCGGTAGAACATGCAGATCATCGAATGGAGCTCATAGTTTGTTGAACGAAGCTCACAGTTCATCGAACGGAGCTTTCAGTTCGTCGAATGGCTGTTTCCTTCTCAGCGGTTTGTTAGCGCCAGCGGTAGTCTTAATGCTGCGCGGTAGTAACAAAAACATATTTCCATGGAGATTTGAAAGCACTGAATCCTGCATACAATAAACACAAAACAAGTTTGATCAAATACAATAGGATTTGTTATTTTCAAACCAAGAGATGCGGAAAGCATGTTCCAACAAACTCCCCCTTTTGATAATAACAAATCCCCTTAGAAAGAAATAATTCAATTGATACGAATTTGTGTTTATAATAGAGATAAGCATGAAATTTAAGACATGTGCATATGCTCCCCCTAAATGAATGCTCCCCCTAAGTAATTGCTCATCCTAAATGAATTCTCCCCCTACACCAAGACTTCCTATGAACTTGACTCCCCAAACATGTTAATTTCTTTCAAATTTATTCTCCCCCTTTTGGTATTATCAAAAGAGGGTGGAGAGGAAGGCCAACAAAAAGTGTGCAATAACTGTGTAGAGAGGGAATGAGCATGATAAAGAGTTAAACGCTTAGGGAAAAATACAATATATAGGAGTGAAAAAGGGAATGTGAAGAATTTGTCATAAGGAAACCATGTGTTGGAAAAACGTATTCATGATCGAGCGTACAAGTTGTAAATATGAGGAAAGCATGAAGAATTATATTTTTGAAGTGAACATCTATATAAGAATGGTGAAGCATAGTAGATGATTAAGAGTTTTAAACAAAAATAGATGTTGTAGCACTTTAAGTTCACAAAAGATTTTGCTTTATAAAAGTTTTAAGCATAAAAAGGTAATGATTTCCAAGTAACCAATCTACCCAGACAATATATCTACACCCTAGCCCCGTACTAAGTGATGGATGGGCATGAGGAGCTGCATACATGTCGTAGGTTGGGGTGTTAGTCCCATATGCAAACACTAGACAAAAAACTCACCCTAGCACTCTTTCCCCCCAGTGCCTCGCAAGGCCCCACTGGAACCCTCTCCGGTTAAGGACAAGACATGACTTAGAGGTCAGGTAATCTAATGTCTACAACCCTACGCCCCCGCTATGGTGAGATATAAAGTCATGGATAATAATTATTAGAAACATTTAAGCGTTTTAAATCTAATGATAGTTACATAGCCTATGGATTTATATTTTTATTTGAATTTTTTTTAAAACAAACAATAATGTAGCATTGTAGAAGGTCTAAAAGATGGGTTAAATCATGCTTGATCTTGGACTTCCCGAGGTCTTCCCGTTGAGAGGTTCTCCCAGTACTAAGTGATGTGATGGGATGATAGCCCAAATCTCCCTTTCGCAAGATACATGTAAATAGAAAAGTTAAGTTCAAAATAATAATTTTTGATACTTATTTTTGTTTTATATTTTTGTATTTTATTTTTGCATATAGAAATAGAAATCAAACAAATAACCAAAGAATATAAGAAAATAAAATATTTTCTGTAATTTGGTTTTTGTAACTTTGTATTTTAATTTTTCAAAAATCAATTATAGGCAGAAATGCAAAAATGAGTAGTACATATAAAATAATACTTTTTTAGTGACTTTTCAGAATTTAAAAATTACAAAAAATCTGATACTTGAGCTAGCGCCGGCGTTAGGTCCTAGCGCCTGCGTTAGCTCACAGAGAGTGCTTATTTTAATCATATAGCTTAGATTTTCTTCGATTTTGCTTCCAATTTTGCTTAATTATGTTTGTGCAATGTAAGGCATGTCTAATGAAGTGAAGAGACGAGAAGAACTCGCAAAAAGTTGCGGAAGTTAAAATTTTAGTACATGGGTTTCATATTCATTAAAGCTCCATATTCATTTAACCTTAATTATTGAGTTTTGCACAACATATGCATGAGTAAAATGATCATAAATAAGTGAAATAATATTCATGTAATTTTTCAATTCTGGTTTGACATGATTATGATTGAACATACTATGAGTAATCAAAATGACGCAAATATATTAAATACCTAAGCAAAAACTTGCGCATTTTATAATTTCAGCCTAATACCCCTAAAATACCTTTTAAATCCATTTTGACACTTATTTTATTTAGTCTTAAAAATACATAACAAATTTAGGATTTAGTTTATAAGACTTTTAGGAAATGGATCTAGAAGGATAAACATAAAAAGGATAAGTAGATCACTTGAAAAATGATATGATTTTTTTATTGAACTTTATTCAATTTGATTTATTTATGAATTTTGGTTTAATATGTGAAAGTCATATCACAAGTTATATAAAGTGATCATATCATGATGGTTCAACAAAAAGGAAAAATAAACAAAAAAAGGTTAGGCCTATCATGAAGTAGAATAATGAAATTTCATTTTTAGTTGATTTCTACTTCATGCAAATGATTGGATACTAATGAATGAGAGATTTAGGTATCCAAAGAGGACCAGGTGTGACGGTTCCTTTGGGTACCCAAATACAACGTGTTTGCTTTTGGGGAGATATGATTGAATGGCCCCTTTTGATTTTAGTTTGTGTTTCATCTTTAACTTTGAGCCGCCATTCACACCTTGGTTTAATATTATTTCTATGCATCAAATTTCCATTATGATTTTCTTTATTTTGAAGATTATATTGGTAATGATGATTGAAAATATTTTTCATTGGAAATTTGTGCACTTCTCTTTTTAAGTTGGGAGAAGAATGATTTTGTAAATGATAATGATTTGGAATTTCATTTTCAAGCATTTGATATTTTTCATTTCTTTTGTTAGGCTTAGACATATTATAAAAATTCACATTTAACTTGCTTTTGGAATTTGTTTGAAATTGTTGATTTATGTGTTGAGAATTTTTCTTAATTATTTCTTTAAGCAAGTTGACTTTAGTTTCCAATTCATAATTCTTAATTTTAAGATTATGTCTAGCTTTATTATAGGCTATTGTGTTATTTTTAAGAGTGGATGCAATAGACTCAATATGATTTTGATAATTATTTCTATATTCATCAAATGTTTCATCCATCTCTTCAATTTCAATTTTAAGTCATTACACTTAGCACAATCATTCTTCAGAGAAGAGTTTTCTAAACATAATTTTTCATTTTGTTCTTTTACTAAAGTAAGCTCTTTTTCAAGTTCCTTGTGTTTTTCTTTAATATTATTACAATCGAAACAAGATATAGAGTTTTCAAATGAAGAGCATGATGGAGATACAAACATTTCATTTTTGGATTCTACATTCACATTTGCTTTCAAAGTTTTATTTTCTAAATGTAGTTTTGCATTAGCCATTTTTAGTTTCTTAATCTTACATTTAGTAATTTGTAGCAATTGTAATGTAGAAATAGAAGTACAAAAAATAGGAGATTTTGATTTCCTTACAACGCTTGTGGATGAGGCAATATTTGAACATATTGTTCCTTTGTCTTCTTCATCGTCCTCTTCCAAACAAGAGTTTCCATCAGCCTTTCCGCTTGATGAGCATTCTATGGATCCATCATTTGAGTAGCTTTCTTGAACATTTGTGCAGGCTTGCATATTCTCTGGTTCTTGTGAATGTTCCGTACCTGTAGAAGGAGAATCATAAGTACTTTCAAGAAAATCCCAAATTTCAAAGGCGGTAGGTAAAGTATAAATAAGTTTGAAAATATTTTGGTATAACGCACAAAATATACTATTCATAGATTTTGCATTTAAAACAATTTCGTTTCTAGTTAGTACGCTAGGTGACTTTTCAATAGTAATATTCCAAACTTTTTCATCTAGGGCCTTAAGAAAATTTTTCATTAATATTTTCCACCCTTTATAATTTTTGCCCATAAATAAAGGTGGTGATAATACTTTTTCATTTATATTAAAATTTTCCCCACTAGTAGAAGCGAGATCATGATCAAGAGACGCCATTATTCCGGGTTGTTAAGCCGATTTGGAATAACCTGGCTCTGATACCACTTGTTGGATCTGTAGGCGCCCTTAGAGGGGGGTGAATAAGGGTTGTAAAAACTTTAAACTTTAGCAGAAAAGCTTTTGATATTTTGGTCGCAGTTAAATCAAAAGTAAAGAGATAATGAAATTAGAAATGAAATCAATTTAATTAAACATGAAAAGACATGATTATCATTTATAAAATTGATTACAAAATCTGATTTCAATGACGCTAGAAATCAAAGCGAATAATATGAAAACCCTTTTTGTTTTCTATACCGACTCGTATCCCCACAAACCGGTTGGCTTTAGCTGATCTCTCCCCAGATACAGCCTCAAGCCGCTCTAGCCAATCTATCACCAGAAAGGCCTCGAGCACCCCCTAGATCTACTCCCTAGACCCAGTCGCCAACATGAGGCGAATTACTCCCTAAGTCCTACCTAGACCTAGTCGCCGTGTGGCGAATTCCCCTTAGTCCCCGCAAGTCCCTAGTCATCGTGTGGCGAGTTCCTCTACCGAACAAAAGATATAAAGGTTACAATTTGAAAGTAAAACAAAACACAAACTAAAAACTCCCTCAAAAGTAGAACTTGATGTCGATGTAGATGCGATCGGATTGGTCCTCAAGTTCTTTGCGTTCACGGACGTTGACGGAGTTCTTCGGGCTGCTTGGAGAAGGCTCTCAAGAATGCTGAATATGTGGCTTCAATTCCTTCTCTATCAGCAAGCAACAACGGAGGAGGCGCAAGTCTTTTTATAGATTCAGCGACTACCGCCTGCGGTAGTACTACCGCCCCGCGGTATCCACATAAGGCAATGAAGCACACGGATCATAGTAGTTTAGGCAACATTCTGATCGCCAAACACTAGCACGCCGCGATACTGCTAACGCCCCGCATTAGCGAGATTTCCTTCCTTCAGCCACAATCTTCTTCCAAATCTGCTCCTCAATCAACTATAGACGGGATGTTTCCAAAAAGCTACCGCCGGGCGTTAGACCTAACACGCCGCGATAGTACATGCCAAACATAGCGACCCGTCGACATTCCTTTTTTCCACTGTTTCCTTTCTGTCAATAGTTTCCATATATGCTAATGCCAGCGGTAGTGCTAACACGCCGCGGTAGAGCACATTTCTTTTCATCGGGCGTATCTTTGTTGAACCGGCCTTATATTTCATCGATCGAATTTTTGTCGAACGGGATTTGGCTTTCGTTGATCGCAAATTCGTCGAACGCAGTGATAAGAATTTCTTCGAGCGCAGCTTTCCTTTAGTCGAACGAACACTAGCGCCAGCGGTAATGCTAATGCGTCGCGGTAAGACATTTATTTCGTCGAGCACCGCGGTAGAACATGCAGATCGTCGAACAGAGCTCACAGCTCGTCGAACGGAGCTCACAGTTCGTCGAACTGAGCTTTCAGTTCGTCGAATGCCAGTTTCCTTCTCAGCGGTTTGTTAGCGCCATCGGTAGTCTTAACGCTGCGCGGTAGTAACAAAAACATATTTCCATGGAGATTTGAAAGCACCGAATCCTGCATACTATAAACACATAACAAGTATGATCAAATACAATAGGATATGTTATTGTCAAACTAAGAGATGCAGAAAGCATGTTCCAACACCCCTCCCCCGTTTAACATGTCTAGTGACTAAACTCTCACAACGCCTAACAGGTGTCTCTAATGGTCTCCTATGTACATGTCTGAACCATCTTAAGCGAGCTTCTTGCATCTTCTCTACAATTGGTGCCACTCTTGTCTTATCCCTGATACATTTATTCATAATTTTATCCAGTCTTGTGTGAGCACACATCCACCTAAGCATCTGCATCTCCGCAACACCCATTTTTGCTCATGTACAATATTCACTGCCCAACACTTAGAATCGTCGAGCATTGTTAGTCCAATTGTAGTGCGATAAAACTTGCCTTTAAGTTTTAATGGTACATTACGATCACATAAGATCCCAGACCTGCCTATCCACTTCAACCAACCTGCTTGGTTTCTATGTATCACATCTTTATCTACACTCCCATCCTTTTGAATTATTGATCCCAAATATTTAAAGAACTCACTGCGAGAAATATCATTGTCACCCAATTTAATGACGGATTCATCCGACCTTCTTGCACTACTAAATTTATGCTGTATATACTCAGTCTTTGTCCTGCTCAACCTAAAACCCTTCTTTTCTAGTGTCTCGCTAAGATTCAAGTTTCGTGTTTACACCCTCACGTTTCTCATCGACCAAAACAATATCATCTGCATATAATAAATACCAAGTTATTGCTTGTTGGATATGTCTGGTGAGCTCATCTAAGATAAGGGTAAAGAGATAAGGGCTTAAAGCTGACCCTTGATGTAAGCCAACAGTGATAGGGAATTCATGTGTTAATCCACTAGATGTCCTCACCCTGGTCACTGAATTTGTATACATATCTTCGATTACGTCAATGTATGATACATTTACACCTTTCTTTTCTAAGACTCTCCACAAGACCTCTCTTGGAACTCTATCATATGCCTTCTCCAAATTGATAAAAAGCATATGCAAATCTTTTTGTCTTTCCCGATAGTTGTCAATGAGTCTCCTCAAGAGATGTACAACTACCATGGTTGACCTCCCTGGCATGAATCCAAATTGATTCTCTGAGATGTTAGTCTCTCTTCTAACTCTTCTCTCTAGTACTCATTCTCATAGTTTCATAGTATGACTCATTAATTTAATTCCCCTGTAATTAACACAATTCTCTATATCTCCTTTGTTCTTATACAAAGGTACCAAAATATTTTCTTTCTATTGGTCTGGAATCCTCTTTGTCTTCAGTATCTTATTGAAGAAACTTATAAGCCATAAAATTCCTTCCCTCCCTAGGGATTTCCATACTTCAATGGGTATATCATCGGGTCCAACCGCCTTTCCATTTTTCATCTTCTTCAGAGCGTCATCTATCTCTGATGCTTGACTTTTACGATAAAAAGTTATGTTTCTATACTCCTCCAATTTACTTCACTCTTCCAAATTCAGTTCATTGTCTTTTCCTTCATTGTAAAGTTGATAAAAGTATCTTTTTCCATCTTTCCTTAATATTCACATCATCCGTCAAAACCGTATCTGTTTCATTTTTTATGCATTTAACTTGGCTTAAATCTCTTATCTTGCTCTCTCTAGCTCGAGCAATTTTATATGTATCATGCTCTCCATCTTTGAAATTTAGTCGTTTGTAAAATTCCTCATAAGCTTGACTTCTTGCTTTACTTACTTCATTTTTGTAAAGTTGATAAAAGTATCTTTTCCATCTCTCCTTAATATTCACATCATCCATCAAAACCGTATCTGTTTCATCTTTTATGCATTTAACTTGGCTTAAATCTCTTATCTTGCTCTTTATAGCTCGAGCAATTTTATATGTATCATGCTCTCCATCTTTGAAATCTAGTCGTTTGTAAAATTCCTCATAAGCTTGACTTCTTGCTTTACTTACTGCATTTTTAGCTTCTTTCTTAGCGACTTTATACTTTGCCAAGTTTTCATCATTCCTACAAGCATATAATGTTTTGTAGCTGGCCCTCGTTGCCCTCACTTTGTCTTGAACTTCCTTTTCCCACCATCAAGATTTTTTTTATGGGGGCGCACGACCTTTTGACTCTCCAAGTACGTTCTTTCCACTAATCTTTAAATGAGAAGACATAACTTCTCATGTCATACTAGGATCAACATAAGGATCATCAATTAGTTGTTTTATAATAGCTGCCTTGAAAGCAACCAATTTTTCCTTCTTCATGTTCCACCCCGAATTTTTGGCAACACTTTTGTCTTTCTCTTAAAATTACTATATTCAATTTGCACATCTAACATAACTAGTTTTTGTAGTGTTGTCAAACTTTCTCCTGGTATGACTTTGCAATCCTTACAAATCTTTGTATCCATTTTATGAGTCATAAAAAAGTCAATTTGTGATTTATTTTGTCTGCTCTTGAATGTAGTTAAGGGTTCTTCCCTCTTCATGTAGAACATATTTATCACAATTATCTCATGTGATATGGCCAAGTCTAGAATGATTCTTCCTTCTTCATTTCTTTCTCCATTCCCAGATCCTCCATGAACATCTGTATAATTCATATTTTTCTTACCTACATGTCCATTTAAGTCTCCTCCAATGAAAATTTTCTCGCTTTGTGGGATTTCTCTTACCAAATCATCTAAGTCTTCCCAAAACTGTACTTTAATAGCTTCACTTAATCCTACTTGTGGCGCATAAGCACTAATTATATTAATAGTTTCCTTTCCTATGATTATTTAAGAGCTTAGAATCTATCACCTTTTCTGTTTACCCTAACAACTCCATCCCTCCAAGTAGTATCTACAATAATATCTACTTCATTGCTTATTTTACTTTTCCTGTGTACCATAATTTAAAACCTAAATTATCTAGAAATTTAGCTTTCTCACCCACCCATTTATTCTCTTGCAGGCATAAAATATTTATCCCTCTCCTAATCATTGTATCAACTACTTCCATCGCTTTTCCCAATAGATAATTTGAAAATTTAAACCGAGAAAATTGTCTTCCTATTAAACAATGAAATAAGGCGACCGAGAGGAAGACTAGGTTTCTTATTCTACTAGTCTATACTATCTAGCATCCCAAACAAGTTAATGAAATAATTGTGCTTCATTTCATTTAAGGGCCTAATGAGAATGTCAACAATATGCTTCTATGTTGGAATAAATTCCATAAAGATGCTATCTTTTTCCTCATGATCCCTTAAGAAATAATGTTTTTATCAATATGTTTGGTCTTATTATGGAGTACATGATTAGAAGAAATAGAGATGACACTTGTGTTGTCATAATAAATGGGGATATTGGAAAGATCATACTCATAATCTTGTATTTGGTTCTTGATCTAGAGGATTCATGCACAACAACTTCCTGCAATAATATATTCAACCTCAATAGTAGAAGTGGAGTCTATGCTTTGTTTTGTGTTGTTCTAGGTCATAATCTTGAGCATAGGAATTGACAAGTTAATAAATTACCCTTCCAATATATTCTGCATCATGCATAATCTGCATCTGAATAACCAATTAGAGTAAACCCTAACTCCCTAGGATTATATAGGCCAAGTCCATGTTTTCCCTTCAAATCCAAAGAGTTCTCTTCACATGAGTGAGATGAGCCTCCTTAGGTGAGACTTATAATCTGGCACACACAGGTAGAGAGCAATATATCTAGTATACTTTTTGTTAGATAAAAACTAAGCCAATGATACCTATATAATGTTTCTAATCTATAGATATACCATTTTCATCATTATCAATAACAACATTAGTTGTCGTGGGGGCTTAAGAGGTGAGCATTATCCATTCTAAATTTCTTTAGCATTTCCCTAGTATTTTCAGATTGGACAATGAAGATACATTCATTTGATTGCTTAATCTGAAGACCTATGAAGAAATTCAATTGTCATATGTTGCTCATTTCAAACTTGTTTTGCATAAGTTTAGCAAACCTAGTGCAAAACCTGTCATCTGAGTTACCAAAAATAATGTCATCAACATAAATTTGGACATTATGAGCTTGCCCTTATGCTTCCTAGTGAAAAGAGTCTTATCCACTTGTCCCCTAATGAAGTGGTTCTCTAGGAGAAAGGTGGATACGATCTCATACCAAGCAACACACACTTTCTCTTGGAGATTACCATTTAGGAATACACTCTTGACATTCATATAGTATATCTTGATACCATGGTATGTTGCATAAGCTAAGAATAATCATATGGATTCAAGTCTAGAAACATGAACAAAGGTTTGATCATAATCAATCCCTTCCTCTTGCCAATAGCCTTGAGCCACTAGTCTAGCCTTATTTCTTATGACCACACCATTGAGGTCTAGCTTATTTCTATTGACCCACCTAGTACAAATGACAAGATGGTAATGATCCATTGTGGATTCATGTTTTCTTTCTCAAAGGTTTGGGTTCCACCCGTGAAACGAAACTAAAGAAAAACATTTCATTAGGTGGACCTCCTCTTGTCTTAACTAGATACTACAGGTTACCAATCACCTGATGTAAAGGGTGATCCTTGATGTATTTGTATGCTATGGGGAGCTATTATATGCCAGAAGGGTCTCTTCATTTTCTTCATCATTAGCAGTTATAGTTGCATCAACCTTTAAAGCTTCATCAACTCCTTATGCTAATGTACCTTCAACAACACATTCTTGGGTGGCTTTATCTTCCTTTCCTACTTGGTTTGTTGTTTCCTCATCATCGCTTTCTTCCATAGTTGGGCAGATTTCTTTATAAGCTTTGCCTTCAACTTCCTTACCTAGGGAGATTTTCTCCATCAGAAAAACTAGATCAGAAGGTTTTTTTTACTCACAGAGAATATTAGACACATCAAATGTTACATGAATTGACTCTTCTACATATACAGTTATCCTATTGCAACATTTGTATGCCTTTCTAGTGAATTAATAACTAAAAAATATTCCTTCATCAACCTTAGCTTCAAAGTTAGTGAAAGTTGACTTAATATTATTCAAAATATAATTAATGCACCCAAATACCCTAAAGTGTGCAATGTTTGGTCGTCCTACCCTTTATTAGTTCATATGGAGTCTTCCCATGTAGTTTGTTAATGAGTGACATGTTTAACACATGGAAAGTAGTTGTTGGGGAAAGGATTTATCTTAACCCCTAAAAATGAGTAGAATATAAATTCCAAGAATGAAAAATTAGTCTAAGTAAATATGCGTCGAATAGTATTCGACGCAACGTCGAAGTGTAGTCGACGTTCCTCTCAGAATGAGTCGAAGTAGCTCTAAACAGAATTCGACGTAACCTATGTCGATGTAACTTTGACTTCTAGTCGACGTATCTAGTGAAGTCGACGTATCTTAGTCGACGCACCTTCCATATTCTTCTCTCGACGTCCAGCCAGTCTGAAATCGACGCTTCCGTCGAATAGTAATCGACGACTTCGATTTCTATGTCAAATTCAAAACACGCCAGATTTCTTTCCTTCTATCTGTAGATCTGAATTTTATGGAATGATATTATTCTTTTCTAGCCGTTTTGAATCAGTCTTTCCTTCTAAATGATTCTTGGCTAAATTGATTAAGTTTATTATGGATATTATTTGAAATCAGAATGATCTCTTTCCTTCTACAGAAATATTGATTATGGAATCTTTTCTCTCTTACTATTTCTCTGTCTGCTAATTGATTATTCTCCTATAGTATTCTTTGAATAAACAGAGCTATAAATAAGAGGGAAGTCGGCAGAGAAGAATATGTGAAGTGTTCCACTCCATCCATTTTTGAAAAAGAGGAAAAGCTCCCAAGTGAAGAGTGAGAAAATCTGAGAGAAGTAAAACTGTGCTGCAGCAAACAAGCCCTCTTCTTCTCCTTCTTCTGAAGCCATACTGCTGCAATTTCTGAAAGCTCTCATTGATAAAGAAAAAGGCCTACAATCTCCTTCTCACTATAGAAGAGAGATTTCATTCACTATTTCTTGTGCTTCTAATCTTCTTGCTAGGAAGAAAATTCTTTCTTGTTTCAATTACTTCTTCTACTTCTTCTTCTTACTCTTATTTCATTTTCAAATTGTGTAAAAGAGTTTATAGAATCTCTCTTCAAAAAATTCAGTTGTACTGGTTATAAGAGTCTCCTTATCAAAAGACTCAAGCTGGTTCTAAGAGTCTCCTTATCAAAAGGCTCAGTACAAGATAGTGAATTCCTACCAAGAGGGTAGAAGAGTGGACTACCCAAAGTTTGGGGAACCAGTATATTTCTGTGTTGTGCTGTGATTTTCATTTTGCTATTTCTTTCTTTATTTATTTAATTCTTGTTGGTGTGTGTGGGAAGCTTGAATATGAGATTATTACACTTATATATATTTATTAACTTTGCACAAAGTACTTTTAAATCTCTTTTCACCCCCCCCCCCTCTAGAGAATTCTACTGAGGTTAACTGTGCACTTTCAATTGGTATCAGAGCCAGGTTGATCTAAAAAGGGTAACTCCTTGATCAAAAAGATCCTACCTCATATATATATATTTCTAAAAACTATTTTTCACATGGCACAAATCAAAGATTATGCTTCCACCAGACCACCAATTTGCAACCTTGAAAGGTTTGCACTTTGGAAAACAAGAATTAGGATCTATATGAATTCTATTGATGAAGATTTGTTCAATGTTATTTTGACAGGTCCTCCTAAGCCCTATAGAAAGGACTCAAGTGGTAAAGTGACTCAAACACTTGTCCCAAGAGCTGAGTGGACAGTTGAAGAAAAGAAGGTAGGAACAAGTGATGCAAAAGCTGTGAACATTCTTGTCTCAACCCTCTCAAATGAAATCTTTCAAAAGGTTGTTGACTGTGAATCAGCCAAAGAAATCTGGGAGGCTCTTACAAAGATAGTAGAAGGAAGTGCTGATGAAAGGAAAGATAGAAAGGCTCTATTGATCTCCCAATATGAGAACTTTCAAAAGAAGCATGAAGAAAGAAAATCTGAGATGTATGACAGATTCAGTCTGATCATCAATCAATTAAGGAGCTTGGATAGAGAAATCTCCCTCACAGAGATCAATGACAAACTGTTAATGAGTCTCCCAAGTTCATGGGACTCAAGAATATGGGCAATAAGAGATACAAGAGGACAAAAGGAAATCTCAACAGATGCTCTCTTAGGAAAACTCAAATCCTATGAGCAACTACTAAAAACCAGAGAAGAGAAGGAAAGAAGGGAAAACACTCCAACACCTTCAAAAGATAGAAATATTGCATTAAAAGCAACATATGAAGAAACCTCTGTGACTGAAGAAGAACTATTCAGCCTCTTGGCCAGAAGATTCAAGAAATGGGTCAAGCCAGATGGGTCTAGAAGGAGAGAGTCAAAACCAAGGTATGATAAGACTCATACCAAAGATATTGTTTGTTATTCCTGCAGGAAAACTGGACATATTGCTCCAGAATGTCCAGAGAATGCTGAGAAAAAGAAAGATCTGAAAAAGAAAGATCTCAAGAAAAAGGGGAAGAAGAAAGAAAGTGGCTTCATTGCAGAAGCTTGGAGTGAGACAGATTCTGAAGACAGCATTTCATCCAAAAGTGACAATAAAGAGTCTAAACAAGAAGATCTATGCTTGATGGCTCTTGGAAGCACAGAAGAAGAATGTTTCGCTGAATCATGGAGTGAAACAGGATCAGAAGGAAGCATCTCTTCAACAGCAAAAGCAAATAGCCTTATTCTCATAGAG
This sequence comes from Dactylorhiza incarnata, assembly GCA_033032865.1. NCBI lineage: Eukaryota > Viridiplantae > Streptophyta > Magnoliopsida > Asparagales > Orchidaceae > Dactylorhiza > Dactylorhiza incarnata. The sequence goes on from JAWHQI010000086.1 coordinate 1,848,891, forward strand.
GAATCTGAGGATAAGGATGAGGTAAGCATTTTTGATGAAATAGATTTTCTATGTGATGATTTTAAAAATGATTTTGAAAGACTTTGTTTACATCAACTAAAAGCTAAACAAGAAATTAAGGATCTAAAAGAACAAATTAATATGAGAAAAATAGAGGATACATGTTCAAAAAATTATGAACTAAGATGTAAAATCTATAAAACAGAAAAAGAAATTGATAGTGCTAAAATAGAAAATCAACTCCTTAAGAAGAAGGTATCCCAGGCAAAAGCTTTTGAAGAATCTTTAAAAGTCAGAAGCCAAACACTTAAAGAAATCACTGAAAAACAAATAATCAGACAAAACAATCTGGGGTTAGGAGCTGATCCTTCAACTAGTTCAATACCATCTACCAAACCTGCTTGGATGAGCCCTGTTAAATTCACTAAACCCATCAAATCAACAAACTTAGAAGAAGACTCACAAAATACAGAAGACCTCACCTTCAAAGAGATGAACCACCTTAATGAATTATCATCATACCATTCAGAAGAAGACAGTCAAACTACCTCTGAGAAAGCAACTATGCCAAAAGAAACAAAATTCCAATCAGAAAAAGGGAAAAATAAAATCAGTGAAGATAAAATTGCGTCGACTTCATATCGACGCATGAATGATAGTACGTCGAATTCTACTCGACGCAATCACTTAGATGCTTCGACCTCTAATCGACACATGAATAACAGTACGTCGACTTACAATTGACGCAACTACTCCTATGCATCGATTCCAGATCAACGCAATCTAGAATAAGCATCGAATACATATCGACACAACTCTCAACATACGTCGAATAGATATCGACGCATAAAATCTCAGAGCAACTTAAATACAGGACATGGGTATTCTTCAAAAACTTTCTATCTTAACCCCCATTCAGGACCCTTTCATCCTGATCAAAATTTTTATCCTGATCAAAACTTCTATCCTAATCAAAAATCTTTTCATAATCAAAATTACTATCCTGATCAAAACTTTTATCCTAATCACCATCTCTATTCCTCCCTAAACTCAAATCTCCTTAGTCAAAAGAAAATTAGGTGTTATATCTGCAATAAAATTGGTCACACTACCAAACAATGTTGGCACAATCAATCCAACTATTTATAAAATTAGTCCAAGGGTGACTTAGAAAACCTTAGGATTAGGAAGAAATAACCCCTCAAGAAAAACCTGAAATTTTCAGACAAAGTAAAAATCAAGTCGATTCCTTAATCGATGCATCGTCGATAACTAAAAATGATTAGTAAACTCGGCGTATGCGTCGACTCGTATCGACGCATACATCAATAGGAAACCCTATCAGACTATACTGACGTATACATCGACTTCCACTCGACGCAGGGTCAACTTCATGAAAAAGAGCGGCAATACTGAAATATTTTCGGTCACATCTACGGCTGTACCGAATAAACCTCGAGTTGTGTCTCGTATCGACATTTCACCTGACTTAAATAGACTCTTCAGTTAAAATTCTGCACACTCCTGAGCTTCTCTCATCCTTCTCATTTCTTAGACCAACCATCTCTTCTTCTCTTTAACTGGCCTAAATGGCTCCCAAGATCAACTCCGGTTTTGACATTGATCTTGAATCCTTCCAAGCCGCCGCCGAAAACTATAAGAGCATCATAGCTCTCTTCACTGAAGTTGGTTTAGACAAACTCATTTCCACAAGATGCAGAATCCTAGAGACAGAACTCACTGAGTTAATGAATCATGTTCAAATATCTGAGCAAGGAGAAATCACAGGAACACTCTATGAGACACCTGTCTCAATCTCAGCAGAACACCTTAGGGACACTTTTGATCTTCCATCAGGTACACTATCCTTGTTCAAATCAAAAAGGGGAAGCAATTTATTTTCTAAAGATAACTAAATAAATCTTCATCATCATTCCCTTATCAGGTGATGAACCTGTGGATCTCACTCCTGAGGAAACCAAGAATCTATTACACGTCATGAAGTTCTCCAAAGATAAACCAATCCACCTGAAGAAAATAGATTTTTCTGAGGAATATAGGTTGAATCAAAAAAGGCTACTCTTCTCTTACTCGGGCGATTTCGCAAAGACGCCGATACAAAGAAAAGATTCATAAGCAGGAAGGTCTTTCAATGAAAAGCAGTCGATTGACGGCCGAATTTCTTACCCTTCACCACCTATCTCCACAGGCTTCACGCTCCCTTCCCTTCCCTTCCGCCCCGTGGGCCATCCGAGGGTGTTCCAAAACCCTACGTAGAAGAAGAGGTTATCTTAGATAACGAGGGCCTCGAGCATCAAGGAAGAGCTAATTCACCACAACCTGAAGACCATTCAGAATCTTGCCTATCTCATTCACATTCAATTGATGAAACATCAAAGAGATGTGAATGAGATAGGGTTGTCCTTCATGGAGGGTCCAGTAAACAGTTTGTGTCTTTGACACAGCCCAGACTCCTACGGGAGGCAGCAGTGGGGAATGTTACGGTTACATACCTGCTTTTTTTTTGTGGTCGTTTCATTTCCAATTGAGAGAATGTTCTATATCTCAGGAGCTAGATCTGTTCCAATCAGAAGAATCACGAATCAATCTTTCTTCTTGCGATGCGAAAAGCAGTTTTTGCAAAGAAGATAGATTAGATTCTGTCTTTTACGATCTAACAACTCTTCTCCCCTACGCAACATCTCCTTTCTGTGGAATATAGCCTTGCCGCGGGCTGTACCTTCCTCAGGTGTCAAATGTGATGCTGTACCTGGTCGTTCAAATCAGACCTCCATTTCGGTACAACGAGAAGGAGTTTACTATGGTCAGTGCAGTGAGATTCGTGGAACGAATCATGCCTTAGGTAGCGCCCAAAGTGCTTAGCCATGTGTAGACCGGATGGTCTCGCGAAGCCGGTCACCGTCTACTGTAAGAACGAATCTCAGTTCGTCTATATCTAGAATCTAGAACCTCTCTTCTCGTAGGTAGCATTCAGACTTTTAGGAGCTTTCAGATGATGAATTAAGGTCTGTGAGAAAAAGCAATCTCTGGTTCTACTATGAATGGTTGAAGATCTCTTGAGCCATTTCTCTGGAGGCCTGAGCTCTGAGGTTTCAAGAAATTAGAGAAAAAGAAGCGGGGCGAAATGATGGATTTGGAAGGTAATTCGACCGGCTCACCTATGAAGAAAGACCCTGTAAAGAGCTGTTAGGCTTTGACGGTTTGTCCGATAGGCGAACAGGGTACTGGTGGGTATTTTACCAGAGGTTTCCGGATTTTCTGAGACTCGAAACAACTCGGCACTCGTACGCTACGCGCCTCTGCCTCCAGCTCCTTTATCTTCTTCCCTCTTTCTTCGCTTCGCTCGAGCTCGTATCCTTCGCCTACCACGCGCCTCATGCATTTTGTGACGGATCGGGATCCAATGGTCTAGTTCATTTGTTGGTAGTTTGGAGGAAGACAAGCATGACTCTTGCTTTCCAATTAGCTTAGAAAGAGTGCTCCGGGATTCAATAGGAGTCTTTATGAATTAGGCCAGTCTGTCACCTCTACCAACATGGAAATTAGCTCATATGGGTGAGCTTTCCTATTCCTTCTTTCGATTCTGTTTTTGTCGTGTCTACTATTGCTATAGACTATTGGCAGACATAGTAGGAAAAGTTCTATTATGCAAGATCTCTGCCCATGATGCAGTGCCCAAGCAGCAACTGAACATCATGGGGGCCCTTGTGCTGAAAAAGAAGGTTGACTGGGCCAGCTGCTTACTGAAAATGATATGCTATAAATATTCTCACAAAGAGAATGCCTATATGAGGATCATGAGTCAGGTACTCCTCCACTCCTTCCCTGACCTATGTAGGTCAAAAGGAATCCCCATTCCCCCTGGAAAAAGGATGTCCATAGCCCTCTTCTCAAAATGGACCAGGCAAATTCCCAAGCCTGGTGCCATTCCTGATAGGACTCCCTCTCCTCCTAACTCTCCTAGCCATCCATCCTCACCTCCTCCTCAGCATACAAACATCTCTTCCCTACCTACATCATCCACACCAATAGTCTCTACTACCATCACAACTCCTATCCTACCTACATCTTCACATCCACCTGCTCAACCCTCCTCTATTCCTCCACCTCCTCCATTAAACTCACCTCATCACAATGATATAGTTCTCTCTCCACCTTCATCACCTCCTCCACCATTATCTCCTACTCCAACACACCTTGAGCCATCTCCATCCACTAACACTCTCATCACCCAGTGTATCCAATCAGCAGCCCAAAAATTTCAAGAAATGTTGGATGCACACTGCTCCCAACTTCACTCCTCCATCATACACATGCAAACCCAAATAGATGGGGTCAATGCCTCTGTGCAAAGCTTGAAGTCCTCTATCTCTTCCTCCAAAGTGACCAAGTCTTTTTTAACCTCTTTGGCTAAGATGGTCAAGATGGGGGAGAAATTAGATGAAGAGCAGCTCTCAAGTCACAAATCTCTCTCACACAAGTCCCTTCCTACTTCAAAAGCTGATAAGACAATTGGAAATGAATTAGTCCCAGAGCTACATACTGAGGACCAGATAACAGATGTACTCTCTATAGCAAGAGAAGCTATACAACAAGTAGTTCTCTTTCAAGGGGAGGCTAGCAGAGAAGAGAGAAGCTGAAAAGGAAACTTTTGTTGAAAAAGAAGTTGAAGCTCAGGGGGAGCCAAATGCTGATATAATTGAAGCTGGAGCTGAGAAAGAACCAGAAGAGGCAGAAGTAGAAGGCTCAAAGAAAGTTCCATCTCAGGGGGAGCAAACTGCTGTGACTCAGGGGGAGTTGAGTGAACCACATGTTACTGAGAAGGAGAACCTCTCTTCTTTAAAAACCTTAGTATTCACTAGGAAAAGAAAAACTCCCCCTACCCCTCCTGAGTGATGTATTGAACAATGTGTTGAACAAATGCTGATATACTCTATATTTTTTTCTCTCCATGCTTAAATACTGTTTATGAAGTCTGTGTATATGATTCTATTTTCTTCTGATTACTTAACATATTTCTTTCCTATATATGAATGTCTTGCTGTGTTGATCAAAAGCTGGTACAATTTCTCCCTGAATAGGGTTAAGACAAATAAGGGGAGATTATTGGGGAAATGATTTATCTTAACCCCTAAAAATGAGTAGAATATAAATTCCAAGAATGAAAAATTAGTCTAAGTAAATATGCGTCGAATAGTATTCGACACAACGTCGAAGTGTAGTCGACGTTCCTCTCAGAATGAGTCGAAGTAGCTCTAAACAGAATTCGACGTAACCTATTTCGACGTAACTCTGACTTCTAGTCGACGTATCTAGTGAAGTCGACGTATCTTAGTCGACGCACCTTCCATATTATTCTCTCGACGTCCAGCCAGTCTGAAATCGACGCTTCTGTCGAATAGTAATCGACGTACATCGATTTCTATGTCAAATTCAAAACACGCCAGATTTCTTTCCTTCTATCTGTAGATCTAAATTTTATGGAATGATATTATTCTTTTCTAGCCGTTTTGAATCAGTCCTTCCTTCTAAATGATTCTTGGCTAAATTGATTAAGTTTATTATGGATATTATTTGAAATCAGAATGATCTCTTTCCTTCTATAGAAATATTGATTATGGAATCTTTTCTCTCTTACTATTTCTCTGTCTACTAATTGATTTTTCTCCTATAGTATTCTTTGAATAAACAGAGCTATAAATAAGAGGGAAGTTGGCAGAGAAAACATGTGAAGTGATCCACTCCAGCCATTTTTGAAAAAGAGGAAAAGCTCCCAAATGAAGAGTGAGAAAATCTGAGAGAAGTAAAACTGTGCTGCAGCAAACAACAAGCCCTCTTCTTCTCCTTCTTCTGAAGTCATACTGCTGCAATTTCTGAAAGCTCTCATTGATAAAGAAAAAGGCCTACAATCTCTTTCTCACTATAGAAGAGAGATTTCATTCAATATTTCTTGTGCTTCTAATCTTCTTGCTAGGAAGAAGATTCTTTCTTGTTTCAATTACTTCTTCTACTTCTTCTTCTTACTCTTATTTCATTTTTAAATTGTGTAAAAGAGTTTTTAGAATCTCTCTTCAAAAAATTCAGTTGTACTGGTTCTAAGAGCCTCCTTATCAAAAGACTCAGGCTGGTTCTAAGAGTCTCCTTATCAAAAGACTCAGTACAAGATAGTGAATTCCTACCAATGGGGTAGAAGACTGGACTACCCAAAGTTTGGGGAACCACTATATTTCTTTGTGTTGTACTGTGATTTTCATTTTGCTATTTCTTTCTTTATTTACTTAATTCTTGTTGGTGTGTGTGGGAAGCTTGAATCTGAGATTATTACACATATATATATTTATTAACTTTGCACAAAGTACTTTTAAATCTCTATTCACCACCCCCCCCCCCCCTAGAGAATTCTAGTGAAGTTAACTGTGCACTTTCAGTAGTATTTATAGTCGTATCCCCAAAAGTACATAGGTACCTTAGATTCAACAAGTAATGTTCCACCTGCCTCAATAAGTGTTCTATTCTTTCTCATTGCAACTATATTTTTTTGTGGAGTTCTAGGAGAATAGATGCACTATTTGTTACCCATGGACTCACAAAATTTCATCATCCTAGGAGACTCAAATTATGTCTCATAATCACTTCTGATCATAACAATAGAAGTTGTCATCTCATTTTGTATTTTCTTAAGAAAACTAGTGAGTATGCTATAGTTATCAGGCTTGCTTCTAAGAAATAATACCCAAGTAAACTTGGAGAAGTCATCAACAATTACAAGGAAATTCTTTTTCCTCCTAAACTAATAATGGAAATAGGGTCAAACAAATCCGTATGAAGAAGTTAGAGAACATAGGGGTATCATGGATTGCTTTGCTCTTAAGGGAGACCATGGTTTGCTTTCCAAGTTGTCAAGCACTACAAGGTCTATCCTTAACATATTTTTAATTAGGTAAACATTTAACTGGGTTTGACCTATACAATTTACCTATTGTTCTAAAGTTTAGGTGAGCTAACCTCTTATGCTAAAGTTGGCATAGATTGAGAGAGTGGACCACAAATTACATAAAGGCTTCAACCAGACTAAAAACAAGATAAATCTTGTCAACTCTAGTTCTATTAAAAACATGTGTCTAGCTTACTTTCCTTTACTATACATTTATTATTAATAAAAGAAACTAAATAAATTGTCACATAGTTGGCTATTTCTTATGATATTGTGTTACAATCCATCCACATAAGCCACATTAGTAAAAGTTAACTTTTCTATGGAAAAGTTATCAATTTAACACCCCAATTCCCTTTTTCTGAAGGGTATTAGGGTCCAAAGGATCCTAAAGATCCCATGCATCTTGGGGACATTTCGATGGCCTTTCGAAGGCAAACTAGTTATATTTGTGTGTTTTAGCCATTCACGATTATGTGTGAGCAAACCGCACGATCAGCGATAGAGAGCTGGTTTGAGTCAGTTTACAATGTGCATAATCGTTCACGTGTTAAACTGCACAGTTGTGTGAATGACTGCACATGCATCTTACAAAATACACAGTCGTGTAAGTCCATTACCACATAATTGAAACCAGAATGTTGTTTTTGCGGGTGTTACCCGTGCACAGTCATGCAAATAAAATGCACGGTCAAGCGATCGAGCCCATGAACTCTTTTTCATAATGAAATTATTTCATCCGATTGGGAGTTTTGATATCTAACCGTGGGAATGTGTTCCTGGCACCATTAGGTCGTGAATGAGGTGATTACAACCTCATTCTATTGCTTATTTTCTTTTTCTTAGGGTTGGGAGAGAGGAGAGCATGGAGGAGGAAGAAGGGGGAGATCCCTCCATTGGAGGAGCTTCGGAGCTCCGATCGGCGATCCGAGACTGGGAGCGTATAGAGGATCCGAGGGTGTTCATCTTCATCCATGCATTTCAACCATTTGATGAGGAGGAGGAAATCCCCTAAGGTAATGGCATCTCTCCTCCCAATTATAGGACATGTGCTTGCATTTTTTACTTTTCCATTCTTTGATTAAGCATTGTGGATGAAGCACGGTTCTTAGGGTGAAGCACGGTTCTTATGGGTGAAGCACGGTTCTTGGGGTGAAGCAGTGTTAGTGGTACCCAGTACCTATAATTAGAGTGCTTGGGGTAACCATGGTTCTTTGAGAACAACTGAGTTGATTGTGTTCATACCTGACATCATTGCATTAGAGATCTGGAACCATTTAATGAATTAGGCATTGTGGGTGAAGCCAATATCGTGGTTCGATTTGGTGCGGATTTCTTGACATCTAGGGTTTTATTAGTTATGCAATTATGGCCATAATTCCGTCATGATGCCCATTGTTCTGTGAAATAGCGGATGTCAAGTTTTGGGAAAGGTGAGCATGAGATAATCCTAGGGGTTGAATGCAACATCATAATAGCGTATGATATCTTTTGGATCGTTGGTTGCATCATAATCTTAATAACTTAGTGTGATGCCACCATAGAGATCGATGTTTAGGAATTTATTCTTTATGATTTTGAAATTAAATTAAAAATGTAACGGTGAGATATAAATCATGAAGAACGTCGTCGTGAAGCCCAGGAGACCTTACACCCGATGCCACTATAATTTGTATTTTCAAATTAGATAGAAATTTGGAGGTGAAGGAGACTTCATGTGTACATGCCGCCAAGAAGGCCAGGAGACCTTTCACATGATGTCGCCGCACACTAATTGGTTAATTGTGTAGATGTAGAATTATTTGGTACGTGCGTCAAAAGGATTGAATACTTTACCAATTGATGCCTCTGCTTTTTCTTGTAAAGCATGATATATGATATGAAAGTGTATTGATGCTTTATTAGATTCTTACATGTGATAGGGTGTCGCGAGTAATACCTATTTGCATACCTTTTGCATTGAAAGGCCCCTTTTATTTAATGCTCAATACAGAGATGTGTTTGATGCTTGTGGCATATAGACTAGAACTTACTATGACTATTTATATGTTTTGCTTTCATTTGCATATGAAGTGCAGGGTGATGTAGTTCCTTGGGGTTTGCTAGGATGGCCGAGAGGAGGTGTTGTTACAAAGTTGTGCAACCATGGCTGACCCTCGCGTGCCAGTTTTGTTGTGAAGGTTATAGGGCAAGGTTCTCAAGTTGGAGCTTGCTAGCCGGCTAAAAAACACTTGAGACACTTGTATGATTGTAAGGCCATAAGACTGAACTCTTTTTACTTATCTATCTTAGTTGTGGACAACATCTAGTTGGTTGAGTTTCCGATGTGCTATTTGTGTAAATTATTTTAGTTCTTGTTTCTTATATCTCTTTATAATACTTTAACATTGATGAATTTATGTTGTAGGGTCAGCTAGATGCATACTATATGGTTACTATAGTAGAGGAGTTAAAATTTGGTATCAGAGCGAGGTTTAGGGAATCTAGACTGATAGAGAACAATTTAGTGTAACTCGATCATTAAAAAGAGTTATCCACATAGGATTAAGTCTTAGTACCATGAATGTCCATTTGATTGATGCATGTTTATAGGATCTAATATAACATGATGTTTTGCCCGTGCTAGGTTGGTAACGACAATGAGAGGACCTCCATAGCATATGAGGATCCTACGGCCAGTAGTGGTACTGGTCCGGGCCTCATAAATAGAAATGTGTCTCTGACCGGTTTTTGTCCAATGTTAGCTGATGCGATGTTGTCTCCGGCATATTTTTGTCCAATGTTAGCGCGCTGATATATAGATGCAAAGGACTGGCTGGCAAAGATTAAGGATCTTTTGGGGGCATTAGAGATCGCCGAAGATAGGAAGGCACCATTTGCGGCCTTTATGCTAGAGGGCAATGCAAAGTTATGGGGGGTGGAAGAGCACAATAGACATTTCCCTGGATATCTCCCCTCTTTCGTAGAATTTGCGAGCACTTTCTTGAAGCATTACATCCTGTATTCGACAAGGTTATCTCTTCAAAGGAAGTTTTTGAGATTAGTTCAGCGTGATATGATAGTGGATAAAAACCTCCAAGAGTTCACTCGGTTAGTTCATTGCGCAGGAACAATGATGGAAGATGATGAGGAGAGGGATAACCTCTTATATGAGGGGTTGCGGGACAATCTAGGCACACACTCATCGATTTAAAGAAAGTAGGCTTTAATGAAATGGTTAAAGTTGCTAGGTCTTGGAGAGGGACTTTGACCATACCCAATGCCGAAAAGGTTTTTACTTGAAAGCAAAGTGAAGACAAGCCTTCTAAATATCAGTGGAAGTCAGGAGGAAGCCAAGGGAAGAAAAGATTTTTCCCTCAGTTGTCGGGCGAGAGGAGTGGAGTCATCTTTGTAGATATTCATTCGAGGGGACCAATAACATGTTACTGTTGGATATTGTGGCGCCCTTAGAGGGGGGGTGAATAAGGGCCTTTTAGAAATTTTGATTTTTACTTAAGAATTTTAAAACAAATTTTACTTTTCTAAAAATTACTTATAAAAATTTCAAACTAATGTAATTTTTAGAATAAATTCAAACACAATTTTCTAAGTTAAAGATTAAACAACCATATTTGCAATTAAAGAAAAAGTCATAATTTTATAATCATGAAAATCACATACAAATAATATGATCTTAACAATGCTTAAGATCAAGGCACAAATATGATAATAACCCTTTTACAATTTGTGTTTACCAATCCTTCTCCCAAGGATCGGAAGGCTATCACTTGTCTCTCTCTAGACCAAGCCCAAGCCTATCCTCTAGATCTTCCCAAGATCTAGACGTAGCACATAATGCCACGATTTCCCACCAAGCCACGCAAGGACTTGGACGCTCCACACAAGGAAGCGATTTTCCCCTAAGCCACGCAAGGACTTAGACGTCACGCACAAGGAGATGATTTCCCTACCAATACAAAATGAAATGTATATAAATGAAAATACAATATGAAAAGAACAACTCCCTAGAAATTCAGATCTCTGAAAGGAAGGTTGAAGCCTCGAGATGATCGTTGATGTAGAAGCGCGCCCGATCTCGTCTTCAATCTCAAACCTTCTAAGCACAAATGGGAGTTGATGAGGTTCTGGAGCTCTTTGGTTCGTATGCACTCAGGAAGGGACTTAGAATTCTCAATGCTTGGAATGCACGAACAAAAGGAGCCAATATATAGAAATTCGTTGTCGTCTGGGCGACATCAGCTGTCGGAACTTCCGACAGCGCTAAACTGCCGCTCGTAATGCTGTCGTGCGGGCAGTTGTTGTAACCTCCGAGCTGTCGCCTGGGCGACATCGATGTCGGATTTCCGACAGCGCAAAACTGCCGCTCGTAGTGCTGTCGTGCGGGCAGTTGTTGTAACCTCCGAGCTGTCGCCTGGGCGACATCGTTGTCGGATTTCTGACAGCGCAAAACTCCCGCTCGTAGTGTTATCGTGCGGGCAGTTGTTGTAACCTCCGAGCTGTCGCCTGGACGACATCATTGTCGGATTTCCGACAGCGCAAAACTGACGTTCGTTGTGTTGCCGTGGGGGAAGTTGTTGTAACTTCTCTGCTGTCGCCTGGGCGACATCAGCTGTCGGAAAATTCCGACAGTGAAATTTTCATACACTCAAATTGAGCTCCAGCAGAATTGTGAACATCTCATACCTGTTACCTGCACACCATTAATAAAAATAGAATCAAATACAAACGGGACTTTGTTATTATCAAACCGGAAGAGTGCGAAACGCATGCTCCAACAATCTCCCCCTTTTGATAATAACAAATCCGTATAAAAAGAAATCATGTTTATTTAGGTTGTTGATTTTAACATATGGTGTGTGCACAAAAATAACATGATATATTCCTCTTAAAAAATAATCTCCCCCTAGATGAATGCTCCCCCTAAATGTTAAAGTAAGTTGAAATGATGTAATAGTTTTTTTATTTCTTGAATATACTTATAATTCTCCCCCTTTTGGTATTAGCAAAAGATAATATGAGATGAATGAGTAGTTCTGAAGGGAAGAGATAGGATGTAGAAAATAAGAGTAAGCGGAAGCACTTGCTGGGAAAATGATTGAAGGTCTTGAAGTAATAGTAATATGCCATAGTATTGAATAAACTCATGAAGAGACGGTATAGACATATGAAGTAATAAAATAAAATAACTTAAACATGATTAAGGTCATTTTAAAGTATCATAGAAATACACAATTGTGTATAGAAATTTGGAATATTTTCGCTCTAATTCTCATGAGATGAATGTTTATATAACATAATGATGTGTACAAGTGATACTTAGATCAAACATATGAAGTTATTTAATGTACATGATCATTGGAATAGAGAACATAATATAAGCATATAAAGACAACTTTGACCTTGAAGATATAGCATAATAAGAATAGAATACCATTTTTCTTTTGCACAAGACACTTTACAAATCTTTCCAAGGTGCTTAACCTCACAATGCTTATTAAGACTTATCAGGAGGGTAAGTAGTGCTTGGTGGAGTATCCTTGTCTTTAATTTAAACTCCTTTTTTTGTGATCACATATTTTGTGATATCTTAATTTTGAGATATTTATAATTTTTTAATTGACCAAGGATCTCCGAATTCACTTGAATCGCAAAAGATGGTGTATATTTTGTTGTGCTAACAAATCAAGGTTGAAAGTAGTATTTATGAAGTGCTATTGTATTATGTTAAAGCAAATATGATTCATGTATATATTAAATAGAAAGACATATGTATGGATCAAAAGAAGTGAACGTGATAGTTCATTATTATATATAAACAATTTCTCATAATTAGAGGCATGCGAAAACCATTTCCAATAGTCTAAACAACTAAGTAGGAGTGTCAATACGATGATAGATTGGAAATGAAATCATATAATCATGTAATAGCCATTTTTTAAATAATAAAAAGCACATGGTTTGGCATCAATTCATGAGTTGTATCATTAATAAATACATATAACTATTGGAAAACATCAAAGGGACCAAAAACTAAAGATTAAGCAAATCGGGAGCTGTCGGAAATTTCCGACAGTCACTGTCGCCTGGGCGACAGCTAAAAATATAAATACGGCTTAAAACCGAGTCAAACCCTATTGTGCATCATTTTCTGGACTGAAGGGCGAGAGGAAGTTGTCAGAGTTCGGCGACAACCCTAGATTTAAGGTATGGGGTTTTTTGATTTTGAAGTTTTTGACTCAAAACTTTTAGAGATTTGTGATTTTGGAAAGGAGAGAAGATGAAAAATGTGTTTTTCATTTTACCTTTGATGAATGGTGTAGATCTTTGAAGTTTTGTATATAAAAGGTGTAGATCTAGTGTAAATCAAGTGGATCTTGGTGGATCTTGGTGAAATATGTTTGGATTTTGTGATTTTTGGGGGTTTAAGTGTTGTATTTTGTACATGGTTTAATTTCAAAAAAAAATGGAAGATTTTTCTTTTGTAGAAGGTTGAAGAAGATGAATAGTAAGGATATGTGAGAAGATGTAGTTTTGTTCTAGAAAGAAAAAAAAATTTAACAGAAATATAGCTTGATTTTGAGTAGATCTGGAAGTGTAGTTGAAAAATTTAAAGAAAATTTCACTGGAGTACTGTCGGAATTTTCCGACAGTCAATGTCTCCTGGGCGACATCGTTCCAGTGCACAGAACTTGTTTAATTCATTTTTGTTATGTTATGTTTGCAGAATGGCTTCCATTTCTAAGGCACGAAGGAGTACGTCTGAAGATGCGCATAGTTCGTATCAAGTTTACCCTGGGATTGAGAAAGCAATAATTGGAGTATCAAAATATGTAGAATTGACTCTCCGAAGCACGATCATATCTATGATCGTCTTGCAAATGCAGGTATAATTTCAGTAATCACAGCAGATACGTTCTCATCCTTTTTGATTTGAGAATTTTATAATCATTTGGAAGACCCGAGTTGCACTGAATTGGATGGGGGAGTGAGATCTAGAATCCAAGGTCAACAAGTGGAAATAACACATGTTGATCTTAGAGAGGAATTCGGTCTTCTTATGAGTGAACATATGCCGGATATAGTGGAGAGCTATAGAAAGGATAGAGATTGGACTCATGTAAACATGAGTTTACATGGAAGTTAAAAGAAGTCCTTAATCACTAAAGTTTCTTCACTTACCCCTGATGCATATTTAGTCCAAGATATATTGAGAAACTCAGTTATGTTAAAAAGTGGAGATACAAGGAGTATCACGGCACAGTTGACGCTGATTACATACTTTATTATGGAGGAGGAACCTTTTGATGTAGCGGACTTCATCCTTTCCCATATTCGGTATGCTTTTAGATTAAAACATCCAAAATGGGTGAAGATTCATACTCTGCCAATGGGGGCGATAATTCAACGTATACTATATAAGAAGTATGGATGGATAGTTCAAGATTCGTACTTTGATGATTGTTTTCCTGAGATATACTATACGGGTACTATGAAAGTGAAGAAGACGCATAAAAGCCTCATCCTGGAATAGAGATTAGAGAGCCTACAATTCCTTGGGGAGGATCACTACGAGAGTCTATAGATGATCTGCGTGATTCCTTTGAGGAGCACAAAAAAGAAGTGAAGAAGGATCGCAGTAGAATGCAGAAGTTTATGAAATTTCTGGTGAAAGGTCTGAAGTTAAAGCCTACTCCGGAAGAAGCGGTCGAATGGCAAATTCCAGATGAAGAACCGCCACGCCAATCGGTGAGGCGGACTCGACGTGGTAAGGTCGTAAGACGAGGACCTCCAAAAGACTGTCCAGAGAGCAGCGGGGCTGGTTCTGAGGATTCTGAGTAGTTTTCATCAGGGTGCTGCTTCTGACTGATGTCGGAATTTTCTGACATCCACTGTCGCCTGGGCGACAGTGAATTTGCCCAGATTTCATTTTCTGTTATCTGAACTTGATCCTATGTTGATTTCTACTATTTTTTGTGGAACAATTTTATGTAATATTAATTATGTGAGAATTTTTCTTAAGTAATTCAAATTCTATGGTTTGATTTAAAATTTAGTCTTTCTTTTTAAAATGTATAGGTTTTGTGATATTTTTTTTTTATTTTATAGGTCATAAGTAGTGATATAATCATTGTGAAATATCTAGGATTCCCAATTCTAGCCTAACCATGGAAAAATGGGAATCCGGTAACGTTTTAGTGAATATATCCGCTAGTTGATTATCCGTGCCTATAAATAAAATTTTTATGTGGTTATTTTTAATATGATCTCTAATAAAATGATGTCTCACATCAATATGCATAGACCTTGAATGATTGACCGGGTTGTATGTTAAATCAATTGCACTTTTATTATCACACCATAATTCAATTGTTTGTTGTTTAATATTAAAGACTTCTAAAGTTTGTTTCATCCAAAGAGCTTGTGCACAACAACTACCAAGTGCGATGTATTCGGCCTCGGTGGTTGAGAGGGCAACAGAATTCTGTTTCCTACTCGACCATGAAATGAGTGAAGGGCCTAAAAAGTGACAAGTGCCACTAGTGCTTTTCCTATCTAGTGAACAACCGGCATAATCAGAATCAGAGTAGCCAAAAAGAGTAAAATCATCGCTATGAGGATACCATAAACCAAGTTTAGATGTGCCAATTAAATATCTAAAAATTCTTTTTACCGCTTTTAAATGTGATTCTTTGGGATCGGCTTGAAATCTAGCACATAAACAAACTGAAAACATAATATCCGGTCTAGAAGCAGTTAAATATAAAAGTGAACCTATCATGCCTCTATATAAAGTTTGATCTATTGATATTCCATTTTCATCTTTTCCTAATTTTAAAGATACACTCATAGGAGTATTTGCTTGTTTGAGATTTTCAAATCCAAATCGTTTTAAAACATCATGAATATATTTTGATTGGTTAATAAAAACTCCATCATGTTTTTGAACAATTTGAAATCCTAAGAAATATTTTAATTCTCCTACCATACTCATCTCAAATTCACTTTCCATCATTTTTACAATATAATTACACAACTCTTCATTAGTGGCTCCAAAAATAATATCATCAACATAAATTTGTAAAATAATTAAATCATCATCTACTTGCTTAATGAAGAGTGTACAATCAACACCACCCATTTTAAAACCATTTTGTAATAAATATATAGTCAATCTATCATACCATGCTCGTGGTGCTTGTTTTAAACCATACAAAGCTTTTAGCAATCTATATACGTGATTAGGAAATTTTTCATTTATAAATCCTGGGGGTTGTTCAACATAAACTTCTTCTTTAATCAACCCGTTTAAAAATGCAGTTTTAATATCCATTTGCAATAATTTAAATCTTTTATGGCTAGCAAATGCAACAAAAATTCTAACTGCTTCCAATCATGCTACGGGTGCAAATGTTTCATCAAAATCTACCCCTTCAATTTGATTATATCATTTCGCTACAAGCCTAGCTTTGTTTCTAGTGACCCTAGAGTCACTATCTAATTTGTTTTTGAAAATCCATTTGCTCCTACCACAAGATGATCACTAGGTCTATCTACCAGAATCCAAACTTTATTCTTTAAAATTGGTTAAGTTCATCATTCATAGCTAGAAACCAAGATTCATCATTTAAAGCGGTGGCAACATCTTTTGGTTCTATATTTGAGATGAAACATAAATTTGAAAAACTTTCATGTAAACTAGAACGTGTACGTACCCCACTTAATGGTTCTCCAATAACAAGTTCTTGCGGATGATCTTTTGAGAACCTTAGCTCGGTTGGAGGTACATATCCTTGTTCTTCTTCTTCTTCACCATCTTTTTCATCTTCTTTCTCTACTTTTTCTTCATCATTATCATCATCATTTTTCTCCAGATTTTGTTCCACATCTTCTTCATTTTTCTCATTACCTGCAACTTTAGTATTTTTTACACAAGAAATGTTTTCATCAAATTTTACATGAATAGATTCTTCAACTACTTTAGTACGTTTATTATAAACTCTATAGGCCTTGCTAGTTGAAGAATAACCAATGAAAATCTCTTCATCACATTTTTCATCAAATTTGCCTAAGTTATCTTTTGTGTTCAAAATAAAGCATTTACAACCAAAAACTTTAAAGTAAGATACATTTGGTTTTCTTTGAAAATAAATTTCATAAGGAGTTAATTGTAATGTAGGACGAATCATGACACGATTAATAATATAGCATGCAGTACTAACCGCTTCGGCCCAAAAATATTTTGGCAATTTAAATTCACAAAGCATAGTACGTCCTAATTCTTGAAGTGCTCTATTTTTCCTCTCCACTACACCATTTTGCTGTGGTGTGCGAGGAGCGGAAAATTCGTGTTTTATCCCAAATTCATTACAATATGAAATACATTTTTCATTATCAAATTCTCCTCCATAATCTGATCCAATGCATTTTAAAAACAATGTCCAACAAAATCTAGAATAATCATCAATAGCATCAGATTTTGAAATTAGTTTTACAAATTCATCAAAAGCATCAGATTTTGAATTTAAAAACAATGTCCAACAAAATCTAGAATAATCATCAATAATAACAAACGTATATTTTCTACCTCCTAGACTTTGTGTAGAAATTGGACCAAACAAGTCCATATGTAATAAATGTAAAGGTCTAGTAGTAGAAATAACATTTTTGCTTTTAAAAGATGATTTTGTAAACTTTCCTTTTTGGCATGGTGAACATAATGAAGAAAGCTTTTCATTCAAATTTGGCAAACCTTTTATAATTTATTTTAGAAAGCTTTACTATACGTTTGGCACTAGAATGTCCTAGTCTCCTATGCCATAATTCAAGTTCATCATTCTTTGAAATAAAACATTTAAGTGTAGAATGAGATAAATCATGAAAAGTGGTTGTATATACATTGTTTATTCTTGGTGCAGTAAGTACGATTTCGTTTGTTTTAGAATCAATAATTTTGCAAAGGTTTGAGCTAGAGTCAAATAAAACATTTAGATTTTTATCACATAGTTGACTAATAGAAATTAAATTATGTTTCAAACCTTTAACATATAAAACATTTGAAATTTTAAATTCTTCGTTACCTACTACTCCAATGCCTTTGACTTTACCCTTGCCATTATCTCCAAATGTCACTGTTCCACCTTTCTTCATCTCCAGGCTAAGAAACTTTGATTTATTGTCTGTCATGTGTTTTGAACATCCAGAGTCAAAATACCACACGTCTTCCTTGTTCCTAGCCTGCACGCACACCTAAAAAGATGATGAGAGTAAAGATCTGGTTACCCAAGTGGTCGATCCCATGGTATAGGTGGACGACTTAGGTACCCAGATTTGTTTAACATTAACTTTTCCTTTCTTCCAACATGAGCCCGAGATGTGACCAAATCGATGACATTTGGCACATACGATGAATGGTGAGGAACCATTTTTCAATGGTTTCTCTGAACTCTTGCTGGTGGAAACATCTTTATGTGTGGACTTAGGAAAATTTTCATTTTGAAAAACAGGTTTTCTGAACCTGGAGCTGTCGCTGGTTCCGACAGCAGTTGCTGGAAATTTCCGACAGCTTCCAGAGCTTCCAGAAACGTATCCTAGCCCAAATTTTGTTGTCCCATGGCATTGGTTGGCTAAAAGCATATCCAGAGATTTTTTCCAACACTAAATTTTCCAATTGCCATGTTCAACTCATTTACTTTGGACTTTAAAATTGTATTTTCTTTTACTATCATGCCACATCTATTTGCAACACTTTTCTTATAATTCTCTAATTGAGAATGAGAGGTTTTAACAACTTTTTCTAAGTCCTTTTTCTCTTTTAGAAGTTGATCAATTTTTTGATCGGACTTAGAAATAGTATTTTCAAGTTCTTTTATCCTTGTCGAAGAGTGATCACACTCTTGACAAATTTCCTTCTCGTTCCCAATAGATTTCAAATCATTTGATAACTTTTTATTTACTTTCAAAAGAACTTTGTTTTCACATTTTAAGAAATCGTTTTCCTTTCGACTTTTATCCAAAAATTTGCAAGTTTTCATAAATTCAGAATATAAATCATCATAAGATGGAGGAGTTACCTCAGTGTTTCTTTGGACACTGCAATCGTCGTCAGATGACGCATTTTCTTTCCCCATCAAGCAGACATTTGCCTCCTCTTCCTGCTGTGTTGAGGAATCACTTTCTTCACCAGACGAAGAATCATCCCAAGTCTCTGCCTTTAACACTTTCTTCTTGTAACTTTTATCATGCCTCTTTGCTTTTTGCTCTTTCAGATACTTTGGGCACTTGCTTCTGATATGTCCAATCTTCTTGCAATGGTAGCACTCCGGTAGCGGACGCTCCTCTTCATTCTCCATTTTTCCTTTGCCTTTTTGGTAGGCAAAATCATTCTTTTTGAAAAAATTTTTGAATGAATTTCTCCTCTCCGGATTTCTCATAAACTTCTTAAAGTTCCTCACAAACAGTCCTTCTTCATCTTCCTCACTTTCTTCAGTCTCACTTTCCATTTCCTTTTTTTGATTTCAAAGCCAAGCTCTTCTTTTTGGGCTCCAAATTGTACTCTTGGCTTTGAATCTTCAACTCCAATTCATGGGTTTTTAGATTCCCAATAAGACTCTCCAATTGTAAGGTCTTAAGATCATGTGTAACACCCCCATCCGTTAAGAAGCATATGACAGAAGGTCCTGCCGGGGCCCCACGCCATATACTACCAAACAAATGGGAACGTCACTTAATTGAAATACCAAAAGACACTAAACAATGAACCTAACTCATAGCATTCTATGCGGAAGCAAAAGAGAGAGACAAGATAAATCCCAAAACCCGTACCCGGGGTATGTCCACTTCTAATAATAGGAATAAAAGGTTTTACACAACAAAAGAGGCACGATGGCCTTACAGTTTACCAACATCGGCGCGCAGGCCGGCCATACATGAAAAGTAAAAGAACATCAAAAGGCCTTCAAGGGCCGCAGCAGCACAAGGGCTTCAGGTCGCTAAGAGCCCGCTATGTTCCCGCTCGGTCCAGTACCTGTACAACAAGCCCACCAAAAACAGTGGCAAAACAGGGCAACGGTCAGCTAAAGCTGACCAAATTATACCGACACCACCCCTTCGAGGGGGTGGCAGTTCTAACCATCCCTGCAAAACAGTCTCTGCAGCATATATATATATAAGAGTGCGACTAGCAAAGCCCACAATAGTTCATACATATGCAACAATCACAAACGTGGGAATGGCCCCCCACGTCCCGTGCTCTCAGGCACCCTTTGGTGTACTCCGCCTTCCACCACCATCCACTCTTGATGGCTTTGCCCTTCGAGGCTAAAGTCGTTGGCCCGAATACCAGGGCACCCCCGTACTTTAATTGTGAACATACCGTAGTCCGAAGACTCTTTCCCATTGCCTCCCGACGTGCTGTACGAGCCTTACTAGTCAGGTGCTGCAATGGTGCGGTTTCAGGTTCGCCAAATGCCCATTGTTCACAGCTCTCGTTGTACAACACGAAGAGTGGGTATGGCGTTCCCTCAGCCCAGGTATTCTCAATTAGCCGGCCCTACGGGCCGCTAAGTCATCCACCAGGACACCCTCACGGGTCGGGCACAAAGGCCTCAGGTCCTCTCAACAGGTGGGCACAACAACATCACCAGAACCAAGTCTGGGAGCTGTCGCCTGGCGATATTCAATATCGCCAGCGACAGTAAACAGAACTCCTTTTCCGCTTCTAACTTTGGGTGCTTCCCGGGGCACACCCCCAGGCGTTACTGCGCATGCAGTAGCACTCTCTAGTCCTACAAAACAGGATATCAACACGGAGTTTTCCCCCGGCACGCACAATACCAAAAAGCATCACCAATCCGGACCAACCGTCTCGGATGGGCTTCACACAGCGCGCCTACGTCCATTTCACGCATGGACTCTACATGAATGCAAGATTTGACGGGGATAACACAAATCCACCCGTCGGAGGCCACGACCTCACCCTTTTGGGTAGGGGCCTCAACGATGCACGGAACGGACTAGAACATGTCCAAATGAGGGTAAAGAGAATCGTTACCCTTAGACGTCGCTTCTGAACCATGGAGCACGTGAGTTCTTCCTCACACTTCGCCGACCGAGCTCAAGCACCACGGCTACACCCAACCCAAGGGTCGACCTTCTCCTAACCGACGGCGGCCAGAACAAAGAGAGGAGGAGAGGGGCTCGACTCCTCCTTGTCGATGGGAGAAAAGGATAGGAAGGGGGATCTGAGTCCTCCTTGCCCTAGGCGGCGACGGGAAGGGAAGAAGAGGGTCGGACTTCCCTGCTCCAAGCGACGACGAGAGAGAGGGAGAAGGAGCTCGGGGATTTCGCTTCCCTGCTCCGGGCCGACGGCGAGAGAGGAGATCGGGAGATCGATCTTGCAGCTGCTCCAAAAGAACGAGAAAGAGGGATCGAGAGAGAGAGAGATCGGGAATGAGAGGGAGAGGGGAGGTATTAGGGGTTTTATTAAAACCCTAGCCCCCCTGCTATCCGCACCCCAACCCCCCCTTATTAACACCCCAATAATCTCCTTCTCCGCTCAAATTCGCGGAGCAGAATAAACAGGGCGCACGAGCATCGGCGCACGGTAGTGGTCGTGCGCGAAGCACCTCCACTGATCGTACACGCTTACCGCAACAGCACTCTGTTTTCTTGCGAATTAACGCACGATCGCTGGCGCACGATCGCTGGTCGTGCGCGAAGAGGAACAATGGTCGTGCGCGAAGAGCTGCTATGACATTTCCAGCCTATTCCGAGTGCAGCACCACCTCTCCGCCTAACTCGCTGAACTACGACTTCTTGGGGTGTTACAACTCCACCCCCCTTAAAAGAATTTCGTCCCAAAATTTGCAAAAATAGGCATATAGATATATATATCCAAAAAGGTCTTTACATAAAGGGGAAAAGGAGAGACAAACGTCACTGAAACAGCTCGGGGAACTCCTCAATCATGGTCTGCTCACGCTCCCATGAGAGTTCCTCGCAACCGCAGTTGTCCCAACGGACCTTTACCATACGGATTGCCCTGTTCCGCAACTGACGCACCTCAGCATCCTCGATGCTAACGGGCCTGACCGCCGTCTTAATCCCACTATCTACGGGCACCTGATCCGCCGCGACCACATGCGTAGGCTCTTGCACCGCCTTCCGCAACACGAAGATGTGGAAAACATCGTGTAGCCCGCTCAATTCCGCCAATAGTGCAAGCCTATAAGCCGCCTCGCCGACGCGCTCGATGATCTCAAACGGTCCAAGGTATCTCGGACTCAGCTTTTTCAAGCGTCGAATCCTGGATACACCCTTGAACGGCCTGATCTTCAAGTAAACCCAATCGCCAACGGCGAACTGGACGTCGCGGTGCTTCGCATTATAGTACTTCGCCTGCCTATCTTGCGCAACTAAAAGCCTCTCCCGGATCATACGCATCGTCGAAGTCGCCTCTTCGACATCTTTCCTCTTGAAGAGCTTCGCCTCGCCCGTTTCTGCCCAAGCTAAGGGAGTGCGGCACTTCCTGCCATAGAGGGCCTCGAAAGGCGCCATCTGAATACTCGCATGGTAGCTGTTGTTGTATGCGAACTCAACAAGGAAGAGGTGATCTTCCCACCCCTTGCCGAAATCCAGGACGCACATCCGGAGCATGTCCTCCATCGTCCTGTTGGTACGCTCAGTTTGGCCATCCGTCTAAGGATGAAAGGCCGTGCTAAACTGCAGCTTCATACCCAATAGACGGTTGACTAGCCCCAGTCGCTCGAAGTAAAGCGTCCATCTCGATCACTGACGATGCTACGGGGCACACCGTGCAGTCGTACTATCGTATCAACATACAGCTTCGCCAACTTTTCCACCGAGTCATCCCTCCGGTTGGGGATAAAGTGCGCCACCTTCGTCAGCCGGTCTACGACTACCCAGATGGCATCGTTCCCGCTCTGCGATCTCGGCAGCCCATACACGAAATCCATGGAAACATCATCGAATTTTCACTATGGAACCGGTAATGACTTCAAAATGCCACCGGGCTTCTGACATTCTGCCTTCACTAGTGCACAAGTGTGGCACTTGGCTACGTAGTGAGCGATGTCCCTCTTCATACCCGGCCACCAGAAAAGGACCTTCATGTCCTTGTACATCTTCGTGCTCCCCGGATGAACTGAATACCTGGTACGATGCGCCTCGTACATCAACTCATCGCGCAGGTCACCCACCTTGGGGATGCACAAATGGTCGCCTCTCCACAGCAACCCGTCACGCACCTGAAATTGGGCATCCGGCCCACCACCAGCCTCCTTCGCGTAGCGCTTTAAACTCGGATCGAGTTCAAAAGCCTGGCGGACTCTATCTGCGAGGTCGTACTGTAACTCAGTCCAACTCAAACAGGCACCGACACTGCTCCTCTTCTCTACGCAAGAAATACCCAAGGCCTCCAGGTCACGTATCAGGTGCTCATCATGCATCTGAATCCAGTTGGCCTGCGTTGGAGCCCTACGACTGAGTGCATCTGCGACAACATTTCCCTTCCCGGGAGTGTAGTGGATCTCGAAGGTGTAGTCCCCAAGGAACTCCATCCACCTCTGCTGCCGCATATTCAGCCCTTTCTACGTCAGAAGGTACTTCAGGCTCTTATGGTCCGTGAAGATGTCGATCTTCAGGCCATACACATAATGTCGCCAGAGCTTCGGGGCAAATATCACGGCCGCCAACTCCAAGTCGTGGACCGAATAGTTCCGCTCGTGCACCTTCAGCTGGCGAGAGCCATACGCTATAACCTTGCCATGTTGCTGTAGAACACAGCCAAGGCCGCTCCCAGAGGCGTCGGTGTAGATCTCGTAGCCCTCTGTGCCGCAAGGCAAACATAAGATCGGCGTCGTGGTAAGCCGCCGCTTCAACTCCTCGAAAGCCTGCGCACACGCAGGCGTCAAAATAAACTCCTGCATCTTTTGTGTCAGCATCGTAAGAGGCAGCGCGATCCGTGAGAAGTTCTCCACGAAGCGCCTGTAATAGCCGGCCAGCCCGAGAAAGCTACGGACTTCCGTTACAGTAGAAAGAACAGGCCACTCCCTGATGGCCGCAACCTTCACCGGATCTACCGCCACACCCGCTCCACTAACCACATGGCCTAAGAATGCCACGGAAGGTAGCCAGAACTCGCACTTCGAGAACTTGGCATACAACTGGTTCCTCCTCAGAACCTCCAAGACTACTCGCAGGTGATCACCGTGCTCCTCCTCGGACTGAGAGTAGACCAATATGTCATCAAGGAAGACGACCACAAACCGGTTGAGGTACTCTCGGAAAGTCCGGTGCATCAAGTCCATAAACACCGAAGGCGCATTAGACAGCCCAAACGGCATCACGGTGAACTCATACTGCCCGTACCTTGTGCTGAAGGCAGTCTTCGGGATGTCGCACTCCCTGATCTGTACCTGATAATAGCCGGACTTCAAGTCCAGCTTCGAGTATACTGTCGAACCAACGAGCTGGTCGAACAAGTCGTCTATCCTCGGAAGGGGATACTTGTTCTTCTCGGTCAGTTTGTTCAGCTTCCGATAATCGATGCAAAGCCGCAGGCTACCGTCCTTCTTTTTGACAAAGAGGACCGGTGCACTCCAAGGTGAGGAACTCGGACGCACGTAGCCCTGCTCAAGCAGCTCCTGCAACTGCATCTTCAACTCCGCCAACTCCTTCGGAGCCATACGATACGGCGAGCGGGCCACAGGCTTAGCGCCCGACACCAACTCAATCGTGAAATCTATCTCCCGCTGCGGTGGAGCACCGTGGAGATCGCTCGGGAACACATCGGGGAACTCTGAAACTACCGGAACATCCGCTAGGCTGGGCCTCGGCGTTGGAGCCTCCACTAGAGCAAATAACAACTCTGCTCCCTGACGCACTTCCTTGGACACCTGGAGAGCAGACATCAGCATCTTGCTCGATCCACGCATGCCCGCAAAGACCGTCTCACGATCGGCACACTGCCCAAACCTCACCTCCTTGGTGGTGCAATCGATGCACGCACGTTGTTCCGACAGCCAGTCCATGCCAAAGATTACATCGAACTCAACCAGGGGGAGTAACGATGCTTTCAGGTCATACTCCTGACTTCCAACTAGAACCTTCACGCGGCAACTCCTCTCCACACGCATCGAATATCCATTCGGCAGTAGGACCTCCAGTCCATCTGCAGAAGCAATCGACGGCGCACCAATACGTTGGACAAAGTCCGACGATAAGAAGGAGTGCGAAGCTCCAGTATCGAAAAGCGCTCTCGCCGGAACGCCTAAAACATTTACAAAGCCTACGCCGCTAAACAAGGTTAGCATGAATACTAAAACAGGTATATAAAATAGTAAGGGTTGTATCTTAAATTATACCTGTCACGACGTCCTTGGCTTTGATAGCCTCCTGCTGACCAAGATTGAAGACTCTGGGTTGCGGGGGAGCCATACGGGAGGCAGTGGACTCAGCCGCCTTCGCCTTCTCAGAATAAGATGGCCCAGTCTTCTTCTCTGACCTTGGAAGTCCACTGCGGCAATCTCGAGAGAAATGGCCAGGCTTGCCACAAGTAAAACAAGTAAGAGGGCCACGTCCAGACGACGCGCCCGAAGCAGAGGGAGCTGGCCCAGATAATCGAGCCTTCTTCCAACGATTCAACTTCCGCAACTTCACCGCACTCGGCGCCTTGCTCTCCGGCACTATCTCAGCCACAGCCACCTTACCCTTCTCCATGAGCATGTCCTGCTCAAGTGCTCGGGCTGAACCAATGAGGTTCGTGAAACCCTGCGTCAACGGCCCTGTCAGAAGGTACCGCAACTCACTACGCAAGCCACCGTAGAACCTGTTCACCCCTCTCCCCTCGTCATCGAAAGAAGTCCCAGCGTAACGCCCGAGGCGGGTGAACTCGTACAGGTAGTCGTCAACCAGTCTATCACCCTGCGTCAGATCCAAGAACTGGTTCTCCATCGCGATCTGCTGCGACGGAGGCACATACCTTGCCAGGAAGATTCTCGAGAACTCTTCCATCGGCACATCAACCAGTCGCCTTCCCGCAAACCGGCGCTTCTCTACCTCATCCCACCACCGCCTGGCTTCCTTTTCCAACAAGAAAGTAGCCAAGGTCACTTTCTGCGCTTCATCCGACTTTGTCGCTGTCAAAATTCGCTCCATATGCGACAGCCAGTCCTCGGCCTCAGCTGGGGATTCAACCCCGGTAAACGGAGGAGGTCGAAATCCCAGGAAGTGCTTCAGTTGCTGGTCAGCAGCACGCCTCGCGGGGACCTGCTCCGCTCTTAGTGGCTCTTGGGCTACTTCCTGCACCAGCGGTTGACCTTGCCTTCCAGGCTGGCCATTCAACGCAGCTAGAACGGCTTCTATAACTAGCCGAACCATCTCAGCAGACGGAGGTGTAGGAGCCTCAGCAGACCCGCTACTCTCTGCCAAGTCACGGGAACGCGACGGTCCCACTGCACTTCGAGTGCCCTACACAAGTGCAACACACAATTAGGCGACAGCACAGTCGCAACTAACAACAAAAGGAACACTCAGGTTCCAAAATCATGCAATAATTGTTGGTTTGTTGTTACATTTTATTCCTAAGTGGACATTTTTGGGTTTATTTTACGTCTCGACGGTAGCGCACACACGTGCTCACCACCCCTTAAAAGAATTCGTCCACGAATTCCTTAGAAGGATACGGAAACCTTAGAATCTGATACCAATTTGTAACACCCCCATCCGTTAAGAAGCATATGACAGAACGTCCGGCCGGGGCTCCACGCCATATACTACCAAACAAACGGGAACGTCACTTAATTGAAATACCAAAAGACACTAAACAATGAACCTAACTCAGAACATTCTATGCGGAAGCAAAAGAGAGAGACAAGATAAACCCCAAAACCCGTATCCGGGTATGTCCACTTCTAATAATAGGAATAAAAGGTTTTACACAACAAAAGAGGCATGACGGCCTTACAGTTTACCAACATCGGCGCGCAGGCCGGCCATACATGAAAAGTAAAAGAACATCAAAAGGCCTTCAAGGGCCGCAGCAGCACAAGGGCTTCAGGTCGCTAAGAGACCGCTATGTTCCCGCTCGGTCCAGCACGTGTACACCAAGCCCACCAAAAATAGTGGCAAAACAGGGCAACGGTCAGCTAAAGCTGACCAAATTATACCGACCCCACCCCTTCGAGGGGGTGGCAGTTCTAACCATCCCTGCAAAACAGTCTCCGCAGCATATATGTATATATAAGAGTGCGACTAGCAAAGCCCACAACAGTTCATACATATGCAACAATCACAAACGTGGGAATGGCCCCCCACGTCCCGTGCTCTCAGGCACCCTTTGGTGTACTCCGCCTTCCACCACCATCCACTCTTGATGGCTTTTCCCTTCGAGGCTAAAGTCGGTGGCCCGAATACCAGGGCACCCCCGTACTTTAATTGTGAACATACCGTAGTCCGAAGACTCTTTCCCATTGCCTCCCGATGTGCTGTATGAGCCTTACTAGTCAGGTGCTGCAATGGTGCGGTTTCAGGTTCGCCAAATGCCCGTTGTTCACAGCTCTCGTTGTACAACACGAAGAGCGGGTATGGCATTCCCTCAGCCCAGGTATTCTCAATTAGCCGGCCCTACGGGCCACTAAGTCATCCAACAGGACACCCTCACGGGTCGGGCACAAAGGCCTCAGGTCCTCTCAACAAGTGGGCACAACAACATCACTAGAACCAAGTCTGGGAGCTGTCGCCTGGCGATATTCAATATCGCCAGCGACAGTAAACAGAACTCCTTTTCCGCTTCTAACTTCGGGTGCTTCCTGGGGCACACCCCCAGGCGTTGTTGCGCATGCAGTATCACTCTCTAGTCCTACGAAACAGGATATCAACACGGAGTTTTCCCCCGGCACGCACAATACCAAAAAGCATCACCAATCCGGACGAACCGTCTCGGATGGGCTTCACACAGCGCGCCTACGTCCATTTCACGCATGGACTCTACATGAATGCAAGATTTGACGGGGATAACACAAATCGACCCGTTGGAGGCCACGACCTCACCCTTTTGGGTAGGGGCCTCAACGATGCACGGAACGGACTAGAACATGTCCAAATGAGGGTAAAGAAAATCGTTACCCTTAGACGTCGCTTCTGAACCATGGAGCACGTGAGTTCTTCCTCACACTTCGCCGGTCGAGCTCAAGCACCACGGCTACACCCAACCCAAGGGTCGACCTTCTCCTAACCGACGGCGGCCAGAACAAAGAGAGTAGGAGAGGGGCTCGACTCCTCCTTGTCGATGGGAGAAAAGGAGAGGAAGGGGGATCTGAGTCCTCCTTGCCCTAGGCGGCGACGGGAAGGGAAGAAGAGGGTCGGACTTCCCTGCTCCAAGCGACGACGAGAGAGAGGGAGAAGGGGCTCGGGGATTTCGCTTCCCTGCCCCGGGCCGACGGCGAGAGAGGAGATTGGGAGATCGATCTTGCAGCTGCTCCAAAAGAACGAGAAAGAGGGATCGAGAGAGAGAGAGATCGGGAATGAGAGGGAGAGGGGAGGTATTAGGGGTTTTATTAAAACCCTAGACCCCCTGCTATCCGCACACCAACCCCCCTTATTCTCACCCCAATAATCTCCTTCTCCGCTCAAATTCGCGGAGCAGAATATACAGGGCGCACGAGCATCGGCGCACGGTCAGTGGTCGTGCGCGAAACACCTCCACTGATCGTGGGTGCTTACCGCAACAGCACTCTGTTTTCTTGCGAATTAACGCACGATCGCTGGCGCACGATCACTGGTCGTGCGCGAAGAGGAACAATGGTCGTGCGCGAAGAGCTGCTATGACATTTCCAGCCCATTCTGAGCGCAGCACCACCTCTCCGCCTAACTCGCTGAACTACGACTTCTTGGGGTGTTACATCATGTGACTCAGAAATTGCAGTCACTTTAGGATTGAACTTCGGGGGAAGTGATCTTAAGATTTTCATCACTAAATCTCCATTGGAGAAAACCTTACCCAACACCTTTGAATCGTTCACGATTTTAGTAAATCGTGTGTACATTGTATCAATTTCTTCATCCACCTCCATTTTGAATATTTCGAATTCTGACTCCAGTTGAACTAGCTTTGAATCCTTTACCTGCGAAGTACCTTCATGAGTGACTTCTAAAAAATTCCAAATTTCATATGCAGTATCACAAACACAAACTCTATTAAATTCAGTGCGATCTAGTGCGCAAAATAAAGCATTCATGGCTTTTGCATTGTTTTTACATCTTAATTTATCATTGTCATCCCACTTGTCTTTGGGTTTGACCATAGCTACATCTCCTACAACAAATGTTGGGGAAGAATAACTCGTCTCGACCATATTCCAAACTTCCATGTCGAGAGCTATTAGAAAACACCGCATTCGGGTTTTCCAATAGTTATAGTATGTGCCCGTAAAAAGTGGTGGCCTACTAATTCCTTGCCCCTCAACGAACGCGTGATCGTTGTGCGCCATTACTCCCGGTGGTAAAACCGTTTTGGAGTAACCTGGCTCTGATACCACGTGTTGGATCTTGTGGCGCCCTTAGAGGGGGGGGGGGGGGGGGTAAATAAGGGCCTTTTAGAAATTTTGATTTTTACTTAAGAATTTTAAAACAAATTTTACTTTTCTAAAAATTACTTACAAAAATTTCAAACTAATGTAATTTTTAGAATAAATTCAAACACAAATTTCTAAGTTAAAGATTAAACAACCATATTTGCAATTAAAGAAAAAGTCATAATTTTATAATCATGAAAATCACATACAAATAATATGATCTTAACAATGCTTAAGATCAAGGCACAAATATGATAATAACCCTTTTACAATTTGTGTTTACCAATCCTTCTCCCAAGGATCGGAAGGCTATCACTTATCTCTCTCTAGACCATGCCCAAGTCTATCCTTTAGATCTTCCCAAGATCTAGACGTAGCACACATGGCCACGATTTCCCACCAAGCCACGCAAGGACTTGGACGCTCCACACAAGGAAGCGATTTTCCCATAAGCCACGCAAGGACTTAGACGTCACGCACAAGGAGACGATTTCCCTACCAATACAAAATGAAATGTATATAAATGAAAATACAATATGAAAAGAACAACTCCCTAGAAATTCAGATCTCTGAAAGGAAGGTTGAAGCCTTGAGATGATCGTTGATGTAGAAGCGCGCCCGATCTCGTCTTCAATCTCAAACCTTCTAAGCACAAATGGGAGTTGATGAGGTTCTGGAGCTCTTTGGTTCGTATGCACTCAGGAAGGGACTTAGAATTCTCAATGCTTGGAATGCACGAACAAAAGGAGCCAATATATTGAAATTCGTTGTCGCCTGGGCGACATCAGCTGTCGGAATTTCCGACAGCGCTAAACTGCCGCTCGTAATGCTGTCGTGCGGGCAGTTGCTGTAACCTCCGAGCTGTCGCCTGGGCGACATCGATGTCGGATTTCCGACAGCGCAAAACTGCCGCTCGTAGTGCTGTCGTGCGGGCAGTTGTTGTAACCTCCGAGCTGTCGCCTGGGCGACAACGTTGTCGGATTTCCGACAGCGCAAAACTGCCGCTCGTAGTGCTGTCGTGCGGGCAGTTGTTGTAACCTCCGAGCTGTCGCCTGGGCGACATCGTTGTCAGATTTCCGACAGCGCAAAACTGTCGTTCGTCGTGTTGCCGTGGGGGAAATTGTTGTAACTTCTCTGCTGTCGCCTGGGCGACATCAGCTGTCGGAAAATTCCAACAGTGAAATTTTCATACACTCAAATTGAGCTCCAGCAGAAATGTGAACATCTCATACCTGTTACCTGCACACCATTAATAAAAATAGAATCAAATACAAACGGGACTTTGTTATTATTAAACCGGAAGAGTGTGAAACGCATGCTCCAACAGTTACTAGTGTGGCAAGCCAAACCATATTTGTAATGCCCCAGTTTCCCAATGTTGTGAAGACAAGAAATCTGTAGCAGAATCCTAACGCCCAACGGTAGGTTTTACCGCTGGCGGTAGCTTTATCGTCTAGATGAGCCTCGTATCAGCTAGAAGGCTCATGTTTCCCAGACACTAACGTCAGGTGGTAGGTGTTATGTCTGGCGGTAGCTTTATCTTATAGATGAGCCCGATATCGGCTAGAAAGGCTTCTGTCGTACTAACGTCGGGCGGTGGTGCTACCGCTGGCGGTAGCCTTCAACAGGATATTACCAAGTCAAGGTAATTGTATGGACATTGTTGTGTTGTCGTGATGCCAAGGTGATGTATTCACTGGCGTCGGGCGGTAACCACCACCGCCACGCGGTAACTTGCGTAAATAGATCCGTCCAGATCGGGTCTACATCTGCCTGATCCATGTGAAAAGAAGATCTGATGGTTGGAACTTGTTCTAATACCTTTGAGGATGGCAGAGAGTGATCTTTAGGATCATTATTACTTTAACTCTCTCTCTCTCTCTCTCTCTCTCTCTCCTCACTTGAGAACCGAACCAGAGAAAAAGCAAGAGGAATAAGAAGACCTTCCTTCGGCCATTGACGGAGCTCTGAAGCTCTGAATCACGAGCCGATTTTAGATCCGCAGAGAGCAGCCCTGTGTAGTTCTTTCCATCTGAATGAAATCTTAGATTTATGGAGGCAAAGAGATCGGCAAGGGTAATGATCCTTCCTCCCAGTCTTAGAATGTGTTTGGTACTCTCATTCCTTTTTCTATGCTTACGTAAGATTTTCTCTTTCACTAATTAGTGAATTGTAGGACTCCCTTTAGTTCTTCGGAACTCTAGGTTGGTTGTGTCCTTACCTGACATATATTGAATGTATAAATCTGGTAGACGTGCGGATTTAGGCATTGTGTGTGAAGCCTACCCGTGGTCATAGGCCCGGATTGGTGATGCTTGATTTGTAACATTGCATTTAGGTTAAGCCTAGAATGCTTGCAAGAGAATGACTCCATGAAATGTGTTGTTTGTGTTATGGGACTAGAGTTTAAGGTGCCTCTTGGAATCCCTAACAGAATCCCCATGTTTGTGAGTGGTCGAACGCAAACCTTCGCCACAAAATTGAAGTGGAGTTGACTTGGACCTCCTATGTCATATCTATTGGTGAAGCCTAGGTCCTCTTGTATGGACTAGGTGCATATCTTGTATATTATATCACTTGTAGGTGTTAAATCATTACGGTCTGAGGCAAAGTCGTACCTACGACGTGTCATTTGATCACGATGACTAGAGCACGGACAATGCTGAACCAAACTCATTCCATGCAGATCGGCATGAGGTCTTAACCTCTGAATTTTTGTGCGATCATGGTGTAGACTGTGGAAGGTTTATTAACCTAGCTTGGAAAAAGCTCTCTTTCTCAACTAAGTTTGCATAACTTAGGGTGGTGACGGTGCTCCTGATTGAGTGTACTTAAATCATGTCATGAGTGCTTGTAGTGTGTGGTTTCGAGAACCCACATTGTGTTTTCATGATTTGATGTTATGCTACCCTCATGTGGTTGCTTAGGCGGTTGTGGGGATCTTCCGCGTGAAACCAACTAACATTATTTGATTACCTAGGTTCCCTTTTACTTGATGCTCAACCTAGAAGATTGATTGTACTTGAAACCTCACCTTGTGTATAGTAGTCACACTTTCTTTATTATATTACATGTTGCATGTATGGATTACTTGTAGGTTAGCGGTGCCCGGCCCATGAGCCGGTTTGAATGGCCGGGGGGTGGGATCGTTACACAGTTTGTGGTTAACTCATAGTTGACCTAGTTTACTTCTTATTTGTGGATGGTGCATGTGATTGTGAGCCGAGTAGGAAATAAGGGCTTGAATCCATTGCTGAGTTGGCCCTCGAAGGGCAGCCTATTTTACTGCTATCCGTGTATTTCCAACCTGCATGTCGATGTATGTTTTGGAGTTTTAAAAATATTGGTTGAATGTATGGTCTTGAGTCCATAACTCTTCTATGGCATTCCTGAGTATGTGGATATTCTATATTATCATTTGATTGAACGCTTCTGCTTTCGCTTTATTATACTCTTGTGTAGTTCTTTTCTGGCTATTATCTAATTAACATCTAGCTACTATGCCCAATATGGCGTGGGGTCTCAGCCGGACCTATTATTATATTATTTGTATTGGCAGGGTGTTACAATTTGGTATCAAACTTTAGGAGTCAATCTGTAGTTTATAAAATTCAAAAACGAATTCCTTTTAAAGGGTGGAGTGCACGTGATGTGCGTTCATGATTGTTCTTCACCTAAAATGACTAAAATTGATAAGAATGACCACTTAGAAAAAAAACATATTTGTTGAATTGTTTGAAGAACCTGGGTGTTCCATGATTGATGTTATGCTAGATTTTGTTCACTAAATTGTGTGTTTTACGATTATATGTAATTCGGAGTGGTGTGGGTTGTCTCAACCCCATAACACTATGGAAGACAGTGCTTCCGCTGAGGTGTAATGACCACTCCCTTTGCTAAAATGATTAGATTGGTCGCAGAAGCGGTTTTTTTGATGATCAATTCTCAGCCGGAATGGCTTGCACATCCTACTACTCCAGTACTCCAACTCCTGATGTGGCTCCGGTGCCAGTTGCTGTAGTGGAGCCCAGAGTGGAATGTGCAGTGGAGCATAGGGTGGAACATAGAGTTCACTCTGTAGCTTTGGGATGAGCGTGTGACCAACAACTGAAGCACTTTCTAAGCTTCCACTCTGCAACTTTCTTCGGGATTGAATCCCCAATGGAAGTAGAGGACCGGCTATCTGTTGGAACATGGTCTTCCGCATCTCCTAGGTTTGAGAATAACAAATCCCATGTGTATTTGATCTTGTGTGTTTAAGTGTGCAGGATAACAAAGTCCACATGACTCAAGGATTACATAAGAAGTTTGCCCCCAAAGTTGAGCCAACAAATCCAATACATCTACTAGCGCAGGCGGTACTACTAGCGCAGGCGCTAGCTGCCGTACGATGAACTCTTAGCAACGGTCGACGAATTCCTGTTCGACGAAATATTGGTTCGAAGTGAAATTGCTGGGAGAACTTATAGAAGGATATAGCGCCAGGCGATATCCGATAGCGCGGGCGATAGCGAGGAACACAGTTGGCAAGGGGGAATTGTTTCATCGGATTGAAGATTCTGCCGCGCAGAATGTGTCCTAATATGGGATAGCGTCGGCGGTAGCGCTAGCGCAGGCGCTAGCGCTAAGGCTATAAAATGGACCATTTGGCTCCGAATTCTTGATCCTCCAACCATCCTAAATTCCAGAGCTTCGTGCCATATCATAGAGAGGAAGATTCAGAGAGATACCCCAACAAATCCATGAAGGCTTAAGGAGATCCGTGGAGAAGATTTCAACACGCTTCATCTTCGTGACGAAAGACCGCATCAACTACGATCATACTCTACGGGTCTTCGTCCACTTCTCCAAGAGATCCACATAGAGGGAGTTTTATATTATTGTCTTTTTAATTCACATCTTTTTTGTAATCGTTTAGTAAATTCGCCTCGTATTGGCGACTAGGTCTGGGTAGGACTTAGGGCTGAAATTCGCCTCGTGTTGGCGACTAGGTCTCGGGTGTAGGTCTAGGGGGTGCTCGAGGCCATATCCGGGGAGGGTTGGCTAGAGCGGCTTGAGGCCGTATCCGGGGATGGATTGGCTAAAGCCAACCGGTTCGTGGGGATACGAGTCGGTATAGAAAACAAAAAGAGTCTTTCTATTAGCTTTGATTTCTAGCTTCCATAAGAGATCAAGTTTTGTAATCATGCTTCTCAAGTTAATAAAATCATGTCTTTACTTTTACTTCACTTGATTTGTCTTGATCTTCTCTAGTTTATTAATCAAAGCTTTTTCAAAGTTATTCAAAATATATTATAAGTTTTTAAAACCCTTATTCACCCCCCCCCCCCTCTAAGGGCGACTACCGATCCAACAAGTGGTATCAGAGCTAGGTTATTCCAAATCGGCTTAACAACCGGGAATAATGGCGTCTCATGATCTCGCTTCTATTAGTGGGGCAAATTTCTGTGAGGAAGAAATATCTCTTAAACCACCTTTATTTGAAGGAACAAATTATAAAGGATGGAAAATTTTAACTGAAAATTTTATTAAGACTTTAGATATCAAAGTATGGAATTTAGCCATTGTAAGACCTGCGGATGAATCAAATAAAAAATAACGTCAACTAAATGCAAAAGCCAAACATTATTTATTTTGTGCTCTATCAAATGAAATTTTCAAATTAATATATTGTTTTTCTAGTGCATACAAAGTTTGGCAATTTCTTGAAGAAATGTATGATTTTACTCTCGCAGGTATAGATCAAACACAGGAGGAGAAGAACATACAAGCATCCACTACTATTCAAGAAGATCTCTCTCGTAGCAAAGCCATGGAAATCATGGAAACTAACTTGGAAAAAGAGAGCAATACATCAAAAGAAAAAGAAGATGAAAATTCATTTATGATGGAGGAAGGGCCAAAAGATAACGAAGGAACTTCATGCACACATTTTGCCTCCACCAAAAGCGCTGTAAGAAAGTCAAAATCTTCTTCTTGTGTGATAACTTCCATTTCTAGTTTCAATATACTAAAAACTGCTAAACGTAAGATCAAGAAATTGAAAATCACTATTAAAAATTTACATTTAGAAAATAAGAGATTAAAAGCTAATGTTAATTTAGAATCAAATTGTGATGTGGTTTCACCATCTTTTCCTTTACTTGAAAACACAAAACCTTGTTTTGATTGTAATAATATTAAGGAAAAACTCATGAAACTTGAAAAGGATTTTATTTTAGTAAAAGAACAAAATGAAAAATTATGTTTAGAAAATTCATCTTTGATAAATGATTGTGCTAAGTGCAAAGACTATAAAATTGAAATTAAAGAGATGGATGAAACATTTGATGAATATAGAAATAAATATCAAGATCATAAAGATTCAATTGTTTCCACTCTTAAAAATATCACAAACGCTTATAATAAAGCTAGACACAATTTAAAAATTAAAAATGATGAATTAAAATCAAAAATCAACTTGCTTATGAAAATTGTAAATACAAATTCACAATATCAAACTATATCTAAAAACAAGTTGAATATGAATATGAACATCTTACCAAAGTTTAAAAATGGGAGTAATGAACATAAAGGATTTGTAAATCAAAATCAAAATCACCATAATTTACAAAATCATGTTTCTCCCAACCTAAAATTAAATGCAAACAAATTTCCTTCAAGTTATAAATTCAAAAACCTTTTTGATCCAAATGGTCAAGTAAATGATTATGGAAATTTGAAAACTAAAAATAATGTTAAACCAAGATTTGAATGGAGACCCAAAGTTAAAGATGTAACACAAACTCCACTCAAAAGGGCTCATTCACTTCCATCTCCCCAAAAGAAAACACGATGTATTTGGGTACCCAAAGTAACCATCACACCCGGTCCTCTTTGGATACCTAAATCTCCTATTCATTAGTATCCAATCATTTGCATGAAGTAGAAATCAACTCAAAATAAAATATCAATTCTCTACTTCATGATATGCTTAATTTCCTTTTTGTTTTTTCTTTTTATTTTTTGAACCATCATGATATGATCACTTTATATAACTTGTGATATGACTTTCTCATATTAAACCAAAATTCATAAACAAATCAAATTGAATAAAGTTGAATAAAAAGTCATATCACCTCTCAAAGTGATCTATTTATTTCTATCCTTCTAAATCCATTTCCTAAAAGTCTTATAAAATTTGAAAAACTAAATTTGTTATATGATATTATTAAGACTAAATGAAATAAGTGTCAAATTGGATTTAAAAGTTGTATTTTAGGGTTATTAGGCTAAATTTATAAAATGCACAAGTTTTGCTTAGGTAGTTAATATATTTGCGTCATTTTCCATTACCCCAAGTATGTTTAATCATAATCATGTTTAAATTGGAATTGAAAAATTGCATGAATATTATTTCACTTATATATGATCATTTCACTCATGCATATGTTGTGCAAAACTCAATAATTAAGGTTTAATAAATATGAAACTCTAATGAAGATGAAACTCATGTACTAATTTTAACTTCCGCAACTTTTTGCGATTTCTTCTCGTCTCATCACTTCATTAGACAGACCTTACATTGAAAAAACATAATTAAGAAAAATCGAAAGCAAAATCGAAGAAAATCTAGGCTTTACGATCAAAATAAGCACTCTATGTGTGCTAACGCAGGCGCTAAAACCTAACGACGGCGCTAGCCCAAGTATCCGATTTTCTATAATTTTAAAATTCTGAAAAATCAACAAAAATATATGTATTTGTTTAATATTCAAAAACCAAAGAGAAACTTTACAAAACTCTTCAAAATAAACATATTTTCTCATATTCACTATTCACCTTACAACGTTTCTATCTAATAATTTGAAAAGGTTGAATATGAATTTTCTTTAAAAATTCCTCATGTACATTATCATGAATAATTAATTACGAGTTCTTAATCACTATGAATTAATATTAATGATCATATATAATAGTCATGCAAAATCATATGATCTTCTAAGTCAAACATCAAATATAACTACAAAAGATTTTATTCCTTCGAAACATATAGTCTGTGATCATGATTACTATATGAATCTATTATGTTTTGCATAGACCATAGAATCAACTTTATATCCATATGAATAAATAAATTAGAATCATCACATTATTCTATGTCTAAAACTTGAATCTCTATTGTTACATACATGCAACATTGTATCAACAAACCTTGGTATAACATTAATCTCAAACTTATCATACTAACATTGTCGACTAAAGAATATTTGTGTCTATGTTAGGCTTTATATGTTTACCAAGACATACAGGCTAGGTATTCTCATCTAGGGCTCATCCATGGTATTCCTATGCATGAAAATTATGGCTAATCACTAAAATCATGCATATTTGATTTGTTCATTAATGTCATCTCATGCAAAGTTTAGGTGGTAAAGTCATATACAAAATCACTAATGTTTCATGAAATTTGCACTATCTAGACATTTCCTAAAAATCTGAAATTTCAGCATGAAATAACTATTATGACACTTAATCAAAATCAACAATTAAAAATTTCAAAATCATCAAAAATCGGGTACTGTTTCCCGCGCTAGCGCTAGTGCACTTATGTGTTTCTCTGTATTTTTAAAATTTTGAAAATTCCCTAAAAATATAGTAATCTATGTGTACTATTTCTGCATTTTTGCTTTTATTACATTTTTGAAAAATCAAATACAAAAATACAAAAGCCAAATTACAAAAAAAATTATGTGTTTTGCCTTTGTGTTTTTTTGTCATTTGGTTAAATTCTATTTCTAAAAGCAAAAATCAAATTCAAAAATATAAAACAAAAAAATTATCAAAAATTGTTATTTTTGAACTTAACTTTTTTACTTGTATCTTGCGAAAGGGTGATTTGGGCTATCATCCCATCATATCACCTAGTACCGGGCGAACCTATCACAAGGTAGTCCTCGGGAAGTCCAAGATCAATTTTATGAGTTCAAACTTTAAATAAAAATTATTCTTCAAAAATATCAAAAATATTGTATGGACTTCATTGAAAATCAAGCATGAATTATCTATTATTAGAACTTCTATAATGTTGCAATTTATCTTTTCAAACTACTTTGAACATTGTTTTCATCATGCTTTGATATATCTATTAATATGTGCATCAATTATATTGAAAGTGGCGTAGAACTAAGCTTAGCATGCCTCTAAGTATAAGTAAATGTTTTATGTTTGATAATGATCTTTATTCACTCACTTATTTTGGCATTGTCTACATTTGTGTTTAATCTAAGAATGTTTGTGTATGTTTTGTATTAGTACAATGAATTAAAATTGCACAAGTATCTTACCTACACTGCTTTATTTGCACTTTTAAAAATTAAGAAAAGTGGTTATCTTTCTTATAAATTATATTAGTTTGCAAAACAAGTGTATTCGGAGAACTTTGTACAAAACAAAAATCATAAAATAAAGTGACAAAGATAGCTCCACCAAGCACTACTTGAAACTCCTGTTAAGTCTTAATAAGCGTTGTGAGGTTGAGCACCTTGGAAAGAATAGTAAAGTATCTTGTGCAAACCATAACTTTCTTTCAAAATAAAAACCACTTATTCTTAAGTACACCGGATCACAAAAAAAATCAATATTGAAGAATAAAATTATGTGATCCCCCAAGCACTACTTTGCACTCTGATAAGTATTAATGAGCATTGTGTGTGCAAAGAACCTTGGTAGTTGTACATTTTTTTGTGCATTAAAGTTTGTGGAAGTAAAATCATTTGTGTTTTATTGTGCTCTTACTTTACATATTACTTGTATTTTTGATTAAAACATTTGTTTACTCTACTCAAAAATACACTTATGTGCACATCATTATCTTCCATAACACTTCTTCTCATGAGTATTGGATCCTAATGCAAATTCTATGCTACTCTTTATTTATGAAATGCACGAGATAACCTAGCATGCAATCTACAATGTTTGGTATGTTTTGAAATTATGAATTAAAGTAACATTGTAGTAATCTATTTTTTGATAACATTATTTCACTTGGTTACTTTATTATCAAACTTAACGATTTTAATTGAAAAATGATTTACAAAAACATCTTCTTTTTGAAATTTAACTCATATATCTTTCTATGGATCATCATTGATTACAATAAGATGTTTCTTGTATGTCTATAAGTCTTCCGCATCATAACCATATAATTGTTTTACCTTGCACTTTCATGCTTATTTAAAGTCTTTCATTTTGTGTGCATCATCACTTGAATCTTCAAATTCCTTTCTTGCAACAAGTGGTAGACTTGCTTGGTAAACTTTATATTGGTTGATTTTTTTTTGCTATAAAACTCTGATCTATTTTTATGAAAATATTGTTATATTAAAAACTCTGATTTATTAATGAACTCCAAAATAGCTTTGTGAGTGTGTGCATAAATTCAAATAAAAATATAAACCCATAGGCTATGAACTTATCACTCAAGTTAAACGCTTAAATGTTTCCAATAATTATTACCCATGACTTCATTTCTCACCATAGCGGGGGCGTAGGGTTGTAGACATTAGATAACCTTATCTCTAGTCATATCTTGTCCTTAACCGGGGAAGGTTCCAGTGGGGCCTTGCGAGGCACTGGGGGGAAAGAGTGTTAGGGTGAGTTTTGTCTAGTGTTTGCATATGGGACTAACACCCCAACCAACAGCATGTATGCAGCTCCTCATGACCATCCGTCACTTAGTACGGGGCTAGGGTGTAGACATATTATCTGGGTAGATTGGTTACTTGGAAATCATTACCTTTTATGCTTAAAACTCGTATATAAAGGGGATGAACCAACATGATAATACTTGGAAAATGTTATATTGCTAAAAACTCTGATCTATCTCTATAAAAATTATTCTAAAACTCCTTATCATTTCCTTCTCTCTAAAAAGCTCGATCATGCCTTTATCTTCTAATCAAAACTTTTCTGTGTTTTGCTTCCTTACCCACTTTTGCTAATAACAAAATGGGGATAACTGACATGATAAATATAATTTGCTATCAAAATAGAAAACTAACATGCTTAATTAATATGATAGCTTACATATTAGGGGAGCATGCACTTAGGGGGAGCATGTATTTAGGGGGAGCAATTCTAAATGCTAAAATCAATAATTATCCTAAATCATCACTCTCACACACACACACAAGTAAGTTTCATCATGCTTATATATTAATGCTCTGATTTATCATTAATGGATTTGTTATTATCAAAAGGGGGAGTTTGTTGGAACATGGTCTTCCGCATCTCCTAGGTTTGAGAATAATAAATCATATGTGTATTTGATCTTGTGTGTTTAAGTGTGCAGGAAAACAAGTCCACATGACTCAAGGATAACATATGAAAGTAGCGCCCAAGTTTGGAGCCAAAACTCAAAACTGGCTGCTAGAGCCAGCGGTAGCTCAAGCGGTAGCTCCGGCGGTAGCTGTTAGAGCAGGTGGTAGTTGCTAAAGCAGGCGGTAGCTGCTAGCGCAGGCATTAGCGCTTGAAAGCGCAAAAGTGAAATTCAAGCTGGCGGGATGCATATATAGAAAGCAGATAGCACCGGCGGTAGCTGATAGCGCCGGCGGTAGCGCAAAGCAATAGAGGAAGGCGGCCGGCTTGCTTAAAATGAAGGATTCTCACGCAGAGAATATTTCCTAAACCGGGATAGCGCCGACGGTAGCGATAGCGCATGCGCTAGCTCCAAGGCTATAAAAAGGACCCCTTGGATCCATCTTCTTCATCCTCTAGAGATTCTAAATTCTAGAGCTTCGTGCCACAGCATAGAGAGGAAGGTTCAGAAAGATACTCCCACAAATCCATAAAGGCTTAAGGAAATCCGTGGAGAAGATTTCAACACGCATCATCATCATGACGAAAGACCGCAATGACTACGATCATACTCTGCGGGCCTTCATCCACTTCTCCAAGAGATCCATATAGGGATTTTTTATATTGTTGTTATTTCATTTATCCATCTCTTTTAAATCATGTAGTAAATTCGCCTCGTGTTGGCGACTAGGTCTGGGTAGGACTTAGGGCAGAAATTTGCCTCGTGTTGGCGACTAGGTCTCGGGTGTAGGTCTAGGGGGTGATCGAGGTCATATCTGGGGAAGGGTTGGCTAGAGCGGCTTGAGGCCGTATCCGGGGAAGGAACGGCTAAAGCCAACCGGTTCGTGGGGATACGAGTCGGTATAGAAAACAAAAAGAGTCTACTATTCTTCGCCACCGATTTCTAGCGTTATAGAAATCAACTTTTGTAAAACCTCATTTCATATTAATAAAACATGTCTCTACTTTATTTCAATTGTGTTACTTGACTTCTCATTGTCTAAATCTCGCATTATTTCAAAGCTTTTCAAAATATAATATAAGTTTTTTAAAACCCTTATTCACCCCCCTCTAAGGGCACCTACCGATCCAACATGCCAGGTAAATGAAAGAATTTGAAGAGGATCTAGAGTCTAAGAAAGATAGAGTAAGAATATGAAAGAATTTAATAAGAGAAAAGGAAAACATAAGTTTTGTTGCTTACTGCCAAGGCTCCTCTTGTGCATGTTGTGCCCACTTCTAGAGTACTCTTCTCCTCCATGACCACATATAGCTTTGACATGGGAGCTTAACTAAAGAAGTATGAGACCTCCCAACTCCCTCAATTTCATATTAGATGACCACACTCCGAAGTTCTAGTAATATACCTAGGATCTCACCAAGTCCCATTATTTGAGACTCATAAGGTTGTTGTCCTTCCCCAAGAGAAATTGTAGCAAATTCAAAATGACCTTAAACATTCACAGTATTCTAAGTCTAATGAAGAGTTTTCAAGGGAGGATGAGCTAAAAGAGTTAATCCAAAGTGTCGAGCATAAGGATCATAGTCTGCCTAATCCATTCAAATGACTTGCTTTGGACGTTGTTGCACTGGTTCAAGATGAAAAGGTCAAGGTAGAATCAAAGAAAAAGAAGTCTGCTTACCCCACCATTAAGTTTTTGCAGGAATTGAAAGTTGTTATTTGTAACAAAATTTTGTATCCATTTTGAATGATCTAATGAAAATTAAGTTTTTGCATGAATTGACATGTTCACTCTCTGCGACATTTTTCTGTATTAACTACTTCCTCTATATTTCTATGTATGCAATCTGAATGAATGAATGTAACTTTCTTCGTATGTAAACCTACTCTATATAATCTTTACTTATCACTCAATAGGTGGAGATTGTTGAGAGTATCCTTAAATAAATATAATGTCACATATACATTCATATGTTAGAAATCATGGTGTTAATGTATTAGAGATCCTCAAAATGTTAGATGAGGACTTGTGTAAATACTAGCTGAAGGAATCCATCAAGAGAGGCAAAGAAAAAATAAGACCCCTCAAAGAAAGCTCCTCATATGTAATCATCGAATGTCAATCGTTGACTGGTGAACGAATGAATCAACAATCGTTGTTCTCAAGGATAGCTCAATGATCATTGACCGATGACCGTTGATCGGTGACCATCTCATTCAACTCTTGAAGATTTGAAGAAGGGAGCTTAATGATTAGAGATCATTGACCTATGAACTCCAACATTAATAAAAAATCATTAACTGGTGACCCTTAGATCAACTTGAATGACAGTCATAGTTTATTGACCGCCTACCTCTTCTGGAAAGAGTTCCCCTCAGCGATCGTTGATCGTCCCGGTCAGCGATCATTGACCAAACTTAAAGAAATTTGTCAAGTCCAAAATTGAGGTGTTACTCTCCCAGAATGGAAGGCGCTAGTCCTTTTACTGACCATATTGCTCATGGTGTATTGGAACTCTTACAGAAAAGGAAAGTGATAAAAATATAAAATCTTTTTTCATTAAGTGGATGCCTTAGCTTTATTTTCCAGCATAGCTCTTCTCCCGCTGCTTGAGAACTTGCAAAGCCAAGAAAAAGAAAAGCTCTAAGAGCCAACCTCCCACCTCAATATATATAGTAAACTGCGTCTCCTTCTTCTGAGATTCAACCAGTCTCTTCTCCAGAGACACTCTGTATTAGAGCTAAAGCATCACGCTTCAACAATCTTCTGTGTAAAGGGTTATCAGACTCTCCCTTCAAGAGATCTGTTGTGGTTAGTAGAAATATAAAGAAAAATGTTTATCTTGGGTTGGAGTATATAGAAGGAAATGGCGCACTGTCTCAGTTGGGAGACAGTGGAAGCACACTCACTGTGGAAGAGAGGACGTACCTACTTTATTAGGGAACCACTATAAAAATCTCTTGTCATCTGGATGATATTTTGCTATGCTTTCATTTCTTATATGCTCTAACCTTTATTATCTAATTTTCTATTTCATTCATCTATAGTTATAATCACATTCTACAAGAGAAATAACGAAGTTAATTTCACAATATCACATAAGTGGTCATCTTCTCTATTCATCCCCTTTAGAGAAATATTCAAATATTTTATTTCGCACTTTCACAAAATTCAACCAACATGAATGATGGTGAAGACATAAATTGTGCCTTTCAAAGCAACCAAAATATCTTCTAGCTCCATCAAAGCTCAATAAACAAAAGCTTGTACCTTGGATAGAACAAAGCGGGATGTAAATGACTCCACATACATTCCCTTATCTAAGTCTTCATGCTAAGCCCAACATGGTAGGTACGCGATATATGCCCAGACATGCCATATTGATAATAAGTGGGTCATTTTAGTTGTCATGATTCCTCGTAAATCGAAAACATATCAAATTTTGGTCTATCCGATTGTCACCTCTTATTTCTAAACATAGCATCTCCAACTAGCATGAAGACTACAATATTAACCATCTTCTCC
Source organism: Dactylorhiza incarnata (assembly GCA_033032865.1). Lineage (NCBI taxonomy): Eukaryota > Viridiplantae > Streptophyta > Magnoliopsida > Asparagales > Orchidaceae > Dactylorhiza > Dactylorhiza incarnata. Next base: position 1,893,263 of record JAWHQI010000086.1, read on the forward strand.
TACGGTATTTCTACCACGAGATGAAGATCCTTAATCTTCACTAACCAATCCAGTACAATGGTGTAAATAGATGCTTTGAAATAGTGGAAGGTTAAAACACAAGAAATACTTCAATAACCCATCAATACCACCTATTATTCCTCCACCCATTGATTCGACAACAACAACAGGAAGAGGTGCATCTTCATAGATAACAATATCAAACCTGTAGTCAAACCAGCACACTACACTATCATAGTCAATGATGTGTCTTTTCTATGTTCTGTAAGTGATATATTGGCAATTACAGGGTAGTTGTTCCACTGACAATGACATCCTTCCAAATGGGTGAATATCCAACGCCATAACCAACCGCCAGAGAACAAAGTGTGATCTAAATGTCATCACTCCTACAATCATGAATATGAACGGTCATGCACATCCCAATATACAAAGGGTAGAGCCACACAGCATAGGGTTAACCTGATCATTCAAACCAATATGTCTCCAAAGGTTTGGCAAATTTAAAAATTTCTAAGGCAACCACAAACCTAAGTTATGATAACATTGTAGTTCATATCCACCAACATCATAGTTCTTGCATTCCATTACCATAAATCATCAAACTGATCCCGCATTGGTGTTATTCCTCATGATTACAAATCTATATTTGCTAATCATCATGACCTCACATTCCACTGTGAGAAATCTATCACAAAATGAAAATATCATTTATCATCACAAACTATATCCACATACCAATGTACTATCATTCCCTGCTAAATCTTATGGTAGATTTTCATGGTTACAAATACATATTCAATTTTTCCCACAAGTGAAACCATTCATCAACAAACCGTATAATCATCTGATAGCGTAACTAGGGCAAGGTTCCTGCATGATTCATCAACCAACAACACTATTCTTTTTCAATTCATGCTCATCATAAACCCATTAGGAAATAACACACCCAATCTTCTACCCACCAATACATATGTACTCCAAAACACAGTGCAAACTCTTTCAACAAAAAATGTATGTGAAGCACCAGTATCAAACAAATATATGATATAATTAAAGACTAGCATGAATCCTACGTATGAAACATACAAAAGAATACACATAAAGTGTAAATAATGAATATAATAGATCCAAACATTAAATATACCTGTCATCACATCATTCTAATGGATGGCCTCATGATGTCCAAGAGTGAGGACTCCAAGGTGTTAGAGTATACTTTGAGGCGGGAGGTTCCACCATTTCTACTTTATGGGAACATGATAAATATACCCGACCATTCAAACCAGTATGCAGCTCCTCATGCCCATCCATCACTTAGTACGGGGCTAGGGTGTAGACATATTGTCTGGGTAGTTTAGTTACTCGGAAATCATTTACCTTGTATTTGTTTATGCTACAAACTCTGATTTATGAAAATAACTCAAACTCTGATCTATTTCAATGAAAAATATTCTAAAACTCCTTATCACTTCCTTCTCTACAAGCTCGATCATGCTTTTATCTTATTATCAACTCTTAAGTGGTGTCTCCTTACCCACTTTTGCTAATAACAAAAGGGGGAGAACTAACATGATAAATATTAATCTGCTATCAAACTATAATGCTTAATTAAGATGATAGCTTACATATTAGGTGAACATTCACTTAGGGGGAGCAGTTCTAAATGCTAAATGCTAAAATTATCCTAAGTCATCACTCTCTCACACACACAAGTATGGTTCTTCATACTTATATATTAATGCTCTGATTTATCATTAATGGATTTGTTATTATCAAAAGGGGGAGTTTGTTGGAACATGGTCTTCCGCATCTCCTAGGTTTGAGAATAACAAATCCCATATGTATTTGATCTTGTGTGTTTAAGTGTGCAGGATAACAAAGTCCACATGACTCAAGGATTATATAAGAAGTTTGCCCCCAAAGTTGAGCCAACAAATCCAATACATCTACTAGCGCTGGTGGTACTACTAGCGCAGGCGCTAGCTGCCGTTCGACGAACTCTTAGCAACGGTCGACGAATTACTGTTCGACGAAATATTGGCTCGAAGCGAAATTGCTGGGAGAACTTATAGAAGGAGATAGCGCCAGGCGATATCCGATAGCGCAGGCGATAGCGAGGAACACAGTTGGCAAGGGGGAATTGTTTCCTCGGATTGAAGATTCTGCCGTGCAGAATGTGTCCTAATATGGGATAGCGCCGGCGGTAGCGCTAGCGCTAAGGCTATAAAATGGACCCCTTGGCTCTGAATTCTTGATCCTCCAACCATCCTAAATTCCAGAGCTTCGTGTCATATCATAGAGAGGAAGATTCAGAGAGATTCTCCCACAAATCCATGAAGCCTTAAGGAGATCCGTGGAGAAGATTTCAACACGCTTCATCTTCGTGACGAAAGACCGCATCGACTACGATCATACTCTGCGGGTCTTCGTCCACTTCTCCAAGAGATCCACATAGACCGAGTTTTATATTATTTTCTTTTTAATTCACATCTTTTCTATAATCATTTAGTAAATTTGCCTCGTATTGGCGACTAGGTTTGGGTAAGACTTAGGGCTGAAATTCGCCTCGTGTTGACGACTAGGTCTCGGGTGTAGGTCTAGGGGGTGCTCGAGGCCATATCCGGGGAGGGTTGGCTAGAGCGGCTTGAGGCCGTATCCGGGGAAGGATCGGCTAAAGCCAACCGGTTCGTGGGTATACGAGTCGGTATAGAAAACAAAAAGAGTCTTTCTATTAGCTTTGATTTCTAGCTTCGATAAGAGATCAAGTTTTGCAATCATGCTTTTCAAGTTAATAAAATCATGTCTTTAATTTTACTTCACTTGATTTGTCTTGATCTTCTCTAGTTTATTAATCAAAGCTTTTTCAAAGTTATTCAAAATATATTATAAGTTTTTAAAACCCTTATTCACCCCCCCCCCTCTAAGGGCGCCTACCGATCCAACAGTATCGAGAATAAAGAGAACCTTGACGGCGACAGCAATATAAGAAGCTATGAAAGTCACTTTAGCCACCTTCCTATTGAACGGTGAGGCAGTGTTCTGGTGGGAAGAAATAGAAGTGCACAAGTTCATTGGTAGAGAAATTACTGATGTATCAATGGCAGAATCCTCGGAGTTGTTCCTCTAGAGGTTTATACCCTCTGCCCAGCGCATCACGTTACAAAACTAGTTTCTGCATTTAACTCAGGGTGATCGCTAGGTTGATGATAACTTGTATGAGTTCACCAGACTTGGTCGCTATGCGAGATCGTTGGTGGAAGATGAGGAGACAAAGATGAATAACTTCTACGAAGGACTTCGAGATGATTTGAGGCTACTACTGGCATGCCCAATAACATTTGGCTTTCATGTTCTGGTATAGACTGCGAGATCCATGGAGATGGATATGCAGAGGGTTCAGCACATTAAAAGCTTTAGTGCTAAGAAGTAAGAGTTTAGTGCGTCGACCTCTCAGCCAAGACCTGATTTCAGAAAGAACAAGAGGAAGACTAGGTTCGCGGAACCATCTCCCTCTAATGTGTCAGGAGCTACGACTGCACGACGTCCTTTAACATGTTTCACTTGCAGAAAGGTGGTACACAAGGTCCGGGTATGTCGAAGTGTTCCCCCGAAGGTGGAGAATCGAGTAGTGGACTACACTCGTGCGGCGGTTTAAACTTATGCGGAGAAAGGGAAAGCTGCAGAGTCTTCTGCTTCTCAGCATCCTCTAACCCAGGCGAGAGTCTACTCATTTGGCCAGCAAGAAGCCATGCGACAAAATGATATCATCATAAGTATTAATTATAACTTAGCTTTTATAGCTTAATGTGATTTATATTCATGTGCGACTATATGTTTTAATTGTGTGTGCAATTAGGCTTCATCATAATTTTCAACTATCCTGTGAGAACTCTTTTTGAGACTGGAGCATTGCACTCCTTTTTGTATAAGGACTTCAAGGTGTGAATTGGAGTGTCGCCTACCTTGGTGAAGGATGTACTAGAGGTAGTGCTGCCCAATGGGTCTCGAATGAGCGCGGATAGGAGGAGCTATATAAAGGTGCGGATATGGAATCAAGATTTTGACATGGAAGCGTCGTTACTACCGTTAGCTGAATTTTATGTGATCTTTGGCATGGACTGTTGGATCCTTACCTTTTTTATTTGAGTTAGGATCCATCCCTTTTGATAATAATTCATCTAATAACTTAGATCAATTAAGAAATCTAAGAAAACATAAATTAAATATGATGCGATCGAATCGGAGAATATACATAAGCAAATAATATAAGCTCTCTGCGTTCGACGAATGTCGAACGGCGCTCGATAAATTCCAGCCAGCCAGCGCTCGACAAATTTCCATCAGAACAGCGTTCGACAAATGGCGAACAACGCTCGACAAAAATGTTATCAGCAACATTATTAAATCAATTTATACTGCTCGACTAACATTATTATATTATTATACATGCTTTTCTGATGAAGTCGTTGCAGACAATAAAGATTATAGCCATTTGCTGAAGAGTCAAAGACGGCAACACCTTTTCCCAAGGAATCAAATTAAAGAGACTTTATCTCTTTCCATATTCCCCAGCAAGAATTCAAAAGGACTTCTCAGATTATATAAATAAAAGAGAAGAGCAGAAATAGAGAGACATATAGAGAGACACAAAAAATACAGAAGAAGCAGATCAAGTTTTGTTTCACATCTTCTTTCTGTCTAACTCTTTCTTTGCAGATCATCAATACTCTGAGACACCAATCTAGATCAATTGCTCAGGGATCTAAACTGCAAGAAGAAAATAGGAGAATCACAATCTAGAGAAGAAGCTCTATCCATAAGCTATCAACAACTTCAATCAGACAGGGGGAGCCTTCTTCAACATCATATTCAGATCCATTCAACTTCAAATCAGGATCTTCAAGAATCTTCTTATACAGAGAAGAACATTACAATTTCTGTTTTTCATTTTACTTCCATACGCCATCCTGTACAGGGATATAATTCCCTTCAAAAGTTAATCCGGGTGACATGGCACCTTAGCAAAAACCTGCATCTTGGTTAGAGCACCTTATCAACAGCTCACTTGGTGTGTGGACACCTTATCAAAAACCACTTGGTGTGAGGGCACCTTATCAACAACCTCCTAGTGGATTCCTACCAGTGGGTAGAAGAGTAGATGTACCCAGTTGAGGGGAAATACTATATATTTTGTGTCATCTGTGGAATGCTTGTTTTATCTTTTTGTTTTACTTCCTGTGATGTGCACTTTAACTGTTTGGTTTTATTACTCATATAGAAATCAGCAAACTCACTTATATATAAATAGATATATCACTTACTTTGAAAGTAAACTTAAACAAGATCTTTTAATAAGATAAATAAGAACTAAACCTCCACTTTCAATTGGTATCAGAGGGGTGTTGATTCTTTACAGGCTAACACCTGAATCACAAAGATCAATTAGTTCTTATGTTTTAATTCATGGCACAAGTAGATTATTTAATCACTAGTCCACCTATTTGCAACTTGGATAGATTTTCTTTATGGCAAGTTAGAATTAAGCTATATATGAATGTCATAGATGAAGAAATTTACAAATCTATTTTGACAGGACCTCCTCTCATATCATCAAAGGCAGTTACACATACATTACCTAGTTCCACGGGTCTCAAGTCCCCTTCGAGAGCAATGAAAGGGCCTGTCTATGTTGGCGCTAATATATCTTCTTCAAAGAAAACTACCAAAATAAAACGTGGCAACAAAGAGACTGATGTCACTGGTCGTGTTTGCAAAATGAAACCAGATAAATTCAAAGATGGTGCTGATGATGGGCAGACTGATAAACATAAAGGACCTTCCCCATCTACAGAACCTTCCCCATCTTCAGACTACTTAATAGATTCAGATACAAAAGCTATGCAGATTTTAACTCAATCAGTGTCAAAAGACATTCTTCAAATAGTTGAAGACTGCGCTTCTGCAAGAGGAATCTGGAACTCCCTCTCTAGGATGGTAAATGAACCCTCTTCTTCCATTACTTTAACTAAATGTATTTATGATGCAGAACCATCAATAAATCTGCGTGAAGAAGAAAAAGAAAAAGAGCACAGAGCTAGAGCTTTCTGCATGATGGCCATAAATAGGTCATATCAAAATCCAGATGCAGAAGCGGAATCAGAAAAGGTAAATGAGGTAAATTTAAGTCACAATCCTACCTCTAAAATTTACAAACCTGGTTTTAAAATAATAATTACAGATTTAGTAAAATCGAACAAAGAAATTAAAAAGAAGTTAACAAACATAAATTATTTAACTTCTGAAAATAATAAACCTACAGAAAATACAAAAGCACAAAATAAATCAATTAAGACTAATTTACTTAATGATTATCAAGAAAACTTTAAAATAGTTTCAAACATATATTTTAATGTCTACAAAAGAAAACTTTCAATTAGTATCAAAAATAAGATTTTAAAAGTTCTTAAGACATATATTTCTAAAAGAACTTTCAAATGGTATTAAAAAGTTTTTCACCATTAAACTCCATTCCTAATTAAATAAGCAAGCATAAAACTCATTTGAATGTTAATGTCAGATAACTTCAATATTCTTACAGACCTTCTCCAAATTATGTTGAGCATTCTACTATAGTTGCATTGATTAGAAATAATCAGAAGCACTGAGTGTGAATCTCTTCTGATAAGGGGATTATTAAGAAGGAAGGTATCAGACAAAGATTCCTTAGAATCCATTAAAGGTTGTTGCAATTGAAAATTTTAATTCAGATCCTTAGAAATCAAAGTCTAGGAAAGCAGAGTTGCTCAAATAATTTAAGAATAAAAATTTATTAAAGCCCAAGTGAGAGAGAAAAGGAGAAAATAAAAATTAAAACGGTCGGCATCCTAAACCAAATAGGGGGAGACCACCAGGCCACTAGTTTTAATTTGATTTAGGATCCCAACTCAAACAGGGGGAGATTGTTGGAACCTTAGCTTTTGATTTGAGTTAGGATCCATCGCTTTTGATAATAATTCATCTAATAACTTAGATCAATTAAGAAATCTAAGAAAACATAAATTAAATATGATGCGATCGAATCGGAGAATATACATAAGCAAATAATATAAGCTCTCTGCGTTCGACGAATGTTGAACGACGCTCGATAAATTACAGCCAGCCAGTGCTCGACAAATTTCCATCAGAACAGCGTTCGACAAATGGCAAACAGCGCTCGACGAAAATGTTATCAGCAACATTATTAAATCAATTTATACTGCTCGACTAACATTATTATATTATTATACATGCTTTTCTGATGTAGCCGTTGCAGGCAATAAAGATTATAGCCATTTGCTGAAGAGTCAAAGACGGCAACACCTTTTCCCAAGGAATCAAATTAAAGAGACTTTATCTCTTTCCATATTCCCCAGCAAGAATTCAAAAGGACTTCTCAGATTATATATATAAAAGAGAAGAGCAAAAATAGAGAGACATATAGAGAGACACAAAAAATACAGAAGAAGCAGATCAAGTTTTGTTTCACATCTTCTTTCTGTCTAACTCTTTCGTTGCAGATCATCAATACCCTGAGACACCAATCTAGATCAATTGCTCAGGGATCTAAACTGCAAGAAGAAAAGAGGAGAATCGCAATCTAGAGAAGAAGCTTTATCCACAAGCTGTCAACAACTTCAATCAGACAGGGGGAGCCTTCTTCAACATCATATTCAGATCCATTCAACTTCAAATCAGGATCTTCAAGAATCTTCTTATACAGAGAAGAACATTACAATTTCTGTTTTTCATTTTACTTCCTTACCCCATCCTGTACAGGGTTATAACTCCCTTTAAAAGTTAATCCCGGTGACAGGGCACCTTAGCAAAAACCTGCATCTTGGTTAGAGCACCTTATCAACAGCTCACTTGGTGTGTGGACACCTTATCAAAAACCCCTTGGTGTGAGGGCACCTTATCAACAACCTCCTAGTGGATTCCTACCAGTGGGTAAAAGAGTAGATGTACCCAGTTGAGGGGAACTACTATATATTTTGTATCATCTGTGGATTGCTTGTTTTATCTTTTTGTTTTACTTCCAGTGATGTGCACTTTAACTGTTTGGTTTTACTACTCATATAGAAATCAGCAAACTCACTTATATATAAATAGATATATCACTTACTTTGAAAGTAAACTTAAACAAGATCTTTTAATAAGATAAATAAGAACTAAACCTCCACTTTCATGGACTTTCTCTCGAGGCAGCGAGCATACATAGATTGTAACCTGAAAGAGATCACACTGGGGAAGAACATCGGAGATGAGACCACATTTGCTGGTATGCGAGGAGAGAGCAAGACGCTGACATCTGCTCTCAAAGTAGTCAAGGCGGTGAGGAAAGGCACGGAGTTGTTCTTCACTTTGTTGGAGGCTTTGGAGCCTAAGCCTAGTCTAAGTGATGTTCCAATTATAGTGAAGTATGCAGACGTGTTTCCAAACAAACTCCCTAGGGATCGACCTCAGCGAGAGATTGATTTCGGTATTGAGTTGGTGCTAGGTACCAAGCCTATGTCACGCTCACCGTACCAAATTGCGCCAAAGGAATTGGCAGAACTAAAAGTTCATTTCAAGAACTGCTAGATCAAGGTTATGTACGTCCAAGTTCATCCCCTTGGAGTGCACCGGTCCTTTTTGTGAAAAAGAAGAACATAAGCTTGTGTCTATGCATTAATTATCGAGAACTTAATAAGCTGACAGAGAAGAACCATTATCTGGTTCTGAGAATCGTTGACTTCTTCCACCAACAGGTTGGATCAGCAGTGTATTCTAAACTAGACTTAAGGTCCGGTTACTACCAATTGAGAATACGAGAATGTGACATTTCGAAAATGGCGTTCAGTACCCATTATGGGCACAACGAGTTCACAGACATGCCATTTGGTCTCACGAAAGCATTGATGGTACTCATCGATGACATATTGGTGAACTCTCAGTCTCAAGAGGAACATGCAGATCATATGTATGCAATTTTGAGCACCTTGAGGATTCAATTGTATGCCAACTTCTCCAAATTTGAGTTTTGGCTACCGTCTGTGGCATTCCTTGGTCATGTGGTTAGTGGAGAGGACATTGCAGTGGATCCATCGGAGATTGTGGCAATCCGAGAGTGGCATGTGTTGGAAAAATGTGGCGGAAGTCCGAAGTTTCTTGGGACTTGACGGCTATTATAGGCGCTTTGTGGAGAACTTCTCAAGGATCTCACTTCCTCTCCCTGCGTTGACTAGGAAAGATCAGAAGTTCGTTTGGCCAGGAGTGTGCACGAGCTTTTGAGGATCTAAAGAGCCGTGTTGGGGAAATTATTTATCTTAACCCCTAAAAATGAGTAGAATATAAATTCTAAGAATGAAAAACTAGTCTAAGTAAATATGCGTCGAATAGTATTCGACGCAACGTCGAAGTGTAGTCGACGTTCCTCTCAGAATGAGTCGAAGTAACTCCAAACAGAATTCGACGTAACCTATGTCGACGTAACTCTGACTTCTAGTCGACGTATCTAATGAAGTCGACGTACCTTAGTCGACGCAACTTCCATATTCTCCTCTCGACGTCCAGCCAGTTTGAAATCGATGCTTCCGTCGAATAGTAATCAACGTACGTTGATTTCTATGTCAAATTCAAAACACGCCAGATCTCTTTCCTTCTATCTATAGATCTGAATTTTATGGAATGATATTATTCTTTTCTAGCCGTTTTGAATCAGTCTTTCCTTCTAAATGATTCTTGGCTAAATTGATTAAGTTTATTATGGATATTATTTGAAATCAGAATGATCTCTTTCCTTCTACAGAAATATTGATTATGGAATCTTTCCTCTCTTACCATTTCTCTAACTGCTAATTGATTATTCTCCTATAGTATTCTTTGAATAAATAGAGCAATGAATAAGAGGGAAGTCGACAGAGAAGAAAATGAAGTGATCCACTCCATACATTTGAAATAGAGGAAAAGCTCCCAAGAGAAAAGTGAGAAAAGCTGAGAGAAGTGATAGTGTGCTGAAGCAAACAACAAGCCTTCTTCTTCTCCTTCTTCTGAAGTCATACTGCTGCAATTTCTGAAAGCTCTCATTTAAAAAGAGAAAGGCTTACAATCTCCTTCTCACAATAGAAGAGAGATTTCATTCACAATACTTGTGCTTCTAATCTTCTTGCTAGGAAGAAGATTCTTTCATGTTTCAATTGTTTTTCCTTCTACTTCTTCTTCTTACTCTTATTTCATTTTCAAATTGTGTAAAAGAGTTTTTAGAATCTCTCTTCAAAAAATTCAGTTGCACTGGTTCTAAGAGTCTCCTTAGCAAAAGTCTCAGGCTGGTTCTAAGAGTCTCCTTATCAAAAGACTCAGTGCAAGATAGTGAATTCCTACCAAGGGGGTAGAAGAGTGGACTACCCAAAGTTTGGGGAACCACTATATTTCTTTGTGTTGTGCTGTGATTTTCTTTTTGCTATTTTGCTTAATTCTTGTTGGTGTGTGGGAAGCTTAACTCTGTGATTATTACACACATATATATATATATATATATTTGTTAACTTTGCACAAAGTAATTTTAAATCTCTATTCACCCCCCCCCCCCCTCTAGAGAATTCTAGTATGGTTAACTGTGCACTTTCAAGCCGTCTAACTTCGGTGTCGATTCTAGGTTCCCCAGGTGGTATGGAAAGCTATGAGATTTATAGTGATGCCTTAGGGTGCAGCTTGGGTTGCATTCTTGTCCAATTTGGGAAGGTGATTGTTTATGGTTCGCGCCAGTTGAAAGTGTATGAGAGGAACTTCCTAGTCCATGACTTGGAGTTAGCGGTCATTGTGTTCGCTCTTAAGCTATGGCGACACTACTTGTATGGCATAAAGATTGACATCTTTATGGACCATAAGAGCCTAAAATATCTCTTAAATCAGAAGGAGTTGAATATGTGGCAATGTAGGTTGATAGATTTCCTTGGGGACAACACCTTCGATATCCGTTGCACTCCCGAGAAGGGAAATGTTGTTGTAGACAGGTTGAGTCGGCGTGCTCCCGCACAAGCAAATTGGATTTTGATGCATGATGAGCGTCTAATTCGTGATCTAGAGTCCTTGGAGATCTCTTGTGTTGATAGGAGAGCATCTACTTCAGCATGTTTGAACTAGATGGAGGTTCAATATGACCTTGCCGACCGATATCGACGAGCTTTGGAGCTGGATGAAAGCATGAAGCGCTATAAGGCGGAGACTGTGGATGGGTCTAACACTGAATTATCCTTCGAAGATGGTCTTCTATGGAAGAATACTAGATTGTGCATCCCAAATGTTGGCAAATTATGGGAGAAATTGATGTACGAGGCTTACTTTACGAAGTACTCAATCCACCCGGGGAGTACCAAAATGTATATAGACATAAAGAAATTCTTTTGGTGGTCAGGTATGAAGAAATACATTGCCCTCTATGTGTCCAAGTGTCATACTTGCACGTTGGTGAAGCCTTAATGTCAAAGACCTGGTGGGTTTCTAAAGTCTTTGTCGATTCTGGAATGGAAGTTCGATGATATTTCGATGGATTTCGTGCACGAATTTCTGAGATTGTAACATGGAAACGATGCCATTTTGGTGATCATTGGCCATTTGACAAAGGTATCACACTTCATTTCAAACCGAAAGGATGATTCCATGGAAAAATTAGCCAAGTTATACGTTGGCAACATCGTACGATTGCACGGAGTTCCCCGTAGCATTGTGAGGAATCGTGATGTGCGTTTCACATCGAATGACTGGAGGCTAATCCACCAAATGTTGGGTACCGAGCTAAAGCTTAGCATGGCCTTCCACCCGCAAATAGATGGGCAGACTGAAGGGACCAATAGAACTATGGAGGATATGCTCTGAATGTGCGCCTTAGATTTTAGAAAGAGATGGGAAGACCGCCTCTAAATGATTGAGTTTGCCTACAACAACAACTACCAAGCTAGTATTAAAATGGCGCCCTTCGAGGCCCTATATGGTAGAAAGTGCCGTACGCCTTTGGATTGGGCGTAAATGGCCGACACAAAGTTGTTGAAGCGTAAAGATGTGGATGAGGCGAATACATCAATTCAGGCAATACGAGAGTGGTTGCTAATTGCCCGGGATAGGCGGGCAAAGTACTACAATGCAAATCACCAGAACATCAAGTTCATCGTTGGCGACTGGGTTTACTAAAGATCAAACCGTTCAAAGGAGTATCAAATATCCGACACTTGAAAAAGCTAAGTCCAAGGTACTTAGGACCGTTTGTGATCTTAGAGAGCATAGGTGAAGTTACCTACCAGCTTGCTATATCTACAGAACTAAGCGGTCTACATGACGTATTTCACATTTCTGTATTGAGGAAGGCGGTGAAAGAGCCTACTCATATTGTTGAAGTCGACAAAGTGCATGTTGATGGTGGGCTAGCCATAAAATTCAAGCCCATTTGCATCGAAGACACAGAAGTGATACAATTGAAGAGCAAATCTATTAAAATGGCAAAGGTCCGTTGGGGTAATTGCAGGAGAGAGGAACTCTCTTAGGAGGGTGAACAAACAATGTTTGCGGAGTACCTCATGTTATTTCTCTCAGGTATAAATTAATGTGTACTTTACTATTTTCAAAATTTTAGGATGAAATTCATTTAAGGGAGGTGGAGTTGTAACACCCTAGTTTCCCAATGCTGTGAAGAAATCTGTAGCAGAAAGATAATGCCCAGCAATAGGTGCTACTGCTGGCGGTAAATTTATCGTATAGATGATCCTCGTATCGGCTAGAAGGCTCATTTCATCCAGACACTAATGCCGAGCGGTAGGTGCTACCGCTGGCGGTAGCTTTATCGTCTAGATGAGCCCCGTATCGGCTAGAAAGGCTTGTGTCGTTGAGACACTAACGCAGGGCGGTAGGTGTTGCCCCTGGCGGTAGCCTTCAAGCCAATATTATCGAGTCAAGTAGATCATATGGACGCAGTTGTGTCGTCGAGATGCCAAGGCGATACAGTTGCTAGCGCCGGGTGGTAACCGCTACCACTATCGCCGCGCAGTAACTTGCGTAAACAGATCCATCCCGATCTGGTCTACAACTGCTCAATCAGCATGAAAATAAGATCTGGCGGCTGGAACTTGTTATAATCCCTTTAAGGATGGCAGAGAGTGATTTGTAGGATCATTATTACTTTACCTCTCTCTCTCTCTCCTCACTTGGGAAAACCAGAGAAAAAGAAAGAGGAAGAAAAAGACCTTCCTTCGGCCATTGACAGAGCTCCGAGGCTGTGAATCGCAAGCCGATTTCAGATCCACGGAGAGCGGCCTAGTGCAGTTCTTTCCATCTGACTGAAATCTTGAATTCATGGTGCTAAAGAGATTGGCAAGTGTAACTATCCTTCCTCCCAGTCTTAGGACGAGTTTGGTCCTCTCATTCCTTTTCTATGCTTGCATAAGGTTGTCTTTTTCACTAATAGTGAAGTGTAGGTCTCCTTTTAGTTCTTCAGAACTTCGGGTCGATTGTGTCCATCCCCAGCATATATTGCATGTTGAAATCCGGTAGACGTGCAGATTTAGGCATTGGTTGTGGAGCCTACCTGTGGTCGTAGGCCCGTATCGGCGATGCTTGATTTGTAATATTGCATTTAGGTTAATCCTAGAATGTGTGCTGGAGCATGAAATGTGTCATTTTTGTTATGGGACTAGAGTTTAATGTGGCACTTGGAGTACCTAACGGAAGTGTTGGATCTGTAGGCGCCTGATGGGGCAAAACTATATCCGCAAACAACAACGGCAAGTGTACCGTATCGAATGTAGTATAAGTTGTAAGAAACCAAGGTCGTATTAGACTCGGGGTGGTTGAGTACTCTTACTTCAAGAATGTCTCTATTATTTTATCAATTAAAACTTGAGGTTGATTTTGCAAAAAGAAAATAAAAATAAGATTAAAAGGACGAGTAAAAAGGCTAGCACTCGATCTTGAATCACCTTGGAAAATAAACATAATAAGAACAACTTCTAATTCTCTTAATATATTACTTGACCGTGAAGGTTCCCGATTTATGAACATACCTCTCTCGAGGATACGCTCAACTGAGTTTAGGTTGATCAATCGAACTTTCGTTCTAGAATCAAAATCCCTATGACTCGCTTTATCGTAGCGAACCCCTCTATTGGATTTGACTCCAATCCGGGAGTATTATGTCATCCTCGCTTGAGGAGTGCATTCAACTCTCTTTATCCTTGAAGTGATCGATTCAAATTCAAAACCTCTCGGCTATTAAAATATGAAAACACGAATGAGAATTATATATCGAAAATATAATCTCAATCAATTAAAATTCAAGGATAGATCTTAAGCGGTCTAAGGAAGAGAAAAAGAAGCTAGAATTTAAATCATGAATTATATTTCCCTTGGATCATCTCGGTCGAGTACTAATAGAATTTAGCTACTCATAGAGATGGAGGAAACAACAAAAATAAAAGAAGTGCATGATAAAATAAGAGAGGGAAGGAGAGAATAAGAAGAACTATTTTTATTAATTGCAAAAGAAAGTTACAACTAGAAATTGAAAATTACAAACATGAATGAAAGTACAAGCTAAGAATTGAAATAGCTACAATCATAAGAAATAAAGGAGGAACATAAGAACTACTAGAAACATAAAAATAATATAAGAAATGAAAAGTCTAAGTCCTAAAAATTGCCCCCGGAAGATCTGGAGAAGCTCCCCTTAAATAGGCAGAAATTTGATATTACACGCCCTTGGTCACGCCCGTGACCAAGGGGCATGTAAGGGTCGTGATAGCAGCAGCAGCGGAGAGGGCGCCTTCTGGAGTAATTGCGAGCATTTCGGCCGTGTCACGCCCTAGGTCACGCCCGTGACCAGGGGTGTGTAATCTTGAAATAGTGCTGCTGGCCGAAAACTCTTGCGGGAAGAAGTGCGGGGCGAGTCACGCCCGTGACTTCATGTCACGCAACCTGGTCACGCCCGTGACCAGGGGCGTGTAACTTTAAATGACGTGGAGGCGTGCTCGGGATGCTGGTGGCGGGTCCCGGCCGTGACTTGGATGTCACGCCCTAGGTCACGCCCATGACCTAGGGCGTGTACTTGGCGAATTTTCACTGAATGCTCCCGGGGTGGCGGCATCGGGTCTGGAACACATCTAGGTTGTCACGCCCCTTGGTCACGCCCGTGACCTTGGGCGTGTACTTGACAATTTTACTCCAAGTGCCCAGAAAACCTGCAAAACATAAACTAAACTTAAATTAGTGGCAGAAATAAAAAGGAATGATTATTATAAGATAAAACATACAATTTATATAAATTCATATTAAAATTACATTCGAATTATATTAAAAGATGAGTACAAAAAGTACTCATCAAACACCCCCATACTTGAGCTTTTGTTATTCCGGAGCAAAAGAGTGAGGAAAGAATTACAAGATATCGATATTATTTCTAATTTACTAAAATTTTATTAAACCAAGAATAAGTCAAAAGCAAATTTTTAGGAATTCAAGAATTAAGTCTTTAGTTATGTTTGTACAACCCGTATTCGCCGAGTGGGCCCCTCAAGCCCACTGGCGAGATCTGGCCCAGGCAAGAGGGAGAAAATTGGCGAGTGACGCCCTCGCGGACCACTCGCCCTGGAATGTGTGCATTCGCCCAGCCGAGCGGAAGCTCGGCGAGTGGTTCCCCACGGACCACTCGCCCCCTATGTCTTTAAGGGGGAAATGACCATGATGCCCCTTATGGGCTGCAAATAGCCCTTCAGAACAGCGGAGTTAGGCTATAAGCAGCCCAATTTGGGGTGCGGTTAGTAAAATTAAAAGGCGGATTCATGTTATTTGCAGACCAGCCCAGAAAAATCTATAAATAGACCCTTAAGGGCACCTTGGAGGAGATCCGATTTTTTGAGAGTCCTCTCCTAAAGGCTAGTCTTGGTTGGCTGCTAGTGCCCTCCAAGGTGCCCAGCTGAGCTTTAGTTTGGGAGGGGAAGCTCTCTAAGATCTTCTGGGTGTGTGACGGGACCTCCTCGTTGCAGCCTTGGGTCTTTTCCAATTTTCTCATCCACCAGTCAGATAGTTTAGTGAGGGAGAAGTAAGCGTCGGCTACACCCCCCAGTAGGTCCGAACTCAAGAGACCGGTTGCCGGTTTCAACATTTTTGGTGCGGTGAGCGTGGACCGTAGCCGGTGAAGGAAAATCTCAAGCTAGGTTGGATGACGGGAGATGGGGGAAATGGTTCTGACTCGGGCCACTCGCAGTCACCAGCGATAGGGGAGTGGCTGGAGATGTTCGAAAAATTCAAGCGAGAAGTCCTGCAGACGGTTCTCGCAGGAAGAAGCGAGTGCGAGACGCCGGCAGTCCCCGTGGTTCCGCCCCAGCAAATCGGCGAGAATGCTCCGGGGCAGCGGCCTGGGAAGGAAGTGCCAGCGGAAGGAAGCGCGCGAGATCTCCCCGGGCGGCAGCTATTCAGCAGCCCGGCGAGTGCGGAGGTCTGCGAGTTGGCCCCGCGCGAGAGGGCCACTCGCCGAGCAGGGGAAGGGAGCCCTTTTTGCGAGATGATCCTCTCGGCCCCAGTGCCGGAGGGGTTCCGAGGGCCGGAGATGTCCTATTATACTGGCAAGGACGACCCAGTCGTGCACCTGCAATGGTTTGAGGACATGGTTTCAATTCTGCCCATGACGGATGCCTTCCAGTGTCGACTCTTCGCGACCACTTTGAAGGAGAAAGCTAGGTACTGGTTCCACCAGCTCCCCGTAGGTTCCATCTACGCATTCGATGATCTGCGCCGGAGCTTCCGGCTACGCTTCTCGACGTCAAAGAAGAGAAAGAAGGATGTGGAGGCTCTCTTCAAGATCAGGCAAAGGGAGGGGGAATCACTGGCACACTATGTGGACAGATTCCAAGAGGAGATACACCTCGTGCAGGAGGTGTCGGGGTTCGCCCTCAAGATGGCATTCATCGTGGGGTTGCGAGATGGGTTCTTCAAGATGGACCTGAAGAGAAGGGCTCCTCTCTCCTTTGAGGAGTTGATGGAGCGGGCAGTGGAGGAGATAGAAGGGGAGGCGGCCAACCCAGAATTCAACAAGAGGTTAGAAAAGATGAGCGAGCCTGAGGTGAGGCAGCAAGAAGGAAGAATGTGAGAAGAACCCAGGGGTCAGGGGTTCGAAAGACCGCCTCAGAATTGGAGGAATCAAGAGCCCAACAACAGGTTGGGCTGGAGGCACCAGGAAGGACCAGCGAGAGGTCAGGAAGGGGGGTACCAAGGAAGAGAGGCGGGGGGAATCAATCCGGCCTGGAGGCCAGGCCCCAGACCCCCTCACCCCCCAAGGGAGCATGCTATGGCAGTAGGCCGAGGAAGAGGAGGTAGAGGAGCCAGAGGAGGGAGAGGAAGAGCAGGAAGGGGGGACAGGGTGGCGTTGCCCTATTGTGACTTTCACCAGGAAGAAGGTCACGCGACCGCCACCTGCCCAGAATTCTTGGAGATGAGAGGGAGTGGTCAGCCACGGCGGCAGCAGGCCAGGATCGAGGAAGTGCTCCCAGAGGCGGAAGAGGACCGATGCGAGGACAGGGCGGATATAGGAGCCAGGGGGAATCAGGGTGATTCATGGTGGGGTTGGGATAGAGGCCTCTCGCAAGAGGAGCTTCCAGGCAATGTTCCGGAGAGACGTCGCGCCAACTTCTCAGACCCCCCCCCCCCCCCCCCCCGCAGAAAAACTCACCTTCTCCTCGGAAGACATGCCCGATTATGAGGACCCATTCTGCGACGCCCTGGTGATCCAGACGGCGATAGAAAACTTCACGGTCTCCCGGATCCTGGTGGACAATGGGAGCTCGGTGAATGTTATCTTCAAGAAGGCTTTCGATGCGATGGAGGTGGAGAAGAAGAGGGTGCAGGCCTCTGATGGGCCGTTGTTTGCTTTCTCAGGAGAAAGGAACGAGGTTGAGGGAGGTGTCGGCCTCCAGGTGACATTAGGAGGGGTCCCAAGGAACTGTCGGTTCATCATCGTTGATGCTCCGAGCAGCTACAATGCCATATTCGGACACCCCCACATCAGTGCCTTCCTTGAAGTGATCGATTCGAATTCAAAACCTCTCGGCTATTAAAATACGAAAACACGAATGAGAATTATATATCGAAAATATAATCTCAATCAATTAAAATTCAAGGATAGATCTTAAGCGATCTAAGGAAGAGAAAAAGAAGCTAGAATTTAAATCATGAATTATATTTCCCTTGGATCATCTCGGTCGAGTACAAATAAAATTTAGCTACTCATAGAGATGGAGGAAATAACAAAAATAAAAGAAGTGCATGATAAAATAAGAGAGGGAATGAGAAAATAAGAAGAACTATTTTTATTAATTGCAAAAGAAAGTTACAAGTAGAAATTGAAAATTACAAACCTGAATGAAAGTACAAGCTAAGAATTGAAATAGATACAATCATAAGAAATAAAGGAGGAGCATAAGAACTACCAGAAACATGAAAATAATACAAGAAATGAAAAGTCTAAGTCCTATAAATTGCCCCCGGAAGATCTGGAGAAGCTCCCCTTAAATAGGCAGAAATTTGATGTTACACGCCCTTGGTCACGCCCGTGACCAAGGGGCGTGTAAGGGGCGTGATAGCAGCAGCAGCAGAGAGGGAGCCTTCTGGAGTATTTGCGAGCGTTTCGGCCGTGTCACGCCCTAGGTCACGCCCGTGACCAGGGGCATGTAACCTTGAAATAGTGCTACTGGCGGGAAACTCTGGCGGGAAGAAGTGCGGGGCGAGTCACGCCCGTGACTTGATGTCACGCCCCCCGGTCATGCCCGTGACCAGGGGCGTGTAACTTTAAATGACGTGAAGGCGTGCTCGGGATGCTGGTGGCGGGTCCCGGCCGTGACTTGGATGTCACGCCCTAGGTCACGCACGTGACCTGGGGCGTGTACTTGGCGAATTTTCAAAGAATGCTCCCGGGGTGGCGGCATCGGGTCTGGAACACATCTAGGCTGTCACGCCCCTTGGTCACGCCCGTGACCTTGGACGTGTACTTGACAATTTTACTCAAAGTGCCCAGAAAACCTGCAAAACATAAACTAAACTTAAATTAGTGGCAGAAATAAAAAGGAATGATTATTATAAGATAAAACATACAATTTATATAAATTCATATTAAAATTACATTAGAATTATATTAAAAGCTGAGTACAAAAAGTACTCATCAGCGCCCTTAGAGGTGGGGTGAATAAGGGTTCTAAGATTTTCGAGAATATTTAAATGAAAAACGATTCTCTGTTGTTACGTTGAGCGGTAGTGTTACCGCTCGGCGTTAGTGACAGAGAAAATTTGTTTATCTTATAGTAATGAAAATCAGAGATCACGAAACAGAGATGAAGAAAGACATATTTTCATTAACAATAAATAATTTTGTTTACAAAATCTTTTCCCAATGACGCTTGGAAAGAGGCGACGAATGAAAAACTCTATTGGGTTTTCTATATCGACCCTTCTCCCAAGGACCGGTTGGCTCTAGCCTATCTCTCACGAGATATGGCCTCAAGCCGCTCTAGCCCTTCCCTCACCGGAAAGGCCTCGAGCACTCCCTAGATCTACACCCTAGACCTAGTCGCCAACGCGAGACAAATTTCCCCTAGTCCCCGCAAGGCCCTAGTCGACGTGTGGCGAATTCCTCTACCGAACAAAAGATATATTAGTTATAATTAGAAACTAAAACAAAACACAAACTAAAAACTCCCTCAAAAGAAGAACTTGATGTCGATGTAGATACGATCAGATCGGTCTTCAAGTTCTTTGCGTTCACGAACATTGACGGAGTTCTTCGAGCTGCTTGGGGAAGGCTCTCACCAGTGCTCTGAATATACGGCTTCAATTCATTCTGTAACAGCAGGAAACAACGGAGGAAGCGCGCGTCTTTAAATAGAATCAGTTGTTACTGCCTGCGGCAGTACTACCGCCCCTCGGTAGCCACATTAGGCAATGATCAAGCACACAGATCGTGGCATCTTAGGCAACTTTTGAGCGCCAAACTTTGAGCTCCGTCAAGCGCGTTGCGGTAACGCTAACGCTCCACGATAGTGAGATAACCTTTCTTCAGACAATATCTCCTTCCACATTTGCTCCTCAATCACATGCAGACGGAAGGATTCCAAAAGCTACCGCCGGGCGTTAGATATGTCGCGCCGCGAAAGAGCACGCTAAATATGCATCCCGCCAATCATTTCTTTTTCTCCACGATTTGCTTCCCGTCAATTGTTTCCATTTATGCTAGCGCCAGCGGTAGTGCTAACGCTCCGCAGTATAGCACATCTCTTTTCGTCGAACGCATCTCATTTCGTCGAATGCCAGTTTGTCAAACGGCATCTACTTTCGTCGAACACTATTCGTCGAACGGCATTTTCGTCGAACAACATCTATTTTCGTCGAACACCATTTCGTCGAGCGTATCTCATTTCGTCGAACCGCTAGCGTCAGCGGTAGTGCTAACGCTCCGCGGTAGCAATAGCACAACATATTCCTATGGAGATTTGAATGCACAGGATCCTGCATGTTATAAACACAAAAACAGATATGATCAAATACAATCAGATTTGTTATTGTCAAACCAAGAGATGCGGAAAGCATGTTCCAATAAACTCCCCCTTTTAATAATACCAAATCCCCTTAGAAAGAAATAATTCAAGTGATAGGAATTTGTGTTTATAATAAGAACTAACACGGATAGCATAGAAATTAGGCCTGTTCAAATGCTCCCTCTAAATGAAATCTCCCCCTAAATGAGTTATCCCCCTACCACAGAACTTCCTTTGAATCTACTCCCCATATATGTGAATTTCTTTCAAATTTATTCTCCCCCTTTTGGTATTATCAAAAGAGGGTGGAGAGAAAGCCAAAAGAGAAGGCGTGTAATGTGTTTTTGAGTAGAGAAGACATGAGCATGAGAATGAGATAATACGTTGGGAAGAGAAAAAAAGTGATAATTCAAGATAACACAGTTGTTGAAAAAAAATTCATGATCGAGCGAATAACTAGAAGAGAGGTGGAAAGCAGTGTGCACCAGTTGTAGAAGAAACCATCATTATAGGAATCTAAAGCATAGCAAAAAAATGTGGAGTTTCTAGTAGAGAAAAAATAGATTGTGTGCAATTCGAAAAACACGAAGGATTTTGCTTTTAACCTAACCAACAAAGACTTGTTTGGAAAAGTAAGCAAGTAAGAGTAGACAAGGTGTAAGCGGAAGACGAACTAAAAGAATGTAAGAATGATACAGCATATCAAGACAAGATAGAGATTTCAATGTCCAAGAGAAAGAAAAACAAGTGCATTTAGGCATTGTAATGATCATGTCAAATTCAAAACTAGTGCATCAACTAAGGATTTTAGAGACAAACTATAGATAAGCAATAGACTCCAATTCTTAGGAGTAGAAGGCTTACAAGTGATAATGAAGTGTACAAAAGTAGTATTTTTTATAAAAGTATACATATGAGTTAAGCAAAACACATGACATGTATAATGGAATAAACAAATATTATTGAAAATGCGTTTTTAGAGTTACTTCTACCCATAAAGCTAGAAAAAAATTTCAATGCACATAGAAGAGTAGTACAACTACCAAGGTGCTCTGCACACACAATGCTTATTAAGACTTATTAGGGTACAAAGTAGTGCTTGGGGAATCACAATTATTATTTTGAATTTTAGTTATTTGTGATCCGGTGTATAAGAAGTAGTGTAAAAAAAATGTTTGCAACAAGGCACTTTACAATTCTCTCCAAGATGATCAACCTCACAATGCTCATTAAGACTTATCAGGAGGGTGAGTAGTGCTTGGTGGAGAAATTTTTGTCAATTATTCATATGAATTTTTGTTGAAAGACAAAAATCTCCAAATTCACTTGTATTTGCAAACAATATGATTTTTGAAAAAGGTACACACTTCATCATAAAATAGGTGCATGAAAAGAGATTTTTAAGTATGGTGTAGGTAAAACTAAGCACACATAGCAACAAGTTTGAGTTGTTTACACTACATTGTCATGTAAGAAAAAGTTAAATTCATATGTAGGTTATCAAAAAGTGTGAGTGAATAGATCATTATCAAATATAGGTCATTTACTCATACATAGAGGCAAGCTATACAAATCTACACATGAACTCCATAATCAATTTTGAGGCACACGTGATAATGAGCAAGACATGATATAAGACAAGGTTATTAAAGTACTTGAAAGTTGGAAGTGAACGTTGAAATCAAAGCTTGAAAGGATAAGTTATACCATGTTTTAACCATTTTGGACAAAAAAACAGTTTTTATATGTTTGTTTTTTGTGTTTGTCAAAACAATGAAGCAACAAAAATGAAAATAAAGTTTTGTTGATTTATGTTTTTTTGTAGTTGATTTTGATATATAAAAAACAAAAGTGTATTTGTGGTGTTTTGAGAATGTTTTCTAGTTTTTTTTTTATTTGAGGTTTTCGTGAAGAAAATAATAGAAAATAAATAAATGCATAAAGGTAAATAAAAAGAAAACAGCAAAAACATGAAAGACAAAAATAAAGAACGAAACAGATTCACTAACGCCAGCGCTAGAACCTATCACCGGGCGGTAGTGGCAGTACACCAAAAACTTGGGAATCTTGAACTTTTTCAGAATTTTTTGTTGCAGAAGGTTTGTACATGTTGGTGACAAGGTGATTCAGTACAGAAATTAGATATGTGTGATCAAAAAAACACGGATTTTGCATGATTAAGTATGAATGTCCAAGACCCCTAGTTCTAGTCTAAGTAGAGCAAATCGTGAATCGAGTAGAGGATTGGTAAAGATTTCTGCAAGTTGCGATTCAGTTCCAATGAAGTTTACATGAACATGTTCCTTTTTTATGTGATCCCTAATGAAGTGGTGTCTTACGTCTATGTGTTTAGATCATGAGTGATGAACGGGGTTGTTTGTTAAGTCAATAGCACTCTTGTTGTCACATTTAAGTTCAATATTAGTTAAATGAACACCAAAGTCTTCTAAGGTTTGAGTCATCCATAATGCTTGGGCACAACAACTTCCTAGCGCAATATATTCTGCCTCGGTGGTGGAGAGGGCAACAGAATTTTGTTTTCTACTTGACCATGCAACAAGAGAAGGATCTAAGAAATGACAGGTACCACTAGTGCTTTTCCTATCTAATGAACACCCCGCATAATCAGAATCTAAATACCCATGCAAGAGAAAAGAATCATTATTTGGATACCAAAGTCCTAATTTAGATGTGCCGATTAGATATCGAAAAATTCATTTCACCGCTTTTAAATGAGATTCTTTTGGATTTGCTTGAAATCTAGTGCATAAGCATACGACAAACATAATATCGGGTCTAGATGCACTAAGGTATAATAGGGATCCAATCATTCCTCTATATAATGTTTGGTCAATTGAAATTCCGGCTTCATCTTTTCCTAATTTTAGTGATGCGCTCATTGGAGTACTAGCTTGTTTCAAGTTTTCAAAACCAAAACGTTTAGCATATCATGGACATATTTGGATTGACATATAAAAATTCCATCATTTCTTTGGGTTATTTGAAATCCTAAAAAATATGTTAGTTCGCCCACTAGACTCATCTCAAATTCATTTTGCATCACTAGAACAACTTCATTACACAACTCTTCATTAGTGGCTCCAAAAATAATATCATCAACATATATTTGTAAAATAATCAAATCATTATCAAAATGCTTAATGAAGAGCGTGTTATCGGCGACACCCATTTTATAACCGTGCTTTAATAAAAAAAGATGTTAAGCGTTCATAAAAAGCACGGGGCGCTTGTTTTAGACCATAAAGCGCTTTTTCTAATCTATATACATGATTTGGAAATTTTTCATCAATAAAGTCGGGGGGTTGTTCAACATAGACTTCTTCTTTAATTATCCCGTTTAAGAAAGCACTTTTAACATCCATTTGAAATAATTTAAACTTCTTATAACTCACAAAAGCTAGAAAAATTCTAATCGATTCAAGGCGAGCAACGGGTGCAAATGTTTCATCAAAATCTACCCCCTCGATTTGAGAGTAACCTTGTGCCACTAATCGAGCTTTGTTCCTAGTTATTTTAGACTCTCCATCTAATTTATTTTTAAATATCCATTTGACACCAATAACCGGGTGATTAGATGGTCTTTCAACTAGTTTTCAAACCCTATTGCATTCAAATTGATTCAATTCTTCATTTATAGCAATAAACCAAAATTCATCATTCAAAGCGGTGGAAACATTTTTCGGTTCTATTTCGGAAACAAAGCATAAGTTTGAAAAGGATTCATTAAAAGAAGAACGTGTCGTTACCCCCTTGATGGTTCTCCAATGATAAGCTCCTTTGGATGATCTCTTGTAAATCGAAGCACACTTGGAGGCACGAACTCCTCTTGCACCGTCTCTACTTCTTTTTCTTCTCCAAGTGGTTCATCATCATGCTCCAACCCTTTCCATTGTCCCCAAATGTCACCATTCCTCCTTTCTTCTTAGTGAGGCTAAGGAATTTTGCCTTATCGCCCGTCATGTGTTTGGAGCACCCTGAGTCCAAGTACCACATGTCTTCCTTTTCCTTAGCCTGCCAACATACCTAACAAGAAGATGAGAGTAAGGATCCAGATACCCAAGTGGTTCCTCCCATAGAATAGGTGGAAACCTTAGGCACCCAGATTTGCTTGACAGTACATCGACCCTTTATCCTGCAAGAGTCCAAGATATGCCCGAAGTGACGACACTTGGCACATAACACAAAATGGGTTGAGACCTTTTTCAGTTTTTGTTGTGGACTCTTGCTAGAGGATGGGGAATCAGCAGAAAAAATTCTAGATTTATGATTATTACATGAATTATGAGTTCTGTTACTACCGCCAACGTTAACTGTTATCGTCGGGCGGTAGTTAGCAGAGACATATCCTAGCCCAGTTTTAGCACTACCATTCCTTTGGTTGACCAAAATCATATCAAGACTTTTCTGGCCAAAACCAAATTTTTCTATGGCTAAGTTAAGGTCATGGATTTGGGCTTTTAATGCAAAATTTTCACTAACTAAATTTCCGCATCTATTTGCAAAGTTTTTCTTTTCATTTTCAACATTAGAAAGTGAGAGTTTCAAATTTCTTTCTAAGTCTCTCTATTGTTTCGAAAGTGATTCGATATTGGAGAGAGCGTTAGAAAGATCAATTTCAAGTTCGCTAGTCCTTGCCAAAAGATCATCATTCTTTTGGCAAGACTCCATCTCCTTTCCCAAGGCAATTACTTCCTTGTTTAATTTTTTATTTTGTTTTAAAAGGATTTTATTTTCAGTTTTAAGTAGATCAAGATCTTTTAAATTTTTGCCAAAAGATTTACAAGTTTTTAAGTATTCGGAATAAAGATCATCATAGTTAGAAGGGATTACCTCAGTGTCACTTTGGACACTGCACTCGTCGTCGGTTGATTCATTGCTTTTCCCAATAAGGCACAAGTTTTCCTCATCATCATCGCTTGAGCTTGATTTACTTGAGCACCTGGAGGAAGAGTCATCCCATGTTGCAGCTTTTAAGACCTTCTTCTTCTCCTTTCCATTAAGTCGTTTTTCTTTTTGCTCCTTCAAGAATTTTGGGCATTGACTTCTAATATGCCCGGTCTTCCTACAGTGGAAGCACTCGGGAGGTGGCCTCTCTTCGTCGTCGTCGCTAGACTTCTCCTTCTTCTCTCTTTTGGATGAGGAGCCCTTTCGGAAAAATTTCCAGAAGGTGTTCCTCCTTTTCGAATTCTTCATGAACTTAGTGAAGTTCTTCACAAAGAGACTCTCCTCGTCATCTTCCTCGTCATCATCTTCTTTTCTTGACTTCAGTGCTAAGGCTTTCTTCTTTGGATCCTTGTTGTACTTTTTTTCTTGAATCTTGAGTTCTACCTCATGGGTTTTGAGGTTTCCAATGAGGCTCTCAATTTGGAGCCGCCTAAGATCATGCGATTCGGAAATCGCCGTCACCTTTGGATTGAACTTTGGTGGGAGTGATCGAAGAAGCTTTCTCACCAAGTCGTCGTTTGAAATGTTTTTCCAAGAATTTTTGAGGCATTGACGATCTTGGTAAATCGAGTGTACATGACGTCGACGTCCTCATTCGGATCCATCCTGAACCTCTCGAATTCAGATTCCAGTTGGAATAGTTTTGAATCTTTGACCTGCGAGGTACCTTCAAGCGTTATTTCTAATAAGTTCCAAATATCATAAGCAGTTTCACATGCACTTACTCTATTAAATTCAGTCCTATCAAGAGCACAGAACAAAGCATTCATCGCTTTCGCATAATTCTTACACCTACCCTTATCTCCATTATCCCATTTATCACTAGGTTTTTCCATGGTTACTTCTCCAACAATATATGTAGGGGAAGTGTATGGAGTTTCAACACATGCCCATACATCTAGATCTAAGTTTATCAAAAAACAACGCATACGCGTTCTCCAGTAATTATAATCAGTTCCAGTAAACAGCAGAGGTCTACTTATTCCCTGCCCCTCATAGAAAGCGAGGTCACAGAGCGCCATTATTCCCGGTTGTTAGACTGAATTGGAATAACCTGGCTCTGATACCACTTGTTGGATCTGTAGGCACCCTTAGAGGGGGGGGGGGGAATTGTTGGAACATGGTCTTCCGCATCTCCTAGGTTTGAGACTAACAAAACCTATGTGTATTTGATCTTGTGTGTTTAAGTGTGCAGGATAACAAATTCCACATGACTCAAGGATTACATAAGAAGGTTGCCCCAAAAGTTGAGCCATCAAATCCAAATCTCCTACTAGAGCTGGCGGTAGTACTAGCGCAGGCGCTAGCTGTCGTTCAACGAATGTTGAAGCCCGTTCGACGAATTTCCGGTCGACGAATGTTGAAGCCCACTCGACGAACTCCGGTCGACGAAATTGAGTTCGATGAATGTTGAAGCCTGATCGACGAATTGAGTTCGACGAAATTTCGCTCGATGAAATGTCAGCTGCGTTCGACGAAAATCCGATCGACAAAATGTTTGCTTAAGCGCAAATGTCGGGAGTACTTATAGAAGGAGATAGCGCCAGGCGGTATCCGATAGCGCAGGCGATAGCGTGGAGCACAGTAAGCAAGAAAAGTTTACTCCGATTGAAGATTCTGCCGCGCAGAATATGTCCTAATATGGGATAGCATCGGCGGTACCACTAGCGCAGGCGCTAGCACTGAGACTATTAAAAGGACCCCTTGGCTCTGTCTTCCTCATCCTCTTGAGATCCAAAATTCCAAAGCTTCGTGCCACAATAGAGAGAGGAAGTTTCAGAGAGATACTCCCACAAATCCATGAAGACTAAAGGAGATCTGTGGAGAAGCTTTCAACACGCGTCATCATCGTGATGAAAGACTGCATCGACTACGATCATACTCTGCGTCTTCGTCTACTTCTCCAAGAGATCCACATAGAGGGAGTTTTTATATTATTGTCTTTTTATTTCACATCTTTTCTTGTAATCATGTAGAAAATTTGCCTCGTGTTGGCGACTAGGTCTGGGTAGGACTTAGGGCTGAAATTTGCCTCGTGTTGGCGACTATGTCTCGGGTGTAGGTCTAGGGGGTGCTCGAGGCCATATCCAGGGAAGGGTTGGCTAGAGCGGCTTGAGGCCGTATCCAGGGAAGGATCGGCTAAAGCCAACCGGTTCGTGGGGATACGAGTCGGTATAGAAAACAAAAGGAGTCTTTCATATTTCGCTTTGATTTCTAGCGTCATTGAAATCAAAATTTTGTAATCAATTTTATTAATAATAATCATGTCTCTCTTTGTGTAATAAAATTGATTTGTTCTTCATTTCTCTAAATTGTTTATTATCCTCTCCTTTATTATAAAACAATTTAAATCTTTAAACAAAATCACTATTTTGATTTCTTATCATAAGGAAGCATTTCAAAATATAATATAAGTTTTAAAAACCCTTATTCACCCCCCCCCCCTCTAAGGGCGCCTACCGATCCAACAAATGGTATCATAGAGAGGTTATTCCAAATCGGCTTAACAACCAGGAATAATGGCGTCTCATGATCTCGCTTCTATTGGTGGGGAAAATTTTTATGAAGAAGAAAAATCTCTTGCACCACCTTTATTCGAAGGAAGAAATTATAAAGGGTGGAAATTATTAATGGAAAGGTTTATTAAAACATTAGATATCAACGCTTGGGATATAGCAATAACAAGACCAGCGGATGAATCAAATAAACAAGAGCGTCACCCAAATGCAAAAGCTATGCATTATATTTTTTGTGCTTTATCTCAAGATATTTTCAAATTAATATATTGTTTTTCTAGCGCATACAAAGTATGGAAATTTCTTGAAGAAATGTATGATCTTCCACTCACAGGTATGGAAGAAACACATGAGGAGAAGGACATATAAGCATCCACCATTATTCAAGAAGATCTCTCTCATAGCAAAACCATGGAGATCATGGAAATCAACTTAGAAAAAGAGAGAAATACATTAAGAGAAAAAGAAGATGAAAATGCATCAATGGAAGAGGAGTGCCAAAAGGATGTCAAAGGAACTATTTGCTCAAATCTTGCCTCTTCTGATTGCACTGTAAGGAAATCAAATTCTCTTATTGTTTGTAATTCTATTTCTACTTTCCAATTACTACAAATTACTAAGCGCAAAATTAAGAAATTGAAAAATGCAAATTGCAAATTGCGCTTAGAAAATAAAAGTTTAAAAACAAAAGTTAAAGAAGAATCAAATGTGAATTCATCTAGTCTTAGCCATGTCTCTTTAAATGAAACTATTACACATTGTTTAGAATTTAATAATCTAAAAGAAAAATACAAGGGACTTGAGAAGGAACTTCTCATTGTAAAAGAACAAAATGAAAAATTATGTTTAGAAAATTCATCTTTGATAAATGATTGTGCTAAGTGCAAAGACTATAAAATTGAAATTAAGGAGATGGATGAAACATTTGATGAATATAGAAATAACTATCAAGATTATATAGATTCAATTGTTTCCACTCTTAAAAATAGCACAATCGCTTATAATAAAGCTAGACATAATTTAAAGATTAAAAATAATGAATTAAAAACTAAAATCAACTTGCTTAAGGAAATCATAAAGAAAAATTCTCAAAACATACATTCTCAATATAATGCAAAATCCAAAAGCAAGTTGAATATGATTTCTCAAAAGTTGAATAAGCCAAACAATGGAAATAAAAAACTTCAAAAGATTGAAAATGAAATCCCAAAATACAATCATTACTATCATTTACAACATCAATCTTCTCCCAACGAAAAATTAAATGTTCACAAATTTCCTATGAAAAATACTTTCAATAATCATTACAATCATAATCATCAATATAAAGATTATCACAATGGAAATTTCACATATAAGAATAACACTAAACCAAAGTTTGAATGGAGGCCCGAAATTAAAAATAAAACATTAACTTCACATGAAAGGACCCATTCATCACTAACTACCCACAAACCTATACGCTATATTTGGGTACCCAAAGGAACCATCCCACTTGGTCCTCTTTGAATACCTAAATCTCTTATTGATTAGTATCCAATCATTTGCATGAAGTAGAAATCAACTAAAAATGAAATATCATTATTCTACTTCATGATATGCCTAACCTTTTTTCTTACTTTTGTTTATTTTCTTTTCTTTGAGCCATCATGATATGATCACTTTATATAACTTGTGATATGACTGTCACATATTAAACCAAAAGTCATAAACAAATCAAATTGAATAAAGTTGA
Source organism: Dactylorhiza incarnata (assembly GCA_033032865.1). Lineage (NCBI taxonomy): Eukaryota > Viridiplantae > Streptophyta > Magnoliopsida > Asparagales > Orchidaceae > Dactylorhiza > Dactylorhiza incarnata. Next base: position 1,923,061 of record JAWHQI010000086.1, read on the forward strand.
ATAAAAAGTCATATCATCTCTCAAGTGATTTACTTATCCTTTTTATTTCTATCCTTCTAAATCCATTTCCTAAAAGTCTTATAAATTTTGAAAAACTAAATTTGTTATATGATATTATTAAGACTAAATAAAGTAAGTGTCAAAATGGATTTAAAAGGTGTATTTTAGGGGTATTAGGCTAAATTTATAAAATGCGCAAGTTTTGCTAGGTAGTTAATATATTTGCGTCATTTTCAAATACCCCAAGTATGTTTAATCATAATCATGTTTAAATCGGAATTGAAAAACTGCATGAATATTATTTCACTTATTTATGATCATTTCACTCATGCATATGTTGTGCAAAACTCAATAATTAAGGTTTAATAAATATGAAACTCTAATGAAGATGAAACTCATGTACTAATTTTAACTTCCGCAACTTTTTACGATTTATTCTTGTCTCATCACTTCATTAGACAGGCCTTACATTGCAAAAACATAATTAAGAAAAATCGGATGCAAAATCGAAGAAAATCTAGGCTATATGATCAAAATAAGCACGCTTTGTGAGCTAACGCAGGCGCTAAGACCTAATGCTGGCGCTAGCTCAAGTATCCGATTTTCTGAAATTTTAAAATTCTGAAAAATCAATAAAAAGATATTATTTTTATATGTACTACTCATTTTTGCAATTCTGCCTGTACTTGTTTTTGAAAAATTAAAATACAAATTTACAAAAGCCAAATTACAAAAAAAAAATTGTTTTGTCTTTGGATATTTGTTTGAATTCTATTCCTATATGCAAAAATCAAATACAAAATTATAAAACAAAAATAAGCATCAAAAATTATTATTTTGAACTTAACTTTTCGATTTACATGTATCTTGCAAAAGGGTGATTTGGGCTATCATCCCATCATATCACCTAGTACCGGGCGAACCTCTCACAAGGTAGTCCTCGGGAAGTCCAAGATCAATATTATGAGTTCAAACTTTAAATCAAATCTTTATTCAAAATATCAAAAATACTATATGGACTTCATTGAAGTTCAAGCATGATTTAATCTATTCTTTAGAACTTCTATAATGTTGCAATTTATCTTTTCAAACTACTTTGAACATTGTTTTCATCATGCTTTGATATAGCTATTAATATGTGCATCAATTATATTGAAAGTTGTGTAGAACTATGCGTAGCATGCCTCTAAGTATGTGTAAATGTTTTATGTTTGATAATGATCGTTATTCACTCACTTATTTTGGCATTGTCTACTTATGTGTTTAATCTAAGAATGCTTGTGTATATTTTGTAATAGTACAATGAATTAAAATTGCACAAGTATCTTACCTACACAACCTTTGTTTGCACTTTAAAAGTTAAGAAAAGTGGTTATGTTTTTATAAATTATATTGGTTTACAAAACAAGTGTATTCGGAGAACTTTATACAAAACAAAAATCATAAAATAAAGTGACAAAGATAACTCCACCAAGCACTACTTGAACCTCCTGATAAGTCTTAATAAGCATTGTGAGGTTGGGCACCTTGGAAAGAATAGTAAAGTATCTTGTGCAAACCATAACTTTCTTTCAAAATAAAAACCACTTACTCTTAAGTACACCGGATCACTAGTTTCAATATTAAAATTAATAAAATATGTGATCCCCCAAGCACTACTTTGCACCCTGATAAGTCTTAATGAGCATTGTATGTGCAAAGCACCTTGGTAGTTATACATTTTGTTTGTGCATTAAAGTATGTGGAAGTAAAATTATTTGTGTTTTATTGTGCTCTTTACTTGACATATTTCTTGTATTTTTGATTAAAACATTTGTTTACTCTACTCAAAATACACTTATGTGCACATCATTATCTTCCGTAACACTTCTTCTCATGAGTATTGGATCCTAATGCTAATTCTATACTACTCTTTATTTATGAAATGCACTAGATAACCTAGCATGCTTTCTACAATGTTTGATATGTTTTGAAATTGTGAATTAAAGTAACATTGTAGTAATCTCTTTTTGATAACATTATTTCATGCTTGGTTACTTTATTGTCAAACTTAAAGATTTTAATTGAAAAACGATTTACAAAAACATCTTCTTTTTGAAATTTAACTCATATATCTTTATATGGATCATCATTAATTACAATAAGATGTTTCTTGTATTTCTATAAGTCTTCCGCATCATAACCATATAATTGTTTTACCTTGCGCTTTCATGCTTACTTAAAGTCTTTTATTTTGTGTGCATCATCACTTGAATCTTCAAATTCCTTTCTTGCAACAAGTGGTAGACTTACTTGGTAAACTTTATATTTGTTGCTTTTAACATGATTTTTTTTGCTATAAAACTCTGATTTATTTCTATGAAAATATTGTAATGTTAAAACTCTGATTTATTAATGGATTTCAAAATAGCTATGTGAGTGTTTTCATAAATTCAAATAAAAATATAAATCCATAGGCTATGTCATTAGAATTAAAATGCTTAAATGTTTCCAATAATTATTATCCATGACTTCATATCTCACCATAGCGGGGGCATAGGGTTGTAGACATTAGATAACACTACAACAAAATACACTTTTAGTAAGGACTAAATTGTAACGAAGAAAAAATTTGTTACTAATACCTATATTTAGTAACGAAATTTTGCTATCGTTACAAAAGCTTAATTTTTTGTAACAAGTATTTTATGATTCGTTACAATAACTAAATATGTGTTACAATAAGCGCATGTATTTGTAACAAGACTAGTTTTACGTTACAAATAGTAAAATGTCCTCACAATAAATAGCAATTGTGACAACACCCTGAAAGTATTTGTAATAATTAGAATTTTCTTACAATTAGTATTTTTTGGTAACCAAAGTTTTGTTACAATAAATATATTAATTAAATTTTAAAACATGAGCGCGTATTTAAGGCTCTAGAGCATATTTTTTCGCCTGTGCATGTTTTTTTTACTTGTGCGTGCGTTCTTTGTCTAGTGGCGTGTTTTTTGCACTAGTATGCATTTTTGCCCGGGCGCATTGTCTCCCAGGTGTGCATTTTTGCCTGAGAACGCATTTTCGAATCATCACTCATTCTCTCCCGAGTTCATTTTTCTCAGGGGCGCGTTTTTTTTTTACTGCGCACACTTTATGGCTCGGGAGCACAATTTTGTTTGCGCAAAAGTTATTCGCTCATGAGCATTTTCTTCAAAAAACACATTTTTTCGGGCGCGTTTTTTTCGTCCTAATGCTTTTTCTCACCCGGGCACATTTTAGCCTAGCTAGTTACGCATTTTTTCGCGGGCACGCATTTTCAACTGGGTGCAAGTACGTACTGTTAGCCAAGCATGCATTTGCCTTATGGGCGCGCGAGAGATGACTATTAATTAAATATCGTAACATGAAAAAGTATCTAATGTATGTTTTAAATTTTTGTATAAATAGAAATATTTTATTACTAAAAAATAATTTTATTTATTTATTATCACCACTTATAAGGAAACGTTTACGACGACGTTTTTTTGTAGTGTTTAAAAAAACAAGACAAAAGATTTTAAATTTTGGGTATTTTCACGCACAGGGGTTTGCGAGCTGCATGAGCGTCATCGCACTGCGACAGTATGGAGGCAGGGGTAATTAATGTTGTGTGGGGCACGTGCGCTTTTCCTATGCACTGTTAGTTATTGATCGATCGAGCGTCTGAGAGTGGGAGAGTATAGTTTTGGCGGAGGTACCGTCGCTGCTGGGGTACTGTCACAGCGGAGAGTATCGAGCACGGGCGTACCTCTATAATTTATATATATATATAACCGGTTACATATAAAATAAATTATAATTATAAATTTAATTATATATAAACTAACGTGTATAAAATTTTATATAAAAGTTTATTAAACGTTTTTATAAAAATTTCATAAAAGTTTTTATATAAAACTTTACGAGCAGCTCCGCACGGGCTTCGCCCGTGCTCGCTGGCTCTGAGCGGGCTGAGCCCGCATTCGAGCGGGGTGCGCCCATATACTACAGTACCCGGTCGGCGACGGCGGGCTTTGCCCGCCCCCGGTGGGCTTCGCCCGCAACATATACATATGAGTACTCAAAATGATCGTATAAAAATATATATCAAGATTTTATAATTATTTTTTTCAAAAATATTTATATTTTAACAAAAATCCTTTTAAAATTTCTTTATATATAGTAGTTAAAGATATATAAAGTTATATAAAGTTTTTATAAAACTTTAAAAACGTTTTTATAAAAGTTTTTCTTCCTCTCCCCCTCTCTCTTACTTGAATGAGAAAAATTTCTCTCCATAAAATTTTGAAAAAAAGAAATTCAAAAATTAAAAACATTAAATTTAAAAATGAATGTCAATTTGATATTAATTTATTAACATAATTTTAGAATAAAAATGACTACGCGCACGGGCCCCGCACGCAGAGACACTCTAATGCACACGCGCGCGCGACCACCTCCGAGCACAAGCGCACGCACGGCGCGGGCTCGGGAGATCATTTTTGGCCCGAGAAAGTATTTTTTTCGGTCGGGCACGTGTTTTTCACTCGGGCGCGCGTTTTTTGCCCAAGCGCACGTTTTATGCCCAGTCACGCGTTTTGCACTTGCATGCATTTTTGACCGGGCGCATTGTCTCCCAAGCCCGCATTTTCTCTTGGGAGCGCGTTTTTACCCTGACACGCATTTTCGAATCATCGGTGCTCATTTTCTCCAAGGTGCATTTTAGCCTAGTCACGCATTTTTTTGCGGACGTGCATTTTTCACACAGATGCAAGTTTTTGCCAGAGCGCATTTTTTTTCTTACATGCGCGCGCAAGAAGACTAATAAATATCGTAACATTAAAAATATTGCAATATTAAAAATATCGCTAATTGTTTCTCCAAACTCATCTGCACGTACAGTTTTGTCATCTTCTCTTTCCTCGTCGACTTTGCCACACCATCATATTAATTATCTCATTACATGTCATATCGATTGCTAGAAGACACGTGGTTTAATGAAAATAGATATAAAGAAAGTCATAAATACATGTCATATCGATAAATAAAACACGTGGTTCAATAATTAAGCTAGCATTAATTACTTTTTAAATAAGATTTGCTTTTAAGTCTAGACATAGACATGTACATGGTACTATTGCGGCATGAGTATTTTCGCGCGTGCGGGGTTTGCGAGCGGCATGAGCGTCGTCACATTGGGACAGTAGTACTATTGAGGCGGGAGTAACGTCACAGTGGCACAGACGACACAGACAAACACAGACATAGACACCGACACACACACCGACATAGATAGATGACACAGACAGACGTAGATAGATGACACAGACAGACATAGTCACATAAACAAAGACACAAACACAAACACAGGCACACATGCATGCAAACACATACACTGACACACATAGATACAGACAGACATAGACACAGACACAGATACAGACAGACACTGACACAAACACATAAACACAAACACACAAACACAAACACACACATGCACAAACACACATAGACACACAGACAACACAAACGACACAGACGCACACATGCACAGTCATACATAGCTAGAGATCACACAGACACACACTACAAGATATATGCTTTACAACGACGTTTTTATTGCGACGTTTTTTAAAGCGTCACCGTTAGTTTTCTATTTAGTGACATTTAGTTTTCTATTTAGTAACACGATGTCGCCGTTAGTTTCCGCTGCCCAATCTCATATATATCAAATGCCCTTTGCAGAGATTTTGGGGGTTCCGCTGCCCGATCAGCGGACGGGGGTCAAGGGAGCAGCGCCCCCTGCGGGGTTCGGGGGCAGCGCCCCAACACCAAATATTTGTTTTGTATATTAACCATGCATTCCGAAAGAGCTCACTCATCTGCTTTCTATAATTAATAATAATCATTCTTGATAATAATTGTGTTGTATATTCTTTATTTTTTAATAATTAATAATAATTATTTTTAATAATTAATGGCAATCATCATGAAAATAAGGGAGGGAAAATAAAAAAATTTCCCACCAAAAATTTACTTAATTTTTTATTCTGATTTTTCATTTCCCCCCTCTTTTCTCCCAGCCTCCCAGCCTCCCAGGTCTGATGCCCTAGTTTCTTTATAATCGCGACTTGAGAGGTTTGTGCGCACGGCCTGTTCCTGGTGCGGCGGTGCCCCTCCCCTTTTCGGTTTCTCCCTTTCTTCGTTCAGCAGTGTCGGCTAGCCGGTGAGGCTTGTGCGCTTCCTCACTCTTCTGAGCAGCAATCTGAGAGGCGCAGAAGCCATACTCGTCCCACAAACCAGAAGCTAACACCCACGAAAATAACTCCGGGTGGTTCACGACGCCTCCCTTCTTCCCGCATGCTTCCCCCTTCTTCCGCTTAGGGCATCACGTCGCGCCTTCGTGCTCCGGATGTCGACGCCTCAATTCAGCATCTTCTCACCCTCTGAACCGATGTCGCGACTCTTACCCGTCCAGCCCTTCATGCTCTCTTCCCCCAAAGTAAGGACCTACTTCTCCTTTTTTTCCATTTCCATTTTGGACGGGCTTGACTCAGTCTTCCTAACTGAGGCCGCAACTCATGCTATGTCCTCACATCTACTCTTGCACTCTGAATGTAGGTTATTGTTGTGAGATTTGGAGGTTAAATGGTTGTTGTGTTCGTCAATGGGCTTGACTCAGTCTCACGTAATATTCTAAAGATTTAGAGGACATGGATGAAGGAAAAGTATGGGGACATGGTAGATTCTTCGATTTCCTTTTCTCCTATACTTTGCATTTCAACATTGGACCAATGTTTTGCTTATTAGCGTTTCAATGTGCTCTGTTATTTTTAATTTCTAAACCCTAGAACTTATTTAGACACCATGATCAATGTAACTAATCATGTTCTATTTGCTTTCATGTTGGGACTGTTAAGATACTTTCCCTTGTTAGGAACTTAGTTGTGCATAATGGTCATAATTTGATTAAGATGGGCATTGATTTTTGTGTAAGCTAATATTTATGGTAAATTCTTTTATTTTGCACTCCATGTTTAGTGGAAAAAATGAGTACATTAAGAGCATTTGAATACCTTTTTTCAGTTTATCAGTTTTTGTTTATACATCTTAGTAGCTAGGATTTTCTTTGATAGATTTAAGTGTTTCGTGTTGGTTTTTCTTCTTACAGTCTATAATCATTCTTGGATGGAAATGTGAAAGAAAATATACTTTGTTTACACATCATAGTAGCTTGGATTTTCTTTGATAGATATAAGTAAGTGTTTCATGTTGGTTTTTCTTCTTATAGTCTATAATCATTCTTGGATGAAAATGTGAAAGAAAACATACATAAACTGAAGGTGATACCCCCATCAGTAGAATTGAATGGCAAAGGTTTATTTATGTTGATCTCAAATAACTGGTATAAATTAATGATCATGATGAGCATGTTGATGATGCTCTTATAGTTTTTGATTTTCTTTATTAACAATAGGTACAATGCAATAATAATGGAAGCTCTTACAGTGTTGCAAGACTCAAATGGAATTGATATTGGAGCAATTTACAAATACATTGAGGTTAGCTGACATCTATTATTATATCTTGTCTTGATACCAACACTTTCATTCACAAGTGCCCGCTGCTCTTGCCTGTAACATTATGCTTAAACATCTTTACTTAGGAGTCTACTTGGATAAGGAAGGCCAAAATTAATTACACTTCATTTTGCTTTTTCTTGATAAACTTAGAGGTATATGTACACATTATTATGTAATATCAATTTTTTTATCTTGTGCCTTATATTTCTGCTTTGCAGGCGATGAGATGAGAAGAGTCATTTGGAAGTTAATAAAAGACAAGGTTAGTTTTGATTTTTTTTCTTTCCTTTTATTATTGTTTTATGTTTCTTAAATGATCAACTTATTTGGAAGTTCTTGATCATGCAGCTTATTTTGCCGTTTGTGGAATTGGATATAAAATACTTCGATTTAGGATTGCCTTATCGTGATTCCACGGATGACAGAGCTACTGTGGAGAGTGCAGAAGCAACTCTCAAGTAAGACTTAAACCTTTACCACAGATTATGTACCTTTTCCTTAGAATTTAACTGTGATGAAGCATATGTTTTTGTAACTGTGGTAGAGCATAACATGTGGATGCTCATATATATTTTTCCTAGGATTTTTGTTCTTTTTGGTTTATTAGATGTATCCTATTTTTGATAAACTTGCCTTTTGCTAATGGTGGTAGCATTTTCTTATCTATCTACATGGGAAGGACCGAAAGAGAATATTAGATGTTGTGTCCTCTTTATGCCTTTATTTCTTGCCACACTTTAATAAATATGCCGAACATTATTTCTTGTTACATGTTAGTGGTAGGTCCTCCTACCCTATAAAGGAGGCCAAGCATTGTAATCATGTTTTATCTATCCCTTAATTAAATGATATCTAGCGTCCCTCAGATGTCCCCTTGTATTTGTCTCCGTGGGAATCGACATATAACCGCGCTATCATAATATGAGCAAATGTGTCTTTGAAAAATTATTTCATTACGTGATTTATCCTTAGCTAGTATTCTAGCAAAGGGTGTGTCTTACATATATAGTACTTCTATATAGGCATAGGAAATGCTTAGTTAACTGGCACTTGCCTTTTTTCAGGTTTTGCACATTGAAGAAATCTAAACTCTTTCTACTTCAAAATATCATTTATGCTTGAAAAAACACCGGTAACATTAACCTACCACCTTTCTCATCCAACTTTGAGAACGACCTAGATAACTTATTTCAAACATGAAGGTAAACATGCACAAGTAAAAAAGGAAAATTATTTAAAAATTGCCTAATATTTAATTGATGCTCGTATATGGTATACCTCGCTTGAGAAAAATGTCAAGTTGTCAAAGCGCAAATATTCAAAAAATAAAAAGCAAGGCGCGTACGCTAAGTAGGTTAAAGAAACTGAGGAATGTATAATCTTGCTTTGAAGGGGATTAAAACAATTAATTTTATTGGTGTACATTATAAAAAACATCTTCACCAAAGATTTCAACCGTATTAATGTCACCTGTCTAGATATTAGTGGTGAAAATGAAATAATGTTCTAATCTCATATTATTATATGTTTTCTTTTCAGGCCACAAGGTTATCCTCTACCTCCTCAATTTCCCAAAACAGGGCAATCAAATGGAGGAATGCAAGATCGACCTTTTTCTTCTCAAAAAAATCTTATACCTTTTCAAGTTCCTGGTTCCAATCCAAATGTGCAGGGCTCTCTAAAGGTCGAGAAACTGATTCGGAACCAAATTGAGGTATAAAATTTGACTCATTGGTTTAATTTATCCTGATGTTTATTTCATGTTTCTCCACTGACACTACTTGAAAATATCATGTAGTCCAAATCTCTAAAGCATAATCTCTTTCAGCCACCGTGCTCACAAATACTTCAAAATGTTTGCATCCTTTAGTAGTCAAATAACTCCTTAGGTCATGATCCCAAGCAGGTCGCAGCCTTACAAGCACACTTGTGTCATGTATCTGTGAAAAATCAATGCAACACAACATTATCCTTCTCTCACAATATCTTGATAGCAGTGACTGAAATTTTTTAAAAATTATGGTACTCATGTAGCAAGATGTTTTTTTTTTCTATCAAGCTTCAACTTTTTATAATGTGATGTTTCAAATTTTTATAATGCATGATCCTTCCACATTCTTCTTTATGTTCATCTTGATTTCTCAATTTCACTAAATGCAGTCTAGCTTGGGTGCAGGATTACTTAAGAGCGCCGGTATCAACACTCTACAATTAGGTATTGCACGGATGATCTAAGGGAGGTGGTATCAACACTCTACAAGGAGGTATTGCACATGACATCACCAATTCCTTCAATGTTTCTAACATATTAGTTTTAATCTTATCTAAATACTGAATATCAAATAGTTTGTTCTGAATGTCCATGACATATGAAAGAATTCTAATGTCAATTTTTGTATAAATCATGTCTTAGAGCTTTTATTTTCTGTTTTCTTTCAAGTTATTTGTATTGGGTTGTATAGAAATATTTGTCCATTTAGGGGAAAACACCCTATCATGTCTTTCCTTATAGTTTCTATCCAAGTCTTTTTTAGAAATAAATATGCAGCGAGTTTGCAAACTGCAATGAGTTTGCTCCGAATTTAGCAAACTGCAGCAGTGGGTTTACTGCAGCTGCAGAAAATTGCAGCTGCAGCAAACTACAGCAGCGGGTTTGCTGCAGCTGCAGCAAACTGCAGTAGCGGGTTAGCTGTAGCTGCAGCAAACTGCAGCAGCGGGTTAGTTGCAGCTGCAGCAAAATACAGATGCGGGTTTGCTGCAGTTGCAGCAAACTGCAGTTGCAGCAAACTCTTCGGTGTGAGTGTTGTGTGTGCAGTTGTGCTGAGTGTTGTGTGTGCATTTGTGTTGTGTGTGCAACTGTGAGTAATGTGTGTGCAGGTACGTTGAGTGTTGTGAAGTGCGTATTATTTTTTGTCCAGTGAGTGTGTTGTGTTGTGAACTGGCAGAAGATTGAGTGAGTAACAGAAAAAGAGTAACTACTATTACATCAGACCTTCATGGGGTAATATAGCTCAGGAGAGAACAATGATAATTACTAGCATTCACTATTGGTACTTTTTGTTGGTTAATTACTCCGGTTTTATGCTGTATTCAGTATTATTTATTGAATAATGTTTTGCTTCATGTAGTATAGGAATTAATCACTTGATTTGCTTCATGTAGTTTGTTGCAACTGCTGCTATCATTGTATTACTCAAATGAACTTGCATGTTTAGGGTTCTTCAACTGCTTATTCAGCTACCTTATTCAATGCTTATGTATTGTAATGATCAAATGAACTATTTTTGTATTAAATTTCATCTAAGTTTTAGTTTTAAACCTTTATGTCTTGTAAAGCTTACACATTTTCACATCACACCCATGAATCCTCTTTATATTATCTTTTTGCCCTCTTTAAAGTGTTATTGCCCCCTTTAATAATTGCTCTCTTTTACTTTTAGGGAGTTGGAGCTTGGAGCGAAAAGTGACGGAAGAAGATGCATTAGTCAGAAAGTGTAGAAGTTGATGTGTTTTGTAAAACATCTTGATCTTATTGTTGTTATGTAATATTGTTTTGTTATAGATGAGATGACACTAGTACTCTATCTAGCTACTGCAAGTATTTCAAATTTAATATTTGTAATGCGTTTTCTTTTTATTAATTTGGCATATTTTTTTCCTTCCCATAGATTCAAATTCTATATATGAAAAGTATATTAGTTCTTTAAACCTATAATGATTTTTATTTTTAAATATGTTAATTACAAATTATATATCAATGAATATAAAATATTATTACATAATATAAAACTATATTATACTTTAAATAATATTTCATATTTATAATAAAATCATGCGTACCCATCTAAATTAGGAATTGAAAATATAAAAATATAAATGAATTTTTTGGGTAAGGAAGGTATACAACAATTTTTAACGAAATAATTATTGTTATGTTATAACAATTGTAACGAAATATTCATACATTTGATATATAAATATATTTTCTTTAGTGGGGAAGAAGTCAAACATTTGTAACGAAATATTCGTTACTATAACTCATCTTATTGTGAGGAAGTAATGTTTGTCACAAATAAATTATTTGTAACGACAAACAAAAATTCGTTACAAGAACTTTTAGCGTCGAGCCTTAGGTAACGGTCGTCACATAAAGTAAATTTTGTTACAAAGACTTTGTGTATCGATATTAGTTACCTTTTGTAACGTTGTTAGTCCTTACTTAAAGTGTAATTTGTTGAAGTGTAACCTTTATCTCTAGTCATGTCTTGTCCTTAACCGGGGAGGGTTCCAGTGGGGCCTTGCGAGGCACTAGGGGGAAAGAGTGCTAGGTTAAGTTTTTGTCTAGTGTGTGCATATGGGACTAACACCCCAACCTACGGCATATTTGCAGCTCCTCATGCCCATCCGTCACTTAGTACGGGGCTAGGGTGTAGATATATTGTCTGGGTAGATTGGTTATTTGGAAATCATTACCTCTTTAAGCTAAAAACTCTGACCTATCTCTATAAAAATTATTCTAAAAACTCCTTATCATTTCATTCTCTCTAAAAAGCTCGGTCATGCCTTTATCTTATTATCAACTTTTAAGTGGTGTCTCCTTACCCGCTTTTGCTAATAACAAAAGGGGGAGAACTAACATGATAAATATAATCTGCTATCAAAATAGAAAACTTACATGCTTAATTAAGATGATAGCTTACATATTATGGGAGCATTCACTTAGGGGGAGCATGTGTTTAGGGGGAGCAATTCTAAATGCTAAAATCGATAATTATCCTAAGTCATCTCTCTTACACACACACAAGTAAGTTTCATCATGCTTATTAATGCTCTGATTTATCATTAATGGTTTTGTTCTTATCAAAATGGGGAGTTTGTTGGAACATGGTCTTCCGCATCTCCTAGGTTTGAGAATAACAAAACCTATGTGTATTTGATCTTGTGTGTTTAAGTGTGCAGGATAATAAAGTCCACATGACTCAAGGATTACATAAGAAGGTTGCCCCCAAAGTTGAGCCATCAAATCCAAATCTCATACTAGCGCTGGCGGTAGTACTAGCGCAGGCGCTAGCTGTCGTTCGACGAATGTTGAAGCCCGTTCGACGAATTTCTGGTCGACGAATGTTGAAGCCCGCTCGACGAACTCCGGTCGACAAAATTGAGTTCGATAAATGTTGAAGCCTGATCGACGAATTGAGTTCGACGAAATTTTGCTCGACGAAATATTAGTTGCGTTCGACGAAAATCCGAACGACGAAATGTTTGCTTAAGCGCAAATGCCGGGAGTACTTATAGAAGGAGATAGCGCCAGGCGGTATCCGATAGCGCAGGCAATAGCGTGGAGAATAGTAGGCAAGAGAGAAAAGTTTCCTCCGATTGAAGATTCTGCCGCGCAGAATATGTCCTAATATGGGATAGCGCCGGCGGTACCACTAGCACAGGCGCTAGCGCTGAGACTATAAAAAGGACCCCTTGGCTCTGTCTTCCTCATCCTCTTGAGATCCAAAATTCCAGAGCTTCGTGCCACAACAGAGAGAGGAAGTTTCAGAGAGATACTCCCACAAATCCATGAAGACTAAAGGAGATCCGTGGAGAAGATTTCAACACGCGTCATCATCGTGACGAAAGACCACATCGACTACGATCATACTCTGCGTCTTCGTCTACTTCTCCAAGAGATCCACAGAGAGGGAGTTTTTATATTATTGTCTTTTTATTTCACATCTTTTCTTGTAATCGTGTAGAAAATTCGCCTCGTGTTGGCGACTAGGTCTGGGTAGGACTTAGGGCTGAAATTTGCCTCGTGTTGGCGACTATGTCTCGGGTGTAGGTCTAGGGGGTGCTCGAGGCCATATCCGGGGAAGGGTTGGCTAGAGCGGTTTGAGGCCGTATCCAGGGAAGGATCGGCTAAAGCCAACCGGTTCGTGGGGATACGAGTCGGTATAGAAAACAAAAAGAGTCTTTCATATTTTGCTTTGATTTCTAGCATCATTAAAATCAAAATTTTGTAATCAATTTTATTAATAATAATCATGTCTCTCTTTGTGTAATAAAATTGATTTGTTATTCATTTCTCTAAATTTTTTATTATCCTCTCCTTTATTATAAAACAATTTAGATCTTTAAACAAAATCACTATTTTGATTTCTTATCATAAGCAAGCATTTCAAAATATAATATAAGTTTTTAAAACCCTTATTCACCCCCCTCTAAGGGCGCCTACCGATCCAACATGAATAAGGGTTCTAAGATTTTTGAGAATATTTAAATGAAAAACGATTCTCTATTGCTACCGCGAGCGGTAGTGTTACCGCTCGGCGTTAGTGACAGAGAAAATCTGTTTATGTTATAGTAATGAAAATCAGAGATCATGAAATAGAGATGAAGAAAGACATATTTTCATTAACAATAAATAATTTTGTTTACAAAATCTTTTCCCAATGTCGCTTGGAAAGAGGCGACGAATGAAAAACTCTATTGGGTTTTCTATACCGACCCTTCTCCCAAGGACTGGTTGGCTCTAGCCTATCTCTCACCAGATATGTCCTCAAGCCGCTCTAGCCCTTCCCTAGCCGGAAAGGCCTCGAGCACTCCCTATATCTACACCCTAGACCTAGTCGCCAACGCGAGGCAAATTTCCCCTAGTCCACGCAAGGCCCTAGTCGTCGTGTGGCGAATTCCTCTACCGAACAAAAGATATAAAGGTTACAATTAGAAACTAAAACAAAACATAAACTAAAAACTCCCTCAAAAGAAGAACTTGATGTCGATGTAGATGCGATCAGATCGGTCTTCAAGCTCTTTGCGTTCACGAACATTGACGGAGTTCTTCGGGCTGCTTGGGGAAGGCTCTCACGAGTGCTCTGAATATATGGCTTCAATTCGTTCTGTAACAGCAAGCAACAACGGAGGAAGCGCGCGTCTTTAAATAGAATTAGCCGCCACCGCCTATGGTAGTACTACCGCCCCTCGGTAGCCATATTAGGCAATGATCAAGCACACGGATTGTGGCATCTTAGGCAACTTTTGAGCACCAAACTTTGAGCTCCGCCTAGCGCATCGCGGTAACGCTAACGCTCCGCGATAGCGAGATAACCTTCCTTCAGACAATATCTCCTTCCACATTTGCTCCTCAATCACATGCAGGCGGGAGGATTCCAAAAGCTACCGCCGGGCGTTAGACATGCCGCACCGTGGTAGAGCACGCTAAATATGCATCCCGCCAATCATTCCTTTTTATCCACGGTTTCCTTCCCGTCAATTGTTCCCATTTATGCTAGCGCCAGCGGTAGTGCTAACGCTCCGCAGTAGAGCACAACTCTTTTCTTCGAACGCATCTCATTTCGTCGAACGCCAGTTCGTCGAACGACATCTACTTTCGTCAAACACCATTTCGTCGAACGACATTTTCGTCGAACAGCATCTATTTTCGTCGAACACCATTTCGTCGAGCGTATCTCATTTCGTCGAACCGCTAGCGCCAGTAGTAGTGTTAACGCTCTATGGTAGCAACAGCACAACATATTCCTATGGAGATTTGAATGCACAGGATCCTGCATGTTATAAACACAAAAATAAATATGAACAAATACAATAGGATTTGTTATTGTCAAACCAAGAGATGTGGAAAGCATGTTCCAACAGGAAGCCCCATGTTTGTGAGTGGTCGAACGCAAACCTTCGCCACAAAATCATAGTGGAGTTGACTTTGACCTCCTACGTCATTTCTATTGGCAAAGCCTAAGTCCTCTTGTATGGACTAGGTGCATATCTCGTGTATTGTAGCACTTGTAGGTGTTAAATCATTACGGGCTGAGGCGAAGCCGTACCCGCATCATGTCGTTTGATCACGATGACTAGAGCACGGGCAAAGATGAACTGAACTCATTCCAAGCAGATTGGCATGAGGTCTTAACCTCTGAAATGTCGTGCGATCATGATGTAGGCTATGGAAGGTTTATTAACCTAGACCGGCAAAAGCTTTCTTTCCCAACTAAGTTTGCATAACTTAGGTTTGTGATGGTTCCCCTGAGTGAGTACACTTAAATCATGGCGTGAGTGCATGTAGCGTGTGATTTTGAGTACCCACGTTGTGTTGTGATGATTTGATGTTGTGTTAGCCTCATGCGGTCTCTTAGGCGATTGTTGGGATTCTCTTGGTGAACCCAACTAACATCATTTGCATACTTAGGTTCTTTTTGATACTCAACCTAGAAGATTGATTGTGCTTGAAACATCACCTTGTGTAGAGTAGTCGCACTTTCTTTATCATATTATATGTTGCATGTATGATTTTCTTGCAGGTTAGCGGTGCCCCGCCCCTGAGCCAACTAGAATGGCATGGGGGTGGGATCTTTATGCGGTTTGTGGTCAGCTCATAGCTGGCCCTCGTTAACCTTTTATTTGTAGATGTGCAGGTGTTGGTGAGCCGAGCGGAAAATAGTGGGCTAAAGCCCATTGATGAGTTGAACCTCAAAGGCCAGCTTATTTTACTACTTTCCATGTATTGTCAGTCTGCATGCCGATATATTTTTTTGGAGTTTTAAAAACATTGGTTGAATGTAAGGCCTTGAGGCCTTAACTCTTTTATGACATTCGTGAGTAGGCAGACATTCTATGTTATCATTTTATTGAAAGCTTTCGCTTTGCTTTATTATACTCTCATGTAGTTCTTTTCTGATTATCATCTTATTAACGTCTAGCTAGTGTGCCTAATATGTTGTGAGGTCCAGACCGGACCTATTATTATAGTGTTTGTATTGGCAGGGTGTTACAATATTGCTCGGAATAATAATAAGGAAGTGCTCTAGCAGGAGCAAAGGCAGGAGTCGATGGTGCGGTCTACCCAAAGGAGTGAGGCAATGAATAGTGCATGTCATCATGTAATAAAGGCAACATGTTCACTTATAGACTGCTTTACACAGTTGGAAAGACTAATTAAGAATTGTCGCAAAAAGGAACTTGAGGAAGATCACAAATGCAGGCAAAGGAGAGTACTGGTGGATGTTAGAAATTGCCCCATTTTATGGCAAACTTCAAAAGTATATTCACGTACTATGTATGGCAAATTTTACGAAGCCTTCAAATAAGGTGCACTTGGATTATACATTGAGGAGGAAATCATGCTCATGTCATCACATACCTCCTCATCTTTCTTTACAATATCAATAAAATTATCAAGAACCTGCATTATACTAAAAGTAAGGTAAGTACATGGGGTGTTCCATGAATTTAAGTGTAACAATATTCATAAGTAACCTGCTCAGGTTGCAACTTTGGCAATACTTTCGACAAGCCCTTCAATGTGTATGAAACCTTAGCCGTCCACCGATAAATTTTGGAGGGCGCATCAGGAGCTGTGGGAGAGTTTACTGTGTTGTGGTCTAGGAACAAAATCTGTTGATACATAACAGATTAGACATTATGAAATATGATATTAAACATAATAATAGACATTATGAAATAGAGCACCACTAAAATAATTGAGCATCCATGCATTGTTCCAAGAGTCTTCTTCGGTCGAACAAGAGAATCGGCGAGATCTTCAGGGTCTCCTTCGTAGAAAAGAAAGCTGAAACTATCAATCAGACACTTATGAATTGCCTTTAGTCAATTGTATGTTATAAATCATGTTGGGTCAGCAAACTGGACCATATGCTCGGGGTTGACTTCTCCAGAAAATGGAAACAATAATCCACTGAGTAGATACAACAGTATAGTGTTGGTATCACTGTCTGTCAAGTTATATTCATCTGAAGCAAGATTTGTCATCTTCACCTTCAAGTTTGTTCTGCTTATTGTGGCAAAAGGTTTTGTTTTAATAACAACTTCACCACGATTCGACAAACCTAAGATTGTTGCAACTTCATTGACTGCTAATTAATTTTCATGTCGTCTAAGTAGAATGAAGAATCGTTGAGACTAAAGCATAGTCTGAGCGCATAAAGTAGAAGGACATTCTAGGGCAGTCTGGGCATGTCAAATAAGTGAAAAAATACCGCAATCGTCAATTAATTCCTTGCTTTCAACTTGCAACTTGGATATAACATGTAACGTTAGTTCACAAAATGGAGACACAAACTATCAAGCGCTCAACAAATGTGTTCTGCTTTTCTTTAAACTCCTCTCCATATCTGAAAAATAACATCAAAGTATAACTCTACATTAGTAGAGCTTATGATTGTAACAAGTTCAACTTGATCGCATGAAAATCGAAATGTGATCGTATAGAGAACACAAAGTTATCGCATGGTGATCACAAAGTTAACGCAAGGTGATCACAAAGTTATCGCATGGTGATTCTATTGTGAAAGCAATATAATCAAAAAATGATCGCAATCGTGAATTTATGCTCGTAAGGTTAAATAACTTATCGAAGGAAGTACATGTTTAATCGCCATAAAATCTATTATAAATGCAGACCTTCTGCGATCAGAAATGGGGCACTATGTTATACCATAAACCACAACTACAAGGCAGGAATGAAGGAAGGATGAGATAGAGAATAAAGTGTACTTTATAAGCCACGGGGAACTAGAAAGGGCTAGAGACGGCGAGATGGAGCCCCGTTTTCAAATTCTGGTCCAGTAAGCCGTCGGGAGGGTTGTCGGATGCCCTAGGTTCTACGGTACAAGGAAGACATGGCAATGCGATCATAAAAGGGTCATGCGGATATCAATTTAACTCATAAAAGAGCGCTTTTTATTAAGACAAGTGCTGCCACATGGCAGAATCGAAGCGGTCCTATCTCCAAATCTGCAAACAAAATTTGCCCCCAAATTGACTCTTGGCATCGGCCGAGTAAAAAAAACCGGAAATCAAGATGCAGTCACGAAAGATTCACAGAGATAATTTCCAAGGAAGCACTAAAATCGGGAATATCAACCAACCAATCAAAATTTGAAACCTGGACGGGTGTTTTATTGAAATAAAATTCTAGATATGATAAAGAGAGTCATGTTCTGCAAATTTCAAGAGAAAAACATTAAAAAAATAGAATTTGGTAATAAACTAGTAATTAAAGAATTAGAAATCATTCCTTGTATTATCAGAGTATCATTCTTCTTCTTATTAAATTCACCGTGACAGTGGCTTTATTAAATATTTAATTATTTAATTATTTTGCTGGTCGTCGTATGATCCCAAGTGAAAGGCATGGTTAAATATATTACTCGTTCAAGAATATTTTAATATGGGAAAGTTTCATGTTCTGATTTAAATAATATTATCATGAATCATCTAATTATATTATATACGACATCAATATCATAGGACAATTTCATTGATGCGACGTGTCATATGTCATAATCATAAATGTTATAGTTATTCAAAGGAGGTAGATTAAATGATATGTATGTATATGTATATAAGCTAAGTTTTTTAACCCTAAAAAAGCTTGAGCTCGTTCTCCCAGAATACATATCAGAATTAAGAAAATAATATATGCATTTTATAGCCAAGAACGAGATTTACAACTTTCATGTTGAACATTTTTCAAGATATGCACGATTTGGCCGGAATATGGCCCTAAAGGTTTCTGGCTCGAATTTTGAAATTTATTATTATTATATTTATTTCGACTCAGCAACCTTTCAGGCTATATTTTGGCCAAACCGTGTATATTTTGGAAAAATGTTCAACATGAAAGTTGTAGATCTAGTTCTTGGCTACAAAATGCATATATTATTTGTTTAATTCTAACATGTATTTTGGGAGAATGAGCTCAAATTTTTTAGGGTTCAAAAAGCTTGAGCTTATATATTCTAAACCTATATATATGTGTGTGTGTGTGTAAGTTGTGGGTCACTTAGTTTTCTCCCAGTCCGAAGAACCGGGTCGTCTTAGCTCGAGAGTGAGTCTAGCGTGCAAGCAGCCAAACGAAAACCAACAGCGATAACTGTTGGGTATTGTATCCACAATCACCTAGATTTGAAGATGTCCCCTACTGAACTAAAATGAATTGAGTATGTATTTGATGATTTCTGTTTAGATGTGTTATGACAGGTCTTAATGCTAAGTGCACACCAAGGTCAGGTTGCAATGGATCACCAAACACAGTTCTGGACAATGTAATCCCTCATTGTGTAGAACAAAGTGTTGGTTCATGTGTAATCTCTCTTTTGGGGTGTACTTCATATACGCATAACTGAAGGTCTTCAAGGTTGAGGAGTGGAGCAGGTTTTCAGTAGAAAAGAAAGTTTTTCTAAGTCAATTCGTCGAGATGTCTCGGGTCATTCCGACGAATCCCGACGAATCAAGACAGAAGCCATTTGTCTTGTTTAAAGAAGAAAATTCTGCAGTTAAGTCCATTCGTCGGATGTTCTCGTGAACTCCCGACGAATCAAGACAGAAGCCATTTGTCTTGTTTAAAGAAGAAATTTCTGCAGCTAAGTCCATTCGTCGGATGTTCTCGTGAACTCCCGACGAACCCCGACGAATGAAAACAGAAGGTGTTTTTCACGGGTTGTTCAGTGTTTTTCTGTGGTCAAGTCTTTTCGTCGGATGTTCACGTGAAGTCTCGACGAATGACGGACAGACGGATTTCAAATCTTTGTTTCGAATTCAAAAATTAGGGTTGGCCACCACGTACAGAACACGTGTCGCTCCTCCCTTCTTTGTCGCTCGAGCCGTTGAAGTCCTCCCTATAAATAATCCTTTATTTTTAGGGCTTCACACACATCTTTCTTCCTCACACGATTTGTTCAGAAACAAAAAGCTGTTCTCCTCTTCCTTTGCTGAACAAGTTTTCTGAGACCTAACATTTGCTGCTCAAGAGTTATTCTTCTTTGTTGTTAGAGTTGTCTCAGATAAGAAGGTCTTTGATCCTTGTGCTGCACTCCATACTGACGATTCTTTCGAGTAGTTCAAAGGGCCTATTCAGATCAGGTTAGCCAAGTCTTTCTTCTTCAAAATCTTTCAAGATCCAAGCTTTCTCTCTCAAGGAAGAAGAAGATTCAGTTTTCCCAAGATCTGAAGTTAATCTCTGTTGAGGTTTAGAAGAAGTATTTTTTATTTCTATCTCTATTTTATTTCTGTAGGAGTTTTTTACTCCGAGTTATTTGTAGGAGTGGTTTGCTCCGAGTTGTAGGAGTTGTTTTACTTCGAGTTGTAGGAGTGGTATACTCCGAGTTGTAGGAGTTTTGACTCCGAGGTGTAAGATTATTTATAATCTGAGATTGGTGAAGTAGCCGAGTCTAGCCTCGTAGTGCTAGATAGGCGAGGCGGGAAAGAGGACTACCCACATCGGGGAACCTCTATAAAATCCTTGTGTCTGTGCTGTGTTTTATTGTGTTCATTTCTGTGTTATATTTTAATTCCGCGTGAAGACATAGAATCCACCTATTCACCCCCCTCTAGGTGATTTTGGCCGCAACTAGATACTTTCAATTGGTATCAGAGCCAGGTTGTTCGCTATAAGGCTAACACCTTGAACAAGACTCCTCATCTAGTTGCTGAAGCAAGTATGTCTGGAATGGAAAGATCAAAGGATTTCGTCAAGCTGCCAGTCTGCACCAAAGAAAACTTTCCAATGTGGAAAGAAAGAGTAAGATTCTACATGGAAGCCGCTGACCCAAGAATCTTTCAGATTGTGGAAGAGGGTCCCCATGTTCCAATGAAACCATCTTCTATAAACTCCGCCATCATGATTCCCAAGAAGATGTTGGAACTAACCAAAGATGAGATCGCTCTAGTAGCCCTAGATAAGAAGGCAAAGAACATCATAGCAGGTGCAGTTGATGATTCCATGCTACAAAATCTGCTTCACTGCAAGTCTGCTAAAGAAATGTGGGATTCTCTAGTCGTTCTGATGGAAGGGACCGAAGAAGTGAGGGATGACCGAAGATCGCTGCTGAACCAAGAATACGAAGCATTCAAGCAAGATCCAAGAGACTCCATTTCTGACACCTACGAGAAGTTCTTCAAGATCGTAAATGGTCTTAGGAACTATGATCGAGAATTCACAACTGGCGAACTAAATGACAAATTCCTGAGATCCCTGACGAAAGAATGGGACACCAAGGTTATAGCCATCAGAGAATTCGGAAAGCTAGGAACCACGGAGCCACAAATGCTGTTTGGTTAGCTCTTGTCCTCCGCTCTGAAAGCTGAAAGCTCAAGAAAGAGCAAGAATCTCCCACCTGTCAGGAGATCATCTTCTGAAGAGGATGAATCTGATGTCAGCCCCTCTGGTTCAGAGATGTCTGATGGAGAATTTTCCTTGCTCTCCAAGCAATTCAAAAGACTTCTGAATAAAAGAAAGCAGAAGAGAGGCCAATCCACTGCTTTTGATCACAGAAGATCAAGACGTGATGGTGATCATCACAAGAAGGACTACAATAATGACAGGTATAAATCTAAACCGAACAAATATGATTCCACTGACATTATTTGCTATTGCTGCAATAAGCCAGGACACGTGATAGCCGAGTGTCCATACAAAAAGAAAGAAGGATCAAAGAAGGAAGAAAAGAGATCCTTTAAAGGAAAGAAGAGAGAAAAGAGCCTCCTCGCCAAAAAGGCCAAGACTCTGAGTGACAGTGACTCTGATGCGTCAAGCTCAGATGAAGAAGCCTACTTCGGGCTAATGGCACATCTAGACGAAGAAATAGGTGACTCAACTTCTAAGGGGAAGGTAAACTCTCATACCCCTCTGTCTGCTTCTGAAGATGAGACTGCATCCGTAGCAAATGAAGGCTACTCATCAGAGGAGGACTCTGATTTAATAACTCAGTATGAAGCCCTTGTGAAGGGATTTGACAAGTGCCGCATGGTCGTCAAATCCAAGTCAAAATAAATTGAATCTCTCAAGACAGTGGAATTAGCTTTGAGGGAGGAAGTTGAACAATTAACTCCTCTCAAAGATGAAATCCTACTCTTGAAAGACGAACTGAAAAGCTCCACTGAGTTGTTGAATCTAAGGGATAAAACTATAAATGAACTTGAAGACAAGTTGAAGGCGGAAAGAAAGCTCGTAGAAAGCTTCTCGAAGCCGAAGACTATTCTTCCAATCATTGGTAGGTTTTCTGCTCCTGCGAAGGGTAGTGGAATTGGTCATAAGGCCGAAAGTAGTAAGGCTGCTGAGAAAAGAGCCGTGAAAGGGAAGGGAGCTGCTAATCAAAGTCAACCTTCATTCAGGAAGGTCATTTTTCCATCAAACCCGTTTGACTTTGATTCATCCTACGGTCATTTTGCTAGACCAACACATGTTGAACCTAGTAATAGATATCAAGGATGGAGCATTCCCCGTAACTTTGACGTCTCTCCATTCAAAGCTCCTCATGAAGAAATAATTCTCAAAGATCATGGTCCGTTTGTTCACGGATCAGCTCATAAGAAGGCACCAAAAATTAAAACGATTGCACCCAAATCTGTTGAGAAGAAGTTGGAGCCATGTGTGTGTTGTCACCATGAGGCCCCCACTTCTAAGAAAGCTCCTTGTACAACCCTCATTCTCCGAGGGTAGACCCCCCCAAGGCCACGTAGGCAGAAGTCAAAGTCAAAGAGGTCAACACGGCAGACAAGCGTAAAAGCAGAAGACAGCCTAGGCGAGTAGGGGTGCACTCGTGCGAGTAGCTCGGATACTCGCCAAAATGTGGGCGACCATAGGCGATACTCGCCCATCTGCCCGGGGAGATCGCCTCAATGTCGCTAGTCGTCGGGCAAGGGCTGGGCTATAAAAACCCCCCCTACCCCTTGGTTTTCCTATAAATAGGACCCCAGGGGTACTTGGATTGGCACCTGGACTTGAGCTTTCGAAACCCTGCTCTTGCATTCTAGCATCTGTCGCACTTGGTCGCTACTCCCGGTACTAGCCAAGTCGGTGCCTTCCTCGTACCTTGCTCGGCCATTCTTTGGTCTTGGAGGGGAAGTCTCTTCGGAGCTTCTGGGTACGTGGTGGGACCTCCCTGCCGCAGCACCTGGGGTCTTGTGTGTTGCTCTTCTATCTCTTCAGTAGTCGCCAGCTTAGTCGTCTCGTTGGACTGTTGGGCGAGTAGCCTCCGGCTGCATCGGTCCGAATTTTGAGGTCAGGATTTTCCTGGCGTCAACACTTTGGTGCGGTGAGCGTGGATCGTAGTCGGAAAAGGAAAGTTCAGCAGGAAGTCGAGATGGTCGTAGGTGGCGACCATGAGGGGGTAGTCGGCAACTCGGCCGCGAGTGGCGAGTTCGTGACACTAGCGGTTCTAGAAGCCTTCGCACAGCGTATGGAGGGAGCCTTCGCGCAGCGCATGGAGGGGATCTTGCAAACAGCGCTTCAGCCGCGCGCTGAGGTCACGGCGACCTCGCCGCATCGCCCAACTCCGTCCGAGGGAGGGAGTCCCCCTCGGCGAGCAGGAAAGGAGCACGTGGAGGATGAAACCGAGCGACCAAGGAGGTCGCAATTCTACCAGCCAACCTCGCAAGGTATTCGCTTCCGAGAACCGGGCGAGCAGGCGAGGTACCAGGATACTCGCCCATATGGCGAGTATGGAGGTGATACTCGCCAGGTTGAGGATCGTCGCCGGGCAGGAGGGAGGAGCCCCTTCTGCGAGGAGATCCTTGCCGCGCCAGTGCCAGAGGGGTTCAGGGACCCTGCCTTGAACTACTATTCAGGGAAGGAGGACCCCGTCAGGCACATCCAATGGTTCGAGGATATTGTCTCTATCCGAACCATGTCGGACGCCTTCAAGTGCAGGTTGTTTGCCATTATCTTCCGCGCAAAGGCCTGGGACTGGTTCCACCAGTTGCCCGCAGGCTCAATCTATTGCTTCGAAGACCTGTGTCGTGGGCTGACGACCCGGTTCGACACGGCACGGAAGCTAAAGAAGGAGGCCACGGCCCTGTTCTACCTCGTGCAAGGGCCAGATGAGGCATTGGGACCTTACATCGAGCGCTTCCAGGAGGAGGTTCTGCAAATCCAGGAGGTGGATAGCAACATCCTGTTGCTGGCCCTGACATTCGGCATCAGTCAAGGCCTCTTCAAGTTGGAGCTCAGTGAGAACCCACCCTACTCCTACGACAACCTCATTCAGAGGGCCAATAAGTTTGTCCGGGGAGAAGCCTCCAACCCCGACTTCTTGGCAAGGTTGGCTCGGGTGACCAGAGGAGACCGTGGAGAGAGGGATGAGATCCCTGGAAAAAGGAAGAGGGAGGAGCCCCGAAGGGAGGAAAGGAAGTGGCCGGAGCGGCAAGAGGAGAAGAAGAAGGAGGAGCTCAGGAAGAAAGAAACCGGGAGGATCGTGGAGAGAAGGCCCGTCGAGTCCCCTGAGCGTCATGAGGAGGGAAAACGCTACCAGGTCCCCGTCAACCGGCCACCATGGAGGCCGGCTGGACGGCACCAGCGTCAGGACCAAAGGGGGAGATCCCCAGAAAGAAGGCCCTTTCGCCAACCAGAGAGGCGTCAGGAGAGGAGGAGAGATGAAGCAATGGCGGTAGCCGGGCGAGGCCGCCGTCAAGGAAGGAAGAAGCCGAAGCCTAGGAGGCGTCAAGCAGAAGAGGTTCCTCTCTACTGCGACTTCCACCAGGTGGGGGACATGCCATGGTTGCCTGCCCAGACTTTTGGGAAGCCCGGAGGAGGTTGACAGCAGGAGAAGCTGGAGGAGAGCAGAGGAGGATGGAGGCCCCTGCCGAGCCACAGGCAGGGCAGGCTGCAGTCGTTCGTCGGAGGAACGAGGATCGGGTCGACCAGGGAGGTCGGGGAGACCTGGGCCAGGGAGGTCGAGTTGGAGTAATCCATGGGGGAGCAGGGCTGGAAGCTTCCCGCAAGGGAAGCCTCCATCAGATCTACCGCAGGAGTGTCGCCTCGACCTCACAAGCACCGCCCCCGATGGAGGAGATTACCTTTTCCGAGGAGGACATGCTAGGGAACGCGAATCCCTTCCATGATGCCCTCGTGATTCAAGCCGCGGTGGAGGACTTCACCGTTGATCGAATTCTGATCGACAACGGTAGCTCTGTAAACGTCATCTTCAAGGGGACGTTTGACGGACTGGGAGTCGAAGCTGCCAGAGTTCGAGCATCAGATGGTCCCCTCTTCGGCTTCTCCGGAGAGAAGAAGGAGGTGGAAGGAGGAGCAGATCTCCTGGTAACACTCGGTGGCACCTCCATCAGCTGTCGATTTGTTATCGTCGACGCCCCGAGCTGCTACAGGGCTATCTTTGGGAGGCCGCTTCTCAACGCCTTCAAAGCCGTCCCATCCTCCTACCATCAGTGCTTGAAGTACTGTAAGGGAGACGTCCAGGTGAGGATCAGGAGCGATCCAAGAGCCGCTAGGGAGTGCTATCTTAGCGCCGTCAGTACCATCAGCTGGATGGCTGACGCGCAAGAGTTCGGAAGAGTGCTGGAGAGCCCGGCCAGGCTGGAAGTGGCTGAAGAGGTCGAGGAGATCGAGGTACTCTCTGCAGCGGGAGTACCGGGGCTGCTGAAGATTGGCGGGTCGCTGAAGACCGAAGAGAAGATCGAGATGGCGGCGTGTCTGCAAAAGAACGTCGACATCTTTGCTTGGAGCGCAGCCGAGATGCCAGGAGTCGACCCTGAGGTTGCGTGTCATCGCCTCAACCTGGATCCCACTGTCCAGCCCGTCCGCCAGAAGAAAAGGAGAACCGCCACCATCCTCGCCAAGCCAATTAGGGAGGAGGTTAAAAAACTGCTCGATGCAGGTTTTGTGTCAGAGATCCAGTATCCAGGCTGGGTCTCCAATGTTGTAATGGTGACAAAGGCGGGGGGAAGCTGGAGAATGTGTGTGGATTTTTCCTTAATGAATAAAAGCTGCCCGAAGGATTGTTATCCCTTGCCTCGAATCGACGCGCTGGTTGATTCAGCCGTCGGTTTTTCTGTGATGAGTTTCCTTGATGCGTTTTCAGGATATCACCAGATCCGGATGCATCCCCCCGATTGCCGCGATGTCTCCTTCATCACCGACGATGGCTGCTACAGCTACAAGATGATGCCCTTCGGTTTGAAAAATGCAGGAGCTACCTATCAACGAATGATGGACCATGTTTTCAAAGAGCAAAAGGGGAGGAACCTGGAAGTGTATGTGGACGATCTCTTGATCAAAAGCAAGAGTGTCCAGGAACACATAGCCGATCTGGTAGAGACCTTCGCGACGCTAAGAAGATTCAAGATGAGGCTCAATCCGACGAAGTGCGTCTTCGGAGCAGGCAGGGGAAAGTTCCTGGGACATCTCCTTACCTCGGAGGGAGTAGAGCCTAACCCCGACAAGGTTAAGGCGATCCTGGAGATGCCATCCCCGAAGACGATGAAGGAAGTCCAAAGGTTGACAGGAAGGCTGGCGGGTCTTAGCCGCTTCCTCTCTAAGGCCGGAGAGAAATGTTCTCCATTCTTCAAGACACTCCGCAAAGCGGAAAGCTTCGAGTGGTCCGAAGGATGTGAGATGGCGTTCGGGAAGCTGAAGGAGCAGTTGACTCAGACACCTCTCCTCCAGAGCCCGAAAGAAGGCGAAGACCTGCTCGTCTACCTGGGAGTAGGAGCAGAGGCGGTGAGCTCCATTTTGGTCCGGGAGGAAGGAAGGAAGCAGTTACCCGTCTACTATGTCAGCCGGGTACTGAAGAAGGCGGAGCTGAAATATCCAATCCTGGAGAAGCTTGCCTTCGCCTTGGTGGTGTCGGCACGAAAGCTCCGGCCTTATTTTCAGGCTCACTCCATCAGAGTGGTGACTGATCATCCTCTCCGCAATGTCCTAGAGGGAGTGGAGCATTCAGGGAGGTTGGCGAAATGGTCGGTAGAACTCAGCGAGTTCGACATTTCCTTCTCTCCCCGAGTAGCGATCAAGGCCCAGGCAGTGGCAGACTTCTTGGCTGACTTCTCGGTGGAAGCAGAGCCAGGAGAAGAGGTGCTCAATCCCATTCCTTGGAAGTTGTTTGTTGATGGAGCTTCGGGCAAAAGCTCTGTAGGGGTGGGCATCGTGCTCGTCAGCCCGCAGGGAACAAGAATCGAGCAAGCCGTCGAGATCCTCTTCCCCGTCACAAACAACCAGGCAGAATATGAGGCCATAGTGGCAGGCTTGCGCCTTGCCAATGAGCTGGGGATCCGTGATGTCCGGGCTTTCACGGACTCAATGGTGGTCGCATCGCAAATTCGAGGCGAGTTCGAGGTGCGCGACACCATCTTGCAGAAGTACCTGGTAAAAGTAAAAGGACTGATTGGAGGCTTCCAGTCCTTCTTCGTCGAGTATGTGCCAAGAGAGGAGAACTCGGCAGCAGACCGCCTCGCCAAGTACGGGCCGAGGGCTGGAGGAACTATCACCGAGCTATTCCACCCATCCATTGAAGAGGGAGAGATAATGGAGATCGAGCAACGCCCCTCGTGGATGGATCCCTTTGTGGCATTCCTGGCCAGCGGTCAGCTCCCAGCGGACGGAGGGGATCAGAGAAGATTTCGGTACAAGGCGGCATACTACCTCCTGCAAGATGGGGAGCTGTACCGCAAGACCATCTCGGGCCCCCTGGCCAGATGTGTTTCCGAAGACAAAGTACCCCGAGTGTTGGAAGAGATCCACTCGGGAGAGTGTGGAAGTCATTCTGGAACTCACACTTTGGAGCAGAGGGTATTGCGGCATGGTTACTTCTGGCCTACTATCCGGAAGGATGCTGAGATCTTCTCGAAGAAGTGCCAGAAGTGCCAGCTCTTCGCCCCCCTTCAGTTGCGGCCGGCCCAGCAGCTCTGATCGATCATCTCCCCATGGCCGTTCGCCATCTGGGGGATGGACTTGATCGGCCCTTTCCCCCAAGCCAGTGGACAACAAAAGTTCGTTCTCGTCATGATCGACTACTTCTCCAAGTGGATCGAGGCCAAAGCCCTGGCCAAGACCACCTCTCAAGTCGTGAAGAACTTCATCTGGGGAGAGATCGTCTGCAGATTCGGGATCCCTCTCGCCATCATCACCGACAATGGTCCCCAGTTCGCCAGCTTAGAACTGGAAGACTTTTGTAGGCAGCTAGGAACCGACCTTCGGTTCGCCTCCGTACATCACCCAAGGAGCAATGGCCAAGTGGAGGCCGCCAACAAACTGATCATCAACCTACTGAAGAAGAAGGTGGAGAACCTAAGAGGTAACTGGGCGGACCAGCTCCCCTCGGTCCTGTGGGCTCTGAGGACCACTCCTAGCTCAGCCACAGGGGAAACGCCGTTCAAACTCTCTCACGGGTCAGAAGCTCTCATTCCAGTAGAATTCGAAGTCAGAAGCCCAAGGGTGATAGCTGCGGAGGACGGAAGCGAAGAATGGCGACTAGAGAATGAAGAGGTTCAAAAACTGTCTCTCGACTACATCGAGGAACTCCGAGATTTAGCTTCAACCAGGCAAGAAGAGATCAAGCGCCGGATGGCAAAACATTTTGACAAAAATGTTCGCCTCAAACAATTCCAAGCAGGTGATCTGGTCCTGAAAAAGGTGGACGCAGCAGGAAGGTCTGCGGTCGTCGGTAAGCTCAACCCGAATTGGGAAGGACCTTTCATCATCCAGGAAGCACTCCTAACAGGAGGATACCGCTTGCAGAACCAGGAAGGCGAGCTGCTAGGGAGCACCTGGAGCGGCGATGACCTGAAAAGGTTTTATCCCTGAGGGGGAATGTGTATACCCCATCCTTGTAAATTCATTTCTTTGAATAAAATCTGCATCTCCCTGAAACATGGGACGAGGCAGCTTCTTTCGCATCAACAAAGTTTTCATAATAAAGAAGTCAGGTGAAGTCAATCTCCACGCTAGGTTGGAAAATGAGCCTCCGACTTAACCCTCGTAATAACTCAGAACGGATGATGGGACAGTGCCTCGGGTGTGCGTTCCCTTAAGACCAAGCCTCTGCAATGACGGCCGAGATCAGCTCCCCCCTTGCATGTTGGCCGCGGTTCCCACCGACTGCATTTCTCGTCCGACTGTAGAGATTACCAGGAAGAAGTCTGGACGCCGACCTTCCGATTCGGCGAAGGGATGATCGATTTCACTAGCTCAGGGAACCCTTGAAAAAAGGCGTCGTGTACCCTCGAGAGCTAAAAAACTCGCAGCAAAGCATTTCATTTTCTAAATTATTGTGTTAGATCATATGAGTTATTGTGCCTAAAGTGTGCTTAACTCCCTGCTAAACTCAGTGAGCAACAGGAAGCAGGTCCGATCCACATCCAGCATCCAAGCAGGATGGAGGCCTCGGGATGTTGTATCCCCTTGGATCTCCCCGACTGCCACTCCCTGCTTGACGTCGTCCTACATCAACATTCGCCGCCGCAGGTTGGAAGACGAGCCTCCGACTTGACCCTTGTAAAAACTCAGAACGGATGATGGGACAGTGCCTCGGGTGTGAGTTCCCTTAAGACCAAGCCTCTGCAATGACGGCCGAGATCAGCTCCCCCCTTGCATGTTGGCCGCGGTTCCCACCGACTGCATTTCTCGTCCGACTGTAGAGATTACTAGGGTAAAGTCTGGAAGCCGATACTCCAACTTGAGAAGGGGAGCGATCGATTCGACCGGCCAAAGGATGGAGACCTCGGGAGGGTGTGTCCCCTTGGATCTCCCCGACCGTCATTCCCTACTTAACGTCACTCTTCGTCGACGTTCCGGCATCCAAGTAGGGTGGAGGCCTCGGGAAGATGTGTCCCTCCAGGCCTCCCCGACTGCCGTTCCCTATCTCTTTCCCCTTCAGAATTTATTGAACGAGTCTAATGAACTCTTCACCAGGTACAGAGTGAGGCCTTGAGAGCATGTGTCCTTCGGAACCCTCCAAGTACCCTCCACAACTCGACTCCACCAAGGGAAGTATTGAAAAAGGCGAGTATGCATGCGCGAGTATCTCGGCGAGTATGCATGCGCGAGTATCTCGGCGAGTATACATGTGCGAGCATAAAGAAGCACTCAATCTCGTCGTGACCCTAAGAGCCGAGCGAGCACTCAACCTCGCCCCGAGCCTAGGAGCCTAAGCGACATTCAAAAAAGAAAGGGATGCGAGCATCAAAGAAAAAGGCGAGCAAAATGATTATATTAATTTACTGACGTAAATACATACACAAAAATGATTGTACAGATTTGCAAAAAGAAGACAGGCGACTATGCATCCTCGCCACCATCATCGGCGTCGGGATCGAGATCTTCCGCATCATCAACCTCGTCCTCAGAATCGTCGTCGTCAGAATCGGTGGATGAGGATGGGAGATCTCGCATGGGGGAAGTGGACTCTTCGGCGAGTAATGCCGGGATGATGTCCATGACCGTCAGATGCATTGCCTCCGGCTTCAAGAAGCCATCAGCCTTCAAGCTGCTCAGGACCACCTTCCCGGTTGCTCGAGCGATCTCCTGGCGGATATGCGCCATATCATCGCCGACTATCCGGATCTGCTTGCCCACCCTGGAGGGGCCCGCCGACGAAGGCTGTTGCTCGGCAGGCCGAGTTTCCAACTCAGCGATTCGCACTTGGGCGGCCTCCAAGGTTTGCCGAGTATCCTCCAGCTCCTTCTCGGCCTGGGACAGCCTCTTTGCCGACTCCAGCTCGGCGGCCTGCAGCGAGCGAAAAGAAGAAGGTTAGTTTAAATAAGTTTGCAAGGTAGCGAGTATCCCAAAACGCGAGTAAAGTCGCATCGGTGAGTACCTCGAACTCCTTAATTCTGTTCGCCATGGCGATCATCTTCGGGCCCTGCACCTTGACCATCTGCTCATATTCGAGCAGTTTCCTCGCCGTCGCATGCCCAAGCTCGACAGCCCGCAGGTTGGCTCGCGAGCTCTGATGGGCGAGATACTCGGCCGAGACCTCTTGCAAGGATTCGGCGTCCGCGCGACCATAGAGGGCGAACGAAACGTCGAACGCCTCGCCCGCATCCTCCCAATCCTCCGACCAGGCGGGGAGGTTGGTGCTCAAGGTCACTTCATGGGCTCGCTCAGCCCAGGACACCAAAGGGCGACCATAAGCATCCT
The DNA here is from genome assembly GCA_033032865.1 of Dactylorhiza incarnata. NCBI lineage: Eukaryota > Viridiplantae > Streptophyta > Magnoliopsida > Asparagales > Orchidaceae > Dactylorhiza > Dactylorhiza incarnata. The sequence goes on from JAWHQI010000086.1 coordinate 1,954,537, forward strand.
CGCTGCCCCCGCCTTCGCCGAAGAGAGGATGGCCGCTAGGCTCGCCCGCCTCCGATGGATCGGCCCTCGCTTTCAGATCCCTCCTGGCGACCTCCTTCTTTCTCCCAGGCTCGACGGATTTCGCCTTGGCTTTCCTCTTCTTCGAAGGCCCAGCATCATCGTCGGCGACCTCCTGATCATCACCGCCGGGCGACAAATCAACCAAGGCAGGGGTCCCCGCCTTCGGCGCCAAGGGAAGAAGCTCGCTCGGCAAAGAGTGAGTAGCTACAACAAAATATAAAGAGCAAAACGTTAAACACCGGGTGAAGACGAATTGGCGAGTATGACCTAATGCTCGTTTAGGCGACTACCTTCACCAGGGAACACCTCTGCGAGCTCATCTACTCGCCTCCTCCAGAAGACGACATCCAGCCGGCGACCTCGGAAGCTGTCGAGTAGCTTCTCCCGGCTTTCCTCCAGGTAAGGAGGGAAGAACGCACTCTCGGCCGGCTGGAAAGAGGAAGTCGGCACGACGCCAAAGTCGCCCTTGATGACGACTATGCGCTCCATCCAGCGATGGTTCTTGTTCGCCGTACCGACTAGGGTGCAGACATGGCTGCACAAAAAGACAACGCCTTCGCCAGTGGCGCCAAAGTGGAATACTCGCCGGAAGACGGAGAGATCAAAGGCGATCCCCTGATCGCGCAAGTAGCAGAGGAACCCCACAATCATCGCCACTCCGTTTGGATTGATCTGCGTCAGGACTATCCCGTGGTAACGGAGGATCTGGCAAACCTCCGGCCACAAGGGTAGTCGCAGGCCGACTTCAAAGTGGCGGATGGGAAAGACCAACTCGGTCGCCAAGAAAGAATTCAGGCGTTCATCCTCACAAGGGAGCCTGGCGACATATCCCGGCGATAAGTACTTGGCGGAGAACTCCTTCAAGTCGCTCGGCCGAGTAATCGGCTTCTTGAAGGAATTTGCCTCAAAGTTCTTCGCGTGACTTGCACGACGAATAGCTGCATCGTCAGCCATCCAAGAGTGGAAGGATCGAAGAAGCGAGTAGCGAAGGGCGAGGAGAGGAGCAATCGAGAGATAGTCGCTAGAAGAAAGGGAAGATCATCAAGAGCGTAATAAATACGTATCTACCCCCCCTATTTATAGTACTCGACAAAGCTTGGCTTCCCGCGTACGCCACCGCGAGCGCGAGTAGGAGGTGGCGCATATCGAGGAAAAGTCGCCAAAACCTAGGGTGCACGTCAGAACACTGATGTCGAACGAGCGAGCACCTGCATCAAATTTTTAGGCTACTCGCCACATCAACGCGACATTCAACAGCTACTCGCAGAAAAGAAAACAAAAAAAAAGCATCAAGACATCACAGGAAACAAGAGAGGCAACAAGGCGAGATTCATACTCGCCAAATAGGCAAATTACTTAGAAAAAATAAAATTGTTCAGAATTACAAACATTTGCCAGAAGGCGACAAGCGACTACAAAAAGAAAAAAGGGCAGGATCCTAGGGGTTCGGTTGAGCATCGGGAAGTTGTGGTTGTCGCCCAACCCAGCCCAAACCACGAGCTCTCTTGAAATGCTCGAAGGCCACGGACATCGCATCCTCGCCTTGTCGCAGCTGTTCCTCCATCCTCGCCAGGCGACCTACGGAGCCCATGCTCGCGCGCATCCCCACCAGCTCGTCATGATGCAGCTGCTGGCGATGATCCATCCTGCCCACCCGGCGCTCCAGCTCGCCGACAGACTGAAGGCGAGATTCTACACTAGCCAGGCGAGTTTCTAACTCCTCCAGCCGTAATGCTCGGACCTCCAGCTCGGTCAGACGACGCTGGGAATCAGCAGCCGCCAAGAGCTCTATTCGCGTTTCAACCGCGGTCAGACGCCGATGAGACTCGCTGATCGCCAGCCGCTCCAACTTCGCCTCCAAATCCAGGATGGCGCGAGTAGCCCTCTCCTGATACTCGCGAGAAGGAAGCCCGACGGCATCGACCAGAGCCCCGATAGGGGTAGGGGCACGAGCTGCAGGAAAAGACATGGAAGCAAAATCTTAGTGACGAGTAGCGAGAAGACTCTTCTTAGAAGATACTCGAAAAAGCAGCGACTCCACTTACCAGGCCGATAGGCCTCACTCCGCGAATCGCGGCGAGGACTCCGAGATGGTCGGCGAGGAGAGCTCCTTCCCCGATGCGGGGACGGACTGCGATGAGTGCCATCTTGCCGGTTCGAATGCGACCCGCCGATGTGCTCCCTGCTGGAAGGCGCATCACCCCGACCGCGACCATCCACTGGTCGCCCTCCCCCTCTGGGAGCGAAGAAACCAGAAGATCCCGCCATCCCACCTCGACGCGAGGATCCAGCCGGATGAGCGGTAGGAGCCGAAGAAGACAGGAGGCGGCGATCATCTTGCATGTCGGCCGGAGGAGGAAACGGAGGAGGTGGAGGAAGTTGGTCCGCAGGTAGTTGCGAGCTACTCGCCACCTCAGGTCGCTGCAAAGGCGGTGGCGGCGGAAGAGGATTGCTCGCTGAAGGAGTCCTCTGCTCGCTCATCGGCCTCTTGTCTACCGCAGAGCTATGAAGGATTCGCACCGATCCGCCCTGGCGAGTTCCTCCCCCAGCCGTGTTCAGGACCATAGGCGAGGATCGTAGGGGAATGACGCTCAGAGGCTCCTGCCGAGTATCGGCGAGAAGCGTATCTGCGAAATAATACAGAAAACGTCAGAGACCAGCCGACACTTGGGCGACTAATAAAAGTGGCGAGTAGGTATCTCTCACTTTGCGCAGGAGTAACTTCAGCTCGATCTTGAGCCAAGATCCCTGCAGTACTCGCCTCTGGAGCGGTATTCGGCGAAGGGGGATCAGGAGCAGGCGAGCCACCTGACTGGCCGAGACCCAAGTCGGCGAGCACCTGCTGGGTAGGGCCGACCTGAGAATCAGCGACATTCTCAGGGGCGACGGCATTCTTCTGCTTCTTCTTGCTCTTCTTCTCCTTCTTCTTCTCCAGGCGCTTCCTCTTCCGGGAAGCGAGGAAGTCTTTGAGCTCAACATCGCGAGCAGGCTTCCGCAACGGCGGCAGCAAACTGGCAAGCTCGGCCAAATCCGCAGCAGCTTCCTCGGCAATACTCATCGACATCTTGAAGCGAGAACCAAAGAAACCTTGGCGTCAGAGACCCCTCCCCCTCTATATATAGGGTTGGGGAGTCAAAACAGCGGGATGCCGACTACTCACCGATACTCGCCCAGAAGACAGCTCGTCGAGTAAGGGTTGGATGATTCTTTCCGAGCAACTACGTTACTCGCAAAGAGCGGGGATTGTGTACAACCCTCATTCTCCGAGGGTGGACCCCCCCAAGGCCACGTAGGCAGAAGTCAAAGTCAAAGAGGTCAACACGGCAGACAAGCGTAAGAGCAGAAGACAGCCTAGGCGAGTAGGGGTGCACTCGTGCGAGTAGCTCGGATACTCGCCAAAATGTGGGCGACCATAGGCGATACTCACCCATCTGCCCGGGGAGATCGCCTCAATGTCGCTAGTCGTCGGGCAAGGGCTGGGCTATAAAAACCCCCCCTACCCCTTGGTTTTCCTATAAATAGGACCCCAGGGGTACTTGGATTGGCACCTGGACTTGAGCTTTCGAAACCCTGCTCTTGCATTCTAGCATCTGTCGCACTTGGTCGCTACTCCCGGTACTAGCCAAGTCGGTGCCTTCCTCGTACCTTGCTCGGCCATTCTTTGGTCTTGGAGGGGAAGTCTCTTCGGAGCTTCTGGGTACGTGGTGGGACCTCCCTGCCGCAGCACCTGGGGTCTTGTGTGTTGCTCTTCTATCTCTTCAGTAGTCGCCAGCTTAGTCGTCTCGTTGGACTGTTGGGCGAGTAGCCTCCGGCTGCATCGGTCCGAATTTTGAGGTCAGGATTTTCCTGGCGTCAACACTCCTACTAAGAAAGTCACTCCAGTTGCACCTCACGTTCAAAAAGTAAAACAGGAGACAAAGAGAAGGTACAATCGGTTCGATTGTTGGTGTTGTGGCAAGGTTGGTCACTTTGCCATAGATTGTTGGTTCAATTCAAGAAATGTCACGACTCCACGGATTAACAATGCAAGAATGACCCCTCGCAATGTTAACTTTCCAAGTGGCGGTCATCTAACAAGAAGCCAAGGACCCAAATCGGTTTGGGTTCCTAAGGGTAATTGATTATTGATTGCAGGTATGTCCAAAGGCCAACTCAAATCTCATATGGTACTTGGACAGTGGATGTTCTCGGCATATGACCGGAACAAAAAGTTTATTACAAGAGTATACCCCGGTGAAAGATGGACCAAAAGTTATTTTCGGCGGATCTGATCGGGGAATCACGAAAGGCTACAGTATGATTACCAACGGTATAGTCTCTTTCACAGATGTAGCTTATGTTAAAGGATTACAACACAATCTCATTAGCATAAGTCAACTATGTTACAAAGGCTGTATGGTTGAGTTCTACAAGGACAAGTGCTTGATAAAGTCAACTGATACGTCAGAAACTATTTTAACAGGCACTTGGAGTAGAAATATTTTCTGCTTAAATTTTCTTTGTTTAGACTCTTCTTCACCAGTGTGTTTTTTTAGCAAAAGATAGTGCATCTCTCTGTGACCAATGGCACGAGAGACTAGCACATATTAATTTCAAAACTATAAATATGTTATTTTCTCACAACTTAGTTCGTGATGCTCCTGATGTTAAGTTCATTAAAGAGAGACCTTGTCACGCATGCCAAATGGGCAAGCAGACGAGGGCTAGCTTTAAGAGCATTATTGGCAAAAATTCTACCATATGCTTATATCTACTTCATATGGACTTATTTGGTCCCATGCCAATTCGGAGTTTAGGGGGTAAGTCTTATACGTTGGTCATTGTCGATGATTACTCACGTTTTGCTTGGGTATTCTTTCTGAAACACAAGTCAGACACCTATGATTCCTTCACCTCATTCGTTAGGCAAATTCAGAATGAATTAGAATGTTCTGTGGTCAAAATCAGAAGTGACCGTGGTACAGAATTCAAGTCTGGGGCCATGACAGAATTTTGTGAAAGTCAGGGTATCTTTCATGAGTTTTCCTCTCCCGGTACTCCACAGCAAAATGGGGTTGCCGAGAGAAAGAATAGAACACTCATAGAGGCTTGTAGGACAATGTTGAGTGATTCTTCACTACCGGAGTACTTTTGGGCTGAAGGTATCAACACTGCTTGCCACGTGCAAAACAGAGCACTAATCAACAAAAATCATCATAAGACTCCCTATGAACTTCTGAAAGGCAAGAAACCAACTCTGTCTTATTTTAGAATCTTTGACAGTAAATGCTTCGTACTTAATAACGGGAAATATTACAAAACTAAATTTAGTGAAAAGTGTTTTGAAGGTACTTTTGTCGGTTATAGTAGCCATAGCAAGGCATATAGGATTTTCAACAAGAAAACCCTGGTTGTAGAAGAAACTTTTAACGTAATATTTGATGAGACGAGTATGCTTCAAAACAGCTCTTCTAGTGTCTTTGTTGAAGATGCAGATGCAAGATTCAAAGAATTACACTTGGAAGAAGTTGTAAAGGAAGACGTTCCAAAATCTATTGAAGTAAATGTTCCTTCTACATGTGAGGAATATGACCCTCAGGAAGATGAAGATGTACCTGAAGTGCAGGAACCTCATGGTCATCTAAATGCTGGAATGATCAGACATTTAAGAGATCATCCAGCTGATCAGATTATCGGAGATCCTTCAAGCAAAGTTCTAACGAGAAGAGGTACAACTAACGAAGTTTTACATTCAAGTTTTCTTTCACAGATTGAGCCGAAGAAGTTTGAAGAAGCAAACACCGATTCCTCGTGGATCCTTGCTATGCAAGAGGAGCTCAACCAATTCAAGAGATGTAAAGTTTGGAAGTTGGTACCAAGACCCAAAGGACAGAATGTGATTGGAACAAAATGGATCTACCGGAACAAGCTTGATGAAAAGGGCATCATCACAAAGAACAAAGCAAGACTGGTTGCACAAGGATACAGGCAAGAAGAAGGAATTGACTTTGATCAGACCTTCGCACCAGTAGCAAGACTTGAAGCCATCAGATTGTTTCTGGCTTATGCTGCATATAAGGGTTTTAAGGTTTTCCAGATGGATGTAAAGTCAGCCTTTCTGAATGGAGACCTTAAGGAGGAAGTATATGTAGCTCAGCCTCCAGGTTTTGTAGATCCTAACTTTCCTGATCATGTATATTATTTACATAAAGCCTTGTATGGTCTCAAACAGGCACCCCGAGCCTAGTATGAGACATTGTCTAAGTTTCTTCTTGAGAACAAATTTACAAGAGGAACAATAGACAAGACATTGTTTCTTAGGGAAGTTAAAGGCGAGATTTTGCTTGTGCAAATCTATGTCGACGATATTATTTTTGGCTCTACTTATGACAAACTTTGCAAAAAGTTTTCTAACTTGATGCAAGGTATGTTTGAAATGAGCAACATGGGAGAGCTGAAATATTTCCTAGGACTCCAGGTGCACCAATCTGAAGATGGAATCTTCATCTCTCAGATGAAGTTCACCAAAGAGCTTCTTAAGAAATTTGGAATGGAGAGTGCAACCTCAATGAGGACTCCAATGGGCTCAAGCATGTCTCTGGACAAGGATGAGAAAGGGAAACCTTTTGATGAAACCAAGTACAGAAGCATAATTGGGTCCTTGCTCTATCTCACTGCTACTAGGCCTGGTATAATGTTTTCAACATGTGTTTGTGTCAGGTATTAGGTGAACTGTAAGGAATCTCATTATGCCGCTGCAAAGAGGATTTTGAGATACCTTAAGGTTACACCAAATCTCGGCTTATGGTACCCAAGAAGCAATGATTTTAAACTAATTGGTTTTTCAGACGCTGATTTTGCAGGTAGCAAAGATGACAGGAAGAGCACTTCGGGAACTTGCCAGTTCTTAGGTAAAAGGCTCGTTTCCTGGAGTAGCAAGAAGCAAAATTGCGTTGCAATATCGACTGCTGAATCGGAGTATATCTCTGCTGGCAATTGCTGCGCACAACTTTTGTGGATGAAAAATCAGCTTGAGGACTATAACTTAAAGTTCACAGAAATTCCCATGTTCTGCGACTCCTCAAGTGCTATTGCCATAGCAAATAATCCAGTCTCTCACAGCAGAACGAAGCATATTGAGCTTCGCTACCACTTCATCCGGGACCAATTGAGTTGCAGGTCAATTGGTGATGAGAAGTGAAAGTACTCCATAGTTAAGCGTGCTCGGGCTGGAGCAATTCTGGGATGGGTGACCTCCTGGGAAGTCCACGCGCTGCCGCTTAACTAGCTCAATTCTCATCAAAGGGGGACTGCGGTCTCCAACAACCCACTGTGCCCTGTGGTGGGACAGAGAGGGGTTGGGGTGCATGGGCTGCAGCCCATTTAGTTAGGCTGAACCCTTTCGAGCTGGATGTTGGGGGTGCCGGCGATCGTCCTTGCGAGCTGTATGCTGGGGAGACCGTTACAAAAAGTCCTTTCATTGTAAGATCCCTTCCCCGCTCCCGGGGCCAAGCGGACCTTATGCCCAGAACCGACGCGTTGCGGTGACTTCCAACACACGGGTTGGGCTACACCACGCAACGTCGACCCTGCCGGCTACGATCATAGTGCGAGCAATAGGAAAAGTGAGTACAAGAGTGAGTACAAACTAAGCAAAGGAAGTCCACAAATCACATTCCAATATATATCAAAAGCTAATCAAAACGATATATAAATAAGTCCGAGCATGAAAATAGAGAGTACATAAATGAAAGGGGCTAAGCCCGGTACATCATGAAACAAATCTCTCACATCTCACATCCTCTCTACTTGCGGAAGCTATTTCAACATCACACATCACTAGCACTCGAAATGTAGTCCACCCGATGTCTCGTGGCCGCTACCCGCTGCGTCGCTAGCTGCTCAGGTCCTGTCCTCGTCTCCTGCGGTGCGTTGCGACAGCTCCGTCTCCTCGGAATCCTAGATTGTTTTTCGGCCCCAATGCAAACCGTCAGTCAAAAATGACCGAGCTCGCTAGGTCCCCTCCTCCTCCTGCGACTCCTAGGTACCGCGCGGGAGGAAGAAGCGGGGGACGAGCAAGGAACAAGCAGGTGATAGGGAAAGTAAACTAGTATATACATAAGTAAAAAAAGGGGCTAATCTAAGCATGTATAAGCAGGAGTATAAGCAGGAGTATAATAAAGTTGTATAGCAGTAAATAAACTGTAAGTAAAGCAGGTAAAGCAAAGCAGTAAGAACAGTAGCGACAAGTAATCAATCTCGTACCCTAACTTATATGAATGCCCATACAAACTTATAAGTTAGAATTTCCAGGAATTATAACTCATCATATAAAAGAGCCCATACTAATTTATATGATGAGGATCTGCAAGTGCGTATGCTATGCTTATGCTATGAATGATTATGCAATGAACTCACACACACGACTCTATGCGCATAGACCTTTGTAGTTCCCTCTATTTGAGAGGAAGCCAACCTCTCAGGTACCAACCGCTGTGACACACGGTGGTAGCGGACCGGGCTGTCCACTCCTAGGCGGGTATACACTCTACCAGGCCTAGACCGCACGTACGCCTCGACGCTAAACAACCGCGGAGCTCTGCGTACTCTTTGCTGGAGTCCACCAGACTGTGAGCCAAGTGAGAGGTGTCTTCGGGGAACTGTCATCCCGACACGCAGCCAAGCTGGCCCCTTAGACCTCTACACACCCGCTAAGTCAACGTACCGCGGTCGGAGTGACGACCTGCCTAGTACCGAAGACCTGCCACATTTCTGAGAAAGTTACCGGGATAATCATCCCCTCGAGGTTCCCGCTCGTCTAACCGAGCACCACAATACTGCCACTCCCGCAACTGGGAGGGGTTACATAAATCCAATCTTACCCTACTATGGCTACTCTTGCCTACTTTAAATGTTATTGCAGTTTAGGGTTAATCTTGGACTTCCCGAGGGTTACCCTACAAGGGGCTCGCTACGGTACTAGGAACTACAGTGGGATGACACCCCAAAGTTCCCTTTCTCAAGACACTTAGTATTATTGGTCGTGTTTCCTTACTTATTTCTTAGGTTACTTCTTTGGTGATTTAAGGTAAGTCTTGGGCTTCCCGCGGTCCACCCGGTGAAGGGTTCCCGGCGGTACTAGGGGACGCAATGGGCTCAACCCCCACCATCCTCCTCAAGACATTTACTTTAGTTGGTGGTTAACAATTGGTTCACCCTTCCTCGTTTCCTATAGTTAAAATGACTTAGCTCATCTCCCGTCCAACCCAAATGGGTTGGACGTACCTCCATTCCTCCTATGTTGACTCTAGCACAACCGCACAACTAACCCTAGGATTGAACCTCCCTGAATCCTTGTGTGCTATAACTCAATTACTGATTGTATACCACTTCTAAACACTACTTAGTGGTATGAATTGTATGAAACTCAAAATTCTGTTTTTACTAAACGCAGACCACTAATTTGAACTAACCATCAACCCCATAAGTGAACCCTTCTAAAACCTCATCACCAAGGTCTCCAGTAATTATCCTAGGCTCTCACTGACCCTAGTAAGGTATATTCCAATTTCCATAATTTTCCATATTAAATTGGTATTTAATATAATTTTAAGTAGTTAAGGCCCTAAGCCACATTACACATGAACTACCCTCAAAATGATTCTACATGCTTCATGAGAATTATCAGTAAGATAATATTTCATATCATGGTGGTGCACTGAATATCATGGCCCTAGGATGTCATTTGACCTACTGAATCATCATAATTGTATAATTACCAAAATGCCACTATAATTAGGAAAAATAGTAATTCCCTTTTGAAAATTCTACAAAAATTACCAAGTATCCATATGGGGACCTATAGTCCCCTTCCAAATTATTGAGTCATTGCCATGTGATTTGATATTTTAAACTGATTAAACATCCAAAGGTGGCAATTATCAATTTCTACATGAGGTGCAAGAAATATAAATCTACAAGCTTCCAAACTGTTATCATGGTCATATCTTAACCTAAGACTACAGATAACCAAGTATCGTCTCATTGCCCCATGATTTAATATTTTTAAAGGATTTAATACACAAGGGTTGAATAATCCAATTTCTACATGAAGTACAAGAAATATAATTCAACATGCTTCCAAACAATTATCATGGGCTCATATTGACATAAAATGACAGATTCCAAGGTATCATAACATTGCCCTATGATTTGGTATTTTAAAAGGATTTATTACACTAGTGATGTAAATTTCACTTTCCACATAAAGTACAAGAAATATAATTCAACATGCTTCCAAACAATTATCATGGGCTCATATTGACATAAAATGACAGATTCCAAGGTATCATAACATTGCCCTATGATTTGGTATTTTAAAAGGATTTATTACACTAGTGATGTAAATTTCACTTTCCACATGAAGTACAAGAAATATAATTCAACATGCTTCCAAACAAATATAATGGGCTCATATTGACATAAAATGACAGATTCCAAGGTATCATAACATTACCCTATGATTTGGTATTTTAAAAAAATTTATTACACTAGTGATGTAAATTTCACTTTCCACATAAAGTACAAGAAATATAATTCAACATGCTTCCAAACAAATATCATGGGCTTATCTTAACCTAATACTACAGATAACCAAGTATCATCTCATTGCCCCATGATTTGATATTTTTAAAGGATTAATTACTCTTAAGCTAGCAAGCACTTAAAGCTTCTCTTTCAAAGAATAATGCTTCAACAAATCATAACAAAATTATCATAACCTCATTTCACCCTAATACATCCACTGATAGTGTTAACAAAGTCATACAAGGTCACATGACCTTGCATCTTATTCTATTAAGGAAAGGGTGCACTTTCATTTATTAGGAAGAAATACACCTAAATACCCCTAATACTTCTCATTTAATTTACTAAGTCAATTTGTGCTCCTACAACCATATCTACAAATTCCCAAGCCATGGCAAGAGCATTTGATCCTATGTTCTTCACAAAACTCAACTTGTACCCTTAAGGGTTTACCTTTTAGGGTATTAGGTCACATCACCCTAATGGCTCCAAATGGACCATTAGGGTGTGGCACAAGCAATTGCACATCCATGCCAACATATCCAATCATGATGGGAAGAGGCTAACACACTCCATTCCTCAAACTGACCTAATCCCTAAATTGACCCTTAAAGGCCCTCATTAGGGTTTCCAATTTCCATATCAAATCAACTCCAAATGGAGTGATATTTTAGGTGGGCACTACTCATGTACAAAAGGGTATGCCACCAAAGTTTGGTGTCATTTGGACATCAAATGCTCCAAAAATCAACATAATTTAAATAATCTAATTACTACAAAAACCCTATATAAAAGTGTCCACCAAGGGCTGCCCCTTTGGCAGGGGGTTCCCCTAGGGTATGCCAACCCATGGTTAAAAGCACAGCTCCAAAGATGGAGGGGTTGTCCTAGGAAATGTTTCTAATGGGCTGACCTAGTGTAGGACCAGTCCTAGCAAAACCGCTCCCTAGGGGTCTGCAGGTCACCAAATGACCCAAACTCAAAGCCAAATGAAAGTTAAGACCTAGGCCTACCATTTTTATGTTGGGCACTTTTTCCAAATCAGCCCTTAAGAGGCCTTAATTAATTGTTTAAGTGGACTGAATGAAATAGGCAAAATATCCTAGCTTTTGAATTAATTAAACACAAGAATTAAATGAAAACCCTAGGGATTTTTGCTCCCCAAAATCCCTCTCATCCCAAGGATGATGAAGAAAACCCCCATGTTGAACCACCATGCACAATTTCAGTAGCACATAGTAAGCCAAGAAGGGTCAAATCAACCTAATGCCCATTCCTGCTATTGGCACACCAAGAACAATAACCCTAGGCTCTTCCATGGTGAATCCACCCATGATCAGAGCTCCTAAGGGTCTCCATTTTCTACCAGAGCCTACACAAGGCCTAACCATCATGCCACCCAAGTGTTGGTGGTAGTTGGGTGCATATAGCCAACCATATACCCTTAATTTCATTTTCTAATTTAAGATAAAAACTATAGAAAAAGTAACTCCAAAAATTCTGAGATTTTGGCACAACCTAGCTCTAGGTCAGATACATCTATGTTTCAAATATCAAGTCATTTGGATGGAAAAATTTTTGTGGGCAACCATTTTAATTTCTGGATATCACAATGACCAGCCTCACTAAATGGAGTGCTGCAGTCAGACCACTTAACCAAATGAGATGATTAAGGTGTCAAATTAAAGAGGACATCAAGACCTACAATAGTTGTCTCAGGTAACTTTTTGATTTATGGCTTCTAAGGGCCTTAAAATTAAGCTACAAAAGGATATAGAATCTGGCTAACAGCACACCACCTAACTAAGGCATATGGCGCTGATCGTGCACAGATCTTAAAGCAGATCGGGCGGCGCTCCTTCATCGTCTTCCTCGAGCCAATGGCCCAGATCTGCCCGTCCTGGATCCTCTTGAAACCGAAAATCTCAGTCGTCCTTCCATCTCCCTGGCCAGCCACCGCCACCACCACCTCCGTTGAGGTGGTGCCGATCGATTGGCGGTGGATTGGTCGCCGGAGGAGGCGGTTTCCGGCGGTTCTACTAAGAAACCCAAACGGCTAAAACCATAGAAAATCCGAATTGAACTCGGCTCAATTGAGCTCGAGCTCGACTCCAAACGATCCTAGATGCTAGCACAGTCAGATGGGGGGAGAAGCGAACCTGGAAGCGGGCTGGGCGGCGAGTATTCCGGCGGTTTGCCATCTCCTTCTCCGTCTCCGGCGAGTTTGCTACAGAACTCGTTCCTCCACCGAATTCCTCGATCCAAGGCTCTATCCCGATTGTAAAAACGTTTCTGAAGCTCGTGGAGGGGTTTAAATGGGGAGAAGAGGCCGACCTTGGGAGGTTTGGAGCTGGGGGTCACGGGGTTGCCACCTCAGCCGACAAGGCTGCCTCAACCAGCTTTCCAGCTCCTCCTCAGTAATCATCTCCCTTCAGGGAAGAGCCCAAGGATGATTGGGAGGAGAGAGAGGGAGAGGGGAAGCTTTTGCTTTATCAAACCACTTTTTGTCCCCTCCTTTAGCCCAATCCCCACTTGGGTTAGCTTGGGTTAGCCCAATATTCCCTAGCCACCCTCCACCTGATCTCTCTTGAGCCTAATTAAATCTTACAACTTTAGACTTAGGCCTTAATAAATGGGGATAATGACTTGGTCACTCAAATTGAGCTTAAGCCCATTTGGGTTGACTTTGACTTTGACTATTTGGGTTGACTGGTCCCCCGTGTGGGTCATGGGTCTCATGTCATCACCCAATAGGGCTTGGCCCATGGTGGGGCCCTATTTGGCCCAATTTGATCAAAAGATGTGAAATTACCCAAAATGCCCTTCCTTGGGACTTTGGCCAAATTTGGGGGAAATTGTCCCTTCCATGATGGGGCTTTTGGGTCTCTCAGATCGCTAATGATGTTTAAAGACTAGATGTGGAGTCAATTTTAAGGTTTGAAAGCAAATTGACCACATTTGGGTTGAGTTGACCTTTTTGCCCTAATTTGGATTTTGACCAAATTGGAGAGGGTTGACCATCCCATGAGGGGGCTTTTGGTTCCAATGGGTCCCTAATCATGTTTAAAGAGTAGGGGGGTTCAATTTGATCATTGGAAGCTAATTGGTCCTCAATTGATTGATTTGGGTTTTTGCCTAAAAGTGCCCTAATTAGGGCATTGGCCCAGTTAAGGACAATTGGATACCCGATGATGGGGCTTTTGGGACCTTTAAGTTCAAAATTATATTTAGAATATAGGTGTGAGATCAATTTGGTCATTGGGTGGCCAAATTGGTTACAAGATGGTGGATTTGACCATTTTGCCCCTTAATTGATTGGTTTGGTCCATGTTCACCTAAGGTGATTTTAGGCTAAACCTATGGAATTGAGCCCCACTAAGGGGTGATGATCACACCATCACCCTTCCTTAAGGTTTAGGGGACTAAGGGTGGTCTCATTTTGGGAAAATTGGTATTCAATTGGCCCTCCTTAGTAGCTTGGGTCCTATCTGATTGGGACTCTAGGTGTGCCTTAGCAAAATTCTCATCCTAAGGGGTCCTCAAGGCCCCTCATCCCACCCTTTGAGCTCCCCATTCTCACACTAGGGGTCTAGGTTCAGACCGCCAGTTATCTTTCTTCAGCTTGTATTTTTCCTTTTAGTTTTGTGTACTGGCGAAATCATGTCTCGCCATGTATACCTCGCTCTGTAATGAAGATTCCTGCTGTTATCAATAAAGATTGGTTTGTTTCATGTACTTCTGGTTGTTGGTTGTAACTTTAAGTTGTACGATTCCTGCTCACTCCTAGATCTACAGAAAATTTCACATGGTATCAGAGGTGAGGTTGGAGTGGATAGAATAGTGAACAACTTAAAGTTGTCATTGCCTTTGTGAAGAAGGAACCAGTGGTAGAGCCATGGAAGCAGGTTTTGCAAGAGGTCTTAGAATTGAGATGCTCACGTCGACTAACTTTAAGAAGTGGAAGTCATGCATGCAGAGTTATCTTCTGGGCGAGGACCTCTGGGAGGTTGTTGGAGGAGATAGTACGTAGTAAGTTGTCCCAGTTGGGGATAATGGTCAAGAGGTGAGAAATTGGAGGAGGATTAATGCGAAAGCAGAGTTCACTCTGAAATGGTCAATATCACCTGACCTATTCGATCACATCTTAGGGTGTGGATCAGCTGCCGAGATCTGTTGAGCCCTGGATGGGCTGTTTAACAAGAAGAATGTAGCGAGGCTACAGTTCCTGGAAAATGAGCTGGCTAGGTCGGCTCAGGGAGATCTGTCTATCTCTACGTTCTTCCTGAAGATAAAGAACCTGTGCGCTGAGATTTCAGCACTGGATCCTGATGAGCCAATTTCTGAGGCGAAGCTAAAGAGACACATCATATGCGGCTTGCGGAAGGAGTATGTTGCCTTTGTGATGTCGGTGCAGGGTTGGGCAAATCAGCCGTCTCTGCTGGAGCTGGAGAATCTGCTTGCGTCGCAGGAGAGCCTGGCAAGGCAGATGGAGGGGGTGTCAGTGTCTGGGGGAGAAGGCGAGGTACTCTTCACAGGGAAGAAGAAGAGTTGGGATAAGAAGAAGAAGACTACTGGAGGCAATGGGCCTTCAACTTCTGGACAACAGGAGAGGGGTTGTGCTCCCAAGGCTGAAGGGAAGAAGAAGGGAGAAGGACCCAAATGCTTTAAGTGCGGAAAGCTTGGTCACATCAGGAAGGACTGTCGGGTGAATCTTCAGCCAAGGCATGCTGCTGCAGGGAAGGAGGAAACTGAGGCCAGGCCAAATGATGGAGGATGGGGAGGAGCCTTCTCGTCTTCTGTCGGAGTTGCGGCTCCTATCAACTATCAGGAGGACTGGATCGTGGATTCAGGGTGTCGTCATCACCTCACCGGGGACTAGTCGAAGCTTTCTTCAGTACAGCCTTACTTCGGTAATGATGATATCTTAACTGCTGATGATACTGTGCATACTGTCGAGAAGGTGGGGGTTGTTTCCCTGGGCAGTGATAGGGGGCCACTAACGTTGAAGAGTGTCTATCATGTGCCTGGAATGAGGAAAAACCTCTTCTCCATGACCAACGTTGTAGATGGTGGGTATCACGTTCTGTTCGGTCCAACATAAGTGAGGTTTCTACGGAATGTTGAGGCGGTAAAGGTCGATGTCGTTCATGTCGGGAGAAGGGCAAAAGACTTGTTTGTTTTATCGACAAGTTCTTATGTTGACAAGATTAGGACAAATGATAGTATCATTATATGGCACGAGAGGTTGGGGCATGTAGGGATGGATAAGCCGAAGGCTATGGTGATAAAAGGTCTAGTCAAGGGCCTGCCTAGTCTATCTTCCTACGGTGACGGTCATGTTTGCGCGGGATGTCAGTTCGGCAAGTCTCATCGACTGACGTTTGATAAGTCGCAGACAAGAAGTAGTGTGCCGTTGGAGTGTATCCACGGCGACTCGATGGGACCGACTGCTACCCCAAGCCTCGGAGGTAGCAGGTATATGCTGGTGTTGATCGACGATTACACCAGATATGTCTGGGTTTATTTCCTGAAGGAGAAGGCGGAGGCGTTTTCCAAGTTTGTGGAGTTCAAGGAGCTAGTGGAGGGTCGGCTAGGCCTGCGGATAAAGAAGCTGAGAACTGATAACGGGGGGGGGGGGAGTTCACCTCTGGTTAGTTCTCTAGTTTTTGCAGGAAGGCGGGCATCCGGAGGGAGCTTACTTGTGCGCATACTCCACAACAAAACGGAGTTGCAGAGCGAAAGATCTGTCATCTGACGGAGACCTGCAAGTGTTGGCTGCATGCCAAGAGTATCCCAAAGTCCTTCTGGGCGGAGGGAATGTCTTGTGCCGCCTACGTCATCAACAGGATGCCTCTCAGTCCCATCAACATGTTGACCCCGCATGAGATGATGTTCAAATAAAAGCCAAGCGTGGCACACCTTCGGGTGTTTGGTTCCACCTGTTATGTGCACATTCCAGATGTGCTTCGGACGAAGCTAGATGCAAAAGCAAGGAAACTAGTCTTCGTGGGATATGATGATCGGAAGAAGGGCTGGAAGTGCATGGACCCGGAGACGCGGAGATTCGTTGTATCTCAATACGTCGTGTTTGATGAGGTGACGTCGTACAAGGGAAGTTCTGGTGTTGAGTTACCAGAAAGCAGGGTGGAGGAGCCGGAGAGAGCTGTGGAAAATCTTCAGGTGGAGCTGCCTTTGTCACCAGGTGGTCCATCCATTACTAGTTCTGAGACGGAGGCTTCTGGATCAGGAAGCAGGGGGAGTGATGCTCCTAGTACGTCTGGAAGGGGAGCTAGGGAAGAAGCAGTTGAGGATAATGCGAGTCAGGAGAAGGTGTTGAGGAGATCGAAGCGAACGATCATTGCTCCTGATCGCTATACAGGAGGAAACAAGGTGAGCGTTGTCTCATGTTTCTTTGCTGGCCCCCTGGATGAGCGGAAGCCGTCGAGCTTTGAGAAGGCCAAATGCATGAAGCAGTGGGACATATCTATGGAGGAAGAGATGACAGCTCTTGAGAAGAATGGGACCTGGTCTTTGGTGCCCAGGCCCAAGTGTATCACCCCTGTGACATGCAAATGGGTCTATAAGCTCAAGAAGAAGGCGGACGGTAGTATCGAGCGATACAAGGCTCGCCTTGTGGCTCGTGGATTCTCGCGGCAATACGGTGAAGATTATGAAGAGACATTTAGTCCGGTGGCGAAGATGACTTCAGTACAGTTCATTATTGGCTTGGCGGCATTCTTTGGGTGGGAGATTTGGCAACTCGACGTAAAGAATGCTTTCTTATACGATGAGATTGACAAGGATATCTTCATGGTCCAGCTGCCAGGCTTCGTATCTGAGGATTTTCCAGACTATGTCTGTAAGCTAAAGAAGGCCCTGTATGGGTTGAAGCAAGCGCCGAGGGCGTGGTACGGGAAGATCGCAGAATATCTCATATTCTGTGGATTCGGTGCTTCAGACTCTGACTCAAGCTTGTTTGTCAAGAAGAACGGGGAGCTTCAAGTCATCGTGTTGCTTTACGTCGACGATATGACCGTGACGGGGAATTCGAAAAAGGAGGTAGCAAAGCTTCGGGCTGAGCTATCTATCATATTTGAGATGAAGGACTTGGGTGAACTCCACCATTTCCTTAGACTCGAAGTGTAGAGGAAGGAAAGTGGAGTGTTGGTGTCTCAGGCTGGATATGCGGAGTGAATCGTGGAGTGATTCGGCATGAAGGAAGGGAAATGTATTTCTACACCTTTGGAGAAGGCCATGAAACTTCAGAAGGATGAGGGGAGGATTCTGGAAGATCCGATTGTGTTCCGAGCTCTGGTTGGGAGCTTGATTTATCTGACTATCACTAGACCGGATATTGCGTATGCAGTTGGCAGGGTGAGTCGTTATATGACGGAACCACGGATGCCTCATCTACTAGCGACCAAGAATATTTTGAAGTATGTCAAGGCGACTTCAGATATGGGTCTCCTATACAGGAGGGATGCGGGCTTCGAGGTGCATGGGTACATGGATGCTGATTACAGGGGAGATTCGGATGATAGGAAGTCGACGTCTAGATTCGTCTTTATGGCGGGCCCTACGGCTATATCATGGTGCAGCAAGAAGCAGGATTCCGTGTCTGTCTCTACCACAGAAGCGGAATACAAGGCTTCGGCCTTGGCAGCTCAAGAAGCCATATGGCTTAGGAGGTTGGTGGGAGACGTCCATAAGGAGGTTCGAGGTCCGACTCTGCTCCGCGGAGATAATGAGAGTGCACTCAAACTGGTTACTAATCCAGTGTGTCACGCGAGGACCAAACATATCGAGATCGAGCAACATTTCATTCGTGAGAAGGTGCTGGAGGGGGTCTCTTTCGGTCGAGCATGTTTTGATTCAGGACAACGTTGCTGACATATTCACAAAGGCGCTGGCGAAGGGGTCGTTCACTCGGCTGAGGAGTTTACTTGGGCTTTTTCAACTTCCCACTTCAAGGGGGAGTGTTGAAAATGTTGAAGTGTGAAGTTGGCGGTCTAGGAGGTGACCGCGCGGTCTAGTCTAACCGCACGGTCTTGCGGTCTCCTCTGCGGTCTGACCTATTCGGTCTAGCCGCATTCTATTCGACCTAACCGTTGTTCTCTCTGTCCAAGGCTGCCGAGATGAAGTCGCGCGGTCTGGTTTGTGTGACCGCATGGCGAGCTGGTTTCTATAAGGTGAGGTCACGCAGTCTGGTTCGTGTGACCGCGTGGCGAGCTGTTATTCAGTTCTGTTCTGGTATCCGGCAGTGCGGTCTGGTGACTATCCGGGTTCTTGATGGTGCGCGCCGACTAAGGTTTTCTTAGTCGCGATGTCTCCTCTTTTGTGTTCACATAAGCTGGTCCCTTGGCGATCTGCTGGTGTATGCGGTCACTGGTGTTGGTCGACTTGGTAGGTTGTTGCCTTAATCGACTTGGCTGTGTTCGCGGTCTCTGGAGGAGGTCTCGTATATGCAAACATTGGTGGTGGGTGTCATGACCATGCGGGATGTCATGATCGCGCAGCTTCTTGGAGGAGTGGCAATCTCCTGGTCTGGATTGAAGTCGGCGAGCTCACTAAGCGCAGAGCGATCTTCTGCTGACCGCGCGGGTTGACCGATCTTAGGTCGCGCGGTCAGGGCAGTGACTCTATCTCATAGGGTGGTGACTGGATGTGATCCCACACCCATAAATAGGAGTCACTGTAGCAGCAAAATCATCGCACCAAGTGTAAGCTGATTTCGTGCCTAGAACTTGCAGTCTCTTTTTTGTGACTGCTCGGTTTGTTGATTGAATTTCCTTTGTGCAGCTTCTGCGGATTGTGCGAACAGCAGCGGTCACCTCTTCTTCTAAAGTGTTCGGGCGGTCTTGCGGCTTGCAGTGCGGGTTGCTGGAGTTCGGGAGAATCAGTGGAATTCGGGAGGTCGCGGAGTTTCAGTTGGTGTTGTTCAAGTCGCCGGCAGACTGTTCGCGCGGTCTCCTTTTCTAGTCGCGCGAACATCCAGGCCACGCGATCAGGCGGTCTCAGTGTTCAGACCGCCAGTTATCTTTCTTCAGCTTGTATTTTTCCTTTTGGTTTTGTGTACTGGCTAAATCATGTCTCGCCATGTGTACCTCGCTTTGTAATGAAGATTCATGCTGTTATCAATAAAGATTGGTTTGTTTCATGTGCTTCTGGTTGTTGGCTGTAACTTTAAGTTGTACGATTCCTGCTCACTCCTAGATCTACAGAAAATTTCACATAGACAAACCTGCAAGACAAAGATTAATATTCCTTAGGAACCCAAATGAATTTGGGTCCTAGGTTCTTGTTAGCCCTAACTACTGGAACTTTAGCAACTAAACTACTGACAGGCTTCTCATACCTTGCTCTAGGCACTATTGGGTTGAACCAACAGTCTATAGCAAACTGCCCAACCTTGCCACATCACCAACATTCAAATTTATTATACCTCCTTTTCCGAGTCACCTTCTGAATGGAGGGCAGGTGACTGGAAGAGCAGGCTGTCTTACAACAAGCATTTCAACTAATCATATGATTGTGCATTGACTTAGGAGTTGGTTGCACAGTCAATGATTTTACTTTAGGAATATACTTTTGAGGTAAAGTTGTTTCCTTCTCTTTGGCTGATGGTGCTTGTGGAGAGACAACCTTATGGAAGACAGTTCTAACTTGGGGAGTCTCTCCAACTTCCTTATTATAGCCTAGTCCTCCTCTATATTGAGTGGAGAAGTTATCTATAATATGGAGAACAGTTTTGGGCTTAGAGAAGCTAGCCACAAGTCTTATTTCTATGATAAGCTTGTTCTCTAGAGACTTAATTGTCCTATCTTGAGCTTCAGACCTCTTCTGAAGTAGGATGAGCTCATTGGACAATCTAGTCACCTCTTTGGTCTTCTCATCTATTTGAGATATGAATGGCTTGAGGATTCTTATTTCCTCGGCTTGAGATTTGACCAATTTCTTGCTCTTTTCAAGAGCTACCAAGAGAATACCAAATTGTTCCATTAGATTAGTATGGTCCTCATTGTTGCATGATGAGCAGTCTTCTGCTTCATCATGAGATGATGAGCAATCATCTGATGCACTCTTGGTCTTTTCAAATGAAGCAGATAATGAAAATATGTTAGGAGTGCATACCTGAGCAGGATGTGAACCATCCTAATCTTCTTCATTAGATAGGGAAACAATCCCATAGAACTCCACATCCTCAGATTCACTATATGAGAGCGTGAGAGGTGCTCTTATCCCTCTTCTAACTACAGAGCAGTCATCATCCTCAGACTCACTATCTGAGAGAGTAATGGATGCTCTTATCCCTTTTACACTTAGCCCCATAAATGCTTCTTCTTTAGTGTATGAGGAGCAGCAACTGCTTTCAATTAGAGATCTGAACTTCATGACATTAGATCTTCTTTCCTTCTTCATGGAGCTTAACTTTTTATAGTTTTCTCCAGGAGCTATGGTGACAACTTGACACACCAAGGGCAGATCTGTTCAACTTGTTAGTTTAGAGTATTGTCTAATCACTTAGAGGGGGGGGGAGAATAGGTGCTTTAAAAAATTGTTGGGTCTTTTAGAATTTCAGACATGATCAGCTTGAGAAGACACAACCAGAAAACAATCACCAAGCACAGCACATAGAGTCACTAGATTTATAGTGGTTCCCCTAGACAATGTGTCTAGAGAACTCCAATGTCCCCCTACGCTTATCTAGAAGTAAACTAGAATCGGCAAACTCCACCAAAAAGTCAGATCTCTTGCAAAGATCCTACAACTCAGGCACAAGGGCCCTACAGCTCAGGCACTCCAAGCCCTACAACTCAGATCCTTCAAGGATCCTACCTCAGGTTCCAGGAACCCTATAACTCAGACACAAAGGCCCTACAGCTCAGGCACTATATGCCCTACAACTCAGATCTACAAGAGATCCTACCTCGGGTTCCAGGAACCCTACAACTCAGGCACAAGGGCCCTATAGCTCAGGCACTCCAGGCCCTACAACTCAAGTCTACAAGAGATCCTACCTCAAGTTCCAGGAACCCTACAACTCAGGCACAAATGCCCTACAGCTCAGACTCAAAGAGTCCTACAGAAAATATATTGTGTTACAAAGTTAAAAAATACTCCACACAACTCTAGAGAGTTTTTTTGAATCCTGATGCAGATGGCTTCTGGACTTGAAGAGAAAGCTTTTAGAGTATTACTGATGCACGAAAGCTTCTCGTCTTCCTTCTTTCTGGAACATAGCTTATCAGTCGATGGTGCTTGACAGGAACTTGGAGAACTAAAGGCAAGTATTGTTCTCAAGAGATTGTTCCTTCTACAACCATTCTGTATTCTGCTTCTATTCTCTGTATCTTGTTAGGGCACACAATTTGTCCTTTTATATGACAAGGCCTTCTAACGGTCTATTCTGAGCATTATTTAATGTCAGAAGCCCATTACTTAGCGACATCCATTGATTGGTCCCTTAGAAGGCAACATTAAATGCAGGCGGCGCGTTTCGAAAAATCTTGGTCTGTCTCGACGATATGGGCAACATCTCGACGACAGAACTTGTTGTCTCAGCGATCTATTTGAGACTTAGACATTTCTTCAAGTCTTCTTAAATCTTCACCTGAGAAAGATATCTCGACGATATGAAATATCTCAGCTACATATATAGTCACGACGACATGAAGTCTTCTCGTCGATATCGTCGAGATCATCTTGTCAACATGAGGTCTTCTCGCCGATATCGTCGAGATCATTCTGACTACTACTTCAGCTACAAACTGTCTCCACGATCTCTGACTTAGTCTTCAAGACGTTATAGCCACTTTATGATGATATGTCTTCTTAGTCAGATACTTTACTTAAGAATTCTGAAGAATTTCAGCACGATAGTCTTTTCAACGATACCCTTACTTTCTCAGGGATAAGCCTAGGCTGTTCATGAGTCTTCTCAACGATACCGTCGTGTGATACTTGTTAATACAACGATATCGGCGTGTAATACTTGTTGTCATGATGATATCTTGACTGAGTTGTTTCTTCTTGTTCTTACAACGATATCGTTGTGTGTACTTTGTTGACACAATGATATCGTCATGTAATTCTTATTATCACGACGATTGATGACTCATTTATTTTGCAGTCTTATGCGAGTAATCCCAGCGATATCGTCGTGTGTATATTGTTGTCACGATGATATTTGCCTTAGTCATTTTTTGCTTGATCCTTATACATTATAATTGGAAGGTATGATGTTCTAACCTGCTCATATCACATCAAATGAACATTAAATACAAATTGTACTTATCATTGACTTAGGGACTTCCCTAAATATGAAACAATGTGGGCAGTGTTCCCAACACGAATCATAGACCATAAAGAGAAGCAGCTGAAGAATAAGACTATACTCATGGTATAGGTCATATGGAACAACGGTCTACAAAGCAAACTACTTGAGAAAGACATGAGTAAGAAATATCCTGATGTCTTTTTGATGTGACAAATTTTGAGGATGAAATTTTTGTAAGGTGGGCAAACTATAATATCCTGAAAAATTTAATAATATTTAGCAATGCATAATAATGATGATCATAGACCATTAAGCATGATAACAATGATTACTAAACAATATTCACAAATTTAGTATTAAAATATCAAACTGAGTCATATTTTAGGAAATTGAGTCAACGATTAGGCTTGAAATGCCCAAATACAATGAATCTACATATCATTTGCTTAAATTATAGTATGTATGAAAAGTGTAATTTTGTTGTGAAATGTTCTAAATTTCGAGAAATGGAGTCCATAGTTGAACTCAGAATGTCAAAATACCTGTAAGTTGATATATGTTTTTGCTAAAATTGGCTCACCTATGAAAAAGTGTAAATTCGGCAAGAATCGTTAAGAATTTGAAGAAACTGAGATTTAATTTAGAATGAGGACGTCGAAAAATCCCCAGGTAGGTATATTCACTCTTTCCGGTGGCCTTCAAGGGCATGCTGATGGCAAATCCACCGATGTCGGCTTCTCCTGGTGCTACTTGCATGCGCCATGTGGCATCGCAATCCACAGGTAGGGGCGCATGCAAGCTGCATGACGCCGCATGCCACATGGCACAACACACGCAAGACGTATGGTGTCACACGGCTTGCCGCATGGCCGTCAAGCAGAGCGGTATCTATGTGCATCCATATGGTCGCTATGGGGTGGAATCATGCGCTGGCGCTGACATGTGGCATCCCTAGTGCCATGTGTCACGCACGAAGAGCCTAGTAAAGGGTGATTTGATTTTTTGGACTTCCTGAGAGTTTTAGAGCTCAGATTTAGGCTATTTTGGTGGAGTTGGAAAGGTATTATAAATACTTATCCAATAGAATTTTCAAATCACTTCAAATTCTTTGAAATCAAGAAAGCGTGAGATCGATGGGAGAGAGAAAGTGTCGAAAAGCTACAAAAATTAGGGAAGCTCTGAGGAAGGTTCTAGAGGGAGATTTTAGGTTTAGTTTGTATCGAAGTGTTGTCTAAGTACTTTATTTTTAAAGTCGAAGCCCGAATTCTTAAAAATCACCGAGATACTGCCCGACATTAATTCAAACGCCGAAATTAAGTTAGGGAGAAATAATGCAGTATTTATGTCTTACGCTAGCTTTTACGTTGTAACGCCTCTACTAGTAATAGTTATGCCTAAATAATATTAAAATAATTGCAATAATTCATTAGGTGTAACAAAGAGTTGAGTCACTTGTTGTTGGGAAAAACCCACCTCTTGATATGATATACAGTTTGCTGAGTGATTAATTAAGATATTACCCATGTTGTATATATGGGGTAATTTGAGTCATGAGGTTTTAGTATCTAAGATATGGGAATGTATCTAAGAAAGAAGCAGGAGAACTCGTATTCAACGTCATGCATAGACAAATGCTTTTTAGAGTAGCGTCGAAAGATTATTCAACACAACATCGAAAGGTATTCGACGCAACGTTGAGAGTAACCGACACAATGTTAGAAAATACTCTAAGAGTCCGATCGGCGCACAGGAATTGGCTTTCTGGCATTGGCTTTGGTTGCCAGAAAGCCAATTCTGGTGTTCGGCGGGACAAAATTCGGTGGGTATTGGCTTTGGAGGGCAAAACCCATGGTTTTTAGATTACCCTAAAAACCAAAGCCTCCAAAACTTACCCTTCCTGCTCGATTTTGCGCAGAATTGCTGAAGACAATTCTCGCAGGCGCTCTCGTTCTCCTCTACCAATGACAATATGCCTCCAACCCTCGTTCACCTCCTCTGGAGACAAAGGCCGAATGCTCTTCCTCCTCCAGAAGCAATGACGCCTTCTCTGGATCTCTCTTGCTACTCCTCTGACGCTCCTGTGAAGCCCTGACTGTTCCTGTGATGGAAACCCTCCACCTGGTAAGTCATCCATTCATCTTCCTCCTCGATCCACCTCTTCTCTTCTTCTTCTTCCTTTTCCGCTTAATCTACCGCTCCCTCACCCTTTTTTTCTTTTTCCAAATTGTTAGTTTCTGCTCTTTGCTGAGTCGATTATGCTCTATGTTATTAGTCACTCTGTTGTTAGTCTCTACAACTTAGTCTCTACTAGTTGCCCAATGCTCTGTACTAGTCTGTTGTTGGGGCTTTTGCAATGTCATTGGATTGTTCTGACTTCTAAGCCCATGCACCATCTACGACCTCTCTCTCTTTACTCTCTGTCTATAGGTTTTCTACTCTTTGCTGACAGCTGAGTCGATTATGGTTTAATGTTGGTTCTTATTTGCTGGTTGCCCGATTTTTGTTAAAATTTCAGAGTAGGATCGAAGACAATACAACGGAAGACTTCAATCAATTTCAAATCAAGTAACCAGTGACAATAGAAGGACAAGAAGATCTTTATTGACTATCTTTTTACAATGTGTTGCATACATGACGAGACATGATTTATAAGAGTAACTTAGATGAGAAGAACAAGCAACAAACAAGCTTCTGGCGACTAGAATATTTGAGACCGCACAGACCGCTCAATCACAGCTAGACTGCACAACACCCATGAGATCGTGCGAACAGAACAGATCGCTGACCTGCTAACTGTCAAATCGCCAACCTCAGACCGCACAACCTGCTCCTTATTGAACTGCTCAAAAACAACACCCTGTCCGCACTTCTTGATCGCCCAGACCGCACGGTCACTAGATCACAGAAGTATCCCGCGAACAAAATAGAATAACTGCTCACTGCTACAAGACCGCAGCTCAAGACCGCCTGACCATTGAAGGTCGTCTGATCAACTGAGCTCGCTGCAAACAGTTCAAAAACTACAAACTGCAGATCGCACAGACATGACCACTGGCGAGCTGGTTATTCAAAGAAGGAAAGATAAGAAGAATGCTGAGGGAGACCGCTGGCCGCTAACCTGCGACACAGCAAACCGATCACAAACTTCAAACCGTGCGGCCTCAAAAGTGAGACCGTCACAATCAATCCAAACTTTAGTTCTTATAGTTCTTGCTTATGAATGACGGCCCCTGCATCTCTATTTATTGGCAAACGAACGGATGTCGTCAACGCCTTAGAGGCATACAGTCACCTTCCTTATTGGAGCGCGCGGTCACAAGAACAAGACCGCGCGGTCTCTATAAGACCAACGTACACTTGAGCAAAACTGTCCAACTAAGACAGTTCGCCTAGATCAAACCCGGCAGACCGCCCGGTCTCTACCAGAACAAGAATACTTGAGCACAAAAGGTAGATGATGACTGATCGCCAACACCGAGCACGCGCAGACCCTGCGAGTACTTGAACACACCTGGTTGACAGAAGTTGTCCACCAATACCGAGCTTTCGCAGACCGCTCGAGCTCTGCGCTCTCCAAAAATAGACTGCACAACCTTCCACTTACACTTCAAAAATTCAACACTCCCCCTTGAAGTGGGAAGTGGAAGTCAGCCCAAGTAAACTCCTAACCGATCAAACGGTCCCTTCGATAATGGCTTCGTAAAGACGTCTGCGACATTATCTTTGCTCTGCACATGCTCAACCAGAAGAGATCCCTCCAACACCTTCTCCCGAATGAAATTGAATCTCGATGTACTTGGTTCGTGCATGACAAACTGGATTGTTCACCAGTTTGAGGGCACTCTCGTTGTCACCAAGAAGCAGTGTGAGACCTCGCACCTCCCTATGAATGTCCTCCACAAGCCACCTAAGCCAGATGGCTTCCTGAGCTGCCAAAGCCGAAGCTTTGTACTCCACTTCTGTAGTGGAGACAGACACAGAATCCTGCTTTTTGCTGCACCATGAGATAGTTGTAGAGCCAATCATAAAGACATATCCAGAGGTCAACTTTCGATCATCTGAATCTCCTCCATAATCAGCATCCATGTATCCATGCAGACAAAGGCCTGAGTTCTTCCCATAAAAGAGACCCAAATCAGAGGTGGACTTTACGTACTTGAGAATGCTCCTAGCCGTCATTAAATGAGGTTTCCGAGGCTCCGCCATAAACTGACTCACTCGGCCAACTGCATAAGAGATATCTGGCCTCGTGATCGTCAAGTATATCAGACTTCCGACCAGAGCTCGAAACACCAAAGGTCAGAAAGAACCATCCACTCATCACATCGAAGTATCACACCAACCTCCAGTGGAGTAGAGATGCTCTTCCCGCCTTCCATACTGAATCACTTGACAATTCGATCTGCATAGCACTTCTGGGAGACAAGCATACCGCTCTATTTCCTCTCCACCTCGATTCCAAGGAAATGGTGGAGCCCACCCAAGTCCTTCATCTCAAATCTGATAGCTAACTCAGCTGGAAGTCTAGCTACCTCCATCTCAGAATTTCCCGTGATGATCATATTATCAACGTATAACAGCACCAAGACCTAAAGCTCCCCCGTCTTCTTTACGAACAAGCTTGAATCAGAATCAGAAGCAAAGTATCCACATAACTGGAGGTATTCTGCGATCTTTCCATACCACGCCCGAGGCGCTTGCTTTAAACCGTAAAGAGCCTTCTTGAGCTTACACACATGTCTTTGATGAACTTTGGAAACATAACCTGGTGGCTAATCCATGAAAATATCCTTGTCAATCTCGCCGTAAAGGAAAGCATTCTTCACGTCGAGTTGCCAAATTTTCCATCCTTGGCAAGCTGCGAACGCGATCACCACCCGAACTGAAGTCATCTTGGCAACAGGGCTGAAGGCTTCATCATAATCCTCCCCATACTTCTGAGAAAACCCTCGAGCTACAAGGTGAGCCTTGTATCGCTCCATGCTACCATCAGCCTTCTTCTTCAGCTTGAAAACCCACTTGCAAGTCAAAGGAGTAACACCCTCAACCTTGGGCACAAGGTCCCAAGTCTCATTCTTCCTGAGGGCAGCCATCTCTTCATCCATGGCATCTTCCCACTCCTTGATCCCAATAGCATTTTCAAAACAAGATGGCTCTCTCTCATCTAGGGGACCTGCAAATAAACATGAGACGAAGCTCACCAAGTTTCCTCCTGTATACCGATCTGGTGGAATGATAGTCCTTTTGGACCTCCACAGAGCTTTACTCGGATCCAACTCTTCAGCTACCTTTTCTGGACTAGCTCTCCTTTCAAGCATACTTAGAGCATTGCTCCCCCTGCTTCCAGAACCTGAAGCACCTGACCCAGTGCTAGAAGCAACTGGAGCACCTGGAGAAACAGGCAAGTCCACCAAAAATTCCTTGGTAGCGTCTCCTAGTCCACCATCTGACCTGCTTTCTTGTAACTCCATAGAAGAGCTACCCCGGTATGATGTTAACTCATCAAATACCACATCCCTTGAGACCACAGCTCTACGTGTCTCGGGATCCATGCATCTTCAGCCCTTCTTTCGGTCATCATAACCAACGAACACTAGCTTCCTTGCTTTCGCATCTAGCTTCGTTCTAAGAGCATCTGGAACATGCATGTAGCAGGTTGATCCGAACACTCGAAGGTATTTCACCATAGGTTTTATCTTGAACATCAACTCATGAGGGGTCTTCATGTTGATTGGACTAAGAGGCATCCGATTGATGACATAAGTTGCACAAGAAATTCCCTCTGCCCAGAAGGACTTTGGAAAACTCTTGGCATGTAGCCAACATTTATAGGTCTCCGTCAGATGACGGATCTTCTGCTCTGCAACTCCGTTCTGTTGTGGAGTGTGAGCATATGAGAGCTCTCTTCAGATGTCATGCTTCTTGCAGAAGTTGAAGAACGAAATTGAGGTGAACTCTCCTCCATTGTCAGTTCTAAACTTCTTGATCTGTAGGTTAAGCCGACCCTCCACTAGCTCCTTGAACTCCACAAACTTTCCAAAGGCTTCCGACTTCTCCTTCAAAAAATATACCCAAGTATATCTAGTGAAGTCATCAATCAAGACCAGCATATACTTGCTACCTCCAAGACTGACTGTGGCGGTAGGTCCAAACAGATCACCATGAATACACTCCAATGGTGCTTTACATCTGCTTTGTGATTTGTCGAATGGAAGGCGATGAGCCTTACCATATTGACAACCTGCACAAACATGAACTTCATCGAAGGATGACAAACTAGGCAAGCCTCTCACAAGGCCTCTTCCTGTCATAGCCTTCAGCTTATCCATCCCAACATGTCTAAATCTTTCGTGCCAGATAGCGACACTGTCATTTGTCTTCATCTTATCAACATATGAATTTCTTGTTAACACAAATAAGTGCTTCACCTATTTCCCAACATCAGTGACGTCGAACTTCACAGCTGACACATTTCGAAGAAACTTCACTTCTGTTGAACCAAACAGAACGTGATAGCCAGCATCAATAGCGTTGGTCACCGAGAAGAGGTTTTTCTTTATACCTGGTACATGATAGACACTCCTCAATGTGAGTGGACCTCTATCACCATTCAAAGAAACGACTCTCTCCTTCTCAACTGTATGAACAGTATCATCAGCAGTAATGATAACATCATTACCTGAGTATGCCTGCAAAGAAGAGAACTTTGACTCGTCTCCAGTGAGGTGATGATCACACCCAGAGTCCACAATCCAATCATCTTGATAGTTGATAGAAGCCAAAGCCCGAACACAAGTTCCCATCATAAAAGCTCCATCATTCCATCTATCTCTAGTATTGGAAACAGCTTCTTCTTTTCCTGCAGCATGCCCTGGCTGAAGATTGACTCTGCAATCTCTTTTGAAATGACCAAGCTGATTGCACCTGTAGCATCTTGGCCCTTCCTTCTTCATCCCATCACGCTTAGGAGCATTGCTCCTCTCCTGCTGATATGAAGTTGAAGGTCCATCGCTAACAACTGACTTCTTCTTCTTGTCTCATCTCTTCTTCTTGCCAGAATAGAGAACCTCACTTTCTCCCCCAGAGACAGATATCTCAGCCATCTGCTTTGCCAAGCTCTCTTGCAAAGCAAGCAGGTTTTCCCGCTCTAGCAAAGATGGTTGATTGGCTCAACCCTGCACAGAAGTGACAAAGGTCACATGCTCCCTCTGCAAGCTGCGGATTATGTGTCTTTTCAACCTTGCTTCTGAAATAGGCTCATCCGGGTCCAAAGTTGATATCTCCACACATAGGTTCTTCATTTTCAAGAAGAAAGATGAAACGAACAAATCTCCCTAAGTTGCCTTCGCCAACTCATTTTCAAGAAATTGTAGTTGATCTGCATTCTTCTTGTTGAACAAGTCATCCAATGCTCAACTCTACAGCTGGCCGGCATCCAATTATGCGGTTAAACAGCTCTGAAATGATAGCACGCTTGAGAGTGAATTCTGCCTTAGCATTTGTTCTCTTCCAAGCCTTCACTTGCTCAGCATTCCCTTCAGCAGCAACAACTGTTTGTCTATCATCTCCTCCGATTACCTCCCATAAATCTTTGTCAAAAAGATAGCTCTCCATGTACGACTTCCACTTCTTGAAGTTAGTCTACGTAAGGAGCTCAATACCAAGACCTCTTGTATATCCTCCTTCCATTACTATCACACTGGTTAACAATAACTTTTAGAGACTCAAGCAAGATTCTGTGGTTGATCACTGCTTGGGACCTCCTCTGATACCATGTTAAAATTTCGGAGTAGGATCAATGACAATACATTGGAAGACTTCAATCAATTTCAAATCAAGTAACCAGTGACAATAGAAGGACAAGAAGATCTTTATTGACTATCTGTTTACAATGTGTTGCATACATGACGAGACATGATTTATAAGATAAACTTAGATGAGAAGAACAAGCAGCAAACAAGCTTCTGGCGACTAGAATATCTGAGACCGCACAGACTGCTCGATCACAGCTAGACTTCACAGCACCCCTGAGATCGTGCGAACAGAACAGATCGCTGACCTACTAACTGTCAGATCGCCAACCTCAGACCGCACAACCTGCTCCTTATTGGACTGCTCAAAAACAACACCCTGTCTGCACTTCTTGATCGCCCAGACCGCACGGTCACTAGATCACAGAAGTATCCCGCGAACAAAAGAGAAGAACTGCTCACTACTGCAAGACCGTAACTCAAGACCGCCTGGCCGCTGAAGGTCGCCTGATCAACTGAGCTCGTTGCAAACTGTTCAAGAACTACAAACCGCAGATCGCATAGACGAGACCGCTAGCGAGCTAGTTATTCAAAGCAGGAAAGATAAGAAGAATGCTGACGGAGACCGCTGGCCGCTAACCTGCGAACACAACAAATCGGTCACAAACTTCAAACCACGCAACCTCAAAAGTGAGACCGGCACAATCAATCCAAACTTTAGTTCTTACAGTTCTTGCTTATGAATGACGACCCATGCACCTCTATTTATAGGCAAATGAACGGATGTCGTCACGGCCTCAGAGGGATACAGTCACCTTCCTTATTGGAGCATGCGGTCACAAAAACAAGACCGCGCGATCTCTATAAGACCAATGTACACTTGAGCAAAACTGTCCAACTAAGACAGTTCGCCTAGATCAAACCCGGCAGACCGCCCGGTCTCTACCAGAACAAGAATACTTGGGCACAAAAGGTAGATGATGACAGATCGCCAACACCGAGCATGCACAGACCATGCAAGTACTTGAACACACCCAGCTGACAGAATTTGTCCGCCAATACCGAGCTTTCGCAGAGCGCTCGAGCTCTGCGGTCTCCAAAAACAGACCGCCATACCTTCCACTTACACTTCAAAAATTCAACAGTTTTCTGCTCCTAGCTCAACTATTGTTAGTCTTTACAGCTTACTCTCTATTGGTTACCCAGTTTTCTACTTTGTCTAGGTTTTGCATTTTTAGAGCTAGTCTCTGTCTGGTTGTTTTCTACTCTTTGTCCGTTGTTAGCGTGTTATATAATTGTTGGTTTCTCTTGTTAGTTGTAACTCTCTGTTTAATTATATGGCATAATATTATTAGCACTTAGTTGCTAGATTATGCTAGTTATAATTTTACATTCATATATATGATTCTCATGATTTTTGGCCTAGGTGGTCGAATTGCATTGCTTTTGTTACTTAATTTATGGTCGAATGTTATCTGAAAGATTCAATTTAGGGGAGTACTAAATTTAGGGCCAACTGTTCGTCTTGATTGAGTTATCTAAAAAATTATGAATCCAGGTCTTACAGGCATAGTCTCATTCAGTTGGATTTGTATATAACATGAATGGTGGAGATGTTTGCATTGTTCACTTAACTACACACTTCTTTTCTTATTGTCATATCTTCAACTATGCTTAACCGCATCTTCACTTAACTTATTAATTGAGAGTTTCATCCAAAGAGAGAATAAAAAGTTGTGTTGTTTGTCAAGTGATTTCAGATTTCAATTTTCATGAATAATTTAGAGCTGCAAAAGAAACTAAGAATTTTAAAAATTATGAATTTTAAGAATTTCAATTCCAGAAAGCCAATTTCATCGTGCAGACAAACAACTTTTAGGTATCAATTCCAATTCTGTTCACTGAATTCCTTGCTGCAGCAGAACAACGGAATTTGTTTTCTGCATAAAACTAATTCTTTCAGATATTGGTTTTCTGACCAATGCCAATTCCAGAAAGTCAATACCTGTGCGCCGAACGGACCCTAAGTGTTTTAGAACTCAAAGCGACATTGACCTCTTCTCAAAGCGGCGTTGAATTCTCCAAAGTAGCGTCAAATTCACAAAAGTGACGTCGACTCTTCCACCAATGTTGATGTCTCCTCTTCTACTATTCAGAGTATACGTACAGAGGTCTCATAACAAATAAACCTTGTGTTGATATCTTAGAAGGCCTCCAACGTTCATTTTTTGAAACTTGTCACGGTAGAAATCATGGATAAAATACAATCGTTAAACTTCTATTTTAAGAAATATTCACATGCTTATGGTATGATTCATCAGAGCATTTAGCATTTAATGCTGCAATTTTGGAAAGGATTTCAAATGAAGACGTATATAAGAGAAATCAGCAGATCAAAAGTGTTTGTGTGAAGGTGCGAAAAAAACAAGAAGTTGTAAGACAATGGCTGATTACTAAGTACAGGAAGATCAATTCCCTCTTTGCTTAGCAAACATTTTGAAAAAGTGTTCCTCTCGGAAACTCTAACAGTTGATCAAGAAGAATCTTCACTACTGTCAGAAGATTCAAAAGAATAGGCCCTTGTCTCAAGGGCCATTGCTGAAGATCAAGATTCAATTTTCTCCTCCAGAATCTTGATCAAAAAGAAGAAGCCCGAATCCACACAGTGTTCAACGAATCAGTTCCTTCAGACATTTTTGCTGAAGGACATATTGTGGAAACATAAATCCCACATGTTGAAAGATTTTGAATCTCTCTTTAAAAGATTCTAATTGGTTTTGGAAAGACCTTATCAACAGCTCCTCGTTCATTGAGTCTCCCATAGAAAATACTCTTGGTTTTGGAGGGACCTTATCAACTACTCCTAGTTAGAGTGACCTTATCAAAAGCTCAATTGATTTGGAGATACCTTATCAACAACTCCTAGTTCTAAGGGATCATTATCAAAATCTCCACACTAAGATAGTGGAATCCTTCTTGCGAGCAGAAGAGTAGACGTACCCAGATTAATTAGGGTACTACTATAAATTTCTTGTGTCGTCTATGTTGTTTTCATTTCTCTGTGCTTTTCTTTTCCACACATTTATTTACTTCAGATTGTTGTGAGTAACTCTATGGTTGTGATATAACATGGGTGGTGTGTAAATTTGTGAAAAATAGTAAAACAAACTCTCTAAAATTTAATTACTCTATTCAGCCCCCCCCCCCCCCCCCCTATAAAGTACTCTCAAGATATTCCCTTCTCTTTCACTTGTGTTCAAGTGATGATGAGGCTCCGAGTTTTAGAATGCATGCATATTAATAGCATGAGCATATTTAGAAAATTAACGTTCAAAAATATTAATAAAACTCGAGAATATTGTACATG
Source organism: Dactylorhiza incarnata (assembly GCA_033032865.1). NCBI lineage: Eukaryota > Viridiplantae > Streptophyta > Magnoliopsida > Asparagales > Orchidaceae > Dactylorhiza > Dactylorhiza incarnata. The sequence goes on from JAWHQI010000086.1 coordinate 1,988,558, forward strand.
TGGAATTATCAAAATCTAAATGGTATTAATATTATTACATCAGTCATTGAGTGGTCTTTTGAGAACACGCTGATCTGTAACTATCCAATCAGTTTTGGATAAAATCAATGATGATAATTCAAGATATGATGATAAGACATGCACGATATTATGAATAATAGTAAAATATTACTGTGTGATGATGTGTGTTATTACGTTAGTCTAGTATTTGGCTCTTTTACTCGGGTCCCCTATATTTTGAGGGGGAAATCTCGAGAGTAGTGCTCCCATTTGGCGGGTTTAGTCGCTCGTAATCCAAGGCATTTGGCTCCATCATATAGGACATATATCATGGGAGTGGCACTTCTATCTGGTGGACTCGCTCTCCGCATAACGATTGGTCCAATATGGCATGTAAAGGCAGAGAGACTTTTCGGTTCAGCCCACCGGTGTATTGTAAGTGCTAAATAACAAATGAGCTATTTTCGATTAAAAAATTTGTATTTTAAAAAAATAAAACATATGCTAATGTGTCCATTTAGATTACAGTTTATTACATACCTTACCGTGAAATTGGGCATTGCATACATACATATATATGTATTATTCTTTCAGGGTGAGCAAATATGCTCACCGGCCTACTAAATATCTTTAGGTACCGACAAAGATATGAGTTTCAGAGAATAGTGAGAAAGACTAGTATGTATTATGTGTCAAATGCTAGAAAAATATAATACATGACTGTGTACATATACAAAAAATGAAATATCAATAAAATATGTTTGGTATCTTGATCTTGATCTATGTAACTGTAAAAGATCCTGAATCACATTTATTATTCCCTCCTCATTAACTCAAGCTTTCTGAGCCAGGGTGTTACACCCAATATATATATATATTAATGGATAATAATTAATTTAGAATTAATTAATATAAAAAAATAATTCAATTTTGGAATCGAATGGTCGTATTCTGCATGCCCATGAATCCTTATTTAGTGTTTTCGAAACACTCTCTCTATATAAAAGCATTGTAGTTTCAAACATGGTAGTTGCACTGTATGTATGCTTAGAGAGAAGTGAGGAGAAAACTCTGTTAAGAGATGAATCGAGTACTTCGTATTAGAAACAGTGAAACACACGATATTCTTCCTTCTGCGAGGTCATTGAACGGATTGTTCTGAATTTCTAGTAATTCATGTGGATACCAATATAGATGTTGATATATTTCTGCATTTGCTATTCGAGAAATTCTTACAAAACAAAATTAGATTTTACCATTTCGTTGCAAGGATTCGTGTATTTCCGCTAAGCATTTGATACTCATGAAGCCCAAAAGCAGTTTGTACTAATTATACATAAGAATCTTATTTCATTGGTAGAATTGTCTCTGCATGCTATATTACTGTTGACATGTTGGTTAACTATGTTGGGGTCCAGCCCCTAAAGAGAAGAAAATCAGATCATGATTGTAGTTGTGCTACTACAGGAATTCTTTGTTGCATGTTTGCTATTACTGGTGTTAACGCTTGCGGTAGGATGCTACCGCCGGCAGTAGCATATCAGTTGTCATCTAGATGGTGGATATCGTCCATACCAATGTTGTCGAGAGGACTGGCTTTTGAGGGTTAACGCTCGACGGTATTGGTACCACAGGCGGTAGCTTTGTCATCTAAATAAGGCTATATTGTCGAGATGAGACTCTTATGTCGTCGATACGGTTTGTCATCTTGATGGCTACCATGGAGCGGTAGTAGTTACTGTCGGCCGACAGCGGACGGAAACAGTTTCGTTAATCTGCGATCGGGAGCAGTATCAAATCGCATTGGAACTTCTTTTAATGGCCAAGATGGGTTCGCCTATTTGCTCTAAATAGATAGTGACCTTTGGCAGAAGTTATTATTCCATATTTAGAGTCGTAAACGAAAGAGAACGCAAAAAAGGAGGGGTGCTTTCCTCCATTGCTGTCGGAAGTGTTCTTCAAGAGGAAGAACAAGTTTCTCACCATTGGTGCCCTTCGTTTTTGCTATAAGGAATTTTTATCTCAGTCTTGTCCTCGTTGCCTTGGGTATTTTGAAGAGAGATTTGAGTTCTGTCCTTTCTTAAAGAGAAGTTTTAACTGTGGGTTGAGAGTTGATTCGATTTGTGAATCCAAAGGGGGGGTTAGGTTGGGCAAACCTAGATTTCTATGTTATTATAATCCTTAATTTGATAGTGGATTTTCGTGTGCCACGCCCCATGGTTTTTCCCTCATTATTTTAGAGAGGGTTTTCATGTAAAATTTCTGCATCCTCTGGTTGTGGTTATTTTTCTGTGTGATTGCTATTTTTATTTCTTTTAGTGTGCCCGGATTGTACAAGTGGGTTATATCCCAACAAATGGTATCAGAGCGAGGTTCGTAAGTGTCTAGTTGGACGTTCTAGTTTAGATTTGGGTCAACTGTAGGTGACGATATTAGTCCGCCCCTTACCTTCCTAAATCTGATCTAGGTCCGTCTCGGACCATCGGGCTATTGTAGAAGATGGAGCAGAACACAAGAATGGTTAGCATGAGTGGCAGTAATTGAAATATGTGGATGCCTCAGATGGAGGATCTCTTATATTGCAAGGACCTCTATACTCCATTATCAAGGAGGCCGACTACCATGTTGGATGATGCAGAGTGGAAGATGATGGATAGGTAGGCAGTGGGATTCATTCGTCAATGACTAGATGATTATGTCTTCCACCATATATCCATAGAATCATCGACCCAGGCTTTATGGAGAAAGCTTGAATCATTGTATGAGAGAAAGAAAGCGGGCAACAACGCTTTCCTAATCATAAAGCTTGTGAACTTGAAGTACAAGGAGGGTTCTCAGATGACAGGGCATCTGAACCTTATCCAGAGCATCATAAATCAGTTGGAGGCCATGAAGATCACATTGGGAGATGAGTTGTAAGATTTGATGATCCTTAGTTCCTTGCCAGAGAGTTGGGAGACTCTTGTGGTGTCGCTAAGCAATTCAGCACTTGAAGGCGTCATGTCAATGGAGATGGTGATGAGCTGTTAGTTGAACAAAGAGTTGAGAAGAAAGGACTCTGGAACCTCTACATCAGATGTTTTTCTCATGGAGGGAAGGGGTAGGACGATGAAGAAAGATGGTAAGCAAAGAGGCAACTCCAAGAGAAAGTCCAGGAGTAAGTCCAAGAAGGAGATCGAGTACTTCTACTGCAAGAAGAATGACCATTACAAAAAAAAGACTACTACAAAATGCAGAGAGATCAGAAGGGAAAGATGAAGGTGATGGGAGAATCCAGTGAGGGTGCAGGTGCGACCTCGATTGCTGAAGATGAGTTGTTGTGCTTACATTGTAGTAAGTCAGCATATTAGGAGTGTGTTGACACAGCCTGGGTAGTGGATGTGGTGCATCCTACCACTGCACTACTCACAGAGATTACTTCTACTCGTATGCTGCGGGAAATCTTGGCACTATTCGAATGGAGAATGTCGGTGTGTCAAAGATCATTGGCATTCGAGACGTCCACCTGGAGACTGATTTTGGGAAGGTTATCCTCAAGGATGTTAGGCATATTCCAGATTTGAGAATGAACCTCATTTCTGTTGGAAGGCTAGATGATGGAGGCTTTACTAGTATTGAAGGAGGAGGTGCCTAAAGACTAGTGAAGGGCTCTTTGGTGGTGGTCAGGGGAAAGAAGTGTTACAGTTTGTACCGAGCAAAGGACAAGATCTACATTCCAAGTGTGACTGTTGAAGATAACTCTATGGAGTTGTGGCATCGCATACTTGACCATATCAGTGAGAAGAATCTCAAAATCCTAATGAAGAAAAAGGTTCTACCAGAGCTGTCAGGGGAGTTACCCAACACATGTGTTCACTGCTTGGATGGCAAACAGAGAAGAATATCCTTTGCGGAGGCTGAACCGAAGAGAAAGTCAGAGCTGCTGAATCTGATACACACACATGTGTGTGGATATATACAGCTCAATTCTGTGGGCGGAGCGGCCTACTTTGTCACATTCATAGATGATCACTCGAGGAAGGTATGGACTTATGTTCTGAAGCAGAAGTGTGATGTCTTGACAAAGATCACTCAAGGAAGGTGGAAAAGATGACTGGGAAGCAGATAAAGTGGGTTAGATCTAACAATGAGGGTGGGTATATTGGTGTTTTTGATGCCTACTGTAGGGCGCATGGCATCGTGAATGAGAAGAAAGTCCCGAGGACACCGCAACAGAATAGTTTGGAGAAGAGGATGAATAGGACGATTGTGGAGAAGATCAGGTGCATGATCTCTTAAGTAGGTATTGGCAAGCGTTCTAGGTAGAGGTCGTACAGACTGCAGTGTATTTGATCAATCTATCCCCCTCTGCACCTATGGATGGAGATATCCCAGAGCGTGTTTAATCCAGAAAGGAGGTGTCATTTGGACACGTGCTGGTGTTCGGTTGCAGGGCACATATACATATCCCCAAGGAAGAGAGATCAAAGCTTGATGAGAAGTCCCGTTAGTGCATCTTGCTGGGATCTAGTGAAGAAGATGATCATCAGAAGCAGGGATATGGTTTTCGTGGAAGACCAGATTGTTGGTGAGCAGAGTATTGTTGAGCAACATGATCCACCGGCTGTGGAGAGTTTTGATGCATATCATAAGCCAGAGAATGTTGGTGGTGATGAAGGGCGTGCTGAAAAGAAGATGTGCAGATTCCAGATCAGGAGGAGATTCTAGATGGAGGGGGAGCATTGCCTGTTGATGTTCCACTGATGGTGGAGGTGCCCCTTAGGAGATCTGACAGAGCACAGAGGCCCAACACCAGGTACCCATCTCAAGACTATATTTTCCTAACTTGTGGTGGTGAGACTGAATCATTTGAGGAGGCTTAGATGGTTAAAGATAAAGAGTCTTGGGTAGCAACTATGGAGGAGGAGTTAGACTCGCTCCAAAAGGATGAGACCTATGATTTGGTTAGACTTCCAAAGGAGAGGAAAGCCTTGAAGAACAAATGGGTCTTCAAGTTGAAGACTGATGAAAGCCTCTCCCGGCCTAGGCACACAGCAAGGTTGGTAGTCAAAGGGTTCAGTCAGAGGCATAGTGTAGACTTTGATGAGATATTTTCATCAGTGGTGAAAATATCTTCTATTAGAATGGTACTGGGATTGGCTGCCTCCAGGAATCTTGAAGTTGAGCAGATGGATGTCAAGATGACATTCTTGTATGGAGATTTGGAGGAGATGTATAGAGCATCCCAAAGGTTTTGAAGTCAAGGGGAAGGAGCATTTGGTTAGCCAACTTAAGAAGAGTCTGTATGGGTTGAAGTAGACACCCAGGCAGTGGTACAAGAAATTTGACTCCTTAATACTAAAAAGCAAGTTCCAAAGGACCAGGGCTGATCACTGTGTCTATGTGAAGAAGACTGAGAAGACCCTTACTATTCTGTTGTTGTACGTAGATGACATGTTGATTGTCGTTGATGACAAAGCCAACATCGTTGAGCTAAAGAAAGAGCTTAGTGAGTCCTTTGAGATGAAGGACTTGGGACCAAAAAAAGATCATTGGGATGAAGATCACCAGGAATAGGAGTGCAGGTTTGTTGTGACAATATCAGGTTGAACACATGGAGAAGGTGCTGAAGAGTTTCATGATGGAGAAGGCAAAGGTTGTTGCTACTTCGTTGGTGGACACTTCAAGCTATCAAGCTCTCAGTGTCCTTCATTTGAGAAAGAAGTGGAGGAGATGAGCCGGATCCACTACACATCTGCAGTGGGGAGTTTGATGTATGTTATGGTCTGCACAATGCCAGACATAGCTTATGCAGTGGGGTAGTGAGGAGATATTTGGCGAACTCAGGGATGATCCATTGGAATGATGTGAAGTGGATACTCCGATTTCTCAGAGGTACCATATGCTTATGTTTGCAATTTGGTGGAGAGTCACCTAACTTGGTTGGGTACTCTGATTTAGATATGTCTGGAGATGTTGACTCCAGGAGATCCACTTCATGGTTTGATGTTACTTATGCAGGGGGAGCTGTATCATGGCAGTCGAGGTTGTAGAAGTGCGTGACACTGTCGACAGTGGAGGAAAGAGACATTGCACTCACTGAAGCATCAAAGGAGATCTTGTGGATGAAGAAGTTCATGTTTGAACTTGGACTCCAGCAAGAAGTGTTCACTATTTACAGTGACAGTAAGAGCACCATTTTTCTAGCCAAGAACTCCATCTACCACTCTAAGACGAAGCACATTGATGTGAGGTATCATTGGATACATGTTGTCGTTGAGGAGAAGCTGCTGAAGGTGCAGAAAGTCCACACAAATGAAAAACCTTTGAACATGATGACGAAGGGCGTGCCAAGAGAGAAACACGAGTTGTGTCGGTTGCTGATTGACATGTAGTCCACCTGAAGATGTCAGGTAGGGGAACTCCTCTTTATGGTCTGGAGAGGGAGTTCGTTGGGGTCCAGCCCGTAAAGAGAAGAAAATCAGATCATGATTGGAATTGTGCTGCTACAGGAATTCTTTGATGCAGATTTACTGTAACTGGTGCTAACGCCTGCGGTAGGATGCTACCGTCAGCGATAGCATATTGGTTTGTCGTCTAGAAGGTGGATATCGTCCATACCAATTTCGTCGAGAGGACTAGCAGCTGAGAGCTAACGCCTGACGGTATTGGTACCGCGGGCAATAGATTTGTCGTCCAGACAGGGCTATATCGTCAAGATGAGTCTCTTATGTCTTCTAGACGGTTTGTCGTCTCGATGGCTACCGTGGAGCTGTAGTAGCTACCTTCGGGCGGTAGCGGACGAAAATAGTTTCGTTAATCTGCGATCGGGAGCAGTCAGATCGCATTGGAACTTCTTTCAATGACAAAGATGGGTTCGCTTATTTGCCCTAAATAGGTAGTGACCTTTGGCAAAAGTTATTATTCCAGATTTAGAGCCGTCAACGAAAGAAAATGCGAAAAAGGAGCGGGTGCTTTTCGCCATTATTGTCGTAGGTGTTCTTCAGGAGGAAGAGCAAGTTTCTCACCATTGGTGCCCTTCGTCTTTGCTGTAAGGAATTTTTATCTCAGTCTTGTCTTCGTTGCCTTGAGTATTTTGAAGAGAGATTTGAGTTGTGTCCTTTCTTGAAGAGAAGTTTTAACCGTGGGTTGAGAGAAAATTCGATTTGTGACTCCAAAGGGGGTTTCTAGGTTGGGCAAACCTAGATTTCTATGTTATTGTAATCCTTGATTTGATAGTGAATTTTCGTGTGCCCCGCCCTGTGGTTTTTCCCTCATTATTTTAGAGAGGTTTTCCATGTAAAATTTCGGTGTCCTCTGGTTGTGGTTATTTTTATGTGTGATTATGTTTTTATTTCTGCTACTGTGCCCGGATTGTGCAAGTGGGTAATATCCCAACAAAATATGCTCATGAAGCGCAGTATCATTTACTGATTGAAAGGTGACACTAGTGCAAGGTTGTAATCCTGCAGATAATTTAAGCAAAATTAAACATTAATAAAGCTCATAATCATGGAAACAATACAACTACTATGCATTTTATAGATTCTAGCTAAACGTAGTTCGCTTCTTTATGGGTGTCAATCAGTGTTAAACCAAAATACCCAACAAGCATAAACATTAGTTATCACTGAAAAGGAGTTGATCCACAATTCAGTATATGGCTTAGCATTTAAACCACCACAGCAAGGGCTTGCCTATGAAATGTGTAGCATTATGAATCCGATGAGGACAAAATATCTTTAGCATAGTGAAATTTGGGGAAAGCTAACTCATGACAGATTTCTGGGTAAAAGAATGACCTTAAATGAACTGAATCTCATAAAAGAATTGAAGGAGATGTTACCAAGCTTAAGTAATAATTTAGACCTCAAATATTTGAAACGTTATTTCAGAGCAAGTGATGAAGTTGAAGGAACTCTACAGTTAACCATACTCTATTGAGAGTAATTATGACATGAATGAGATTTGGGAAGTCCTCGTTGGACATCAATTAGAAAACATAGAACTATGCGGTTTGGCCTTATGTGGAATGGGTTGAACCACAATAACACCTTAAAATATTATGGTCTGAGTCGTTGCAAATGAATAAATGATATCATAGTAAATCTCATGCAATGCGATATGTGATTTTTTTTTCTTCTCCATTTCATCAATGATTAATATCTTCCTAATATATTCTAATGAGCACGAACACTTGATAAAATAACGGTGGCATCACTATTGTTCTTCATAGATAGTCCTGAACAAAAAAAAACGGGCCTGCCGGGCCGGCCCGAGCCCGGCCCGGTCAAGGCCCGGTCAAGCCCGGCCCGGTTCAGGCCCGAACCGGGCCGAGCTCTAACCCGGGGCCCTAAAAGGGCCCCGGTTTGGCCGCACTACCCGGCCCGGTCTGGGCCGGGTAGAGCCCGATAATCGGGCTAGCCCGAGACCGGGCCGGGCAAAGCCTGATCCGGTCTCGGGGCTAGCCCGATTGAGCCTAACGGCTCTTATTAGAGCCGTTAGGCTCATCTCATGGCAGCATGGCTGCCATGTGGCAGCCATGCTGCCATGAAGGCACCCAACGACTCTATTAGAGCCGTTGGCTGCCATATTATATATATTAATATATAATAATATATATTATTATTATTTTTTAATTAAAAAAAAAAACTAAAAAATCCTATAAATACCCCCCCTCCCCTCTCTCTTTTCTCACACCTCATCCCCCTCTCTCTCTCTCTCTCTCTCTCTCTCTCTCTCTCTCTCTTAGCTCTCTCAATGGCGTCGTCCTCCTCAGCTCCAGCGTCGTCTTCCCAAAGTACGGCTTCGGTGGTGGAGCACAATCGTAGAGCGGGTATTTGGGAGCATTTTGACATGGTCCAAGTCGGCACCGAAAGAAAAGCGCACTGCAAGATGTGCTCGAAGTTGTTATCCATCAGCGGCAACTCGACGCTCGTTAGACACCAAAAATCTTGCAAGTCGAAACAAGCTCCTCCCGAGTCAAGTCAAGCTCAAATTTCTGGAGCAGGACAGATTTGGACGTACGATCAAATGCGACAGCGAGAGATGCAGGCGAAGTTCGTCATCAAACGTGGGCTGCCATTCAGCGTCTTCGACAATGACGACGGCACAGAGTACATACATGGGGGGCTTCAGCCCAAATACCAAAAGGTTAGTAGAATTACTTTAAGGCGCGACACGATTAGGTTATATTTAAAAGCAAAACAAGAATTAATTACGTATTTTGAAAATTTCGAAGGACGTGTGAGTCTAACGAGCGACGTTTGGACGAGTAATTTAAATTTAGGATTAGCTTATCTTTGCATCACTTGTCATTGGATTGATCCCATTTCGTGGGAGCTAAATAAACGCGTAATATGTTTTACGGGTTTTGAATTCCCGCACACGGCTATAGTTTTATATAAGGTTATTATGAAATGTGCGCGGGAATTTAAAATTAACGATAAAATACTTAGTTTTTCTCTTGATAACGCCTGCAATAATGGCGCAGCAATTGAATTGTTAAAACGAGATTTAAAACCATTTCTCAACGGCGCGTTTTTTCATACTAGATGTGTTTGTCACGTCCTAAATTTAGTGGTACAGGATAGTTTAAAGGCAATGTCAACATATATTAATAAAATTCGCGACATGTTAAAAACAATTTATTGTACTAAACAACGAGCTCAAGATTTTAGAAAATTTTGTAAAGCACAAAATCAAAAATATTTGAAACCTCAATTCGATATGCCTATTAGATGGAACTCAACCTATAAAATGTTAAAAAGAGCCCTTCAACAAAAAGCAATTCTAATGTAATATTATAGTTTGTTTAATATTGAACACGATTTAGGTGAAACTGATTGGACCATAATAGAATATTATGTAGATTTACTAAAGTGTTTTTATAGGGCCACCGTTTCTTTATCTGGAGTATATTATCCAACGAGCGCATTAGTAATTGAACATTTCGTACATATCACAGAAAAAATTAGTTATTATAGGAAACACCAAGGTTGGGCTCCTTTAATTAAAGTAATGGAATTTTTTTTTTAAATATTATAGAGAAATAACGCCTATGTTTGCGTGCGCCGCCGCTTTAAATCCGCTACTTAACGTAAAAGGCGTAGAAAATTTGATCGACGAAATCAATACTAATCTAACCTTAAATATAAATTATGATGATGCAGATGACCCCGTTAGTGCTTCAAGTTTTACTAATTTTTTTACGCAAAGTTATAATTATTACAATAACTTATACGGGTCACGACCCCGCGAAGAAATAACGCAACCCAAAACGAAAGATAGTCTTAAAAATAAAATTAGCTTCTAGGAAAAAAGCGCGCACATCTAGTAGTTTAGATGAATTAGGATTATACACAAAAACTCAATTTAGCGATTTTATGAGTTCAGAAGAGATCGAAAACTTCGATATCTTAAATTGGTGGAAAGGTAAAGCTAATACCTATCCTGTTTTGGCTTATATGGCCCGTGATTTATTAACTGTCCAAGCTAGTACAGTAGCTTCGGAGTCCGCTTTTTCTCTTAGTGGCAGGGTTTTGAACGAGCGGAGGAGCCGGCTTAACGAAGATTCGCTGGAGGTTTGCATATGCTACAAGGACTACTTGGACAGTGTAAAGAGGAAGCAGCACATAACAGCATTGGAGGATAGCTTGGAGGAGATAGAAGACGAAATGGACGCGTTGAATCTACAAGATGATTAAATCGAGCAATTGTATTTTCAATTTTGTATTTTGTATTTTCAATTTTTTATTTTCAATTTTGTATTTTCAATTTTGTACGAAATGGACGCGTTTGTAACTTTGTATTTTCAATTTTGTATTTTGTTCCAAATTTTCAATATTAATAAAATTTTTTATTCCAAATTTTTCATTTGGTGCAATATTTAATAATTTATAAAAATAAAAATTAAAAAAATAATAAAACCGGGCCGGCCCAGATCGGGCCCGAGACCTGCCCGGCCTGAAGAGCCGTAGCAGGCCCGATTCCAGGGGAGGACCGGGCCGGCCCGGCCCGATACAGGAAAAAGCCCGATCGGGCCGGCCTTCGGGCCCGGTCCAGGCCGGCCCGATCGGGCTTTATGTTCAGGGCTATTCATAGAACTCTTTTTTGTTGACCCTTCTTGAGTATAACTAATGCTCATCAGAATGAAACGATTGAAATCTCCTTCCATAAAGATATTAAATATAAATGGTCCGGGGTTTGCTTTTAAAGTGGTTTCTTTAAGCTGTTAGTTGTTTATCAAATTACGTGGCAGACCTTAAAAAAATAGTAGGATAGATGTCAACAGGAAATTATAGTATATATATATATTTTTTAATTTATATATATATATATAGGACTACATATTATAAAAGGATAAGCATCGTCACTATGGTGAATAATTACACTATTTTGACTTGGTCTATGCTCCACTAAAATTTTATATATATACGAGCATCTTCGCACGGGCTACGCCCGTGCTCGATGCTCTCGGACGGCCTTCGGCCACATCCCGGCGGGCTTCGCCCGCCCCCGGCACGATTGATTCGCGCGCCCCGGCGCGATGGATTCGCGCGCCCCCTGCGCAATTGATTCGCGCGCCCCCTGCGCAATTGATTCGCACGCCCCCGGCGCGCTTCGCGCGCCCCCGACTTCGCGCGCCCCCGACTTCGCCCGTGCTCGATGCTCTCGGCCCCCCGGCGCGCTGCATTTGTGTAAATAATGAAAACAATATCAAAAAACAAAAACTTTAAACCTATATAAAAACGTTAAAATAAGTTAAGCTAAGTTTTAAAAAACAAAAACTTAAAAATAATTAAACGTAAACAATTTAAGTTTGAAAAAAAAAACTTAAAAATAATTAAATGGCGGATGAACACTACTGTTCACGCCACTGTTCATCCGCCTGAATTTAAAAAAAATGTTTTTTACAAAATAACGGGCGGGGCCCACAGGCGGGCCCCGCCCGCATAACTCTAATGGCGATGTGGGGCTTTATTAGTCCCACATCGCCCAGAGCAGTGGCTTTGCGCTGTTTATAAGGCGCAAAGCCACTATTCAGAAGAACATGACAGCGGGTCTGGCACAGCGGCAGCCTTAGTCCGGCCCGGCCCCCGTGCGTCCGGCCGCTGGAACGTGCGCCAGCCAGCCGCGCTTGCGCCCGGCCTCCGACCCGGCGGCCGGCGGCACGTGCGGCCGCCCGCCTCGCGTGTTTCTCGGCCGGCGGCACGTGCGCCAGAACGCCTGCGCCCGCCCGACCCGCTCTTCTTTCTGCTTTGTTCAGACCGACCCGCGTGTTTCTCGGCCGTTCACCTTTGTAGTAGGTTTAGGGGATCTAGGAAGAACTATGGACGGACCTGATCGTTCCTGCGATTGAACGGCCGCGATTAACGATCTTTTTCATCTTCAACGGTCACGATTGATTTCATGGTGTTAGCATTGAGATATGCATATTTCCTTAATAGTAAAAGTTATATATATATATATATTATCGTGCTTTCATTTTCCTCCGACCCGGCCGTCGGCACGTGCGGCCGCCCGCCTCGCGTGTTCTCTCGGCCGGCGGCACGTGCTCCAGAGCGCCTGCGCCGGCCCGACCCGCTCTTCTTTCTGCTTTGTTCAGACCGACCCGCGTGAGCCCGCCGCGCCCCTAGACTACCCCTAAAATTTTCACCTCTGTAGTAGGTTTAGGGGATCTAGGAAAAACTATGGACGGACCTGATCGTTCCTGCGATTGAACGGCCGCGATTAACGATCTTTTTCATCTTCAACGGCCGCGATTGATTCCATGGTGTTAGCATTGAGATATGCATATTTCCTTAATAGTAAAAGATATATATATATATATATTATCGTGCTTTCATTTTCCGCCGTTGGATCTTTCACATATTTTATCGGAAACATCTTTAATATAAAAAAATAAAAAATAAACTTCACGGGAGAGAGAGAAAGAGAGGAGAGAGGGGGAGAGAGTACGGCGGAGAGGAAAAGAGAGGGGAAAAATAATCTTTTTAAGTATATACATAAAATTTTTACAAAATAAATATTGTCCAAGAGTTGATGACGTGGAAAACCAACAATCGGGGTGAAAAACCACGAGTGCCCAACATGTTTTTGCTCTGAGTGTCCTAATTTCTTTTGAAGTATATACATGAGTGCCCGACACGGGGCTCCGCCCCTACGGCCAAGCGCAATAGTACCCGACCGACGACGGCGAGCTTCGCCCACCCCCCGGCGCGATGTTGTCGGGCGGCCTTCGGTCGCATCCAGGCGGGCTTGCCCGTGTTCGATGCGTCTGCGGGCTGCGCCCGCAACGTATACATATGAGTATTCGAAATGACCGTAAAAAAATATACATCAATATTACAATATTTATTTTGTAAAAAAAAATACGTCCTTGTTTCCAAGCGACGGAGTCCAAGAGTTGATGTCGTGGAAAACCCACAATCGGGGTGAAAAACCATGCGGTCGGAGCACTGCCGGCCTAACTTCCACTAAGACGTGCGTTCCATTTACAGGCTTATTCTCTAGAGAGCGAGGGCGACAGGCCGCGCCTCGTTACAACGAAGGGGGTAAGAGAGAGAGTTTGTTTCCTTGCTCCTTCGCGAGCTTGCCCCCGAGTCCAAGCTTTGGTCGTACTTCTGCGGGCTTTTGACTCCTTGATTGGTCCGCCAATAGCGAGCTCCAAGTCTACAAGCGACGGTCTGCGTACAGTAAACTCCAAGTCTCCGGGCCAAGCGACGGTATGCGGACAGTAAACTCGAAGTCTCCAAACGACGGTCTGTGGACAGTAAACTCCAAGTCTCCAAGCGACGGTCTGCGAACAGAACTCCAAGTCTCCAATCTGTAGAGAGAGAAGATGGAGGTAGAGAGAGACAAGAAAAGAGGGGATTATGGCTCCCAGCAAAAAGTGAAGAAATGAATAGCATAAGGGGTCTATTTATAGGCTTTGGAAGGGGCGGACCGGTAAATATACCCGTTATTTACCGGACCGGCCAATAGGAGGGCTCCGTTCGAGGCACATGGATCACCAAATCCCTGGGAAAGACGAAACCACCCATAACCCTTTGAGTTTCGAAGAGAGAGAGCGAGAGATGAGACGACGGCCGGAAGGGGGGCGGTCGGCCCGGCCGGGGGCAGTCTGCCCGGCCGGGGGCGGCCGCGTCCTGGGCGGCCGCGTCCAAGGGCGGCCGCGGCCAAGGGCGGCGGCGCCCTTGGCGGTCGCGACCTCGGGCGGCGGCCCTCTGGGCGGGCGGCCCGTGCGCGGCCGGCCGCAAGCGTGAGGGGATGCACGGGGATCGTGGTCCGTGCGTGCGATCCGGTGCGCCGCGGCGGCGCCCTTGGCAGTCGCGACCTCGGGCGGCGGCCCTCTGGGCGGCCGGCCCGTGCGCGGCCGGCCGCAAGCGTGAGGGGATGCACGGGGATCGTGGTCCGTGCGTGCGATCCGGTGCGCCGATCGTGCATGCGGGGCAGACTTTCCTTCGAAGAGGATTCACCAAATATGTGTTCCCTTACGAGGAGGATTCCATATAAGGTGATTCCCTAATTAGTGGGCTAGACCCCATCATTTGCCCCACAAAGCTTTCAGAGCCGAGAATCAAAATAAGAGAGAGTTCCGAGAGCTTTCTCCTCTCTTCTTCGGGATGGCGGATGGTGCTAAAGAAGATTATGGCGGATGGTGTCAGAGGTCGGGGGCTGACAAGGTACGTGAGGGTTTGAGGGTGTGTGCAAGTGGCGCGAGGGAGGCGAGCGCAGAGCGCACGAATGCGAAGGGATGATGTGTGTGTGGTGCATGCGTGTTGAGCGCATACGCCACGTGCGAGCGCACTGCGCGCGCTGGGCACGCGCGCATTGGCACGCGCACTACTGCGTGCTCTAGCGTGAGCTAGCGTATACCGCGTGTGCTAGCGTGGGCGCACGGGCCAACGCAGGCGCGCGCGCGCGTGCGCGCATACTGTGCACGCTACAGCGCAGGCGTACCGCGCGCGCTAGCGCGCAGGCCGGAGCTCTGTCGGCCTAACTTCCACTAAGACGTGCGTTCCTTTTACAGGCTTATTCTCTAGAGAGCGAGGGCGATAGGTCGTGCCTCGTTACAACGACGAGGGTAAGAGAGAGAGAGTTTGTTTCCTTGCTCCTTCGCGAGCTTGCCCCCCAAGTCCAAGCTTCGGCTGTACTTCTGCGGGCCTTTAACTCCTTGATTGGTCCGCCAATAGCGAGCTCCAAGTCTCCAAGCGACGGTCTGGGAACAGTAAACTCCAAGTCTCCAAGCGACGGTCTGCGGACAGTAAACTCCAAGTCTCCAAGCGACGGTCTGCGGACAGTAAACTCCAAGTCTCCAAGCGACGGTCTGCGAACAGTAAACTCTAATTCTCCAATCTGTAGAGAGAGAAGATGGAGGTAGAGAGAGACAGGAAAAGAGGAGATTAGGGCTCCCAGCAAAAAGTGAAGAAATGAATAGCTCAAGGGGTCTATTTATAGGCTTTTGAAGGGGCGGTCCAGTAAATTTACCAGTTATTTATCGCATCGGTCAATAGGAGGGCTCCGTTCGAGGCACGTGGATCACCAAATCCCCAGGAAAGACGAAACCGCCCCTAACCCTTTTAGGGTTTCAAAGAGAGAGGGAGAGATGAGACGACGACGGGAGGGGGGCGGCCCGGCCGGGGGCGGCCGCGACCAAGGGCGGCCTCGGCCTTGGCGGTCGCGCCCTTGGCGACCGCGGCCAAGGGCGGCGGCGCCCTTGGCAGCGGCGGGCACGGGAGGCCTCGCCCGTGGCGGCCGCGACCAAGGGCCGTGACGCCCTTGTCGGCCGCGGCCAAGGGCCGCGACGCCCTTGTCGGCCGCGGCCAGCGGCGGCCGCGGCCAAGGGAGGCCACGCCCTTGGCGGCCGCGGTCCAGGGCGGTCGTGCCCTTGGCGGTCGCGGTCAAGGGAGGTCGTGCGCTTGGCGGCGGCGGCCAAGGGCGGATTCGCCCTTGGCGGCCGCGGCCCTTCGGGCGGCCGGCCGCGAGCGTGAGGAGCTACGCGGGGATCGTGGTCCGTGCGCGCGATCTGATGCGCCGATCATGCGTGCGGGGCGGACTTTTCTTGCGAAGAGGATTCGCCAAATATGGCGTTCCCTTACTGTTGAAATATTTGGTTCGGATCCTCTGTTAAGTTTATATATATATATATATATATTATATATATATATAAAGGAAGATATATATATATAGAAAATATTTTAAACTTAATATGTCTGGTTATATTCACGGGAGTTGGGAGCCGCATGGATTAATCTTGGAGAAACCACCTACTTTGAATAAGACTGCCTGGGAGCAGTTTTTTGGTTGTTCCGGCCAGGGAGGAAAAATCAGAAACCGCCTGTTGCCTGCCTAGATTAATGGCGTGAGTTTTATTTCTTAAAACCGCCAGAAAATTAGTGAGGAATCGCTGAAAAGGTTTTCGGAGGAGTGCAGTCCCTGTACACAGGGAGGAAGAAGCCCGTGAAAGGAGGGAAAATAGTCACCTTGTTCGCGTGAGAGAAGAGTCGCCGTCGCCGCCGCCATCGTCTCGCTCGTGGTGCCGCGAGGGGTGGGAGACCCCTGTAGAGATTCCGCCGGTGATTGTCGTTGGTGCAACACCATGCGATGGCGGTGAAGTGGAGATAATGGTGGTGCGGGCGTGGCGGCGAAGGCTTGCGGTGGTGCAGTGGCCTTGACGGAGTTTCTCTCCGGCGGTGCGGGCGTGGCGGCGAAGGCATGCGGGAGTGCAGTGGCCTTGATGGTGTTTCTCTCCGGTGGTGCGGCTTGGTGTCGATGGCGTGCGCGGGTGCAGTTGGCCTCGACGGTGCTTCTCCGGTGGTGGTGCGGTTGAACGTCGGACGTCGACGTTGAAGGTTCGGTGAACCTTGTGCGTCCGTTGTGCTAGCGGATTGCAGTCCAGATTATTATCTCCCCCGCGGATCGAGCGAGTCCGGCTCTCCGCGGTGTATTCTGTAACGGACGTCGGTACATTTCTTGTTATTTTATTTGCAGATATATTATTATATATGCAGCGTTTCTTGCTCAGATTTCAGTTCTTGTATACCCTGTATTTATTTGGTTGCGTCAAGGGGATTGATTCCGCGTCAAATCCCAACAAGTGGTATCAGAGGGAGGTTCTATAGGCGACTGATTGGACATTCGAGGAAAGGGTTGACTGCGGTGGGTGACGACTAGGTCCGCTCCCCATCTTTTCAAATCTGACCTTTGAATTAATCAGATCTCCTGGTCGTGCCGTAGGACAACCATGACAGGGAAGAATGTGAATCTGGACAGTGTTTTTTGAAGAAATGCGACAGTGGCGGGTTTGACCAATGACAGGTGGTGCTGCATGAGATGGTCATGATAACCGCGGATTTGTTGCAGGGAGGTGATTATCTGGAGGAACACAAGACGTGTTTAAATTTGGTTTCTGTGCCAGTTAGAGGCAGCTTGTGCAGAGACGGAGGAGGACGTGAAGACCCTTTTTTCACTCTTTCCTCGCTCACATATTTTTACCCGACCTTAGTGACGATGCTCTTGTATGAGAAGGATACGGTGGAGCTGGTGGAAGTCACGATAGCAGTGTTATCCAGACAGATGTTAGTGGTCCCTACTCCTAAGGGCAGTCACATCTTGGCAGCAACGGATGGGTAAGGCGAGGCAGTTTGGCAAGGGATTAAGTGGAGCACGATCTCGATCCGGGACGAAGGAGGGTGTGGTATTTTACCATTGCAGACAGTGCAGACACATATGAGAGCGAGTTCGCAGCGTGCAAAAAGGCCTCGAGGCTGGGGTGCGGACTGGGTGACAGCTGAGTCAGGGTGCAGAGTGATGAGGTCCTCACCATCACTGAGAGTCTGTGCGACTCTGACAGCTAGATGTTTTACATTACTGAGCGGATTGGATTCAGGTGGCTACAGTTGTGTGGCCTGAGGAGGAGTCCTGATGGTGGAGTGAGGGCGTACCATGCTCAGAGAGCTGTGCAGTGCGGTAGTTTGTACCGGCTGATGGGGACCATGATGTGTGGTGGTGCACCCATGATTTCTGTGGACGACATGGTGGATTGTCGTGGTGGTGCAGAGATCGTCCTTCTGGGACTCGGATTATGCGAGTCAGTTTGTACGATCAGGTTGCGACGACGTTCACGGGTTGAGCCAGAACAGAGATGAGTCGACTGGAGCAGGTCGATTGATGCCTCAGACTGAGGTGGTGCTACGTGCAGAATTGCTTGGTGCAGTTGATGCTTCGTGCAGGTGGTGGCTCTGGATCCCGAACCAAGGTGGTGATTGTTGAAATATTTGGTTCGGATCCTCTCTTAAGGTTATATATATAAATTAAGTTTATATATATTATATATATATATATAGAAAGGAAGATATATATATATAGAAAATATTTTAAACTTAATATGTCTGGTTATATTCACGGGAGTTGGGAGCCGCATGGATTAATCTTGGAGAAACCGCCTGCTTTGAATAAGACTGCCTGGGAGCAGTTTTTTGGTTGTTCCGGCCAGGGAGGAAAAATCAGAAACCGCCTGTTGCCTGCCTAGATTAATGGCGTGAGTTTTATTTCTTAAAACCGCCAGAAAATTAGTGAGGAACCGCTGAAAATGTTTTCGGAGGAGTGCAGTCCCTGTACACAGGGAGGAAGAAGCCCGTGAAAGGAGGGAAAACAGTCACCTTGTTCGCGTGAGAGAAGAGTCGCCGTCACCGCCGCCATCGTCTCGCTCTTGGTGCCGCGAGGGGTGGGAGACCCCTGTAGAGATTCCGCCGGTGATTGTCGTTGGTGCAACACCATGCGATGGCGGTGAAGTGGAGATAATGGCGGTGCGGGCGTGGCGGCGAAGGCTTGCGGTGGTGCAGTGGCCTTGACAGAGTTTCTCTCCGGCGGTGCGGGCGTGGCGGCGAAGGCATGCGGGAGTGCAGTGGCCTTGATGGTGTTTCTCTCCGGTGGTGCGGCTTGGTGTCGATGGCGTGCGCGGGTGCAGTTGGCCTCGACGGTGCTTCTCCGGTGGTGGTGCGGTTGAACGTCGGACGTCGACGTTGAAGGTTCGGTGAACCTTGTGCGTCCGTTGTGCTAGCGGATTGCAGTCCAGATTATTATCTCTCCCGCGGATCGAGCGAGTCCGGCTCTCCACGGTGTATTCTGTAACGGACGTCGGTACATTTCTTGTTATTTTATTTGCAGATATCTTATTATATATGCAACGTTTCTTGCTCAGATTTCAGTTCTTGTATACCCTGTATTTATTTGGTTGCGTCAAGGGGATTGATTCCGCGTCAAATCCCAACAAGTGGTATCAGAGGGAGGTTCTATAGGCGACTGATTGGACATTCGAGGAAAGGGTTGACTGCGGTGGGTGACGACTAGGTCCGCTCCCCATCTTTTCAAATCTGACCTTTGAATTAATCAGATCTCCTGGTCGTGTCGTAGGACAACCATGACAGGGAAGAACGTGAATCTGGACAGTGTTTTTTGAAGAAATGCGACAGTGGCGGGTTTGACCAATGACAGGTGGTGCTGCATGAGATGGTCATGATAACCGCGGATTTGTTGCAGGGAGGTGATTATCTGGAGGAACACAAGACGTGTTTAAATTTGGTTTCTGTGCCAGTTAGAGGCAGCTTGTGCAGAGACGGAGGAGGACGTGAAGACCCTTTTTTTCACTCTTTCCTCGCTCACATATTTTTACCCGACCTTAATGACGATGCTCTTGTATGAGAAGGATACAGTGGAGCTGGTGGAAGTCACGATCGCAGTGCTATCCAGACAGATGTTAGTGGTCCCTACTCCTAAGGGCAGTCACATCTTGGCAGCAACGAATGGGTAAGGCGAGGCAGTTTGGCAAGGGATTAAGTGGAGCACGATCTCGATCCGGGCCGAAGGAGGGTGTGGTATTTTACCATTGCAGACAGTGCAGACACATATGAGAGCGAGTTCGCAGCGTGCAAAAAGGCCTCGAGGCTGGGGTGCGGACTGGGTGACAGCTGAGTCAGGGTGCAGAGTGATGAGGTCCTCACCATCACTGAGAGTCTGTGCGACTCTGACAGCTAGATGTTTTACATTACTGAGCGGATTGGATTCAGGTGGCTACAGTTGTGTGGCCTGAGGAGGAGTCCTGATGGTGGAGTGAGGGCGTACCATGTTCAGAGAGCTGTGTAGTGCGGTAGTTTGTACCGGCTGATGGGGACCATGATGTGTGGTGGTGCACCCATGATTTCTGTGGACGACATGGTGGATTGTCGTGGTGGTGCAGAGATCGTCCTTCTGGGACTCGGATTATGCGAGTCAGTTTGTACGATCAGGTTGCGACGACGTTCACGGGTTGAGCCAGAACAGAGATGAGTCGACTGGAGCAGGTCGATTGATGCCTCGGACTGAGGTGGTGCTACGTGCAGAATTGCTTGGTGCAGTTGATGCTTCGTGCAGGTGGTGGCTCTGGATCCCGAACCAAGGTGGTGATTGTTGAAATATTTGGTTCGGATTCTCTCTTAAGGTTATATATATAAATTAAGTTTATATATATATTATATATATATAGAAAGGAAGATATATATATATATATATATATATATATATATATATATATATATAGAAAATATTTTAAACTTAATATGCCTGGTTATATTCACGGGAGTTGGGAGCGGCATGGATTAATCTTGGAGAAACCGCCTGCTTTGAATAAGACTGCCTGGGAGCAGTTTTTTGGTTGTTCCGGCCAGGGAGGAAAAATCAGAAACCGCCTGTTGCCTGCCTAGATTAATGGCGTGAGTTTTATTTCTTAAAACCGCCAGAAAATTAGTGAGGAACCGCTGAAAATGTTTTCGGAGGAGTGCAGTCCCTGTACACAGGGAGGAAGAAGCCCGTGAAAGGAGGGAAAACAGTCACCTTGTTCGCGTGATAGAAGAGTCGCCGTCGCCGCCGCCATCGTCTCGCTCTTGGTGCCGCGAGGGGTGGGAGACCCCTGTAGAGATTCCGCCGGTGATTGTCGTTGGTGCAACACCATGCGATGACGGTGAAATGGAGATAATGGCGGTGCGGGCGTGGCGGCGAAGGCTTGCGGTGGTGCAGTGGCCTTGACAGAGTTTCTCTCCGGCGGTGCGGGCGTGGCGGCGAAGGCATGCGGGAGTGCAGTGGCCTTGATGGTGTTTCTCTCCGGTGGTGCGGCTTGGTGTCGATGGCGTGCGCGGGTGCAGTTGGCCTCGACGGTGCTTCTCCGGTGGTGGTGCGGTTGAACGTCGGACGTCGACGTTGAAGGTTCGGTGAACCTTGTGCGTCCGTTGTGCTAGCGGATTGCAGTCCAGATTATTATCTCTCCCGCGGATCGAGCGAGTCCGGCTCTCCGCGGTGTATTCTGTAACGGACGTCGGTACATTTTTTGTTATTTTATTTGCAGATATATTATTATATATGCAGCGTTTCTTGCTCAGATTTCAGTTCTTGTATACCCTGTATTTATTTGGTTGCGCCAAGGGGATTGATTCCGCGTCAAATCCCAACACTTACGAGGAGGATTCCATATGCGATGATTCCCTAATTAATGGGCTAGACCTCATCACCTCTATAAAAATAACGGAATATTTATGTATGTATGAATGCACAGTGTGCAAATAGAATTATGAAACAGAGCATTAAACAAAACAAACACACTAGCATGTATTTTTCTTTTCTAAATATATTGTTTTTTGCGGAAATAATGTATTTATTAGTTAGTATTTATGGTAAGTTGGTCGGCCTAATCGGTGGCTTTTTGCCTTCTCTGACTTGATTGGGCCCAAAATGTCTAGTGCACGGCGAGTCCGCAAAACATGAATACAAGGACAAGAACACAGAACAACCTTTAGCGAGTGTCACTCCCACAATATCCCCTCTAGCCAAATACTGGCCAACTTACTAGTGCATAATATTTTTCATAATCCTAGCATCGTGAAGATTTTCTTCAACATATCTTAAATTATGAGTGTTTTTATAAGCAAACTCTTTTTGGTTGCTAGCAAACCAATTTCTATGAGTTATTACGTGCCTTTTGAAAATACGTCATGTACATACATTTTTAGGAAAAGTGTTCGACGAGATCTACAATTTTCTTGTTGAACGCTTTTCTTAAAAATGCATATACAAAGGGTATTTTCAAAAGACGCGTAATAACTCATAGAAATTAGTTTGCTAGCAACCAAAAAGGATTTGCTTATAACAGCGCCCTAAATTATTGACATTGGTCTAACACAACAGATCCACTATTCACAATTCAGTTTAGCCGTAAAAACCACTCATATGACAGATTTAAAATATTGGTCAATCCAAGATAATTAACCCAGCATGTTTATGCTCTCAATATGCATGCAGTCTAAAACTCTGGTCTCATTATCGCTAAAACATAAGTACCTTGACCCTTCATCACCCTTAACACTTTATCGCAATTAGCTAGTTAGGCAGCAAAACTCCAAAATAGTAAACTAGAGCAAGACATAAATATTGTATTATTTTTTACCTACTTCGATATTCACGCTCTTGGTTTTGAGCTTTGAACCTCCTTTTGGCAAAATAGAAACTTTGACGGTATTTCGGTAGTACTTTAGTGACGCGATGACAATTAATTGCGTGTCGGCGAAAAAACACAAATATGGCATCGCTTACGCATCATCTGGGATGGCTGCACAAGTTGAGGACACAAACTTGCTCCTAAACTTCTCTTGAAGCTTCCCCGAAGGTTCGACAGGGATCTGAAACCATCTCTCTCTTCTATCTCTCCTTTTGTCTAAGGGTCTGTTTGGCACGGCGGTGACGATTATGAATGCAGTGCCCGGTGGTGGTGGTTACGAACGCAATTTCGATGTTTGATGAAAGTGTGTTTTTGGTGTTGTCATGAACGTGAAAGCAATTTTACATGTTTGATAACACAGAACAGTTGTGACTATTGAACTCAAATTGCAACAAAGTAGGAGGTATAATAATCTCATCACCCAAAAATTACAAAAAAATGATTTTTTGACTCTTCTAGTAAGATGTTTTCTGTGGTATTGATGCTTTCTCTCAATTACGCGTTTGCAAGTGAAGGACTGAAATTAATAAGGCCAAGAGAATTTGCACACGAACAATAGAAAGAAAATCAGTTCAACGCAATAAAAATTGTTGAGTACAACAAAGATATAAAAGAAGAACTACCACTGTCAGATAACTCAACGAAAATCTCAAATAAGATGTATTTTTAAAGAAGGCCAAGATGCTGGCCAAGAATCATCGATCATAATCGAAAACATTTCCATGTTAAGACCTCAAATTAATCAGTGAAGAGCGGAATTCATTGTAGGGCAATGTAAAGAAAAGCTTACAATCACAGTAGGTGTTTTTGATTAGCAGTTAGCTATGATAGAAATTTGAAAAGAAAATTATCCGTGAAATGTATTTATAGAAAGAAGGCAAAAGGAGAATTCTATTTGTAGACTTGTAGTAATGAAAGTTCACTAGGACTTTCTCCACTAGGCGGTTAGGATCAGAAAACCGGAATGACCCGTCACTACTGTACCTCGACTCCGCACTGCAACTCCTATTCTCTAAGAAATCGCTCACCATAACCGCTAGGCCGTGTTCACTCTCGTGGCTGAAACCCCAATTTGTCCCACGAAGTCGTTGCCTTCACCCTTAGCAAGCTTTACCTAAAGGTCCCCCGCGGCTGCGCATATCCTGTAATCGTCGTCCCAAACGGAAAGGCAAGGCACCAGGCGAGCGAAAAGGAAGAATTGTGCGAGGGTTTCTTTGTCGCGAAAGGGAAATGAGGCCACGTGATTTTCATATACGCACTTAGGAATCGCGGAAGCTGGGGGGATGTCGGGGTCCGTAAACACTCAATTTTCATGTATTTTCGGTGATCACGTTTCTCACCCGCCATGCCAAACTGTGAAAAGTAGTGGTGACGTTTATTCAAAAATGTCACTGCACTAAAAGCGCCGCCCCAAACGGGTCCTAAGTTTCCTTGAAAACGAAAAGGAGATGAAACGAAACTTTCATCTAATACCTATTTATAATAGGTTTTCAATGTTTGTAAAAATGCTGAAATCCGAGCCCTGTAACTCCCAAAAAAAGCAAAGGAGTATTTTGGCCCATCCGATTGGCGCCACGTGGCATATACTGGCGCTCATCCGGGTGGGGCGCTTGCCCAACAAACGTGGGTGCGTGGCCTGCGCTTGGGCGGCTCCACGCCTAGCATCCATGGCATGACCGTCGTGTGTGACCCACCGGGCTATGACCCAGCATGGGCAGGGTCACACTGCAGCCCGCGTGTGTGGCCTGCCATGTGCTGGGCGGATGCCACATGGCGTCGGCCAGCGGCGCCGCCACCGACCACCCCTGCGCCACTTTTGGTTGTCTTTTAGTGGCCCTTGGGGCCTCGAAAAAATACGAAAAAACCTAGATTGGGGATTTTAAATGTTCTGGATCCTATTTCGGCTTCCGATTCGACAAATTTTGAATGTTTCTTGTTGAAATTGCACTTTATTTCATAAGAGTGTTGATTTTGCAAATAATATATCAATTTGTAAGTACTTTGATGTTGTGAGTCTAACGTTAAACTCCGTTTCTCAAAATTCGCACCATATTTCACAAAAATGCATTTTTTCCGACGAGCAATGTTTTCGACAAATGATTTGTCGATTATTCGGTAATTCAACATTCTTAGGCTCTATTTGGTTTGGCGTTTAGCGTTTGCGTTTGGAGCGAACGCTCGCAGAAGGCGGAAAACCAAATGGATCTCGGTTTCCGTTTCCCGCGTCTGCTCCCGCAGCAAGGAGGAATCGCGCCAAAAGTCCCGCATTTTGATCCCTGCCTACGCCCCTCCAGTTCGACACCCGCGTCTGCTCCCGCCGTTCGCTCCCGCCGCCGCCAAACCAAATAAAGCCTTAGTCTAACGGCAGACTCCGTTTTGAATTTATTCAGATTTTGCTTGGTTAAACAACTATTGAGTGAAAGATACTCCATGTATGTCCCAAAAAGATGTCTTTTTAATTACCGGATTACTCGATGACACATTTATTTTACAATCCCCAATATTAGATGATATAGTGCTTCGTTATTGGAAGAATCAAATAATTATATTATGTAGGTCATACGTGGCACGCTATTTTGAAAGCACTAAACCTCGTCACAAACAAATCATCAATTTTAATACCATTATTATTAAAATCGGCCATTGTTATCGGCACTATAGGTTTGGCTATCCGCACTCTTTTTGTATGAGTTATTACACGGCTTTTGAAAATATGTTTTTACATTCATTTTTAGGAAAAGTGTTCAACATAAAAATTGTAGATCACGTCTAGATCTACAACTTTCGTGTTGAACATTTTTCCTAAAAATGCATGTACAAGGCGTATTTTCAAAAATTCGCTATAGTTACGCGCATGTTTCAATCAGGGCGGCAAGAAGTCTTGTGCGTGCATTTTTAGGAAAAGTGTTTAACACGAAATTTGTAGATCTCGATGAGATCAACAACTTGTTATTTCTACAACAAATTATTTCACCTATCAAATAGGAAATAAATCAATTCCCGTATGTGCTTTACAACACAAGGCTTCGTTTGGAACGGCTTATTTGCTCTGGTGAATTTGGTCAAAAATAAAAATTATCATAGAATGGATGTTTGGCATGACAGGTCATGACCGCTGCCACGAAAATAAACTAATTTTGAGCATAAAATGCATGAAATTTTGTAAGTGAGGTCGAACGATGGTTCATCACCACCACATTCACGACCGCCACCACCGCCCCAAACGAAGCCAATTATGTTTTATTCAAAAGATAGGGTTTAGGGTTATAAAAATGATTCATAAATGGGCCAGTTATTTTGAATGTATCAAGGGCCGGCCCAAATTTAACCGGGCCGACAGGCTGGATAGCTCGCCGGTGGTAGCCGGTGATTGCACGTGCTGACGGTGAAGGCGTCTGCGAGCGGTCTCGCTCAATGGCGCGGAGTGCTGACCTGTGAAACCGGTAGCCGAGGTTGCTCCCACGGCAACTGCTCCCCTTCACGAGTGCAAGCAAACGAAATCTTTAAAACAGAAATCGTTACGAGCTTCGGAAGGCGCCAAAACCGTTCCCTTGATCTGCGGGCCCCACCGCAAGCTCTGCCCGCCAGTCACGCGTGTATTGCTGTCAACGAATCCAGCATCAGTACACTTAATATTTCTATTTTTATTTTATTATTTATTTACATATTTTGAACCAAATTAAAATTGGCTCGATTTTCAAAATAGCTATGAAATAATGACAGTTTACAGTGGTTGATGATTATTAAAATTGGCTCGAATTAAATAACCATTCATTTTGATTATAAGTGATGCTATAAAAACCCTTAAATCTACCGTTTTATTCAATATAACAGTAGTCCAAAAATATGAAAAAAATCGATGAGCTGCTCCAACTCCAGCGTTCGCCTTAGTCCTGAACAAAAAAATCGGGCCTGACGGGCCGGCCCGAGCCCGGCCCGGTCAAGCCCGGCCCGGTTCAGGCCCGAACCGGGCCGAGCTCTTACCCAGGGCCCTAAAAGGGCCCCGATTTGGCTGCACTACCCGGCCCGGTCCGGGCCGGGTAGAGCCCGAGACCGGGCCGGGCAAAGCCCGATCCGGTCTCGGGCTAGCCCGATTGAGCCTAACGGCTCTTATTAGAGCCGGCTCTTATTAGAGTCGTTAGGCTCATTGCCAGCATGGCTGCCATGTGGCAGCCATGCTGGCACTCATGGCAGCCAACGACTCTTCTTAGAGCCGTTGGCTGCCTTTATATATAATATATTATTATTATTATTATTATTATTATTATTTTAATTAAAAAAAACTAAAAAATCCTATAAATACCCCCCCCCCCTCCCCTCTCTCTTTTCTCACACCTCATCCCTCTCTCTCTCTCTCTCTCTCTCTCTCTCTCTCTCTTAGCTCTCCCAATGGCGTCGTCCTCCTCAGCTCCAGCGTCGTCTTCCCAAAGTACGACTTCGGTGGTGGAGCACAATCGTAGAGCGGGTATTTGGGAGCATTTCGACATGGTCCAAGTCGGCACCGAAAGAAAAGTGCGCTGCAAGATGTGCTCGAAGTTGTTATCCATCAGCGGCAACTCGACGCTCGTTAGACACCAAAAATCTTGCGAGTCGAAACAAGCTCCTCCCGAGTCAAGTCAAGCTCAAATTTCTGGAGCAGGACAGATTTGGACGTACGATCAAATGCGACAGCGAGAGATGCAGGCGAAGTTCGTCATCAAACGTGGGCTGTCATTCAACGTCTTCGATAATGACGACGGCACAGAGTACATACATGGGGGGCTTCAACCAAAATACCAAAAGGTTAGTAGAATTACTTTAAAGCGCGACATGATTAGGTTATATTTAGAAGCAAAACAAGAATTAATTACGTATTTTGAAAATTTCGAAGGACGTGTGAGTCTAACGAGCGACGTTTGGACGAGTAATTTAAATTTAGGATTAGTTTATCTTTGCATCACTTGTCATTGGATTGATCCCATTTCGTGGGAGCTAAATAAACGCGTAATATGTTTTACGGGTTTTGAATTCCCGCACACGGCTATAGCTTTATATAAGGTTATTATGAAATGTGCGCGGGAATTTAAAATTAACGATAAAATACTTGGTTTTTCTCTTGATAACGCCTCCAATAATGGCGCCGCAATTGAATTGTTAAAACGAGATTTAAAACCATTTCTCAACGGCGCGTTTTTTCATACTAGATGTGTTTGTCACGTCCTAAATTTAGTGGTACAAGATAGTTTAAAGGCAATGTCAACATATATTAATAAAATTCGCGACATGTTAAAAGCTATTTATTGTACTAAACAACGAGCTCAAGATTTTAGAAAATTTTGTAAAGCACAAAATCAGAAATATTTGAAACCACAATTAGATATGCCTATTAGATGGAATTCAACCTATAAAATGTTAAAAAGAGCCATTCTACAAAAAGATCTTCTAATGGAATATTATAGTTTACTTAATATTGAACACGGTTTAGGTGAAACTGATTGGACCATAATAGAATATTATGTAGATTTACTAAAGTATTTTTATAGGGCCACTGTTGCTTTATCTGGAGTGTATTATCCAACGAACGCATTAGTGATTGAACATTTCGTACATATCACAGAAAGATTTAGTTATTATAGAAAACACCAAAGTTGGGCTCCTTTAATTAAAGTAATGGAAGAAATTTTTTTAAAATATTATAGAGAAATACCGCCTATGTTTTCGTGCGCCGCCGCTTTAAATCCGCTACTTAACGTAGAAGGCGTAGAAAATTTGATCGACGAAATCAATACTAATCTAACCTTAAATATAAATTATGATGATGCTGACCCCGTTAGTAGTACAAGTTTTACTAATTTTTTTACGCAAAGTTATAATTATTACAATAACTTATACGGGTCACGACCCCGCGAAGAAATAACGCAACCCAAAACGAAGGATAGTCTTAAAAATAAAATTTTAGATTTAGCTTCTAGGAAAAAAGCGCGCACATCTGGTAGTTTAGATGAATTAGGATTATACACAAAAACTCAATTTAGCGATTTTATGAGTTCGGACGAGATCGAAAACTTCGATATCTTAAATTGGTGGAAAGGTAAAGCTAATACCTATCTTGTTTTGGCCTGTATGGCCCGTGATTTATTAACTGTCCAAGCTAGTACAGTAGCTTCGGAGTTTGCTTTTTCTCTTAGTGGCAGGGTTTTGAACGAGCGGAGGAGCCGGCTTAACGAAGATTCGATGGAGGTTTGCATATGCTACAAGGACTACTTGGACAGCGTAAAGAGGAAGCAACACATAACAGCTTTGGAGGATAGCTCGGAGGAGATATAAGACGAAATGGACGCGTTGAACTTGAATCTGCAGGATGATTAAATCCGCAGTCCAATCTACATGTACTTTTTTTAAAATATGTAAATTTTTTAATTAAATTTTATAAGAATCATAGCTTTTATAGGTTTGTATTTTCAATTTTGTACAAATGTACGACTTAAATTTTGTAATATTTTAAATTTTTTGTACCAATTTTTCAATATTAATAAAATTTTTTGTTCCAAAATTTAGTTCAAATTTTAGTTCAATATTAATAAAATGTCATTATTTATAAAAATAAAAAATTAAAAAAATTATAATTTAATAAAAAAAAAAAAAAACGGGCCGGCCCGGATCGGGCCCGAGACCGGCCCGGGCCGGCCCGATTCCAGGGGAGGACCGGGCCGGCCCGGCCCGATACAGGAAAAAGCCCGATCGGGCCCGGTCCAGGCCGGCCCGATCGGGCTTTATATTCAGGGCTGGTTCGCCTAATATATAATATTGTTGAATATTATGGAATTAATCAATTCTTTTATTCGTTTGTTAAATAAAATTAAATCTAAGAATTGAAAAATATTACGAAGAACCTAATATTCTTTACATATATAAAAAAAATGTGACTGCTGAAAAAAATTTGTGCCCGGACAAAAAACACGCGCTCGGGCGCAAAAAATGCTCCAGGGCAAAAAAACTTGTGCCCGGGCGCAAAACGAACACCCCGACGACAATACACGCGTCCGGGCGAAAAATGCGCGCCTAGGCGAAAAACGCACGCCTGGGCGAAATACGCGTGCGTGAGCGAAATACGCGCGCCCAGGCAAAATACACGCACCCGGGCGACAATATGCGAGCCCGGGCAAAAAATGCGCGCCCCGGCAAAAATCGCCCGCCCAAGCAAAAAAACGCCCGCCCAGGCAAAAAACTCCCGCCCGGGCGAAAAACAGGCACCCGGGCGAAAAATGCGCGCCCTGATGAAAAATGCACGCCCGGGCGAAAAATGCGCCGCCGGGCCAAAAACGCCCGCCCGGGCAAAAAACGGACGCCAGGAGACAAAATGCGCACTTGAGCGAAAAACGCACGCTCGGGCAAAAAAACGTGCGCCTAGTCGAATTACACGCGCCCGGGCGACAATATGCGCGCTCGGGCAAAAAATGCGCGACGGACGACAAAACGTGCTCCCGGGCGAAAAACGGGCGCCCGGGAGAAAAAAGCGCGTACCCCCGGCGAAAAACGCGCGCCCCGAAGACAAAAAATGCATCCGGGCGAAAAACACGTGCCCGGGAGAAAATGCGCCCCAGGGTGAAAAAAGCGCGCCTGAGCGAAAAACGCGCTCACAGGCGAAAAATGTGTGCTCGCCCAGGCGAAAATACGTGCGCCCAAGCGAAAAACGCGCGCCCGGGCGAAAAACGCGCGACGGGGCGAAAACTCGCGCTCGGGCAACAAAACGCTCTCCCGGGCGAAAAATGCGCGTCGAGCAACAAAACGCGCTCCCGAGTGAAAAATGCCCGCCCATGCGAAATACAGGCGCCCGGTAGACAATGCGTGCACAGGCAAAAAACACGCGCTCGGGCGCAAAAAATGCTCCAGGGAAAAAAACTCGCGCCCGGGCGCAAAACGCACACCCCGACGACAATACACGCGTCCGGGCGAAAAATGCGAGCCAGGGCCAAAAACGCACGCTTGGGCGAAATACGCGAGCACATGCAAAATACACGCGCCCAGGCGACAATATGCGCGCCCGGGCGAAAAAACCCGCGCCCCGACAAACAACACCCGCCCAGGAAAAAAACTTAAGCCCGGGTGAAAAACAGGCACCCGAACCATAAATGCGCGCCCTGGCGGAAAACGCACGCCCGGGCGGAAAACGCGCCCCGGGGCCAAAAACGCCCGCCCGGGCAAAAACGGGCGCTAGGAGACAAAACGCGCACCTGAGCGAAAAACGCATGCCCGGGCAAAAAAACGTGTGCCTAGTCGAATTACACGCGCCCGAGCGACAATATGCGCGCCCGGGCGAAAAATGCGCGACGGACGACAAAATGCGCTCTCGAGCGAAAAACGGGCGCCCGGAAGAAAAAAGCGTGTAGCCAGGGCGAAAAAACGCGCGCCCCGACGACAAAAAATGCATCCAGGCAAAAAACGCGTGCCCGGGAGAAAATGCGCCCCATGGTGAAAAACGCGCGCCTAGGCGAAAAACACGCTCCCAGGCGAAAATTGTGTGCTCGCCCTGGCGAAAATACGCGCGCCCGGGCGAAAAACCCGCGCCCGGGCAAAAAACGCGCGCCATGGCGAATACTCGCGCTCGGGAGAAAAATGCGCGCTCAGGCAACAAAACGCGCTCCTGGGCGAAAAATGTGCGCTCGGGCGAAAAACACGCTCCCGGGCGAAAAACGCCCGCCCATGCGATATACAGGCGCCTGGGAGACAAAATGCGTGGCCGGGCAAAAAACGCGCTCCCCGGAGACCAAAAACGCGCGCGCGGGCGAAAAACGCGCGCCGTGGCGAAAAACGCGCCATGGGCAAAAAATGCGCGCACGGGCGAAAAACGCGCGCACGGGAAACAAAATGCCCGCCTGACGAAAAACCAGTGCCCTGGCGAAAAACTCGCGCCCGGGAGAAAAACGCTCGCTCGAGCGAAAAACTTGCTCTTGGGCGAAAAACTCGCGCCCGGGCAAAAAACGGTGGACCCGGGCAAAATACGCGCACCCGGGCGAAAACGCCCGCCTGAGCGACAAAACGCCCGCTCGGGAGATAAAACGCCTGCCCGGGATGCAAAATGCCCGCCCGGGTGAAAAACGCGCACCCGGGCAAAAACACGCGCCCGTGAAATAAACACGCGCCCTGGAGAAATGCGCGCACCCGGGCGAAAAAAACGTGCGCCCGGGAGAAAAAATGTAAGCGCAGGCGAAAAATGCGCGCCCGGGCGAAAAACGCATGTCGGGCGAAAAAATGCGCGCCATGACGAAAATATGCGCGGCACTGCTAGATCATCGGAAGATCGCGGGTTGCTGCTGGAAAGTGGAGGAGAAGCCTTTGCGAGTCAGAATGTCGTGGAGAAACGGGAAGCGCAGTTAAGGAGTCATTGCTCGCCCAATTCCAATATGTCCAGCTAGATTTTGTGTATAGGCTAAAATCAATTCCATGATATTCAACTCAAATTACAATTATTAAAACTACCTAAGAACCGAACGACGTAATTGGAATTCTTCGTCGAATTTCAATTCTAAGTTTTCAATTTTGTGAAAACGAACGTGCCCTAAGGGCCCGTTCGTTTGGACAGAATTGTAATTTGATATTGGAATTTGATATTAGGATTCGATATTCAGAATTGGAATTTGTTTAATTCCAATTTCAGCGTTCTCCTAATAAACAATAGGGCGTTGTTAAAGGCAAACCAGAATTGGCTATTGGCAAACAAATTTCTATGAGTTATTGCGCGTCTTTTGAAAATACGCTTTGTACATGCATTTTTAGGAAAAGTGTTCAACACCAAAATTGTAGATCTCGTCGAGATCTACAACTTTCGTATTGAACACTTTTCCTAAAAATGCAAGCACAAGACGTATTGTCGCCCTGATCATAACTATAGTGAATTTTTGAAAATAACAAGAAAATATGTCATGTATATGCATTTTTAGGAAAAGTGTTCTACACTAAAGTTGTAGATCTCGACGAGATCTACAATTTTCGTGTTGAACACTTTTCCTAAACATGCATGTACAAAGCTTATTTTCAAAAGGCGCGTAATAATTCATAGAAATTGGTTTGCCAATAGCCAATTCTGGTTTGCCTTAAACAACGCCCTAAACAATATTGTTCGTTTGTTAAATAAGATTCAATCTAAGAATTGAAAAATAATATAATGAAACTAATATTTTTTTACATATATAATAAAAAATGCGCATGCTGAAAAAAATGCGCGCCCGAGCGAAATACGCTTACCCGGGTGACAATATGCGCGCCCAGGAGACAAAATGCGCGCCCGGGCGAAAAACACCCGCCCGGGCGAAAAATGCCTGCCTGGGCGAAAAATGCCCGCCCGGGCGAAAAAACGGATGCCTGGGCGACAAAACGTGCGCCCGGGCGACAAACAATGCGCCCGGGCGAAAAATGCGGGCTCGAGCGAAAAATGCGTGCCCAGGAAAGAAACGCGCGCCCGGGCGAAAAATGCTCGCCCGGGCGAAAAAATCACGCCTGAGCGGCAATACGCGCACCCGGGAGAAAAACACGCGTTCGGGCGAAAAACGCACGCCCGGACAAAAAACGCGCATCTTAGTGTTTTGAAGAAGGTTACATGCGTTGGAGGAGAAGGTGATGGATCACAACATATACGTTGCATGGGATCTTGATGGGCCATGGGAGGCTGGAGCAGGCAGCTCACAAATCCCGGAAAGATGAAGTCATGGAGCATGTATATTCGCTTGAATGATGCAGAAACTTCGTAAGATTGCAACTCACCACTAGAACTGCAACATGCCTTACCGTGACCAGAACCCTGGTGGTGGGTGGTTCATGTGATCTTACTGCTCGTATAGATGAAAGTCAGAATGGTATACCAAGACGCTCTGTTTTTAGACTGCGAATATTTTTTTGAACTGCGGACATTAATGGGCTGTGAATAGCCATATTCGAGTCATTTATAACATCATTCCTATTAAATAGTCATGAAATAATAACTATTTATAGTGATGATAATTATTAATTAATTATTACTTGGAGGTTATGATTCCTTCTCTAACATTAACACTAAGAGTAAAACCTGTCAATTTAGGGAATGATTATTAAGATCAAGTTTTATTCACTCCAAAATACTTTAAATAAATTACAGGTGAATGTATGATCATTTTTTCTGCATTAAGCATTCTAAAGTTCCTATAGAGGAGTGGGTTGTTGAGCGCAAGGCATGGATCATGCTCGCAAATCTTTGGTGAAGCATTGTCGCTCGACGAACGTTGTTCCACCCTCATATTTTGAACAGCCAAACTACGCTGCTCATAGTAAACAATTATTTGAAAGAGTCGCCGAGTTCCGTGGCCTCTTGTGTAGGTGTAGTGGGGATTCCAAAGCGAGCAATGTAACTTATCCCCTCCATTGTTGAAGTAGTTTGTGTAGAAATTAAAGAACCACAAACTAGACATTTTCTTCATATGAGGCAACCAAAAATACATTTAATTGTTCACATTACATTCTAAGAGCTGGATATAACCCCTTTTATATAAGACAGGCAAGGGGCAAAAGAGGAAATGCAAAAAATGACACATAACATGATACAAGTACATCGATAAGGGCATTATTTTGCTTCACTGGGCTCGAGGAGGACTGAGTGCTCCATCTTCTTCATCTCTTGGTTTACGCAAGCTTTGCTGAATCTTCTTCCTTCATCTTGCAGGTTTGGTAGCTCTTGTAGCTCTGGATTTGAGTCAGGCATGGCAGGAAGTATGGGTAGACGGTTGCTGAGATTATAAGCTTGACATCCTCCCTTAATCTCACAACTGATATTACCAATTTCCTTCTTAATCGCTCAAAGTTTGCAGCTGTTAGAGGCTTTGGGAGAAGATCGACAACTTGCTTTGCCGATTCACAGTAATTAATGTTGATTTCACCCTTACTAACATGATCTCTGGTAAAATGAAGTTTCAGATCCATGTGTTTTGATTTTTTATGAAACACATGGTTATAGGCAAGGGCTATGGCAGATGTGTTATCTAACTTCAGTTCCGTTCCCTCTTTCATTTCTTCTAACAATTTTGCTAACAAGTTGCGTAGCCAAATAGCTTCCTTGACAGCTTCACTTAGGGCGGTATATTCTGCTTCGGTAGATGACAAAGATACTATTTTTTGTTTCCTTGAACACCATGAAACTGGCTTAGTCCCCATATAAAACATGAAACTTGACATGCTTTTACTATCATCCTCACATCCCCCACAATCGCTGTCAGAATACACATTGAGATAGTTATTGTTGTCTTTGATGTAAAACATTATGTAGTTTTTGGTTCCTTCACATATCTGAGTATTCGTTTTGCGGAAGCAAGGTGTTTGATAGAGGGTTCATGCATATACCTAGATACAATGCTAACGACATGCTCGATGTCAGGACGAGTATTAGTGAGGTATATGAGAGAACCAACAATGCACCTGTATTCTTCTGGATTGGTTTTTTCTTCTTCATCTTCTTTTCTTAGCTTCTCACCAGTGATCATAGGTGTGGAACAAGGGTTTGAATTGATCATTCTGGTGCGCCTAAGTATGTCATCTGCATACTTCTCTTGAGAAATAAAGGTGCCTTGAGCTTTGTTGGGGAAATGATTTATCTTAACCCCTAGAATTGAGAAGAATACAATTTCTAAGAATAAAAAAAATTAGTCTAAAGTAAATATGCGTCGAATAGTAATCGACGCAACGTCGAAATGTAGTCGACGTTTCTCTCAGAATGAGACGAAGTAACTCTAAGAAGAATTCGATGTAATCATTGTCGACGTACCTCTGACTTCTAGTCGACGCGTCTAATAAAGTCGACGTACCTTAGTCGACGCACCTTCCGTATTCTCCTTTCGACGTTTAGCCAGGATGAAATCGACGTTCACGTCGAATAGTAATCGACGCACGTCGATTACTATAAGAAATTCAAAAACACGCCAGATCTCTTTCCTTCTTTCTGTAGATCTGATTTTTATGGAATGATATTATTCTTTTATAGCCGTTCTGAATCAGTCTTTCCTTCTATTTGATTCTTGGCTAATTTGATTAAGATTATTATGGATATTATTTGAAATCAGAATGAATTCTTTCCTTCTACAGATTTAATTCTTATGGAAACTTTTTCTCTCTAATTGCTGATTGATTATTCCTCTTTAGCAACATCTTTTGAAACAGAGATATAAATAAAGAGGAGGTCGGCAGAGAATGATGTCTAGTGATCCACCGTATACATTTGAAAAAGAGGAAGAGCTCCCAAGTGAAGAGTGAGAAAGCTGAGAAAAGAGATAGTGTGCTGCAGCAAAGAAAAAGCCTTCATCTTCTCCTCCTGAAGCCATTCTGCTGCAAATTCTGAAAGCTCTCACAAAAGAGAGAAAAGCTTACAATCTCCTTCTCACTACAGAAGAGAGATTACATTCACTATTCTTGTGCTTCTAATCTTCTTGCTAGGAAGAAGATTCTGTCTTGTTTAAATTACTTCTTCTACTTCTTCTCCTTATCTTCATTTCACTTTCAAACTGTGTAAAAGAGTTTTTAGAATCTCTCTTCAAAAAAATCAGTTGTACTGGTTCTAAGAGTCTCCTTATCAAAACACTCAGACTGGTTTCTAAGAGTCTCCTTATCAAAAGACTCAGGCTGGTTCTAAGAGTCTCCTTATCAAAAGACTCAGTGCAAGATAGTGAATTCCTACCAAGGGGGTAGAAGAGTGGACTACCCAAAGTTTGGGGAACCACTATATTTCTCTGTGATTTTCTTCTTGCTATTTTCCTTCTTTACTTGCTTAATTCTTGTTGGTGTGTGTGAAGCTTAAATCTGTGATTATTACACATATATATATAATTGCACAAAGTATTTTTAAATCTCTATTCACCCCCCCCCCCCTCTAGAGAATTCTAGGGAGGTTAACTGTGCACTTTCAATTGGTATCAGAGCTAGGTTGATCTAAAAAGGTTAACTCCTTGATCAAAAAGATCCTACCTCATATATATATATATATATTTCTGAAAACTATTTCTTTTCACATGGCACAAATCAAAGATTATGCTTCCACCAGACCACCAATTTGCAACCTTGAAAAGTTTGCACTTTGGAAAATAAGAATTAAAATTTATCTAAACTCTATTGATGGGGAATTATTTGATGTTATTATGACAGGTCCTCCCAAGCCATTTAAGAAGGACTCAAGTGGAGAGGTCACAAAAACACTTGCTCCAAAGGCTGAATGGACAAATGAAGAAAAGAAAGCTCATGCATGTGATGCCAAAGCTATGAATATCTTAGTCTCAACCCTCTCAGATGAAATCTTCCAAAAGATTGCTGAATGTGAGTCAGCTAAGGAAATATGGGAAGCTCTCTCTAAAATGGTAGAAGGAAGTGCTGATGAGAGAAAGGACAGAAAGGCATTGCTCATCTCTCAATATGAAAACTTCCAGAAGAAAGAAAGTGAAAGTGTTGCAGAAATGTATGCCAGATTCAGCCTCATAGTAAATGAGTTAAGAACACTTGAGAAGGACATATCTCTCACTGACATAAATGACAAATTGCTAACTTGCTTCCCTAGCTCTTGGGATTCAAGAATCTGGCCAATTAATGACTCCATAAGTCAAAAAGAAATCTCAACAGATATCATGCTGGGTAAATTAAGATCTTATGAACAGTTGTTGAAAACAAGAGCTGAGAAAGAAGAGAAAGAAAAGGCTCCTCTACTCTCAAAAGAAAGGAGCATTGCTTTGAAGGCTACTGAAGGTGAACCCTCTACAAATGATGAAGAGCTGATCAGTCTACTGGCCAGAAGGTTCAAGAAGTGGATCAAAACAGAAGGATCCAGAAGGAGAGACTCAAAAACCAGGTATGACAAAACTCCTAATAAAGAGATTATATGTTATTCTTGCAGGAAACCTGGACACATTGCACCTGAATGTCCTAAAGAGATCAGCAATAAGAAAGATCTGAAAAGAATAGATCTAAAGAAGAAGAAGAAGAAAGAGAAAGGGTTCATTGCTCAATCATGGAGTGATTCAGAATTTGAAGGAAGTACCTCATCTGAAGATGATCAGGAAAAGGCTAAGCAAGAGGAAACCTGTTTGATGGCTACTGAAAAGCCTGAAGATACATCTCTGGTAAATATATTTGATGATATAGATTTCTCTTCCACTCATTTCAAAAATAGTTTCAAAGAACTCTGTTTAAATCTAGTCAAATCTGAGAAAGAAGTAAAGGAACTAAGAAATGAACTAAACAATCTCAAACAAATAAATACACAACATAAAAACTATGAGCTCAGTCTAGGACTCTCATAGGAGCAACTAGATAAAATCAATACTGAAAATCAAGCACTAAGAGATGAGCTAGCAAAGGCAAAAGCCTTTGAAGACTCTCTAAATGGCAGAAGTCAGAAGCTCAAGAATATTTCTAACAATCTCACTGATAGATTTAGACAACTAGAATATAACACTGACTTAGAACCCAAACCTCAGTCACCCAGCAAATCTGTCTGGAGACATCCTATTCACTTCACTAGGGAGAATCATTTGACAGGAGAAAGATCACAAGAAAATCCAGAAACAACCACTGTGTTTAACAAAAATAATCTCACTATGCATGAAAGAATCATAGGTAAATATCCTCAGAAAAGAAACAAACTTGCGTCGAATCATTATCGACGTGCGTCGAACTCTACTCAACGCAACTCAAATAATGCATCGATTTCTAATCAACGCAGACACCAAAATACGTCGACTCCCAATCGACGCAATCTCTCCTATGCTTCGACTAAAAGTAACCACAGAATGAAGGAAGCGTCGACTTCCACTCGACGCAACTTTAAACATACGTCGAATTTATATCGACGCAACCAATCTAACAGAAATGTCTCCTTTTCCAAAAAGTCTTCTCAAACCATTTCCTTTTATTATGAACACTATTTCTGCAACATTACCAAAGAAAATTGGTATGATAAGCCAATACCCCTAAAGGAGGAAGGTTATTCAGAAAAACCCACTTATTCTTTCATTAAACCTTTCACTGTTGGGAGGAATGGACCCCAACTTAGGAGGGTCCAAACTAATGTTTAAAATTTTATGTGCAGATGTATCACATCTCCAGGCTGGTGTGGTACTTGGACAGTGGATGCTCCATGCACATGACAGGGTACAAAAACCTATTAATCAATTTTGAGGATAGACTTGGACCACCGGTGACTTTTGGAGACTCTAGCTGTGGCCAAACCAGGGGCTTTGGAGATTTCAAAGAAGGAAAAGTTACCTTCAAGAATGTGGCAGTAGTCAAAGGACTGAAGCACAATCTGATAAGTATAAGTCAGATATGTGACAGTGGTAAGTATGAGGTAAAATTCACTACACTATTTTGTCATATTATTGATATCAAGACTGGTGCCATAGTACTCAATGGAATTAGAAAAGGGAAGGTATATATAGTAGACTTTAGCTCCTCACCCACAGAAGTTTGTTTGTTCAACAATATTATTAATAAAAGTGAATTATGGCATAGGAGACTGGGTCATCTAAACTACAAAACCATTAGTAAACTATCAAAGAATAACCTAGTCAGAGGCCTACCAAAGGGTAGATTCTCTAAGGACTCTCCATGTAGACCTTGCCAACTAGGAAAACAGACCAAGTCATCCTTCAAACCAATTGGTAAGGATGACTCCCCCAGGATTCTCTACCTACTGCACATGGATCTCTTTGGCCCCATATCCACTTAGAGCATAGGTGGAAAGTCTTATACCCTCGTCATTGTGGATGACTACTCTAGATTTAGTTGGGCATTTTTTCTAAGGGCTAAGTCTGAGACCCACAAGATTCTCTCAAGATTCATAAGACAGATTCAATCTGAATTCAATACTCATGTTTCCATAATCAGAAGTGATCATGGGACTGAATTTGAAAATCAGTTAATCTGTAGTTTTTGTGAGGATGTAGGTATCAAACAAAGCTTCTTAGCACCTAGAATTCCTCAACAAAATGGAGTTGCTGAAAGAAAGAATAGAACCTTAATTGAATCAGGAAGGACCCTGCTTGCAGAATCAGGATTACCAAAAACCTTCTGGGCTGAAGCAGTCAACACTGCAAACTATGTCCTAAATAGAAGCCTCATTCACAAAACTAAGGAAAAAACTCCATATGAGCTTCTGAAGGGAAAAACACCCATTGTTAAATACTTTAAAATTTTTGGATGTGCTTGCTTTATTCTAAATAATGGGAAAGATCATCTTGCCAAGTTTGACAAGAAGTCTAATGATGGAATATTTCTGGGGTACTCATCATCTAGTAAATCTTATAGATGCTATAATAGGAGAACTCTCAGAATTGAAGAATCTATGCACATTATATTTGATGAAACTAAAATGCTGTTTAAGGGGGAGGAAACTTCCACCAATCCTTTTCCACAGGAAAATAGCAGCATAGAGACTCAGCTTGAACAACTGACTCTAGAGAACAGAGACACTGGGAAAGAAAACCAGCTACAGGAACTAAGTGAGGAGTCTGAACAAGAGCATGAAAAAGGTCCATAAAAGAGCAATCAAAACCAACTTCCACAAGAGAACATGGTTCAGGAAGAACAGTTGGACAATGATCCCATTGTTAATGAGGAAGAAGAGCATCTGACAAATCCAAGCAGAACAGGAATTAATATGAAAAATCATCCACAATCCCAAGTAATTGGAGACCCCAATACTGGAGTAAGAACAAGACACCAAGTCTCCAATGGGATGATGCTCCAATGCTTCTTATCTCAAGTTGAACCAAAGAAGTTTGAGGAAGCAAATTGTGATCCTCACTGGATTATAGCCATGCAAGAAGAACTAAGCCAATTTGAGAGAAACAAAGTGTGGAACCTAGTTGAGAGACCAAGAAACTACCCAGTTATTGGTATAAAGTGGGTATACAGAAACAAACTAGATTCCACTGGAGTAATTGTCAGGAACAAGGCAAGACTTGTAGCACAAGGATACAGACAAGAAGAAGGAATAGACTACAATCAAACCTTTGCTCCAGTAGCCAGATTGGAAGCAATCAGACTCTTTCTTGCCTATGCAGCCTTCATGAAGATGAAAGTCTACCAGATGGATGTTAAGAGTGCTTTTCTGAATGGTGACCTTCAAGAAGAGGTGTATGTAGAGCAACCACCAGGTTTTGTCAATCCCTCCTCACCTAACTTTGTTTATAGACTTAAAAAAGCACTTTATGGTCTTAAGCAAGCACCTAGAGCCTGGTATGAAACTCTCTCCAACTTCCTTTTAGAAAATTCTTTTGAAAGAGGAAAAGTAGATAAAACACTTTTTACTAGAACCCATAAAAATCAACTCCTTCTTGTTCAAATCTATGTAGATGATATCATCTTTAGCTCAACTCATCCCAAACTTTGTATAAGATTTGCTAATTTAATGCAATCAAAATTTGAAATGAGCAGTATGGGAGAACTCTCTTATTTCTTAGGGCTACAAGTGAAACAAAGCAGTGAGGGAATCTTTATCTCACAATCTAAATACACTAAAGAATTAATCAAAAAGTTTGGTATGGAATCAGCCTCTACCATGAAAACACCTATGACAACTAATGCCATTATAGAAAAGGATGATAAGAGAAAATCAGTAGATCAAAAGACATATAGGGCAATCATAGGATCCCTTCTCTATCTAACAGCTAGCAGACCTGACATTATGTTTGCAACCTACATATGTGCTAGATTCCAGGTTGATCCAAAAGAATCCCATCTCACCTCTGTAAAAAGGATTCTTAGATACCTAAAAGGAACACCTGAACTAGGTCTGTGGTACTTAGCAGAAATAAATTTTGAATTAATAGGATTCTCAGATGCAGACTATGCTGGATGTAGGGTTGATAAAAAAAGTACATCTGGTACTTGCCAATTCCTAGGTGACAGATTAATATCATGGTTCAGTAAGAAACAAACTTCAGTCTCAACCTCAACAGCTGAAGCTGAATATATAGCTGCTGGGAGCTGTTATTCACAAATCCTCTGGATGCAAAATCAGCTTCTTGACTATAAACTGGAAGTCAATAACTCTAAAATTTATTGTGATAGCTCTAGTGTTATATCCATATCATCCAACCCAGTCCTTCATAGTAGAACTAAACATATAGAGATCAGACATCACTTTCTTAGAGACAATGTAGAAAAAGGTAAGATAACCTTAGAATATATCCCTACAGATAGTCAAAGAGCAGACATCTTGATGTCGATCCCTTATCGACGCACCATCGATCTAATCTTGACGCAAGTCTGCGACCACGTCGGCAGGACATTAGGCTGACAATGTTTCGACGGAGCGTCGACTCCATATTGATGCATACGTCGACATCAATGACCAACGTCACAGATGTTCTGACACATCGACCATGCGTCGACTCCAATTCGACGTAACGTCGACTTCATAATAAAACTGGAAACAAATCTCCCCTTCTTCTTTTGACGATTGGTTACCTAATATACCTTGATTTCTGTTTCCTTTTCGACGCTTCACCTCCTTTAAATAACACCTCTTATTTCATAACTCATACTCTCCCAAACCGCCAAAATCTTCGTCTTCTACCTCTCTCTCTGCATCAATGGTGCCAACCCCTGCTCAATCTGCTCTCATCAAAACAATAAACGATGCTCTGGAACAACTTCTGAATGACTTCCAGACACGTCTGACTAACTTTTCCAATGAGTGTGCCGACATGCTCACCACCTGTGAGGCCAAATTGGCCAACCTCTCTGCTTCTCTTCCTGAGCTTCATGTTCTTCTTCAAGAACAACCTCTGTCGCCAAAAGGGTTTACATACTTTCTGAAGGATATAAACAGGGGGAGAGCTGCTCCAGAAACCCCCCTATCCAGGTTTTATATTAAAGCTCAGGGCTAACTCTTCTCCAATCTCTAAATACTATCTTTAAGTATTAAACCAACTTCATTTTTTTACCATAGGCTCCAATCTTCTCCAATCACTCTGATTACACCTTCAACAAACACCTTGGTGAATCCTCCTCCTACCATACAGAAGGAGACCAGGATGTGGATTCAGCATTCAGAGTAGATGCCCCATATGTTCAGGGGGAGATTGTTGCAGTACAAAATATAGAAGTCCAGGGGGAGGAAGAAACAGCTTTTTCTGATGACCTAAAAGGGCAAGTCTGGATTGAGACACCCTTGTGTGTGGAAGAATATCAGCATCACTCTCCTGGCTTCTCTGCTAGCTATATCAAACTCAAGACACCCTTACTTGAGGATATTTCTCCAGAGGTTACAGAACAAATTCCCTCTCCTTCAAAAGTTCCTTCTCCACCTTCTCCTTCTAAAAAGAAAATTACATCTCCACCTCTGCCTCGTCCACCACTTCAACCTCCATCTCTACCTCCTCTGCTACCTTTACCTCCACAAATGCTATCTAGGGAAAAACCAAGAGGACAAATGGAAAGAAGAAGAGAAGCCATCCCTCATTGACAAAAGTTCTCCAAAGAAGAAAGAAAAGACTATGCAAAGGAAAAGAAATATAGGAAGGCTGTTGAGGAGATAAAAAGGTTTGAAAGAATGCCTAATATCACTCCTAACAGTCCTGTAAAGGAGTACCATGATCCTGACATGGAAAAGAGGTATGAAGAAATAAGAGAAAGAGAGCTGTATGAATATGAAGCAGCTATGAAAGAAGTAGAAGATAAAAGGAATATCTGGTTGGAAAAGATCAAGAAGGGGATGACTAAAGAACAGATTCTTGCTGAATCTTCCATCAAACTTCCAAAGAAATTATTTGATGTTGAAGCTTATCAAAAGAAAAATCCTCAGGCAGGGCTCATCCTAGAAAAAGGACAAAAGCACAAATGGGGTGTAGGGTGTGTAGAAGATATCTACATTCCATATAAGAAGCCTAAAAGACCTACAAGATTAGATAAATGGCATGACTCACCCTGGAAAGGGAAAGGAAAAATGTCTGAGAAACAGGAATCAGAGAAGAGAATATATAGGCCAAAGGTTGACAACCAAGGACCACCTGAGCCCAAGCCTACACAAAAGAAACCTCAAAACATTACAATTGAGATGATTGATGAAAAGGCAGCAATTATCATCAGCAAGGGCTATTCTATAAATGACACTGTTGGGTATATTGCCCTCAATATTACCTTGATTTGAAGAGGCATCACTCTCAATGCTAAGGACATATTGTATTTAACAAAGCTATACTTGTGTAGGATATACAGGCACAGGTAACTCAAAAGGAAGGGCCAAACATGGCCTTAGATGAGAAGAAACCATCCACAAGGAGATGAAGATCTGTCTCAGCAGATCCGCTGAGACGAAGGGTCATAACCGCTGAGACAAGGATCCATCTCAGCGGATCCACTGAGAAGGAGACTGGAGAAACCGCTGAGAAGGGGACTGGAGCTGCCGCTGAGACTGGAAGCTGTCTCAGCCCAACCGCTGAGACTGGATGCTGTCTCAGCCCAACCGCTGAGATAGATCCAAATGTGCTGACGGGATCTGCTTTTGGCGCAAACGACAATTGAGAGGGAAAAGCAACTCCAATCTGACCCATACTATGTCAGGAGGATCGATATAGCCGTTGAAGCCTTCTGGAGGTATAAAAGAAGAAGCTAGGGCACAACAACAAGTACTGTTCGATTGAAAAAGCCTTTGCTGTACGCCGCAATCGAGCATTCACGTTTCAGCCAGTTGAAGTTGATCTCTGCAGCTGAAGTTAATCTTCTAAGGGAGATTAGTTAGCTCTTCCTGTACAAACTCAAGAAGGGCAAGTTGATCTTCTGCTTTGCTGAAGGAGAAGATCAAGGTGATACAAATCTGAAGCTGTTGTTTTCAGATCTGAAGAAAGGATTCAGAAGACCTAAGAGTAAACCTTTTGTCTTTTGTATCTAGCTCAAACTCTATTATATCTTTGTAAGGCATTGTTGCCTGAGTAAAAGGCTGTTGAGCCTGTGTGTAAAGTTGTGTTGACAACTTGAGTGGTAGGACTTCATGATAGGTCTGAGGTAGGAAATCTGTGGGATTTCTGAGTGGTAGGAGTTTCATAACTCTGAGCTGTAGGGCTGCTGTGCCTGAGGTGTAGGGCTGTTGAGCCTGAAGGGTAGGGCTGTTGAGCCTGAGTGTAGGGCTGTTGAGCCTGAGTGTAGGGCTGCTGTGCCTGAGGTAGTATCACTATTGATCTGAGAAGTTCTGAGGAACTTGTGGTGTAAGCTCAAGGAGCCGAGATTGGAGTTTATGGCCTTGTCTAACTCACTGTTAGAAAGGTGAAGGGGGAAAGAGGACTACTCAAGACACCCGGTCTTGAGGAACCTCTATACATCCTTGTGTGCTTTCTGTGATTGTGTTTTCTGCAGCTAGAAACATTAGGTTTAAACAAAGAAAATAAGTAAAACCTATTCACCCCCTCTAGGTATTATTGACTACACCTATATAAACTATCAAGTGGTATCAGAGGGA
Source organism: Dactylorhiza incarnata (assembly GCA_033032865.1). Lineage (NCBI taxonomy): Eukaryota > Viridiplantae > Streptophyta > Magnoliopsida > Asparagales > Orchidaceae > Dactylorhiza > Dactylorhiza incarnata. The sequence continues at coordinate 2,033,506 of JAWHQI010000086.1, forward strand.
GGTTGATCAAAAGGACTTAACAGTCTGATCAGATCCTATACAGGAGTAGTCAAATCTGAAATCAAATGGCCAACAGTGGAATGAAGAAGGAGTTGGGGTCAATGAAGTTGCCTATATGCTCCAAAGAAAACTTTGGCATATGGAAGCAAAGGGTAAGGCTATTCATGGAAGCATCAGACCCAAGGATCTTTTTGACTGTCAAAAATGGTCCTTATACCTTTGAGAAAGTCTCCACTATTGACCCTACTAGAAAAGTACTTAAGGTATTTTCTGAACTGACCAATGATGAGATAGCACTGTACACTATGGACAAGAGAGCCAAAAACATAATAGTAAATGCCATTGATGACACTACATTTCAGAACTTGGTACACTACCAAACTGCCAAGGAAATGTGGGACACATTGGTTGTCTATATGGAGGGAACAGCTGAAGTAAGGGATGATAGAAAGTCACTCCTCAATCAGGAGTATGAAGCCTTCAGACAGCTGAGCCAGGAGAATATCTCCATGTGCTTTGAAAGGTTCTTTAGGATTGTAAATGAACTAAGAACCTATGGAAGGGTGTTCACAGATTATGAACTTAATGACAAGTTCCTTAGATCTCTAACTAGAGAATGGGACACTAAAATCTGTGCAGTCAGGGAAGGGGCAAGACTTGGAGAAACCCCCACCCATACACTGTTTGGGAAACTGCTCTCATATGAGATGCAGCTTTCTGCAAGAAAGGAGGAGGACTCTTCCTCCATGGCTCACACAAGGGAGAGATCTGTTGCTCTCAAAGCTGAAAGCTCTAAGAGGAACAAGGTTAGAGTGCAGTCACCTCCAAGAAAGGCTGCTGAATCTGAGAAATCTCAGAGCAGCAAATCAGACAGCTCCTCTTCTGATGAGGAGTTTGTTGCCTTCACAAGGCAGTTCAAGAAGATGATCAAGAGGAAACAATGGAAGAACAAACCTTCCTCCTCTTCTCATCCCAAGAAGGATCATTACAGATCTGAGAGGCAACATCCCAAAGGGGATAGGTATGACTCTAAAACTAGTAAACATGTTTCAACTAACATAATTTGCTATTGCTGTAGTAAGCCTGGACATGTCATTGCTGACTGCCCAGTCAAGAGAAAGGAAAGAGGTGACAAGAAGCCTCATCACCAGAAGGAGAGGAAGGGAGAAAAATCCTTCCTAGCTAAGAAAGGCAAGAGCTGGAGTGAATCTGAATCTTCATCTTCAGATTCAGATGGTGAGGAGGAAGCCAACTTGGGGCTGTTTGCTAATCAGGAAGAAGAAGACTATCCTGCTACCAGGATAGGAATAAGGGCCCCTCTATCACATTCAGATAGTGATGAAGAGGAGGATGAGGTCACTCTTGATGACCATGGGCTGATGGCTATAACTGAAGATGAGGACAGCCACAACAATTCAGTACATGAGCAGGTATTGATACACTGCATTTCTTCTTCCTCTGATTATGAAACAGGTCCAGAATCTGAATCTCCTCCATCTAAAGTTGGCAGTGAATCAGATTCTGAAGAGGATGTCAATCAATTGATTGATAAGTTTGGTGCACTCCTGGAAGCTCTGAAAAAGAGCAAAATGCTAGCCAAGAGGCAAGCTCAAGAAATTGCTTCCCTAAAGCAATCAAAATCTGAGTGCATTGAGCATGCTACCCAGCTAGCTCTAATGAGCAAGGAGATTGGCAAGCTAAGGGGAATGTCAATCATCCATGTGGGCACCATAAGCCACAAGAACAAGATCATTAAGGATCTTGAAGAAAAGCTTCTCAAGGAGAGGATGCTGGTGGCTAAGTTCTCCAAGCCCAAGACAGTGTTGCCTATTATTGACACCTTCAACTCCCATGACATGAGAGGTGTTGGTTTTAACAAGGAGGAAGCTACTAGCAACACTAAGGGAAAGGTTAAGGACTCAAAAGAATCTAAGACCTCCTTTGTGAAAGTCTTGATGCCCTCAAACAAGTATGACCAAGAAAGTGTTCATGGTCACTTATTAAATGGAAGATCCAATAACTTGAGCAAGAATGCTCACAGCTATGGATATAGAAAGGAGTTAGGCTTGAGTGCCTTCAAGGCTCTGCATGAGGAAATTCAAATGTCCCATCATGGACCTTTTGTTTTTGGAACCTCAGCCCCTTCACTCAAGATAACCAAGGCTGTCAACTCTAAATATTGTTCAGCAAAGTACATGGCTGTTGACTGTCCTATAACCAAGCCAAAAAGCCCAGTTTCTGGTGCCATCCACACATGTTTAGCTGCCAAGCTAGAGGGTGTTGATGTCAAACAAAAATTGGCTGCCTTGACTGATTATAGGAAGGTAAAAGGCAGGCCTTTACTGATAAAACAAAGAAAACAACAGCTGTGTCCTCTACTGAACAGAAACAGGAAGCTTCATCTTCTAGGACTGTTCAGAAGAGGAGATATAATATATATGAGTGTTTGTGCTGTGGCAAAGTGGGACACTTTGCAATTGATTGTTGGCACAACCCCAATGTGCCAAAGGCAAGGATTGAACCTCAAGCCAAACCAACCCTTTCTAGGAATATCCCCTATAGTGTTAACATGAACCTAGGACCCAAAGTCAGTTGGGATCCTAAGGTACATTAAATTTTGTGTTGCAGGTTAGTTCAAGTACCAGTCTCAACCAAATATGGTACTTGTACAGTGGGTGCTCAAGGCACATGACAGGAACTAAGGATCTTCTAAAGGATTACCATTCAGTGAAGAATGGACCCAAAGTTATCTTTGGTGGATCTGAAAAGGGAGTCACCAAAGGATATGGTATGATTTCAAATGGCATAGTCTCAATCACAAGGGTAGCTTATGTTGAAGGGTTGCAACACAACCTTGTAAGCATAAGCCAACTATGTGACTTAGGCTATGTCATTGAATTCCACAATGACAAGTGCTTGATCAAAAAGTCTAATGACTTGGAGACCATTCTCTCAGGCACTAGGAGTGGAAATGTTTATTGCTTAGACTTCATTTGCAATTATTCTATCTCTTCTGTGTGTCTTGTAGCTAATGAAAGTGAGTCACTTTGTGTCCAATGGCACAAGAGACTTGCCCACATTTACTATAAGACAATGTATAGATTATTTTCTAAAGACCTTGTTAGAAATAGTCCTAAACTAAAATGTGTTAAAAGTAGTCCCTGTCATGCTTGCCAAATGGGTAAGCAAACTAGGGCCACCTTTAAAAGTATTGGCTCCAAGGATACTGAAAGGTGTTTATACCTATTGCACATGGACTTGTTTGGTCCTTTGTCAATTCAGAGCCTAGGTGGGAAGTTGTATACCTTGGTAATTGTAGATGATCATTCAAAGTATACATGGGTATTCTTCCTTAAGAAGAAGTCAGATACCTTACATGTCTTTATAAATTATGTCACGGCTATTCAGAATGATCTACTATGTACTGTGGTCAGGACAAGAACTAACCATGGCATAGAATTTCAATCTGAAGCCATGACAAAATTTTGTCAAGAATTTGGTATCACCCAAGAGTTCTCCTCCCCAAGGACTCCACAGCAAAATGGTGTGGCTGAGAGGAGGAATAGGACCTTGATAGAAGCTGGGAGAACATTGCTTAGTGACTCCTCACTCCCAGAATACTTCTGGGCTGAGGCAGTCAATACAGCCTGTTATGTTCTCAATAGAGCCTCCATCAATTAGGTCCTTGGGAAAACTCCTTATGAGATTCTGAAAGGCAAACAACCTACAATTTCCTACTTTAGAATCTTTGGTTGCAAATGCTACATTCTAAATAATGGAAAATCTCAATTAACAAAGTTTGCAGAAAAATGCAATGTGGGGGTTCTTGTTGGGTATAGCTCACATAGTAGAGCTTATAGAGTTTATAACAAGAAAACCCATATTGTAGAAGAATCTATGCATGTTGTATTTGATGAGACCAGCCTTCTCTACAAAGAATGGTCTAGTTCTTCTATTGTGACAGGAAATGAAGAAGGGATGCATGAGCTGACTGTCCAAGACAAGCCCAGCAGCAGCAACACACAGACAGCTGCTGCAATTCCTGAAGAAGAAGAGGTACAAGATGAAGTCATAGCTGAACCAGTGGAACAAACACAGCCACCAGAGGACCCTCTTCCTGCTGCTGCAAGGCACCTGAGAGATCATCCAAGAGATCTAATAATTGGGGATCATACCCAAGGCATATTGACAAGAAGCAGAGCTCATAATGAAACACTATTCTTGAGCTTCCTTTCTCAAATGGAGCCCAAGAAGTTTGAAGAGGCCAATCAAGACACCTTCTGGATTGAAGCAATGCAAGAAGAGCTCCTACAATTCAAGAGATGCAAAGTATGGAAGCTGGTGCCAAGACCTCAGGGACACAATGTGATTGGCACTAAATGGGTATACAGGAACAAGCTTGATGAGAATGGTACAATCATCAAGAACAAGGCCAGATTAGTAGCCAAAGGATACATGCAAGAGGAAGGTATAGACTTTGATCAAACCTTTGCACCAGTTGCAAGGTTGGAAGCTATTAGGCTATTCCTTGCCTATGCTGCCCACAAGGGGTTCAAAGTCTACCAGATGGATGTCAAATCAGCCTTTCTCAATGGAGACTTGAAGGAAGAGGTATATGTTGAACAACCTTCAGGTTTTGTGCATCCAACCCTAACTTCTCATGTTTATCTTCTTAGGAAAGTACTATATGGTCTCAAGCAAGCTCCAAGAGCTTGGTATAAGACTTTGTCCAACTTTCTCCTCAAGAACAAGTTCACGAGGGGAAAGATTGATAGCACATTGTTTCTTAGGGAAACAAGGGGCAAGTGTCTCTTAGTCCAAATCTATGTTGATGACATAATATTTGGGTCTACTGATGACAACCTCTGCAAGAGATTTGCCAATCTAATGTAGGGGGAGTTTGAAATGAGCAGTATGGGTGAGCTCAAATATTTCCTTTGGCTCCAAGTGAAACAGTCTGATGATGGAATTTTCATCTCCCAGACCAAGTACACTAAGGAGCTCATCAAGAAATTTGGGATGGAATCAGCCTCCACCATGAGAACACCCATGGGGTCCAATGTATCATTAGACAAGGATGAAAAGGGAAAGGCTTTTGATGAGTCCATGTACAGATGCATCATTGGATCCCTATTATACTTGACTGCTAGTAGGCCAGACATTATGTATTCTACATGTGTTTGTGCTAGGTATCAAGCGTGTCCTAAGGAATCTCACTACACCTCTGTGAAGAGGATTCTGAGATACCTTAAGGGCAGCTTGCATCTTGGCCTTTGGTACCCTAAGAACAATGACTTTGAACTAACAGGCTTTTCAGATGCAGATTTTGCAGGTTCCAAAGAAGACAGGAAGAGTACAAGTGGTACTTGTAAGTTCCTAGGGAGAAGATTGATATCTTGGAGCAGCAAGAAACAAAACAGTGTGGCAATATCCACAGCTGAGTCTGAATACATTGCTGCAGGTAGCTGTTGTGCACAACTCCTTTGGACACAACATCAATTGGAGGATTACAACCTCAATGTAAGGGAATCTCCTTTATATTGTGATTCATCCAGTGCAATATCTATTGCTAAAAATCCTGTCTCTCATAGCAGGACTAAGCACATAGAGATTAGATATTATTTTATTAGGGAACATGTAGAGTGTAAAGACATCTCTCTTGAATTTGTCCCAACTGACAAACAAGTACCTGATATCTTTACAAAGCCACTGGATGAATCTAAATTCAATGCTTTCAAAATTGATCTTGGCATGCTTAGTATAGAATAGTTCTAAATGTATGAGTAATAACTGTCACTGTTGATGATTATACATGGTGAATTATCAAACTTTACATTATTGTACATTAAAACTTAGTGACATGACTAGGACACATCTTCAGCCAAATTATCTACATTAGGTCTAAACTCCATGATCAGCTAAACTGCAGGAGTATATTCAGTTGAATCAGCTAAGAAAAATCCCAGCTGAACCGCTGAGACGAGCAAACTGTCCCAGCGGTTGACAATTCATTGTCCCAGTGGCCTAGGTCTCCGTCTTAGCTGAACCGCTGAGACGGGGTATGTTCAATATGAAATCTGTTAATTAACCCAAAACTTCTTAACACAATAAGGTAATTAAGTCTAAAAGCCTAGGGTTAATAAAAACGAAACTAAAATTCTATAAATAGATACACTGTAACCTAAAACACACCACAAAGCCAAACCCTTAGCCGTCGAGACGATTCATCTTCTCTCCCGTCTCAGCGCCTCAATTTTCTGATTCCATGGCGCCAAAGAGCTCAAAAGATCTCCTGGAGGGCAATGAAATAGTGAGAGATGGATTCTCTCATGCCTCAGAAGAAATAAGACACGTGATTCATCTAATGGAAGCTCAAGGTCTGGAGCACATGCTGTCTGAACCCTGCTGCATTCTCAGAACTGAAGTTCTGGAATGGTTCAACAATGTCAAATTATCTCCTTTCAAAACCATCCTGAAGTCCAAGATAGGAAGTGAGAAGATAAATATTACAGCTAAAAGGTTGGAGAAGGGGCTGAAATTAACTCCCTGCAGTAAAACTGAAGAGGAGGAAATATCTGAAAAGGATAAGAGGACTGCCCTAAAGTGGACAGGATACAGTGATACTAAAACCAGTTGTCTAAGGAGGAAGTTCTTCAATCAACAAGGGAAGCTGTTGTCTGATATAGTGGGCAAAGCTATCCTATGCAAGCCTGGTTCACATGACACTGTCTCACAGTTCATGTTTGAATTAATGACTAGGATAATTCTGTCCAAGAGAACCTCATGGGGAGAAGTTATCTTTCAAAGGATAAAGGAATCTCTACAAGCCCCCAATATGGGAAGAATACTATCTCTGTACCTACAGAATAGTCATTCAGAGACCTTTGCAAACTCAAAGGGGTCAAATCTCCATTGTCTCAAAAGAATGGACATTAAGACTCTGGATAGATTCTCCAGAGTGCTCCCTATGAGCCAGCCATCTGTGGCAAAGGAAAAGAAGAAAGATTCATCTCAGCACAAATCAGACTCATCCACAAAGTCAAATGGGTCTGAAAATGAAGATATTCATGGGTCTGATCGTAGATCTGGCAGCAACCCTATGAACATTGATAATGAAGAGGTCCCCAGGACAAATGAGGAGCCCCAAGGAAGTGTTGTGCCCAATCCTTAGCCAACCCAGATGAATGCTGATCCAGCTGTTCATCAAGCTGAAGATGAATTTCCCAACTCACCTATACATGGTAAATTAGGACTTCAGTTAGGCCTCTCTTCTCTATCAATAGTATAGTCTAGGTGTCTAACTCATCAATCATTTTTCAGGTGACCTTAGACAAAATTCTCCTCCTATGGATGCCCCAAGTGAGGGGGAGCATAGCCCTGCCTATGAAGGAGGAGGTGGGTATGCTAGTAAGGGAGAACATCAACAGGAATTGGTATCACCTAATGCCCCATCTGAGGGGGAGCAGATCCCTGATAATGAGAGGGTAATGCTCAAAGTGGAGCTGAAATGATGGTTGAAAAGGAATTAGCCCAGGAAAGGCCAGTTGCAGCTCTGGACACATCTGATCTGTTAAATTCAATACAAATAATGATTGAGGGTCAGATGTTGTCTATGAAAGAGATTGTTCCTAAAAAGGTTCATGATGTCTCTGCCCAGATACGGAATGAATTGTATACAACAAGAGCTGCATTGACTCAGGAGATCCAGGCCAGTGAGCAAAGAATGGAGTCAAGAGTGGCTGAAGTGAGAACTGAGCTGAATGCATAGGTTAATGATGTCAAAACTGCATCAGATCATATCCTTCTGCAGATGACAAGATGGTTTGAAATGGCCAAAAATACTGTTGCTGCCCAGCACACAGTTCTGAAGGATATTGCAGACCATCAAGGGGATTCCATAAAGGACATCACATATGTAAAGAATCAGCTCTACAAAAATGAGAATGTCTGGGAAAAAGCTATTGCCAGAATGGCACAAGTGGTCAACACATCAAGCAGCCAAGTCAAGTCCCACATTGACAAGGCAAAGGAATGCATTTTGGATGATGTGTACATCACCTTTCAGACTCTCTCTCAATCCATATTGGATCAACACTCTGAAATTGAGAAGAAGATAGTGGAACATAGCAAAGAAGGGGAGGAGAAGATACTCAATCTACATGCTAAGCTGAAAGGAGCTCACATACAGCTGTATACCAACATGGAGTCCTCCCACAAACTGATACTCTCCAATCAAGAAGAAGCCAGCAAGAAAATGGTGGAAGTGGTCAACAATGCCTCCAGTGCTATTCAAGAAAATATCCTTACCATGGTCAGAAAGGTCACTGATAATCAATGGGACTCAAGCTTAAAAGTGCTGCAAGGAACAAGAATTGCTTTGAATCTGCCAATCTTGAACCCTAGCAGAAATGAAGACTTTGACTTCTAAAGTCAATCAAATCTGGTTGCTGATGAGAGAGCATCAAAGAGGAGAAGGGTAGAGGGTATTCAAACTACTGAAGAATACATGGCACAGAAAAGAATGGAAAGATTAGAGGATCCACTCCATGAAGATGACAATCTGGAGTTGGACACAATTGTTGTCAATACCTGGGTGAGCCATGGAAATCCAATGAAGGATATTGACCATGTCTATTCAGCTGCTGAGTGGATCAAACACCTTGAAAGGGAATCTTTAAGGGAAAGGATTCTCAAAGAAAACATGGTAAGAAGGGAAACTCCTTTAAGAATTCCCTCCAGATATCTTCCCAAGCCACTTCTGTACTTCAAAGTAAAGGAGAAGATCAAGGTTGCTGCTGAAACTAGGAAAAGAAAATCTACAAATGGAGAAAGCTCTTCCAAGGGTCAATCTTAGAAAAACCAGCCTTGACATTTTTTTTGGATTGAATGTACAACCATAAGTTGAATTTTCTTTTATATATCTGTACTGAACATTTAAAGTGAAATGATATTTCATATTCTGATCATAATATTGTGTTTGTTACTATTGAAATATGTACTCTGTATTTATTCTCTTTAGTATTCACTACCGTAAATGGGATGTTCAAATTGAAATGGATCAGCTATTACAGAAAATAGCTCTCCAATTGAGTGGGAGGAAATTCCCTACTCAGGTTGAGGGGAAGTTGGCAAATGCTAAGAGTGTACAGGTTAGCCTACAGATTGATCCAAAGGGATCTACAGCTATTGTCCCTCTATCCATAGCAAGTTAAGGTTGAAAAAGTCAGAAAGGGGGAGATAGGGCCAGTACCAATGCTGGAGAAAGGGGAGAAAGGGGGAGTAAGGGCCAGTGCAAATGCTTATGCTTAGGGTGTTAGGTCCTATGCTTCACAGATCATTTTTTTCTGTGATAAGATTTTAATTGTTAATGGACCTTAGCATTGGGGATGTTCTGCCTTCTTCAAATAGGGGGAGATTGTTGGGTATATTGCCCTCAATATTACCTTGATTTGAAGAGGCATCACTCTCAATGCTAAGGACATATTGTATTTAACAAAGCTATACTTGTGTAGGATATACAGGCACAGGTAACTCAAAAGGAAGGGCCAAACATGGCCTTAGATGAGAAGAAACCATCCACAAGGAGATGAAGATCTGTCTCAGCAGATCCGCTGAGACGAAGGGTCATAACCGCTGAGACAAGGAGCCATCTCAGCGGATCCACTGAGAAGGAGACTGGAGAAACCGCTGAGAAGGGGACTGGAGCTGCCGCTGAGACTGGAAGCTGTCTCAGCCCAACCGCTGAGACTGGATGCTGTCTCAGCCCAACCGCTGAGACAGATCCATATATGCTGACGGGATCTGCTTTTGGCGCAAACGACAATTGAGAGGGTAAAACAACTCCAATCTGACCCATACTGTGTCAGGAGGATCGATATAGCCGTTGAAGCCTTCTGGAGGTATAAAAGAAGAAGCTAGGGCACAACAACAAGTACTATTCGATTGAAAAAGCCTTTGTTGTACGCCGCAATCGAGCATTCACGTTTCAGCCAGTTGAAGTTGTTCTCTACAGCTGAAGTTAATCTTCTAAGGGAGATTAGTTAGCTCTTCCTGTATAAACTCAAGAAGGGCAAGTTGATCTTCTACTTTGCTGAAGGAGAAGATCAAGGTGATACAAATCTGAAGCTGTTGTTTTCAGATCTGAAGAAAGGATTCAGAAGACCTAAGAGTAAACCTTTTGTCTTTTGTATCTAGCTCAAACTCTATTATATCTCTGTAAGGCATTATTGCCTGAGTAAAAGGCTGTTGAGCCTGTGTGTAAAGTTGTGTTGACAGCCTAAGTGGTAGGACTTCTTGATAGGTCTGAGGTAGGAAATCTGTGGGATTTCTGAGTGGTAGGAGTTTCATAACTCTGAGCTGTAGGGCTGCTGTGCCTGAGGTGTAGGGCTGTTGAGCCTGAAGGGTAGGGCTATTGAGCATGAGTGTAGGGCTGTTGAGCCTGAGTGTAGGGCTGCTGTGCCTGAGGTAGGATCACTATTGATCTGAGTAGTTCTGAGGAACTTATGGTGTAAGCTCAAGGAGCCGAGATTGGAGTTTGTGGCCTTGTCTAACTCACTGTTAGAAAGGTGAAGGGGGAAAGAGGACTACTCAAGACACCCGGTCTTGAGGAACCTCTATACATCCTTGTGTGCTTTCTGTGATTGTATTTTCTGTAGCTAGAAACATTAGGTTTAAACAAAGAAAATAAGTAAAACCTATTCACCCCCCCCCCTCTAGGTATTATTGACTACACCTATATAAACTATCAGACACTCTCCCTGATGCTGACAAAATCCTGGAGAAACTGCACACAATCATCAGAAATGTCCAGGAGCATCCTGATAGAGCCAGGGGCTATATTTTTGATGCTATTGAAAATTTATCTAGGAAACTTTATTCTGCCTTTGTCAACTTCATGTATAACAAGAAGTTCCTAGTTTAAATCTTGTGAAAGACAATTACTTGTTATATGATTTCTTCTGATTACTTAGTATATTTCTTCTCTATATAAATGCTTTGTTGTGTTGATTAAAAGCTGATACAATTTCTCTCTAAATAGGGTTAAGACAAATAGGGGGAGATTGTTGGGGAAATGATTTATCTTAACCCCTAGAATTGAGAAGAATACAATTTCTAAGAATAAAAAAAAATTAGTCTAAAGTAAATATGCGTCGAATAGTAATCGACGCAACGTCGAAATGTAGTCGACATTTCTCTCAGAATGAGTCGAAGTAACTCTAAGAAGAATTCGACGTAATCATTGTCGACGTACCTCTGACTTCTAGTCGACGCGTCTAATAAAGTCGACGCACCTTCCTTATTCTCCTTTCGATGTTCAGCCAGGATGAAATCGACGTTCACGTCGAATAGTAATCGACGCACGTCGATTACTATAAGAAATTCAAAAACACGCCAGATCTCTTTCCTTCTTTCTGTAGATCTGATTTTTATGGAATCATATTATTCTTTTATAGCCGTTCTGAATCAGTCTTTCCTTCTATTTGATTCTTGGCTAATTTGATTAAGATTATTATGGATATTATTTGAAATCAGAATGAATTCTTTCCTTCTACAGATTTAATTCTTATGGAAACTTTTTCTCTCTAATTGCTGATTGATTATTCCTCTTTAGCAACATCTTTTGAAACAGAGATATAAATAAAGAGGAGGTCGGCAGAGAATGATGACTAGTGATCCACCATATATATTTGAAAAAGAGGAAGAGCTCCCAAGTGAAGAGTGAGAAAGCTGAGAAAAGAGATAGTGTGTTGCAGCAAAGAAAAAGCCTTCATCTTCTCCTCCTGAAGCCATTCTGCTGCAAATTCTGAAAGCTCTCACAAAAGAGAGAAAAGCTTACAATCTCCTTCTCACTACAGAAGAGAGATTACATTCACTATTCTTGTGCTTCTAATCTTCTTGCTAGGAAGAAGATTCTGTCTTGTTTAAATTACTTCTTCTACTTCTTCTCCTTATCTTCATTTCACTTTCAAACTGTGTAAAAGAGTTTTTAGAATCTCTCTTCAAAAAATTAAGTTGTACTGGTTCTAAGAGTCTCCTTATCAAAAGACTCAGGCTGGTTTTAAGAGTCTCCTTATCAAAAGACTCAGGCTGGTTCTAAGAGTCTCCTTATCAAAAGACTCAGTGCAAGATAGTGAATTCCTACCAAGGGGGTAGAAGAGTGGACTACCCAAAGTTTGGGGAACCACTATATTTCTTTGTGTTGTGCTGTGATTTTCTTCTTGCTATTTTCCTTCTTTACTTGCTTAATTCTTGTTGGTGTGTGGGAAGCTTAAATCTGTGATTATTACACATATATATATATAATTGCACAAAGTATTTTTAAATCTCTTTTCACCCCCCCCCCCCCCCCCTCTAGAGAATTCTAGGGAGGTTAACTGTGCACTTTTAAGCTTCTTGTGTGATTTTTAATCCAAGGAAATACCCAGTTTTTCCAAGGTCCGTCATTTCAAATTCTGCATTCATGTAGCCACAAAATTTATCAATTGCATCTTGAGAATTGCTGGTGATCAGAAGATCATCAACATATTGGCACAAGATCACATATTTTCCCCCTTCTTCCTTCTGTACATACATGTCCGACTTACTTAAAGCTTTTATGAGGCCAATTTTTACCAAATGGAATCAATTTTCTGATTCCAAACACATAGGGCTTACTTGAGCCCATACAGTGTCTTCTTGAGCCTGTAAACCTTGGCATCTTCTCCTGGGATGATGTATCCTTCAGGATGTTTGACACAATTTCTTCTTCAATTTTACCATTCAGAAACGCCAATTTTACATCCATTTGGTATTGATATTGTGTAGCAATTGCAAGAATGATTCTGATGGATTCAAATCGAGCTACATGGGCATATGTATCGAAGTAGTCGATACATTCCCTTTGAGAGTAGCCTTTGGCTACCGTCCTAGCCTTATATTTTGAAATGTGGCCTTTCTCAGTGTATTTGATTTTGTAATGCCATTTTAATCCAATAGTCCGTCTTTGAGTAGGTAAGTCAGTCAGCTCCCAAGTATCATTTTTAGTAATCATATAAATTTCTTCATCCATAGTTGCTTTCCAATTCTAATTACCGTCTACTTCTATGGAGTTGGATGGCTCTGAGGCAAGAAAGACAAATTGACAGTTGTAATATAGATCGGTAAGTGAACGATACCGTTGCAGTGATGAAGGAGATGAAGAGTCTTGTGGGATGCTGTCTAGAGAACCGCTTTGTTCTTTATTAGTATTTGGGAGATGTTCAATTTCTGGAGTGGATGGCAGCTGATCTTCTAAGATTTCTTCTTCAATAGGATTCGCTGCAACCGCCGACCCAAAGTTCTGATCCTGAGCCGCATTCCAGTCCCAATGACTACTTTCATCAACAATAACATCCATGGTAATCATCATTTTATTTGAAAGGAGATTATAAACACGATATGCTTTAGAATTGTCACTGTAGCATAAAAGTATCCCTTTCTCTCCTTTCTCTTCAAGTTTATCTTCGTTTCGATGAACTTCTAAGCTAAATGTGATGCTGCATAAAATCTTGAGATGATCGACTGACAATTTCTGATTAGTACATGCTTCATAAGGAGTGGTTTGATTAAGAGAATGACATGGGGCTCTATTTGGGATATAGATTGTCGTATTGACAGCCTCAACCCATCACTTTTTGGGTAATTTTTTATTTAGTAACATACATCGAAACATCTTTATGATAGTTTTGTTCCTTCTTTCTGTTATATATGTCATTTTGTTCTGGAGTGTTCCTTACAGTAAGTTCTCTCCTTATGCCTTGTGTTTGGAAATACTCATTGAATTCATTGCTCATGAACTCACCACCTCTATATGTTCTTTGGGCTTTCACTTTCAGATTACTCACATTCTCAATCTGATTTGTATAGATTTTGAATTTTGGAAGAGCCTCAGATTTGTGTGACACAATGGAAACCCACATCATTCTTGTAAAGTCATCCACAATTAGAAGATAGTAACATTTGCCTGAGATAGAGGGAGTTCTAGATGGTCCCCAAATGCCAGCATATAGCAGTTCAAGTGGTGCAAAGGTTCTTTGTATGCGTGATGGGGGTGAGGTAGTTTGTGAATTTTACATAGAGCACACTGCTCACATGTGCAGTCAAGATTGTCAAGTTTTGGTAGTCCAGTAACATGGTTTTTCCTTGTAGTTTTTTTTAATTTAGGGAGGTTCAGATGACCATATCGTTGATGTCTTAAGAGGGCATTTGAGGTTTCAGTAACTTTCATACTTCTTTCTTCTTGAGGCAAATTAAGGGGAAAGACTTTATTATTAGACATTTTTACTTTAGTTACAACTTGAGATGTATCTTTATCATATATGATGCACTGCATGTCATCAAATACAAGCTTATAACCCCTTTTAAGCAGCAGTCCAACACTGAGGACATTTTGTGCAAGTTCTGGGACATATTGGACATCTGCAATATGTTTGTAGTGTCCATTTTTTGTTCTCACAACAATTGTTCCTTTTTCCTTTTATCATTTTTGAGGTTCCATCAACAAAAATCACTTGTGATTTTTCATTTTCATTTAGAAAAACAAAGGCATTCCTATTGTTGGTCATATGGTTAGAGCAAGAACTGTTAAGATACCATATGTCATTTATCAGAGCACCATGACTATCACATGAGTAAAAACCCCGACTATCACATGAGTAAAAAACTAAGTCATCCTCATCTTGCTCACTATAATAAGCTTCCTCTTTAGGTCTATACTCAGGTTTGTGTTTTGACCAACTGTCCTTGTTAAGATGTGTTGGATTTTAGCATCTCTTGCACTTATAGAAGCAATCTTGTGCTTCATGGTTGTTTCTTTTGCATAGAATACAAAACATGAGATGATGATTACTCTACTTAGGTTTGTTTCACCCCGGCATTCCGATTTAGAACGCTCTGTTCTTTGCTGTCGGTGTGCTCTCATTCCTCTGATTAATTCAAAGTCTCTGCTCCACAGTTTAAGGTAATCATTCATTTTGTACTTCTTGGTAAAATCTGTGAATGAGTTAGTATATATAAAATCTTCATTCTTATATGTAAAATATGTCCATTGAACTCATTTTAGATTTCCTTAATCGACTTTCAGATTTCCTGAATCAAGTTTTTTATCAAGATTTCTGCACTAATTTCTTGATTCAAGTTTTCCGAATCATATTTTTTGAAGGTATGATATTGCTTAAATTTGTTGAATGCACAGTAATGGATTTTATTGGTTAATGTTAGATTTTATTCATGGAAATCACTTTATGCAACTGCGTATGCGTGATGACTACCCACTACCTACAACTATCTCGATTTGGAGGAGGTATCATGAAGAAATTGTCGCGGAATGGTACACAATTAACTTTGTACATTAATTTGTATTTTTGATTAATCCATTTATTATGTTAACATTAAATAATGTATACTATTGCAGGTTCCAAAATAGTTGATGTTCTAAGCAAAGATATTTTTCATCAATATGTTGGACTTAAAGGTATGATATAGAAGACACATTGATATTAGACTTACACAAATGTATATATTTTCATTCCTTGACTCTATTTTTCTTACAGGTGCAACATTTGGAGCAAAAATTATCACACAAAGAGAATTTTCATGATGAATTTAAAGCTTTTGTTATATGTTAACATTTGTACTATTAATGCTAACTATTAGATAATATTTTGTTAAGGAATTTATAATTATTTTTGGTTTGCACGAAGCAATTTGGTTTGCACATATAATTTTTTGGTCTGCCCGCATAATTGGTTTGCCCCTATCCAAAATTGGTTTGCCCATAACAATCACCTTTTTTATTTGTACTTTTTTGTTCTTCATTTTTTTCTCTAAATTAAGTTGTAAAGTAAATTTTTATCATTGTCAAATTAGAAAGTGCAGTCATGCACGCATAATTGGTTTGCCCCTACCCAAAGCATTCACGAATGGGTAGAACCCGTACGCAACCAAAAAATCATGTATGTGCGCAGCTGATCATTTATAAAAAAAGTGCAGTCATGCACGACCATAACATATATATATATACTATGCTCTTATCCCTTCAATTTTTATATATGGCATTATTATTTGTGGAACAACATCTATTCTTAGATTTTTACTATTCACATATCTAAAGAGAATCAGTTTTATTAATCGCAGACATTTTGTTTATTTGTAGAAAAATAAAAAGAAAAAAAATGAAACCCTAAAATGTTCAGGACATATCTAAAAAGACGAAGACAAACTTGGAATCAAATGTGGACAAGGATTTCGACGATTCGTGTTGGAGGACTAGTATATACAATAACATGATCGCATACCCAATACAAGCTCAAAGATGTGCAATGGGGATTGTCTCGGAGATAAAATAATTACCTACCAGTGGAAATAGGCAGAATGGAGTCATCGGGCTCAGCTCAGAAGTTAGCCAAGGAAATTTGCATTGGGATAGGAAGAAATGTCATCATCAAGCTCAGAATGGAGTCGCCAGGCTCATAATGAAGTCTTCATGATCATAATGGAGTCATCGGGCTCGCTCAGAAGGTAGCCAGAGAAGAGAGGGATGCAGTCAAACTCACAGAATTGTTGTTATCGGGCTCATAATGGATTCATCGGGCTTTGAATGGAGTCGTGGGTGTGCAACTCTTCATGTGAACTAAATGAGGAGATACTAGAGGAGAATCACTTCTTCATGGACGAGTTAGTTCTGCTAGGAGAGACGTTCTTTACCAGCGAGGCCTCAATTCCTCAAATTCCTCTTGTCCTTAATCAAAATTTGGGGAAAAGACCATTCTACCCCCTTGCATGTCGTCCCTCTCCAATTTCAGAGGGCATGGCTGGTAATTGAACACTTGGACTGCTGGATGGGCTTGGATTGAGGCCTTAGCCCAATTGGTTTTGATTTGGGCACTTAATTTCTTCCCTTAAGCCTAAAATTGACCATGATTGACTTTGATGTTGACTTGGTCAATTGAGTGGGTTGACTGGTCCAAAATATTTACCTTGAGTCCCTTGACACCACCCAATGTTAATTGGGTCATGGTGATTCCCTAATTGGGCCAATTTAGCCAATAAGTGTGATTTTGACCAAAATTGGGGGAAAGTTGACTTTGGTCAATTTGGACCAATTGATGACCCCATGATGGGGCTTTTTGGTCCAGAGCACCCCTTTAGAGGTTTAGCATCTAGTGGTAGGGTCAATTTGGCCATATGAGTATGAATTGAACCCTGAAAGTCAATTGATATCAGTTGAAAGTGAATTGATATAATCAACCACGCTTTGATACCAATTGAAAGTGAGGTTAGATCTTAGATTTGCTCTGGGGGGGGGGGGGGGGTGAATAGAGTTTTAAAAGGTTTTTCACTTAATTTTATAGCGGAATTAAAATAGTGTTACTTATATGTGTATAGCAGAGTGAGTTATAAAATAAAATAAGGAAGCACAGCACACAGCACAGCAAAATAAGCATAACACATACGACACAAGGATTTTATAGTAGTTCCCCACTAAACCTGGGTACGTCTACTCTTCTACCACACTTGGTAGGATTCCACTATAGGTTGTTGATCAGGTGCCCTGCCACCAAGGGAGTTTTGATCAGGTGTCCACACACCAAGTGAGATTTTGATCAGGTGCTCTAACCCAACTACAGGTTTTTGATCAGGTGCCCTGCCACCAATGGCTGTAACTTTTGAAGGGAGTTATAACCCTTTATACAGGTGAAAATAAAACAAAAATATATTGTTCTTCTCTTTCAGAGAAGACTCTAGTGGATCCTTGATGATGTTGAAGAGCTCCCCCTGATTTGATTAGTGTTTGATGATCAGGTGAGGAAGCTTCTTCTCTAGATTTTAGTAACTCCTTTCTTCTTCTTCTGCAGTTGAGATCCTGAGCAAATGATCTCGATTGAGTGTCTTAGGATGAAGATGATCTGCAGAGAGGATTTAGCAAACAAGATAGATAATAATATGTTGTTCTCTGTCTTTCTCTTCTTTGTGCTTTCTCTATCTGCATGTAATCTGGAGAGCTTCTCTCTCTTATGTTCAATTCTTCTCCTTCATTCTCTCTTACTGTCTTTCTTGAAAGGCAAGAGATAAAGTCTCTTTTTATCAACTGAACTCCTCGAGAAGATAAACTGTCGTCTTTAATTTAAGCTGTTCTGCAATGACTATATCATTAATGTTCTGCAATGGCTATATCATAAATTGTTCTGCAACGGCTATATCATTAATGTGAGGCAGTGATAATTCAAACAAAAGAAGGACAGCAATATATAAGTAAAAACTATTCAAAATATTGCTTTATCAGATATAGAAATTTAGTCGATCTGAGAAAAGAGATTTTATATAGCTGATAATATTTCGTCGATCTCAGCTTGAAGTTCGACGGGCTGAGCTCGACGTTTGTTGCTCTGATCATAGATTAACTGCTGGAAGAACTTTCGTCGAGCGCTGCTTGGAATTTGTCGAACGCAGCTTCAGAGTCTTTTCGTCGAGCGCTGCTTGGATTTCGTCGAACGCAGCTTTAGAGAACTTTCGTCGAGCGCTGCTTGGATTTCGTCGAACGCAACTTCAGAGAACTTTCATCGATCGTAGTTAGCTTTTCGTCGACCGCAACTTCCTTGATATTTCGTCGAGCGCTGCTAGCCTTTCGTCGATCGCAGTTAACTTATATTATTTTCTGTGTCTTCTGTCTTAATGAGATTTGATCTAAGTTATACAAGATATGTTATGAGAGAAGCTTAGACTATAAAGATGGATCCTAACTCAAATCAAAACTATGGTTCCAACAATCTCCCCCTATTTGAGTTGGGATACAGATTTGAAATATAAGACATACATGGATCCTAATTAAAACATACAGGGATCCTAATCCAAATCTGAAAGTCCATGTGAATATCAGTTGGAAGTGAGTTGATATAATCAACCACGCTTTGATACCAATTGAAAGTGAGGTTAGATCTAAGATTTACTCTAGAGGGGGGGGGGGGGGGGTGAATAGAGTATTAAAAAGTTTTTCACTTAATTTTATAGCGGAATTAAAATAGTGATATACATATATATATATATATATATGTGTGTGTGTGTACTGAGTGAGTAATAAAAGCAAACACAAAGAGAGCACACAGCACAACAAATCACAACACAGACGACACAAGAATTTTATAGTAGTTCCCCACTAAACCTGGGTACGTCTACTCTTCTACCACACTTGGTAGGATTCCACTACAGGTTGTTGATTAGGTGCCCTGCCACCAAGGGGTTTTTGATCAGGTGTCCACACACCAAGTGAGCTTTTGATCAGGTGCTCTAACCCAACTACAGGTTTTTGATCAGGTGTCCTGCCACCAATGACTGTAACTTTTGAAGGGAGTTATAACCCTTTATACGGGTAAAAGAAAATAGAAAATATATTGTTCTTCTCTTTCTAAGAAGACTCTAGTGAAACCTTGATGATGTTGAAGAGCTCCCCCTGATTTGATTAGTGTTTGATGATCAGGTGAGGAAGCTTCTTCTCTAGATTGTAGTAACTCCTTTCTTCTTCTTCTTCTGTAGTTGAGATCCTGAGCAAATGATCTGGATTAGGTGTCTCAGGATGAAGATGATCTGCAGAGAAGAGTTAGCAAAACAAGATAGATAGTAATATGTTGTTCTCTATCTTTCTCTTCTTTATTCTTTCTCTGTCTGTGTAATCTGGAGAGCTTTTCTCTCTTATGTTCAATCCTTCTTCTTCTCTCTTGAAGGGGAAGAGATAAAGTCTCTTTTTATCAACTGGACTCCTCGAGAAGATAATCTGCCATCTTTAATTTGAGCTGTTCTGCAACGGCTATATCATTAATGTTTCTGCAACGACTATAACATTTAATTTATTCTACAACGGCTATATCATTAATGTGAGACAGTGATAATTCAAACAAAAGAAGGGCAACAATATATAAATAGAAATTATTTAAGATATTGCTTTATCATATCTGACATTCAAAATATTATTTTAGTCGAGCTGAGAAATGAGAATTTATATAGCTGATAATAATTCGTCGATCTCAGCTTGAAGTTCGTCGGGCTGAGCTCGCCGTTCATCGATCTGAAGAATGAGTTTGTCGAACTGAACATCTTATACTGATTCGTCGAACACAGGCTGGAGTTCGTCGATCTCAATTTAATGTTTGTCAAACTGAAGAATTCATCGACCGCTGAGCCGCTGAGCGCTGAGATTGAGCAAGCCGTTCATCGAACGCAGAGTGTAAGCCATTCATCGAACGCAAAGTGTAAGCCGTTCGTCGAACGTAGAGAACAATTCGTCGAACGCAGCTTCAGAGTCCTTTCGTCGAGTGCTGCTTGGTTTTCGTTGAACGCAGCTGAAGAGAACTTTTGTCGATCGCAGTTAGCTTTTCGTCGATCGCAGCTTCTTTGATATTTCGTCGAGCGATGCTAGCCTTTCATCAATCGCAGTGAGGAGTTCGTCGAACGCAGAGAACTTATATTATTTTCTTATATTATTTTCTCAGTCTACTGAATTAGTGAGATTTGATCTAGTTTATACAAGATATGTTATGATAACAACTTAGACCAAAAATGGATCCTATCTCAAATCAAAACTAGGGTTCCAACAAAATCAATACTGGTGATCCAACAATCTCCCCCTATTTGGTTTAGGATGCCAAGCAAGAGAAAATAGAATGACTCAAAGCATAAGGTATTTGTAACAGTCATTATAAAGCTTTAAGGAGATATACTGAATAAACAGATAGTAAAATTTAATTTGTTCTCTTGAAGACATTTAATAAATTACTACATTTCTTCTCTTAATTTCTTCTTCTTCTTCTTTTAAAATTTCTCTTCTTCTAATTTTCTTCTTCTTTTAATTTCTCTTCTTCTTTTAATATCTCTTTAATTTTCTTCTTCTTTTAATTTTCTCTTATTCTAATTTTCTTCTACTTTTAATTTCTCTTCTTCTTTTAATATCTCTTTGATTTTCTTCTTCTTTTAATTTCTCCCCTGTCTTGATTCAGGAACTCTGGATCAAGACCCCTAGAAGAAGGGTAAATGGGAATATAAGCAATTCTGATTCTTAGATTTTATTTCAATAGGATTTTATCAATATGATGAGTTGCTACAACTGTTAATGGATTCTAAGGAATTTTTAAGATAGAAAGTTTGATTTGAATTGCTACAGCTGTTAATGGATCCTAAGGAATTTTTATCTTCTCAGAAAAACATTGCATGATGCCTTCCTTCTTACAGAATTCTCTCATCAGAAGAGATTCAAAATCGGTGCCATGATCGTTTCTGATCAATGCAACTAGAGTAGAGTACTCAAATCTTGATGGACCTGAGAAAGTCTGTAGGAACATGAAGTTATCTGGCTTTGTTTTTAAGATAGAAAATTTAAGTGAATCTTATAACTTTTTGTTTGATTACAATTGGAGTTAAAAGATTTATAATAGGTTTAAGCATTGCTGTTGGGAATCTTGCCCACATGATTCCTGATTTGAAGAAGTCATCAAGTCAAGAAAACTTCACTTTGTATTTGATCACTTCTCTACCTGAAAATCTCAGGAAGTTAAAGTACAATATCGTCGAGAAGAAGGAGATGTCATCGACAAAGTATGCTTGTCGTCATAATGATGGGCAAAGCAAATGCTGAGACTTGGCGAGTTAGTCGACCGTTGAGACTTGGTGAGTTCGTCGAACGCAGAAGCAAGATCATCGAACTCAGAAGAAAGATCGTCGAACACAGAAGAAAGTTCATCGAATGCAGACTTGGCGTATTCGTCGAACGCTGGATGGAGTTCGTCTAACGCAGAGATAGGATAGAAGAATGAAGCTCGTCGAACACAGAATGTTGTTCGTCGAACAAAGATTGACGTTCGTCGAACGCAGAGAAGAATGAAGACAAAGGAAGAAATATCGTCAAGAAGATGCAGCATCGTCGACTTCAACTAAGAAGCCTTGTCGCTGAAAAGGCTAAGTGACTGATGGCGTAGGACATCGTCGAAAAGAAGGCATGTCATCGTTGACATGTTATCACTCATGTCGTCGAGAAAGCAACGTGATTACGACGACAGTCTGCAAGAAAAGAAGATCCCGACGACACAATCAGAGATAGCATATCGTCGTATATGCAGAAGTGCCAGAATGTCTCGTATCGTCGAGATACCAGCATCAGAGGCAGAAGCAAGAAAAATTGAAGATCTACCAAGGCATAAGGCATCGACAAAGACCTGTCGTCGAGATATCATCCATGTCGTCGTAACATTAGACATATCGTCGAGACAGATTCAAAAGTTGCGGACGCGCTGTCAACATTTATTGTCGCCGCCTGATTGTCCAATCACCGCGTGCTCTTATGGAATGGGCGTCTAACATTAAAGGGCATAACATGTGACCGTTATGCGGCTCATTTGTCCTATATAAGGGAACAGTGATGCCCTAGAAAAGCAGTCCTTTCGAATAGAGAAAAAGAAAGAAAAGAATCCCGCCGCTACACTTCAATAAAACAGTATTTTCTAGGCGGAGAAGAAGAGAAGAAGATCAAGTAGAGAACAAGCATCAAGTGTTCTCTGAAGAATCAGTCATCTCCATCGACTGACAAGAATCCAATCCTTATCAGGCTAAGAGGAGGCTGAAGAAGATCCAGAGCTAAAACTCCAGATCAAGAAGCATCTTCTTCAACCTAAAGAAGTCGATCTTCAACAGGCTAAAGTTGTCGATCTTCATCCGGCAGAAGTAACAGTCTTTTCTACTGTTATTTCTTTGTAAGGCTTGCGAGCCTATCCGTCTAGCTTGAGGGATGGAGACCTATGAGGCTTGAGGGCCAGGGCAGAGGCTAGACTTGCGGGTCTGGCTAGGTAAGGCTTGCGGGCCTGATTGTCAAGCTTGAGGGCTTGAGACCTGTGAGGCTTGAGGGACAGGGCAGAGGCTAGACTTGCGGGTCTGGCTAGGTAAGGCTTGTGGGCCTATTTGTCAAGCTTGAGGGCTTGATACCTGTGAGGCTTGAGGGTCGGGGCAGAGGCTAGACTTGCGGGTCTGAGCTAGGTAGGGCTTGAGGGCCTGAGTGTCGTGCTTGCGGGCTCGGGGGAAGTAGGGGCTTGCGGGCCTAGGCTATTGGACTTGCGGGTCCGTGTTGTAAGGCTTGAGGGCCTGAAGTTTTTGGCAGCATTTGCCGAGCCTAGCACACTACTGGGTAGGCGCAGAGGGATAGATGACTACTCAAGACACCCGGTCTTGAGGAACCTCTATATATCTTTGTGTGTTTTCTGTGTTATGCCTTATAACTTTTAGATCTACTAATCAGAAATCAAGAACACCAAAAAGGAGATAAGATAATTTGAAAAACCTATTCACCCCCCCCCCCCTCTAGGTGAAAAGTCGACACCCAATAAACAACAATTGCCTTATAGTTAGTTATATTGGCCCTTGTATCTGATAAGTGTTTTACCAATTGAAATTTTCTTTTATAATCATTAAAATATATGTTTGATAAACTATTCTGATTTTGTCGATCTCGGGTTGACAAAGTACAGTGATTTCGTTGACCTCTGATTAAGGAATAGTTATATTTATTCTCTGTGTTCAGAGTTCGTTGAGCTCTGATCACAGGAAAATTGAGATTGATTTCTGTGTTCGGCTTTCGTCGATCTGTGTTCGACGAAGTCATTTGATTTCGTCGATCTTGGTTCGACGAATTTTGTTGAACACATAAAGTTTTAGTGATTTCTACTGGGTCTTCTGCTTCTTCTTTTTCTTTAGCATAGACAAATTTTATAGATGTAGTTAGAGTATTTTTCTTTTGAATATTAGATAGGTTAGATGAAAATCCTAAGCCAAGTTTGCTGCCATTTAATCTGACATTTTTAGTGCTTGTGATATTCATTATCTTGATATTTTTCCCATTAAGAGATTGTTCACATATTTCAGCCTTAATTGACTTATTTTTCAAAGAAATAATTTGCTCTTCTGATGTTTTCAAAGTATTTTCAGAAGTTAAATTGTTTATTTCTGCTAACTCTTTTCTGAGGTATTTGATTTCTTTCTCAGATTTTATTAAATCTGTACATAGCAATTTAAAATTTGATTTGAATTGTTTAGGAGTAAAATCAAAACTTGAAATTACCTCATCTTCATCAGATTCAGATTCTGCATCTGAGTTGTGATTTGAGCCATTTATGGCCATCATGCAGAATTCTATAGCTTTTTGTTCTTCTTCTTCACTTGAGCGAGATGATGATTCTGTATCTGAATCACTTGAGGTGGAAGAAGATTCAGCTACCATTCTTGTGATGGAGTTCCAGATGTCTCTTGTTGAAGTGCAATCAACAACTATTTGAAAAATGTCTTTTGACATTGATTGAGCTAATATATCCATAGCCTTGGCATCATCACTTTTCAGCTTCTTTTGAGCATCTGTTGATGTTGATGAAGTTGAAGGTCCTGTCAGAATAGAATTATAAATTTCTTCATCTATTGCATTCATATACAATCTAATTCTAGCTTGCCATAAAGAAAAGTTATTCAAATTACAGATAGGTGGTCTGATACTTGAAAATTCTTCTTGTGCCATGAAAAAGAAAAACTCTAAAATAAATTTAAGATCTAATTGATCTTTTTGATTCAGGTGTTAGCCTGTAAAGAATCAACCAACCTCTGATACCAATTGAAAGTCAATTGATATCAGTTGAAAGTGAATTGATATAATCAACCACGCTTTGATACCAATTGAAAGTGAGGTTAGGTCTTAGATTTACTCTAAGGGGGGGGGGGGGGGGGGTGAATAGAGTTTTAAAAGGTTTTTCACTTAATTTTATAGCGGAATTAAAATAGTGTTACTTATATGTGTATAGCAGAGTGAGTTATAAAATAAAATAAGGAAGCACAGCACACAACACAGCAAAATAAGCATAACACAGACGACACAAAGATTTTATAGTAGTTCCTCACTAAACCTGGGTACGTCTACTCTTCTACCACACTTGGTAGGATTCCACTACAGGTTGTTGATCGGGTGCCCTGCCACCAAGGGAGTTTTGATCAGGTGTCCACACACCAAGTGAGCTTTTGATCAGGTGCTCTAACCCAACTATAGGTTTTTGATTAGGTGCCCTGCCACCAATAGCTGTAACTTTTGAAGTGAGTTATAACCCTTTATACATGTGAAAATAAAACAAAAATATATTGTTCTTCTCTTTCAGAGAAGATTCTAGTGGATCCTTGATGATGTTGAAGAGCTCCCCCTGATTTGATTAGTGTTTGATGATCAGGTGAGGAAGCTTCTTCTCTAGATTGTAGTAACTCCTTTCTTCTTCTTCTGTAGTTGAGATCCTGAGCAAATGATCTTGATTGAGTGTCTCAGGATGAAGATGATCTACAGAGAAGAGTTAGCAAACAAGATAGATAATAATATGTTGTTCTCTGTCTTTCTCTTCTTTGTGCTTTCTCCGTCTGCATGTAATCTGGAGAGCTTCTCTCTCTTATGTTCAATTCTTCTCCTTCATTCTCTCTTACTGTCTTTCTTGAAGGGGAAGAGATAAAGTCTCTTTTTATAAACTGGACTCCTCGAGAAGATAAACTGTCGTCTTTAATTTAAGCTGTTCTGCAAATATCATTAATGTTCTGCAACGACTATATCATAAATTGTTCTGCAACGACTATATCATTAATGTGAGGCAGTGATAATTCAAACAAAATAAGGGCAACAATATATAAGTAAAAACTAATCAAAATATTGCTTTATCAGATGTAGAATTTTAGTCGATCTGAGAAAAGAGATTTTATATAGCTGATAATATTTCGTCGATCTCAGCTTGAAGTTCGACGGGCTGAGCTCGACGTTTGTTGCTCTGATCATAGATTAACTGCTGGATGAAATTTCGTCGAGCGCTGCTTGGAATTCGTCGAACGCAGCTTCAGAGTCCTTTCGTCGAGCGCTGCTTGGATTTCGTCGAACGCAGCTTCAGAGAACTTTCGTCGAGCGCTGCTTGGATTTCGTCGAACGCAGCTTCAGATAACTTTCGTCGATCACAGTTAGCTTTTCGTCGATCGCAGCTTCCTTGATATTTCGTCGAGTGCTGCTAGCCTTTCGTCGATCGCAGTTAACTTATATTATTTTTTGTGTCTTCTGTCTTAATGAGATTTGATCTAAGTTATACAAGATATGTTATGATAGAAGCTTAGACTATAAAGATGGATCCTAAATCAAATCAAAACTATGGTTCCAATAATCTGCCCCTATTTGAGTTGGGATACAGATTTGAAATATAAGACATACAGGGATCCTAATTAAAACATACAGGGATCCTAATCCAAATCAATACTGGTGATCCAACAAACCCTATTGAGTTGAATTGGGCTATGTTGGCCTAGATTTGACTTTGGTCAATTTGGTTAATTGGTTGACCAAATGATGTGGCTTTTAGTCAACTATGCCTCCTTTAGGGTTAGGGACATGGTGGTGGGGTTAATTCACAAGTGTAAGTTCAATTTGAGCTAATTTGACCTAAGTTGACCTGCCTCTTATAGTGGACCACATGTGAGTTCACTCAACTCAATGTATCCTAAGTCCGCCACCTAGCTCAAACTCACCTTACTCACCACATGTCCTACCGTAATGGGATGTTACACCATCACTCGACATCAGGCACGCTGAGCAGGTACTTAGATTTGTTGGTTAGTCCCTCACACCATTGTGCCAACACTTCTTTTCACAGAGTGCATCCATGGAGGGGGCCATCGCGAGCGAGGCCCTGGCGGGTGCCCATCCCCCCTCTCCTAGAAGAATCGACTCGGCGGCCGTGAATGTGGACGTCGCCAACCTGAGTCCCCCCCTCGGCTGTCACGGTTCCGGTTCGATTCTGGTTCTACTAAAACTGTGAACCAAACCGCTAAGGTAACAGTTCTTCAAATTAGAACCAAAACCGTATTTGGTTTGACCGGTTCCAGTTTTGGTTCCGGTTCCAGCATAATATTTGTAACCGTCATGTTAACGGTTCCAGTTACGGTTCAACAAAAACCAAAACCATAACCAAAACCAAACCGACCATTAACGGTTCGATCCGGTTCTATGCGATTCGGTTCCAATCAGTTCCAACTAGAAACAAAACCAAACTTGACGGAATGAATGGGGGAGGTAAAAAAAAAAACCGGACGGGAAAAGTATACCCGTTCAGTTTTTTTTGCAAGAGGGACTTCAAAGTCTGAGGCCCGGGCATAGGAATTTTGCATTACAACAAGGGGGAGTACTTTTTGTATAATATATAGTAAGTCGGGCTAAAAGTTAAAAACTGAAACCGCAAAACCACAAAATTGCACCAGATCGCACTGATTTTAAAAATTCAAAGATCACGATCGTGTACTGTTGATGCAATGTTCATGTTGCTGAAGATCGCGACTCAGCATAGGGTAAGTAACTTTGAATTATTTCTCTTGAAATTTTATTTTACAATTAAAATTTTACTTGAAAAATATATTAGTTAATTTAATTTAACTAATTTATCAGCTACAATTATATTTATCTTTCATTATTATTATGAAATATTAGTTGTATATCCTCAATATTTTTAAAACTAAATATTTCAGAAAAATATGTGAGTAAAATTGAAAATACATTATATAATTGTATAAAAACTGAAAGTACACCGCAAAAACTGACTTCAAATCGCACCAATGTCAAACCACAACACGATTTTGGCGCGATGCGATTTTGTTCAGTCCAAAACTGACCCCATTTGTTGTGATTGCTGTTTGGGTTCAAACCGCACCAGTTTCACCCATAATAGTAAGCATAGATATTATAGATATATTATAACAAAATAATAATATAATAATAATAATAAATGGGTTACGGTTCGGTTCTGCTTCGGTCCGGTTCTAAAAATTTGAAACCGCTTGAGACTTGTATATTGCGGTTCCGGTTCCGGTTCCGGTCCGGATAATAAAATGAAAGAACTACACCCGGACCAATGTTGTTCACGGTTCCAAAATTAAAACCGAAACCCAAATAATTCGCGAACAGTTCGGTCTGATTCTTTGCGGTTCTGGTTTAATTCCATTTCGGTTTACGGTTTTCGGTTTTAAGTGACAGCTTTACTCATCGCGGCCTGGTGAGTTTCTTGCATTCCCCTATCCCCGAATTCCTTGACTGATCTTCTCGTGATGTTTTCCCTTGCAGAGACCACCCCTCGTGACGCCTGGGAGGCGCGCCACTCCACCGGGCTTGCCGAACCCTCTTGGCCCGCTGCCCCCGCCGGGCACGACCTTCCCCACCCTTGGGTTTGGCCTTCTAGGCCATCAGAGCTCTAGCGGCTCGCTTCCCACCATCATCCAGATCGCGAGCAACGTCCCCCGCTCCCCCCTGGGCCTGGGGAAGTCCGTGACGCTGACCTACACGGAGGCCTTCCAGGGGCAACTGAGTTCCTCCCGTCAGTGCCCTGTAAAGCATCCCTGGCCATGTCAGGTTGGTTTAGGGTTTAGGGTTTAGGATATAGGGTTTAGGGTTTAGGGTTTTTAGGGTTTAGGGTTATTAGGGTCTAGGGTTTAGGGTTTTAGGGTTTAGGGTTTAGGGTTTAGGGTTTAGGGATTAAGGTTTATGGTTTAGGGTTTAGGGTTTTAGGGTTTAGGGTTTTAGGGTTTAGGGTTTTAGGGTTTAAGGTTTAGGATTTTTAGGGTTTAGGGTTTTAGGGGTTTTAGGGTTTACGGTTTTTAGGGTTTAGGGTTTAGGGTTTTAGGGTTTAGGGTTTTTAGGGTTTAGGTTTTAGGGGTTTTAGGGTTTAGGGTTGGTTTAGGGTTTAGGGTTCGGACCCATGAAGCTAGGGACCTCCACATTGTATCCAAGGGTCAGTGTTTTAGCTTCAAGTCTCCGGTCAGGTTCTTCCGTGGGATCAGTTAGTGCCAGCTGCCCCCTTTTAGGGGTCCAAACTCCTCGTTGGGCTTCCCCTCCTAAGCTAGAACTAAAGTTGGGCACCTTGGAGAGCCTGAGGAGCTAACCAAGAATGTTCTAAGGAGGAAGAAGCCAAAGAAGTGGATCCTCTCCAAAGGTGTCCTGCAGGATCTATATATAGTTTTTATCTACTGGTCTGCAAATAGTGTAACTCTGCCTTTTAGTTTTACTAATCGCACTTCAAACTGGCCTGTTAACAGCCAAACTCCGCTATTCAGAAGGGTTATTGGCATCCCACAAAGGGTATCAGGGTAATTTTACCTGCAGATCCCATTGGGCGAGTGGTCCGTGAAGGCGCCATTCGCCAGTCTTCCTGTGAGCAGGGCTCGCGAGATCTCCCCTTGCGAGCAGAGGTCCTACTCGCCTCGCTCCTTGGCGCGACGAGTCCTCACTCGCCTCGCTATGGCTAAAGGCACCACAATGGCTCGTGAGATCTCCCCTTGCGAGTAGAGGTCCGACTCGCCTCGCTTCTTAGCGCGGCGAGTCCTCACTCGCCTCGCTATGGCTAAAGGCACCCCAATGCGGTGTGGGAACATGCCTCACCCTCGCCATGTGCTACTCGCGAGGGCGGACCCCTAGTTTGCCTCGCCTCGCCTTAGGTAGATGCTCGCCACGAGTCGGCAAGGCGCTCCTTGACTCTCCTACTCTCGATTCCCATTTTTGCCCCCCTAACGAACACTGGGTTGTACACCTGTGATAGTGACTATGTCATTTGAGATCTTACCATAGCCTTTAGTCTTTCCTCTGTCAGATCCTCCAAAAATGACTTTTGGACCATCTTCTATTGAGTAATATTCAGTTAATAGGCTTCTTGTTCTAGTCATGTGCCTGGAACATTCACTGTCCAAATATCAGATATGGGTGTGGTTGGCCTTTGGACATAGCTGCAAAAAGAGAATCACTTCTTCTTAGGCACCCAAATTTTGTTGGGTCCTAGATTCTTGTTAGCATGAAAGACTTTCTGCAGCTTTTGACCAATCTGAAATGCATTATGGACTATTCCAGAATTGGATGCTGGCTTGACTTTGGCTGCTCTTAAAACTGTTGGATTGTACCAGCAGTCAATAACAAAGTGGCCAACTTTACCTTAGCACTAACATTCAAATTTGTTGTACCTTCTCTTAGGGCTCATGACAGGAATTGAACAACTCTTCCTATAATTAGTAGGATATCTGAATGGTACTGTATGTGAATCTTTGCATGACATACGGTGATATGCTAATTGTGTCTTAGGTTGCACAGCCACAACCTTGCCCTTCCATGCAGACCACCTTTCAGATACTTTTTGTATGCCCTTGACTTTGGTGTTGCCACTGAACACAAAAGGGCCATGCTCTTTCAGTTCAATTTCTTCATGAGCTCTCTTGAAGGCACTTTTCCATTGTGCATTTCTTTTGTTTCAATTGTGGAGCATTCATTTTTCTGGTGTCTATAGACACTATCTTGGTCATAGCTATTAGAGGCTAATAGAACATTTTGAAAGATGGTTGGTTGAATTTGTGTTTTTCCCTTGGCATCAACCTTCTCCCCCTCCTTTTTCTCATATCCTACACCACTTCTGTATGGTGCTAAGAAGCTATCAATAATTGGAAGAATGGTCTGTGGCTTAGAAAACTTAGCCACTAACTTCCTCTCTTTGAGGAGCACTTCTTCTAATTTCTTAATGGTTCTTTCTTTTTGAACCAATAGATCAGCTTGAAAATCAATCATTTTCTTGAACTCAATTATCTTAGAGTTCATCTGATATATTTTATCTAGCTTCTCATCAAGTTGAGACTTTAGGGGTTTGAGACGCTCAATCTCCTTAGCCTGCTTTTTTGCAAGCTTTTTGATGCTTTTTAATGCCTCAAGGAGAACACTGTACCATTCAACCATCTCATCAAACTTGTTTTTTGATTCAGAGTCATTCTCATCATTGTGTGATGGGTCTGCCTCTGACTCATCATCAGTCTCATAATAAGATAATGTAAAAGTAGTTTTAATTTTAGCCTCCAGGATGGTAATTATCCTGATCTTCCCCTTCAGTCATATCCATTAGCCCATATCTATCATCATCTTCTTCAGTGTCAGAATCAGATAGTGACAGTGGTACTTTGATTTTTGTCCTGTCAGTAGATTGCTCTACTCCTATTAGTGCAACCAGCCCGACATAGGCTTCCTCTTCATCAGATTCAGAAGTTCTTAAGTCACTGTCACTCAAGGTCTTATCCTTCTTTGTTAAGAGATTCTTTTCAGACCTTTTGTTTGAGTGATACTTCTTTTCTTCAGACTTGTTGCTACTCTTTCTCTTTGATGGGCAGTTAGCAATCATATGCCCTGATTTCCTATACCCAAAGCAAATGGTGCCATCTTAAATGAATTTATTCTATTTAGATTAATACTTGTCTCTTTTGGGGTCACTTCTTGATTTGTCTGAATTGTTGTGATGCTTTTTGGAGCTGGAGAAAGATGGTTTGCTCTTCCATTACTTCCTTCTGCTCAACATCTTCTTCAGCTGCCTTATGAACAAGGCCATGTCTCCATCAGACAGCTCTTCTTCAGAAGTGTTGGGTTCAGATTCTTCTGAATCAGCTGCTCTTCTGGGAGGAGATGAGGAATTCGCTTTCCCTCTTCTAGAGCTCTCAGCTTTTAGGGTCACTGATTTTTCTTTGACATGCCCTTCTTTACTTTTCCTGGTATTCAGGTGTAATTCATGGGACAATAATTTTCCAAACAGATTTTGTGGCTGAATATTACCCAGATTTCTCATTTCTCTTATAACATATACCTTAATATCTCACTCCTTGTTGAGGGATTTAAATAACTTGTCATTGAGTTCATAATTAGTGAATGTTCTTCCATAGTTCTTTAGTCCATTCACTATCCTGGAGAATATATCATAGCAGTCAGCTATGGTGTCTTTCTTTTCTTGCATGAAGGCTTCATACTCTTGATTCAATATGGACTTCTGTCATCCTTTACTTCTTTTGTACCTTCCATGTACACAATTAAGGTGCCCCACATTTCTTTTGTTGTTTGACAGTGAATGAGGTTCTGAAATATGGAGTCATCAATGACAATAACTAAAATATTTTTAGCTATTTTGTCCATAGTGGCCAAGATGACCTCATCCTTTGTCATCTCTGAGAGTTTCGTTGGCACAGTCAGATTTTCATTAATAGTTGAGACCTTCATGGGGATGAAAGGTCCTTCTTCAATGGTGGTGAATATCCTAGGGTCAGAGGCCTCCATGTAAAGCTTAAACCTTTATTTCCATATAACAAAGTTTTCTTTTCTGTAGATGGGAAGCTTCATAGAACTTAATTCCTTATAGTTCTCTCCAGAAGACATGATGCTTTTAGACTTTTAACCCTTTAAGGATCTTGTTTAGCTGTGAGGCTTTTTTGAACAACCTCCTCTGATACCACTTGAAAGATAAGGGTTGTTGTCTAATCACCTAGAGGGGGGGGGGGGGGGGGGGTAAATATGTGTTTTAAAAATTTTATGCTTTCTTTTTACGTATCTACTTGTATGCACAACAAAGAAACACAGAAACATAATCCACAGCACAGTTCACCAAGATGTATAGTGGTTCCCCAATTATGGGTACATCCACTTTCCCCTTCACCTATCTAGCAGAGTGCTAGCTTAGGCCAACTCCTCCAAATTTCTCATATCAAATAATCTTACACTCAGAGTCCTTGGCTCCTACAACTCAAGAACAACAACCCCCTACCTCAGACCTTTGACACAAGGTCCTACAACTTAGATCTCAAAATACAAGATCCTACACTGAGGCCAAAAATAGCCTTACCTCAATCTCTCCAACAAGCGATCTACACTCAGATCTTATCAAAGACCCTACCTAAGTTCACAGTGATCCTACAACTCAAATTCCCAATGGAATCCTACAACAAACTCAGATCCAAAAAGTATCCTACAATTACAAAGAGTTTATATAAAAACTTCAGTCTTCAATAGAAGCTCTGTGAAAGCTTCTTCTCCCTCAATCAGCTTTTGAATGCATCTGCTTAAAATGGATTTGGCTGGATCAAGAAGACTTAATTCAGAGAGGAATGTTCTTCAGTAAAAGAATAGATCTTGTTGAGCCTTTGAAGAACTCTTCACTGATTTACAGTGACTATAGACTTGACATAATTTTATAGCTTAATCTCTACAAAATACTTGCACAGAAAATCTTGTTCAGTATTAGCACGTGTGCCTCCTTTTTAAATGTATGTATTTACATATGTTGAACATTTTTCATATCCATTTATATATAATACTAGATCGGCAGGGGCCTTGTTTCAAAAGAGGAAAGCTCCAACGACTATAAATTTTCCTTAAGGAAAGTCCTTTAAAAGATGACAATCTGAAATCAATGAGTATAATCTATTTTTTCTTAAAGCACTTTGATTATTGCAGCAGAAAGTGGAATTCAAATCAATTTGAATGTCTGCGCAATTTGTGGCTTGATTTCAGCATAAGGCCGTTAGAGCACGCTTCTGATCGATAAGATAGTTTATCCAGTCGATATAGTCCTTCAGCACATATAATCGATAAAATCCTTCAGTACTTATAGTCATGATGTGGTCGAAAATCTCCATCTTATAAGCATAACTCGATGTAATCCATACTTGAGCAATCAATCCTTGAAGAACACTTCTGCCACAGTCTGGATGATGCAGCCGCTAAAATAAGTAGTCTTTCAGTCGATGCAGTCGATAAATCACTTAACTGTCTAGTCGATGTAGTTGATAAATTACTTAACTGTCGGGTAGATGCATTCGATAAATGGCTTAGCTTCCAGTCGATGCAGTCGATATTTCCTTAGTCATTCAGTTGATGCAATCGATATTTTCCTTAGTCATTCAGTCGATGCAGTCGACATTTGACTTAAACTAAACTTTGCTTCTCCCTTTAATTTCTTTTATCCATGCTCCTTTTCCTTATAATAATGACATGTCTAATATAGGATTAGATCATAGGTCAACAAAAGTTTTGCATCTTGAGAGATTACAAGGGCAAAACCCTGTTTGGGTGACCATAAGCTTCACTATACTAGCCAAGCATTTATGTTGTACCGGTCACATCAAAACTCATGCAAGCATCAAATACAAGATGAATATTGTCATCTTAAGACCTTCTTCAAATCAGGAATCTTGTGGACAATATTCACAACAGTCTTCATTTGAAGCACCATGAGATCATAGTTCATATGAGTTATCTCTTTGGTTTTCTCATAGAGCCCTGATTCAAAGGGCTTAAGAATTTCAATTTCTAGAGTCTGAGCCTTAACCAATTTTTTTATTCTCTTTAAGGACTCTAGAAGAGCTTCAAACTGGTCTACTAAATCAGGTTCATCTTCCCTTTTAGAGGATGAACTTGCTTAAGATTCAGATCCTGAGATAGATAAAGGTGCTTTAATGCACACCTGAGCAGAATCTGATTCATCCTGACTTTCATCTTCTAACCTTGTCATAAGCCCAAGGTGCCTTCTTCTTCTGACTAGGATGAGCTGGAGTCATTATCACTAAAGGTCTTGGTCTTCTTAGCTAAGAAGCTCATTTCTTTCTTCTTACCCTTGTGTGAACTTTTTTCTTCAAATCTTCTATTTTTTTCTCTTATTAGGGCACTCAGCAATGACATGGCCTATTTTCTTACAGCAATAACAAACTATGTTAGCAGAAAAATGTTTGTTCTGATTAGGGTTATATATATATCCTCTTTGGACTTGTGCTTTGGTCTGTCATTGTTGTAACCAGATTTCCTTGAATTAGAGGTGAAGGGCTTGTTCTTCCTTTGTCTCCTTTTTGACAGCAACTGCTTGAAGTGCTATCCTCAGACTCATCATGTTCAACACAACTCTCCTGAAGAACTGGAGAGTCCTCCCTACTTCTTCTTGAACTTTCAGCCTTGAAAGCCACAGATTTAACCTTGAAATGGGATCTGCTAGTTTCTTCTTCAGCTTTCCTAGTATTCAGCTGCAACTAATGTGATAGAAGCTTTCTAAATAGATTCTGGGGCTGCAGATTTGTCAAGTCCCCCATCTCCCTTACAACACAAATTTTGATATCTCATTCTTTATTGAGGGATCTCCGGAATTTGTCATGCAGATCATAGTTAGTGAATTCTCTTCCATAAGTTCTGAGACAATTCACTATCTTAAAAAATTTCTCATAGTACTCAGATATTGAGTCCTTCTTCCCTTGCCTGAAAGCCACATATTCTTGGTTCAGAAGAGATTTTCCATCATCACTAACTTCCTCAATACGTTCCATGTTGATTATTGGAACAACTCTATTACTGATTTGGGCTAGGATCACTATCTGTTGACTAGTTGACCCAAATGTATAGTCTAAGGCTCAAGGTTTTAGGCTGTTAGAACTTAAGGAAAAGATTAAGTTTCTGCGTTCGATGAACTCCATACTGCGTTCGATGAACTCTGTCCTGGGTTCGACGAACGGCATGCTCCAGTTCGACGAACTTGCTAAGGTTCTGCGTTCGACAAACTTCTCTCAGCGTTCGACGAACTTGCTCTCCAGCTCGACGCATTCAGCTTTCCAGCCAGTCCAGCAGTTTATTCTTCAGTTCGACGAACTCCAGTTTGAGATCGACGAACTCAGCTCTGTGTTCGAAGAATAAGTAACAAGATGTTCAGATCGATGAAAGTTCTTCTCAGATCGACGAACTCAGTTCTTCCAGGCAGATTCAACAAATTATCTTTTAGTTCGACGAACTCAACATTCTGTTCGACGAACTCAATTCTCAGATCGACGAAATTTCTCTTCAGTTCATTATTTCAGACAGATCATTTTTATTCTATTCTCTGAACTCAGATCAACTAATCAGCAACGGGTCTATTCCTTTAAGATAAGTCAATGATATTATCTTTCCTTTTATTATTCTCTTATTTCGAGAAAGTGGTCGTTGACACATTTTGTAAAAGGACACTTTCATGGAAAAGGAAAAGAATTAAAGGATACAGTTCCAAGAAAATCTTTTCAGATTATTCTATTCTTTATTCAGAAGATTTGTTTTTCAAATCAGTTAGATTATTTCAAAATGGAAGAAAAGAATTACAGCAGCAAGATTAGAAAGAAAAAGAATATAGAAGAAGAAACAGTTGAGAGAAAATATACAGAAAGAAGAAAGAAATATTTTCAGATCTTCATCTTCCTCAAGCAGCACCTCTCATTCTCTGAGAACAACAACACAAGATCATTCTCTCAGTATTCTGCTGCTAGTTCAAATCTTCAAGAGCAACAACAAATCTGAGAAACTTTGTCTCTCAGATTCATCAGCTATCAGGAAGATATTTCATTCAAGTGAAAGATCCATCCATCAACTGTCAACCATTTCTATCAGACAGGGGGAGCTTTACAACAACAAATCCACTAGTCTTCTCTCAGATTATTGACAGAGAAGAACTTCATAACCCTCTTTATCCCATCATGTATAGGGTTATAACTCCCTTCAAAAGTTAACCCCTTGGTGGCAGGGAACCTGATCAAAACCTGTAGTTTGGTTTGAGCACCTGATCAAAAGCTCAGTGGTGTTTGGGCACCTGATCAAAAACCCATTGGTGATAGGGCACCTGATAAAAAACCTAGTGGATTCCTACCAAGGGTGGTAGAATAGTAGATGTACCCAGGTTTATTGGGGAACTACTATAGATCCGTGTGTCGTCTGTGATTCTTGTTTATTTTTTTGTACTGTGTTGTGTGATCTCTTTGTGTTTTGTTTTTATAACTCACTCTGTTATACACATATAAATATCACTATTTTAATTCCGCTATAAAAATAAGTGAAAAACTTTTTAATACTCTATTCACCCCCCCCCCCCTTAGAGTCAATCTAAGATCTAACTTCCCTTTCCTTTGATATCAGAGATTACTTTCAACTGATATCAGAGTCCTTTCAATTGGTATCAGAGGTTGGTTGATTCTTTATAGGCTAACACCTGAATCAAAAGATCAATTAGATCTTAAATTTTCTTTTAGAGTTTATTTTTCTAAGAATCCATGGCACAGAACAAAGAATACTCAAGCACAATACCTCCTATGTGCAATCTAAATAAGTTTGCATTATGGAAGGCAAGGACCAGATTATATATGAATTCTATTGATGAGCATATCTTCAATGTTATTTTGACAGGACCTCCTACTCCTACAGCAACAACAAGCACTATAACAACAACAACAAATAATGTTGTTCCACCTCCTGAGTGGAGAGAAGATCAAAAGAAGCAGAGGGGTGTTGATGCCAAAGCAATGAATATATTGGCACAGACAATGTCTGATGACACCTTTCAAAAGGTTATGGAATGCACCTCAGCCAGGGAAATCGAGACCTCCCTCAACAACATGGTTGAAGGATCTGCAGATGAAAGAAAAGATAGAAGATCTCATCTTATCTCCCAGTATGAGAATTTCAAGAAGGGAGAAAATGAAACAGTTGCAGATATGTACATTAGACTCAGCCTCATAATCAATGAGCTGAAATCTCTAGACAAAGTGATCTCCATCACTAAAGTCAATGATAAGATCTTGATGTGCTTCCCCAGCACATGGGACTCTAGGATCTGGCCAATCAAGGAAGCCAAAAGCCTCAATGAGATCTCTACTGAGACCTTGTTAGGCAAGCTTAAATCTTATGAGCAACTTATCAAGACCAGAGAAGCTGAACAATCTACTTCCTCACCAGCATCCAATAAGGAAAGGAGCATGGCTCTCCAAGCAACTGAAGAGGAAGATAAAGCTCCAAGAGAAGTGGAGTTTATGAGCCTACTAGCCAAAAGATTTTACAAGACGGCTAAAAAGGATTTCAGAAAGAAGGATTCCAGATCAAGAGAAAAATCAAGGTATGACAAAACTAATTCTAAAGAAATTATTTGTTTTGGTTGCAGAAAACCTGGACATATTCTACCTGAGTGTCCAGAGAACCAAAAGAAAGAAAAGAGAAAAGAGAAAGAAGAGAAAAGGCACTCCAGCAAGCCTTCCTACCACAAACACAAGCATAAGGGAAGAGGCTTTGTAGCTGAATCTTGGAGTGAAATAGAATCAGAATCTTCATCCAGCTCTTCTGAAGATGAAGAAACTTCAAATGAGAATGACCAATGCTTGATGGCTATATATGACTCAAGCAGTGAGTCAGAATATGCATCATCATCCAGCTCTAGTGATGATGAAGAAGAAAGAAACTTCTGCATGATGGCTATCAATGCCTCAGGAAACAACTCTGAAGAATCAGAATCTGAAACTGACAGTGATCAGGTAATATCTAACTTTGATTTTAATTCAAATGAATTCAAAGATGAATTCAAAGTTCTTTGTTTAGATTTAATTAATTCTGAGAAAGAGATAATCTCTCTCAGAAATAAGTTGGCTGAAATGAACCAACTAAGTGAAGACAATGTCAATCTTAAGAAAGAATTGGCTGCCTCCAGAGAACACATTGTTCTCATTGAGAACAAGTTGTCTGAAGCTAAGAAGTTTGAAGAATCCCTCAATGGGAGAAGTATCAAACTGATGGACATCATAAGCACAGTGAATGCCAGACTTAGTGGCACACTAGGCTTGGGTGCATCATCAAGTGAGCCATATCTTATTAAGAAAACATCTTATCTACACCAGTAAAATTCATTTCTGCTAAGAACAAAGAGCCAGTAGAAATAGATAAAAACATCTCATGTAAGAATATTAAGAATAAAGGAATTCAACAGAATTCGTCGAACGGAGCTCGACAAAATCACTTCATTTCGTCGAACGGAGATCGACAAACTCTGAAGACAGACCTTCAGTATAGTTATTATTCGAACGTCGCTCGACGAAAGCACTTCACTTCGTCGAACGGCGATCGATGAATTCATCCAAACTCGTCGAACAGAAAATTTACTGAATATCAAAAGAATTCTTATTATTCATATACTAAGAATCTTTTCACTGAGTGGATAATTCCTCCAAGGAGATATCATCCACAAGGCTATAAGGATCAGCCTGAGATGTCTTTCATTTCAGAATTTTGTGGAAAAACAAAAGGACCCAAGGTAGTCTTGGTCAAGAACAACTAGAATGTTTTCTTTTTTGCAGGTACAGGGCTATCCAAAAATAAAAGAACAATGGTACTTGGATAGTGGTTGCTCAAAGCATATGACAGGAAACAAGGCCAACCTAAGCAACTACAAGGCAAGGCTTGGACCCAAAGTGAACTTTGGAGACTCCAACTGTGGACAAACCAAAGTTTATGGACAGATCAAAGTTGGAGCAGTCACCTTCAAAGAGGTAGCTTATGTCAAGGGTCTCAAGCACAACCTCATCAGCATAAGCCAGTTATGTGATGAAGGTTATCAGGTAACTTTTAACCATTCCTTATGTCTTATTACCAATAATAAAAACATAAATGTATTATCTGGTATTAGACATGGAAACATTTATTTAATCAATTTTGACTCTGCCAACTCAGATATTTGCTTATTTAATTCTATAAGAAAACAAATGAATTATGACATAAAAGGCTAGGACATATTAACCTTAGAACTATATCTAAGCTTTCTAAGGACAATCTTGTTAGAGGACTGCCTTCTGGTTCATACAAGAAGGAAGGACTCTGCAGGGCTTGTCAACTAGGTAAGCAAACCAAAAGTAGTTTTAAATCTTTATCCAAGAGTGATTCACCCAGGATTTTGTATTTACTGCATTTGGATCTTTTTGGACCCACTGCAATACAAAGTCTAGGAGGGAAGCATTATTCTCTAGTTATTGTAGATGACTTCTCAAGATTCACTTGGGTGTTCTTTCTTAGGAACAAGTCTGACACCTTCAGTGTTCTGACAGACTTTCTCAAGTCCATTAGGATTGAGTACTCTACTCTAGTTGCATTGATCAGAAGTGATCATGACACTGAGTTTGAATCTCTTCTAATGAGAGAATTATGTGGAAAAGAAGGGATCAGGCAGTGTACCTCTTCTCCTAGAACTCCTCAACAAAATGGGGTAGCTGAAAGGAAAAATAGAACCTTAATTGAATCAGCAACTACATTGTTTGTTGATGCTCACTTGCCAATCTCTTTTTGGGCAGAGGCAGTGAACACATCAAATTATGTGTTGAACAGAAGCCTGATACATAAGCTTAAGGGTAAAACTCCCTATGAATTAATCAAGAATAAAAAACCTAAGGTTAACTATTTCAAGATATTTTGATGTAAATGCTATGTGCATAACAATGATAAGAAGTATCTCAGGAAATTTGAAGCAAAATATGCTTAAGGTATATTCCTTGGATATTCTCTTTCTAGTAAAGCATATAGAGTTTACAACAAATCTACTCTTACGATAGAAGAGTCCATGCATGTATCCTTTGATGAATCTAATATGTTAAATGAGGAGAGGAACACCATCTCTACCAAAAATACTTTGCAGGTACCAGCTCTGTGTGAAGAGCTCAATGGACTAAATCTACAGAATGAAGAGTCTCTACTTCCATCAAATGAAATTATTGAAGACAGTGAAGAAGAGGATAATCCAGATCTTGCTGATAATTCAAATCAAGTGACAGCTGATCATATACCTCAAGAAGAAGCTATTGTTGAACCAACTCCAACTGTTGATCACATCACAGTTAGAGATCATCCAATATCTCAAGTCATTGGAGATATTTCAGCAGGTGTTCAAACAAGGCATCAACTACACCAAAATCAGATGCACGCCTGTTTCCTATCACAAGCTGAACCCCAAACCATAAAAAATGCAGAATAAGATCCAACCTGGATTCTTGCAATACAAGAGGAGCTCAACCAATTTGAAAGGAACAAGGTTTGGGATTTGGTTCCAAGACCAAAAGGCCATCCAGTCATTGGCACCAAGTGGGTCTTCAGGAACAAGCTAGATGATCAAGGCATAATCATCAGAAATAAAGCAAGATTAGTAGCCCAAGGATATTCTCAGGAAGAAGGAATTGATTTTGATCAAACCTTTGCTCCTGTTGCTAGACTTGAAGCTATACGGATATTTCTTGCCTTTGCTGCATTCAAGAAATTCATGTTGGGTTTTCTAAATACCATTTCATAAATGATAATACAGCATATCACATATGCGCAGCAGAATAAATAATTAGAACAACCGAAAGAGTTAAGGAACTTATGATTTTACTGATTCAAGAAATAAAATAATAACCACAACATTTGCAGAGATTGTACCTGAAGGGGGGTTTGAGTCGATACTCAACCAAGATGCTCCTCACTGATTTCTGGTAGAACCAATCTTGAGTTCCAAGAACCAAAATGGATCGGCCTCTCTACAAAGATCCACACAAGCAAAGGAGAACCTCAATGCCTTGTCGAACAAGGAATGAGTTGGAGAAGAAAGCTCTCAGCGTCCCCACGGACTGCTAGATCCGAGACAAGGGAGGCGGCGACTGTCGAAATAGGAGAGAAGCCCTAGCGGAACACTTCCGGTGCTGCTCTCTCAAATCATGAAAAGGGGTCGGTTACTAAATCTGTCTCGCACACTGAACCCTAAGACCGTGAACTGTTATATACCAAAGGCTGCGTTCGACGAACTCAAAGAAATCTGCGTTCGATGAACTCAAGGAGATCTGCGTTCGACAAACTCAAGAGATCTGCATTCAACGAACTCAAGAGATCTGCGTTCGATGAACTCAAGAGATCTGGGTTCGACGAACTCAAGAGATTTGCGTTCGACGAACTCAAGGGATCTGCGTTCGACGAACTCAAGGAGATCTGCGTTCGACGAACTCAAGGAGATATGCGTTCGACGAACTCAAGAGATCTGCGTTCGAAGAACTCAAGGAGATCTGCGTTCGACGAACTCGAGAGATCTGCGTTCGACGAACACGCTACACTAGCCTTTTTCCGTCTCAGCAGTCGACGAATGCCTTCAGTTCGACTAAGTCGCGCAGGATTGGCCTGATTTCACGAGAAATCTCAAGGTTTAATTTCTCGAGAAATCCCTGGAAATTAATTTCTCGAGAAATCCCAAGGATTTAATTTCTCGAGAAATCTCAATGCAGGAATAGAACTTCTCGAGAAATACCAAACCTTAAAATTGACTTCTCGAGAAAACCCAAGCCAACACAATTCTTCCTCCAATTTCTCCAAGCACTTTTATGTGCGACCCTATAGGCTCATATTGTGTTGGCAGTAAGACAAACTGTTGATTGCTTTGAGATCACCTCAGAAACTCCAACAGTCTCCCACTTGATCACAAAGTGTCAACAAAAGTCTCACAAACAATGAGCGGCATCTAGCAATACATCATTGCTACCCAAACAATAAGAGTTCATAACTCAACAAGCCTGTCATGACCAATGT
The DNA here is from genome assembly GCA_033032865.1 of Dactylorhiza incarnata. Classification (NCBI taxonomy): domain Eukaryota; kingdom Viridiplantae; phylum Streptophyta; class Magnoliopsida; order Asparagales; family Orchidaceae; genus Dactylorhiza; species Dactylorhiza incarnata. The sequence goes on from JAWHQI010000086.1 coordinate 2,075,741, forward strand.
ATCAGTGTTGTCATGTCCTTTTGTCCTTTACATCTGGATAGAACTAAATGCATGGAGCGTGTCACCCTCATAAATGTTCAATCCCAGTTTCTTGATCTAGAATAGACCTTAAGAGAGTGGTAAGCTCAATATCATATATTGGCTCAACCCAGCATGGCCATGCATTTCTCGGTCTCATTCCATCAAGGGGCACATGGATATAACTCCTGTCATAATGGAGGACAAATCCCATTTCTGCGCACACACAAACATCCAAATGATTCGTAACATACCCAACAACCACACTTATCGTCAACCTTTCTCAAGAGAAGACTTTAGATGGCATCAAAGTATGATCTTCCTCACCTGATGAATGCTGTGACTTCAGGTCAAAGGACCACAAACACCATCGTCACTTAAGACCTACTTGTGACACGTTCATATAACAATCCACAAAGTAGTCTCACGGTGGGTCTGTCCAGTACAACTTGTTCCTAACAAGTACCCATGTGATGACTTGATATCATAATATCATGACCTGTGAGAACCGGTCATCAATCAACGCACATGCTAGTCTTATGGTCTCATCCTCGCCCTAATTTCTAGGATGATACCTCGACCAGGGACCATTTAAGAATGAAGCTTCATTTAAACATAGGCCCTCACATTCAAGTCACGTACTTGAATTCCTATGGAAGCAAACATTCTAAGGGCATTCATTATGTTAATTAGTCTATCATATAGAAACGGTTGACATAATAAAAGAACTTTCCATAAATGTAAAATGAAAAACCATAGTACATATCACAATTCATCAAATGAATAAACAACCAACAAACATACAATCCACAAGGATCCCACTAAAGACGATCATTCAGGTATCTAATACCCATTGATCTAACATAACCATCATGCTTCCTTTGCGTAAGAGGCTTTGTCAGTGGATCCGCTATGTTTTCTTCAGTCGGTACTCTGCAAATGCTCACATCTCCTCGATCGACAATCTCTCGAATAAGATGGAACCGCCGAAGTATGTGCTTGGAGCACTGATGAGATCTAGGTTCCTTAGCTTGGGCAATTGCACCGTTGTTGTCACAGTAGAGAACTACAGGATCAACAATGCTAGGAACTACATCTAGCTCGCCGATGAATTTCCTAATCCATACAGCCTCCTTTGCCGCATTTACGACAGCAATATACTCGGCTTCTGTCGTAGAATCGACAACAGTCTCTTTCTTGGAACTCTTCCAACTTACAGCTCCTCCATTAAGGCAAAATACAAAACCTGATTGGGACTTTGAATCATCCCTATCAGTCTGGAAGCTAGCATCTGTGTAACCACTTACAACGAGCTCATCCTCTCCACCATATACCAAGAACGTATCCTTAGTTCTTCTCAAGTACTTGAGGATATTCTTGACGGTTATCCAGTGACCATCACCAGGATCAGACTGATACCTGCTCGTCATGCTCAAAGCATATGAGACATCGGGTCGAGTACATAACATTGCATACATGATTGATCCAATTACCGAGGCATATGGATCAACTTCATGCGGTCTTTATCTTCCAAAGATTTAGGACACTGGTCCTTAGAGAGACTCACACCATGAGACATGGGAAAAAATCCTTTCTTGGACTCAAGCATGTTGAACCGTTTCAACACCTTCTCAATGTATGTACTCTGGGTCAAACCCAACAACTTCTTCGATATATCTCTATAGATCTTAATACCAAGTATATAAGTCGCTTCACCTAAGTCCTTCATAAAAAAGCAGTCCCCTAACATGTTCTTAACAACTTGTAGGGTCGGAATGTCGTTCCCGATCAACAGTATGTCATCTACATACAATATCAGGAAGACAATAATGCTCCCACTAATCTTCTTGTAAACACAGGGCTCATCTTCGTTCTTGATGAAACCAAACTCTTTGATTTTCTCATCAAAACGCAGGTTTTAACTTCGAGAAGCTTGTTTCAATCCATAAATGGATCGATTCAACTTGCATATTTTAGTGGCTTCACTTGGAGATACAAAACCCTCGGGTTGCGTCATATACACTTCCTCAAGGAGGTTTCCATTAAGGAAAGCCGTTTTGACATCCATTTTCCAGATCTCGTAGTCATAATACGCAGCAATAGCAAGTAGAATTTTGATGGACTTGACCATGGCTACAGGGGAAAAGGTCTCATCATAGTCAACACCATGAATTTGCCTGAAACCTTTAGCCACCAGGAGACCTTTGAATGTCTGTACATTCCCATCCATGTCGGTCTTCTTCTTGAAGACCCATTTGCACCCTATGGGTCGTACCCCTTCAGGTGGTTCCACCAAGGTCCAAACTTGGTTTGTATACATGGAGTCCATTTCAGATTTCATGGCCTCAAGCCACTTCTCAGAGTCAGGTCCACACATAGCCTCTTGATAGGTTGCAGGCTTATCATCATGATCCATAAGCAACACATTACCTATTTGAGACACGAGAAATCCATATCTCTCAGTCTCAAATCTAGGTCTATCAGATCTACATAGGACTTGTGTTTCTTGAGCAGGTTCTCCAACTACAACAGATTGTAGTCCTTGCTCATGTTCTAATTCACGTTCATTCATTGTTTGTGGTTCTTGAACCTCTTCAAGTTCCACCTTTGCAGTCTTTCTAGATAAGAACTCTTTCTCGAAAAAGACGCCAGTCCTTGCGACAAACACTTTTCCCTCGGACGGCAGGTAGAAGTAATACCCTTTAGTTTCATTAGGACATCCCACAAGATAACACTTATCTGATTTGGGTTCCAGCTTGTCAGACATTTGACGTCGTACGTATGTCTCACATCCCCAAATCTTAATGAACGACATACTAGGACGCTTCCCAGTCCATATCTTATATGGTGTCTTTTGAACCGTCTTCGTCGGAACGTGATTTAGTGTAAAAGCAGCAGTCTCTAGAGCAAAACCCTAAAAGGAAACGGTAAAATCTGCATAACTCATCATCGATCGCACCATGTCTAACAGGGTACGATTCCTCCTCTCAGAAACACCATTATGTTGCAGTGTTCTGGGTGGGGTGAGCTGTGATACAATACCACACTCTTTCAGATGATCACAGAACTCCTGACTCAAATATTCGCCACCTCGATCAGATTGGAGTTCTTTTATCCTTTTTCCCAGTTGGTTCTCTACTTCATTCTTAAACTCTTTGAACCTTTCAAAGGTCTCAGATTTGTTCTTCATAAGAAACATATATTCGTATCTACTGAAATCATCAGTAAATGTAACGAAGTAGTGGAACCCACCTCTAGCTATAGAACTCATGGGTCCGCACACATCACTATGTATGACACCCAAGAGATCATCTGCCCTCTCAGTATGACAAGTGAAAGGGGCTTTAGTCATTTTGCCTAATGAGCAAGACTCACATCTCTCAAATGATTCATAATCAAATGAGTCCAATAGTCCATCTCTATGGAGCTTGGATATGCATTTCTCGTTTATATGGCTCAAACGACAATGCCAAAGGTATGTAGGATTCGAGTTATTTGTTCTTAGTCTTTTAGTATTTTCAACATTATAGATCGGATGGTCTAAGTTCAAAACATATAAACCATTAAACAATTGGGCTACACCATAACAAACATCATTCATAAAAATCGAACAACAATTGTTCTTAATTATAAACGAAAAACCCTTCATGTCAAGACATGAAATGGATATAATGTTTCTAGTTATGGCTGGAACAAAATAACAGTTATCTAGTTCTATTACAAGCCCAGTGGGCAAAGAAAGACAATAGACACCAACGACGACATCAGCAACTCTTGCTCCATTCCCAACGTACAAGTCTACCTCCCCTTTACCCAGTATTCCTCTCCTTCTCAGTTCCTGCACATTTGTGCAAATGTGAGAACCGCATCCGGTATCCAATACACAAGATGAAGGAGCAGAAAGGTTTATCTCTATAACATAAATACCTGAGGTGAAAGTAACACTTCCCTTCTTCTTTTGCAGATCCTCAATGTAGAGGGGACAGTTCCGCCTCCAATGCCCTGCCTTACCGCAGTGGTGGCACTTTCCTTCTTTCGTCAAACCTTTCCTTTTCAGTGCAGAAGACTTGGGATCAAAAGGTGACTTAGATCCAATCTTCGTCTTCTTGGATCCCTTGGCCTTGCCCTTGCCCATATGCACCATCGGTATGGGGCTGGCAGTCTTGGCCTTCTTCATGTTGTTCTCGGCAGTTCTCAACATGCCAAGGAGCTCGGGCAATGTCTTTTCTATTTCATTCATGTTATAGTTCAAGACGAACTGCTCATAACTATCCGGCAACGATTGCAGGATCAGATATGTGGCCAACTCTTGACCCAAGGGAAAACCCAGTCTTTCAAGGTTCTCTATATACCCAATCATCTTGAGTACGTGAGTCCCTACTGAGTCTCGAGCTCCCATTTTGCACTGAAATAATGCCTTGGATATGTCAAACCTCTCTTGCCGAGCTTTCCCCTCGAACAATTTCTTGAGGTGCCCGATTATCTCATAACCACACATGCTCTCGTGTTGCTTTTGAAGCTCTGAGGACATGGTAGCAAGCATGAGGCAATCCACATCCAAGGTATCATCCTGATACTTCTTGTATGCATCTTTTTCTGCTCTCGGAGCATTCCCGGTCGGCTCTGCAAGGGCTTCCCCTTCCAAGACATAGAGCTTGGGCTCTTGCCTGAGAACAATTCTCAGGTTCCTGTACCAGTCGAGGAAGTTCGTCCCATTGAGCTTGTCCTTCTCAAGGATGTCTCTCAGGGACAACGTGGAGTGTGATGTATTTGCCATGGAAATTCTACAATAAATTTGCAAAAGATTTCCAGTACTATATTTCAAAATACATTTTACTTTAATAAGGACTTTAATTAAATACTCCCACTATTTTAATCAAATCGATAACCCTTAATTTTGATTCGGAGAGTTTATGCGAGCTACTCTCTTAGTGGACAAGATCCGTATTTCACCAACACAACGAGTCTGCTTTGGCGTTTCTCTCGCAATGCGGTTATTTTGGTAAACAACACTTGTCAATTGCATCACAATGCAACTCTTGTATGGTTGGTGAATAACTCTTTATTCGCATCCATCATATGGTACATGCCAACTCAATGCCTCTAGGCACTCAACCTTTGAAGTCACCTAGTTAAGATAGACCCGATGTTGACAGTGGGATATCACAATTATCCGCTCGCACCCTTACCAAGATAGATTAATGCACCTTGCTTTGGCAAGCCCACACTTCATCGATCGAGGTAGGAAGAGTGTCATCCATCGGAAGGCATCTGTGTACTTAATATTGGATAAGGGATTTTATTTATCAATTGATGAACATTTCATCGTGATTAACATTTAATCACCGTGCACATTCACAAAATAGAAATACAATATTTCAAACCAAATAGCATCCCCAATGTGCACAAAATAAAATTATCAACGCTTGATAGAAAGGGCTAAATCTGAGCATTTAGAACACTTCTAAATCTCCAGATTTACAAGCATTTGACACAGGCAAAATAACTCCACTTATGCAGTAGACAAGCTCGTCTCTCATCGTCAGATTCAAAATCTAAGACGCCTGGTTTCACAAACCAATTAGAGGGACGGTTACTACTAAGGAGACACAATTTCTGAAACAATAAAATCGCAATGCAATCACATGCGTTCCTGGCATGGTTCCAAGGGGCAGAGTCCTGACCACTTATATTACATCAAAATAATATTCCAGGAAGAAATCTATACATTTAGAGCGCTTCTAAATTTCTAGATTTGCACGCAATGGATTGCTCAACCTCGCTCTGATACCACTGTTGGGTTTTCTAAACACCATTTCATAAATGATAATACAACATATCACATATGCGCCGCAGAATAAATAACAAGAATAACCCAAAGAGTTAAGGAACTTGCGATTTTACTGATTCAAGAAATAAAATAATAACCACAACATTTGCAGAGATTGTACCTGAAGGGGGTTTGAGTCGATACTCAACCAAGATGCTCCTCACTTATTTATGGTAGAACCAATCTTGAGTTCCAAGAACCTAAATGGATCGGACCCTCTACAGAGATCCACACAAGCGGAGGAGAACCTCAATGCCTTGTCGAACAAGGAATGAGTCGGAGAAGAAAGCTCTCAGCGTCCCCATGGACTGCTAGATCCGAGACAAGGGAGGCGGCGACTGTCGGAATAGGAGAGAAGCCCTAGCGGAACACTTTCGGCGCTGCTCTCTCAAATCACGAAAAAGGGTCGGTTACTAAATTTGTCTCGCACACTGAACCCTAAGATCGTGAAATGTTATATACCAAAGGCTGCGTTCGACGAACTCAAAGAGATCTGCGTTCGACGAACTCAAGGAGATCTGCGTTCGACGAACTCAAGAGATCTGCGTTCGACGAACTCAAGAGATCTGCGTTCGACGAACTCAAGAGATCTGCGTTCGACGAACTCAAGAGATCTGCGTTCGACGAACTCAAGAGATCTGCGTTCGACGAACTCAAGAGATCTGCGTTCGACGAACTCAAGAGATCTGCGTTCGACGAACTCAAGGGATCTGCGTTCGACGAACTCAAGGGATCTGCGTTCGACGAACTCAAGGAGATCTGCATTCGACGAACTCAAGGAGATCTGCGTTCGACGAACTCAAGAGATCTGCGTTCGACGAACCCAAGAGATCTGCGTTTGACGAACTCAAGGAGATATGTGTTCGACGAACTCAAGAGATTTGTGTTCGACGAATGCGCTACACTAGCCTTTTGTCGTCTCAGCGGTCGACGAATGCCTTCAGTTCGACTAAGTCGCGCAGGATTGACCTGATTTCACGAGAAATCTCAAGGTTTAATTTCTCGAGAAATCCCTGGAAATTAATTTCTCGAGAAATCTCAAGGATTTAATTTCTCGAGAAATCCCAATGCAGGAATAGAACTTCTCGAGAAATACCAAACCTTAAAATTGACTTCTCGAGAAAAACCCAAGCCAACACAATTCTTCCTCCAATTTCTCCAAGCACTTTTATGTGCGACCCTATAGGCTCATATTGCGTTGGCAGTAAGACTAACAGTTGATTGCTTTGAGATCACCTCAGATTCTCCAACAATTCAAAGTATATCAGATGGATGTGAAGAGTGCTTTTCTTAATGAAGATATCAAAGAAGAAGTCTGTGGAGAAACCACTAGGTTTCATCTCTCCAACTCAATCTTCTTATGTATAATAAAGCTCTCTATGGTCTCAAGTAAGCTCCCAGAGCATGGTATGAGACCTTAGCTAATTTTCTTTTGGAGAACAAATTCTGTAGAGGCATTGTTGATAAAACCATATTTTTTAGAATACATAAAAATCAAACATTACTAGTTCAAATTTATGTAGATGATATTATTTTTGGCTCTACTGATTCAAATTTATGCAAAAGGTTTTCTAACCTAATGCAATCTAAATTTGAAATGAGTAGTATGGATGAGTTATCTTACTTCCTTGGTCTTCAAGTGAAGCAAACTCTCAATGGCATATTCATATCACAATCTAAGTATGCTAAGGAATTAGTGAAAAGATTTGGTATGTCTGATGCTTCCACTATGAGAACACCTATGCCTTCCAATGTTGTTGTTGACACTGATGAATCAGGGAAACATGTTGATCAGAAAGTGTATAGAGCAATTGTTGGCTCTTTACTTTACCTAATAGCTAGTAGACCTGACATAATTTTTGCTACATGTATTTGTGCTAGGTTCCAAGTTAACCCCAAAGAATCTCACCTAATTTTACTAAAAAGAATTTTGAGATATATAAAGGGTTGTCCAAATCTAGGACTCTGGTATCCAACGGCTTCAGAATTTGAATTAACTAGATTCTCAAATTCTGATTATGCTGGATGCAGAGTAGACAGGAAAAGCACATCAGGAACTTGCCAGTTTCTTGGTGATAGGCTTGTGTCTTGGTTTTGTAAGAAACAAACATCTGTGTCTACATCAAGAGCTGAAGCAGAATATATTGCTGCAGGCAGTTGCTGCTCACAAATATTGTGGATACAAAATCAACTTCTAGATTATGGTATCAACTTAAATAATTCAATTATATTTTGTGACAATACTAGTGCAATATCTATAGCACAAAATCCAGTACTCCATAGTAGGACTAAACACATACAAATTAGGCACCACTTTATCAGAGATAATGTGGATAAAATAAAATTTGCCTACAATTCATTCCTACTAACTTGCAAAGGGCTGATATTTTCACCAAACCATTGGATGAAAAGAAACATATTTTCTTTATAAATCAGCTATGAATGATAGATGGAGATTCAATTAATTAAAAAAAATTATATCTTTTATTTATCCCTCACTGTGTGAATTAAGTTCAGTTGGTTTGATGTCTGAACAGCTGAGACAAGCTCTCAGTCTCATCAAAACAGCTGAGACAAGCTATTAATCTCAGCTGAACCACTGAGACAAGGCCTTGGGCCGCTGAGAAGCTGTCTGGATCCGCTGAGACCAAGTCGCTGAGATGATATCAATTAGATCCAGGGATCGACGAAGACAAGCTCGTTCGTCGAACTGAGATCGACGAAAATTAAATTTTTGTCGAACGCAGTCTGACGAAAGCTAAGTCTTTTCGACTTCTGATCTCTCTATATAATCAAATCTTTTATTTCATTTTGATTTTATGCCTACAGAAATTGCTTTTCTTTCCTGTTCCTTTGCACTTGATCTCTTTTTTTTTCTTTTGCAGGAACAATGACAATATTTCTTCAAAAAATTGCATCCTTCCCTACCTCCTATACAAATGTCCCTTCTTCTAGGGGCCTAGCTCCAGGTCTTCCTGAAACTAGGCAAGGGGAGATGTTTTGAAGAAGCTCCTTTTTGATAGGGGGATATGCTTTCCTTTTTGATAGGGGGAGATGCTTTATGTAGAAGCTCCAGTTCAGGGGGAGATGTTGTATGAAGAAGCAAAAATCAGTTCTTGATGAAGAAGCTCCTTTATGATAGGTTTCAGTTATTTGAAGAAGCTCCAGCAGTTTCAGTTTGAAGATTCAGATATGACAGATGCAAATGCAGATTCAGAAATAATGTTTGATATAGCAGATACAGTTTTTGATAAAGAAGATTATAAAGCTTTTTAGTTCCATTTCAAGTTCAATTACAGTTGAAGTAACAGTAAAGTTGATTTGGTGAAGTCACCTCCAACTTAAGTTCCAAAATATTTCAGAAAGCAAGATTCAGCTCAGATAAACAAAGCAAAAGCTGAAGGCAAGGATTTCTTTTCGTTCTCTACAATATCAGAATTCAGAAAGCAAGAATTTGAAAGGCAAATCACATTCAAGCCTCCTTCAGAGAAAGACAAAAGGTTCTGATTATTTGTTTTTTATTATTTCTGTTTTCAATGTAAAATTTCAAAACTCAGAGTATCATATTTTAAATCTGCTGAAATGTTTAAAATCTGTCAGATATATATGCTCTGTTGTTTTGTTGTTTATTTTATTATTTAATTTTGTCAAATAGTGTCCTAACCCAAATAGGGGGAGATTGTTGGAACAACCCTATTACTGATTTGGGCTAGGATCACTATCTGTTGACTAGGGCTAAGTTGACCCCAATGTATAGTCTAAGGGTCAAGGTTTTAGGCTATTAGAATTTAAGGAAAAGATTAAGTTTTTGCGTTCGACGAACTCCATACTGCGTTCGACGAACTCCATCCCGCGTTCGACGAACGACATGCTCCAGTTCGACGAACTTGCCAAGGTTCTGCGTTCGACAAACTCCATTCTGCGTTCGACAAACTTCTCTCTACGTTCGACGAACTTGCTCTCCAGCTCGACGCGTTCAGTTTTCCAGCCAGTCCAGCAGTTTATTCTTTAGTTCGACAAACTCCAGTTTGAGATCGACGAACTCAGCTCTGCGTTCGAAGAATAAGTAACAAGATGTTCAGATCGACGAAAGTTCTTCTCAGATCGACGAACTCAGTTCTTCCAGGCAGATTAAACAAATTATCTTTCAGTTCGATGAACTCAACATTCTGTTCGACGAACTCAGTTCTCAAGTCGACGAAATTTCTCTTCACTTCATTATTTCAGACAGATCATTTTTATTCTCTGAACTCGGATCGACTAATCAGCAACGGATCTATTCCTTTTAGATAAGTCAAGGATATTATCTTTCCTTTTATTATTCTCTTATTTCGAGAAAGTGGCCGTTGACACATTTTGGAAAAGGACACTTTCATGGAAAAGGAAAAGAATTAAAGGATACAGTTCCAAGAAAATCTTTTCAGATTATTCTATTCCTTATTCAGAAGATTTGTTTTTCAAATCAGTTTGATTATTTCAAAAAGGAAGAAAAGTATTATAGCAGCAAGATAAGAAAAAGAATAGAGAAAAAGAAACAGTCGAGAGAAAATATATAGAAAGAAGAAAGAAATTTTTTTTCAGATCTTCATCTTCCTCAGCAGCACCTCTCATTCTCTGAGAACAAAAACACAAGATCATTCTCTCAGTATTCTGCTGCTAGTTCAAATCTTTAAGAGCAACAACAAATCTGAGAAACTTTGTCTCTCAGATTCATCAGCTATCAGGAAGATATTTCATCCAAGTGAAAGCTCCATCCATCAACTGTCAACCATTTCTATCAGACAGGGGGAGCTTTACAACAACAAATCCACTAGTCTTCTCTCAGATTATTGACAGAGAAGAACTTCATAACCCTCTTTATCCCATCTTGTACAGGGTTATAACTCCCTTCAAAAGTTAACCCCTTGGTGGCAGGGCACCTGATCAAAAACCTGTAGTTTGGTTTGAGCACCTGATCAAAAGCTCAGTGGTGTTTGGGCACCTGATCAAAAACCCATTGGTGATACGGCACCTGATCAAAAACCTAGTGGATTTCTACCAAGGGTGGTAGAAGAGTAGATGTACCCAGGTTTATTGGGGAACTACTATAGATCTGTGTCCTCTGTGATTCTTGTTTATTTTTCTGTACTGTGCTGTGTGATCTCTTTGTGTTTTGTTTTTATAACTCACTCTGTTATACACATATAAATATCACTATTTTAATTCCGCTATAAAAATAAGTGAAAAACTTTTTAATACTCTATTCACCCCCCCCCCCCCCCCCTCTAGAGTAAATCTAAAATCTAACCTCCCTTTCTTTTGATATCAGAGATTACTTTCAACTGATATCAGATGTCTTTCATTGATTATAAGATAATCCCACATCCCTCTAGAGCAAAATGAGGTTCTGAAATGTGGAATCATCAATAGCATTTACTAAGATGTTCTTGGCTCTTTTATCCATGGTAACCAGAGTGATTTCATTCTTGGTCATATCTGCATACTTCTTGGGGACCACCTTGGTGTGATCAATGGTGGAATGAGTAGTAAGGATGAAGGGTCCTTCTTCAATGGTAATGAAGATTCTTGGGTCAGAAGCCTCCATGAACAACTTCACTTTTTCTTTCCGTATATCAAAGTTTTCTTTGTTGCAGATTGGTAACTTCATAGAACTGAGTTCCTTATAACTCTCTCATGCAGACATGGTGGATAGATAGATAATCCCTTAGGTAGATTTTGTAAGGTTGTTAAACTCTTTGTGAATAACCTCGCTTTGATACCAATTGAAAGTTTAGGGATAATTTAAATACACCTAAGGGGGGTGAATAGGTGTTGTCACTTTTTCTTCTCAGTAGCAGATTTAAAAGTAAAGCACAAACACAAGCAACCATACAACGCAAAGATATATAGTGGTTCCCCAGTATGGGTACTCCATTTTCCCCTCCACATATATAACAGTGCGCTAGCCTAGGCAAAATCCACCAAAACTCATATCAACAGATCTTACAACTTAGAGACAAAGCTCCTACCTCAGGAACACAATCTTGCTCCCTACCTCAAATCCCCTCGCTCAAGATCCTACCTCAGATTCTTCACAAGAATTCTACCTCATATTCTATACAAGAATCCTACCTCAGTTTCTACACAAGAAACCTACCTCAGTTTCTTCACAAGAATTCTACCTCGGATTCTATACAAGAATCCTACCTTAGTTTCTACACAAGAAACCTACCTCAGTTTCTACACAAGATACATTCCTCAATTTCTACACAAGAAACCTACAACAACAATTATTACGAAGGTTGTTTGCAACTTTTCTTCTAGACTCAAAGAATAGATCTTTAAAGCATTTGAGTCTTCTTGAAGCTTTGATGAGAATAGCCTCCTCATGATCAACAATCAGATCTGAAAAATAGCCTTCTCTAAAAATGACGTCTTCTTGATTTAGGGAGAAGAACTTTGTCTTGGTGTACTAGATATGATATGAACCTTCTTATCTGAGAACCTTCTTTCTCTTGAAAAGATTGAGTGAATGAAAGATCTTGAGCAAACTTAGAGCAGAAGAATGAATCTCTTTTGAATACTGCTCCTTCAGAATTCTGGTTCTTTAGACTTAGAAAATTGACTATCGGCTCGTTTAGGTTTTGAAAGAATGACACAATTTATTAGTTCGTTAGGGTTTGTCGTACACATATCATCAGTGTATATATATATATAGGATTGAGAGTCATAACAGTCTGATTCGAAAACTTTAATGTCAGAAATTTGCTTCGTTAAACGTCTCTTCTGATTGGCGCAATCAGCGGCGACAGAGATTTGAATTTCTGAAATTCTGAACTGTCTCGACGATATGGGACTTGTCTAGACGACATTTGAAACCTTCTAGACGATAAGAACTCTTTGAAGTCGATAATAGAACTTCTAACAGATGTAGTGTTATCTAGCCGATATAAACTGCATCTAGACGACATTTGAACTCTTCCCGTCGATATTAGAAATCTACACGATAATTATTATCAAGTCGATAAGCTTCTTGAAATATCGAATAGCCTTATCAACGACATTTCTACTTTGTCTGTGAAATGTCTCGACGACAATTGACTTAACTTATATTCTTCAATCAATCTTCAACTTGACTCCTGACTGATAAGCTTAAAGTCGATACACTTTAAAAGACTGAACTTCCTCTAGACGATAGACTATTTATCTGCACAGCTTAAAGTCAATCAAGTCGACATACAAAGAAATATCTGAACCTTATCAAGTCGACATGCTGATTTTTCTTTATAGTCTTCTAGCTAATTCCCTTAAGACTTAAGATGATCAAACAGATATCTATAGAGCATTAATAATATACCAAATATCATATAGACAGGTTCTTTATATCAACTAGACTTCTAGTCGATATGAAGTATATCGACAGTTAGTCAAGCCGACATTTGAAGTTTGTCTGAATCTTGTCTACCTGATATTTGACTTAGAATATTTTTTGAGTTTCCTTCACAAATGCTCTAAGCCTTATATCAAATTCAAGAGTTATTTTAAATGAATTATGTACTTAAGTGACAGTCCTGAAAATATAACAACACTGACAATCATCAAATACAAGGTGTGTTTATTTTGGACTTGAGAAATTCTTAAAATCAGAAACATTGTGAGCAATATTTCCAACAGAAACCACCACCAATGGGCATCCAGTCAATTTCTTAAGCAAACAAATCGAACTTAACAAATTATGAGGAAGTTAATTGGTGCTTCAAGAAACATGTATAAGATTTTAAATAGTGAAATTATCACATTTATTTATAGGAACATATTACATAAATATTCACGCGTTTCGACCACATACAGAATTCTCCAATTCCTATACAAATTGGAAAGCATTGGATTTAATTGAAAATGAATTCCATGGACTTCATATTGAATTCCAATTTTGTCATGCCTAACCAGACAACATAATTAGAATTGGACAACAATTTCCAGTTCTAAGACACCAATTTTTTCCAAATGAAGGAACCCTAAATAGAGAATTGGCATATAATCACAAAGATCCTAGAAAACAAAAAAAAACATCTTTTAAGAAATACAAACTTCTTTCATCTAAAAGTTCACAAAAGAACAAAATTATTCAGTTCACAGGGAAGTATTCAGTACTAGCACTCTAGTTAAACAGCAACCAAATGTTTGATTGAACACGACCTCCTCACCCCCAAAAAATAAAAAATAAAATTTACATGTGCTCGGCGCATCTATCTTCATGCCCTAAGCCAGCCACATTGGCCATAAAATCATAAGTATACCCGCAAAAATGTATTGCACAGGAGAGTATACACAGCAAGATTGAAATCAACGACCAGGATCTCACTAGTGCGTGCATTTCTGGATGAACCGAGAGTGCAAAATAATTTCTCCCTTGTCATGCGCTTCGGCCCTCCATCCACCGCATCTCCTCGATGGTTGATCATCTGTTTCCCAGACGAAGATGGTCTGCATCGTCCCCTAAACCAATACTCTGCGCCTTTTCTCGCTTTCAACTGATCTATTCCTGTAAATGGTCTAGAGTATGCTCAAAACAACACAATCACAATTTCCACAATGCCCAAGATTTGATGATGCATAAACTCAGGCTTCTGAGGATATATGTATGCTAATTACTAAATGAATGTAAGAGCACAGAGAGGGGATTTCTTAAATTAGTTTACTTAATTAAATTTGTTCATAAAACACACATTTACATCCAACTAAATAGAATGACAGAATTTCTACCAACTCCACTACCACCAATGTGTCAGCGAAAATGCAGTAGCTATAGCTTAAGTAAAATCTGTTTGTCTATCCTCTTCCAGGTTATATCAAAAACCTGAAATTAAAACAATCAATTATAAGCATGAATACTTGAAAATGCTTCAGAAATTACTGTCAGGCAGCACCAAAAATATCTTCAAAGAACACAATTATGCAGTAAATGACCGTTTATTTACCCAGCATATTTACTGTGCAGTTGAATTTTTCAAAAATCAAGTTTGTAGGAAGCTAGTGAATAAGCTCACATTTGCTGAATATTAAAATTCAGAAGTTTTAAACAGCGGTCGTCAAATAAATCATAATATATAAATCCACATGACATGATATAAAAAAAAAAGAATAGACGGAAGCAAGATAAAAGAACCAGTAAATGCAATAAACAGATTGAATCTAAATATTACCCAAACTTTTCACACAAATTACAGGAAATGGGGCGCTGCAGTCGCATCACTCAAACTCAGTTTAACTTTATTCAACAAAACTTGAAAATCCGCCTCCTTATAAAAATGGATGTGATAGCAAGTCATTAAAGAAATAAGAAGACAGAAGTCTCAGATGAAATCCCAAGTATTTTGGAAAATGGATAAGAGAAGAGGCCTGGAGTTTTTATTTTAATACTTCATCAACAAGCACAAAATTCAGTTACTCGAGTTCTCAATGCCTTCTAAAAAGACTTCTCCCTCCCTTAACCACTAAACCAGTCCGAGAAGAGGAGTAAACGATCACTAGCACACCATAAGAAAGACTACTCTTTAAGTAGGACCTAAGCACGATGCTCTGGCACAGAAAACTTTAATCTCCTACGAACACAAGCACTAGATAAGACTTGGTACAGCCAATATGACCAGCAATGCAGCAGTCGCCCACCAAATTTGTTTGGTTTTGTTTGTTTTTTGCGGCGCAATTCTTGCGGAATAGTTTCCAAAGGTATTTCCCAACACTTAATATCTGAGCTTCGGTCGAAAATCTAGAAGTACGCAATGGTGATGAATGCTCAGATGATTTGAGGTGAAGTTATATGGCTAGATGAAAACTTCCTACTGTGACAAAGAAGGATTAAGGATCTATAAGTGCAACAAAAGCTTCAAAAGCTTGCTCAAAAAATCAAAGAAGACGAGCTTATGAGGGATGACTCGTAGAGGGGAATGGAGGGGAAGCTTTGAGTTCAATCAAGTTGTGTAGACAAGAATGCAATCTTCAACATCATAGTGGAAGGAATTGTGGCCGGGCTTTGGCAAAACTTGAAGAGACTGTAAATGGTGAAGTCTGTGACTGGGTTGCAGATGTCAAATATCGAGTTTATGTCGGTTTAAGTTTGAAATGTTAGATATCGGCCCAGGGACATTTTAAAATGTCAGATTTCAATATTTTAATATATATATATATACACACACGCATCAGTCTGCATACATAATTTAAAAAAACACAGCAGTCTGCATCATAGTCCACGGGTGGGTCGACCAACATCGGGGCCTGTTCGGGTAAACACTGGCGGGAGGAAGGTTTAGGGTCATCATATGGACGATTCGATCTCATCATTGCATTCAGAGCGTCGACCGGACATTTTGTATGTGTTGATTTTATTTTTTTCGCATGTTATTTTTGTATACTTAAAGTGTATTGCGGTGGCCAATCGTAGACGTCCAATGTGTGACTTACTCCTATAAATATGTGCAGTTCATTTTGATTATTACAAAATTTTGAGAGATTTGAGATTTTGTAATCACCATGGTGTCAAAGCCGTGAAATATTAGGTGTTGAAGCCTAATAAAAAGTATCTTTTTTTTTTCTCATGAGGCCCACGACCCCCTCCTGTAACTCCCTGCAACCGGCGGAGAAACTGCTCCAAACTGCTGGAAACCGCTCAAAACTGTTGGATAATCATTTGATATCGCATATTCTGGATAGTCAACCCTTCTGGAGACAAGATCGAGAGTTCTCTCTGCTGTTCCGGTGAAGCAACTGTCGCAGTCCACTTGTTTACCACTGCAGATCTTAGCTTGCAGTGTGTCTTTGATGCCAGACGGAAAAATCTGAGTCAAGATCAGCACCCCTCCCTCTGGTAGCCTGAATCGACTCTCCAGAATGAGAATCGGGATGTGTACAGTTAGTTCCTGCGGTTTCTCCGACTTCCAACCACGTAAAACGACAACTGGCCACTTCCAAAAGCCGAATCTGCTGCCCTCCCTGCGTGAAATCACCAAAGATTGGGTTGTCCAGGTTGTTTGATTGGGTACTACTGCTTCCTGATGGCTTGTACAACCTTTGCCATTCAGGACAACAAGCAGTCCCTTTCCCGGAGGCCAACCTACTACCTAACAACTGCTTCCAGACACCCAAACAAAGATCGTTGCTTTCTGGTGTTGCCACACATTGTAGAGCACAACTCCAGCCATCATTCAGAGAGTTCTTATCCACCAGAAGCCCTCCGCATCTAATTCAGGCTTGAAAACTACGATAAATTTTCACAGTTTGATCTTACCTGCATATGTTAGTTCTAATTTCAGTTTAATTAAAGCCCTCACCGTTTAACTATAACTTGATCTTGTTTGCTTTAAAATCTAATCTGAATGGTGGATGTGCAAAATCCGCTTGTAAATTGCAAGTGTCTGTTGGACTATTGCATTCATTCGAGATTCCCCGTTGTCACTACCACACGTGCATACATTCACCAAGATACCATTAGTGCATAATCACTATGGCCTTCACTATACCCTAGGTCAGATTTGGTATCAGAGCCCGAGATTAGGGTCATTTGCATGCTTCGTAGTGGTAAGGTGTTTTGGCATATCATGACAGAGACTCTTCCCTTAGAAGACCCAACAACCACCAGCTCTAGCACCGATATGTCAATGTCTGATTTTCAAAAATTCTTGGCTAATCGCTTCGGTTAAATAGATGCACAGTTTAACGACCGTAGGGAGCAATTCGGGATCCCACCACTAGGGTAGATGGCCTAGACCGCTTAGGAACCCATGTCCACTAGAAACCATTCGGGCAAAAGTTATCCACTGTAATGTTCATCGTGATAGTGAGGGACTTCCCGACCATATGTTTATTAATCCCCTTGCTCAGATTCCCCCACACATTTAGGCTCTGTTTGGCTCAAGCTGCAGTCTGAAGCGATTGGAGAAGCAGTGGTGGAAAAATCAGTTGTTTTGTAAAATGGTGGAAAAATTAGTGAAAATGTTTGGAAGAATAGTGTTTGCAATGTTGTTTCAAACGGGAAAGTTGTTTAACCTGTTTGGCAAAATAGTTGTACGGCGCGTAGTACAATTTTATGGAATTAAATCCAAAAAATTACATTGATTATGAATTTGAGAAAACAAACGAATAAAAAACCATGGATCTAACACACCCACAACATCAATAAAATCTGAAACATAGAGCCTAAAATCTGAATCATAAGAAACTATAGATCTGCACCATACATAGAAATCTGAAACATTTCATTTTGTCAATAACCCAAAATATGATAAATTAGCTAAAAGTCAAACTTACTGCATCTTGCAGATAAAAAAGCATTAAATTTATTAGGGGAATGAAAAAAATATTTGCAATGACCCAGATTTAGAAATATAAGTTACCGAAAATCGCCATGAATATACCCATCCATGCTGCCGGAGAAAGAAATTGCGGCGTCGGAGAGCAAGGAGATGACAACTTACTTCTACGATGGATTTTCATTAATAAAAAGCACGATTGAAGTAGAGAGGTAAGGGGAAGCTCAACATCAAATGTGGACCTGTGGTTTGATAGAAAAGAAACCCTAGCTTGAATGATGCTCCACTGGAAGAGTCGATACAGCTGCTGAACGATGACTCCACCCTTAGAACAACCAAGAAAATGGAAGAAAACCTAGCTTGAATGATGCTTCCGGAGAATTGTGTGCGACTTCCGTGAAGGGGAGAATTGAGCGTGGCTTCCGTGAGGGGGAGAACGAAGACAGGAAATCGTAAATCATGAAGCGCACGGCACAATCGTGGTTTTGAAACCACGACTACAAATCGTCATTTTTCAGCGATACGAGGGCGGTGGATATTCCCACCGTCGAGCTAAGGGTGCACATTCATAGGGAACTCATTCCCCACCACCTGGAGTCAGTCGAGCAGATCTTCCAGCTCGCATTAGAATACAAACAATACTTATATTCTTCGGGTCCAAGACGACCTAATCCACAGCCTGATAATACTGCACCTAGGAGGCCTCCCCAGCAGGGACCCAGTCCCTTCATTCCAACTCATGTTCTCACTGATACGAATGGCAAATCCCCTGTCATTGGACCCCCAAAACCGGAGGAGTCCAGTGATATCGATGTCAGGGTAGAGCCCACGTGGCGGCGCAGTGCCCTACACGGAATCTACTTGTTGAGCCACCTGAAGAAGATATTGTCGAGCCTATTGTAGAGGGGATTGGGAGGATGAAGCTGATCGAGCGCTTGAGATGGGCGTTATCCGTGGTTTGCTACATACTTCATGCGTTGATGAGGATTAGAGATGCACCACCATTTTCTATACTTATTTCCCTAGTGCGGGTGTTGTAAGCTTGTCATAAATAGCGGGAGGACTGTAACCAGAAGGGATTAGAGCGTATGAAAGTGAAACCTGAACCCCACCCACGCACATCCTTACCGAGTTATTTGGGTGGATAAGACCGCTATTCTGGTCACCTAGTGATGCCTTGTGCTTATTATTTTAGCCTCATTTGGATCGAGTGTGGTATGATGTCATCCATATGGACGTCACACACGTACTTTTGGGTAGTCATTGGCTTTATAATCCAGATGCAACATGTATAGTACCCAATATAAGCAAATTCTTGGTGATTTATTTCGATGATATTCTTATCTATAGTCAGACGCATCCACTTCTTATTAGACTCGTATGTGAAGTCCTCTGAAAGGAGCACATATATATTAATATGAAGAAGTGTGTCTCTTTATCAACGTCTGCACATTTTTTAGGATACATTGTATGGACTGCAGTATTTCAGTAGATACTGACAGGTTAAATCTAACCATGAATGGTTGATTCCCACGAATATCCATGAAGCACGTAGCATTCACAGACTTGCCACCTTCTATCGAAGGTTTGTTAGTGATTTCAGTACGATTATGACACCCTTCACAAGTTGCATATATAAGGGTAATTTTGTAAGGACCAAAGCCTCCACTAGAGCGTTCAACGAGATTAAGGACAAGTTATCCTCAGGTCCTATTCTTCGACTACCCGACTACAGTAAAGTCTTTGAGGTGGCATGCGATGCGTCAGGCGTAGACATTAACGGCGTATTGAGTCGGGATGGACATCCCATTGCCTACTATAATGAGAAGTTAAATGAGGCCAGATAGAAGTATTCTAATTATGATCTAGAGTTCTATGAGATCATCCAAGCCTAACACCATTGGCGACATTACCTCTTATCCAAAGAGTATTTTGTACTCCGATCATCTTTCCCTGCAATACCTTGACTCGTAGAAAAAATTAGACCACTGTCATGCTAAATGGGTGGAGTGCATGCAAGAATCTCATTATGTTCTCAAACACAAGTCTAGTGTTGAGAACAAACCTGTAGATGCCCTTAGTAGGAGAATTACCCTACGACATATGATGAGTGCCCAAGTAGAGAGATTTAAGCGTCTCACAACTGATTACACGTGCTCTGATTTCGGCGAGACGTATAGTGCTCTATCTAGAGATCCACCAGAAACTCAAGATGGATTTCTCTTGTTGGATGGGTGTTTATTTTATAGAGCCCTTGTGTGTACCCTCTGCACTTCTTTACACGATTATTTGATATGGGAGATGCACGTTGGATGCATTGCAAGTCATTTTGGGAGAGATAAAACGATTAGCCTTGTAGACGATCATATATTTTGGCCTCGTCTGAAGATAGAGGTTGCTCATGTTGTCTTCCATTGTCGTATATGCCAGACAACCAAAGGCACAAGCCAGAACACTGGCCAATATACTCCCCTACCCGTTCCCCATCAGTCTTGGGTGGATATTAGTATAGATTTCGTGTTTGGACTTCCGTGAACACTTAGAAAGCATGGTTCCATATTTGTGGTGGTGGGTCGCTTTTTGAAGATGCCTCACTTTATCTCATGCAGCCAGACTGCAGATGCATCCCACGTCGCAGTCTTATTTGTCATGAATGTTTTTTTGACTACACGGGTTACCTAAGACAATCATATCTTACCGTGATATCCATTTTGTAAGTTGTTTCTAGAAGACAATATGGCGTATGACCAGCACAGCAGCACTATCCTTCAGTTTTCAACCGTCTATCATCCACAGATGGATGGAAAATTGAAGTAGTTAATTGAAGCTTAGAAAACATTTTACGATGCCTAGTGGATGACCATCCGTCTACTTGGGATTCTACATTATCCATAGCAAAGTTTGCGTATAATAGCTTTATCAATAGCTCCACAGGGTTTAGTCCATTTCATGTTATCTTATATTATGAGCCTAGAAAGCTTATCGACCTTGTGTCGCTCCCACTTACAACCCTACCTAGCGAGTCTGTCAAATCATCTACAAATCATTGCATGAACTGCATGAAACAGTCCGACGAAAAATAGCAATAAATAGCACTCAAGCCATTATCCCACCATAGTGGGGTCGGCTATATGGATCCTTTGTCGCCATTGTGCCATACATTTAGTCATAATCTCATTAATGCCTAAGTGCATCATGTATTTCCTTATAGTTTCATTCCAAGTCTTTTTTGGTCTACCCCTCCCCCGTTTAACATGCCTAGTGGCTAAACTCTCACAATGCCTAGCAGGTGCGATTCAGAGTGTCGACGGGACATTTTTTATGTGTTGGTTTAATTTTTTTCGCATGTCATTTTTGTATATTTTAAGTGTATTGCGTCGGCCAATCATAGACGTCCGATGTGTGACTTTCTCCTATAAATACGTGTAGTTCATTTTGATTATTACAGAATTTTTAGAGATTGCGATTTCGTAATCATCACAGTGCCGAAGCTGTGAAAAAATAGTGTTCAAAACTAAGAAGTATTTCTCTGTTTTTTTCTCGTGAGACACACGATCCCCTTTTGTAACCCCCTGCAATCGGCGGAGGAACCTTTCCCAACCATTGCATAATCGCCTGGTATTGGATATTCTGGATAGTGGACCCTTTTGGAGAGAAGATCAAGAGTTCTCTCTGCTGTTCCGGTGAAACAACAGCCACAATCCACTTGTTTCCCATGGCAGATCATAGATTGCGTCGTGTCTTTGATGTTAGACAGGAAAATCTGAGCCGAGATCAGCACCTCTCCCTTGGGTAGCCTGAATCGGGTTGTGTACAGTTAGTTCCTGCAGTTTCTCTGGCTTCCAACTACGCAGAACGACGACCGGACACTTCCAGAAGCCAAATATGTTGCCAGGCCTGCGTGAAATCACCGAAGATTGGGTCCTCAGGTTGTTTCATTGGTTATTACAGCTGCCCAAAGGGTTGTATAACCTGTCCAATTCAGGACAGCAAGTAGTCCCTTTCCAGGAGGCCAACCTGCGGCCCAACAACTGCTTCCAGGCTTCCAGACACCCACAACAATGATTGCTGCTTTCTGGTATTGCCACACATTGTAGCACAACTCCAGCCATCATTCAGAGAATTCTTATCCACCGGCAAGCTCTCCGCATCTAATTCAAGCCTGAAAACTGCGGTAAATCTTCACTGTTCGGTCTTACTTGCTTATGTTAGTTCTAATTTTGGAAATTCATTTACTTAATGTTGAATATTATGTTGGAATTCATACAAAATCGGGACATATATTCGTATAATTTCAGGTAATATTTTGCTCTATTTGAAGGGTCCATTGGTCGGGTGTTCAATTAAAACACTCTCGCTTTAACCACGGACTTCACTCTACCCAACATCAGAGTAGGCATCGAAGAAGATGCCACAGAAGTACAAGAACTAAAGAAAATCATCCATGGATAAGAAGAGACAAACCTCTATACATAAGCTAGAGTCGAAAGGAGAATCAGATTGTCGAAGGAAGCGAAGGAGCCAGAATACAGAGAGTGTGTGTAGGAAGAATTAAGATCGACGAAAGCGACATAATAAAATAAGCGAAGAAGTCTCTGCATTCTCAGTTGAGATCAACTCCCCCTTGCACGTTGGTTGCATATCCCTAGTTGGTACGACGTCACCTTTCGTGTCGGGATAACACATCACGGGAGCAACCCTAGGTGAACACGACCCCCTTTATCCTGAAAAGCGCTAATCGCGAGAGACGGCGATGCCCCAGGGTGCATAGATCTAAATCCAAGTCTTTGCATTGTCGGATGAGATCAACTCCACCCTTGCACGTTGGTTTCCTACTCTTCGGGTGCTTGATGCGTTCCGTCGGTTAACTATATGCCAGGAGTTGTGGGAAAGGACACCTACAGGGATTCGCTGAAGCGTAGTCTGTGGAATTAACTGAATCCACCTCCTCCAGTTGAGCTCGCTGATCGCGTGACTGGACTGGGAGCGTGTCGACCTAACATATCAAAAAGCACCCATGTGATGAGCTCGCACATCCACCTCCTCTATTTGAGCTCACGAATTGCGCGAATGGCTGAGGAGCGTGTCTATCAGTTACGACATAAAGCCAACCCCAATATGAATACACACAACTCTATATGAATGGCATGGGAGTGTGTCGACCTAACGCATCTAAAAGCACACTTGTGATGAGCTCACACATCCATCTCCTCGAGTTGAGCTCGTGAATTGCGTGAATGGCCTGGGAGCGTGTCTATCAGTCGAAGGAAACGAAGAAGTATCTGCATTCACGACCGAGATCAACTCCCCCTTGCACGTTGGTTGCATATCCCCGACTGGTACGACATCACCTCTCGTGTTGGAATGACACATCACAAGAGCAGCCCTAGTTGAACACGACCCTCTTTATCCTGAAAAGCGCAAATCGCGAGAGACAGCGACGCCTTAGGGTGCATAGATCTAAATCCAATCCTCTGCATTGTCGACTGAGATCAGCTCCACGCTTGCACGTTGGTCGCCTACCCCTCGGGTGCTCGCTGAGTTTCGTCGGTTAGCTGCAGGCCAAGAGTTGTGGGAAAGGACACATAGAGGGCTTCGCTAAAGCGTAGTCCGTGGAATTAACCGAATCCACCTCCATTAGTTGAGCACGTTGATCGCGCAAATGTCCTGGGAGCGTGTCGACCTAACACATCTAAAAGCACCCTTGTGATGAGCAAACACATCCACCTCCTCTAGTTGAGCTCGCAAATTGCGCGAATGGCCTGGGTGTGTGTCTATCAGTTACGACATAAGGCCAACCCCGATATGAATACACACAACTCTAAATGAATGGTCTAGGAGCGTGTCGACCTAATGCATCTAAAAGCACACCTGTGATGAGCTCACACATCCACCTCCTCTAGTTGAGCTCGTGAATTGCGTGAATGGTCTGGGAGCGTGTCTATCAGTCGAAGGAAGCGAAGAAACCTCTGCATTCTCGGTCGAGATCAACTCCTCCTTGCACGTTAGTTGCATATCCCAGACTGGTACGACATCACCTCTCGTGTCGGGACGGACACATCACGGGAGCAGCGCTAGGTGAACACGACCCCCTTTATCCTGAAAAGCGTTAATCACGAGACGACGACGCCCTAGGGTGCATAGACCTAAATTCAATCCTCTGCATTGTCGACTGAAATCACCTCCATCCTTGCGCATTGGTCGCCTACCACCCGGGTGCTCGCTGCGTTCCGTCGGTTAGGTGCAGGCCAGGAGTTGTGGGAAAGGACATCTAGAGGGCTTTGCTGACAGGTAGTATATGGAATTAACCGAATCCACCTTCGGTTGAGCTCGTTGATCGCGTGAATGGCATGGGAATTGCGTGAATGGTCTGGGAGTGTGTCTATCTAAAAGCACCCTTGTGATGAGCTCATACATCCACCTCCTTTAGTTGAGCTCGTGAATTGCGTGAATGGTCTGGGAGCCTGTCTATCAGTTACGACATAAGACCAACCCCGATATGAACACACAACTCTATACGAAGGACCTCGCTCACTCTAAGTCGTCTGCTTTACAACAAAAAAATATCGCATACAGGGATCTCTTGCGTGGAGCCGACACGACGCACTTAAGAGCATACACGAAGGCAGCATGGTGTACCTAAAGCCTCAAATCGACGAACTACCCAAGAATCTAGCAACTTGCATGCAGTATCAACGATAAGTACCACTTCACTGGAACAAAAAATTGTACTCACGTTTCCTTATAGTTTTTCACACAAAAAATATAGTGACGACATTCGCCACCCTATGCATCAAATAAGAGGGCAACTGCCAAGCACTAGATCGAGAACTCTGAGCGACCTGTGCCCTTCTTGTCATCAGACCTACCTCGCCATGGGATTCAGCTTCGCCCGAAGATCTAGATGAAGAACTGGAGTCGTACGAAGAAGTGTCACACGGGAATAGTTCGGGGAGGACGCTTCCAACCGTCGCGCCAAGACCCTCAGGAGTAAGCAGACCTTGCCTGCAGAGATGACCCAAGATTACCCCACCAGCCGAGGTCGTCATCTTCTTGCGGAGAGCCTACATTTCCTCTGTGTCGAGCTCGCTGGAAGGGGGCCGTGATTCTGCCTCCGCAAGGCGGACCTAGGTCTCCAACAAATTCTGGCAATCAACCAAGGACTGCTCCACCTGGGAAACCTATTGGGAGGCCAAAAGTTGGGCCTCCTACAAAATAAATGGAAGAAGGGGGAGAGCGAGCTCAGCGTGTTGTTGAGCATGATGAAATGAACAAAGCAAGTGTCGTAATGACCAAAATCTCAGCGTTCGCGCTATCTTGTGTTGTGTCGGCCGTGATGAGCTTACCCTCTGCCTCAGAGCGGCCCCTTGTTGCTTCCACCAACTCCTCTTCGAGTTGTCACATGAGCAGCTAGCTCCAGGTTACTAGTACGATGAAAAAACTCGCAGGACCACAGTAAAGACCGAGTCCCATGATCTGCGAGGTAACGGAGAGAAACAACCTCCAACATCTCAGTGTCTTCTCTCTCGTATAGCCCAAACGCGAAGTTGAAGGCGTCGTCGTTCGGCTCGCTAATCTTCGATCCACGAGGGGAGGCGCGCGCTTAGGCTCACCCGATTCATATCCCCTCCCAGAATATTAAGGGCTCACCGACGATATCGGAACCCTCGCTCCCCATGTCATAGAGAAGATGTGTCTTAGGGTCATCAAAGGTCGTATCCTCCTTGCGCTTCTGAACGCACTCCTTGCGGCATCTCTTCTTTGCGGGCTGCCACAAGACGAAATCTGGAGAGCGAACTTCGGGACGCTTGCCTTTGGCCTTGTCTGAGACCGGTCCGACCTCATCTAGGTCTAGCGTGTGGCTGGACTCGACGAGCTCAAGCGGAACTGGAGCAGTCTCCGGATCGCCAGGTGGAAGATTGGCAGGAAGAACGCTCGTCCCTGAGAAAAACCGCATTAGTAATGCCCTTGTACCTACTAAAACGGAGATTGGGATTACGAAGGGTGATCATAACTTCCAAGAGCTGTGTGGAAGCTCATCCACTCGCCTCTGATGGTAAACAACGTTGAATTCCTTCTCTCTCACGAACTCGCACAACTCATGGGTACCATCTTTAACTCGTGGGGATCGAAAGGTGGTTGTCTCCCTGAGCTATAAAACCGAAGGAATCGGTTCAAACTCGCCCCGGACGAAGATCACCCTCTCTGCCCAGTGGTGGATCTTGTTGGAAAGACCCCTCTAAGTCATGAAGTTGCTGAGAAAATATGCACTCCCGTCCTGTGCCGCCTTCATAACGAATATCTTCCTCCAAGAGAGAAAGTCCCACTCAATACCCTCTTTACACAAGTAGCACACGAAGGTCACCATCGACACCACACCATTGGGATTGCTCTGCGTAGGGACGAGACCATAGTGGTGCAATATCTGATGGACCTCAGACCGCAGTGGCAGCCGAAGACCATTGTCAAAATGGGAGAGCGAGAAGACAAGCTCGCATGGCCGTCGAGAATTAATCTTCAACTCGGCGGAAGCCATCCTTGCGGAATATCCGACAGGGAGATGGCGAGACCTAAACTCTTCGAACTCAGTCCAAGAGGTGCGCGAGTCAGGAAAGGTTGTGCACGCGCGGAAGTGAGTTACACACAGGAGAGACTGTTCGGAATCACACATATGTGAACTCGCTAATAAATTCGTTAACTCACAACTTTGGTCTCGCGAGAAAGAAATAGTCTGACGAGAGCAAGTTCAGGGGAGGGGTGTCATGGCTATTTGTAATTGTGGCCCCCCTCCGTGTACTCCCTAGTGAGTTAACAAGCACGTGTTGGCATTCGTAAGTCTCCAATCAAGCCACCTCGTGAGCGACCTACGCTTAGCGAATTCAATTCGCCAACACAGTTCAATAATCAAGTGAAAAACATCTAATAAACAATACACAAGCATGATATAGATAATCATTAAGTTTTTCGTGAGAAAAAGTGTCACAAACTAAATATTGGTTCTTAGGCGAACCATAGAACATAATGTACATAGCTTAAAGAAAAGAAAATATTATCATATGAAAGGGTAGCCAGGGGGCCAACGAGATGGTGTTGAACCATGTAGAGCTCTCCACCCTAAGTTACATGTTGTCTTGAACTCCACCCTAAGTTAAATGTTGTCTTGAACTCAACTTGGCGTTCCTCATGCACGCTTCGCCCCGCCGGATATGCTTCGTAATCTGCACCAAGTCTCCTGGGGCCCCCGAGGAACGAACGAGTCCCTGCAATTCGTCCACCGATAAATTTTGGCGACGGTCCAGCTCCGCAACCCTTCGCTCTAAACTCAGAATGTCAAAGTAGTGCGACCCCTCTCCTTCGAGGCGCTCTTTGAACGCCCCCGTCCTCATCATTCAAACCTCGAACAAGGTCACACGGCGATGCATGTCACAACCTTAAAGCGACTTCACCCGCGACTCTACAGCGGACACGTAAGTGTGCAGGTAAGATCGATACTCGCGCGAGGGCGTACTCAGGTCAGCTGAACAGTTCAAACTGGAGATTGGTGTTGAAGGGTGAGCATAAGCAATAGGAGTTGGCGCAGCACCCGCTGCACAATCGACACACGCAGGTTAGCAAGGTTCAATAAAATTCACATACTGAATAAGAGTCACGCGAAAAGATACTTACCCAACGTGCGAGAGTCTCTCTCATGTTCCTCGCATCGTGAGGTGTCCCATTGCTGAGGGGACTCCTGGAGAGAAGGAGAGTGCTGACCTGCTACATCATAATATAAGCAGGTATCAGGGGATATCAGAAGATAGAAAACAACAAACTCACCCATTCCTCTGTTACCGCGGCGATCATCTAGCCGGTAGCGATCGGAAAAAGAGGACCGCCCCAAAGAGCCAGTTGCACCAGACGCATCATCTGCGTGACCCTCAGAAAGTATAGTTGCCTTCCCGCGACAAGAAGCTGCAAGGGATCCTTCCTCCCTACTCTGTCCCATAGGAAGGTCCCAGGTCGCATGTGCAACCTGAATGGCGCTACGAGGAAGAGTGTCCGAAGGAGAAGGCGACAGGTTCAACTCAACTAGCAATGTGGCGACTATACTCACGACAACAGTAGACAGGTGCATCTCCTGTCAAAGGTGTTTCTGCCGAAGGACACCCAGGCCGGGGCATGCCACCATCCCTCCAGACATATTTCCAGCAACAGAATTTGTTATAAAGTGAAAATGATATCTCATAGCTATAGGATATTTACCCAACAAAAATGAAAGAACCTACCCGAACCAACGAGAACTCATACTTCAGCATCACTCGGCAGGGTGGGGGAAGCCCCGCCAGAAACGACCCCGGAGGAAGGAGCATCCTCAAGCGAAGGGTCAGCGACCACTCCAAGGCTGGGTCGTCGCAGCGTCTACAAAAGGCGAGATCATCCACAAAAAGAAAAAAGGTTGGCAAGGTCGGATCACACCTCATTAATGCAGCAAAGGAGGACCACCGCGAGATTATCTTGTGTATGGGGGGGGGGGGGGGGGGGGGGGTGTTCTTCTTAGACGGGCGTCCTTCCCCCTCTAGGTTTGCGTTATTCTCTTCGTCGGTGATCTTCGGGGGGGGGGGGGGGGGGGGGGGGGGGGGGGGGGGGGGTCAGAACCACTCCTCTCTTCTTACCCTTCTCTCGATTCTTCTCGCCCCGACGCGAGGCGCCCATAGAGCCAAAGAATGCAACTACGTCTTCATCAGCAGAAGAAGCGGCAACAGACAAATCCATCTCGGCAGCAGTATTATCTAAGCAGCGGGGAACCACGGGAAGCAGCGCATATTTATAGAAGATCATAGACCTCGCCTACTTCAGCTCGGCGAATCGGGTTAGACGTCTCTTTCCGGGCCCGTACCATGCCCGAAAAGAGATGGGATTGTGTACAACATGTATTCACTGAGGGCAATCAACGACACAGAACAAACGTCAACACAATCAATGATGATCCTACGAACATCCTGCCAAATGCGCAGCTAACTCGTTGGGGGGGTGTTCTTCTTAGACGGGCGTCCTTCCCCCTCTAGGTTTGCGTTATTCTCTTCGTCAGTGATCTTCGGGGGGGGGGGGGGGGGGGGGGGGGGGGGGGGGGGGGGTCAGAACCACTCCTCTCTTCTTACCCTTCTCTCGATTCTTCTCGCCCAGACGCGAGGCGTCCATAGAGCCAAAGAATACAACTACGTCTTCATCAGCAGAAGCGGCAACAGACAAATCTATCTCGGCAGCAGTATTATCTAAGCAGCGGGGAACCACGAGAAGCAGCGCATATTTATAGAAGATCATAGACCTCGCCTACTTCAGCTCGGCGAATCGGGTTTGACGTCTCTTTTCGGGCCCGTACCATGCCCGAAAAAAGATGGGATTGTGTACAACCTGTATTCACTGAGGGCAATCAACGACACAGAACAAACGTCAACACAATCAATGATGATCCTACGAACATCCTGCCAAACTCGCAGAGAACTCGCAGCTAACTCGCTGAGGCCACTACTTGCAACTCGCCAAGCAGGAAGTCAACTTGTGGCAACTCGCCGATCATCTGGTCAAACCCGCACGTAGGTAGGGGTTGACCATTGTCGCCAGACCCCCTACTATCAGTTGCCTCTAAATACGACCCACCATCGATGAGAAATGCAGTGTCAGTGACACACAAGGGACCTCGCCCAAGACCTGTGAGCTCGTCAGTGCGTCCAACTAGTTGGCCTCTCCCCCTTAACCTAGCACAATATTTTGTTTGGGAAGGGGAGTTCCTATACACACTTGGGTGTGAGGCAGGATCTCCAAGCTGTTGTTATCCACCTTCTCGTTCAACCTCTAACTATGCGGGCCAGTAACATGTGCATATACCAAGTCCGAACTCTGAGGTCAGGTTCCTGGCTTCAACAATCACCTTTTCATATAATTAATTGTTGAAAAACTCAACTTCTGAGGGCGAGTAAATGTTTGTGGTGGGTTCAACAAGTTCTCTTGATAAGGAATTAGAAAGGGTGTGATCTCAATGAACATCAAGAAAGAAGGGTAATTAGTGTTATCATTGCAAGGAATTTGATCGCATCAGAAGAAATTGTTCGCATCATACGAGAAAAGGAATGATTTTGGTGTCGCAGTAGTGGTGGTGCAAAGGCATCAGGAAAATCTATTCACTATTTTTAGGGTAAGATGCTTGTGTACTGGTATTTCGCAACATATTGCTTAGATGCATCTTACTTTATTCTTTGGAGAAAATTACTAGTATTATTCACTTGGGTGATGACTGGATTTGTGAGGTTCTCAATAAAAGAATGTTACATACTAAGATGCATGAAGTCATTGTGCTCAGGGTCGACAGTATACGGTGTACATTGGAAGTGTGTAAAAATAACACATTGTCGGGGAAGTTAAACGGGAGTTGTGGTTTTTTTAATGAGAGTCAGTTCTGGGGGAGACAAGTAGGTGCACCATGCTCTCTCCCTCTAGTATTATGCATCTCCCTCTCCCTCTACCCCTTCTCCCACATGGTAGTTCTATCCCTCCCTTCTCAAACCCCCTCTTCCCCACCTACCACTCCCACCACCCATTTCTTTCCCTCCCTAGCCCTACCCGCACCCCTGCAGGTGCCCACACTCTCTTCCTCCCTCCTTTCTCCTTCCACCTTATGTTTCCCTTTTCCATCCACCTTTACCCTCCTCCCTCCTTGTTGCTCCCTCCGCACCATCTACTCTTCCCTTCCTCTCTACTCCCCCTCCTCCACTCTCCCTTTAATACATTTAAAAATTGTATTGATTCAATAAAATTTCATAAATCAATGGTTTATCTTAGTTCTACAATAGAGAACACATGATTAATGCTAATTTATAGTTTTACCATGTCGATCTTATGCTCTCAAAATTGGAATTTATAAACCCAATGTTGCATCCAATAATGAGGCATATACGCATAAGGTGTACCCTATCTGTTGTAGTTTGTCACATATGTTCCCGCGGATGTAAATCTAAGTAAATTGCTAATACGACCAAACCCAAAACAAAAAATTATCTATTTTTGAAAAAAAGTGTGAAAATATTTGTCCAACAATTTTGATTCAATTACATCCTCCATCCAGTTTGTCCCCTAACCCACTCATACCTCCCCACTTATGCACTAGAACCCAAAGGAAGCTTCATTGAAGCACAGGCAAGCTAGAGTGTGGAACTCGAAGCTAGTACATCGCAATGGCTAGATTGTCTGTGATTCACAGGCTAAGGCATCACACGAAATTCCATTAAATATGTCCCCTCCTGCCTCCCCTCTCACAGTAGAACCTAAGAAAGCATCTCTTGAGAACAAAGCTCGGCTGGTCATCATGGATATGCCCGAGCTTGAAGCTAGGGAAATGTGATGGCTAGTCTTCGGCGATGAACAAGATAGCATTGCTCGCCGATCAATTCAGTATGTTCCATATCCCAATTCCCATTGCCCCTCTCTCGCAGTAAAATCCACAGAAGCTTCAGTGGAGCTCAACGGGAGGGGGATAGGTGCCTATTGCCTACTCAAAAAGGTGAAAACTTCGGAAGTTTGTGATCTCTCTTTGAGAAGCTATTTTTTTGTGAACTTCAATAACTTTTTTCAGTTTTCTAAGGAACTCTATTTTACTTTTTATCTTCTGCACATTTTTTAGTTTTAATTTGGATGACCAAATATGCTACCAATCTAACACATCAACAATGGTGACAAGAATCTGTTGAAGCTTAAAGCTAGAGTACCATGCATAGCAAGGGCATCGCAATCCACACCACTGGGTATGTGGATACAGAACATCAGGTTAGTATTTTTACTCATTTCTGTCTACCACTGAATTTGTTAATGCTTTCTTTACTCTTATATTCCTGATTGAGTAACTATCAAGACTTGCAAGATAACTGAATTTGTTAATGCTTTCTTTACTCTTATATTCCTGATTGAGTAACTATCAAGACTTGCAAGATAACGATATTATTTTCCTGAAGTGGCAACCTTTTTTATTATTGATATTATTATATTGGATGAGCAATTATTACTTCTAAATTCCATGAATATTATCCTACTCCATAATAAATGTTATTGGGATTGGATTTGTTGATGCAACGACAAAATTTGTTGATTAACTATTGAGACACTGTGTTCTAGCGTTTAGCCGACTATATACCTGATTAACTGTTGGGACTGTTGCGTGTTAATAACATTATTTTGTTGCACCTTAATTTTGGAATTTGATGATGAATTAGTTAAAAAGAGCATTTTATTAAATGGCCTCACGTCTAACATATTATTGAAAATTCTTCCCACAATAAATGAAACAGAAAAATAAACCAAATAAACTGAATCGTAATCAAATAAAGATTAAGGGTCCGATTGGCATGACACTGGTTGCGATCGCCACCAAATAAAACCCTAATTTTGAACCTAAATAAGGATACGGCTCCAGGGGTGAGGTCAGGCATTCAGAAAGTTGAACACAAAGAAGCAACAAAACAAGAGTGATATGAGATTAAATTTTTTTGAAGCTCCCCTTGATGTCAGACTCACCAATGAAATGAGATATGCTGTTGTTGGAGACTTTGTGATCTAGAAGTAATCAACGAGTTAGGTTCACTGCTAACGTAATATGAGCTTATGGGGTCGCACATAATAACGTATGAGAAATTGGTTATTTGATTGGAGTGGCTCAACTTATATGAGATATGAGTGAAGAGCCAAGTTTGGAATGTCGACTAGAGATCAAGTCGACATAATGTATGTCGACTTGATAGTCTGCTGATAGAGAATATGTCGACTAGACAAAGTCGACTAGACGTCTCGTCGATATAATGTATATCGACTAGATGTGTCGTCGATATAATGTTTATCGACTAGACAATGTCGACTAGAGCTTTGGTCTGTTTGAACTGTATCGACTAGACATCTCGCCAATATAGTGAATATCGGCTTGATGACTTATGATATCTCTCGCCTATAAAGTATGTCATATAGACTTCAAGACGATATAATGTATATCGACTTGAATATCTGCTGACTGAGACTTTGTCGACTAGACGTCAAGACGACACAGTGTATGTCTGCTAGACATCTCGTCGATATAATGTATATCGACGAGACAGTGTCGACTAGACAGAGTCGGCTAGACATCTCGCCGATATAGTGTATATCGACGAGACGTCACGTCGACACAGTCAAAGATTATTTATTCTCCTGTTTTAAACCCTGAACCCAGTTCAGCTTTTCTTTGGGTAATTACTGTTGTAGCTGAACCCGATTCACTAGGTATTATATATAGATATAATATTTAGTTAGGGTTAAGGTTTTATCACTCCTGAGCCCTCAAGAAGAGTTTGTAGAGCGGCGACGGCGCACCCAGTGGCTTTCCCTTTTGCGAATCAGAAACCTAGCACCGGTCCTCTCGTGGAAGCGAACCTAGCAGTTCGTACGAAGGCCCCGATTCTTCCAGCCTGCTTTCGATTGTCGGCGGCAAGGTGTTTCTCCCGTTAGTGTGGAAATCCCGTAATGTCGCAGACCTATTTCTGCGTAATCAGAACTTAACAGAACCGGTCCCTGTTTTTTGGAGCATCTTGATTGAGTTGTTACTCGATTCCGCACAGGTAATCTTTTATTGCATTTGATGCATTTTTCTTGATTCATGGTTATCGCAAGATCCTATTATTTCTCTTTTGGGTTGTTCTTGTTTATTCCGCTGCGCATATGTGATGTGTATACTCCTAAGGAAAACCCAACAGTGGTATCAGAGCCAGGTTTCTGCGATTTCTATGTTTCAGAAATTGTTCCCTTTGCAATAACCGTCTTTCTCTATGTTAGTTTGTGAAATTAAAGCATAGAGAGACGAGTTTGTCTAATGTCATAAGGGTGTTTGCTTGTGCTAGCATCTGGTACATGTAAATCCGAAGATTTAGAAATGTTCTAAATGTTCAGATTTAATCCAAAACATCAATTGTTAATGGTTTTGTGCATCTGGAATGTATTCGGGTTATGCTTGTTGTGTCTTTCATGATTGTGAAAATGTGTGCACATTGATTAAATGTTAATCAAGATTAAGTGTTAATCAAGTATCATGAAAAATCCCTTAAAATTAATATTTAAGTGTTCGGATGTCTTCCGATGGATGACACTCTTCCTGCCTCGATCGATGAAGTGTGGACTTGTCAAAGCAATGTGCATTAATCTATCTTGGTAAGGGTGCGAGCGGATAATTATGATATCTCACTATCGCCATCGGGTCAAACTTAACTAGGTGACCTCAACGATTGAGTGCCTAGAGGCATAGGGTTGACATGCACCATTTGAAGGGTGCGAATAAATGTTATTCACCAACCATACAAGAGTTGCATAGTGATGCAATTGGCAAACGTTGTCTACCTAAATAGCCACATTGTGGGTGATCAGCCAAAGCTGACTTATGATGGCGGTGAAATACGAATCTTGTCCACTAAGAGAGTAGCTCGCATAAACTATCCGAATTGATATTAAGGGTTATCAATTTGAATAAAATAGTGGGATTTTTTAATAAAAGTCCTTATTAAAATAAAGTGTATTTTGAAATGTAGTACTAAAACTATTTTGCAAACTTCTTGTAGAATTTTCATGGCAAGTGGATCGCACTCCACTCTGTCCCTGAGAGCCATCATTGAGAAGGACAAGCTCAACGGGACAAACTTCCTTGACTGGTATAGGAACCTGAGGATTGTCCTCAGGCAAGAGCGCAAGCTCTATGTCTTGGAAGAGGATCCCCCCACAGAGCCAAACCGGGAATGCTCCTCGAGCAGACAAAGATACTTACAAGAAGTATCAAGATGATTCCCTGTATGTTGAATGCCTCATGCTTGTTACCATGACCTCTGAGCTTCAGAAACAACACGAGAGCATGTGTGGTTATGAGATAATCGTGCACCCTAAGATATTAAAGCACGCGCCTGAGGCGCCGGGCGCACCGGGTGCACCCTGTTGCGCCCCAGCAAGGCTTAGGCGGGCGATGTGCATGAGGCGCGCCTAAGCGCGCTCAAGGCGCCCAATTACTGAATTTCAGCGAATTGGGCGCCCAATTCGCTGATTTTTGATGAATTGGGCGCCCAATTCACAGAAATTCAGCGAATTGGGCGCCCAATTCACGAAAAATCAGCGAATTGGGCGCACAATTCGCTGATTTTCCCTGAATTGGGTGCCCAATTCCCTGATTTTATTTTTTCCCCATTTTTGCGCCTCAAGCGCGCCCCTGCGCCTAGGCTCCAGGGCCCATTTGCGTCTCGGTCCGCCTTGCGCCTTTAATAACTTAGCGAGCACCTCAAGAAAATGTTTGAGGGGCAAGCTCGGTAAAAGAGGTTTGACATATCCAAGGCATTGTTTCAGTGCAAGATGGGAGCTCGAGACCTAGTATGGACTCATGTTCTCAAGATGATTGGGTACATTGAGAACCTTGAGAGACTGGGTTTTCCCTTGGGCCAAAAGTTGGCCACTAATTTGATCATGCAATCGTTGTAGGACAGTTATGAGCAGTTTATCTTGAACTACAACATGAATGAAATAAACAAGACACTGTCCGAGCTCCCTGGCATGTTGAGAACTGTCGAGAACAACATGAAGAAGGCCAAGTCTGCTAGCCCCATACTTATGGTGCATAAAGGCAAGAGCAAGGCCAAGGGATCAAAGAAGACGAAGATAGGATCTAAGTCTTATCTTGATCCTAAGTCTTCAGTACTGAAAAGGAAAGGCCCAGAGGAAGGGAAATGTCACCACTGCGGTAAGGCATGGCACTGGAGGAGGAATTGTCCCCTCTATATTGAGGATCTGCAGAACAAGAAGGGAAGTGTGACTTCCTCTTCAGTTATTTTTTTTATAGAAATAAATCTTTCTGCTCCTTCATCTAGGGTATTGGATACTGGGATGGAGAAGAATGCTGGGTAAAGGAGAGGTAGACCTGTGCGCAGTGGCGGATGCAGGAAATTTTTCCTGTGTGGGCGGACCTAAAAGCTTAAAGAAAATTTTTTGCACAAAAAATATGACAAATATATTAATATCACAAAATTTATACAAAAATTGCGATTAGAAAGAATTAAATAACTTTGCTTACAAAACTCCTCTTCGAGCTTTCATGTTTTGAAAGTATTTCATTATCACCTCATTGTTGATGGTAGAAAATATATCTTTTTCAATATATGTCACTAAGCACACATTCATCCATTCATCCCTCATTCGATTACATAGTTATGACTTGATAATCTTCATTGCCGAAAAAGCTCTTTCTATAGTTGCAGTTGCAACAGGTAATAATAGTGCGAGCTTCACAAGTAAATACACCAATGGATAAAGAACATCCTTCTTCAATTCAACTAGTCGCATAGCTAATCCACCAAGCCCAATCACCTCTACGAAGTCATCATTTGAGTGAATGTCTAAAATATAACATTCAAGCTGATTATCGAGCTCCATTAATTCAACTGGAGAAAATTCCATGGGTTAATGCTCAGCAAATCGAATCAATTTGTGCTTATCAAATGCAGAAAATCCATTGTTTGGATCCAAACTTGTCATACATAAAAGCAATTCAGTGTTCACTTCATCAAATCGATTAGTTAGCTCGACAAAGATGAAGGTTTGTAGTATCTTTAGATTTACGTCTTAATCTTCAGCGAGCAACGAATTTATCATCCATATTTGGAACAACAATTTCATTTTTGTTACAGAAGAAAGTTACCTCATAAAATAAAGAATCTCATCTATTGTCCCTCAATGTTTGTAACCGTAGCTTAGAAATTTTGACAAGAGTCATGGCATTTACAAGATCTTGATCGTTCCTTTGTAATGCTTATGACAACTCATTGGTGATCCCTAAGATAGTTTTCATTAAGTGGATCAGGAATACAAATTAAACTCAGAAGAGTTCTATAATGAGAGTTCCATCTTGTGTCTCCTGCTTTTTTCAAAGTTCTTTCTTGATTCAAACCTCTCCCTATTACAACTTCACCACCTGAGATTTCTTCAATAACCTTTATATATTGCTTCTCTGTTACACATCCAATCTGTCTTTATGCTTCCAATTTTTTAACCCCCAAATAACAAAAGCATCTCCTCCGCCTTGGTCACCATGCTCAGGCTTGAATAGATAACATAAGCAAAATGCAGCATCTTTTACTATGCTATACTCCAACCAATAAATGTATTCTTCAAACCAAGCACGAATAAATCTGCGCGGATCGTTTCCAATAAGCCTAATTGGGAAATTATGATTTTTTTTGTTTGAAAGTTTTTTCTGTAGATACCATCTCCGAACCTTCTCCCTATCATTAGGATCATAATCATAAATACTCTTTCGTAATCACGGGTCCGCGGGAAGATCGTCAATATTGAACTCTAATCATGGACATACAACTCTACTAGAAGAACCAGCTGATTCTTCACTTGTTTTCCTTTTAAAATATTTGTCCATGATGAAGAACTAACTGTAATCATAAAATATGAAGTGCTAACAGTAATCATAAAATATA
Organism: Dactylorhiza incarnata; assembly: GCA_033032865.1. Classification (NCBI taxonomy): domain Eukaryota; kingdom Viridiplantae; phylum Streptophyta; class Magnoliopsida; order Asparagales; family Orchidaceae; genus Dactylorhiza; species Dactylorhiza incarnata. The sequence goes on from JAWHQI010000086.1 coordinate 2,113,381, forward strand.
TGGTATGGTTTTACAAGACAAATAATTATGGTATGGTTTTGCAAGACAAATAATTATGTTAACACTCCAAGGTACGGAGAAGTAACAACAATCAAAGCATGAATGAGTATAGCATGAATGAGCAATAATGGAGCATGAGTTTAACAACAATCAATTTATTCTCATTAATGGAGTATGAATGAGTAACAACAATCAATTCCTGTTTAACAACAATCAATTCTTTAAACAATCAATTCTTTAACAACAAGCACTTATTTTTGGGCATGTTGAGAATCATTTACACCTGATTTACAAGTTACAACCCATCTAATTTATGAAGTCCAAGCTAATTTTAAGAAGACAACTTATACATGGTATGGTTCATTAATTATCCAACAAACACAAGCAAATTCCAAGCATAGTGGGGTCGGCAGTCGGCTAATGCAGAGAATCATTTTCAAAACCTGATAACAACAACACTTCAAAGTTCAAAATGCAGAGAATCATTTTCAAACCTGAAAATGGGGGCAGTTTAGACTGTAATCAGTGATGTGAGCCTGTGAAAATCAATCCTGGAATCAGAGATTCAGAAATAGAGATTCAGATTTCAGAATATGGGAGGAACATCGCCGGCAGCGGAACGTCGTCGGCAGAGCCGCAGAGGAAGGTCGGATCTGCAGAGCAGCAGAGGAACGTCGTCGGCAACCCGCAACCCTAAAATAAGTGCAGACTGCAGAGTATTAGAGGAAGAAGATAATGGAGCCTGACCGCAGAGGAAGGTGGAGACTGCCCGAGAGGCAAGAGAGATTAATGGAGCTTACCTTGTTGGAGCCGCAACGGAACGTCGTCTAAAGGGAGCCCGACGATGACGAGGAGAGGTTGGAGTATTATTTCTCTGCCGGCTGCAGCTCGCTGCCTCGCTCCCGCCCGCGAATCGCGATCCTCCTCTCGCGAAAAAAATTTCTGAGTGTGGGCGGCCGCCCACTCTCGCCCTAATATGGGTCTTCCCCTACCTGTGCGTTGGAAATGGAGCAAGAGTTGTTGTCGTTGTCGTAGGAGTTTATCATCTTTCTTTGGCCACTGGGCTTGTAATTGAACTCTGTTATTTCGTTTCATCTATAACTCGAAACATTATATCCATTTCATGTCTTGGCATAAAAGGTTGTTCATTTATAATTAAGAATAATTGTTGTTCAATTTTTATGAATGATGTTTATTATGGTGTAGCTCAATTGTTTAATGATTTATATGTTTTAAACATAAACCGGTCAATCTATAATGTAGAAAATACTAAGAACAAATGACTCGAATCCTAAGTACCTTTGTCATTGTCGTTTAGGTCATATAAACGAGAAACGAATATCCAAGCTCCATAGAGATGGACTACTGGACTCATTTGAATATGAATCATTTGAGAGATGCGAGTCTTGCTTATTAGGAAAATGACTAAAGCCCCTTTCACTGGTCATACTGAGAGGACTGATGATCCTTTGGGTGTCATACATAGTGATGTATGCGGACCAATGAGTTCTATGGCTAGAGGTGGGTTTCACTACTCCATTACATTTACTGATGATTTCAGTAGATACGAAGATGTGTTTCTTATGAACAACAAATCTGAATCCTTAGAAAAGTTTAAGGAGTTCCAGAATGAAGTACAGAATCAACTAGGAAAAATAATTAAAGCACTCTGATCTGATCGAGGTGGCGAATATTTGAGTCAGGAGTTTCGTGATCATCTAAAAGAGTGCGGTATTGTATCACAGCTCACTCCACCTAGGACACCACAGCATAATGGTGTTTCTGAGTGGAGGAATCGTACTTTGTTAGACATGGTACAGTCGATGATGAGTCATGCATATTTGTCCGTTTCCTTTTGGGGATTTGTTCTAGAGACAGCTGCTTTCAAACTAAATCGAGTTCCAACGAAAACGGTTCAAAAGACATTATATGAGATATGGATTGGGAAGCGTCCTAGTATGTCTTTCATTAAGATTTAGGGCTATGAGACATACGTACGACGTCAAATACCTGACAAGCTGGAACTCAAATCAGATAAGTGTTATCTTGTGGGATATCCTAGGGAAACCAAAGGATATTATTTCTACCTGCGATCCGAAGGCAAAGTGTTTGCCGCAAGGAGTGTTGTTTTTCTAGAGAAATAGTTTCTATCTAGAGAGAACACCAAGGTAGAACTTGAAGAGGTTCAAGAACCACCAACAATGAATGAACCGGAAACGAAACCTGAGCAAGGACTACAAACTGCTGTAGCTGGAGAACCTGCTCAAGAAACGTAAGTCCTACGTAGATCTGGTAGACCTAGAGTCGAGCCTGAGATATGAATTTCTCATGTCTCAAATAGGTAATGTGTTGTTAATGGATCATGATGATGAGTCTACAACTTACCAAGAGGCTATGTATGGACCAGACTCCGAGAAGTGGTTTGAGGCCATGAAATCTGAAATGGACTTCATGCATGCAAACCAAGTTTGACCTTGGTGGAACCACCTGAAGGGGTACGACCCATAGGGTGCAAGTGGGTCTTCAAGAAAAAGACCGACATGGATGAGAATGTACAAACATTCAAAGGGCGACTAGTGGCTAAAGGTTTCAAGCAAATTCATGGTGTTGACTATGATGAGACATTTTCTCATATTGCTATGGTTAAGTCCATTAGAATTCTACTTGTTATTGTTGCGTATTATGACTACGAGATCTGGCAAATGGATATCAAAACGACTTTCCTTAATGGAAACCTCATTGAGGAAGTGTATATGACACAACCCGATGGTTTTGTATCTCCAAATGAAGCCACTAAGATATGCAAATTGAATCGATCCATTTATGGATTGAAACAAGCTTCTTGAAGTTAGAATCTGCGTTTTGATGAGAAAATCAAAGACTTTGATTTTATCAAGAACGAGGATGAGCATTGTGTTTACAAGAGGATTAGTGAGAGCATTGTCGTATTCCTGATATTGTATGGGGATGACATATTGCTGATTGGGAATGACATTCCAACCCTGCAAACTGTTAAGAACAGGCTAAGGGATTGTTCTTCTATGAAAGACTTAGGTGAAGCGACTTATATACTTGGTATTAAGATCTATAGAGATAGATCGAAGAAGTTGCTGGGTTTGACCCAGAGTACATACATTGAGAAGGTGTTGAAGCGGTTCAACATGCTTAAGTCCAAGAAGAGATTATTACCCATGTCACATTGTGTGAGTCTTTCTAAGGACCAGTGTCCTAAATCTTTGGAAGATAAGGACCGCATGAAGATGATTTCATATGCTTCGGCAATTGGGTCAATCATGTATGCAATGTTGTATACTTGACCCGATGTCTCGTATGCTTTGAGCATGACTAGCAGATATCAGTCTGATCCTGGTGATGGTTACTGGACAGCAGTCAAGAATATCCTGAAGTACTTAAGAAGAACTAAGGATGTGTTCTTGGTGTTTGGTGGAGGAGAAGAGCTCGTTGTAAAAGGTTACACGGATGCTAGCTTCCAAACTGATAGGGAAGACTCAAAATCCCAGTCAGGTTTTGTATTTTGCCTTAATGAAGGGGATGTGAGCTGGAAGAATTCCAAGCAAGAGACAGTTGTCGATTCTACAACAGAGGCTGAGTATATTGTTGTTGCAAATGCGGCGAAAGAGGCTGTACGGATTAGGAAATTCATCGGCGAGCTTGATGTAGTTCCTAGCATTGTTGATCCGGTAATTCTTTACTATGACAACAACGGTGTCATTGCACAGGCCAAGGAACCTAGATCTCATCAGCGCTCCAAGCACATACTTCGGCGGTTCCATCTTATTCGAGAGATTGTCGATCGAGGTGATGTGAACATATGCAGAGTACCGACTGAAAAAAATATAGCGGATCCACTGGCAAAATCTTGCGCAAAGGAAGCATGATGGTCATGCTAGATCAATGGGTATTAGATACCTGAATAATCATCTTCAGATAAGTGTTTTTTGGAGCATCTTGATTGAGTTTTTACTCGATTCTGCACAGGTAATCTTTTATTGCATTTGATGCATTTATTTCTGATTCATGGTTATCGCAAAATCCTATTATTTCTCTTTTGGGTTGTTCTTGTTTATTCCACTGCGCACATATGATGTGTATACCCCTAAGGAAAACCCAACAGTTGTATCATTGTTGAGATGGGGATGAGGGCTTTAAGTTTCCATGAACTTCATCTTTAGTTTTCACGATTCAAAACTCCTCTTGAGATTTAGAAGATGACCTAGCTTCAAAGTTCATACCTTGCCCTAATTAATGGGTTGTAATAATTCCCCCGGCGGAATCTGGGCGTATCAGAGTGTTGGTAATCTGTAGTTGAAGCACCTAATTGAGGAGGTATTTTCTTCGTCTTCATTTTTTTTTAAATCAGCCAGCCTTTTTGATGAAGAGGGCTTCTTGAAAATCTTTTTAGCCTTGCTCAAGAATTTCTTCATGCCCTATATAAGCATGCCCATGGCGACATCTAAATCGCTATCTTCTTCTTTTGAGGACTTCAAAGCCATAGATTTTTTCTTCGATTCGTTCTCAAATTTCTCACTCTGACTTTAGTTCAAACTCATGAGAGAACCGTGGGCATCCAAATAACCACCTAATGACAAACCAAGGGCATCACCAGAGGTAACAGCAATACAGCATATATGCAAAAGCAAAAGCTCAAAAGTCCAGAGAAGAAAAGGGAGCAAAACGAAGGTTTCTTTGACGGGTCCAACTTAAGATAAAACAACACAGTTTTCATATTTATAGATATGACGAGGGCTAAAAAGTTTGGATGAAAGTCATGTGTCAGTATTAAAAAAAGCAAGATATAGTAGTAATGAGAACAGGTAATCGATGAAGAAGCATTTGCATTCCAAACCAGACTTAAGTCCGCAATAATTAACTGCAAGCCCGAAAGAATACGTATCAGCCTTGTAGATACGAAAGACACCCAACGATCAGAAAATTATTAATGCAATGACAGTTTATTCAGGAGTTACACAATGAAAATGAAAAGAAAAAACAACTCAAATAAATGGCATTAATCAGATTTGTCTATTCAATGGCAGCTATAATAGCTCAAATTTAAGCTTCAAGCAGTTACAGAAAGATGAATAAATATTATCTAGACTAGAAAGAAGGGTAGGGGCTGATTCTAAGCATCCTTGTAAGGTCCCCTATCTCATAACCCTATAATAACTAATGATTTTTTGGAGATGGGAGTGCAATTATAAGGTCAAGGGTATGAGGAGAGACCTCCTTCACAGGATTCTTTCTAAATTGCCATCTTCCATTCTTTCTACCTAGTAATGTCCAGTAAAAATTAGTCCGTTAAATTCACAGACAAATCGAGATCCAACAAGTATATGTATGCATGTGGTGTATAGTTCACTCTCTGGTATAGTTCTTTTACTTTTTACTAGTAAGAAGAAGACGCTAATAAGGTAAACCTCATCAAGTAGGTAAGCATAAGCCAGTCAGTGGAAATCATGAGCCAAGCCCAACTCAATCAATGATTGCAGAAGTCAATCCTAAGGAAAAAAAACGAATGCATGTGATATATATAGAGATAGAGATGGAAAGTATTTGCAAGTAAATTCTAAATTTTCCTTCTCAACAACCATGCGATCAACCAAACTGCTGTTGATTTGCTTGTCTTATCTTCCATGATAAGGAACTAAGTTCATATCCCTACTTCAAATGCATGATATAAAAAACATAACATTTATTTATTCGATTGCATAATGTATATTTTCTTTTACAGAACTCTCTGAAGCCCAATATGCCAATATGATGCAAATACAATGTAACACTGATTTTGCTTAAGGAAACAAGACTAGAAGTCTAGAACAGTACAAAATTGGTAGATCAAAACATGGGAAAGGAAACATATAAGGCACGGAACTTAAGAGAATAGAACAGGTAAAAGAATGTAAAAATGTCACCTTTCTATGAAATTTGCAGTCAAGAGAACATAAAATGGTCGGTCAAGAAATTAGTTGAAAAAAGTTGCAAATCATCCAAGCAGCATCATGAATCATCAGCAGAGCAACCAATGTGGTAGGCTAAGGAAAAATCACATCCATGGCCCCTGTCAGATGAGATCAACTGGTTTTGATAAGACTTTGAAGCAGATATTTGATGATAGGCGCGGTGCACGGGAGGTAATATTAAAGCTAAGGACTCGTCCATCGCCAATAATCGTCCACATTTACTGCACCAGGAACATAATTAACACTTGACAATAAAATAAATAATGTAAAGGTATAAATCATGCATAGCAGGCATTACCTGCAGACCTTTGTAAATAAGGTTTGGTAGCTGCAGATCCAGCGCTGAGAAAGGTGGCAATATAATCCATGCATTTTTAAGTTAATAGATGACAATAGAAGCTTATTGTTGAAGAAATAAACAAAATACTAATATTCTTTTGGGATAACATAATTTAACTAATACAATTAGAGAAAGGAAGTACCAAAAGAAGTAGAAGTGAGGTATCCAATCCAATACTCTGAAAATATTGCATTGCCTTGTCAGCATGTTCCTGCAAGAGACAAACTTAGAAACATGAATACCATCAACCACCAAAATGGTAACAAACCATAATCATTACCGTGACATGATGAAACACATGAAAGACCGAAAAACCTCTTGCATGAACATAACTGCCACCCTACAATAAAGAAGAGGGAATAAATTTGAGAATTACCCACCAAGTAAATATTTGAAGCGCAAACAAAGATATGTTGTGTACAAAAATGTTCTTCTGTTCTAAATTTTTAAGATTTATGAAAATTAAACGTTAATATAGGCATATATTTTGTTCCGAACAATGATGATTTGATGTTCTTTTTAAATTTTGGAAAGAACCAAATGCAAATTTCATTTTTGACCAAGAAAAAACAGACAAAAATATTAATGAATGTAATCATATATGTTCTTAAAGAACAGTACCTCATCAGTGGAGAAAAATGCCACTGCATCTGGGCTAATGGATCCGGCCGGATGCAGTGAAACTACAGCTCTGAAAACAGAAGGTGAAATCAATTCGATAACAGCAATATGATCTTCTGCAAAAGAACCAGCATTTCCTAGAACCGGTCTCGAGTTGGTAGTACTTTGGAAGTTATGTTCATTTGATGAGTCAACCAATTGATGACTTGGCAATGATGACAATGAAGATGCTCTCTTAAACCAATCAAGGCGCTGATATGTGTAGATTTTAACATTGGGTGCTTCCCCTTGTAGGGTATTAATTACATCATGCAACATTTTCCCTTCCCTAAGTTCATCATTATTCCCTGGTAGTAAACTGTGAGAAATACAAAGTTTCTTAGCAACCCCAAGTTCCCCCTCACTATGTTGAGTAAACACTTCATCCTCCAAGTGGGGGAAAAATCGTCTCTTTTGATCAGTGAATGCCTTGAGAGCTAACCTGCCAATTCCGAGAAAATGAGAAAATAAAATAAAATCATGGGACAGTTAAAATGGCATATATAACAACAACACTCAAGCCTTTATCCCACTATAGTGGGGTCGGCTATGTGGATCCTTTGTCTCCATTGTGCCCTATCTATAGTCATAATCTCACTAATGCCTAAGTGCATCATGTCTTTCCTTAAAATGACATAAGCCTAAAAATTCTAGAGATTCAATCAGTTTCATGAGTTCATCAAAAGGTGGTAGAGGCCAAATGACACAGGACAAGGCAATAGAGGACGATGCTGACCTAACTATATGTGAATGTAGATAGGCACGCAATCGATGAAGTGAAATAATAACTAACCTAGCGCTAATGTGATACAATTATGTGTCAACATGCAAATATCTAATGGGTAATTAATTAAATAACAATATGTTAAAATTTACGCAAACAATCACAATTGATCACAAATAATTGAATAAGGCTAGCATGTAACAATTGCAAAGTAACGAAAATGCTAGATATTAAAATACATGGTGAATAAAAATTGCATGTCTACTGAAAGAAGGATGCAAACATTCAGATTTGAATATCATTATAAATAAATAAATATTTGTACAATGTAAGGAGATCTGAAACTAAAACAAAAAACTCACCAAGAAATCAGATGGATGCGGAAGATGAGTTTGAGTGGCAATGAGAGTGCAATCAGTGGCGGAACTAGGATTTTAGTCTAACCAGACACAAGTAAAAAATAAACATTTATGCTAATTTTTTAACAATTTTTTTTATTAAAAACAACAAACATATAAAGAAAGTTTTTCTTTAGAAATTATGTAGCAAATCAAGAACAACACAAAGTTCATTCTAATTGTGCTATCCAACTCTAAATAAAATTATAATTTCCAATCAATAACATTCTATTTGTCGGACAAGACTAAAGGTTGCAATCTTCAAACCAGCAAAAAAAATTTAAGATATCTTAATAAGTTTTTACAAACTTTAAGTATCATATAGCCGGACAAGACTTGTTACTGTCTTACTGATAAGCACAAAGATTTTTACTGTATTACTGCTCTTGTAGACAAGATTTTTACAAAAAAAAGTATCATATCTAATTTTTAACAAATTTTTAATGTAATAAATTTGAAGGTAGAAGACATCAAGTGAAATAACATTCTAATTAAATAATTTCTAAGAGCTAAAACTGCAGTTTGCAAACTATACTAGAAATAGTAGTTGACTAGTGGCAACCTGCAGAGTGCAGAATCTGAGACTGGAAGGTGGGCGCTACAGCCTCCAAGTCTCTATCTCTGGCTTTGGCTAGGGATTAGGAGGGAGGGCCTGCCAGACTACAGACAAGCGAGTAACGACAGCTGACGACCCAAATCCCGTGATGTTGGCTGCAGAATCAAGTTGATAAACACCAGCTAGGTAGGGCAAAGCCCAGAGGGAGGGACATATACGAGCCGATGGAGTCACAATGTCGGACCAGAAACAGAAGGGGGAAAGGGTAAGGCGGTGCAAATTACTTGTTGAACCAAAACAACTGTGGGTACAAAAATACTACGATGCATTCAGAGGGCTTCCTGACGAAATAAGCATATGAACGAAGCAGCAGCATAGCAATGAGCATCTTCCCAGCCCCGGTGTCTAAAAAGACGATTGTATTTTGTTCTTCGCCCGGAATAATAAAGGAAGATAAAGTGATATACTCGGCTAAGGATGTGCCAGTTGGGCGGCAGATCGCAGAGACGCGGATTAGGGAAACTAGATTTGAGATTGCGTAAGGGAAACTTCGAGGATTCAGGAACCCCTCGCTGGCTATTTCGCGATTTTAACACCCAGGCACGTGCCCAACTATGTCTATGCTCGGGTTCGCCCATGGGAGTGTTGCACAGATTCAGACATGTGGTTAGCAGGGAATAGATGAGATATGTAGGGTTTAGTAATGCTTATGGTTTTTGTTAGAGAGGACCGGGCGTTCAGTGGGGAACTGGGGTTTGTCTGTCGTGAAAGAGGAAGGAGATGATTGTGACAGGAGGAAGGAACGGAGATGGCTACAGGAGGTTAGGGGCCTTAGGGTAGAGAGCATAGTTATTAAAGGCCCAAGGCACATGAAGGTGCAAATGGGTCCTGGAGCCTAGGCGTAAGGCGTACGCGCACGCATGATGAAAGCAAGGCACAATCGTATCCCAATTTAAGTAATCATCATCAAACATCAATTAATCTTGTCGATTAGATTCTTCAATCATTCTACTTTCATTAATCATTTATTATTATCATCTATATCTCTTAAAAAATAGGATTAATGCAATCACTTCAATAATATTGAAATCTCAATGCTCGATTATAATTCACAAATACAGAAATACAAAATTCAAATGTTGTTGAGCTATTATCTTATTTCTTTCTTTCTTTGAAAAAAAAATAGCTTTACAATAGAAACTTCACCAAGGCGCCTTTTATGGTCCAAAGGTACGAAAAGGTGTGGCCATAGCTATAAGCATAGACGACTGAGCCTGGTGAGCCTTAAGTCTTAGGCACACCCAAGACGTGCCTTTAACAATATAGGTAGAGAGTATTGATGCGGGCCAACAGCTTGGTTTCGAAGACAACCAGACATAGAATGGGGGAAACGGGTCTGCAGCTGAGGATCAAAGATAAGTTGGGCGGGATAGGGATCAGATCTAGGGATATGAGATGAAGTGGTGTCGGCTTCTACAGAGGTCGTTGAAGGTTGCAGAGTGGTGGTTGGGGAAGAGGGTCGATGACAGGAATGCTCGCCTTCAAGCCGAGGCTAAATCACAGCTTTAACACTAAGAGGTGTTCGACTTCACCCTCAAACTCTGTTTGAGATTTTATTTAATTTTCAAACTTCTCAATACTCGTAAAGACCTAATACATGGTATTTAAAGGAACCAAAATTAGATTATATGCTGAGAAGGACACATATTACCCTATCACAACATTTATCCTAAAACTCAAAATAAGATTCAAAACACAACAATAACAACAACAGAACCCATATAGTCCCCAATCATTGGGGGTATGGGCGGGGGAAGATTGGAAACAAACCTAACCTTTGGCACTATGCACAAAGTGGCTTCTCTCGGAGGAGAAAGACCTAACCTTTGACAATAAATGCACAAAGTGGCTGCTCACAGAGTACCACTGAAATAGTGGGCCCCTATACCGCCGTGTTTGCTGCGGAATCATGCCCTCAAATCAAAGCCAAAGACATCAGAGAGGGCAGACCCAAGAATCCATTTTGATTTATGTGCACATAACCATGCTTCCTTCATTCAAAAATTTGTAGGTTCCGATCGCATTTACATACTCTGATCATTCAACTGGAGATCTTACAATTGCATGTAATGAGAATCGAAATCAACCTTTTTTCTGAAAGTACGCACTTTGAATGATGTGGAAGATCCACAGCAATTTACCCAAGCTTGGAAACACTCATTTTCGATGAATTAAGATTGCCATACTTCAGTTGTAAGCCAAGTGAGAATCGATGTAACTCCTCGAACACCTCCAAGAATAATCGGTGAATGGACATCCTCTCTAGCATATAGAAAATAGTGCGATATTGAACCGTTTGGCAACTTCTCAATCTCATGGTTTAGAGCAGTTATAGTGTCATATGGAATCCATCATGATGATGTAAATGTTGAAGGCCTTACTAGCATTCCGAACTCTTCGAGGAGAGCTTTCTTTACCAAGCTTTACAAAAGTGCATATCTTAGTAGCCAAATTCGAGATCAAATATGCTTACAAGCATGGGTATAAATTGCGGTAGAAGGAGGCTGAAGTTGGGGTGAATGTGGTTGAGCCTGGTGCGGGGTGTAAGGCTGAGGGTTCCAATAACTAGGTGGCTATGACTTTGACTTAATCTCTCTCAAGAATGTGTAACTTACCACTAAAATACATAGCAGGTTCTGATGCGAACCCAGGGCAAGTGTTCATGATTACTGGCGTAAAATTTAATTGTTTCATTATTTAATATAATCATTTTAAAATATGTTATGCAAATCATGCAAATAACGTCAACAATGGAGTCAAAGGACTAAATAGAATGCAACTTTATTGTGTGCTAAATATCACTTAGGAGTGGTGCCTCATAAAGAGGTTCATGGGGCGGGGTATAAATGAATTCATCGAGTGTGTGAAGAACACCCCAATGAATTTTCAATACATCAGTAGTGTCCATAGACGCAAGCAAGGCACGATTAACTCCAAACTCTCGACCCTTAATCAAAATTTACTCATTTTAGTCAAGTGAGGAGATTTTTTGGTTCCAATATTCACAAATGAATAAATCAACTGAATCTTATAGCTACTATGCTCTCTAGGTTGGCACGAGGATAAAATATTATAGTACCTTGACCCTAAAATGTGCACATGTTCCTAATAGACAGCTCATCACGCATAACTTGAGGGCTCTATCTGTTTCAGCATTCCAACCATCCCCAATAGTAAAAAATATCTCCTTCAGCATGTGTTGCCGAATCAGGATCAAACTCATTCTCATCCTTGAGAAATAGAGTTCTCTTAGGACACTAGGTCACTACATGTCCTCCGGCCTGGTACCTAAGACAGGAAGATCTTGTGATTGGGTCTATCCTTCATGTCTGTGGAAACAAGATTAGCCTCGGTAGTGGATGGGAGAGGTTTCCTATTAATGGCATCGTTATATCCTCCCAAATGAACTCCGGAATATGGAATAGCTGAAATGTCTTCAAAATCTGGCGGTTGGATTTCACTCCTAAAGTAAATCGGGGAATCTAGTTGAATGGGTTTGTGACGAGCAAACGATCATGGTAATTTAGTCGATCTCTATAAGCGTAACGATGGTTAGAAGTCAGATAGCAGGGGAGATCTGTAAAGGTGACATCTGTTGGACCATACTTCGACACTCTCTTGGCTTGAGATTAACAAATCCTGATAAATATCTAATCTATATTTGCAAGTGGTTCATAGTGTGCAGGTTCAAAAATTACTATTGATACAAATGATGGATGCTACAACAAGAATCTGGCGGAAATGAAAAGGTTATGTCCAAAAATGCTACGTACCGTCAACGGTAGCTGGTACCGCCCCACAGTTGTACTCAACGTACATTGACCTACAGTCGATGATCTGCAGTGAACTTGGAGATTTTTGGGGATGCCTGAAGAATTTCATGGAGGCTACCGTCAGTGATTGCGCTACCTCATTTGAGCACCTGGAGCAGTCTCTGGTCGGAGACAAGGCAACCTGGATAGACTTGAGGATATCCCATTATGGCCACGCGATAGTAGATAGCACCGACGATAACCATATGGAGTTTTGAAGACTCATTTCAAAGGTCACTATCGCCTGGTAGCGGTGGCTATCAACGTTAGGGCAAACCTTCATATGGAAACCCTACAGCGCAGAGGAGAAAAAAGCACAAGCAATTCAAATTTACTACCGCCCCGCGGTAGCCGCTATCACCCCACGGTAGCTCGACCCTTCATATGGAAACCTCCGTCATGCAGATGATGAAAAAAAGCGCGGGATATTCAAAATTTAGCGCTACCGTCCGGCAGTAGCTCCCAGAAAACATAAAAGTCATTTTATTCTCTCGGGATTGATTATTCATTACGAAATTTTGGAGAGAGGAGGTCACCCTAGCCATCCTAGAACACTCAGGCACTCTCATTCTTCAACTTTAAGTGATTCAAAGGAAGATCTAGCATTAAACGATCATTCAAGAGAAGGGCTTGCATAGAGAGACGACGATCTCGAGTGATCCTTCTCCCTCTTCCCTCAACATCAGATGTTTGGGAGTTTTTCTACAACACTATTTTGTTTCTCTCTTGTATTTTCTTTTTGGGATTTGAGTTTAGATTGAATATCTTTGTAATCGTAGGAAATCTCCTCTAGTGTGGCGACTAGATCTAGGTAGGTTTAGGGAGTGGAGTTTGTATCGCAAGTAGGTCTAGGATTGATTTAGGGAGTTCTCTGGGGAAGAGAGGCTTGAGATTAATCTTGAGTGGATTAACTAAGGTCAAATGGTTCAAGAAGTGAGTCGGTATAGAAAACAAAAGAAATAATTTTTATGGTTCAAGAATGCGATAGAAATAATGATCTTTTGTTTATAACTTTTACGGTTCATTATTTCTATCGCTCTTTTGAAATAAGAAGCTCTTTTTCAAAAGCCTTGATTTTCTCTTTATATTCATTACAATCTCTTGATTTTCTCTTTATAACTTTTATGGTTCAAGAATGCGATAGAAATAATTTTAATGAATCATTATAAAGAGAAAATCAAGGCTTTTGAAAAAGAGCTTCTTATTTCAAATAAAATAAATATTAGTAAGTATAATTATATGTTTTACTAAGTATAATTATATGTTTTAAAATAAAATAAAAATTAGCATAACAAATTTACAAACACAGAGTATCAAAAATAAAATATTAGTAACACATCACGACTACTATTAACAAATACAAATAAATACTTTGTAAAATATATTTAAATTGTACATTTACTTACATAATACTAAACCCTAGCAAATAAAAAAATTAAAAGTCAAATATTTTGGATCGATTATAACTCTTTTCATGCTTAACAAATTTATGTTAAAAAATCAACTAATAAATATTTGAAAGTTTTAATATTTTCGAAATACAAAATAAGAAAGGTAGAATGAGAAATAATTTTAGAAAATATTGATAAGAACAACACATATTAAAGAACAAAATAATAGGCCCGCTCGATTTAAGCATATATAATAAATATAAGTACAACAACAACACTCAAGCCTTTATCCCACCATAGTGGGGTCGGCTATATGGATCATTTGTCGCCATTGCGCCCTATCTTTAATCATAGTCTCACTAATGCCCAAGTACATCATATCTTTCCTTATAGTTTCATTCAAGTCTTTTTTGGTCTACCCCTCCCCCGCTTAAAATGTCTAGTGACTAAACTCTCACAGCGCCAACAGGTGCCTCTAATGGTCTCCTATGTACATGTCTGAACCATCTTAAACGAGCTTCTCGCATCTTCTCTACAATTGGCGCCACTCATGTCTTATCCCTGATACATTCATTCCTGATTTTATCCAATTTCATGTGACCACACATCCTCCTAAGCATTCTCATCTCCGCAACTCCCATTTTTTGCTCATGTACACCATTCATTGCCCAACACTCAGAACCGTAGAGCATTGCTGGCCTAATTGCAATACGGTAAAACTTGCCTATAAGTTTTAATGGTACTTTACGATCACATAAGATCCCAGACGCGCCTCTCCACTTCAACCAACCTGCTTGGATTCTATGTATCACATCTTTATCTACACCTCCATCTTTTTGAATTATCGATCCCAGATATTTAAAGCACTCACTGTGGAAAATATTTGGTCACCCAATTTAATGACGGAGTCATCTGACCTTCTTGCACTACTAAATTTAATCTCTACATACTCCGTCTTTGTCCTGCTCAACCTAAAACCCTTCTTTTCTAAAGTGTCTCGCCAAGATTCAAGTTTTGCGTTTACACCCTCGTGCGTCTCATCGACCAAAACAATGTCATCTCAAATAATAAACACCAAGGTATTGTTTGTTGGATATGTCTAGCGAGCTCATCTAAGAAAAGGGTAAAGAGATAAGGGCTTAAAGCTGACCCTTGATGTAAGCCAACAGCTATAAGGAATTCCTGTGTTAATCCTCCAGATGTCCTCACCCTGGTCACTGAATTTATATACATATCTTTGATTACGTCAATGTATGATACATTTACACCTTTCTTTTCTAAGACACTCCACAAGACCTCTCTTGGAACCCTAGCATAAGCCTTCTCCAGATCGATAAACAACATATGCAAATTTTTTTGTCTTTCCCGATAGTTGTCAATGAGTCTCCTTAAGAGATGTATAGCTTCCATGGTTGACCTCCCTGACATGAATCCAAATTGATTCTCTGAGATGTTAGTCTCTCGTCTAACTTTTCTCTCTATTACTCGTTCTCATAGTTTCTTAGTACGACTCATTAATTTAATTCTCATGTAATTGACACAATTTTGTATATCTCCTTTGTTCTTATACAAAGATACCAAAATACTTTCTCTTCATTGGTCTGACATCCTCTTTGTCTTCAGTATCTTATTGAAGAAACTTGTAAGCCATAAAATTCCTTCCCACCCTAAGCATTTCCATACTTCAATGCGTATATCGTCTGGCCTAACCGCTTTTCCATTTTTCATCTTCTGCAGAGCGTCATCTATCTCTGATGCTTGAATTTTACGATAAAAATTTATGTTTATATACTTCTCCGATTTACTTAACTCTTTCAAGTTCAGTTCATCGTTTTTTACTTCATTGTATAGTTGATAAAAGTATATTTTTCATCACTCCTTAATAGTCACATCATCCGTCAAAACCGTATCTGATTCATCTTCTATGCATTTAACTTGGCTTAAATCTCTTGTCTTCCTCTCTCTAGCTCGAGCAATTTTATAAATATCACGCTCTCCATCTTTGGTATCTAGTCGTTTGTAAAATTCTTCATAAGCTTGGTTTTTTGCTTTACTTACTGCATTTTTAGCTTCTTTTTTAGCGACTTTATATTTTGCTAAGTTTTCAATACCGACTCTATATATAATAAATATATAAAGATGATTTAAATATATACCGCTAACAAATAAAATATCAGACGATATAATCAAAAGTCGTGTCGGCCGATATATCAAAAAAAAATTGTTTATGTTAGCTTATATATTGTAAAAGGACAATCTATTTTTTTAGAAAGAAAAAAAATCGTTTTACTCTCAAAAATGACATGTCATACAAGTCGGACATGACGGAGGACATTTAAAACAGTGCTCTCATATCAAGCCTTTTTTTAGTTTGTTATCCTTCTGCAAAAACTTTAGCTTTCTTATTGTTGGAGAAGGCCCATAAATAGTTTATTCATAGGGCACTGTACTTGGCCCATGTATAATGGCCCATTGGATCCATTCCTCTCTTAGACTCCTTTAGTCCCACATGGGATTCATTCTTAGCTCCTCTCTATATAAGGAGCAACTTGTACATGTGTTTAGAGTAATTTTTAATTCAAGGATAATAATTTATATTTGCCTCTTTTTATTCTCTAATTTCTCATTTCGTACATGGTATCAGAGTCAATATGAATCCTGAAGGTTTTTTCGATAAAGCCCGCGCTCGCCATTCCCGTAAATCGTGCGGACTCGGCTCCCTAACCAGATTGATTCCCTCTGCTTTCCTTTGCGTGGCTCTTACGACGCCCTCCTGCTGCTTTTATAGGCTACTTATGTTGTCAGTTGGGACCCACCACCACCCTCCTGTCCACCTCAGCTCCTGTAAATCTGTGAGCTCCCTGCGTTGAGTCTGACGCATCTCCTGTTCGCCCACCACTTCTCCTTATACATCCTGCTCGCACGGCCTCGTCAGTTCCACCTCGTGCGGACTCGTCTTTATGACAGCCAAAAACCATTTTGCTCCTTGAAACCAAAACGCAATTTTTCTTTCAGACCTTGCGGTTACCTGTTTATAGCCACTAGCTCCTCCTCCTAGGTTTACTACTTCGTAACCCCTAGCACCCCCCTCTTGCAGCCACGTGCGTCCTATTGCGGTTACATGTTTGTAACCGCCAGCTTCTGCTCCTGGTTTTACTGATTCGTAACCGCCAACCCCCCACCCCCCCCACCCCATGTGTGGCCTAGTGCAACCTCCAGTACCTCCTCATTTTCAGAACCGTGCGTTTCTTGCTTTGAAACCGCCCATCCCCTCTTCAATTTGAGCTTCTGCGGTCTAGACAATTAAGGAATCGCCCCCAATGGGCATGAATGTTGCACCTACTACCTTGACCCTTTCGGCTCTTGCTCCAGTTCCTCTCCCTGATGCTCGGGATGAACTTTCGATCGCTACTATCTCTCTCACCGAGAAGAATAATTTTGTGGAATGGGTGCACTCGGCGCGCCGTGTTCTCCAAACCAAGGGGCTTATTCATCATCTCACTCGGGACAACCCTCTCGAGCCCACCGAGCAGTGGCTTCATGACGATGGCCAAGTTCAATCTTGGATCTTGAACTCCATGGATAGTGAACCATATCGGATGGTCATGTATCACACCACCGCCAAAGCAATGGGATGACCTCCACTCCTCTACTCTGGGAAAGATAGCCTCCAACACTTATTTGATATTTTAATGGCTCTCCAGAATACCAACTCGGGTGCAGATGGTGACCTCACATCCTTTGTTGCCCAATCCAAGACTCTTGTCGAGGCCTGGATTCAGCACCAGTCCCAAACGCTGGATCTTGTCGCTCAACGGGCTCAGTCAGAAGTTGTAGGCATTGCATTGATGAGGGCCCGTGTTCCCCCGCAGTGTACGGGCATATATCCTTTCGTCTCCTGCTATTCTATCACTGTCCGATCTTTGTTCGCTGTTGTTGAAGTTGACGTCACGCCCGCCCCCCCCCCCCCCCCCCCGAACTCTCGGTGTGTATCACAAAGACGAGTCACCATCGCGGAGGCCGTTCTGACTCTTGGGGTGGTGTGCGCGATGGTCACCATCGCTCTATGGGCCAACCCCCTCACTTGTGTACTCATTATGGCCGGCCCAAGCACACTGAGGCTACCTGCTTTCGGAAAAATGGCTTTGCCCAACCGCAAGCTTCGCTCTACCGCATGCCTCCCCTACTGTTGATGGTCCTTCCTCCTCCCGTGCCAACATTGACACCTTACGTGAGGAACTCCATAATCTTCGCGCAATGATCTCTCTCTTCCAGCTTTTTTGCCTCCGTCTCCGACGAAGGTACCCTATGTTTGTCCGATAGTTCCTCTTGGATTATGGACTCGGGTGTCACCAATCACATTACTCTGACAATGCCATCTCAGTACTTGGACTCTCCGTGTCCTAAGTTCATTACGGTGGCAAATGGCGACACCACTCCAGTTGCCGGCTCTGGCGATGTGTCGCTAACCCCCTCTCTCTCTCTCTCTCTCTCTCTCTCTCTCTCTTCGCTCCGCTCTTCATGTTCCTGAATCTTGCTTTAATCTACTTTCTGTCAGTCGCCTTACTCAAGATCATAACTGCTTAATTATTTTATCCTCCTCTTCTTTTGTTGCACAGGATCGGCAGACGCGGACTATCATTGATAGAGGGAGACTTTCAAATGGCTTTACACTCTGGATCTTCCCCCGACCGCTCTCTCCTGTCAGCTTTGTTGATTGGCACCGGCGTCTTGGTCATGCTCCTTTTCTCATCCTCTAGAAGACTCTTCTGGATTTTCCTTTTGTCTAGTTTTGATTGTGAATCATGTATTGATGGGAAACAACACCGTTCTGTTTCCCTTCGCATTGTACTCGGAGTTCTGCTCCTTTTGATTTAGTGCATTCTGACATTTGAGGTCCTTATAAAACAGCTAGTGTATCAGGCTATCGTCATTTTCTTACGTTTATTGATGATCACTCACGCATGACATGGTTGTACTTGATGTGTGATCGCTTTGAGCTTCTGGCTCTATTCCACTCCATTGCAGCTGAAACCAAAACGCAATTTTCTCGCTCTGTTAAAAAATTTCGCACTGATAATGCGTGCGAATATACTGGGCATGCCTTTCAGGAAACTTGTACCATATTGGGTATCCTCCACCAAACCTCCTTGCTTACACACCGCAACAGAATCGTGTTGCTGAACGGAAGAACCATCATCTTCTCGAAGTTGCATGTTCTCTCATGTTCCAGATGCACATCCCCACCGCCTATTGACACTTTGCTGTCTCTACTTTCTGATATCTCATCAGCTGCAAGTCCTCGTTTGTTCTCAACTTCGCAACGCCTTTCTCTATCTTATTTCCCGGTGATGGTTCCTTCTCCTTGAATCCCCAAGTCTTCGGTTGCGTTTGTTTTGTCCACCACCACCTCTCCCCCCTCCCCCGTGGACAAGTTGGCTCCTCGTTATATTTTTGTTGGGTATTCGTGAAGAGGTATGTTTGTTACCCCCTTTTACTCGGAAGCTTGTTGCATCTGATGATGTGACGTTTTGTTGAGAACCAACCGTTCCATCTCCCCTCCACACCAGTTACGCCGATCCCTTCTCTACCACATCCCCATTCCTACCCACTCTTCTCTTCCTCATCTACTTTTGACACCACCACAAACCTCGGCCCCTCCTCTTCGAGTCTACACTCGTCCTCCTCCTCGATCTGTAGTATAGAACCCACTCCCTCCTACTGTTGATGGTTCGCGCACTGTTGATTCGACACCATCCTCTACTGCCCATCAACTTTCTAATTATGTCTCCATGCATCGTCTCTCCTCTAACTAATGCATGTTTGCATCTTCTATTCCACCCCCGCTTCTGTGCAGGAGGCCCTTCAGCATCCGGGGTGTCGGGGGCAATGGATGACAAAATGGCTGTGCTTTGGGCCAACCATACTTGGGACCTCGTTCCTCGTCCTCCTAATCAGTATGTGGTAAGTTGTAAGTGGGTTTTCGTCGTGAAGCATCATCCTGATGGGATGACTGATCGCCGCAAGGCCCGTCTTGTTGTCATAGGCTTTACTCTATGACACAGTCTTGATTATGAGGAGACATTTTCTCCAGTTGTGAAACTCAACACCGTCTGGGTCTTAATTTCTCTTGTCGTCCATCGACATTGGCCGCTGCATCAACTTGACATCAAGAACGCCTTCCTTAATGGCGATCTTATGGAGACTGTACATGCAACAAACTCCCGGTTATGCAACCACTGGGGAGTCCCTATTCTGTCATTTGAAAAAAAATCTCTTTGTGGCCTCAAATAGTCTCCACAGGCATGGTTTGATAAGTTTAGTTGGGTGGTTCGTGATTGTGGCTTCACCCAGAGCTTGGCAGACTTCTCCATGTTTGTTCGTCGATGTCCATCAGGCACAGTGCTTCTTCTGGTCTATGTTAATGATATTCTTGTCACGGGTGATGATCTTCCTGGCATTACTCAAATCAAGAAACACCTAGCCTCTCAATTCCAAACTAAATATTATGGTCGGATCTGATACTTCTTGGGGATTGAGGTAGCCCGACGACCTGATGGTCTTGTTCTGTCTCAGCGGAAATATTGTCTCGATCTACTCCATGATGTCGGCTATTCTGGGTGTAAGCATGTGTACACCTATGGATGTCAATCACCATCTGTGCTCATGGTTCGGACTCTTGTCAACTTCTCCCCAATCTGTAGTATTATCGTCGCCTCGTTGGCAAACTTATCTATTTTATTGTCACACGACCCGATATATCTTTTACGGCAGGTGTGGTCAGTCGCTTCATGAATGCTCTGCGCAACTCCCATCTTCAGGCATTTGAACGTATTCTTAAATATTGGAAGAATGCTCCGGGTAAAGGACCAATGCACAAGCCTTCAACTTCTGTCTCTCATTGTTGATTATGCTGAGTCTCTCGATGATCGTCGGTCCACAAGTGGTTACTGCATATATTTTGGCATAAATTTGGTTACATGGCGAAGCAAGAAGCAGACTGTGGTTGTTCGCTCCTCTGCTGAAGAAGAGTAACGCTTCATGGTCGCCGATGTTTCAGAACTCACATGGCTAGAAAGTCTCCTTACTGATTTAGGAATCAAACTTTCATCACCGGTCGTTCTCTTCTGTGATGTCCAAGATACTATCTGTGCAACCCGTATTCGCCGAGGGTGGGCCCAACCCAGAGTCAGCAAAATAAGGTACGTGGCGTGATGATTGATCAACATCAGGGGGCGAGATCCATTTTTACTCGCACATATGCGAGTTCAATTTCAACTCGTCAATAGGCGAGTCCAGTGTTTAGTCGCCCACGGGCGAGTACGATATTACCTCGCCCATAGGTGAGTTCCTTCGTTTACTCGCAAAGGGCAAGGCCCATGTTAAGATACTCATGAGTGAGCTTCTCGCACACTCGGCCTTACCCTTTGGTTTTTTACTCGCCAAGTTTGGGCTTTCCTAATGCCTTGCTCAGCTATTGGCATTGGAGGGGAAGTTCTTTTCGACTTCTGGGTACATGGCGGGACATCTTCACTGCAGCACTCAAGTAGTACTTGAGATCCATTTTTACTCGCACATATGCGAGTTCAATTTCAAATCGTCAATAGGCGAGTCCAGTGTTTAGTCGCCCACGGGCGAGTACGATATTACCTCGCCCATAGGTGAGTTCCTTCGTTTACTCGCAAAGGGCAAGGCCCATGTTAAGATGCTCATGAGTGAGCTTCTCGCACACTCGGCCTTACCCTTTTGTTTTTTACTCGCCAAGTTTGGGCTTTCCTAATGCCTTGCTCAGCTATTGGCATTGGAGGGGAAGTTCTTTTCGACTTCTGGGTACATGGCGGGACATCTTCACTGCAGCACTCAAGTAGTGTTTATACACAGTCCGCATTCTCTCTCTCTAGCCATCGGATTTGTGGAGTTAGACCGCAAGATCAGTAACATTGGGCTACCTTTTGGTCTGTACTTTTGAGAACCAGTTTCCTGGTTCCAATACTTTGGTGCGGTGAGCGTGAACTGTAGCCAGAGGAGGAATATCTTGTAGAAAGGCGACATTGTTCAAAATGGCGAGCAGGAGATCGACGCCAACAACTTGCTAGCAGAAGGCGAGTTCGTAACAAGGGCTGATTTTGCGGATCTAAGCCAAAGGATGGAAGACACTTTGCGAGCTTTGCTCACTCCTCGTGTCGAGGTCACAACGACCTCGCCTCGCCACTTTACTCCTTCCGAAGAAGGCGAGTCGTCCAGGCGACCTGGCAAGGAAGTCACTCGTGAAGAGCCTAAGCGACCAGTGCAGTCGCGTGTTCAGCCAAAGAATCCGCAAGGGATTCGTTTCCGCGAAGTCGAGAATTCAGCGAGCTCCCATGGCGCTCGCTTCGGTGAGCCAGGAGCAAGCCGCCACCCGCCAACTCACCAGTCTGGAGGAGGGAGACCCTTTTGTGAGGAGATCCTTTTGGCCCCAATCCTGGAAGGGTTCAGGGAGCCCGCCCTGAGTTACTATACAGGGAAGGATGATCAAGTCCAGTACTTGCAGTGGTTCGAAGATGTGGTTTCCATCAGGACCTTGACGGGCGCGTTCAAGTGCAAGTTTTTTGCTATCACCTTCAAGGGGAAGGCGGGTGATTGGTTCCATCAACTGTCGTCAGGCTCCATTTACTGTTTCGAGGATTTGCGCTGAGGACTGGTGTTGCGATTCGCGACTTCAAAGAAGAGGAAGAAAGGGCCAACAGCCCTCTTCCATCTTAAGCAATAGATCAACGAGACTCTCGGAAGTTATATTGATTGATTTCAAGAAGTCTTGAATATCTAGGAGGTGGATAGCTTCACCTTGCATTTGGCGCTTACTTTCGGACTACATGAAGGCCTTTTCAAGCAGGAAGTGAGCAGGGATACCTTGGTCTCCGTCGAAGGCTTGATTGATCGAGTGAGCAAGTTCATTCAAGGAGAAGCAACTAACAGCAGCTTCTTGGTGATGCTTACAAGACTGACCCAAGGAGAGGAAGTCAAGACCTCAGAGGAAGGAAGGAATATAGTGCCCAGAGCCGAGGAAGCAGGAGGATCCAAGGAGGCAGGAGCCAAGGAGGTGGGATGTGAGGAGGTCGTTCGTGGATCCAGAGAATCGAGGGATTTCAAGCCCAGATAAATAAGTCGTTGTGGAGGGCAGCAGGAACATTCTTATCATGGCGTCGCCTAGGCGACGCCTAGGCGTCCAGTCGGCCGATTGAAAACAAGGCGAAGGCCGCCTTATTTTTTTTTTAAATTAGGGCTATAGACAGCGGTTTATATATAAACCGCTGTCTATTGTAACATTCCGTGTACAATAGACAGCGGTTTATATATAAACCGTTGTCTATTGTAACATTCTGTGTACAATAGACAGCGGTTTATATATAAACCGCTGTCTATTGTAACATTTCAGGTACAATAGACAGCGGTTTATATATAAACCGCTGTCTATTGTAACATTCCGTGTACAATAGACAGCGGTTAATATATAAACCGCTGTTTATTTTAATAACTGTTGTCTATAGTCCCCTGGCAGTGACTATAGACAGCGGTTATTTTAATAACCGTTGTCTATATTCTTCATTTGTTTTAAAAAAATTGTCGTCTTGCATTTGCTCGCCTTATTGTCGCCAAAGCGTCAAGGCGGTCGGGGCTCGCCTTGGTACGCCTTAACGACGTTTAGGGAGTACGCCCTGACGTTTAGGCAGGAGCCAAGGAGGCGGGATGTGAGGAGGTCGTTCGTGGATCCAGAGAATCGAGGGATTTCAAGCCCAGATAAATAAGTCGTTGTGGAGGGCAGCAGGAAGACCCCATCAAATGGGACACGGGAGACGGTTCTCTCCCGAGAGGAGGGATTACTTCAATCTGCCAGAGAGGCATTAGGAAGGCGGGAGGCAGTACTAGTCCCCTCCTAGGGAGGCGATTGCGGTAGCCTGACAAGGGCCTCGGCCTCATAGAAGAAATCAACACCGAAGGGACCGGCGCGGAAATGCTCCTCCCTACTGTGAGCTGCATCAAGTATAAGGGTACGCCACTGTGGCCTATCCGGAGTTCTTGGAGGTTAGGAGGGAGCCAGAGAAAGAAGGGCCCGGGAAGGAGGGGCGAAGAGCAACAACAGCGATATCCAGGTAAGGGAGAGATGAACCAAGCACCAAGTCAGAGGAGGTGCGAAGACAGGGTGGATGTGGGGACGCGAGGAATAAGCGTCATCCATGGAGGAGCGGGCATGGGAGCTTCAAAAAAAGGAAACGTCCATGCGATCTATCGCCAGAGCATTGCAACGCCTTCCACTCCTCGAGGGGGAGATCACCTTTTCAGCAGAGGATATGTTGGGGAATGAGAACCTCTTCCACGACGTCGTCATCATCCAGTCAGCGAAAGAAAACTTCACGGTTTCTCGGATCCTGGTGGATAATGGGAGCTTCGTTAACGTTATCTTCAAGAATACATTCGATGTGATGGTGGTGGAGGCAAAGAGGGTAACAACTTCAGATGGCTCGCGGTTTGGCTTCTCAGGAGAGAGAAAAGAGGTTGAATGAGGAGTGGAATTGTTAGTAACCCTGGGGGTACCTCGAAGAATTGTCGTTTCGTAATCGTGGAGGCTCCGATCAGCTATAACGCAATCTTGGAAAGGCCATTTATCAGCACCTTCCAGTTTGTATCGTCCTCCTTCCACCAGTTCTTGAAGTACAATCAGGGAGGGGTGCAGATTAAGATCAGGGGTGATCCTAAGATTGCTCGGGAGTGCTACCTAAACGTCGTTAACATTATCAGTTGGGCAAAAGAGGACGAAGAAGTGGGCAGGGAGCTGGAAGAGATGGCGTGTTTGGAGGTAGCGAAAGAATTGGAAGAAGTGGAAGTGGTGACAGTGGGAGGGATGCCCGGCAGCTTGAAAATCAGTGGGGAGCTGAAGAATGAGGAGAAGACGAAGGTCGTGACGTGTCTCCAGGAGAGCGTCGACTTCTTTGCTTGGAGCGTTGCATAGATGTTAGGATCGATGCCGATATGGCGTGCCACTGCCTCAATCTCGATCCAGGGGTGTGTCCCATCAGACAGAAGAAGAGGGCGATAGCCACTACTCTGGCGGGCCCCATCCGAGAAGTAGTCCAGAAGTTGCGTGAGGCGTGGTTTGTATCAGAGATCCAGTATCCAGGCTGGGTCTTAAATGTTGTAATGGTAAAGAAAGTCGGAGGGAAGTGGAGGATGTGTACTAACTTTTCCCTTCTTAATAAAGTTTGCCCGAATGATTGTTATCTCCTGCCTCGAATCGACGCACTGGTTGACTTAACAGTCGGTTTTTCTGTCATGAGTTTTCTTGATGTCTTTTAAGGGTACCAACAGATCACGATGCATCCCCCGATCGGTGTGACGTCTCCTTCATCACAAACGATGGGTGTTATAGCTACAAGATGATGTCTTTCGGTCTGAAGAACGTTGGAGCTACATATCAGCGGATGTTGGATCGCGTCTTCAAGGAGCAGAAAGGGCAAAACCTGGAAGTATATGTGGATGATCTCTTGGTAAAGAGCAAGAGCGTTCCAGAGCAGATAGAAGATCTGGTGGAGACCTTCGTGATGCTTCGAAATTCAAGATGAGACTTAATCTTGCGAAGTGTGTCTTTGGGGCAGGAAAGGGAAAGTTCTTGGGGCATTTTCTCACTTTGGCAGGAGTGGAGCCCAATCCTGACAAAGTGAAGGCAATCATGGAGATGACGTCGCCCAAGTGTACGAAAGAGGTTCGGCGTTTAACGGGAAGGTTGGCCGGCCTAAGCCGATTCTTGTCAAAAGCCGAAGTGTTCCCCGTTCTTTAAAACTTTTCGGAGTAGTCAAAGATTTGAATGGACGGCGGAGTGCGAAGAGGCTTTTGAGATCTTGAAACAGCAGTTGACACAAGTGTCGTTGTTGCAAAGCCCGTGGGAAGGAGAGGATCTCTTCATTTATTTAGGGGTGGGAGCAGAAGCGGTGAGTTCGGTTCTAGTAAGAGAAGAAGGAAAGGGGCAACTCCCGATCTACTACTTAAGCAGTCTTGCGAAAGGCAGAGATGTGGTACCTGATCCTCGAGAAGTTGGCTTTCACTTTAGTTATCTCAGCGCGGAAGCTCCGGTCATACTTTCAGGCTCATTCCATTCGCTTTGTGACGGATCATCCTCTCTGAAGCATCATGGACGGGGTGGAGCACTCAGGTTGGTTGGCAAAGTGATAGGTAGAGCTTAACGAGTTTGATATCTCCTTTACGCCCCAGATGGAAATAAAAGCTCGGGCAATAGCGGATTTCCTGGCTGACTATTTAATAGAGGCTGCGGCAGGGGAGGCCCCCTCTGATTTGGTTTCTTTGAAGATGTTTGTCGATAGAGCCTCGGGCAAAAGCCCTCTCGGCGTGGGCATTGTTCTAATGAGTTTGCAAGGGGCAAGGATCGAGCAGGCAGTCGAGATCCTCTTCCCTATCACAAACAACCAAGCAGAATATGAGGCGATTATAGCAGACCTTCGCTTGGCAAGAGAACTAGGAATTCAGGACCTTTTGGCGTACACGGACTCGCTGGTAGTAGCGTCCCAGATACGCGGGGAGTTTGAAGGGAGAGACACTACTTTGCAGCAGTATCTGGTGAAGGTGAAAGGATTGATCGGATCTTACAGATCTTTCTTCGTTCAGCATGTGCCGAGGGAAGAGAATTCCGAAGCAGATCGATTGGCTAAGTATGGTCCGAGGGCCGGAGGCACGACAACTGAGTTGTTTTGGCCGTTAATAGAAGAAGGAGAATTAATGGAGATCGAGCGGCAAGTTTCTTGGATCAATCCATTCGTCATTTTTTGTCGGCGCGACAGTTCCCAGCAGAGGTAGAGGACAAGAGAAAACTTTGGTATAAGGCGGCTTATTACTTACTCCATGATGGAGAATTGTATCGGAAGATCATCTTTGGGCATTTGGCAAGGTGTGTCACGGAGGTTGAGGTTCCTAGCGTTCTGGAGGAAATTCATTCAAGGGAGTGTGGAAGTCACTCGGGGACTCGCACACTCAAGCAGAGAATCCTAAGGCAAGGCTGCTTCTGGACAACTATCAGGAAAGATGCGGAAACGTTCTCTAAAAATTTTCAGAAGTGTCAACTTTATGCCCCACTCCAGCTACAACATGCTCAACAGCTCCGGTCGATCACGGCCCCGTGGCCGTTTGCTATCTGGAGAATGGATTTGCTCGAACCATTTCATCAGGCAAGTGAGCAGAGGAAGTTCATTTTGGTGATGATTGATTACTTCTCAAAGTGGATCGAAGCTAAAGCGTTGGCTAAGACTACTTCACAGGTGGTGAAGAACTTTATTTGGGGAGAGATCGCCTGCAAGTTTGGGATAACTTCGCAATCATCACTGACAACGGTCCGCAGTTCGTCAGTTTGGAGCTGAGTGGTTTTTGTAGTCGGCTAGAAACCGACCTTCGATTCGCGTCCATCCACCACTCCAGAAGCAATGGTCAAGTCGAGGTAGCTAACAAGCTTATTCTAAATCTCTTGAAGAAAAAAATGGAAAATCTAAGGGAAGTTGGGCAGATCAGCTTTCCTCAGTTTTTTTGGCCTTAAGAACTACACCAAACACGGCCACCGGAAAGACTTCTTTTAAGTTGTCTCATGGTTCAGAAGTGCTCATCGCAGTGGAGTTCGAGGTCAGAAGCCTAAAGGTGGTAGCAGACGAAGAAGGGGATTGTTGAACCCGGAAACCACGGTTCAATGAGGAGTTCGGACCAAGGGTATAGCTTGTACTTAATTCTCCTAAGTTGACTCACTAGGCCAGACTCTCGGGACAAGGAACCTCACTCTTTATGGTGGAAAAACTAGAATAGACCCTCGAGCTGCAGCAAGGAGGTCCCTCCACACACCCGAAAGATATTAGAGAGCTTCCCCTCCTAAGCCAAAAGCTGAGCCGGACACCTTGGAGAGTACTAGAGAGTTCCTGACCACACACCCGGAAACCACGGTGAGCAGCAAGCCAGAACCCTCTTGCCAACCAAAGCTAGCCAAAGGAGAGAGAAGCCTCCTTTCTCCAAAGGTGCCCTTGGGGGTCTATTTATAGTTTTCTAAAAATGGTCTGGGGGATAGCGAGATCCTGCCTTTTGGTTTTTCTAAATGCAGCCCAAATTGGTCTGTCAACAACGGAATCCCACTGTTTGGAAAGGCTAATTGCAGGCCAGTAGGATTGACTTAGTTATAGGCGAGCCGAGGTAGTTCTTTTCAGTTCACCCAGGTGTGGCGAATTCCCCGTGGGGTGAACGACTCGCCACTCGCCCCTGATCGTCGGGCGAGTGCTGATCGCGCGGACCAGCCTGCGGATCTCGCCACTCGCTCCAGGCACTGGGCGAGTGTTAGCACGAAATGATCCACTCGTTAGGTCGGCCATTCACGTCTTATCTTGGTCATTCGACCACTCGGCAAATACGGGGTTGCACAAAATCCCTGCTCTTTACAAGCATGCCCCAAGCTTGGAAAGATAGTTCAACACTAGTTACTTGGCGAGTGTCCTTGTTCAATTTAAGGAATCTCTTTGTGGGACCCACCGATGCCTATATATATGCATCCCTAGGGGGAAACTGTGTGACTACTTGATCCCTCTCTCCCAACCCAGCCTTGACTTCTCGCCTTCTGTCATTAAAAACTTGTCATCATGCAGCCGTCCAAAGAAGTCCTTGCTCGGCTAGTGGCGTTCAAGAAGAAGGGCGACGAGGCTACAGCAGGTCTGATGGCTATTGCCATTGAGCACGCCTCGCCGAGACCGGCTCGGCGAATGGTAAGGAAGGCCATTAAGAAGGCCAAGCCCGGGCTTACCGAGAAAGTGATGACTCCGCCGGCACCACAGCAGCCCGACTTCAGCTTGGGATTGAGCTCGGCCCCCAAGGTGCGAGTTCATTTTTTCTTAACCTCGGTCTTGGCAAAACCCACTCGCTTACAATTTGGGTGTCTCGTACAGCTTGATCGCCTTATTGACAATGCGGGAGGTCGGGACAGCGACTTGGGGATGGATGTGAGTGCTCGAAGAATCACTGGCTCCCGCTAACCTATTAAAGGTACACGGTCTATTCATATTTCCTTACTATTTCTTCGGCTCGCATTCTTTAGATGATGCTAACAGGTCGTGATTTCGCAGTCTCTAATTATGTCGACATTACCTCAACCCCCCGCCGCCAATATCCCCAGCTCGCGACCTCTCTAGGGAATTCGCCGATGCATCTGCCTCGCCCAAAGGCAACAGCGGGAACGATACCATTTCTCCCAGAAAGCTGATCGCGACCCCGGTGTTCGGCGAGTAGGGTCGGGTAAGTCCTTGGCGCCTCCTCTCGACAAACCCTTTGGCAAGTGGACACTGTCATCGCACCGACCTGGCAAGGAGGCCGAGTCTTCTCGAGGTGAGTTTTGGAGCGATTTTATTTTGCTAGGTATAATAATTTGTGTTGGCCTCTCGTCCATCCTCCCAGGCGCGTGCACTACTCCTTTTGATGACGAGATGGATGAGGTGGAGGACTACTACCCCCCCCCCCCCAATCGCCCAATGCGATGAGAGAATTCTTGGGCGACTCGCCCTCTATTAATGTGTTGGCGGATCGCATTGCGGAAGTGCTCCGGAAATACGTCTTCATGTTCTGTGAGTTGGAGGCGCATGCAAGCGAGCCCTTCCCCAACCTATTAACTTTGGAGAAGCGAGTGGCGGCCATGGAACATGAGTGCGCTGCGCTTGGCGGGGCCATGCAGCAGATCCTGGGAGTCAACACTTTTGCGCTCGCAGCCCGCTTTGAGAGGATAGAGGAGTACCTGCAAATCTTACAGGGGGAAGTCGCTGCTACTCGCGAGGAGGTTGTAGTGAGGGGCGGGTCGCAAGTGCGGACGAGGGGTAGGGGCTCATGGAAATGGGTTCCCAATTAAACCGACTCGCCTCTTGCTCCCTCTTTTTTATTGATGACTAATAAAAACGCTTCGTGCTTTGTAAGATTTTTAGTCCCCGACTGGCGGGTATCGCTTCGTGCTTAATTTCTTCTATACAAGCTCGTATTTTAACTTGGGATTTTTCTGGTATGCGTGTCTTTATCGGCGAAAGGAGCGGATTCTGGCGAGTGGGTGAGGGGCATGTGTGCTCGCGCACACTGGTTGAAGACTCTCTCCTCAACCTTTTTGCTATATATACCCCCCCCCTTACTATTTCACCCACCGTATTAATTGCTCCTCTAGTTACTCGCCCTCTTACTTTCTCTCTACTCGCGGCATCCACTCGTTTCTAGTACTCGCACTATGGGTGGTGACGGCGATTCTGATGGCAGGGCAAAGTGTGTTGCCCATTTCTCCGGCCACTGCTTCCCCAATTGGCAGGTGTCGGAGGAAGATGTTCTCGCCTTCAGGGCCAAACTCCTTCATCTCGGGTTTTCGGCTCGCGCCCCTGCGGAAGGCGAGTCCATCAACACGTTCTATCAGGATGAGCTCGCCTTCCCCCTCGCTCACTTCAAGAAGAAGATCGAGGAGGCTACTGCAGTCTGATGGCTATTGCCACTGAGCACGCCTCGCCGAGACCGGCTCGGCGAATGGTAAGGAAGACCATTAAGAAGGCCAAGCCCGGGCTTACCTAGAAAGTGACGACTCCGCCGGCACCACAGCAGCCCGAATTCATCTTGGGATTGAGCTCGGCCCTGCAGATGCGAGTTCATTTTTTCTTAACCTCGGTCTTGGAAAAACCCACTCGCTTACAATTTGGGTGTCTCGTACAGCTTGATCACCTTATTGACAATGCAGGAGGTCGGGACAGAGACTTGGGGATGGATGTGAGTGCTCGAAGAATCACTGGCTCCCGCTAACCTATAAACGGTACGCGGTCTATTCATATTTCCTTACTATTTCTTCGGCTCGCATTCTTTAGATGATGCTAACAGGTCGTGATTTCACAGTCTCTAATTATGTCGACATTACCTCAACCCCCCGCCGCCAATATCCCCAGCTCGCGACCTCTCTAGGGAATTCGCCGATGCATCCTCCTCGCCCAAAGGCAACAGCGGGAACGATACCATTTCTCCCAGAAAGCTGATCGCGACCCCGGCGTTCGGCGAGTAGGGTCGGGTAAGTCCTTGGCGCCCCCTCTCGACAAACCCTTTGGCAAGTGGACATTGTCATCGCACCGACCTGGCAAGGAGGCTGAGTCTTCTCGAGGTGAGTTTTGGAGCGATTTTATTTTGCTAGGTATAATAATTTGTGCTGGCCTCCCATCCATCCTCTCAGGCGCATGCACTACTCCTTTTGATGACGAGATGGATGAGATGGAGGACTACTACCCCCCCCCCCCCCCCCAATCGCCCAATGCGATGAGAGAATTATTGTGCGACTAGCCCTCTATTAATGTGTTGGCGGATCGCATTGCGGAAGTGCTCCGAAAATACGTCTTCATGTTCTGTGAGCTGGAGGCGCATGCAAGCGAGCCCTTCCCCAACCTATTAACTTTGGAGAAGCGAGTGGCGGCCATGGAACATGAGTGCGCTGCACTTGGCGGGGCCATGCAGCAGATCCTGGGAGTCAACACTTTTGCGCTCGCAGCCCGCTTTGAGAGGATAGAGGAGTACCTGCAAACCTTACAGGGGGAAGTCGCTGCTACTCGCGAGGAGGTTGTAGTGAGGGGCGGGTCGCAAGTGCGGACGAGGGGTAGGGGCTCATGGAAATGGGTTCCCAATTAAACCGACTCGCCTCTTGCTCCCTCTTTTTTATTGATGACTAATAAAAACGCTTCATGCTTTGTAAGATTTTTAGACCCCGACTGGCTGGTATCACTTCGTGCTTAATTTCTTCTATACAAGCTCGTATTTTAACTTGGGATTTTTCTGGTATGCGTGTCTTTATCGGCGAAAGGAGCGGATTCTGGCGAGTGGGTGAGAGGCATGTGTGCTCGCGCACACTGGTTGAAGACTCTCTCCTCAACCTTTTTGCTATATATACCCCCCCCCCCCCTTACTATTTCACCCACCGTATTAATTGCTCCTCTAGTTACTCGCCCTCTTACTTTCTCTCTACTCGCGACATCCACTCGTTTCTAGTACTCGCACTATGGGTGGTGACGGCGATTCCGATGGCAGGGAAAAGTGTGTTGCCCATTTCTCCGGCCATTGCTTCCCCAATTGGCAGGTGTCGGAGGAAGATGTTCTCGCCTTCAGGGCCAAACTCCTTCATCTCGGGTTTTCGGCTCGCGCCGCTGCGGAAGGTGAGTCCATCAACACGTTCTATCAGGATGAGCTCGCCTTCCCCCTCGCTCACTTCAAGAAGAAGATCGAGGAGGCTACTGCAGTCTGATGGCTATTGCCACTGAGCACGCCTCGCCGAGACCGGCTCAGCGAATGGTAAGGAAGACCATTAAGAAGGCCAAGCCCGGGCTTACCTAGAAAGTGACGACTCCGCCGGCACCACAGCAGCCCGACTTCAGCTTGGGATTGAGCTCGGCCCTGCAGGTGCGAGTTCATTTTTTCTTAACCTCGGTCTTGGCAAAACCCACTCGCTTACAATTTGGGTGCCTCGTACAGCTTGATCACCTTATTGACAATGCAGGAGGTCGGGACAGAGACTTGGGGATGGATGTGAGTGCTCGAAGAATCACTGGCTCCCGCTAACCTATTAACGGTACGCGGTCTATTCATATTTCCTTACTATTTCTTCGGCTCGCATTCTTTAGATGATGCTAACAGGTCGTGATTTCACAGTCTCTAATTATGTCGACATTACCTCAACCCCCCGCCGCCAATATCCCCAGCTCGCGACCTCTCTAGGGAATTCGCCGATGCATCCTCCTCGCCCAAAGGCAACAGCGGGAACGATACCATTTCTCCCAGAAAGCTGATCGCGACCCCGGCGTTCGGCGAGTAGGGTCGGGTAAGTCCTTGGCGCCCCCTCTCGACAAACCCTTTGGCAAGTGGACATTGTCATCGCACCGACCTGGCAAGGAGGCTGAGTCTTCTCGAGGTGAGTTTTGGAGCGATTTTATTTTGCTAGGTATAATAATTTGTGCTGGCCTCTCGTCCATCCTCTCAGGCACGTGCACTACTCCTTTTGATGACGAGATGGATGAGATGGAGGACTACTACCCCCCCCCCCCAATCGCCCAATGCGATGAGAGAATTCTTGTGCGACTAGCCCTCTATTAATGTGTTGGCGGATCGCATTGCGGAAGTGCTCCGAAAATACGTCTTCATGTTCTGTGAGCTGGAGGCGCATGCAAGCGAGCCCTTCCCCAACCTATTAACTTTGGAGAAGCGAGTGGCGGCCATGGAACATGAGTGCGCTGCGCTTGGCGGGGCCATGCAGCAGATCCTGGGAGTCAACACTTTTGCGCTCGCAGCCCGCTTTGAGAGGATAGAGGAGTACCTGCAAACCTTACAGGGGGAAGTCGCTGCTACTCGCGAGGAGGTTGTAGTGAGGGGCGGGTCGTAAGTGCGGACGAGGGGTAGGGGCTCATGGAAATGGGTTCCCAATTAAACCGACTCGCCTCTTGCTCCCTCTTTTTTATTGATGACTAATAAAAACGCTTCATGCTTTGTAAGATTTTTAGACCCCGACTGGCTGGTATCACTTCGTGCTTAATTTCTTCTATACAAGCTCGTATTTTAACTTGGGATTTTTCTGGTATGCGTGTCTTTATCGGCGAAAGGAGCGGATTCTGGCGAGTGGGTGAGAGGCATGTGTGCTCGCGCACACTGGTTGAAGACTCTCTCCTCAACCTTTTTGCTATATATACCCCCCCCCCCCTTACTATTTCACCCACCGTATTAATTGCTCCTCTAGTTACTCGCCCTCTTACTTTCTCTCTACTCGCGGCATCCACTCGTTTCTAGTACTCGCACTATGGGTGGTGACGGCGATTCCGATGGCAGGGCAAAGTGTGTTGCCCATTTCTCCGGCCATTGCTTCCCCAATTGGCAGGTGTCGGAGGAAGATGTTCTCGCCTTCAGGGCCAAACTCCTTCATCTCGGGTTTTCGGCTCGCGCCCCTGCGGAAGGTGAGTCCATCAACACGTTCTATCAGGATGAGCTCGCCTTCCCCCTCGCTCACTTCAAGAAGAAGATCGAGGAGGCTACTGCAGTCTGATGGCTATTGCCACTGAGCACGCCTCGCCGAGACCGGCTCAGCGAATGGTAAGGAAGACCATTAAGAAGGCCAAATCCGGGCTTACCTAGAAAGTGACGACTCCGCCGGCACCACAGCAGCCCGACTTCAGCTTGGGATTGAGCTCGGCCCTGCAGGTGCGAGTTCATTTTTTCTTAACCTCGGTCTTGGCAAAACCCACTCGCTTACAATTTGGGTGTCTCGTACAGCTTGATCACCTTATTGACAATGCAGGAGGTCGGGACAGAGACTTGGGGATGGGTGTGAGTGCTCGAAGAATCACTGGCTCCCGCTAACCTATTAACGGTACGCGGTCTATTCATATTTCCTTACTATTTCTTCGGCTCGCATTCTTTAGATGATGCTAACAGGTCGTGATTTCACAGTCTCTAATTATGTCGACATTACCTCAACCCCCCGCCGCCAATATCCCCAGCTCGCGACCTCTCTAGGGAATTCGCCGATGCATCCTCCTCGCCCAAAGGCAACAGCGGGAACGATACCATTTCTCCCAGAAAGCTGATCGCGACCCCGGCGTTCGGCGAGTAGGGTCGGGTAAGTCCTTGGCGCCCCCTCTCGACAAACCCTTTGGCAAGTGGACACTGTCATCGCACCGACCTGGCAAGGAGGCTGAGTCTTCTCGAGGTAAGTTTTGGAGCGATTTTATTTTGCTAGGTATAATAATTTGTGCTGGCCTCTCGTCCATCCTCCCAGGCGCGTGCACTACTCCTTTTGATGACGAGATGGATGAGGTGGAGGACTACTACCCCCCCCCCCCCCCAATCGCCCAATGCGATGAGAGAATTCTTGTGCGACTCGCCCTCTATTAATGTGTTGGCGGATCGCATTGCGGAAGTGCTCCGAAAATACGTCTTCATGTTCTGTGAGCTGGAGGCGCATGCAAGCGAGCCCTTCCCCAACCTATTAACTTTGGAGAAGCGAGTGGAAGCCATGGAACGTGAGTGTGTTGCGCTTGGCGGGGCCATGCAGCAGGTCCTGGGAGTCAACACTTCTGCGCTCGTAGCCCGCTTTGAGAGGATAGAGGAGTACCTGCAAACCTTACAGGGGGAAGTCGCTGCTACTCGCGAGGAGGTTGTAGTGAGGGGCGGGTCGCAAGTGCGGACGAGGGGTAGGGGCTAATGGAAATGGGTTCCCAATTAAACCGACTCGCCTCTTGCTCACTCTTTTTTATTGATGACTAATAAAAATGCTTTGTGCTTTGGCGGGTATCGCTTCGTGCTTAATTTCTTCTATACAAGCTCGTATTTTAACTTGGGATTTTTCTGGTATGCGTGTCTTTATCGGCGAAAGGAGCGGATTCTGGCGAGTAGATGGCGAGTGGGTGAGGGGCATGTGTGCTCGCGCACACTGGCTGAAGACTCTCTCCGCAACCTTTTTGCTATAAATACCCCCCCTACTATTTCACCCACCGTATTAATTGCTCCTCTAGTTACTCGCCCTCTTACTTTCTCTCTACTCGCGGCATCCACTCGTTTCTAGTACTCGCACTATGGGTGGTGACGGCGATTCCGATGGCAGGGCAAAGTGTGTTGCCCATTTCTCCGGCCACTGCTTCCCCAATTGGCAGGTGTCGGAGGAAGATGTTCTCGCCTTCAGGGCCGAACTCCTTCATCTCGGGTTTTCGGCTCGCGCCCCTGCGGAAGGCGAGTCCATCAACATGTTCTATCAGGATGAGCTCGCCTTCCCCCTCGCTCACTTCGAGGTCTGGCTTCGCCGCCCTCTCTGGCCCAAGATAAAGTTATTCCTCAAATACTTTGGAATAGTACTCGCACAGATCAACACGGGCATGGCCATGCTGATCGCCTTCGCGTGCTTTATGCGCGAAGAGCGAATCGCATTTAACCTTACGATTTTCCGTAAGCTTTTCATTTTCAGGGCGACTTCGGACGGTGTCGCCTTCCTTTCCGGCTCGCACATCAAGGTCTGTGAGACCTCAAACAAGGTCCATCACTAGAATGACAGATTCATCTTCATCAAAGGGGATCTCGGCAACATCCCCTGCTCGCCCTATCAGAAGGACGAGGTCGTGTACAAGCCCCCTCGCGTGGATGGCGAGGCGGCTAAGCTTCATCAGTTCTTCCTCGGGAAGAACTTCGAGGTCGCCTACCTCAGAAGGAACCTGGACTTACTCGATCCCGTCCTCTCAGGGGATGGTAAGACCTTCATCAGATCGTCTTTTGTGTTTCCCAGAATTTTCTTACAAGTTTTTCTTGGTGCAGGAGAGCGGCTGATTCCTGAGAACCCGCCTTACGCGGGCAGGGTGGTGGCGAGTAGTGTACTCGCTTGCGCGAAGGCCGCCGCGACGCCATGCTCGTTAGATTTGAGGGAGCCGGCTTCCGGCAGCGGCTCCAGGAAAAGGTTGGCGGCGAGTCTCACGCCACCTCCTTCGACCGACTCGCGAAAGAGACAGAAGGCCCTTGCGTCAAAGAAACACGTCCTGGCAAGCGAGCCGGTGATCAGGTCGGCTGACAAGGGTGTCGCTAGCGAGTCGGAGACCCCCGACTCGCACCCGAATTTTGGGTTGGGGCAGAAGCCCCTTGATGGCACGAGAAACCCGTTGCTTCTCTGGGAAGAGAAGGTTAACCGCTTGTCCTTGTCTCGCTCCTACCTTCATGGTCAGAGAGGGGTCATGCCGGCGAGGACGTCTTTGCTCTGCTCTACGGGCCCTATGGCCGGCAAGATGCAGCGGCGTATGAGAAGGAGACAATGCGCAACCTCGCGAATGAAAGCGCGAGGATCCTGCTGCGAGCCGCGAAGGTCTCGCACGTGGCCTCGCGGCGCGGCCTCGGCTTCGTTAGGAAATTTCGTAATGCCAAGGCGAAGCAAAAGATAGAGGAGGACCAGATAGGCGAAGCAAAAGATAGAGGAGGCCCATGCAACCCGAGAGATAATTTGCCCTGTCGGCTAGTGGGAGCCCGGTCAGCGGGATCGTCTCAAGGGCTTGCTTCCAAACTTTCTTTCAAACGTGCAATCTGAGAGATCAGCTGCCCTGCCGGCTAGTGGGAGCCCGGTCAGCGGGATCGTCCCAAGGGCTTGCTTCCAAACTTTCTTTCAAACGTGCAACCCGAGAGATCAC
Source organism: Dactylorhiza incarnata (assembly GCA_033032865.1). Lineage (NCBI taxonomy): Eukaryota > Viridiplantae > Streptophyta > Magnoliopsida > Asparagales > Orchidaceae > Dactylorhiza > Dactylorhiza incarnata. The sequence goes on from JAWHQI010000086.1 coordinate 2,150,504, forward strand.
CTGCCCTGCCGGCTAGTGGGAGCCCGGTCAGCGGGATTGTCTCAAGGACTTGCTTCCAAACTTTCTTTCACACATGCAACCCGAGGGATCACCTGCCCTGCCGGCTAGTGGGAGCCCGGTCACCGGGATCGTCTCAAGGGTTTGCTTCCGACCTTTCTTTCACATGCAACCCGAGGGATCACCTGCCCTGCCGGCTAGTGGGAGCCCGGTCAGCGGGATCGTCTCAAGGGTTTTTTTCTGACCTTTCTTTCACACATGCAACCTGAGGGATCACATGCCCTGCCGGCTAGTGGGAGCCCGGTCAGCGGGATCGTCTCAAGGGCTTGCTTCCAACCTTTCTTTCACACATGCAACCCGAGAGATCACCTGCCTTGACGGCTAGTGGGAGCCCGGTCAGCAGAATCGTCTCAAGGGCTTGCTTCCAAACTTTCTTTCAAACGTGCAACCCAAGAGATCACCTACCTTGGCGGCTAGTGGGAGCCCGGTGAGCGGGATCGTCTCAAGGGCTTGCTTCCAACCTTTATTTCACACATGCAACCTGAGGGATCACCTGCCCTACCGGCTAGTGGGAGGCCATTCAGCGGGATCATCTCAAGGGGTTGCTTCCAACCTTTCTTTCACACATGCAACCTGAGAGATCACCTGCCCTGCCGGCTAATGGGAGCCCGGTCAGCGAGATCGTCTCAAGGGCTTGTTTTCAACCTTTCTTTCACACATGCAACCCAAGAGATCACCTGCCCTGCCAGCTAGTGGGAGACCGGTCAGCGAAATCGTCTCATGAATTTGCTTCCAAATTTCTTTCAAACGTGCAACCCGAGAGATCACCTGCCCTGTCAGCTAATGGGAGCCCGGTCAGCGGGATCGTCTCAAGGGCTTGCTTCCAACCTTTCTTTCACACATGCAACCCGAGAGATCACCTGCCCTGCCGGCTAGTGGGAGCCCGGTCAGCGGGATCGTCTCAAGTGCTTGTTTCCAACCTTTCTTTCACACATGCAACGGAGAGATCACCTGCCCAGTCAGCTAGTGGGAGTCCGGTCAGCGGGATCGTCTCAAGCGCTTGCTTCCAACCTTTCTTTCGCACATGCAACCCGAGAGATCACCTACCCTGCCGGCTAGTGGGAGCCTGGTCAGCGGGATCATCTCAAGGGCTTGCTTCAAACCTTTCTTTCACACATGCAACCCGAGAGATCACCTGCCCTGCCGGCTAGTGGGAATCCGGTCAGCAGGATTGTCTTAAGGGTTTGCTTCTAACCTTTCTTTCACACATGCAACCTGAGAGATCACCTGCCCTGTCGGGTAGTGGGAGCTCAGTCAGCGGGATCATCTCAAGGGCTTGCTTCCAACCTTTCTTTCACACACGCAACCCGGGAGATCACCTGCCCTGTCGGCTAATAGGAGCCTGGTCAGCGGGATCGTTCCAAGGGCTTGCTTCCAACCTTTCTTTCACACATGCAACCTGAGAGATCACCTGCCCTGCCGGCTAGTGGGAGCTCGGTCAGCGGGATCATCTCAAGGGCTTGCTCCCAAACTATTTTTCACATCCCGGGGCGAACCTGTCCGACATCTACCTGATGGAGACGGCGTCTTCGAACCACTGCAGGTGTTGGACGGGGTCATCCTTGCGGGTGTAGTACGTCATGACCGACACTCTGAAGCCCTCCAGAACATGGGGCTGAAAGAATCAAGTCGCAGAATGGACTCCCAGACCCTGGCTGGCGAGCTGGGGCGACTCGCGCGGTCTCCTCGCCCGAGTGGCGAGTGCAGGGCGGGCTGAGGAACAGCTCCCGCCCCTGCAAATCTCGCTCGTCTTCCTCCACCAGCAACTCCTTCCCTCCTCACCTGCCCGGCGCGACCTCTCCTAAGGATGGCTGGGCGGGCACCGGCACCCATGGAGTGGGGATCTCGCCCCGTGGTGTGAGGGTGAATCGCACCGTCTCCAGGATAACTTTTTTGAACTCGTGAAAGTCCTTCTGAATCGCATACCCTCCTGTGGGAGGAGGGCGGTCCTGGTCGGCTCATTGCTTTTTGCTTCCGGCCATGGGACATAGGATTTTCCGAACAAGCTACGGTCCACGCTCACCGCACCAAAATGTTGAACCCGGAAACCACAGTTCAACGAGGTGTTCGGACCAAGGGTGTAGCTTGTACTTAATTCTCCTAAGTTGACTCATTAGGACAGACTCTCGGGACAAGGAACCTCACTCTTTATGGTGGAAAAACTAGTATAGACACTCGAGCTGCAGCAAGGAGGTCCCGTCACACGCCCAGAAGATCTTAGAGAGCTTCCCCTCCTAAGCCAAAAGCTGAGTCGGACACCTTGGAGAGTACTAGAGAGTTCCTGACCACACACCCGGAAACCACGGTGAGCAGCAAGTCAGAACCCTCTTGTCAACCAAAGCTATCCAAAGAAGAGAGAAGCCTTCTTTCTCCAAAGGTGCCCTTGGGGGTCTATTTATAGTTTTCTAAAAATGGCTTGCGGATAGCGAGATCCCACCTTTTGGTTTTTCTAAATGCAGCCTAAATTGGTCTGCCAACAACGGAATCCCGTTGTTTGGAAAGGCTAATTGTAGGCCAGTAAGATTGAATTAGCTATAGGCGAGTCGAGGTAGTTCTTATCAGCTCACCCAGGTGTGGCGAGTTCCCCGTGGGGTGAACGACTCGCCACTCACCCCTGATCGTCGGGCAAGTGCTGATCGCGCGGCCCAGCCTGCGGGTCTCGCCACTCGCCCCGTACACCGGGCGAGTGCTAGCACGAAATGATCCACTCGCCAGATCGACGATTCACGCCTTATCTTGGTCATTCGACCACTCAGCAAATACGGGGTTGCACAGGGATGAAAAGTGGTGTCTCGACAACGAAGAAGCCCAGATGCTCTCCCTCGACTTCATCGAAGAACTCTGAGACCTCTCATCAGCCCGGCAGAAGGAGATCAAGAGAAAAATGGCTAGACATTTTGACAAACAATTCCAAGTGGGTGATCTTGTGTTGAAGAAAATCGACACGGCAGGAAGATCCGTCACCATCGGCAAGCTAAACACAAATTGGGAATGGCCTTTTATAGTACAGGAAGCTCTCAGTACCGGAGGATACCGTCTGCAAAACTCGGAAGGAGAACTCCTGGGAAACACTTGGAATGGTGGTAATCTAAAGCGGTTCTATCCGTAAAAGCGGAAATAAAAGGGCAAAGGTTCAACAGTTTACATCCTCTGTGAATTGGTTTTTCAGTCAATCAAAAAAGTTCAATCTACTTATTTTTCTAAAAAAAGATTGGGGCTTGAGGCCGTATCGAGGCGAAACTTGTCTTCGCAAGTGGTTTGGGAGGAGAATCTTCGACTCGACTCTTATAAACCTCGGGTTGGATGATGGGACAATGTCTCGGGATAAAAGTGCATCCTCATAAGTCCAAGCCTCTGCATGACGGTCGACGATCCCTCAAGTGCACTTCTCATCCATCTGCGGAGTTATTTGAAGGGATTCCGGAATTGTCATCTAAACCAACTTATAATAGATAAAATTCTCTCATCTGCGGACCGTTCATGTCCGATATCTAGAACGACATCAAGATTCATCAGCTTGGCAAACTCCTACACTAAAGTAGAAAGTAGAGAAATGATTAATCTTTCACGCATTACGTACTCTTCAATAATCGGTATCGTTAATCTTTCCTAAGAGCCTAGCGAGAACTTAGCTCGCTCATCCATTGCTAAGAAGCGGGAAAGAGTCATAACAGCAGTTGACACAATAAACAGGCATAACTAATGCTTTCTTCTTCTATTTTTAATGGCAAAGCAATATATCAAAAAAGGGAGTGATGATTCGCCCTGAACATATAAAGTCACCTGTCAAAATTTCGAAAAAAATGAAAAACGAGTTGCTTTAGTCGGTCGGAGATCTTGTGGCGCGGGTTACTGAAGATCCTCGTCATCGTAGCGAGGAGGCGATGGCGAGTAGCCCTCCGAGCTCGAAGTCATGCCCGTATCAGCCGCCAAAATCTCGGGTAGAAGATCTTCTGCCGACAGACCCATGCCATCTTCAGCGAGGAGACCTCGTGCCTTCAACTTGGTGAGGACCAGGTCGCCAGCACTAGTCGCGATCACCTGATGCATCTCGGTCCACTCAAGGTGAGACACGAGAATCGGTTTTCCCCCGCTAGAACTGCCGACCTCAGGGGCTCGTCGCGGCTCAGGAAGAGACTCCAGCTCGACGATACGAACATGTGTCGTCTCCAACGCCGACTGGTTGTCCTCCAAGTCCTTCTCCAACTTAGAAATTTTTTCGGTAGCGAGGAGCACGGCCTCCTGTAAGCAGAAAATCGTTAGTATCCAGAAGCCAAAAATCACGGGAAACGGAAAAATATACACAAGTAAAACAGAGAGAGCGAGCTCTCACCAGCGTCGTTTCATAAGAATTCTCCAAAGAAAGCTTTTCCTCGGCCTCCGCCGCCCTCTTCTCGACAGCCGCGAGCATCTCCTCCGTTTCAGTGAAAGACCTATGTTTCTGTAGATGAAGAACCTCGAGCACACGAACCTTTTCCTCGGTCGCGAGGAGGTTCTGAGTGGTCTGATGCGCGAGTTCCAGACTCCGCAAGAGCAACCGGGAAGTCTGGTCCGCCAGGTACCAGGGCGAGGCCTCCTGCAGAACCTCTGCATCATCGCGCTCGTACAAACCGAACGCGATGTTGTAAGCGTCGTCATTCGGCTCGTCATCCTCAGTTCAGGATGGAAGTCGCGAGCTAAGGCGGATGACATTCTTCTCATCATCCCAAGAGACCAAGGGCTCCCCCAAGATTACGATGATCCCGGCGTCGTGACCAAAGTTGGGGTGCGAATAAGGAAATTCATTGGAATCCCCACTCTACTCATCGTGCCGCCGCATGCGAGCAACCTTCTTCTTCTGCTTTTTCTTCGAAGGCTTCGCCTCAGGATGTTGGAACGACCCCTGCAAAAGCTCGGCCGGAACGTCGAGCGCCGAGATTTTGTCGTCACGATTGCTGGAAGTACCTTCACCACCCCGCCCAGAAGGGACCTCGCTAGAATCTAGGGGAGTCGCCTCGACGGCGGGAGGCAGGGCGGTCGCTGGGATGACGCGAACTCCTGTAAGAATGAACGAATAAGATCAGCAAACTCCATCTTAAAGTAAGTAACCGAAAGCGACTCATATTTTCGTTACCTTCGTCGGGCTTGATATAGATGAGTTGATCGACCCGCTGGCAGAAGCGGACGATGTCGAACTTCCTCTTGCTAAGGGTCTGCTAGAGATCCAGTTGTTGCCCGCTCAGAACGGGAGGGACGAATACTTCCGGCCCAAGCTGTTGTGGTCGAGGAGGAATGTTGTCGATGTCGCCCTGCACGAAGACGAACCGCTCGTTCCACCGATGTACCTTGTTAGAGGTGTCGACGATCGAGCAGGTGTATCTGTCGAAGTAGGCGACGCCTTCTTTAGTCGCCCCCATTTTGAAGACCTTGCGGAAGACCGTCAGGTCGAACGCTATGCCCTCCTCGCGAAGGAAGCATAGGTAGCTGACGATAATCGTGATACCATTGGTATTGATCTGCGCGGGGATCAACCCGTAGTAGTGAAGAATCTTGCACGTTTCCGACCACAGTGGCAGTCGCAATCCCACTGTAAAGTGTTGAAGGGGAAACGCGAGTTGGTCGGCGAAGGTGTTGATATACTCGCCAGGAATGGGCAGCCTCGCCTAGTAACCTAGGGGAAGAAAGCGACTAACGAAGTCAGCCAGCTTGGTCTTGGAGGTGATTGGCTTCTTGAACTTTGCCGAAGTAAACTTCGCCGCGCAACTCAGGCGACTAGCACTCACTTCTTCGGGGGCCGACATAGCGAAATGCGAGGGAGAGAATCTATTTGCTCGCACAAGCTAGGCCGACCGGAAAAAAGCGCATTTAATTCGGAACTCACCCCATCTATTTATAAACGCAAAGGGGGGTCCCTACTAGTCGCGAGGCGAGAAAGTTGAAGACAATGGCGCGCGCGACCTTCTCGCTCACCGACAACCTCGCGAGCTAATGTCTAAATCGCACAAAAGGAAGTCCTTCCCATCAACATACGATGCGAACCTACACTATCCATGCTCTCATAAAGCGAGTAAATGTGTGACTTAAACGAGCAAATAAACATCATAAGAATACTCGCAAAACGGCCGATCAAAAATAGAAAAATGGAAACGCATAAAATTCAACACGCCGGCGAAGCGACTTGTCATGAAAAATTAGATCTATAACGTCCTGAATATTATGAAGAAAAACATATACAAAAAACTTAAAAAATAAAGCACATCACAAAGCGTGTTGACTGATGCGGTGCTGCGAGGTCTGAATATGTCGACCCTGCCACTCCAGCTCGCGATCCAAACAGATCTCCTCATTCTCCCTAGCCATGTGCTCCTCGCTCTGACAAATATGCTCATCCAGCAGTGAAAGTGTGTCGATCGCGCCCATGCTCGCGCGAAGACCACGGATATCATCCTGAAGCAAGTGTTGTATGTATTCCATGTCATACGCACGCCTTTCCAAATCTTTTATCGCATAGTATTTTGACTCGGCGTCCTCCAGCCGTCGCTCGAACTCTTCAGTCCTTGTCATTCGACACTCCAGCGATACGAACCGACGATTAGGCTCGCACGCTATAAGGCGATCGACTTTGGTCTCAAGGGCAAGGTAGGCCGACGCCAAGCGAGCTTGGAACTCGCTCAAAGGGGTGTCGATCGAATCAATGAAAGAAGCACCAGGAGAGGCGCGACCTGAAAAATGCCTTATTTCTTACAAAATGAACATAAGCAAAACCTAAGGATTATCAAAAATACGAAACTGAGCGAAAAGTTGTGGGCCTCGGCTCGCGGTTAGGAGAATCTAGGCGAGAGCCTCTCCGAGGCGAGAGCCTCTCCGAGGCGAACCGCAACGATCCCACGACAGATCGAAACGACGACCATGATCTCATGGCGGTGACTGCCCTCGCGAGCTCTCAGGTCGCCTCAAAGCCGAGTCGGTAGGATGGATCGCGGGGGCCTTCCCTCGAGAAGGCGATTTTCTGGAGGGCCCACCCGCGAAATTGGTAATTGCGGATGGTTGATCGCCTGTTTAGCGAAGAAAGAAGGGGAAGAGGAGCAATCCTGGATGTCGCAGCAGGAAGCTGACCGATGGTGGGTATAGAAGGCGTCAACGACGGAGTACTCGTAGGGGGGGCAGACATGTTGGTGGTTGCCGCTGACAAGCGAGGAAAATCCTCTTTGGATCTGGACAAGTAAAACAGAGAGAGCGAGCTCTCACCAGCGTCGTTTCATAAGAATTCTCCGAAGAAAGCTTTTCCTCGGCCTTCACCGCCCTCTTCTCGGCAGCCGCGAGCATCTCCTCCGTTTCAGTGAAAGACCTATGTTTCTGTAGATGAAGAACCTCGAGCACACGAACCTTTTCCTCGGTCGCGAGGAGGTTCTGAGTGGTCTGATGCGCGAGTTCCAGACTCCGTAAGAGCAACCGGGAAGTCTGGTCCGCCAGGTACCAGGGCGAGGCCTCCCGCAGAACCTCTGCATCATCGCGCTCGTACAAACCGAACGCGACGTTGTAAGCGTCGTCATTCGGCTCATCATCCTCAGTTCAGGATGGAAGTCGCGAGCTAAGGCGGATGACATTCTTCTCATCATCCCAAGAGACCAATGGCTCCCCCAAGATTACGGTGATCCCGGCGTCGTGACCAAAGTTGGGGTGCGAATAAGGAAATTCATTGGAATCCCCACTCTACTCATCGTGCCGCCGCATGCGAGCAACCTTCTTCTTCTGCTTTTTCTTCAAAGGCTTCGCCTCAGGATGTTGGAACGACCCCTGCAAAAGCTCGGCCGGAACGTCGAGCGCCGAGATTTTGTCGCCACGATTGCTGGAAGTACCTTCACCACCCCGCCCAGAAGGGACCTCGCTAGAAGCTAGGGGAGTCGCCTCGCCGGCGGGAGGCAGGGCAGTCGCTGGGACGACGCGAACTCCTGTAAGAATGAACGAATAAGATCAGCAAACTCCATCTTAAAGTAAGTAACCGAAAGCGACTCCTATTTTCGTTACCTTCGTCGGGCTTGATATAGATGAGTTGATCGACCCGCTGGCAGAAGCGGACGATGTCGAACTTCCTCTTGCTAAGGGTCTGCTAGAGATCCAGTTGTTGCCCGCTCAGAACGGGAGGGACGAATACTTCCGGCCCAAGCTGTTGTGGTCGAGGAGGAATGTTGTCGATGTCGCCCTGCACGAAGACGAACCGCTCGTTCCACCGATGTACCTTGTTAGAGGTGTCGACAATCGAGCAGGTGTAGCTGTCGAAGTAGGCGACGCCTTCTTTAGTCGCCCCCATTTTGAAGACCTTGCGGAAGACCGTCGGGTCGAACGCTATGCCCTCCTCGCGAAGGAAGCATAGGTAGCTGACGATAATCGTGATGCCATTGGTATTGATCTGCGCGGGGATCAACCCGTAGTAGTGAAGAATCTTGCACATTTCCGACCACAGTGGCAGTCGCAATCCCACTTTAAAGTGTTGAAGGGGAAACGCGAGTTGGTCGGCGAAGGTGTTGATATACTCGCCAGGAATGGGCAGCCTCGCCTAGTAAACTAGGGGAAGAAAGCGACTAACGAAGTCAGCCAGCTTGGTCTTGGAGGTGATTGGCTTCTTGAACTTTGTCGAAGTAAACTTCGCCGCGCAACTCAGGCGACCAGCACTCGCTTCTTCGGGGGCCGACATAGCGAAATGCGAGGGAGAGAATCGATTTGCTCGCACAAGCTAGGCCGACCAGAAAAAAGCGCATTTAATTCGGAACTCACCCCATCTATTTATAAACGCAAAGGGGTATCATTGGTATTGATCTGCGCGGAGATCAACCCGTAGTAGTGAAGAATCTTGCACATTTCCGACCACAGTGGCAGTCGCAATCCCACTTTAAAGTGTTGAAGGGGAAACGCGAGTTGGTCGGCGAAGGTGTTGATATACTCGCCAGGAATGGGCAGCCTCTCCTAGTAAACTAGGGGAAGAAAGCGACTAACGAAGTCAGCCAGCTTGGTCTTGGAGGTGATTGGCTTCTTGAACTTTGCCGAAGTAAACTTCGCCGCGCAACTCAGGCGACCAGCACTCGCTTCTTCGGGGGCCGACATAGCGAAATGCGAGGGAGAGAATCGATTTGCTTGCACAAGCTAGGCCGACCGGAAAAAAGCGCATTTAATTCGGAACTCACCCCATCTATTTATAAACGCAAAGGGGGGTCCCTACTAGTCACGAGGCGAGAAAGTTGAAGACAATGGCGCGCGCGACCTTCTCGCTCACCGGCAACCTCGCGAGCTAATGTCTAAATCGCACAAAAGGAAGTCCTTCCCATCAACATACGATGCGAACCTACACTATCCATGCTCTCATAAAGCGAGTAAATGCGTGACTTAAACGAGCAAATAAACATCATAAGAATACTCGCAAAACGGCCGATCTGAAAAAGAAAAATGGAAACGCATAAAATTCAACACGCCGGTGAAGCGACTTGTCATGAAAAATTAGATCCATAACGTCCTGAATATTATGAAGAAAAACATATACAAAAAACTTAAAAAATAAAGCACATCACAAAGCGTGTTGATTGATGCGGTGCTGCGAGGTCTGAATATGTCGACCTGCCACTCCAGCTCGCGATCCAAACAGATCTCCTCGTTCTCCCTAGCCATGTGCTCCTCACTCTGACAAATATGCTCATCCAGCCGTGAAAGTGTGTCGATCGCGCCCATGCTCGCGCGAAGACCACGGATATCATCCTGAAGCAAGTGTTGTATGTATTCCATGTCATACGCACGCCTTTCCAAATCTTTTATCGCATAGTATTTTGACTCGGCGTCCTCCAGCCGCCGCTCGAACTCTTCAGTCCTTATCATTCGACACTCCAGCGATACGAACCGACGATTAGGCTCGCACGCTATAAGGCGATCGACTTTGGTCTCAAGGGCAAGGTAGGCCGGCGCCAAGCGAGCTTGGAACTCGCTCAAAGGGGTGTCGATCGAATCAATGAAAGAAGCGCCAGGAGAGGCGCGACCTGAAAAATGCCTTATTTCTTACAAAATGAACAACATAAGCAAAACCTAAGGATTATCAAAAATACGAAACTGAGCGAAAAGTTGTGGGCCTCGGCTCGCGGTAAGGAGAATCTAGGCGAGAGCCTCTCCGAGGCGAACCGCGACGATCCCACGACAGATCGAAACGACGACCCTGATCTCATGACGGTGACTGCCCTCGCGAGCTCTCAGGTCGCCTCGAAGTCGAGTCAGTAGGATGGATCGCGGGGGCCTTCCCTCGAGAAGGCGATTTTCTAGAGGGCCCACCCGCGAAATTGGTAATTGCGGATGGTTGATCGCCTGTTTAGCGAAGAAAGAAGGGGAAGAGGAGCAATCATGGATGTCGCAGCAGGAAGCTGACCGATGGTGGGTATAGAAGGCGTCAACGACGGAGTACTCGTAGGGGGGGCAGACATGGTGGTTGTCACTGACAAGCGAGGAAAATCCTCTTTGGATCTGGACGTCGTCGCGACGGAGGGGCTCCACGTAGCAATAGAAGAGTGTTGCGGGCGACAAGACCCCTCGCCACCTACAGCAGGCAGCGCCACAATTGCAGAACCGGTTTGCCGGGAAGGATCGCCAACCCGCGGCTCGCCGAAATTGTCTCGATGCGAGCCGCACGGCAGGAGGAGCCCCCATTTCGCCTCGGCTCAGAGCTACATAAAATAAAGTGAGTCGCTAAGAGGGAGCAGATATAACGAGATCGAAGAAAACGAGCCAAACCTTGCAAGGCGAGTTCATCTTGAGCCCGAGCAGGGGGGTCATTCGGAAGGGTCACCCCCGTTTCTGTATCCATGGCGGGGGGATCAGGGAGGCGATCAGAAGGAAGCTCGCCGAGAAGTTCAAAACCAGCAAGCTCCAGGGCATCTTGCACATCATTGGGAACGTTCGACTCACCCTCATCTGAGGGCCTGCCCTCCGCAGGAACCTCTTCTTCTGATAGCCGAGGAGAGGTCCTCTTTTTTTTCTTTTTTCGTCACCATCATGATGTCAACTAAGTCCCGAAGGACGTTTCTTCAGGATGCTCATTAGACGAGCAGCCTTCGCGGCGACTTCTTCTGGGCCGATGGTCATCTCTCTAGTCAAAGGGCAAGAACGCATCAAAGGGAGACCCCCTCCCCTATTTATAGATAGCAAACAGCTCGAACTCCCTGCCAGACAAGACCAATTTTCCTTTTCCAGCTCGCCGAATAAAGGGTTGAAGATTTCTTTCCGAGCTCCCTATGGTCACTCGCAAAGAGCGGGGATTGTGTAAAACTCGTATTCGCCAAGGGTGGGCCCAGCCCAGCCATGTCAGCAAAATAAGGAATGTGGCGAGATAATTGATCAGCATCGGGGGGCGAGATCCATTTTTACTCGCACATAGGCGAGTTCAATTTCTATTCTTCTATAAGCGAGTCCAGTGTTTAGTCGCCCACGGGCGAGTTCAATATTACCTCGCCCATAGGCGAGTTCCTATGTTTACTCGCAAAGGACGAGGCCCCTGTTAAGTCGCCCATGAGCGGCTTGTCGCACACTCGGCCTTATCACCAATCATCTCGGTGACCTCTTATCACCATTTGTCCTTGTCACGTATTCGGTAGGGAGACTGGTCCACGGACCAGTCCCCACCCCCCCCCCCCCCCCCCCCGTATTTGTCTATAAATACGACTTCAGGACCACCAGGAATGGCACCTTGACCCCCCCCCCCCCCCCTTTTGGTTCTCTACTCGCCAAATTTGTGTCTTCCTAGTGCCTTGCTCAGCTCTTGACTTTAGATGGGAAATTCTTTTCAATTTCTGGGTATGTGGCGGGACCTCCTCGCTGCAGTACTCGATTCGTGTTTGTAGACAGTTTGCATTCTCTCTCTCTAGCCATCGGATTTGTGGAGTTAGACCGCAGAATCAGTAACCTTGAGCTACCATTTGGTCCAAACTTTTGAGAACCAGTTGCCTAGTTCCAACACTATTCATATAGCTGAAAATCCTGTTTTCATGAGCGCACAAACACATCGAAGTCGACTGTCATTTTGTTCGAGAAAATGTTAAATTTCAAAAATTGATTCTGCGACATGTGCGTTGATCAAGTTTTCAGATATTTTCACTAAAATCTTGTCTCGCTCACTATATCATTAGTTTCTTTCCGAGATTGGCGCCTACGACTTGTATGCTCAAGCTTGTGAGGGAGTGTTGGAGAAGACCCATAAAAAGTTTATTCATAGGCATTGTACTTAGCCCATGTATAATGGCCCATTGGGCTCATTGCTTTCCTAAGCTCCTTTAGTCCCATATCTTTGATTCATTCTTAGCTCTTTCTCCTTCTCTCTATATAAGGAGCACCTTGTACATGTGTTTAGAGTAATTTTTAATTCAGTGAGAACAATTTATATTTGCCTCTTTTTATTCTCAAATTTCTCATTCCGTGCATTTATAATCATTACAAGTAACCAATGTTTAAAATGTCGGCCGACATGTCGGTCGACATATCTGATTTTAGTTTATTCAATCTACCAAGGGTGATAAGTGATTGCAGTTATTCAATCTACCAAGTGTCCTTTAAAACTTTATGGTGATATTTTTTGCTAGAACTAGGCATCTTAGTGATTAAACCTCAAAATTGCTAATCTCAATAATCTACATTGAAATGTTAGTAGGTGTGCAAACTGACATGTGTAGGAGCATCCCCATTCATTCTAATGTCCATATAAAAAAATTAATGATATTTAGGTACATTGAGGCACATAAATGGGCTCAAAAACAAAGCATAAGACAACTCCACTTCAATATTCAAAGAGCATGTTTTGGACAGTTGAAGTATGTTCATCCAACTAGCAGTTTTAGACATAGGTTCTTTTGCTTTGCATCATGAATATGTTAAAATATGAAGAGTTATTTGATCATATTTGAATTTTAAATAAGGATGGGATCAAATCGGTTCAGGTTAGATCGAATTAAATTTTGGCCTTATGGCCAAAATAAATACCTAATTATTCTATTAATAAATAAATCTTTGAATTTTGGATTTAATTGATGACTAAATTATGGGACAAAATTTGTTCCACAAAATAAGTCCAATAAAAGTGAAGTTTGCTTCTTAAAAATTCTTTGAGTCATAACAAGAAGCTGTTGAGGTAAAAATTTTATAAAGACAAGTCTTTACCGGTGGAAATTCATCAACAATTAACCAAAAGACATTGAACATCGAACGAAATGCGTAGGATTTTTTAAGCATGGAAGATACGTGGTGGATTGATGTAAACTGAATTTTTAAAACGGAAAATTGATTTTGACGATGCGAGATTAAATTGAGTTCTAGAGCATATTTAATCCCAAACAAAAATAGATTTAACATGAGACAGATTTGTGATCCAGGAGGGCTATTCTTGAATGCCGACAAAGAGAACACTAACAATGACTTCATTATTTCCACAAACAGATCCACACAACAATATATGAATAATTCACAGCAATAAAAGATAACAGAGAGAATTAAGCAAGCTCAATATGTGATTATTTCAATACCCGCATAAAATAGTCTAAATAAATATGAGCATTTAAGTTGGGTTGTGACTTGTGAGATGTATGCAAGGGGATATCCTGCCCGAAAGTAGAGCCCAAGACCGGGATAGTTGTGGCAATCGGGTCGAAAAGGATGGAAACAGGAGCTTCAATTGAGGAAAACTCGAGATTAAGGATGCAGATCGGTAGGTTCAGAGTGATGTGGACTTCGCCAATCGGTTCAATTTATGGGTGCGGTCGGGTTTGGAAAACAGAGGAGCCGACGGACTGGGTGCAAAGACGGCGTATCAGGGGATGTCGTCGAGCTCAACGGACTCGCGATGCCCCTGAAGGTAGCGATGGGAGGGACGCTGGCGGTCTCTGGCGGTGAAGCGGCTAATGCGTGTTGGTAGGTTGTAGACGAAGAAAGAAAAGGGCCGCGATAACAGAGAACGAAAAGTTTTTGTTTCTCTGTTCGGCGTCCGCCCCTGTCGTGGCTGTAAAGGTCTGTTTTAAATAGGGGAGGGGTTTATTTTGGGTTTTTCTCTTGCTTCTAATGGGAGATCCCATTTAGTATGAAATTTTGTTTTATGAGGTAAATCGATATTTGAATAATATTAAGAGCTTGCCTTTTCTTCTCTTAATTACCTAAGATTGTCGAACTTATTTATTCATGGTTTAATTGCTCGATCACCCCAACTAGCCGTCTTCAAACTACAAGGTGTGTGCTTAAATAAAATACGACACAAATGTGCGGGAAATAAAAAAAACAAAAGTAAAACAATGCTGAAATTAAAATGCGTGAAAATAAATTAATATTAGGTTGTGTCGGTGTTTCCGGATGCGACCGTATCGCATCATTGTTTGCCTCATACATGCACTAAACAAAAGCGAAAGGGTATGTCAGAGTAGTAAATCCCAAGGCACAGTTGGCAATCAGACGCAAACTGTGTATGTGTTGTGTAGCAACACGTGCAAATTCACCCTACGAGTATGTTGGAGTAATAGAAGTTACAAAATTACAGGAATTTGTCGACACCAGGTCCCTAATGTACACACACAAGCATTGTGATTAGGCTTTTAGGTGTGGCTACAATATTTCGCTTGAGAAGTAAGTGGTCACCTACAATATTTCGCTTGAGAAGTGGTTGGAGCTCAAATTTTGGTTAGCAACAAGATGACTGCATGGATCTTTAAAACAGAATTGAGGTTGTTGGATGAAGAAAGAACGTTAGTTATAAAGTATTCATATATATATATAATAAGCTTTAAAAAGAATTTTTTTCATGATAGTGTCCTATAGGGAAAGACTACTTCCATAATTGAGTGGTGGCATGTAATATATAAAGTGATTGAATCAAAACATAACTAATTTTGATAAGATAAAGTGGCAGGATGAATTTACTTCAACTTCACGCCTATAATAACTAACATAAAGTAGATCATTTGCATACAGAAATTTGATCAACTTTCCATGTTTTTAAAAGCTTTTTACAAGATACCTGGTTCTATCTACCGCAGATGCACCAGCTTGGCCAGCAAGTTGACGCTTCCAGGCATATGCTACAACAGCACCATCCGGACAAACTAGAGGCATATGTAAACCCCAGGAATTACCTCGCAATTTAACAGATCCATTTAAAACTCCGGAGTCTTCCAAATGTTTTCCTAGCAAGAAAAAAATATTTTTTTAATGAAAAAAATACTAGCGCTTCTACAGACTTGTGGAATGGTGGTGGTTTTTATGAATAATGGTGATAAAAAATGAATTATCCAATTTGTTCAAGGTTTAACTTTTCTAAAGACTCTTGTTGTCTCATAGAATGGTTACAATTATACAAAAATCAGGGATATTATGGAGCTATATTTGGAATTAAACAAATTGTCCTCATTATGACTACTCATTCCCCAAATTATGCATCATCATTAACCTAATCTCATTTATCTGGGGTCGGATTTACCCTAATTTTCTTTTCTTTTTTCAACAAAGTGTTGAATGAGGTTTAAAATATTTTGTGCAAATTTGATTGAACTATAAATGATACAGTGAGTAAACCCCCTTCTCCTTCACCATCCTTCAATGCTAATTCTATATGCTTGTCCAATGGATGCATTTCTAACCTTCATTGTACACGTACATGACACCTAAATCTATTTTCGACTACTTTATCTTCAATAAATGCTACTTTCATTGTACCTCCAAAACAATAATTTTGTTATACACTCTATTACCGAAGAGGAAATAGTTGCATTAATCGAAAGAAATAACAGATACAAACGTGAGGTATGCTCGTGCCCACTTCTGGAGGCTGGTTCCTCCAAGAAGCCTTTCTCCAAAGATGGAGACCCAAACCCTAATGATCTCCAAGATAAAAGATACTCTCCCATACCACCTCCTTATATAGGGAGGGGGGCTCACATAACATTAATTATAAAGCGACAAATAAAAATACCAGATAAAATAAAACGTGTGTAACAATACACCCGGCCAGAAAAATGACCTTGTCCCCAAGGTCGGAGTGCCGCCCACCAGCTAGTAGTGAAATGTCCATGGGTGGGCACCCGAGGAGGTGCCCAGAGCGTCGTCCGGCGATACATCCGTGATCATAAGAGCGTCCAAGTCAGCCGTGTTGATCCCGTTCACATCCTCGCCGATGATAAGGCGGAACTCCTTCACCGGGCAAGTATGATTAAGTGAGTAGGGTTGTTCGCAATGGAAGCACAGACCCCTACTCCGTAAGTCATTATACTCTTGGTTGGACAGACGGTGAGTAGGGGCATGAAGGTTGTTGCGTGGGCCCGGAATGGGTGGGCGAGGTAGAGGAGTTGGCGGTGGTGGTTGTTTAGACGGGGAAGGGGCGTATGGTTGGTAGGGAGGTTTGGCAGGGGGCCATGAGGAAGGAGGGTCCCCGGACGTCGCCAGAAAATTGGCTTCCACCAGTGGGGAGAGGTTCATGGCTTGTTGGACAGTTACCGGTTGCAGGGTGCGGAGGCGAGCTCGGATGTGGGGTTGTAAGTCATGCATGAAGTAGGCCAAGTAATGGTCTGGTGGGAGACCGGGAACATGCGTCGCGAGGGCGAGAAACTCATCGATGTACACGTCGAGGGAGCCCGTCTGACGAACGTCGCAGAGTCGCTCCAGCGCGGAGCCCGCGGAGCTGCTGTTGTAACGGCGAATAAGCTCCTGCTGCAGGTCCGACCAGGACATGGCTGGTTGGGATTGACGTAGCCAGCGCACCCAATGGAGACTGGAGAGCGGAGGCCTCCATACCGATCAATGCAGTGTTGACTTTGTGTGCCTCGGCAATCTGCTGAATTTCGAAGAACTGTTCGGCCCGGGCAATCCAACCTATAGGATCGGTGCCGTTGAATGAGGGAGTCTCGAGGAAACGAGGCCACTGTGGGAACCCCCCGTGCGCGGGGGGGGGGGGGGGGGGGGGGGGGGGGGGGGGGGGGGCTGTGGCTTGGCACGGAACCGGCGGAGTTCCAAGAATGGGGGGTGAAGCCACGTTGGACGTCGCGGACGTGGTTGGGCGACTGGCCAAGAGGGAGTTGAGCTTGGCATCCATGCGGAGAATGGGGGGTGAAGCCACGTTGGACGTCGCGGACGTGGTTGGGCGACTGGCCAAGAGGAAGTTGAGCTTGGCGTCCATGCGGAGTATGAGGGCCTACAGCGAGGCGATGGCGCTGTCGTGGTCATCCAGACGACGAAGGATGGCCGGATCCGTGGGAGGGGTAGGCGTCGGAACGTCGGAATGGGCCATTGAGCGGAGCCGCGGTGGCATGCACTCTGAAATGGGTTGTGGAAGTTACTAGAATCAGCGGCTGGCACTGCAGAGCCGGCAAATCTGGGGCTCGAAACCGCTGGTTGGCAGAAACAACGGGCGTCGGCCTTTCAGCGGCCAATCGGGGCGCAAGGATGACGCGGAGGTTCAAGGAGGCAGAAAAACCGGCCTGGAGCAGGCGGAGGAACGGCGGAGCGAAGTCGGATCGAGGTCGGAATCGGGCCTGGATTGAGGCGTAGCCGGCGGATCGAGGCACAGCAGATGCCCTGCGATGCAGATAGGTTGATCGTCTCTAGAGGGTGCGCGGTACGTCCGCACGGCTGTGGACGCAACCGGACAAACCCGGCGGCAGCGATGCAGGCGGGACGGCTAGGTCGGACCAAATATTACCGAAGAGGAAATAGTTCATTAATCGAAAGAAATAACAGATACAAACGTGAGGTATGCTCGTGCCGACTTCTGGAGGCTGGTTCCTCCAAGAAGCCTTTCTCCAAAGATGGAGACCCAAACCCTAATGATCTCCAAGATAAAATATACTCTCTCATACCACCTCCTTTTATAGGGAGGGGGGCTCACATAACATTAATTATAAAGCGACAAATAAAAATACCAGATAAAATAAAACGTGCGTAACACATTCCTCCTAATATTACATTTCCACCACGTTAAACTTTGCCAACCTTACTAAATTGTTTTTAAATTTACATGCAAATCTCCATTATATCCTCTACTGGAATAAAACATTTAAGGTATTTCTACACTTTATCAATTAAAATCCATAAAACAAAGGAAAAGGTGAACTTGGAGGATTATTAGAGATTTTTCATCGAAAAGCATGCAACTTCCATCACTTGGTAGAATCCCTACATAGAATTCTTTTTTGGAATCCCTCAATTTGGTGTTTCCTATCCATCCTCCTGATGGTATTGAAGGAGTAATACCAGAAAAAACTCTTCTACCTCTCAATCTTCTCAACTACCTTCATGTTCACTACACTACTCAAAAGTAGGGGTGCAACTTAGGTCGGTTCGAATCGGTTCCACTCAAAACCATGAACAGATCCATATAGGTTCGGTTCCGGTTCGGTTCTACTCGTCGTCTTACTTCATGTTATTCATTACTCATATTTGCAAGTAAATGATAATAAAAAAAATTGACTATATATCGTAGCGCAGGGAGTTTGAATTTCTTCGTATTAATCATATAATATAATATTTGTATGGTAAATAAATATTAGTACTTACTATTGTTAATCCAAAGCAAGTTTAACATAGTATTGTTATTCAAGGATTCAACATTTTAAAATTAGGGTTATTTACCGGGACCTCCCCTCGAAGTTTGCGTAATTACAGCTTGCAACCCTCTATGGGCATCCTGGTGCACAAAGCATCTCCACGCAGCGAGGGTCCAGGGAAGGGTCCCACCACAAGGGTGAAATATAGGCAAACCTTACCCTACATTTTTGCAAGAGTCTGCTTCCAGAACTCGAACCAGTGACCCCGGTCACACGGCAACACCTCAACTGGTGCGCTAAGGCTCTCTTCTAAGAAGTTCAAGGCTAATAGAATATTTTGCATCAGAGCTGACATGGTAACAAATAATTTATTTCTTATATAAGAAGTTCAAGGCTAATATAATATTTTGCAATAGAGATGCACGAAGCATCCCTGGATTTTGAATCTTCCAATTTAAATAATCGCTAACTTATAGAAGGATATATCAAGTCAGACAATAAGATATGCAACAAACACCGTCAGATTCACATTATATGAGGTATGAGACAAGAATATTTTTTCTTAATACTTTGCTTCATGTTAAACAACACAAACAATACGTTAAAAGAGCATACATTGTAAAATAATAATTACGGTATGTACCTAATATTAGAGGGACTTTAATATTGATTGTACGAGTAATATAGTTCTTCACAAGATGAATGGCACGAAAAGAGGCGCAATACAGTTCTTCACAAGATAAATGTTCAGGGGGGTCTTTTTGTGCATGAATGTTAAGAAATGTAAACATTGAAGAGGGGTAATTGTAATTTCGAAAGTTAGAGGGGTGCAAGTTGTAATTACGCAAACTTCGAAGGGAGGTCCCGGTAAATAATCCTTTAAAATTATATTAAAAAGAATATTAATGTTGATGTCTTTAGATTTAGAATCATAATAAACAATAAATATATATATTAACTACTAATTATTAATCATTAACAAAAGATATATATTAAATGCTACCTAAATTACTGATCAATTGTCAACGATTCGGTTCCTAGGTCGGTTCTCAGGTATCCGACCCAAAACTGAGAATCGAACCAAAAGATCGGTTCCAATTTGTTTTGGAACCAGAACCGAACCAAAAACCACTAGAACCGACCAAAATTGATCGTTTCAGTTCAGTTTTGGGTCGGTTCTCGATTCTCCGGTTCATTTTGCACACCCCTACTCAAAAGGAATGAATGTTTTTAGCATATCTAGTTTGCGGTGCTAGTACAAAGATGGGGTAAGGACCTTAACAAATGAATTAGGGTGGAACATGAATGATCAACTCCAATACGAAGGGTAAAATCTAGCCTAAGGGTAGATATATATATATATCTCATGTAATATATCACTCAATGTGCTCCAAATTAGGTGTATTCATAATAATTTTGTGCGTCTAGAAAGAAACTCTTTTTAATGTGCTCCAAATTATGTGTATTCATAATAATTTTGTGTGTCTAGAAAGAAATTCCTTTTATTGAGCATTCATCGAAACGCGAGTAATCGTGGGTATGGAAATGAAATATACACATTCAAGTCACCATGATAAAGAATAAAAGTTTCTTAAGCCTCATCCAATGCAAGAATCATCATAAGAAAGACAGTCAAGGTCAGTCAAAAAATCATGAACTCTGTCAAAACATGGAATGGTACAGCTTTTGTCATCAGCCAGCTACGTAATATTTTGAAAAAAAAAAATGAACTATGAGGAAAACTTTTCTAGTAGTTTGCATGAGAAGGAGCTCGGCTTCATCATTTTATTTCTTCTTCACTATAATAAGAGTCATGTTAAATCTTCTCACAACAGGTGAGATTTAAGATTCATCAACTTCTATAGCTACGAAATTATCTTCAAATCCAAAGGGCTCTGTGAGCAAGAAGTGGCAAATAAATAGTGGCATTCCATTTCTAATTCTTGTCATAAACCGAGATTTATTTTGATGCTCCATTGAGACTAAAATACCAATGACATAGACAGGGATAACATTATAACAAACTGAGGTACCAAAACTGGACAAAATGAATG
The DNA here is from genome assembly GCA_033032865.1 of Dactylorhiza incarnata. NCBI lineage: Eukaryota > Viridiplantae > Streptophyta > Magnoliopsida > Asparagales > Orchidaceae > Dactylorhiza > Dactylorhiza incarnata. The sequence continues at coordinate 2,171,130 of JAWHQI010000086.1, forward strand.
AGTAGCAAGGGAGAAAATGAAGTTTTTGTCTCCTCCGCATAAGATGAGCCTAGATATGTCATCAGCCACAAATAGAAACACCAGTATAGTTTACTGGACTCAATTTTAACGCTCTAAGAGCTTCAACAATCGGTAGAGAATTGATTAAATGTCTAAGTAGAACCCTAGACAAGCCCAACACTAGATGAGTACAAATCGGCAAACCCAGAAACTGTAGTCTGTTTATATTCTAGGTTTACCCTTAAACTCGTCCATTTATCAACCAAAAAACTCGAAGATATACGAAATGAAAACAAGTTGAAGAGAGAGCTGGCGGGCCGAGGAGAGATGAGATAACCTAGGGAACGAAGATCCTGGAAGTGCTGGCGCATCGTCGCCTCTTCTTTTAAGACAAACTGGATGGTCTTGTTGGATTGGTGAGGAGACTCCGCCGAGAGGAAAAGCACCTCCAGAAGGCGGTCCGCGCCGATTCTGATGTCGGCAATAAGCCGGGCAGCACGCGAAAGCCTCTCCATTGCCGTAGCCACCTGCTTTGGAGGTGCATCAGCCATTGTGCTTGCCGGATCTTGGGGATTCTGCTGCGGCGCCGCCGCCGCCGGTCCCGATGTTTGGATCTGCATCATTTTACTATCGGCCTGCTTGTCAGCGAAGTGCAAGGACTTCCCGGATTCATCATCCAGCTCAATGTATCAACTCGGGTAACGTGGCAGACTATAATTGGGCAGTGAAAAAACAATTAGGTTGCTCGCGCGTTTTGAGAGGAAGGAATTGGTTTTGTGTATATCAAATCCAAATTTTTTGTTCATTTGACGTTTTTTAGGAAGGAATTGGCATTCACAGAAAATCTATGGGTTTAGAGAAATTTGTTTGACCAAAACTAATTCTAGTGTTCGTTTGCTTATTTTAAAAGAGGGGATTGGTTTTTGCCCAAAACCCATGAATTTTGCTTTTTGAAAAATCCATCTATGCCAAAATTTACCTATTTAGATAGATTTTGGGACAGTTTTGACACTATTCATCATCATTGTGGTCGGAGTTCATCTTCATTTTGATCAGAGTTCATCATCATTTGACACTGTTCATCATCATTTTCTCTCAAAACATTCTTCAAACGAACACAAAAAAAAAATTCTCATTTCCAAAACCTCTGCGTCATAGGTTTTCGGTCAAAACTAATTCCTGTCTCTCAAAACCTACCAAACGAACAGAGCCTTACTTTCATCACATTTTGTTTTGTTTTATTTTATTTTATTTTTTATTTTATTTTATTTTTAATTTTATTTTTAAAAAGAGAGATAAAATGGGGCCTAGGGGCATTTTCATATTAGCATTGATTATACTCTCCACATAATCTCTTAGACCTTATTTGGGAAGAAAACCAAAAGACCTCTAGCATTGTTACGAGATTAACACAATAATCTGTAATATTGTTCACACTTCAGTAACTATGCACAATCTAGCAGTCTCAAAGTCTGAAAATTCATTCTCTAATATCACAATGTGTCCTAGTTTGCATCATACCCTTTTTTGAAATGTTAATCTGCTAAATTCGAGTCATTGAAACACTTGGATCGCCACCAAATGTGATCATGCCAATGTTCTCAGGAGTTTGCTTGAAATGAGTGATTTGTTCTTGCTCATCATTTGTCTGTGAGGTGGTCAACTCAAAGGATTGCAACCTTCCATAAAGTGTCACAGAGTGATTTACCTAAGCTTCCTAGTTTCCTTTATAGCTTAAGAGTGTAGGAATTACTCCTTAGTGAGACTACTGTGAAGCTTGTTATTTTGCTCCTCATCATAAATTTCCACTCCATAGGTTTTCAAGTCATTAATGATGGGTTGTATATGTAACGTCCCAAGGCCCTGGACTTACCATCGAGACAACGTCCACCGACAGTCTCGCATGGCGACTGTTACCGGGCTGCAGCCCAAGCACCTCAACCCCTCTCCAGCCCACTGGCGGGTTGTTGGTGGCCACAGCCTCCCTTGGATGAGGCAAACTCGATAGTTAAGTGTGCAGCACGGGGAATTCCCAGGAGGACACTCATCCCAGTACTGCTCCAGCCCGAGCACGCTTAACTATGGAGTTCTTCCACTTCTCATCACCAATTGAGCTGCCCACTGGCGGGTTGTTGGTGGTCACAACGTCCCTTCGATGAGGCAAACTCGATAGTTAAGTGTGCAGCACGGGGACTTCCCAGGAGGTCAGCTCAATTGGTGATGAAAAGTGGAAGAACTTCATAATTAAGCGTGCTCGGGTTGGAGCAGTACTGGGATGGGTGACCTCCTGGGAAGTCCCCGTGCTGCACACTTAACTATCGAGTTTGCCTCATTGAAGGGAGGCTGTGACCACCAACAACCCGCTAGTGGGCTGGAGGGGGTTGAGGTGATTGGGCTACTCAATTGGTGATGAGAAGTGGAAGAACTCCATAGTTAAGCGTGCCTGGGCTGGAGCAGTACTGGGCTGGGTGACCTCCTGGGAAGTCCCCGCGCTACACAGTTAACTATCGAGTTTGCCTCATTGAAGGGAGGTTGTGGCCACCAAAAAATCGCCAGTAGGTTGGAGAGGGGTTGAGGTGCTTGGGCTGCTGCCCGATAACGGTCGCCAGGCGAGGCTAGATCGGTGGACGTTGTCCCGATGGTAAGTCCGGGGCCTTGGGACGTTATAATAAAAAGTGCATTTTTTTATTGTAACGACCCAGAAGCCGACGTCCGATCAGGACAACGTCCACCGATCTAGCCTCAACTGGCCTCGCTACCGGGATGCAGCCCAAGCACCCCAACCCCTCTCCAACCCACTGGCGGGTTATTGGTGGCCACAACCTCCCTTTGATGAGGTAAACTCGATAGTCAAGCATGCACCTCAGAGACTTCCCAGGAGGTCACCCATCCCAGTACTGCTTCAACCCGAGCACATTTCACTATGGAGTTCTTCCACTTCTCATCACCAATTGAGTTGCACTTTTTATTGTAACGACCCAGAAGCTGACGTCCGATCGGGACACCGTCAACCGATCTAGCCTCAACTGTCCTCGCTACCGGGCTGCAGCCCAAGCACCCTAACCCCTCTCCTGCCCACTGGCGGGTTGTTGGTGGCCACAACCTCCCTTTGATGAGGCAAACTCGATAGTTAAGCATGCACCACGGGGACTTCCCAGGAGGTCACCCATCTCAGTACTGCTCCGACCCGAGCACGCTTAACAATGGAGTTCTTTCACTTCTCATCACCAATTGAGCTACAGCTGGGATGGGTGATCTCCTGGGAAGTCCCCGTGGTGCATGTTTAACTATAGAGTTTGCCTCATCAAAGGGAGGTTGTGGTTGTTGGATCTTACGGCGCCCTTAGAGGGGGGGGGGGGGTGAATAAGGGTTTTATGGAATTTTAAATCTTAATTAAATTTAGCAAACTTTGTGATCAAAGTTTAGGAATATTATATAAGAAAATATATTTTGATATCTCAGAAAAGATTGTATTGAATATTCCTTTTTAAACAAGAGAAACAAAACTTTTTGTTAACTATTGCTAACGCCTGACGTCAAGTGTTAACGCTGGGCGTTAGCTCTATATAAAATTTTCCTTATCACAAAAAGATTGTCACCGTGATTTTACTTATGAAATTATAAATAAAATATAATTCCAGAAAGTCAGAGATAATGAAAACGATTATTGTATTTCAAAGATAATTACACAAATATTAATTTTAATACTTTGATGAAAATATAAATTAAAAAATTCTTGAAGAGGAAATAAAATCAATTAAATAGAACTTAAAAGACATGATTTTATTTCATAATAAATTGAATACACAAATGTTTGATTTCTATAATGCTAGAAATCAAGGCGAGAATATGTAAAAATACTTTTTGTTGTTTCACCGGTCCTTCTCGCAAGGACCGGTTGGCTATAGCCTATCTATCCCCAGATAAGGCATCTCTCTAGTCACCCCCTAGATCTACCTTTGACCTAGTATCCACGCACAAGGCGGTGAATTACCCCCTAAGCCGCACAAGGACCTAGTCGCCAACAACCGCGACGAATTTACCCACAGAATCCTTCCCGGAATCCGACGTTCTGCCCGAACGATTTCTCCACACAAATTACAAAAGGAAAAAGTAAAGGATTACAAGATAAAGTAAAGAGAAACTCCCCAAGAAATTCTGAAGGTGAAGACGAAGGCGATGTAGATGTTGGCGTTCTTGAAACGATCGTCCTTCGTATGGGATATGCGTTGTAGACCTTCTCCTTCAAAATCCTCTTTAGATCTTCATGATAGGGAGATCTCTCAAATGTTGTACACGAGCCTCTCTTCAAATTATTAGAATTCTGGAATCATCTCACATAGAATGAGAGGAGTTGTACTTTAAATAGCCACGACAGCTAACGCGTGGCATTAAGAGTTAACGCCGACATTAGCAACCGTCGGGATCGTAGCAGATTCGTGGACTCAACGCGGGCGTTAAGAGTCAACGCTGGCGTTGTCTCTAGCTTCTCGACGGACTCGTTCTCGACGACATTTCTTCTCGATGGATTCCTTCTCGACGGAAGTTAACGCGGTGCGTTAACAACTAACGCGGGGCGTTAGTGTTGGAGTTACCATTGTGATCTAGAAGTGGTCAAACATGTAATGTCACTGCCAACGCGATATGAGCCTGCAGGGTTGCACATAAGAGCATGTGGAGAAGATGGAAGATTGACTGTGTTGGTAAAGGTTACCAATCACCATATAGAATGGGGGAGGTCCAGCAAATGTTGCTGTCTGAATTCATCGGGGTTACACGGATAGAATTCGTCGGAATTCGTCGGATTCGTCGGATTGTTCCGTGGAATCCCGACGAATTGTTACAGAGATCCTTAACTCGGCAAATGTTGTCGTCTGATATGATTCGTCGGAATTCGTCGGATTCGTTGGATTGTTCCGTGGAATCCCGACGAATTGTTACAGAGATCCTTAACTCGGCAAATGTTGCCGTCTGATGTGATTCGTCGGAATTCGTCGGATTATCCTGTGTAAACTCGACGAATGCTGATTCGTGAAATCCCGACGAATTTATACAGAAAGAGTTCTTTTTCTGTATGGACTGCGGATAGCGATTCTTTTAGGTCTGTTTATACTTCGGCTATAAATAGAACTTAATCTTAAGAGTTCAGTACGCTCTTCTTACGCCTCCTGGAAGAAGACCCGACGAAAGGTGTTCCGCCCGAACCCTAGACGGAAGTGTTCCGCCGCCCCGTTCGCCTCCGCCGACCCCCCCTTCCGGCGATCGTCGCCGTGGATGTTCTTCCTGGAGCGAACCTAGCAGTTCGTGGAAGTGCAAGGTGCAGTCGTTCTTCTCCTGGCTCGTGTGGATCACCGTAGAGACGTAGACATAATTCTACGTGAGAACTCTCTTTGCCGCCAACAGGAATCTTCTTCGTGGAGCATCTAGGTTGGATTTGATCCAATCCCGCAAAGGTAATTTCATACCTAGTTTTGATTTACTTCTTGATTCAATATTCATGGCCGATCCAAGTCTTTTTGGGTTGTTTCTCTTTTATTCCGCTGCGCCTACATGTGATGTATGGTTGATGAAAAACCCAACAGTGGTATCAGAGCGAGGTTACGGTCATGAATGTTGTTTCAGAAGTTTGGTTATTCCAGTACGTGCAAATCTAGGTTTTTGGAAGCGTTCTAAATGTCAAGATTTCTTCTTGGAATATCACATTTGATGTGATTTTGTGTGGTTTCTGGTGGTGGGATTTCAAAATTTTGGTCGGGGCTCTGCCCCGCACCCCGCAAGGGCTCTGCCCCTTGACCCCGCTCGCTGATCGGTCAGCGAGACCACCGCTAGGGGCGCGGCCCCTTGGAACCCCGCCAGGAACGTCTGGGATTTCATGGTTATTTCTAATTGTTAGAAATTGTTGTCTCCTTAGCGGTAACCGTCCCTCGAGTGGTTAATGAACCCTTGTATTGTTTTGGATTTTGAATCCAACAATGAGAGACGAGCTTGTCTACTGCTTTAAGTCGAGTTGCCTTTGCCTTTGTCCAATGCATGTAAATCTGAAGATTTGGAAGAGTTCTAAATGTCCAGATTTAGCCCTTTCGTCTATCAAAGGTTGATAGTCTTATGTTGTGCACATAAGGGATGCATATGGATTTTAGAATGCTTGTTTTTCTGTGGGTGTGCACTTTGATCAAATGTTGATAATGGTTAAGTGTTAACCTATTATTTAAAATTAAAATCCCTTCATCAAATATTAAGTGTTCGGATGCCTTCCGATGGATGACACTCTTCCTGCCTCGATCGATAAAGTGTGGGTTTGCCAAAGCAAGGTGCATTAATCTATCTTGGTAAGGGTGCGAGCGGATAATTGTGATATCCCACTGTCGACATCGGGTCTAACTTAACTAGGTGACCTCAAAGGTTGAGTGCCTAGAGGCATAGGGTTGGCATGCACCATATGATGGATGCGAATAAGGAGTTATTCACCAGCCATACAAGAGTTGCATGAGGATGTAATTGGCAAGCGTTGCCTACCTAAATAACCGCATTATGAGAGGAACGCCAAAGCGGACTCGTGGTGTTGGTGAAATACGGATCTTGTCCACTAAGTGAGTAGCTCGCATGGACTCTCCGAATTGATAGTGAGGGCTGTCAATTTGAATAAAATAGTGAGAGTATTTAATTGAAGTCCAAATTAAAATAAATTGTATTTTGAAATTAAGGTACTGATTAAATTCTGCATGAATTCTTGTAGAATTCCATGGTAAGTGGTTCACATTCCACCTTGTCCCTGAGAGCTATCCTTGAGAAGGACAAGCTTAGTGGGACGAACTATATGGACTGGTATAGGAACCTGAGAATTGTTCTCAGGCAAGAGCGAAAGCTCTACGTCTTGGAAGAAGAAGCCCCCGAGGTGCCGACCGGGAACTCGTCCCGTGTTGATAAGGATGCTTATAAGAAGTATACCGATGACGCCTTAGACGTCGAGTGTCTTATGCTTGCCACCATGAACTCTGAGCTTCAGAAGCAACACGAGAACATGGGGTGCAAGAAGATTGACGAGCACCTAAAGAAAATGTTTCAAGGGCAATCTCGTCAAGAGAGGTTCGATGTCACGAAGGCATTATTTCAGTGCAAAATGGGAGCTCGAGACTCGGTTGGTACTCACGTACTCAAGATGATTGGGTATATAGAGAACCTGGAGAGACTGGGTTTTCCTCTGGGTCAAGAGTTGGCCACAGATCTTATCCTGCAATCGTTGCCGGATAGTTATGAGCAGTTCGTCTTGAACTACAACATGAATGAAATAGACAAGACACTGCCCGAGCTCCTAGGCATGTTGCGAACTGCCGAGATAAACATGAAGAAGGCCAAGCCTGCTAGTCCCATATTGATGGTACATAAAGGCAAGGGTAAGGCCAAGGGCTTCAAGAAGACGAAGGTGGGACCTAAGTCACATCTTGAGCCCAAATCTTCTGCGCTGAAAAAGAAGAGCACCGTGAAGGAAGGGAAATGCCACCACTGTGGCAAGGCTGGTCATTGGGGGAGGAATTGTCCTTCGTACATTGACGGTCTGCGGAAAATGAAGGGAGGTATGACTTCCGCTTCGAATATTTACGTTATAGAGATAAACCTTTCTGCTCCTTCATCTTGGGTATTGGATACCGGATGTGGTTCTCACATTTGTACAAATGTGCAGGAACTGGGAAGGAGGAGATTGTTGAGTAAAGGAGAGGTGGACCTGCGCGTCGGCAATGGAGCAAGAGTTGCTGCTGTAGCCGTAGGGGTTTACCGTCTTTCTTTGCCCAGTGGGCTTGTAATAGAACTTAATAATTGTTATTATGTTCCGGCCATAACTAGAAACATTATATCCATTTCATGCTTAGACATGATTGGATTTTCTTTTATAATTAAGAACAATTGTTGTTCTATATTTAAGAATGATGTTTGTTATGCTGTAGCTCAATTGTTTAATGGTCTTTATGTTTTGAACCTAGACCATCTGATCTATAATGTAGATAATAATAAAAGACTAAGAACAAATGACTCAAATCCTACATATCTCTGGCATTGTCGTTTGGGCCATATAAATGAGAAGCGCATATCCAAGCTCCATAAAGATGGACTATTGGACTCATTTGATTATGAATCATTTGAGCGATGCGAGTCTTGTTTGTTAGGCAAGATGACTAAAGCCCCTTTCACTGGTTATACTGAGAGGGCTGAGGATCTCTTGGGTGTTGTACATAGTGATGTATGCGGACCCATGAGTTCTATGGCTAGAGGTGGGTATTTCTACTTCGTTACATTTACTGACGATTTCAGTAGATACGGATACGTGTATCTTATGAAGTGCAAATCCGAAACTTTTGAAAAGTTCAAAGAGTTTAAGAATGAAGTGGAGAACCAATTGGGTAAAAAGGTTAAAGCACTCCGATCTGATCGAGGTGGCGAATACCTGAGTCATGAGTTCCGTGATCATCTGAAAGAGTGTGGTATTGTATCACAGCTCACTCCACCTAGGACACCGCAGCATAATGGTGTGTTTGAGAGGAGAAATCGTACTATGTTAGACATGGTACGGTCGATGATGAGTCATGCAGATTTGCCTGTTTCCTTTTGGGGTTTTGCTTTAGAGACTGCTGCAATGACACTGAATCGCGCTCCAACGAAAACGGTTCTAAAGACACCATATGAGATATGGACTGGAAAGCGTCCTAGTATGTCATTCATTAAAATTTGGGGCTGTGAGGCATACGTACGACGTCAAATGCCTGACAAGCTGGAACCCAAATCAGATAAGTGTTATCTGGTGGGATATCCTAAGGAAACAAAAGGATATTACTTTTACCTACCGTCTGAGGGCAAAGTGTTTGTCGCAAGGACGGGTGTCTTCTTGGAGAAAGAGTTCTTGTCAAGAAAGACGCAAAAGGTAGAACTTGAAGAAGTTCAAGAACCACAAGTAGTGAATGAACCAGAATTGGATTCTGAGCTAGGACTACAAGATGTTGTAGCTAGAGAACCTGCTCAGACACAAGTCCTACGTAGATCTGGTAGACCAAGATTTGAGCCTGAGAGATATGGATTTCTCGTGTCTCAAATAGGTAATGTGTTGCTTATGGATCATGATGATGAACCAGCGACCTACCAAGAGGCTATGAATGGACCGGACTCCGACAAATGGCTTGAGGCTATGAAATCCGAAATGGACTCCATGTATACAAACCAAGTTTGGAACTTGGTGGAACCACCTGAAGGGGTACGACCCATAGGGTGCAAGTGGGTCTTCAAGAAGAAGACCGACATGGATGGGAATGTACAAACATTCAAAGGGCGATTGGTGGCTAAGGGTTTCAAGCAAATTCATGGTGTTGACTATGATGAGACCTTTTCCCCTGTTGCCATGGTAAAGTCCATTAGGATATTGCTTGCTATTGCTGCGTATTATGACTACGAGATCTGGCAGATGGATATCAAAACGGCTTTCCTAAATGGAAACCTCCTTGAGGAAGTGTACATGACACAACCCGAGGGTTTTGTATCCCCAAATGAAGCCACTAAAATATGCAAGCTGAACAGGTCCATCTATGGATTGAAACAGGCCTCTAGAAGTTGGAATCTTCGTTTTGATGAGAAAATCAAAGAGTTTGGTTTTGTCAAGAATGAAGATGAACCGTGTGTTTACAAGCGAATCAGTGGGAGCATTGTTGTCTTCCTGATATTGTATGTAGATGACTTACTGCTGATCGGGAATGACATACCTACCCTGAAAGTTGTTAAGAACAACCTAGGGAACTGCTTTTCTATGAAGGACTTGGGTGAAGCGACTTACATACTCGGTATTAAGATCTATAGAGATAGATCGAAGAAGTTGCTGGGTTTGACCCAGAGTACGTACATTGAAAAGGTGTTGAAGCGGTTCAACATGCTTGAGTCCAAGAAAGGATTTTTGCCCATGTCTCATGGTGTGAATCTCTCTAAGGACCCATGTCCAAAATCTTTTAAAGATAAGGACCGCATGAAGTTGATTCCATATGCTTCGGCAATTGGGTCAATCATGTATGCAATGTTATGTACTCGACCCGATGTCTTTTTTGCTTTGAGCATGACTAGCAGGTATCAGTCTGATCCTGGTGAATGTCACTGGATAGCCGTAAAGAATATCCTGAAGTACTTGAGAAGGACTAAGGATGTATTCTTGGTATATGGTGGAAAGGAAGAGCTCGTTGCAAGTGGTTACACGGATGCCAGCTTCCAAACTGATAGGGATGATTCGAAGTCTCAGTCAGGGTTTGTGTTTTGCCTGAATGGAGGAGCTGTGAGCTGGAAGAGTTCCAAGCAAGAGACAGTTGCTGATTCTACAACTGAGGCCGAGTATATCGCTGCGGCAAATGCAGCGAAGGAGGCTGTATGGATTAGGAAATTCATCGACGAGCTAGATGTAGTTCCTAGCATTGTTGGTCCCGTAGTTCTCTACTGTGATAACAATGGTGCAATTGCACAATCTAAGGAACCTAGATCCCATCAGCGCTCCAAGCACATACTTCGGCGGTTCCATCTTATTCGTGAGATTGCCGAACGAGGAGATGTGAACATTTGTAGAGTGCTGACTGAGGAGAATATTGCAGATCCATTGACAAAGCCTCTCGCGCAGAGAAAGCATGATGGCCATACTAGATCAATGGGTATACGATACCTGAGTGATCAACTCTAGTGGGAGTCTTGTGGGTTGCATGTAAAATATATATTCTGTTGGCTGTTTAATATTTATTCATATGATGAATTGTGTACCAATTATTTCCTTTTACAATTAATGGCAAGTTCTTTTATTACGATATACTGTTTCTATATGATAGAATAAAATTTGTGTTAAATACCCTTAGAATGTTCGCTTCCATAGGACATCAAGTACGTGACTTGAATGTGAGAGCCTATGATTTCGAAGCTTCATTCTTAAAAGGTCCCTGGTCGAGGTATCATCGTAGAAGCTAAGGGTGATGATGATACGTTAAGACTAGCATGTGTGTTGACTGATGACCGGTTCTCACAGGTCATGATATTGTGATATCAAGTCATCACGTGGGTACTTGTTAGTGAACAAGTTGTACTGGACAGACCCAATCTGAGACTACTTTGTGGATTGTTACTTAAAAGTGTCACAAGTAGGTCTCATTTGACAATGGTGTTGTGGTCCTTTGACCTGAAGTCACATCATTCATCGAGTGAGGAAGAGTGTGCTTTGATGTCATCTAAAGTCTTCCTTGAAGAAGGTTGATGATAAGGGTGGTCGTTGGGTACGTTACGAATCATTTGGGTGTTTGAGTGTGAGCAGATATGGGATTTATCCTCCTATATAACAGGAGTTGCATCCATGGGCCCCTTGATGGAATTGGACTGAGAAATGCATGGCCATGCTTGGTTGAGTCAATATGTGATATTGAGCTCACCATTCTCTGGAAGTCCGTTCTAGATCAAGAAACTTGGATTGAGCTATTATGAGGGTGACACGGTCCATGCCTCTAGTTCTTTCCGGATGTAAGGGACATAGGGACAAAGACAACGCTGGAACATTGGTCATAAAGGCTTATGAGTTATGAACTCTTATTGCTTGGGGAGCAATGATACATTGCTAGATGCCGCTCATTGTTTGTGAGGTTTTTGTTTGATACTTTCAAGATCAAGTGGGAGACTGTTGGAGTTACCATTGTGATCTAGAAGTGGTCAAACATGTAATGTCACTGCCAACGCGATATGAGCCTGCAGGGTCGCACATAAGAGCATGTGGAGAAGATGGAAGATTGACTGTGTTGGTAAAGGTTACCAATCACCATATAGAATGGGGGAGGTCCATCAAATGTTGCTGTCTGAATTCATCGGGTTTACACGGATAGAATTCGTCGGATTCGTCGGATTGTTCCGTGGAATCCCGACGAATTGTTACAGAGATCCTTAACTCGGCAAATGTTGTCGTCTGATATGATTCGTCGGAATTCGTCGGATTCGTCGGATTGTTCCGTGGAATCCCGACGAATTGTTACAGAGATCCTTAACTCGGAAAATGTTGCCGTCTGATGTGATTCGTCGGAATTCGTCGGATTATCCCGTGTAAACTCGACGAATGCTGATTCGTGAAATCCCGACGAATTTATACAGAAAGAGTTCTTTTTCTGTATGGACTGCGGATAGCGATTCTTTTAGGTCTGTTTATACTTCGGCTATAAATAGAACTTAATCTTAAGGGTTCAGTACGCTCTTCTTACGCCTCCTGGAAGAAGACCCGACGGAAGGTGTTCCGCCCGAACCCTAGACGGAAGTGTTCCGCCGCCCCGTTCGCCTCCGCCGACCCCCCCCTTCCGGCGATCGTCGCCGTGGATGTTCTTCCTGGAGCGAACCTAGCAGTTCGTGGAAGTGCAAGGTGCAGTCGTTCTTCTCCTGGCTCGTGTGGATCACCGTAGAGATGTAGACATAATTCTACGTGAGAACTCTCTTTGCCGCCAACAGGAATCTTCTTCGTGGAGCATCTAGGTTGGATTTGATCCAATCCCGCAAAGGTAATTTCATACCTAGTTTTGATTTACTTCTTGATTCAATATTCATGGCCGATCCAAGTCTTTTTGGGTTGTTTCTCTTTTATTCCGCTGCGCCTACATGTGATGTATGGTTGATGAAAAACCCAACAGTTAGCTATCTTTCCAGAGAGACATCTCCATTCAGTATACTACTCATAGGGATGTGTATCTATAGTTTCTGTACAACTTACGCACTATAAACACACAAAATATAAGATCAAATACAACACGGTATTTGTTATTCTCAAACCAAGAGATGCGGAACATAGGCTCCAACAATCTCCCCATTTTGATAATAACAAATACCTGTATGAGAAATTAGTGAACTTAAGACCATTTGTGTTTATAGATAAGTGCGGTAATAAGATATGCATGAATAACAGATTAAAAGCGTGATAGATTTGAAAGCGACAATGCATACTCTTTCTATATGAAGTCCTCCCCCTACGTAAGTGTTCTCTTATAATTTACTCCCCCTAAATATCTATTTGACTAGATTTCTCAATTTCTTCTCCCTCTTTGTTATTAGCAAAAGTGGGTAGGGATGAGTGCATATCTACTAAGATTGATTAGGAACCACTTATTGAAGGATTGTCATGATCGAGCATAGAATAGTGTATGTACCTCCTATATGATTACTCCCCCTAGGTGCAAAGATACCTTTTTTGTTTGATATTATTATAATGTACTCCCCCTAAATATTAGATTTATTTAATTTATTCTCCCCTTTTGTTAGTATCAAAAGAAGGTTTTGGCGAGAGTGTGCAATAAGGAGTAATATGTTCTATGTCGAGAAGAAAAATAGGATGCAATCAAAAGCTTGTTAAATACTACTTGTTGAGAAAAATATAAGCATGATGGAACATATAGTAGTAAGCAATATAGCTGACATGATAAAGTAAGCATTCTATTTTAAGATACCACTTGTTGAAAAGAAAACCACGACGTTAAAAATAATAGACATGAATGAGCCTTAGTGGTAAAATTAGCAGAAGAATATAATAAGCACTCTTAAACATAAACATCTTTTTAGAAGGTAAAATCATACAAAGGATAATGAGTTTTAAATTTGAAAAGTTGATGTTTGAGTTATAGATTCAAGAGATGATATTCCATTAAGATAAAATTGCAAGCATGATTTCATAATATCAAGAAAAGATACAAAAATTACACTGTAATAAAATTTGCATTTCAAGTAACATAAACATTGTAGCGATCATGTTTTGCTATCTAGTGCATTTACTTAAGTTTGTAGAGAATTGAGTAGATGAGCATTAGGATCCAATTCTCATGAGTAGAAGTTTTATGAAAGATAATGATGTGTACACTGTAGTGTTTTGATAAAGTATACAAGTGAATCAATCAAAAACACATAACATATATAATGAAATAACACAACATTAAAATACACAAATAATATTACTTCCACAATATTTCAATGCACATAAATAAAGAGTACAACTACCAAGGTGCTCTGCACACACAATGCTTATTAAGACTTATCAGGGTGCAAAGTAGTGCTTAGGGATCACTTTTATACTTTTAGCATTATTTTCAAATTTTATTTGTGATCCGGTGTACTAAGAGAAGTGATGTATAAATGTTTGCTACAAGACACTTTACAATTCTTAGCTAAGGTGCTCAACCTCACAATGCTCATTAGGACTTATCAGGAGGGTGAGTAGTGTTTGGTGGAGTTTTCCTTGTCATTTATTATTTGCTTTTTAGTTTAGTGACCAAGGACTCCGAATTCACTTGTTTTGCAAACATAGCATTTTAAACCACATTTCTCTAAAGAATAAGTGCATGAAAGACAAAGAATTGTAATAATCAATTCAATGTTGTGTAGGTAATCTATTTATGCATTTTAATTATTTATGTTATTACACTACACAATCATGCAAGTATAGGATTGTAAACACATGTAGATTATCAAAAATAAGTGAGTGAATAAATCATTATCAAACATAATACATTACTCATACTTAGAGGCATGCTAAGCATTTCTACACATGTTTATCTACAATCAATTTCATTGCACATAACAAGATAATTTTCAAGGCATGACAAATACAAAACAATATTTTTTAAGAAACTTGAAAGTTAAATTAAACATTGTATTTAATCTTTAATTGATATAATTAATCATCATTGACAATGACAATGAATAACAATCAATTTTTTATAAAAAAATTTAATAATCTTTTGTATATAAACACAAAACAATAAGCACACATAAAGAGAAAAACATATTTTTGTTCTTTGAAATTGTTTTGTAATTTTGTATTTGTTTTTTCTATATATATTCTCTAGAAAATATAGAAGTCTTTTTAGCCCAATCAGTAAATGATATTCTATGCCAAAGAAATAAACCCAAAATAATGCATGAGAAAAATACATTTTTTTTGAAAAGAAATAAAATTTTATTTTAAAGGAAATAAAAAGATAGAAAACTTTTTACAAACAGAGAAATACAACACACAAAACATTAAAATAATACCAGAAATTATTCAAAACAAAAAAAATTCGAGCAAAGGAGCTAACGCCAGGCGTTAACTTCTTAACGCCGAGACAGAACTGCAAATTTTGATGTTTTGAAAAACATTTTTCACAATTCATTTGTATTATAAAGAGACCTTCCTTCAGTAGAAATTTCATAGTATATTGATTAGATTTGAAGGCTCTTTTGGCATGTTTTTTGTGATTTTTCAAATACTTGTGTTTTGTAAAATCATTAAAGCTCAAAGTAATAAAATATGCAAATACAAGATGCAATGTTAGAACAAAAACAAATATGCATGATTTAAGTATAAAGAGTGAGATAATATTCATGCAATGAATATAATATGAGTATACCCAAGAATAATATACCCTAAGTATATGTCTGCACACTATAGCCCTGTACTAAGAGACAGATGGATATGAGGAGCTGCACACATGTCGTAGGTTGGGGTGTTAATCTCATATGCATACAAAAGACGACGCTCAACCTAGCACTCTTTCCCCCCAGTGCCTCGCAAGGCCCTACTGGAACCCTCCCCGGTTAAGGACAAGACATGACTTAGAGGGTAGGTCTCTAAAACACACAATCCTACGCCCTCGCTATTGTGAGACACATGTCATAGGTTTAATGATTATGGACATACTAAACGTGTAAGCCTTAAATATATGAACTATGGTATAATTGCATGATTAGTTTTGGATTTACAATTATATCGAAGATTGTTGATTTTAAATCCATTTAGAAAATTTTTATTCATGCAAAAACACTACAAAGGAAATTATGATTTTCATATTTTGGTAATATAATTTACTTTAGCATTGCAAGATATAACTAGCATGGACATAGATTTCTACCTATGGTAAGTGATGATGTTAGTATGATAAGTTAAGACAACATGGTGCAAAGCTAAGTAAAGATGGACAAAATATAATTGAGTCGCATGTATTCAAACATAGAGTTTTGAATTTTCATAGACCTAGAGTGAAGAGACAAATCAATTTGATTTCATCTTAGGTCTAAATATAATGAGATACAAGCAAACAATAGAGATGCACATCACACATACTAAACAAGATATGAAACTATAATACCAATCACAATCATATATTTCATAATTCCTAAGGTTGCTAGAATTAGTTGATTTAAGATAGGTCTTGATAGATCATGAATTATGATATATGAATATAGTGAATTTTAGCATAGGATATCCATAGATCATGGTGGTGATTGTATGGTTCATATTCATCCTTTTAATATGTAGTGACTGCTTGTAAAGTGAATATTATACTACACAAAATTATTTTGGTTATTTTGAAATATTTTGTAAATTTTCTTTTTGATTTTAATTTGTAGGAATTAGACAAAACAAATACAAGGTATTTGAAAGTAGAAGATAATGATACTTAACATAGAAATAAATTTTCAGAAAAATAATAATTAGAGAAATCATAATTTTTAGGAAAATATGCTACCGCCGGCGTTAACAACACATGACTTTTTTATTTGATTCCGATTTTTCTCGATTATGATTTTCAATATAGAGGCTATTATAGGCAGCAACGAAAAAATAGACAAATATGCAATAAGCTGTGCATTTAATATTTTTGCCTAAGACCCCAACAAGTCCATTTAAATCCAATTTTGAAAGTAATTTCATTAGTCTTGATAATATCATTTAGCAAATTTAGCATTCAATTTATAATGATAATATAAGACATTTATTGGCAATGGATTTAAAAAGGATAAAACATATAAAAAGAAAAGATAGATCACTTAAAAAAATTATGACTTTATATTCAATTTAATTCAATTTGATTTGTTAAACATTAGACTTAAAATGAAAGTCATATCTCATGATAAATAAAGTGATCATAGTGTGTTGGCTCAAAAATAAAAAAATAAACAAAAGAAAAGGACAATAAGCATATCATGAAGTAGAGTATTGAAATTTTCATTTTGATTTACTTCTACTTCATGCAATACAATGAATAATTCCCAGTGAATAATATATTTAGGTATCCAAACGGGACCAAGTGTGATGGTTCCTTTTGGTACCCAAATACATAGTATTGGCTTTTAGGGAGATAGTGATGAATGGGCCTTTACAAGTGGAGTTAGTGTTTCATTTTTAATTTTGGGCCTCCATTCACACTTTGGTTGTTTATGATTATTTGACATCTTTTGTGATGATAGTTGTTTAAAAAATAATTTATTTGGGATTTATGTTTATTCAAATTATTTTTCAAAATACATTGCTGTTGATAATCATAATGAATTTTATTATATGAATTCTTTGAGAGTTTATAAGAGTGATGGTCTTTCTTAAGAATTGAATGTTGAAAAAGTGGGTTACAATATGTTTTAAATGATTGGTTCTTATTTTGATGATTTTCATTTCCACTCTTTCTTATAGACATACTCTTATAATATGAAGTTAAGTTTTTAGACTTTTGATAATTTGATAAACTAGAAAAAAAAAAATTATTATATGAAAATTTGAATAAACATTTTTAATGATTCTAGTTTATCCTTTAAATTATCATTTTCTTTTATCAATTTTTCATTATGCTCATTTGAAGTTAAAAGACCTTTTTCCAAAACCTTGAGTTCTTCTTTAAAAGTATTATAATCAAAGCAAGGTTTAGCATTTTTAATTAAAGAGCATGAAAGAGAATTTGAAACATCAATATAAGATTCTACTTTAGCGTTTGCTTTTAAAGTTTTATTTTCTAAACGTAATTTGGAATTAGCAAGTTTCGACTTTGAAATTTTACGTTTAACAAATTTAAACACACAATGTAGAAATAGAATTTGTTACAAAAAGAGAACATTTAGATATTCTTACCTTGCTATAGTTTCCGTCTTCTCTTTTGCTTGATGTTTTGCCATCAATTGAGTTCAATATTGTTTCTCTCTTAGATAGATCTTCCTCCAAGCATGAGGCCTCATCGATTTCTTCTCTTGGATCCACAAGGAATTCCTCTTGTTCATCATCTGTGGAAGGAAGACTATAAGTATTCTCAAGAAATTTCCAAACTTCAAAAGCAGTAAGAAGCGTATAAATAAGTTTGAAAATATTTTGATCTAGAGCACAATATAGACTATTCGTAGATTTGGCATTTTAAAACATTTCATTTTTATTTAGAATAATTGGGGGTATTTTAATTGTAATATTCCAAACTTCAATATCCAAAGTTTAAAGAAATTTTTTCATAAGTGTTTTCCACCCATTATAATTTTCACCCATAAATAATGGTGGACATAATGATTTTTCATTTTCATAAAAAATAATCCCCTCTAGATGATGCGAGATTATGAAGCGCCATTATTCCCGGTTGTGAAGCCGTATTGGAATAACCTACGCTCTGATACCACGTGTTGGATCTTACGACGCCCTTAGAGGGGGGGGGGGGGGTGTGAATAAGGGTCTTATGGAATTTTAAATCTTAATTAAATTTATCAAAATTTGTGATCAAAGTTTAGGAATATTTTATAAGAAAATATATTTTGATATCTCAGAAAAGATTGTATTAAATATTCCTTTTTAAACAAGAGAAACAAAACTTTTTGTTAACTATTGCTAACGCCTGGCGTTAAGTGTTAACGCTGGACGTTAGCTCTCCAGAAAATTTTCCTTATCACAAAATGATTGTCACCGTTATTTTACTTATGAAATCTCAAATGAAATACAATTCCAGAAAATCAGAGATAATGAAAACGATTATTGTATTTCAAAGATAATTACACAAATGTTAATTTTAATACTTTGATGAAAATATAAATTAAAACATTCTTGAAGAGGAAATAAAATCAATTGAATAGAACATTAAAAGACATGATTTTATTTCATAATAAATTAAATACACAAATGTTTGATTTCTATAACGCTAGAAATCAAGGCGAGAATATGTTAAAACACTTTTTTGTTGTTTCACCGGTCCTTCTCCCAAGGACCGGTTGGTTATAGCTTATCTATCCCTAGATAAGGCCCCTAGCCACCCCCTAGATCTACCCTTGACCTAGTCTCCACGCACAAGGAGGCGAATTACCCCTAAGCCGCACAAGGACCTAGTCGCCAACAACCGCGACGAATTTACCCATGGAATTCTTCCCGGAATCCGACGTTCTCCCCGAACGATTTCTCCACACAAATTACAAAAGGAAAAAGTAAAGGATTACAAGATAAAGTAAAGAGAAACTCCCCAAGAAATTCTGAAGGTGAAGACGAAGACGATGTAGATGTTGACGTTCTTGAAACGATCGTCCTTCGTATGGGATATGCGTTGTAGACCTTCTCCTTCAAAATCCTCTTTAGATCTTCCTGATTGCCCAAGGGAGATTTCTCAAATGTTGTACACGAGCTTCTCTTCAAATTATTAGAATTCTGGAATCATCTCACATAGAATGAGAGGAGTTGTACTTTAAATAACCACGACAGCTAACGCGTGGCGCTAAGAGTTAACGCCAGCGTTAGTGATCGTGTGCTGTCGTGGCTGAGATCGTGCAACCATCGGGATCGTGGCAGATTCGTGGACTCAACGCAGGCGTTAAGCGTCAACACTGGCGTTGTCTCTGGCTTCTCGACGGACTCGTTCTCGACGACATTTCTTCTATACGGATTCCTTCTCGACGGAAGTTAACGCGGGGCGTTAGCTCTATTTCCAGAGAGACATCTCCATTCAGTATACTACTCATAGGGATGTGTAGCTATAGTTCATGTACAACCTGCACACTATAAACACACAAAATACAAGATCAAATACAACACGATATTTGTTATTCTCAAACCAAGAGATGCAAAACATAGGCTCCAACAGTGTCCACCAACAACCCGCCAGGGGGCTGGAGAGGGGTTGGGGTGCTTGGACTGCAGCCCGGTAGCGAGTCCAGTTGAGGCTAGATCGGTTGACGGTGTCCCGATCGGACGTCGGCTTCTGGGTCGTTATAGTATATCTTATATCATTCTAGCTCATTAGTATTCATCTTGAAGTTTTCATATTGATTGGTTAGGTCAATCTTCTTTTCCTTCTTGATATCCTCACTTCCTTCATCCATGGTAGTGAGGGCATCCCAAATTTCTTTGGCAGATGCACAGTTGAAGATAGTCTGATATAGATCATCAGATAAGGTGTTGACAAAGATGTTCATGGACTTTTTCTTATAAGACCTCATCTTCTTATCTTCCTCAGACCATTGATTCCATGACTTGAGGACCTCTCCATCACCTGTGATACAAACCTTCTTTAGAATGAAGGGACCTATAAGAATAGATTCATAAATCTCTTCATCTATCGAATCCTATCTCTAATACCAATTAAAAGTTCATAATAGAAAGTATAAATACTTCTCTAGAGGGGGATAAATAGAAAAGATACCCAAATTACTTTATTTTTATTTTTTATTATTATCTAGGTTATCATAAAGCATATGAGTTATATCATAAAATAGATAAACAGAAAGATCACCAAAGAGCATCCATAAAACACAAGATATTTAGAGGTTCTCCAATCAACTGGGTACGTCATCTCTTCCACTAATCAACGGTCTATCACTTCTTCTGCACTAAAACGATGAGTCTTTTCTACTGGAAACTCCAAACCCATAGGATTCTTTCCACTTTAGATCCAATAACCCAAGCAACTCATTTGAAGAGAGAGCCTAATAACCATTTAGAGTTGTTGGTTAAGTCTTTGAAACTTTTAGCTCAAGCTGAGTTGTCTCTGGAGAAGAGACACTAGATGAATCCCGAAAGAAAGAGGGGATTCCGTTTACAAAGTGAAGAAGGAAAAAGTCGTCTTTATAGCAGCTTGGAGAATTAACTTCACATTCTGAGTTCTATGGCATTCTTTACAAAATAACAGAGCTTTTATATTTCTTCCTTCTTTCCTTATCTGTGCAAGTTCTAAAGATACATGTGTGTCATGAGCGACAAAAAACTAGTGCCTTCCATTCTGAGACTTGCAATGGCTATAATTTGATTTAACAGAAACTTTAAGCTCAATCAATGATCATTGAGTGCCTCGATTAATGTCCAGTGAGTTGAGCTCTTCCTGGGAGATTAGTGTGGTCGATGATCACAATTTTTTGATCAACAAATTGTGATCGGCCTTTTCCATGATATGTGATCAACAGTCAACGATCGCTAAGCGATGTTCATGGTCGTTGTTCAACGATCACTAAGCGTTGGTCTAGCTTCTTCAAATCTTCAATAGTTGAGCGATTCGATTGTCAGACAGCGATCGTCGATCACTAACCTTACTGCTTCAGACTTTGTTCTGTAAGCTTACTGGTAACCGAACAGTGGTTGGCGGTCAATGATCATTGATCATTGAGCTTTCTTTGAGATCAACGATCGTTGAACGCCTCGGTCACTGATTAACGATCATTGAATACAGAGCTTTCTCCGAGGGAACTTCTCCTTAGTTTTGCTTCTCTTCAAGGACTTCATTTTGATAGAGTTAATTTACTCTTCACCTAACATTTTGAGGAGTTTTATATCATATCTGCCTAACTCAGCTTCTTAACTTTGTTTTATTAAATCTTTAGTGATTTTTCACAACAAAATCCATCCAACAAAGCATAAAGAAAATATATTTGAAAGTTCTCTTACTAGGATAAAGGAAAATACATGCTAGTGATGTAATGGTTTCATAGAGGTTTACAAGTAAATGGAATTAAAGCTTATTGTATTTACCGGTGACAAAAATGTATAGGTTTGACTTTTAGGCTTAATTAATACAAAAATGGCCCAAATCATTTTTATATTAGTGTATAAATCTTTATCTTAATTCAAATGTAGTAATCAAAGTCTTCAAATAAATTGTAAAATCAACATTTTTAATTACTCTTTTCATGTAACTCATATAAACTTATGCTAAATCTAAATACTTAAACATCATACAGTCACTAGTCGTATCAAAAATAAAAATGAAATTTGAATAGATCAAATTTCAATACCAGCTTTGTATAACCCGTAATTTATCAAGGTCAAAGAAGATCGAGGGCGGCTTAAAAGAACTCGCCCACATGGTGCGAGTAGAGAGAATCTCGCAGGGTGCTGACTCGGCAAAATCTCAGGTTGTTGTCTCAGCAGGGCCCCAGAAGCGCGCATGGGCTCGCCGCCTCGCGGCAAGCGGGCCGCGAGGGCGAAGCGCGCAAGGGCTCGCCGTCTCGCGGCGAGTGGACCGCGAGGGGGTCTTCGAGCCAGGCTGATATCCGTGTGAGTGTAATGCAAGAGCGAAGTAGCTGGGGGCTCGACGCTTTTGGGGTGCATTTAGCAGTGGCGGGGAAAGGAAGGGCTCGCACAAGCGAGCCAGGCAGGTGTGTATGGCACCAGGGGGCTAGCGAGCGGTGCCCTCACGGGCCACTCGTAGAAGGGGATCTCGCGAGCCTCGCTCACGGAAAGACTGGCGAGTGGCGCCTTCATAGACCACTCGCCCAGTAAGGGTCCAGGGGAAAATTTACCTAGATACCCTTGGTGGGATGTCAATAGCTCTCCGGAACAACGGAGTTTGGTTGTTAGCAGACCCATTTGGGGTGCGTTTAGTAAAAACAAAAGGCGGAATCACGTTATTAGCAGACCAGAAGGCAAAAACTATATATAGACCCTAAGGGCACCTTTGGAGCAAGGCAATTCTTGGCTTCTTCCTCCCTAAGTTCTTTGGTTAGCTCCTTAGGCTCTCCAAGGGTGCCCAGCTTCAGCTTTGGCTTGGGAGTGGAAGCGCTCTAAGATCTTCCGTGTGTGTGGTGGGACCTCCGCGCTGTGGCCAAGGGTCAGTACTTAGTCTCAAAACCTCGGTCAAGTTCTCCCTTATGATAAGTAAGTGCTAGTTGCACCCTTTGATAAGCTCTTTTTTTTTTAAATATGACTTTAAGTGCTTATTTAAACGCAAGAGAACGCGTCGAATCAAGTTGTATAAAGTGAGTAAATATCGTCTCCACAGGGAGGTGATGAATTTAGAGCATGCAACTACTAGCTAAGGCTTTTCTTTAAATCCAAGCGAATTGATAACAGCGATTTAACTTACATAAAAACAACTAAGAGTAATTATTTCTAATTAAAACCAACTATGCTATTTGAGAAATCGATTTCTAGTATTAGGGGAAAACAATCTTGTATTGCGACTTCCTTTGTACAATGCAATGAGGTTATGAAGGTGACATTGTGACTAACGTTTAGTGAAGTGTCTTGCAACGATTTGAAATTAGAAACCCGTATCTCTCGATATCGGAACTCCCTAATCCTTCCTTTTCCTCGTTATCTCTAACTAAGGTGAATTACAAGATCGCATAACGCCTACAAATCCAAGTTGCTAACGCCAAGAGGAAATCTCTTTCACTCTTCAAGCGGTATACCAAATCTACGACACACTTGCGCAACTCGTCTCTCGATTTATGGAGCGCAGTAGAATGATAAAACTTTGGCCAAAAGTTATAAGATAAAGATCATAGATTTGATAAAGCCACTCACAAAACCATTCACAAAGCAAAATTAAAACATCCTCATTACATCATTCAAAGTACCATCACAATACAAGATAAAGGAATTAGTTCATGCTCATGGAGAAAGAACCCAAAATTAAGAAGATCTTACAAAGCATCATGAAAGTGCAGTTTTTGGAATGAACTCTCTCTCTTCCCTAGCCGAAAATCCTCTTCCTCCTCCTTGTTCTTCGAAAATCTGCAGCTCCTTATTTCTCTCTGGTTTTTCTCTCTACAGCCCTCTCTCTTCTTTTCTCCTCAAAATCCCCCTTATATCTCCTGGATAAAAATTTAATTCAATTCTCTCCCCTTCATTTTCCAAGCCTTGCCGTAACTCATGTCCCAAGGTCAGCCTCCTCCTTTGCTTTCACTTGTCAAATCAATCAGGCCAGCCCACCTTTTCTCTCTCCATCAAAGCTGGATTCAGATTTAATCTTCTCTTCTTTCAAAGAAAAGGTGGGCCCACAAGATCTGAGGGTTTTATTTGTTAAATGCAACCACCAGTTCGCAACAATTCGGCAGATTTGTTGCAAATCCTGCTACCAATATGCAGTTTGGACAGCACCCACTTTACAATAAAGCTCAGCATGCGACCCACCATAGGAGTTCTTCATCATACCTGAGATAAATGATATAAAAGTGCGAATAATGACTACAAATAAGAATATTTCATTATTAACTCCTTTATGCTCTTGTATAATGCATATCATGCTACAAACTAGATAAAAAAACGGGCACAAGATAACTTCATTTTGAAAGTTATCACACCCCATGCTTAGCTCTTTGCTAGTCCCTAGCGAAGTTATATGATTTGTGATGACAGCAACTCAATAATTGTCAAAGCATATTGATTCACTCTACTCTCGATCATAAATCAAACAACACATATTCAAGAAATTCAAATAAGATACAAGTATGCTTGTCAATAACTAGAGGTTCAGAAGTTCACTAATCCGTTAGTTCAATTTAAAATAAAGTTCCTTTAAAAAGTAGAATGGCGTGCGCTGCCCCTTATAAAATTATTCATTTCCAATACTTATTTCATTAAACTTCCTTGCCAATAGAAAGAAGCAAACATAAGCCGAGACTTTGAGGTGGCTGCCACAAGAAAGAAAAAAATGAATTTCTCCGGGTATACAATCATAGAAGCTCTCCAAATATGGGGTTTAATATAAATTTTTCATTCATTCATACTTTTTTTTTCTCATAGTCGGGATCATTCCATGTATGTGGAGACATACCTAGGCCACGTATCACTACGATATATATATATTTTTTCTCATAGTCGGGATCATTCCAAGTATGTGGGGACATACCTAGGCCACGCATCACTACGATATATATTTTTTTCTCATAGTCGGGATCATTCCAAGTATGTGGGGACATACCTAGGCCACGTATCACTACGATATATTCTTTTTTTTGTTAAACACCCATACTGGAAAGCTCAATAAAATACGAATGATACCAACTTTCTACGTCTTGGCCGACCTCATTGAATCAATTATTGTTTACTCTTTCGCTATGGGTTCAGACGTCTAAGGAATAAACATAAAATAAGCAAACTCTTTTAAGGGAATAGAGTGCCAAAAATAACTTTTTAAAGGAGCTTAGAACAAATCTTACTAACTTAACAAAAATCAAAATCTGACATTCTAAAATTGCATAGCATCTTTAATCAAATTAACTTGAAAATACTTGAATATGTGACTAATTTCATTCATATGGTGAACTCGAATAGAGTTCGTCAATTTGTCTTTGAAAATTATTGCCATGCATGCATTAGGAGAAAATGAGTTCATCACATATGCCGTAGGAATATACAAGGCATAACCACCCCCATGCTTAGACGTTTTGCTAGACCCTAGCAAAGTTATATAATATGCTAAAATTGAAACAAGCTTCTAAATGAGAATAGAGATACGTCCCTGGAAATTAAGACCTGAAACTTCAGCTCCCCCTCCTTGCCTTGATTGTATGAACCTTGGGGCAAGTACTTCTCCTACAGATCAGTCTAAAGCAAGGCAATAATATTGTTCGTTGTATAACTACGGGTTAACAAGAGTGTGAGATGTTTAGGAAATAAACAATCATAGACATATAAAGAGCAATTTCTCATGACAATACTAAATTAAAACATACCTATAGTAGCACATGAGTTGTAACATCGTGCAATAGTAACAAAACATGGGAATAGGTAGCAGATCATCGCAATTTTTAGCATTGTCCATCATAATAAGATAACATAAAACAAAAAGAACATAACATTGGTCATTCCAAAAAGAAGACAAGAGCAAAAGAACTTCCAACTATTCATTCATCTTCACCGCTATCTTCCGCGCCGTCGTCTTCGTCTTCGTCTTCATCTTTGTCTTCGTCTTCGTCTTCGTCTTCGTCTTCGCTCTCAGTTTCCTCGTCGTCCGGGCTGTCTACCGCATCTTCAAACGGAGGCATTCGCTTTTTACCAAAGACCAGATACCCTTTTTTGTCGAATGGGCTGTCGAATGGAAATACCCCCTTATCCACCGCTAGTTTTGCATGATCCATCATCCGTATTTGCTCCCCTCGCACTATATCCATGTACGCGTCCATGTGACGGTGGTGATATCGCTGAGCAGTGGCCGTATATTTTAAATACTCCATAATGGTGGTGAACTGTGCATCCGAGGTGACGACATTCTTGACGGCCTTTTGGGTCGCGCTGGAGGAAGCCTTAGGGGATGAAGGGGCAGCAGCCTTGGACACAGTGGGATCCTTTTGTTTTTGCACTTTGATGTAGGATGAAATCACCTTCTGGGAGATGTGGTGGCCCACCGGAATGCTTTTGTCGCTGCCTTCAAACGGAACTCCCGCATGACGACAAAGTTCGGTAATGAGAGTGGGGAACCACAATTGCCCTCCCCCATCCGTCTTGACCTTCTTCTTAAGCTGATCAGAAATTAAACGCCCCACTCTGACCGGAGTACCGCGCAGAATACAGTTATAATATAAGCTCGCTCCATCGACACATGATTTGAATGCTTGGTGGGCATGATGTTGGTGTTCACAAACATCAACCAAACCTTTGCCGCATGAGTGAAGCATGCGGAATCGAGCATGTACTTCCCTTCGTTTGCCCACCGAACATCGTCGGCGAGGCACAGAGCGGCGGCGACATCGTGGGGAGGGGTGATTGCTCTAAACTTCTCAAAATCATCTCCCCCAAGATCGGGAATATCAAAGAAACTATGAATAGCAAGCTCAGAAAAATCCACAGTTTTACCTCGCACCTTCGTTTTTCCAGCGGAGTGAAACCGTGCATTAGCGTAGAATTCGCGTACCCACTCCAGGACGGCTTCAGTTCTTGGATGACAGAAGGAGGTCCACCCTTGCTTTTTGATTTGCTCGACATAGCTTAAGCTCCAACCGCGCTTCTCGATTTGGAAGCCTCGTTCAAGGATCACCGGCTTTGTCCTCAGGATTTCGAATCTCTCTGAGGCTTCATCGTTGACGAAGTGGGGGATCATCTTTGCGACGACCTTCTGCCTTTGCTTCTTCGGCGCCATGGTCTTCTCCGATCAGTAGGGCAGCAGCTATTCGACGCCGGAATCGAACGACGTGGTACCCTTCGTGGCCTCGTCGACGAGCAGCGAATGGCGCGGATGTAGGGTTGCGTCTCGAGGGAGGAGGCGACAGGCGGGTTGCGGCTCGAGGGAAGAGGCGATAGGGTTTAAGTGCAGAGGTCGACAGGCGGGCTGCGCTTTTAATAAAATGATGGGCAGGTTTGGGCCGAACCGGAGTGTTCAGTTCAACTGAACCGGCTGGCAGGTTTAGTCGAACCTGAATTTTTCTTAACACAAATGCGCCGGTTCAGTTGAACCAGCCCAGCTGCTCTCAACAAGCGCAGAAAATGGCAGAGAAAATATTGTTAAAACATTTCAGCCAAAATGTTGCAAAGTGTTGGAAAAATTTTTTGCTCAGCAGAAGTTGGCTACAGAAAATGTTTTAAACATTTTTGCCCAAATGCTGAAAGGTGTTATCAAAATCTTAGTGCCTAGAAAATGAAAGCTAACTAAACAAAACGTAACCAAACAAATTCGCGAAAACTAAATTCTAAAAGATTGGGTTGCCTCCCAATAAGCGCCATATTTTCAGTCCCGGCAGGACTTTGTCCTTCTTATGCTGCTAGATCAACCTGATTGATGACACCATTCGCTCGGTGACGCTCCCTCTATAGATTTTTAACCTTTGACCATTTACCTTAAATTCAGTATCGTCCTTCTCATTCACAACGGTCACCGCACCATGAGGATACACTTCTTTTACCTTAAAGGGACCTGACCAACGAGATTTTAACTTACCGGGAAATAATTTTAGACGAGAATTAAACAAAAGGACTAGCTGTCCTGGCTCAAATTATCTTTCATTTAAACATTGGTCATGCCATTTTTTCGTTCGTTCTTTATAAATTTTCGCGCTTTCATAAGCATTCATCCTAATCTCATCCAACTCATTGAGTTGCAACAATCTTTTCTTGCTAGCATCTTGGAAATCATAGTTTATTTTCTTTATGGCCCAATAAGCTCGGTGTTCCAATTCCAAGGGTAGATGACATGCCTTTCCATAAACCAAGCGGTATGGGGATAAACCTATGGGTGTCTTGTATGCGGTTCTGTAGGCCCATAGCGCGTCGTTAAGCTTTTGTGACCAATCCTTGTAGTTTACACTAACAGTCTTAGCGAGTATTTTCTTAATTTCGCAATTCGATACTTCAGCTAGCCCATTAGTTTGGGGATGATAGGCTAGTGCGACTTTATGCGTGACACCATATTTCCTCAAAAGCGCCGCAAATTGGGTGTTACAAAAATGACTCCCCCCGTCACTAATAATAGCTCTGGGGGTACCAAATCGGTTAAAGATATAATTTTTCAAGAAATGTAACACCACCTTGGCATCATTTTTCATTGTCGCTACTGCCTCTACCCACTTGGATACATAGTCTACAGCTAGAAGAATATAGAAATTTCCTTTGGAATTCACAAAGGGCCCCATGAAGTCTAGGCCCCACACATCAAAAAGCTCCACTTCCAATATGACATTCATTGGCATAGCATCAGCTCCTTTAATGTTCCCGCTGCGTTGACATCGATCAAATAGCTTTACAAACTCATTAGCATCACGGAATAAATTGGGCCAAAAGAAACCAGCTTCTAGAATCTTCATTGCAGTACGATTTCCCATGAAATGTCCTCCATAAGGAGAATTGTGACAATTCTCCAATATAGATTTCATTTCCTCCTCAAGCACACATCGTCTCACCACTCCGTCTGCCCCAATTTTGAATAGATAGGGATCATCCCAAAGATAAGAACGTACTTGTTGTAGGAATCTCTTCCTTTGTTGGTAAAGTAATCCCGGTGGAAATATGTTGCTCACAATATAGTTCACATAATCTGCAAACCAAGGTGTAGGTTTGTCGGATATGGCTAACAACCATTCATCGGGAAATCTTTCGTCAATCTCGGAACGTGGTAACGAATTGGGACACTCGATCCTAGAAAGATGATCTGCGACCGGGTTGTCTACTCCCTTCCTATCTTTAATTTTTAAGTCGAATTCTTGTACTAAGAGTACCCACCGAATCAGTCGAGGTTTGGCATCTTTCTTATCCATAAGAAAGCGGATGGCGGCATGGTCGGTATAAACTATGACCGCGGTGCACAAGAGATAAGACCTGAACTTCTCAAAGGCGAAAACTACAGCAAGTAACTCTTTTTCAGTTGTGGTGTAGTTGATTTGGGCATCTATTAAAGTTTTACTAGCGTACGCTATTGTGTGGAAGATCTTCTCCCGCACTTGCCCTAACACAACACCTACCGCATAGTCACTTGCGTCACACATTACTACAAATGGTTCACTCCATTCTGGAGAAACCACAATAGGAGCCGTGATCAAACAAGCTTTAAGTTCTTCAAAAGCACGCAAACAAGAATCATCAAAATGAAATTTTATATCCTTTTCAAGCAATCCACTCAACGGTTTAGCTATCTTTGCAAAATTCTGAATGAATCTTCTATAAAACCCAACGTGTCCTAAGAAGCTTCGCAACATTCTGACATTTTTGGGCTCCGGCAATTTTTCAATTATTTCAATCTTCGCCCTATCTACTTCCAACCCGCTCTTAGAGACACAATGTCCTAAAACTATCCCCTCTCGTACCATAAAATGACACTTTTCCCAGTTCAATACAAGGTTAGTTTCGACACAGCGCAAGAGTACTTTTTCTAGACAACTTAAGCATTCATCGAATGACTTTCCAAAAATTGAAAAGTCATCCATGAAGATCTCTATTCCTTCATCCATAATATCTGAGAATATCGCTATCATACATCTCTGAAATGTCGCCGGAGCATTACATAAGCCAAATGGCATTCGTCTAAATGCGAAGGTTCCGAATGGACATGTGAATGTGGTCTTGTGCTGATCTTCAGGATCAACGGTGATCTGGTTATAACCAGAATACCCGTCTAAAAAACAGAAAAAGTCGTTTCTCGCCAATTTATCCAAAACTTGGTCGATAAATGGTAATGGGAAGTGATCTTTCCTAGTAGCTGTGTTTAGCTTTCTATAATCCATACAGATGCGCCAACCCGTGACCGTTCGCGTAGAAATCAATTCATTCTTGTCATTTTTGATTATAGTCATTCCTCCTTTTTTTGGAACGCATTGTACCGGCGAGACCCAAGCACTATCTGATATAGGATATATAATTCCTGCATCTAACCACTTGATGATTTCTTTTTTAACCACTTCTTTCATGGGTGGGCTTAAACGTCGTTGGTGCTCTACCGATCCCTTAAATGACTCTTCTAATAGGATTCTATGCATGCACAAGGAAGGGCTAATTCCCCTAATGTCGGCGATGGTCCACCCTATTGCCAATTTGTATTGCTTTAATAACTCTATTAACTTATGATATTGCTCCGGAGGTAACTTCGAATTAATTATGATGGGCAAGGTGTCGTTTTCTCCTAGGTAAGCATAAGTGAGATGATCCGGGAGAAGTTTTAATTCTAGTGTGGGCGGATTTATAAGAGAAGGTTTGTCCGCCAAAGACTTTTCCGGCATCTCAAATGCTTCCGGTTTTCGGAAATATGTAGATTGACCTTCAAGGATTTTAAGACATTCATGTTCTTCCTCCTCATCGTCAGATATCCCCTCATTGGTTAACACCCAATACAGCGTAGCCTCTTGACTACCTAATTTAAATTTTGAATTGTAGTCATAAATGGAAATACTCCGCACGTACTCCATATCATCTTCCTTCTCAAGAGGGTACTTCATAGCCTTGAGGACATTAAAAGTAACATGCTCATCATTGACTCTCATAGTCAATTCGCCTTTATGCACATCGATCAATGTTCTTGCGGTTGCTAAAAAGGGTCTCCCAACAATGATGGGGACCTCCTTGTCTTCCTCCATTTCTAATACTACAAAGTCCGCCGGGAAAATAAATTTTCCTACCCTCACAAGCACGTCTTCTATGATCCCCTTAGGATAAACAAGAGTTTTATCCGCTAATTGCAAGGTAAGCGATGATTTTGTGATTTCTCCCAATTTCAACTTCCTAAAGATAGAAAGCGGCATTAGATTAATGCTTGCCCCAAGATCACATAATGCTCGTCCTTCAAATAGATACCCAATAGAACAAGGTATAGTAAAACTTCCCGGATCTTTTAATTTTGGCGGAAGTTTTTGAAATATTGCGCTACACTCGTGAGTGAGTGCCACCGTTTCGTTTACTCCAAATTTCCTCTTTTTCGTAAGGATGTCTTTCAGAAATTTGACATAACTTGGCATTTGTTCAAGGGCCTCCGCAAAAGGAATATTAATTTGCAATTTCTTAAAAATTTCTAAAAATTTCTGAAATTGGTGATCCAACTTGCTTTTTCTTAGCCTTTGGGGGAAAGGCGGCGGCGGGTATACCATTTCACTTTCTTTCTTCTTTACGGATTCAAAGTTTGTTTCGTTCCGATTTCCCTCTTCTATTTCTACTTCTTTCCCATCTTTACCATCACCATTATGCCTAGGTTCCTCATTCATCTTGCTAGGAATTTCATTATCACACATATCCTCGACACTACTTTTCTTGGGGTACTCCTTCACATTACCATTCTCTAGCTCTTTCCCACTCTGTAACGTCACCGCTTTACATTGATGATTATCACCCTTTAGATTTGGGATTGTATCTGCGGGGAGTGTACCTTGTGGTCTAATGCTCAACGCATTAGCTATTTGACCCAATTGAGATTCAATTATACGCAAAGAACCTTCTAAACTAGATACGCGAGCATCATTCGTTTGCATAGATTCTATTATAAGGTCATCTGTTAACTTCCTAGACACCCCTTGTTGATTAAGAGTTGGATTTTGATTTTGATTAGGAATTGAGTTGAATAAATGTGGTGGGGTCATTCCGGAATTACTTTTCCATGAAAAGTTGGGGTGGTTTCGCCACTCAGGGTTGTAACTGTTTGAAAATGCGTTATTGTTTTGTCTTTGAAGACCGCTAATGTAGTTGGCTTCTTCATTATGGCTGATTAGTTGTTCGACGGTGAGTGAGGGACTAATAACGGGCAAGGGGTTGGATATACTATTTGCTTGGGGAGTCATTTGACTTTGGTTTAATGTTAAGGCATCTAATCGCTTGTTCATTGAGTTAAATTGAGCGGTCATTAACACTGCAAATGATGTCAATTGATCTACTTGGTATACGACCTTCGTCCTTGTCGTTCTAGCGAATGATAGTTATTGGAAGATAAGTCTTCCAATATCGAGTAAGCATCCTCCGGATACTTATTCATTAGAGAACCTCCTGCGGCTCCGTCCACTTGAATCATTGTGGACGTCTGGAGACCATTGTAGAAGGTCCATACCTGCTGATGAATGGCTAAGCCATGATGGGGACACTTCCGCAATAGCTCCTTGAACCTTTCCCACGCGTCATACAACGTTTCCCCATTCCCTTGCATAAATGTAGATATATCACGCATTAATTTTGCAGTCTTAGAGGGAGGAAAATACTTAGCTAAGAATTTTTCTACCAAAGATGTCCAGGTGGTGATAGAAGCATTAGGCATTGAGTTTAGCCAATCTTTTGCTTTTCCTTCCAATGAGAAAGGAAACAAGCGAAGTTTGATTGCTTCTTCAGACGCACCATTAATCTTGAACGTATCGCATATTTCAATAAAAGTTCTTAAATGTGAGTTGGGGTCTTCATGATTTAGTCCGTCGAATTTATTATGTTGAACTAATTGCATAGTAGTTGAATCGATTTTAAAGTTGTTAGCTTCAATGGCGGGTCTAGTAATGCTAAATTGAATTCCCCCTCTAAAAGGCATGTTGTACTCGCGACACGTTCTTCTATTCTCGATTGGGTGCCCATTGTGTTCTACCTGACCACCTATATCTTGACCTTCGTCATGAATATTATCATCATTGTTATTCTGACCGTTTGGATCCATAGTGATCTGCCTAGTGTTTTCCAACCTTACTGACTTTCGATTTTGTCTACACGTTCGTTCAATTTCAAAATTTAACGGGATTAGTTCTACTGAACGATACCTGGACATGCACCACCGAATAACAGCAAACAAAAAGAACAATAACAAAAATAAACAAACTAAAAATAAAACTTGAGCTCCAAATACTAAGCGTCACTAATATTGCAAGACAAACACTAAATTCGTTACGCCTCCCCGGCAACGACGCCAAACTTGATAAGCTCTTTTTTTTAAATATGACTTTAAGTGCTTATTTAAACGCAAGAGAACGCGTCGAATCAAGTTGTATAAAGTGAGTAAATATCGTCTCCACAGGGAGGTGATGAATTTAGAGCATGCAACTACTAGCTAAGGCTTTTCTTTAAATCCAAGCGAATTGTTAACAGCGATTTAACTTACATAAAAACAACTAAGAGTAATTATTTCTAATTAAAACCAACTATGCTATTTGAGAAATCGATTTCTAGTATTAGGGGAAAACAATCTTGTATTGCGACTTCCTTTGTACAATGCAATGAGGTTATGAAGGTGACATTGTGACTAACGTTTAGTGAAGTGCCTTGCAACGATTTGAAATTAGAAACCCGTATCTCTCGATATCGGAACTCCCTAATCCTTCCTTTCCCTCGTTATCTCTAACTAAGGTGAATTAAAAGATCGCATAACGCCTACAAATCCAAGTTGCTAACGCCAAGAGGAAATCTCTTTCACTCTTCAAGCGGTATACCAAATCTACGACACACTTGCGCAACTCGTCTCTCGATTTATGGAGCGCAGTAGAATGATAAAACTTTGGCCAAAAGTTATAAGATAAAGATCATAGATTTGATAAAGCCACTCACAAAACCATTCACAAAGCGAAATTAAAACATCCTCATTACATCATTCAAAGTACCATCACAATACAAGATAAAGGAATTAGTTCATGCTCATGGAGAAAGAACCCAAAATTAAGAAGATCTTACAAAGCATCATGAAAGTGCAGTTTTTGGAATGAACTCTCTCTCTTCCCTAGCCGAAAATCCTCTTCCTCCTCCTTGTTCTTCGAAAATCTGCAGCTCCTCCTTATTTCCCTCTGGTTTTTCTCTCTACAGCCCTCTCTCTTCTTTTCTCCTCAAAATCCCCCTTATATCTCATGGATAAAAATTTAATTCAATTCTCTCCCCTTCATTTTCCAAGCCTTGCCGTAACTCATGTCCCAAGGTCAGCCTCCTCCTTTGCTTTCACTTGTCAAATCAATCAGGCCAGCCACCTTTTCTCTCTCCATCAAAGATGGATTCAGATTTAATCTTCTCTTCTTTCAAAGAAAAGGTGGGCCCACAAGATCTGAGGGTTTTATTTGTTAAATGCAACCACCAGTTCGCAACAATTCGACAGATTTGTTGCAAATCCTGCTACCAATATGCAGTTTGGACAGCACCCACTTTACAATAAAGCTCAGCATGCGACCCACCATAGGAGTTCTTCATAATACCTGAGATAAATGATATAAAAGTGCGAATAATGACTACAAATAAGAATATTTCATTATTAACTCCTTTATGCTCTTGTATAATGCATATCATGCTACAAACTAGATAAAAAAACGGGCACAAGATAACTTCATTTTGAAAGTTATCACCCTTCACAGGGGTCCGAACTCCTCGTTGGGCCAAGTCTCGGTTTCAACATTTATGGTGCGGTGAGCGTGGATCGCAACTGGTACAAGAAATTCCCAAGGAAGTAACATGGATGGAGAGGATGAGCGAGAGGCCGGCTTCGGTGGTTAGCCACCATCTGGTTCGCCGGTGATGGCGGGGATGCTGGCAGATCTTCGTAGGGAGGTACTCGAAATGATCAACCTCGCTCTCGCCGCGGTGCGAGGCGAGTTCTCGACCCCAACGGCCCAGGTCGTCCCACCGCTGGGGGCAGGCGAGAGTGTCTAGGGGTGAAGGCCCGACAAAGAGCAGGTCGGCAAGACGCCGCGGCGAGACCTCGTCGGACGAGAGTTGTTCCCCAGCCCAGCGAGTGCGAGCCCAGTCGGGGATCTAGTGGGGAGAGTGGGACAGGCGAGAGCGGCGAGTGGCGGAAGCCTGTTCTGAAAGTGCACAGTTTACCTCACCAGAATTCTCTAGAGGGGGGGGGGGGGGGGGTGAATAGAGATTTAAAATATTTTGTGCAAAGTTAATATATATATATGTGTATGATCACAGATTAGAGCTTCCCACACACCAACAAGAATTAAACAAATAAAGAGAATAAAAGCAAGTAAAGAAATCACAGCACAACACAAGAAAATATAGTGGTTCCCCAAACTTTGGGTAGTCCACTCTTCTACCCCTTGGTAGGAATTCACTATCTTGCACTGAGTCTTTTGACAAGGAGACTCTTAGAACTAGTACACTGAATTTTTTGAAGAGAGATTCTAAAAACTCTTTTACAATGTTTAAGTGAGAAAGAAAGAAAGGAGAAGAAATAAAAACAAGAAAGAATCTTCTTCCTAGCAAGAAGATTGGAAGCACAAGAAGTGAATTGAAACTTTCTTCTATAGAGAGAAGAAGATTTGCAGCCTTTCTCTCTTTGTGAGAGCTATTAGATTTTGCAGCAGTATGACTTCAGAAGCAGAAGAAGAAGTGCTTGAATGTTGCTGCAGAGCTTTTTCTCAATTTCTCTCTTTTCTCTTGGGAGCTTTTCCTCTATTTCAAATGTGTGTGGTAGATCACTCTTCTCACATTTTCTGCCGACCTCCTCTTTATTTATAGCTCTGTTAATTCAAAATAATACTATAGGAGGATAATCAATTAGCAGTCAGAGAAATAGAAGAATGAAAATGTTTCCATTATATTTATTTCTGTAGAAGGAAAGAATGAATTCTGATTTCAAATAATGTCCAAATAAGTTTAATCAAATTAGCCAAGAATCAGATATAAGGAAAGAATGATTCAGAACGGCTATAAAATATTGATACTTATTCCATACAAATCAGATCTACTGAAAGAAGGAAAGAGATCTGGCGCATATTTAAATCTGTCATATAAATCGACGTGCGTCGATTCCTATTCGACGTAAGCGTCGAATTCATCCTGGCTGGACGTCGAGAGGAGAATAAGGAAGGTGCGTCGACTAAGGTGCGTCGACTTCTCCATATGCGTCGACTAGAAATCAGAGTAGCGTCGACAACACATACGTCGAAATCTTCCTAGAGTTACTTCGACTCAATCTGAAGGAAACGTCGACTATGTTTCGACGTTGCGTCGAATATTATTCGACGCATATTTACTTAACCTTGTTTTTCTTTCTTAGAATTCATATTCAACTTAATTCAAGGGGTTAAGAGAAATCATTTCCCCAACAATCTCCCCCTATTTGTCTTAACCCTACTAAGAGAGAAATTGTATTAGCATAAAATTAACACAGCATAGTATTTGTATAGATAAGAAATATATTGAGTAGAAGGAAAGAATTAGGAAAAGAAAGCACATGACAAGTATTTGTCTTTCACAAGAATTAGGAAAAGAAAGCACATGCCGGGGAGTTTTTCTTTTGTCGATATTTTGAAAACGCAAAACTATTATATTTATCATTTATCTCTAAAATCTTTAAGGGTATAACTAAATTCCTGAAAAGGACGCTTTGGGCTTGAATTCCCATCACAGCCTCTAGTACCGCTGCAAACCCCTCACAGGGTAGATCTCGGGAAGTCCAGGACTAACATAATCCGCCTAAAAAGAAAAAAAATCATAAATTTTTCTTTTTTAATCTTGGTTTTCCTTCACTTTCGGTTATTCTCCCTCTTTCCCTTTTCTTCTTTTTAGTGCATGACCCGTAGTAGCTCTTCGAGTAATCCTGATATTCATTTTGATCCAAAGGTCGAGCGCACCCTTCGGCAACGCCTCCGAACTCGTGATCAGGATTTACATATAGATCTCGAAGAGTCGATCGGAGACACAACCACAGAAATTATGGGTGATCCCAATCCAGAAGTTGACCAGCAAAGGACAATGTCCAATTATGCTCGGCCAAACCTGGAGGGTACAGAAACAAGTATCGTTCGCCCTGCTATTGCGAACAACAATTTTGAACTAAAACCTGCTATAATTCAGATGGTGCAGCAGTACGTGCAGTTCGATGGCCTACAAGATGAGGATCCTAACCTTCATCTTTCTAGTTTTATTGAAATTTGCGATACCTTTAAGATTAATGGTGTGACTGATGATGCGATTAGGCTAAGAATTTTTCCGTTTTCTTTACGCAATAAGGCCAAACAATGGTTAAATTCTCTCCCCAGAGGATCTATCCATACTTGGGCCGAGCTTTCTGAAATTTTTTTGTCAAAATATTTTCCTCCTTCGAAAACTTCGAAATTGCGAAACGAGATTACTTCTTTTGCGCAAATCGATTCTGAAATGTTTTATGACACCTGGGAACGTTTTAAAAATCTTCTAAATCGCTGCCCACACCACGCACTGCCCGTATGGCTTCAAGTTCAAACTTTTTATAACGGATTAAACGTGAGTACTAAGCAAATGATCGATGCAGCTTCCGGTGGTACTTTAAACCGCAAACACCGGAAGCCGCAATCGAACTTTTTGAAGATATGGCTATGAACTCTTATCAATGGAGTACACCCCGGGCACTTCCAAATAAGCCGACATGGTTGTACGAAATCGATAAGATAGCCCAGCTCACGTCTCAAATAGATCTTTTAAATAGAAAGTTCTCTGCTATGTCTCCTTCTTCCTCTGCGAACGCTATTTTGGAAAATAATTATAATAATAATATTTTTTTCGCAGAAGAACAAGTGGATTTTGTTGCAAATCCGCCTCGGCCTTCCGCAAATTTGGGCACAACTACGTTTGGAAACACTTATAACCCAAATTTGCGGAATCACCCGAACTTCTCATGGAGTAATCCGGGGAATGCGGTCCGCCCTCCTAATGTTTTTCCACCTGGTTTTCCACCTCCCGCACCTCGTGCACCTTCTTTCGAAGAAAACTTTTCTAAATATGTTGCTAACACTGATGCTACTCTACGTAACTTGACCGGCTCAGTCCGGAATCTCGAAAATCAAATCGGGCAGCTCGCCAAACTTTTAAATGTACGCCAACCTGGAATTCTACCAGGAAACACGGAGGCGAACCCTAGAAAAAAGGAAACTATCACGCTTAGGAGTGGCAAGGAGGTAAGTGAACCCACCCCTGTAGAAGAAAAGGAAACTTCTGTAAAAGGTTTTGAAAAAACTTTGCCTTCTTTTGAAAAAGGTTTTGAAAATGTTTCTTCTCCTCCTCCACCACTTTCTTCTTCTTCAAATATTCCAAAAAACATCACTTCCTTATCCCTCGGTGTTAAAAAATCAAAATGATGAAAATTATCACAAATTTTTAGAAGTTTTCAAGCAAATCCAAATCAACCTGCCATTTTGTGAGGTCATCTCACAAATGCCCAAGTATGCGAAATATTTAAAAGATTTGCTAACTAACAAGAAGAAACTAGAAGAATTTTCTCGTGTAACGCTTAATGCTGAATGCTCGGCGATTTTGCTTAACAAATTACCGAAAAAAACTAAACGATCCGGGAAGTTTCTCTATCCCGTGCCTCTTCGGTGATTTGCTAGTCAAACATGCCTTGGCAGACTTAGGAGCGAGCATCAACCTCATGCCCTACTCATTATTTAAAAAGCTAGGATTAGGTACGCCAAGTCCAACTAGGATGAGTATTCAACTCGCCGATCGTTCAATCAAATATCCAATGGGCGTTATCGAGGACGTTTTAGTGAAGGTCGATAAATTTATCTTTCCCGTTGACTTCGTCATATTAGATATCGAGGAAGACGTTGAGGTACCCCTTATCCTCGGTCGTCCCTTTCTAGCCACTTCTAAGGCTATTATTGACGTAAACAATGGAAAGCTTGTACTTAGAGTCGACGATGAGGAAGTCACGATTTCAATCAACTCTTCTTTAAGAAATTCACTTTCAAATGATGACGCAGTTTATTTCTTAGAAACCTTTTCTGAAGAACAATTAAGTATGGATTTTATAACCCCTTCTAACGATTCACTCGAAGTTTTAAACACCTTATCCAATGATACGCCTATTTTAAATGCTCAAAATTATGAAATTATTGAAAAAAAAGGAGATATTTTATCTACTTCTTATGAAATTCCTCCCAAACTCGAATTAAAACAATTGCCCGAGCATTTAAAATACGCTTTCCTAGAAACTGGTTCTCAACTTCCGGTCATTATTTCTTCTTCTCTTTCTGATTTTCAAAGCGAAAAATTAATTAAAGTTTTAAAAGAGCTCCGTCACGCTATCGCTTGGCAAATTTCTGACATCCGCGGTATAAGTCCACATTTTTGTACGCATAAAATCTTTTTGGAAGAAAATTCACGTCGTTCCATTCAACCCCAACGCCGACTTAATCCAAATATGAAAGAAGTAGTTAAGGCGGAGGTTATAAAATTACTCGACGCAGGAATTATCTATCCGATTTTCGATAGCTCGTGGGTTAGTCCAGTCCAGGTCGTGCCAAAAAAGGCGGAGTGACGGTAGTTTTTAATGATAATAACGAACTAATTCCTACTCGAATCGTAACGGGTTGGCGTATGTGTATAGACTATAGAAAACTAAACGACGCTACTCAGAAAGATCACTTTCCTCTCCCGTTTATGGATCAAATCTTAGAACGACTTTCCGGACACGATTTTTATTGCTTCCTCGATGGTCTATCGGGTTATTTTCAAATACCCATCGCTCCAGAAGACCAAGAGAAGACTACTTTCACGTGTCCTTTTGGAACTTTCGCTTATCGTAGAATGCCTTTCGGTTTATGTAACGCGTCGGCTACATTTCAAAGATGTATGCTGGCTATTTTCGATGAACTTGTAGGAGATATAATGGAAGTATTCATGGACGATTTTTCGGTTTTTGGGGATGATTTTGATGTTTGCTTAAATAATTTAAAAAGGGTTTTAACAAGATGTGAAGAGACTAACCTTGTCCTAAACTGGGAAAAATGTCACTTTATGGTCAAGGAAGGGTTAGTTCTCGGTCACAAGGTTTCTAAGAATGGAATCGAAGTCGATCGCGCTAAAATTGAAATTATTGAAAAGCTTCCTCCCCCTTCTACGGTTAAAGCGATTAGAAGTTTTCTCGGTCACGCCGGTTTCTATCGACGTTTTATAAAAGACTTTTCAAAAATTTCAAAGCCGCTGACCCATCTGCTTGAGAATGATGTTCCGTTCTCTTTTAATGATGATTGTCTTTCTGCTTTTAACAATATTAAGGAAAAACTTGTTAACTCTCCGATTTCAATTGCTCCTGATTGGAATTTACCTTTTGAATTGATGTGTGATGCGAGTAATTATGCTGTAGGTGCTGTGTTAGGACAACGAATAAACAAACATTTTCATCCTATTTATTATGCTAGTAAAACTTTAAACTTCGCTCAAGCAAATTACTCCACTACGGAGAAAGAACTATTAGCAATAATTTTTGCTTTTGATAAATTCCGCTCGTATTTAACTTTATCTAAAGTCATAGTTTTTACGGATCACTCGGCACTTCGTTATTTACTTGCCAAACCCGACTCCAAGCCACGATTAATCAGGTGGATTTTGCTACTACAAGAGTTCGATTTGGAGATCAAGGACAAGAAGGGCGCGGAGAACCTAGCTGCTGATCACTTATCCAGACTTGAGAGCCCGGATGCTGATGTTGTTGAAGAGATCGATGACACATTCCCTGAAGAGCACCTTCTTTCCTTGGCGAAGGTAAATTCTCTCCCTACCCCTTGGTTCGCAAACTTTGCTAATTTTCTTGTAGGAAAGGTAGTCCCAAAATCTTTTTCAACTCAGCAGAAGAAGAAATTCTTCTCTGATTTGAAATTTTATTTTTGGGAGGACCCTTTCCTCTTCCGGATTTGTGCGGACCAAGTGGTAAGGAGGTGCGTCGGCCAAGAAGAAGGACTGCAAATCTTGAAGCACTGTCATGAAGGACCAACTGGTGGCCACTACCAAGCAAGCCGCACTGCAAGGAAGGTACTGGAGGCCGGCTTTTATTGGCCAACAATTTTCAAAGACGCACACCAATTTGTAAGTTCTTGCGATGCTTGCCAACGGACAGGTAATATCTCTGCCACCTCTGAAATGCCTCAAACTTATTTTTTAGAGTGTGAACTTTTTGATCTTTGGGGTATAGACTTCATAGGACTTTTTCCTCTTTCTTTCGGCAATCGTTATATTTTAGTTGCGGTAGATTATGTATCTAGGTGGGCGGAAGCACAAGCTTTCCCTAAAAATGATGCTAGAGTTGTCCTAGGATTTTTGAAAAAGTTATTTTCTAGATTTGGCACTCCACGAGCCTTGATTAGCTATCGGGGGTCACACTTTTGTAACGCCCAACTTACTAAATTACTCACACGTTATGGCGTTACACACAAACTATCCACTGCCTATCACCCCCAAGCTAACGGTCAAGTGGAAGTCGTAAATAGGGAACTAAAACGAATCCTAGAAAAAACTGTTTCTGCGAATAGGAAGGACTGGTCGGTCAAGTTAGATGACGCGCTTTGGGCCTACCGTACTGCTTATAAGACGGCGATTGGTTGTACACCATATCGTTTAGTCTACGGCAAAGCGTGTCATCTACCAGTAGAGTTAGAACACCGTGCCTATTGGGCACTTAAGTTTTTAAATCTTGATCCGACCATATCTGCTGACTTGAGACGATTTCAACTGAATGAGTTAGACGAGTGGCGAGCGAATGCTTATGAAAGTAATTTCCTTTATAAAGAAAAAATTAAGTCTTATCACGGTCAACGGCTAAAACACCCCAAAAGTTTTAAGCCGGGTGATCTTGTGCTTCTTTTTAACTCGCGATTACGACTTTTTCCGGGCAAACTTAAATCCCGGTGGTCCGGTCCCTTCGTTGTTAAGGAGGTTTGGCCATACAGGACGTTGCTTCTAACGCACCCAGAAAAAGGCGAATTTAAAGTAAATGGCCACCGCTTAATGTTGTACTTTCTGGGAGAGGAGTTCGAGCGCGAGAAGATTTCGTTTCATTTAGCTAGTAGTTAAAAAAATATATCGCTAAAAAAAATATACATTATCTATTTCTATAAATCTATATATTAAAAGTTTCTTCTATTTAGTTTCTTCCCTTCTCTTTTTTTTTTCAAATAAAACATCGAGGACGATGTTTTCCTCAAGTTTGGGGGAAATATTGGTCTCCTTGCCCTCTTTCTTATTTTTACTACCTTCCCTTATGTTTCCCAAAAAAAATCATATTATATATATATATATATATAAAAGGCATTTTAAGCTAATCTTTGCAAAATCATTAGTACCCCCAACTTGTGTTTTGTTACTTCCAATCTCTTTTATGCAAGTTTAGCTAGTTTAAATTTTCCTAATCTTGCCTTTTGGTTATCTTTCACGGGTAATATGTTGACTCGTGCAGTGTTCTAATTCAAAGTAGCATGTTAATTCTGAATTGTTTATCAAAAATTAGCACTTCTTCGTGATTTTTATATTTTATTCTCTTCACTAATTTTAAAATTTTCATCCACTATTTTTCTTTCCGTCTTTAAAAAATCTCTGTAATGTTAACTCGTGTCTAGTGTAGTAGATGTGAACAATTCTAGACGCTCATTATGTTTATTTTCATATTAATTTCAATCTTCTTTATTTGCTATCTAAGACTTGTACCTTTTGAATTTTGTTCAAAGTCTAGCTTTAGATAAATTTAGGAGCATGAAGATGATTTAGGCCATTTTTGAATCGTTTGTGCTTTCTTGCCTACCAAAAAATTTAATCCCTAGTTAACCACTTTTGGGTTTTTCCATGTTTTCTTTGCTACCTCCACCTTCTTTTTCACCAAAGCCAACAATCCCAACCTTGTTATCACACTAAACTTTTGAGTTTTATTGAAAATTTCATTGTGTAAGAGGTTCATCTTGTGAAAATGTGGAGAATTTCAAAAGGAAAAGCAAGCTGCAAAAGAAGAATGTAAAAGAAAGAAAAAATTATTATGTGAAAATGATCATTTGGCCAAAATTTTCAAAATTCTTATGGCCTCATGTTGAAAAAAAAAATGTTATGTTATGATTGAAAAAGTTTGAGTATTTCTTATGTTGGATTTTTATAAAACTCTTATCTTGGTTTGGTGTGATCCTTAGCCATCATGTTTATCTTTTAATTATCAATTCCTAATCTTATACCTAAGCCAAGTTTTAGTCCTATTGAAGCCCTTTTGATTCATGCTCCTAGGTTTATTTTTAGTTAGAGGGTGAAGAGATGTAGATTGGTTAAGTTTTTGGATAGGAATTTAGATTTTTGATTTTAGATGGAAGTAAGCATAATTTATTTCTTAGAGTTTAGTAACAACTCAATGCACTTCTTGCATTTGTTACGTTGCTTAGATTTCTTTAAAGAGTTTTTGCTAAAACCTTGGATGACCAATTTTTGTTAGTAAAGTTTATAAAGTAATAAATCATGATCAAGTGAAAATTTTCAGTTCATTTTTTTGGAGTTCTCCCTACTTGGAATTTCGCATCGTACTTGTGTTTAGCATAGCCAAGTCATTTGATTAGTTATTTTTATGTTTGCTAGCTTGCATGTCTTTGCTTGGGGACAAGCAAAATACTAAGTCTAGGGGAATTTGATAGCGCATATTTTGACTTAATTATTATTATTATTATTATTATTATATTTTAGCATAAACTATATATATTTCTCTAAATTATATTATAATTATGTTATTATTATTATTTTTATATTATTCGCACTAATATTATTTTGTTCTATTTTATGGCAGGCCTGGGAGGAATTTCAGCACGTCTCGATGTAAAAGCCCACTGTAGAATATCGCCCTTGTTGCTATCATCAAAGTTGCACTCGAGCCATCCTAGTTGCTGCCGCGCGCACAATGTTTACGATGATATACTAAAGTTGTTGTGCTTGCCGCGCCTGTTCGAGCTACATCCGCCCGAAGCAAGCAATCCTCGTTCCCATGCAACTCCCCATCACCTTCGCATGATCATCCACCTGAATGTTATTATATCCACCACCTTCAACTTCATGCATATATCTCCAATCCCATGCAGCCCTC
The DNA here is from genome assembly GCA_033032865.1 of Dactylorhiza incarnata. Classification (NCBI taxonomy): domain Eukaryota; kingdom Viridiplantae; phylum Streptophyta; class Magnoliopsida; order Asparagales; family Orchidaceae; genus Dactylorhiza; species Dactylorhiza incarnata. The sequence goes on from JAWHQI010000086.1 coordinate 2,215,295, forward strand.
TTCATCCATCATTCGCCGCTAAATTCATCCATGCTGCCCCCCTCTATTCCCATAAATTAAATTGCACCACTTGAATTCCCATTTAATGTACGTGGCTGCCAATTCATTTGCTCCCTTTTCTTTATTTGCTATGGCCCACTTCTTACCTATATAACTCCATGCAGCCACATCCATTTAATATTTGTGGTCGTAATCCCTTCCTCTTCCAGATGCCGCCACCCTCACTACCCCATAAATTAAAATCCATCCTCTTTGTTTAACTACGAAGTCACATTCACCCCCCTTGGAGCCACCATGTTTCTCTCTCATCTTTATTCATCTTCTAGATTCTTCTCTTGGGATGATTCTAGAGGGGTTTGTCATCTATAAAAAGGGCAAGGCTCCATGGCAGAAAAAGGAGAAAAAGAAAGGAGTTCAAGAGAGAAGAGAGAAGTGTGAGGAATTTTCATCTTGAGCGCCACATGTTTTGAGATTTCTTGTTTATGTTGGAGAGTTTTTGAAAGTTTATGTTATTGTAAGCTTGTTTTCATGATATTGTTGTAGTTCATCTTATTATATTTTGTAATCGTTCTTATCTTCGATCAATGAAACTTATGTATTTTTTCTCTCTTAATCTTGTCTCTTATTTCAGTATGGGTAACTAATTCTCTTCTTAGTGCTTGATTGGTTAGTATTGGGATGATGATTAAATCATAATCCGTCGTCTCTAATTTTTGAAGTTTCATTTCGATTTATTTCCGATTAATAGTTGGACGCGAGTTTATATTGCTAGTATATAAATTTTGCGATCCGATTGGCATCCTAGTAGTCGAGAGGCTCGTGGATACCTTAGATCTCTCGGAAATAAAAAGTTTGTTATATTTTCTTTGAGAATTGAAAATATAACTTCTTTTGGAATTTTGGATTAATTTTTATGCGATTTTAATTTATTTCAAGTTCAAGAGATTCACTTGAAGTATTTTAAAATTAGGCGATAATCGTCTCTAGCGAGCCTCTATCGTATTTTTCAATCCACCAATCGAAATAGAATTTTAAGAATTAGAGCATATATTTTATAATCGGATTCCCAAGAACACTTAATCAAGTGCTAAGGTTTTTAAGTCGTGATCTTTTTCTCTTTAGTAATTCTCAATCTGCATCTTTTAAATTTCAAAAACAAATCCAATTTTTCACAGATAAATTAATAGGAATTTTGCGTGAGTAAGATTACTCAACAGGCTCCGGGCATATACGACATCCTTCCTATACTATATTTCGATAGGTATACTTGCCTGCATCGAAATATTAGTTGGAATTATTTTAAAACTATAAAATCTCTATCACTCGCAGGACTATCTCTGTCCTTCCTTATAACCCGAGCCTACCGCTCGCAGGACTATAACCTAGTCTTTACTCATAACCCGAGAATACCGCTCGCAGGACTATCCCAGTCCTTACTCATAACTCGAGCCTACCGCTCGCAGGACTATCCCAGTCCTTATTTCATTCCTTCCCAAATTTGGGAGGGAGATTATGTTTCAAGTTCTCCTACTTACTACTCTTGTCTATTGTTATTTGATCTTAGCAGCTTGGGGTGAATCCTGGACTTCCTGTGGATTACCCGGTGAAGGGCTCGCATCGGTACTAGAGAATGTGATGGTGACTGAAGCCCAAATCCCCCTTTCTAGGATATTTATTTTATTTAGTTGCTACTCATTCTGTACGCCCATTTGCTCTCCAATTGCTCTAAAATCCTAGGGTGGATTACCATTTGACTCGGGAAGACATGTGTCGGTGTTCTATTGAACACCGAGCCATGTCATTCCTAGAGATCGACAATCACAATTTTTACTTCTTGCTAAGTCATCCTTCGCCTCCCCCAATAGGTCCTTGTCAAATTCCTGAATTGATAGTTTTACTAAACGCACCCCGTCTTTATTTCCGACAACTGCCCTTGGTGACTAATCATTTAACCTAATTGGGCATCTGCAATTCTCTTAGAGTTAGTAACTCTAGGGGTGGTGACCATAAGGAAGGGGTCCGAATTTATGTTTTCAGTTTCTACTGTTCGCAGACCAAGGTGGAATTGAACAAGGTTTGACTCTTAAGATGCAACCTTGGTCCTATCAAGTCCTAATGAGTTCCAAGTTCTTACCATAGGTTCACAATTTGTAATGATCTAACAACCTCAAATCCTTCATTTCATACTCTTCCAGGGAATTCTTAATCATAGTTTTTATTCAAATAGATGGGATGAAGGTAAAGTTTTACGCAACAAGTAACATCTACGAATCTCTATAAATTCTGATGAATTCACAATAGTACAGTATTGGTCTAAAAACCTCAAACCCTAAGTTTCACATTTTTCCTGGGATTATTTGACCATGATTTCTATTTAACAAGAATGAGGTGCAAATAGGGATTTACACTACAAGTATCATCTATAGATCTCTATAAATTCTGATAAATCCACAGTAGCATAATATTGGTCTAAAAACCTCAAACCCTAAGTTTCACATTTTTCCAAGGAGTATTTGTCCATAATAATCATTTAATACAAGTGATGTGCCAATAAGGGTTTACACTACAACCACCATATACAGGTCACAATAAATTCTGATAAAATCACAGAAGTATAATATTGACCTAAAAACAGCAATGCCTAAGTTTCATAATTTTTTCTAAGTAGTATTTGTCCATAATAATCATTTAATACAAGTGGTGTGCCAATAAGGGTTTATACTACAACCACCATCTTCATGTCACATTAAATTCTGATAAAATCACATAAGTATAATATTGACCTAGAAACAGCAATGCCTAAGTTTCATAATTTTCCAAGTAGTATTTGTCCATAATAATCATTTAATACAAGTGGTGTGCCAATAAGGGTTTATACAACAATCACCATCTACATGTCACAATAAATTCTGATAAAATCACAGAAGTATAATATTGACCTAAAGACAGCAATGCCTAAATTCATAATTTTCCAAGTAGTATTTGTCCATAATAATCATTTAATACAAGTGGTGTGCCAATAAGGGTTTATACTACAACCACAATCTACAGGTCACAATAAATTCTGATAAAATCATAGAAGTATAATATTGACCTAAAAATAGCAATGCCTAAGTTTCATAATTTTCCAAGTAGTATTTGTCCATAATAATCATTTAATACAAGTGGTGTGCCAATAAGGGTTTATACTACAACCACCATCTACAGGTCACAATAAATTCTGATAAAATCACAGAAGTATAATATTGACCTAAAAACATCAGTGCCTAAGTTTCATAATTATCCAGTGATTTTTCACCTTAATTATTTCATAAATTAAGAAGTGTGACAAACTAAATATATGAAATTTCACCAAGTATTATCCATCCAAAAAATCTACCAAAAATCTCAGCGATTCATAACTAAATTCCACATGATTTTCCAGGGTTTCAAAAATTTCCCAGTTTTTCCTAATATTTCCAGGGTATCAGCTTAGCCGACTTTCGATCCAAGTAAAAGAAGTCCACAAACCCTGGGCCACCCCGCTCGAGCTTAGTTTGAGGACAAACTAGCAACGGAAGCAATGGTGTGCCCATACGGGAAATCACATAATTTTGTCCACTTAACGATGTGATTAGGCCAACCTGATTAGTACACCGTATTTGTTTAACTTAGCAAGACATCTCATAAGGTATCCTAGTCCGACATCAACCTCGACAATATTTTGACCAAGTAGTAGGATACCCCCAAATTGACTAAAAGAAGGAGTTGAAAGTGTGTGTAAGTGTTCGGGGCTTACTCCCCGATATACCCACGTCACTTCCTAAGTGATATTAACACCCCTCAAACAAACAAATAGGACAATCTTAAGTGGATATGGTGCTTGTGATTGTACTATCGCATTAGTATGAGACTCATAAGACTTAACTTCTGTGCTTAGAAGCTAATACTCCACACTTCCACCCTCGGAAAATCATCACAAAGAAAGGATGTCAAATATGGAATGAGAATTCCAACTTAGAGACGACCACTTAATAGGCACACGATCCTTGGGAAGTTGCCGTAAATGGCATTTTGAGGGTAGAGAACCTTACCATATACACAAATCTCAAGGACTGTATACCCATAAGGATTATGTAAATACGCGAAATGTCCAAATTTTTGGATATAAGAAACTCAGCACAAGATTTACGGGAGGCTAATCTTATTTCTTCGTTTATTGGGCCGCTATAATATTAACTTAGGTTATTTTAGAAACATAAAAGTCTCTGTAATACAACTCCCTGGGCACCCATTTTGGTGCATGGTATATAAAGTGAACCTTAGATTCAATCTGTGTGCCCTATCATCTGACTTACCCGAGTGATCTGAATTTTACACCGTACATGTAAATTTAGTACGACACACATGCTGTCCAAAAATCAGAATTTTGGAGATAAGTTCTATACATTTGAAAATAATTTCATTACATACGATTGTGGTAGATCTATGGCTTAATGAATACCAATCCACTCAAATCTTTTATGGATGGTAGGTCTCGGAAAGAAAGGTCCCTGGACAAATTTGAGGCCATTTGGACCCCTTCATATTGGTGGGTCCACATGCAAGACCAAGGTAGCTTAAGATAATACCCATGTTGTTACACACATAGAGTTTTATGGATAAGAATTATTTCCTTGGTCAACTATCTTGAAATTTGAAACATGTACTTATTATCAAGAGATCTTTCATCTTTGAAGGAATCAAAGACTTTGAGGATTGTCCCGTAGGAAATTGGGGTTTGTGAACCCTTGTTACATTAAACATTATTGAGAATTCCAGGGTCGAGTTCCCCCAGATCATTATGAAAACTTGGAATATTATAGAAATGAGTAGATAGACTCGTGGTCTCCATTAAACTTCTGAAAGTTTATTATAGTTAACTATTGATTAGTTATCATACTTCCTTCTCCAAATGGGTTTGCACCCTTAGCCACAAATAATTAATCTTCTGGAAGTATTATGAAGAGGAAAGACTATGGACTTCTATTGAACACTATTTCAGATCTTAAGTGGTCTCTGGAATCTTTATTAAACCTATTGGGACATGATAAACGTTAATTTGTGCACAAATTGGTGGATGCCATAAATATAAAAGGAATAAGAATTAGGCCCAAGAATATGACATTATGAAGAGTTGAAATTTGTAAATTATCACGTACAAGACTTGGGGAATGATTTAGAGATCAATTCATGACGTATTTACGATAGTTGATTCATAGGTGATAGGTCTGGTGCAAAATTTGAGCTTGGTATGCGTTTAACAAAAATGAGGACTATAGATTGACCGTTTGTAACGACCCAGCATTTTGGCGTTCGAGCGGGACCCAGTCCACGATCTGTCCTCAGCTGGCCTCGTTACCGGGCTGCAGCCCAAGCACCCAACCCTTCTCCAGCCTACTGGCGAGTTGTTGGTGGCCACAGCCTCCCTTCGATGAGCCAAACTCGATAGTCAAGCATGCACCACGGGGACTTCCCAGGAGGTCACCCATCCCAGTACTACTCCAACCCGAGCACGCTTAACTATGGAGTTCTTTCACTTCTCATCACCAATTGACCTACCCAGCTTTGGCGTTCGAGCGGGACCCAGTCCACGATCTGTCCTCAGCTGGCATCGCTACCGGGCTGCAGCCCAAGCACCCCAACCCTTCTCCGCCCACTGGCGGGTTGTTGGTGGACACAGCCTCCCTTTTGATGAGCTAAACTCGATAGTCAAGCATGCACCACGGGGACTTCCCAGGAGGTCACCCATCCCAGTACTACTCCAACCCGAGCACGCTTAACTATGGAGTTCTTTCACTTCTCATCACCAATTGACCTGTAACGACCCAGCTTTGGCGTTCGAGCGGGACCCAGTCCACGATCTGTCCTCAGCTGGCATCGCTACCGGGCTGCAGCCCAAGCACCCCAACCCTTCTCCGCCCACTGGCGGGTTGTTGGTGGCCACAGCCTCCCTTTTGATGAGCTAAACTCGATAGTCAAGCATGCACCACGGGGACTTCCCAGGAGGCCACCCATCCCAGTACTACTCCAACCCGAGCACGCTTAACTATGGAGTTCTTTCACTTCTCATCACCAATTGAGCTGCAGCTCAATTGGTGATGAGAAGTGAAAGAACTCCATAGTTAAGCGTGCTCGGGTTGGAGTAGTACTGGGATGGGTGACCTCCTGGGAAGTCCCCGTGGTGCATGCTTGACTATCGAGTTTGGCTCATCGAAGGGAGGCTGTGGCCACCAACAACCCGCCAGTGGGCTGGAGAAGGGTTGGGTGCTTGGGCTGCAGCCCGGTAACGAGGCCAGCTGAGGACAGATCGTGGACATGGTCCCGCTCGAACGCCAAAATGCTGGGTCGTTACAATAAAAAGTGCACTTTTTTATTGTAACGACCCAGCATTTTGGCGTTCGAGCGGGACCATGTCCACGATCTGTCCTCAGCTGGCCTCGTTACCGGGCTGCAGCCCAAGCACCCAACCCTTCTCCAGCCCACTGGCGGGTTGTTGGTGGCCACAGCCTCCCTTCGATGAGCCAAACTCGATAGTCAAGCATGCACCACGGGGACTTCCCAGGAGGTCACCCATCCCAGTACTACTCCAACCCGAGCACGCTTAACTATGGAGTTCTTTCACTTCTCATCACCAATTGAGCTGCAGCTCAATTGGTGATGAGAAGTGAAAGAACTCCATAGTTAAGCGTGCTTGGGTTGGAGTAGTACTGGGATGGGTGACCTCCTGGGAAGTCCCCGTGGTGCATGCTTGACTATCGAGTTTGGCTCATCGAAGGGAGGCTGTGGCCACCAACAACCCGCCAGTGGGCTGGAGAAGGGTTGGGTGCTTGGGCTGCAGCCCGGTAATGAGGCCAGCTGAGGACAGATCGTGGACTGGGTCCCGCTCGAACGCCAAAATGCTGGGTCGTTACACCGTTAATAACACATGATTTGGGATAAAAATCAGGAATGAGGTTTCAGGACGTTAATATGACTGTGTGCACTTCAAGAATTAATCTTGGAGGATTTACAATATATGAATTTTATGAGCATTGGAATTGATGACCCCCAGGAATTCAAGTACCAGAACTGAGCTTGAGTATTACTAGAGTATCCTTTTAGTTTAGTAAATGACCATGACATATTTACATCTACTAAATATCATTTCGGATCTTAGAAGCATGATTAAACGTTGACATAAAATATTAAAAGAATGACGATGTCATGAAAATTAGGAGAATCAATATTGCCCAAGCCATAAGCATATTATGATCTTGGAAGACAAGTCTAAATTCTAATTGCAAACACCTAACAAATAAGAGTATTGACACCACGTTACAATGATTGTGAACCACCGGAAAGTTAGATCCAAAGTGTTAGTAAGGATGGTATTGAAAATATTAACGGTGAACATGACGATATACTCTCCGGGTCGAGAATTGTATACTTACAAAGACATCATACTATAGATTATAGGGCTCGATTGAGTTACTCACTCACCTTGTGAGTGTGTAAATTCACTTCAATCTAGATCTTCCCTCCACTACTTATACCTTCATCAATTGGGAATTATTTAAGAACCTCCAGGAAGAAGATCATGACTACGAACATAGTAAGATTTAACAAAAGTGCACTTGGGAGAAACTTAGGATGTGGCGATGTGAACTAGACCTAACCGTTTCCAATATTAGTTGGGAGTCATGCTGCACTAAAACTACTAAATCATCCAGGTATATTCTGAACTCTAACTCCCGTGGACCCAACCTTAATTTCGGGGACGAAATTGTTTCTTCGTTTATTGAGATTTGTAACATCCCCAGAACAACTAGACCCCTAAGGTGAATTTTGTCATGACAAGGTCATGACATTTCTCTAAGAGGCCAAAATGGCCTTAAGAACCAAGGTGAATAGGTAAAAATCACCTTGGTGTGCAAATGGTCAAATTGAGCCCAAAGCTTAGGGCTTGATGATTGAGCTTCAAAATGTCAAGTGGACCCCACTAACACTCCTTAAACCCCTTAGGGAGTCCCTTGTGTCATTTAGGATCCATTGGGATCAACCCAATTGGTCAATTTGGCCAAGGTCAATTCTATGCCCAATTAAGTCAACCATCCCTATTAAGGGTCAATTGGGGTTCAAACGATCAAATTAACCCCACCAATATATTACAAACCCTAGTTGGGGTGCAATGGACTCAAAAGCCCAATCATGAGGTCACCAATTGGCCCAAATTGACCAAAGTGCCCTTAAGGTCAACATAGGTCAAACCTTCACCAATAGGTCCAATTGACCCCCAAAAACATGAAATTGACTTCACCCCTAGTCTTATAGGTCCAACTGAATAAAATTTCAGTTATTAAAAATGCAACATATGATAATTTCCATGATTTCTAAGGAAATAATCTCTAAAAATTCCTACAAAATTTCCAGAGGTTTTAGTTGATGTTACAAGGTATTCCTCAAAGTTTCAGATTTTTGCCACTGCTATAAGACTAGGGGTGAAGTCAATTTCATGTTTTTGGGGGTCAATTGCACCTATTAGTGAAGGTTTGACCTATGTTGACCTTAAGAGCACTTTGGTCAATTTAGGCCAATTGGTGACCTCATGATTGGGCTTTTGAGTCTATTGTACCCCAACTAGGGTTTGTAATATTTGGTGGGGTTAATTTGATCGTTTGAACCCTAATTGACCCTTAATAGGGATGGTTGACTTAATTGGGCATATAATTGACCTTGGCCAAATTGACCAATTGGGTTGACCCCAATGGATCCTAAATGACACAAGGGACTCCCTAAGGGGTTTAAAGAGTGTTAGTGGGGTCCACTTGACATTTTGAAGCTCAATTATCAAGCCCTAAGCTTTGGGCTCAATTTGACTATTTGCACACCAAGGTGATTTTTACCTATTCACCTTGGTTCTTAAGGCCATTTTGGCCTCTTAGAGAAATGTCATGACCTTGTCATGACAAAATTCACCTTAGGGGTCTAGCTATTCTGGGGATGTTACAGCCCTGATGCTGACCTGCTGACCAGGCTCCCACCAAGCTGGCAGGGTCATAGGATCGCTCGGTGGCAGGAAGGTTTCAAAAGGAACTCAGCCCCAATGCTGACCAGCTGACCAAGCTCCCACCAAGCTGGCAGGATCATAGGATCGCTCGATGGCAGGAAGGTTTCAAAAGGTACTTAGCCCCGATACTGACTCACTGACCAGGCTCCCACCAAGCTGGCAGGGTCGTAGGATCGCTCGGTGGTAGGAAGGTTTCAAAAGGTACTTAGCCCCGATGTTGACCCACTAACCAGGCTCCCACCAAGCTGATAGGGTCGTAGGATCACTCGGTGGTAGGAAGGTTTCAAAAGGTACTTAGCCCCGATGCTGACCTGCTGACCAGGCTCCCACCAAGCTGGCAGGGCCGTAGGATCGCTCGGTGGCAGGAATGTTTCAAAAGGTACTTAGCCCCGATGTCGACCCGCTGACAAGGCTCCCACCAAGGTGGCAGGGTCGTATGATCGCTCGGTGGCAGGAAGGTTTCAAAAGGTACTTAACACCGATGCTGACCCGTTGACAAGGCTCCCACCAAGCTGGCAGGGTCGTAGTACCACTCGGCGAGTGGGAAACGAGTCTCGCACGAGTAGTGTTAAGGTCTGTCATTCGATTTAAGGCGAGTTGAGCAAGACGAGTAATCAAGGACTCGGCCCACCCATGGTTATACGAAAATCTATAGATGGGCGAATGAGGCCTTTGAGCAAGCGCTAGGTCGAGGGATGAGAAGACAAGGGGCATATCCCAAAAGCTAAGAGGGAAGCAGGCGAGTGCCGGCTCCATCAGGCACTCGCGCCAGAGGTGTAAGGATAGCAGGCGAGTGTCGTCTCCATCATGCACTCGCCCAGAGCTAAAAGGGAAGTAGACGAGTGTCGGCTCCATCAGGCACTCGCCCGGAGGTGTAAGGGAAGCAGGGGAGTGCCGACTCCATCAGGCCCTCGCTCGGAGTGGTATTAGGTCTAGCTCCAATCTCTCTGAACCACGAGTTCTCCATTGTTTTATCCGACCTCTCTTACCGAGTCCGAAAAAAGCGGGGATTGTGTATAACCCGTAATTCGTCGAGGTCGGCGACTTACAAGAACTCGCCCACCTGGGGGGAGTAGAGAGGATCTCGCAGGGTGCTGGCTCGGCAAAATCTCAGGTTGCCATCTCAGCAGGGCCCCAGAAGCGCGTAAGAGCTCGCCGCCTTGCGGCAAGCGGGCTGTGAGGGCAAAGCGCGTAAGGGCTCACCGCGTCATGGCAAGTAGACTGCGAGCGGGTCTTCGAGATTGGCTGATATTCGTGCGAGTGTAATGCGAGAGCGAAGCAGCTGGGAGCTCGGTGCTTTTGGGGTGCATTTAGCAGTGGAGAGGAAAGGAAGGGCTCGCCGCCTCGCGCAAGCGAGCCAAGCAGGTGTGCATGTCATCAGGGGGATAGCGAGAGGTGCCCTCACGGGCCACTCGCAGAAGGGGATCTCGCGAGCCTCGCTCGCGTAAAGACTAGCGAGTGGTGCCTTCATAGGCCACTCGCCCAGTAAGGGTCCAGAGGCAAACTTACCTAGATTACCCTTGGTGGGCTGCCAATAGCTCTCCGGAACAGCGAAGTTTGGCTGTTAGCAGACCCATTTGGGGTGCGTTTAGTAAAACCAAAAGGCGGAATCACGCTATTAGCAGACCAGAAGGCAAAAACTATATATAGACCCTAAAGGCACCTTTGGAGTGAGGCAATTCTTGGCTTCTTCCTCCCTAGGTTCTTTGGTTAGCTCATCGGGCTCTCCAAGGGTGCCCAGCTTCAGCTTTGGCTTGGGAGGGGAAGCGCTCTAAGATCTTCCGGGTGTGTGGTGGGACCTCCGCACTGTGGCCAAGGGTCGGTACCTAGTCTCAAAACCTCGGTCAAGTTCTCCCTTAGGCTAAGTAAGTGCTAGCTGCACCCTTCACAGGGGTCCAAACTCCTCGTTGGGCTGAGTCTAGATTTTAACAAGCTTCTTCACTTGCATTAAGTTACAACTTTATTGTAATAAAAATGCATATTAAAATAAGCGAAGTTTTTCTTAATAAGTTTCATTTCTTCATTGAATATACACCCGAACTTAATTTTAAGATTATCAAAAATGATGGCGTTTGTGGAAATAATATCAGATGACAAGAAATCACTAGATGAATTCCATTTTTAACAGGCATATGAAATCTCTAAAGATAAACCTACAATATTCACAGTATATCATAAGAATGAAAACACTAGATGCAAAATTAAAGACATGATAAAATAAGCTAAAATGCAAAAGATGGTTTAGAGGTAGTTCTAATTTATAGTCATTAGTTTGACTTTCTTTCAAGTTAATTTATATGGAGGATTGTGGTGGTAGAGTGATCAAAAACTCTAGAAAAATATTTCTAGTGTTGTCCATTAACCTTAAATATTTCCTTAGTGCGATTATGAGAAATCTCAAGTGTGCCTTAAAAGGTCCGGTCCATCTTGATTTCAACTTTCTAGGAAAGAGACGAAGCTGACTATTATTTAATAACACATGTTGCCTATGAGTAAATTCTTGTCATTATACAATTTTGCATACTCATATTATCTAAGTCTGAATTCATCAAGCTCATCTGTTTGCATCAAACATTTTTCTTTAACATCCTTCAGGCTATAAGCTTTATGCTCAAGCTCTACAGGGAGATGACATGCTTCCAAACTCTATATGGAGACATTCCAATTCGTGTCTTAAAATATATCCTATATGCCCATAGAGCATCATCGTCAAGCTTTAGCGGCCAGTCCTTCTTGGATGCATTCACACTCTTTTCTAGAATTCTTTTCAATTCTCTATTTGAAAGCTCAACTTGACCACTTGTCTGAGCATGATAAGTTGTTCTCATCTTGTGCACTACATCATATGTACTTAAATGAGTGTGTAATTAATGATTTTTTAGATATTTGCCTTTGTCACCGATGATAGTTCTTTATGATCCAAAATAGATGAAAATATTCATTTTCACGAAGCTAACTACAATATAAGAATCATTGGTTCTAGTAGATATGACCTCTAGGAATTTAGATACATAGTCAACTGCAGCTAGTATATATTCATTTGAAAATGAAGAAGGAAGGGGACCCATAAAATATATTCCCCAAAAATCAAGAAATTTCACAAACAAGGATATTATTTAAAGGAATTTCATTCCTCTTTGAAATGCTACATGTCGCTGACATTTATCACGAAATTTTGGGCATCCTTAAAATGGCTTGGCCAATAAAAACCTAATTGAAGAACCTTAGTCGCAATTCTATTAGCTCCAAAGTGACCAACAACTTATTTATCATGACAATGATTCAAAATACTAATCTATTCATTCTAAATAATGCATCTTCAAATAATTTGGTCTGCACAAAGCTTATAAAGATGAGAATCTTCTAAAAAATAATGACATGCATCATATATTAATTAATTTTTTAAATATGAATAATCTTTTAGAATTAATTTTCCTACTAAGTAATTTGCAATATTTGCAAACAATGAGTATTTGAGATAGAAAATGTGCTTATCTGGAAACTCTTCTTTAATTTCATTTGGGTCTAAATTTAAATTTTCTAGTTAAGAATGATGATCACTATTGCAATTTCTATTCCTTTCTTATCCTTAATGTGTAAGTCAAATGTTTGAAGGAGAATAATTCATTGATATACGATATTTTAGTGTTGAATGATCAGTGTTAATAATTACCTTATATCCAATAAGATATGATCAAAATTTATCAACAGTGAATACTACAACGAGAAGTTCTTTTTCAGTAGTAGAATAATGAAGTTGTGTATCCGATAAAGTGCGACTTGAATAATAGATATAAAAAATCTTTCATTTTCTTTGCCCTAAGACTGCACTTATTGCAATTGTTGAAACCGGTTTTTCGGTCTCTGGTGGAGCTCGGGGCCCTCAACGAATTGAGGGGTAGCTAGCCCTTACCGGTCCCTCGGAAGAGATAGGCAAATAACTCGGACAAAGAACAAGGACCCTAGTCTTAGCGGGGAGGTCCCTCCACTAACCCGAAAGATCGTTGAGCGCTTCCCCTCCCAAGCCAAAGCTAAGACTCGGGCACCTTGGAGAGCTAGAGAGCCCAAACCAAAGCGACCTAAGGAGAGAAGAAGGCTCAAAGATTCTGAACCGCTAAGACTAGGGTCCTTGTTCTTTGTCCGAGTTATTTGCCTATCTCTTCCGAGGGACCGATAAGGGCTAGCTACCCCTCAATTCGTTGAGGGCCCCGAGCTCCACCAGAGACCGAAAAACCAGTTTCAACATTTATAGTTTTGGATGTGGGACCCACCGAAAGATTCCCGCCACGTCAGCCGAATCGGCGAACACCAGGGGTTGGATGTTTCTTCGCGAGCTCAAGGCAACCTCGCGAAGAGCGGGGATTGTGTACAACCCCGATGTTCGCCTGGAAGGATCCTTGGTTTGCATACCCAAGGGAGCGAGTCGAGGATGGGCGAGCCAGGCGGGGCGAGCCCAAGAAGAGCGAGAGACCCTAAAGGCAGGCGAGCCAGTAGGTCGGAGGAGCTCGCTAGGCAGGTCCGGGACCTTGGGGTACAAATAGCCATTTCTAGGGTACAGTTAGCCGTTTTGGCGAGCTCGACCCGCTAAGGAGCGGTTCGGCAGGCGAGTCATAGAGGCAGGCGAGCCAGCCGGTCGGAGGAGCTCGCTAGGCAGGTCCGGGACCTTGGGGTACAAATAGCCATTTCTGGGGTACAGTTAGCCGTTTTGGCGAGCTCGACCCGCTAAGGAGCGGTTCGGCAGGCGAGTCGTAGAGGCAGGCGAGTTAGCCGGTAGGAGGAGTCCGCTAGACGGCTTAGGCGAGCCAGCCAGATCTTTTGGCGAGCCCCGTGTTCGCTGGACAGGTTAGGGGTCTCTGGTTCGCCGGCGCCTAGGGTGGTCCATTACCAAAAAACCCCTGGTGGTCTGCGGGTAGCCCCTCCGAACAGCGGAGTTTGGCTGTTAGCAGACCAATCCGGTGTGCGGATAGTAAGAATGGACAGCAGGATTTGGCTATTGACAGACCACAAAACTAAAATCTATAAATAGACCTCAAAGGGCACCTTGGAAGAGGACCGGTTCAGAATCTTTGAGCCTTCTTCTCTCCTTAGGTCGCTTTGGTTTGGGCTCTCTAGCTCTCCAAGGTGCCCGAGTCTTAGCTTTGGCTTGGGAGGGGAAGCGCTCAACGATCTTCCGGGTTAGTGGAGGGACCTCCCCGCTAAGACTAGGGTCCTTGTTCTTTGTCCGAGTTATTTGCCTATCTCTTCCGAGGGACCGGTAAGGGCTAGCTACCCCTCAATTCGTTGAGGGCCCCGAGCTCCACCAGAGACCGAAAAACCGGTTTCAACAGCAATATCACTCACATCACACATTAATTCAAAGGTCTGCAATATCACTTGCATCACACATTAATTCAAAGGTAAATTTTAATCTGGTGGTCCTACAGAGGAGCATGCACAAGATTTTCTTGTAGCATATTGAAAGCAACTAGACATTTATCGTTGATTATAAATTTTGTACCTTTTACTAATAAATTTGATAAGGGTTTAGCTATTTTAAAAAATCTTTTAAAAAACTTATATAAAACTCTGCATGACCTAGAAAGCTTCTAACTGCCTTTACAATCAATGGGGGTGGCAAAATTTTAATTTCATCTACCTTAGCTTTATCAACCTCAATTCCTGCCATAGAAATCTTATGTCCTACAATATTCCTTCTTGAACCATAAAGTGTCATTTTTCACAATTCAAAACCAAAAAATTTTCAATACAACATTGTAAGACTAATGTTAAATGATATAAACAATCTTCGAAAGTTACTCCATACAATGAAAAATCATTCATAAGAATTTCCATATTTTTTGTCATATGAAGAAATATAGATGTCATACATCGTTGAAAGGTAGCAGTGGCATTACAAAGTCTAAAAGGAATTCTTCTATATGCAATAGTTCCATACAGACAAGTAATTATTGGTCTTCCAGTGCGATACATACCTGATTGTACCCAGAGTAACGATCAAAAAATAGTAAAACATATTTCCTGTTAATCTTTGAAACATTTGGCCGATGAAAGATAATGGATAATGATCTTTTCAAGTTGCCTCATTTAATTTTCTTTAGTCAATACAAACTCTCAACCCAATTACTTTTCTTGCAGGGATTAGATGATTATTTTCATTTTGAATTACAGTCATCCCTCCTCTTTTTGATACCACTTATACTAGGCTTATCCACACACTATCTAAAATAGGATAAATTATATCATCATTGAGTAGTTGTATCACTTCTTTCTTAACTACTTCTTGCGTGTTGGGTTCAATCTTCTTTGCAATTATATTTATGTCTTATAATTATCTTTCATTATAATTTTATTAGTGCATATAGATGGACTAATATCTTTAATGTCATTAATATTCCATCATATTGCTCCTTTGTACTTCCTCAATACACCTAACAATTGTTTTCCCATTTCTTTAGTAAGCGTAGTGAAAATGATTACTAGATAGCTTGTATTCTCAAGATAGACATATTTAAGGTGCGATGATAGAGCCTTAAGTTCTATAGTACGAGTTTTCTCTTCAAAAAACTTAGTAGAATTATTTGTACTATCTATGTTATGAATAACATAGGATTATGATTTTTCACTTTCTTTACTAAGGCTTCCATAATCTAGGGAGCATGTTATCAGTTTTAATTCTTTATTTTCATCAAATTTTGTACTAGGTTCCATTATGCATTTTCCTACATGATTTTCATTCATAATTTCACTCTTATTATTAGAACCATCCTGATATCAATCATAAAGCAAGAATCATTATTAGCTTCACTAGGATACCTTAGAATTTTATACATATTGAACATCATTTGCTTGTCATTAACTCACAGAATCATTTTTCCTTGTTGAACAATAATTAACACTTGCATTTAAAGCACACAAAAATCTACAGGAAAGATAAACTTATTAACTTTCACTAGAACATCTTCTATCACTCCATGAGATTTATTTACTGATCTATCAGTCAATAGTAGAGACACGGTAGTCATCTTTACCTCTCCTAAGCCTAGTTTCTCGTTAATTGAAAGAGGAATTAAATTTACACTTACACCTAGATCAAAAATCACAACGAGCTTTATTAAAATAAGACTCTTTTAGAATGCAATGTATTATGAAACTTCTTGGATCTTGTAATTTTTAGATAAATAATTTAATATGATTGCACTGCATTCCTCAATCAACATTGTCATCTCATGTTCTTCAAGCTTTCTTTTATTAGATAAAATATCTCTTAAGAATTTAGCTTAACTAGGCATTCGAGAAAGAGTTTCAGCAAAAGGGATATTAACGTGTAATTTCTTGACAACTTCAAGAAATTTTGAAAATTGCTTATGTAATTTCTCTTGCTTAAGGTGTTGTGGATACTGGATGGATAGCCTATATGTGTCTTCTTATTTTGTGGAGATGATGAGTTCCTTGCTCTTTTTCATATATTTTTCATCTAATTTCTTCTTTTCTTTTTTATTTGAATGCCTCTTTCAGTGACTTTAGAGGGTCTAGTTTCAGTCTCTTCTTATTCTACCCATGGGTATTGTAGTTCTGGAAATTCCCTACTAGTTCTGGCAATTCCCTACTAGTTCTAAGTGCTATTTCCTTGACATGTTCCTTAGGATTCTCTTCAGTGTTGCTAGGAAATGGTCCTTGTCATCCAGAAGTAATGGTAGCTAATTATCCAATTTGTGTCTCTAAATTTTTAATTGATGCTTCTTGATTTTAAAACCTCATCTCAGTTGTGTTTATAAATCTTGTTCATCAAATCCTCGAGATTTGGTTTCTTTTCTTATTGAGGAAATCTAGGCGCTTGAGTTAGTTTGACATTGTTGTTGCTCAATGAAAAGTTTAAATAATTCTTCCATCCTAGATTATAGTAATTACTATAAGGATTATTTTATTTATTAAAGTTAATAAAATTTACTTGTTCAAATATAGTATTTAAACAAAAATTACGGTGAGCTTGACACTCATGATTGGGATGAGGTCCTCCACATAGATCACATACTATTTGAAAAGGTTATGGTGGGCAAAGTGTTTCTAATTGAGCTGTTAGTGTTGTGACTGGATCGATATTATACATTCCATCTATCATTTTCCTTTGGCCATTATTACTTCAAGCATCTCATATGCCTCTTCGGGTGTATTATTCATGATGCTCCCTCTTGCAGCTGCATCAACCATGTTTCGAGCATTGCCAGTTAATCCATTATAGAAGGTCTGAACTTGATTCCAAATTGGCAAGCCATGATTTGGGTATCATCTAATTAATTACTGAAATCTTTCCCAACTACATATACATATTTATTATCTATCTGTGAAAAAATGGTTCTATCATTTCTTAATTTTGCTGTATTTGCAGGTGGAAAATATTTGCTAAAAATTTTTCTAGACATGTCTTCCCAAATGAGAATGGATCTTGGAGGTAGGGATAATAACCAATTTTTAGCTTATCTCTAAGTGAAAAGGGGAATCATTGGACCCAAGAAATTCGGTTCACAAAGTTTGGACCAACAGGGCTGACCAAAGGTTACTGGTTCAGTGATCGACCTATGAAAAACACAACTAAATGAAGCTGAAGAACAAGAAATGATATATGGATTACCTACAAACAAGACCCACGTACTGCAACGAGAAGGTCCTGACACACATCTGGAAGATTATAGGAACTTCCCCTTACAAAGACAAAGCCGAGTTATACACATGAGATGCAAAAAATAATATTAGGGGAATCTTGGAGGTGGGGGTTCAACGTGCCCTCTGCTTGTGCCTCGAGGTCCTATTTATAGGAAATCCGGAGGTCGCGGGGGCGGGGGGGGGGGGGGGGGGGGGGTAGATCAAAAGCTTGTTTGCCATTAAAAAGCAATAGAACAGTAACGAGCAAGCTTGCAGAAGAAGAAAAAGAAAAGCTTCAAGAAAAAGAAAGCTCCCATTCTAGAGAGCAAGAAGACTTCTATTCTCAAGAAAAGCTCAGCACTGATCCTGGTACTAAAGAGTTCTACTAATTGATCAAGTGATGTTGTAAAGAAGACTTTCTTTCCAGAAATATCTAAGGAGACTCAAGCTGCTTAAAGTTATATCTTTCAGAGTCTAAACTTGTAAGACATTCCTCTAATTTCTTATTGTAAGATTTTCTTGGAATTGAGGTAGGGTTATGCTGTCAACCTGAGTGTAGGGTTGGTAAGAAGTTCTGAGTGTAGGACTTTGTTGAAAGTCTGAGGTAGGGTCTTGTGAAGACCCGAGGTAGGATTTCTGAGGAAATTTGAGCTGTAGGATCCTTGTTGGGGATCTGAGTTGTAAGAGTGCTATCACTCTGAGGTAGGGTTGCTACTGGCACCTGAGGTAGAATTCCAGGAGGGAATCTGAGGTAGGGGACTTGCTAGATTTCTGAGTTGTAAGATCTGATTGATCTGAATTTTTGGAGAAGTTGGCCCAGTCTAGCACACTGCTAGATAGGTGGAGAGGGACAGTGGAGTACCCATCATCTGGGGAACCACTATAAATACCTGTGTGTTTTTTGTGTTGTTTGTTTTACTTTATCTGGGCTAGAATAGTCAACAACATAAAAGAGACTTACAATTTTGAAGCACTTATTCACCCTCGTCTAGGTGATTAGACTACAGATTAAACTTTCAAGTGGTATCAGAGGGTGAGTTATTCAAAAGGACTTAAAAGTCTGAACAAGTTACTCAAGAAAATCTTTAGTCTATTCACCATGACTTATGGTGAAGGTTATAAAGAGCTCAGTTCAATGAAGTTTTCTATCTGCAGAAAGGAGAACTTCAACATCTGGAAGCAAAGTGTTAGGTTATTTATGGAAGACTCTGACCCTAGAATCTTTGTCACAGTTGAAGAAGGACCATACATTCCCATGAAGGTTTCAACAATAGATGTGAATCTATAAGTCCTAAAGAAGGTGACAGAGATGACCAGAGATGAGGTAGTTCAAGCCACTATGGACAAAAGGGTCAAGAACATTATTATCAGTGCCATAGATGATTCCACATTCCAAAATCTGATTCACTGCCAAACTGCCAAGGAAATGTATGATACATTGATTGTTTACATGGAGGGCACAACTGAGGTAAGGAATGATAGAAAATCCTTACTGAACCAAGAATATGAAGCTTTCAAGCAAGGGAAGAAGGACTCCATTGTTGAATGCTATGAAAGGTTCTTCAAAATTATGAATGAGCTGAGGACCTATGATAGGACCTTCACAAATTATGATCTAATTGACAAATTCCTGAGATCCCTCAACATGGAATGTGATATGAAGATCTGTGCCATAAGGGAGTGGGGAATCTAGACAGCATCCAACCCCAGAATCTGTTTGGGAAGTTGCTTTCCCATGAGCTTCAACTGAACACCAGAAAAGCTGCGGGGGAGGGCAGCAATGCAAACAACAAAGACAAGTTTGTAGCCTTCAAAGTTGAAAGCTCCAGAAGGTGCAGAGAAAAGACCCCCTCTCCTCTAAGGAGAAATGCTGATACATAAAGCTCAGAGCCCTCCACTTCTGAAGATGAGCTAACTGATGGAGAACTTACCATATTCTCCAAACAGTTCAAGAAGATGCTGAGCAGAAGGAAATAATGGAAGAATAAGTTTTCCTTTGCCTCCAGCTCAAGAAAGCCCCACAACAACACTGACAGACCAAGAAGAGACCCCAAAGGGGAAAGGTATGGTTCTAAACAGAGCAAACATTTTAATACTGACATTGTTTGCTACTATTGCAACAAGTCTAGACATGTCATTGTTGACTATCCAGTCAAAAGAAAAGAGAGAAAGGAAGCAGGGGAGAAAAAGTATTACAAGGCCAAGAGAACTGAGAAAAGTCCCTAGCAAAGAAGAAGAAGAGTTGGAGTGACAGTGTCTTAAGCTCTTCAAATTCATAAGATGAAGAGACCCTTATTGGGCTTGTTGCTTTTGCTGAAGAAGACATCTATCCTGCTACCAAGGTGGGTATCAGGGCTCCCCTATCATTATGAGACAGTGACAGTGAAGATGAAGACTGTTGTGGTCTAATGGCCATGTCAGATGAGGAAGATCAAGATGAAACCCATCCTGATAAGGTAATCACTAAGACCCCTTTTCCTTGTCTGATTCTGAGTATGAGACAGGTGCATATTCAGATGCATCCTCATCACATGTTGAAGAGGGTGAATCTGAATCTGAAAAAGATTTCAATGATATGGTCAACAATATATGGTGCTCTCTTGGAAGCACTTAAGAAGAGTAAGAAGCTTGCTAAGAAGCAAGCTGAGGAAATTGAAACCCTGAAACTTGCTCAATCTGTTTGTGATGAGACAGCTGAAAGGCTAACTCTTAAGAGCAAATAGATTAGCAAGTTGAGTGGTCTCAATTATCCAAATTGGGACTATAAGAAATAAGAACAAGATCATTATGGATCTTGAGAAGAAGCTCCTCAATATGTGGATTTTAGTGGCTAAGTTTTCCAAGCTACAGACAATATTGCCAATCATTGACAGCTTTTCTGCTCAGTATAGAAGTGACTTAGGTTATAATAAGAAGGTTGAGGAAAATAAAGAAAATGTTGGAAAAGAGAAAGTACAACAAACCATTTTCAAAAAGGTGGTTCTTGCATCCAATAATTATGACCATGATAGCATGTATGGTCATTTGAAAAATAGATGTTCTTCCAGTGGGGCTAGCAATGCTCCTCACTGGAAAGAAATAAAAGACCATGGGTCTAGTGCACTTAAAGCTCCATATGAAGAAATACAAATGAAGCATTATGGGTAATTTGTATTTGGTTCAACAACACCAACACCATCAACTAAAGGGAAGGGAAGGGCCATTTTGCAAAGGCCTGCCCCTAAGAAGAATCTTGTGGCTGTGCAGACACAGTCCATTTCACATCATGCACATAACCACAAGATTCTTCAGAGGAATGCAAAGAATGCAAATGCCTTCTCTCCTGAACATGAGCTTGCACATCAAGTAACCAAAAATGTTCAGAAAAAAAAAACTATAATATTATGAGTGCTGGTGTTGTGGTAAGGTAGGTCACTTTGCCTTGGACTGTTGGTATAATCCTACTGTGCCACATGCTAAGAGAGCTAGTTAAGTTTGTGTATTTTTAGTCAGAATTATGTCCCAAAGGCTAACAAGAACCAAGGACCCAAAGTTGGTTGGATTTCTAAGGTAAATTAGTTCTTTATTGCAGGTATATCCAAAGGCCATTCACATGCCTATATGGTATTTGGACAGTGGATGTTCCAGACATATGACTGGAATAAGAAGACCGAAAAACTATATTGAGAATGTTAGGGTATGAGGGCGCTCAAGATATTCTACACTCCTCATCAAGTTTGGAATGAGGGATATATAGTATCTCCAGTGTAGGGACCGATCCCTAGGTCGACACGCAACCCATTAAGTCTATCGTGTCAGTTCAGACACGTAGACATAATTAATTAAAATAGTTAACAGAAATGTTATATATATATTGCTCAAATATTACACTCATTATTAATGCTCAAATGAGTGATGGGAAATGCATCGATGATAAGAAAAGTAAACATGTCATATTAGGAGCGGTGAAAAAGGGTTTTCTTCTCCTGCTCATTTGGAACAAATACAAGTAGATTTAGCGCAAGAAAGAAATTTTTGATAATTTTCTTCTCCTGTTTGGTGAGATTATTAGTTGGCTCCAAAAATGTAGGAATGAGCAATCTTAAAGAGGGGCACAAAATGAAGCCTAAAATATTCATTATTCATGGTGAACCTGCAAATGTAATTTGTTCAATAATTATGGAATGGAGATATTCTAACATTCTCCACACTTTCTATGGTTGATTCCGTATTACTAATTCTATACGGAAGCGTAAAGAATTCAATGTCAATTGAAGAGTGGCAAAGTTTTGTTTAAGTCTTATTTCATATAGTCTATTGAGTTCATGCGAGTATGCTTCTATTTATTATTGATTATATGGGCCTTCGAAGATCCTCTTCCATTGATTGATAGGTTAATGAAATCTACAATATAAAGTGTGTTGGATTATTTTTCATATATTCCTATAATAATATATATTTTTTTGGTTTTGAATAACTCTTATATAAGATTAACAACAAATGATAATAAACTATCAGAAACAGTGAGGTGAGAAATAAAAGAAATTCAGAATAATATATATATGTATGTATATATATACATATATATATACATATATATATATATATATATCAACCTTTTATTTTTTAGCCTTGTATATAAATAGCCTCGTATTCAGTGTGATTAATAGCAAGTGTTATTTCACTTTCTTCTATGAAAGACTTAATTCTGAATTCTAAGATGGTATCAGAGCGAGAAAGGGGAGGCGTCTTCTTCTGGTAAGGTCGTCTTCCCGCCCTTGGTTTTTCGCTTCTTCTCTCCACCATGGAAAAGACTCCCAAGGTTTTACCCGATCATCTAACGGATCCTTCAAATCAATATTTTCTTCATCCCAATGAAAATCCCGCTATGGTTCTTGTTTCTTCGTTACTTGATGGGAAGAACTATCATATTTGGTCTAGGGCAATGCGTGTTGCCTTATTATCCAAGAATAAACTAAAATTTGTTGATGGGTCTATTACTCAGCCTGCTTCCACGGATCCTCTGTTTGCTGTCTGGGAAAGGTGTAAGACCATGGTTCTCTCATGGATTCATCATTCCATTTTAGATTCGATAGCAAGATCTATTCTCTGGATTGATAAAGCAGTTGATGTCTGGACTGATCTTCATGATCGTTTCTCACATGGTGACGTTTTCCAGATTTCAGATCTACAAGAAGAAATTCACCAATTGCGGCAAGGTGAATTATCCGTTACTGATTATTTCACACAGATGAATATCTTATGGGATGAATTGGAAAATTGTATGTCGCTTCCAGTTTGCAAATGTGCTACTCATTCTTGTGGGGCTTTTCCAGCCATAAAGAAGTATAGAGATCAAACTTACACTATTCGGTTTTTGAAGGGCCTGAATGACCAATATGCTCATGCTCGTTCACAAATTTTGCTCATCGACCCTCTTCCAACTATTAACAAGGCTTTTTCTCTTGTTACTCAACAAAAAAGACAACTGTTCTCAGATCTGGTCAATTCTTTCAATATTACCGAGTCAAAAAGTTTCAATGCCACTGAGTCAAAAAGTTTCAATGCTAATTCAGATCAAGCTAACTTTTGTAAGGGATCTTTTGGAAGAGGAAAGGGTCGTGGAAATTCTAGACTAGTGTTGGGAATATTACTCTCAATGTTCCCTTGATTTGAAGAAGCATCACACTCAATGCTAAGTACAAGTTGTATTTGATAAACCCTATTTCATCTCATGACTATGTAGGGTTAGGTTATTCCAAGGTGGGAAGTAAGTTCAGTGGTTTACTGCCTAAACCGCTGAGACAAGTTCTCAGTCTCAGCTGAACCGCTGAGACAAGACCACAAGCCGCTGAGAAGGTGTCTGGGCCAGCTGAGCTGCAGATAAATGAAAATTGTTGAGACAACTGTCTGTCTCAGCGGATCCGCTGGGACGAGACAGAAGTAGTCGTTAAGACTGGAAGTTGTCTCAGCCCAACCACTGAGATAGATTCAAATGTGCTGGCGGGTTTTGCTTTTGGCGCAAGATGCAGAAAAGCAAGATATGGTACTCCAATCATCTCCATGCTGTGTCAGGGGCCATCTGATAGTCGTTGAAGATTAGAGAAGTATAAAAGCATAACTTAGGGCTTTTAAGAGATAAGCTTTTTGGCAAAAAGAACACACAACTACTGTTACATTGTCGGTTGTCAACAAGCTCTCTCGACCTGCTTCCTAAAGCAGAAAAGGAGAGGAAGATTGTTCTTCCTATGTGATTGAAGAAGAACAAGTTGATCATTTCTCATCTACTGAAGACAAGGATCAGAAGTGGTAGGATTGAAGCTGTTGTTTTCTTCCCTGCTTCAAGACAACAACAGAAGATCATGTCTTGAAAGAGTTAACATTCTATCTCCTGTTGTAAGCAACATTTATTACCTTCTGTAGGAACATTACTTATTCTTAGATTGCAGGGCATTTTGCCTGAGGGAGTAGGGCTGTTGCGCCTGAGTGTAGAGCTGAGAGTTCATCTTGAGTGTAGGACCTCTGTGGAGATCTGAGGTATGACTTCTTGATAGGTCTGAGTTGGTAGGGCAGTTGTGCCTGAGGTATGGCTATTGAGCCTGAGGTAGGGTTTGGGAAAAACCTGAGAGATCCTGAGGGATTTGAGTTGTAATCTCTTGGAGCTGAGATTGGAGGAGTTGGCCTTGTCTAACTTATTGTTAGAAAGGTGAAGGGGGAAAGATGACTACTCAAGACACCCTGTCTTGAGGAACCTCTATAAATACTTGTGTGTTTTCTGTGTGTTTCATTTCTTACTAACATTAATTCAGAAAATAGCTAGACATTAGTGTTGGACATGTGTGTCACATCCCTTTGTTTGAGAATAACAAATCCCAAATTGTATTTGATCTTGCTTGTCGTGTGTTTATAGTGTGCAGGAACTATAGGTGTAATACTCCACAGGTAGAAAGCAGCTGAATTCAAACATCTGGAAGAATACACTACCGCCAACGTTAGAGCTACCGCCAGGCGCTAGCTCAGGTTCCGTTCGACGAACTTGCCTGCGTTCGACGAAAATTTTGGTTGACAAAAATTTCGTTCAACGAATTTACCTGCGTTCGATGAAATTTTCATTCGACAAAAATTCCGTTCGACGAAATGTCGTTCGATGAATTTGCCTCCGTTCGATGAAAATTCCGTTCGACGAACTTGAAGCTTCGTTCGACGATATTGTTCCGTTCGACGAAAGTTTGTTCTGCCACGCCGCCGACGGTTTCGCAACCGCTCCACATGAACGCTTTGTTCTGCCACGCCGCCGACGGTTTCGCAACCGCTCCACATGAACCGCTCCACACGTTCGACGATATTGTTCCGTTCGACGAAAGTTTGTTCTACCACCAGCGCTAGCGCTACCGCCTGGCGCTATCTCAAGTTCGTGCACAACACCACGCCGCCAGCTGTTTCGCAACTGCTCCACACGAACGCTACCGCAGGCGTTAGGAGCTACCGCAGGCGCTAGGAGCTACCGCAGGCGCTATCTTCAAGATCTATAAATTGATGGGCCCTCTCTCGTTTTGAGTGAGTGCTTCCAGAGAGATTACTTGTGCCTTATTTCCAGAGTTGTTACTCTGCCGAAAGTTCATCTCCCACTCGAAGCCAAAGAGGATTTCTGGAGAAGGAAGCCACCACGCTGCATCCGAAGAACGATCGCTTCAACCTCGCTTATGCTACAATGATCCTTCATCCTCATCTTCAGAGATCTCATATAGGGAGTTTTATTTTTGTTATCTTTATTTTTCATTCCATATATTTTTGTAACCGTTTAGAGAATTCGCCTTGTGTTGGCGACTAGGTCTGGGTAGGACTTAGGGAGAAAGTCGCCTTGTGTTGGCGACTAGTTCTAGGTGATTAGATCTAGGGGTCTCGAGGCCATATCCGGGGAAGGATTGGCTAGAGCGGCTTGAGGCCTTATCCCAGGAAAGATTGGCTAAAGCCAACCGGTTTGTGGGGATACAAGTCGGTATAGAAAAGGAAAAGATATTTACATTTGTACGCCTCTGATTTCTAGCGATATTGAAATCAAATTTATGTAAACACTTTTTTATATAAGATAATCATGTCTTATTTTGTGTTTACTTGATTTCTATCATTTGGCATAATTTATAGAATTGCAAATTACAATTGTTTCCTCCTTTAAGTTAAATTGTCTATAATTATAAAGAAGAATTTTATTCCCTTATTCACCCCCCCCCCCCTCTAAGGGCGCCGTAAGATCCAACAAGTGGTATCAGAGCGAGGTTATTCCAAACGGTTTAAAAAACCAGGAATAATGGCGTCTTATGATCTCGCTTTTTCCGAGGGTCAGGGAATTAGTAGACCTCCACTCTTTACCGGGTCAGATTATAATTACTGGAAAAATAGGATGAGATGTTTTCTTATGACCCTAGATATTGAGGTATGGAATATGGTAGAAGAGGAATACTCTCCTCCTACATTTGTAGTTGGAGAGATAACTTTAGATAAACCAAAAGATAAATGGGATGATAGGGATAAGTTAAAATGCAAAAATAACGCCAAGGCTATGAATGCTTTATTTTGTGCGTTAGATAGAAATGAATTTAATAAAATTTCTGCATGTACTACTGCATATGAAATTTGGAATCATTTGGAAGTTACTCATGAAGGTACATCGCAGGTTAAAGATTCAAAGCTTTTCCAACTTGAGTCGGAATATGAAAATTCCGGATGGATGAAAGTGAAGATGTTGATGGCATATACACGTGCTTCACCAAGATCGCCAATGCCTCCAAAGCTCTTGGAAAGACCTCCAATGGAGACTTGGTCCAAAAAATCCTTCGTTCCATTCCACCAAAATTCAACCCGAAGGTGACGAACATTTCAGAATCGCACAATCTAAGGACGCTCCAAGTTGAGAGCCTCATTGGGAATCTCAAAACCCATGAGGTAGAACTCAAAATCCAACATGATGAATACAACAAGGAGCCAAAGAAGAAGGCGTTGGCATTAAAATCAAAGAAGGAGTGCCAAGAGGATGATGATGAAGATGAAGAAAGCCTTTTGGTGAAGAACTTCCGAAAGTTCATGCAAAAGCCGGAAAGGAGAAACACTTTCCGGAAATTTATCCAAAAGGATGCAAGATGGAAAGGGTCATCTTCAAAGAAAGAAAAGGATAGTGACAATGAAGAAGAAAGACCTCCACCGGAGTGCTTTCATTGTAGGAAGACCAGACATATTCGAAGCCAGTGCCCAAAGTTCTTGAAGGAGAAAAAGGAAAAGCGGCACAAAGGGAAGGAGAAGAAGAAGATGCTAAAAGCTAGAACATGGGATGACTCCTCCTCCTCCTCCAAAGAATCAAGCGGGTCTTCATCAAGCGAAGATGAGGAAGCTAACATGTGCCTCATGGGACATGGAAACGACGGCGAGACACCGGTGTTCTTAGCGACACTGAGGTAACTCCTCCCACTTATGATGAACTCTATATTGAATTCCTTGAAACTTGCAAAGCTTTTGATAAAAATATGAAAGATAGTATTTTATTGAATAGTGAAAATGAATCTCTTATTAAAGAAAATCAAAAGCTTTCCAAAAAGGTAATTGTTTTAGAAAAGAGAAAGGTTTCTTGCCAAGAGTGTGATCACTCCACTAAATTGGCAAAAGATATTGAAGAGTCACTTTCTAAAGCTCTCTCTCATGCCAAAACTCTTAGAAAAGAGAAGGGGGAATTAGAAAGGAAATTAGAAGCCTCTCTTTTGCAAATCAAAAATAACAAAAAAGGTTTTGAAAATAAGTGTGTTATGCTTGTGAAAGAAAATTCTTCACTTAAAGCACAAGTTCATGATCTCGCCATGGCCATTAAAATTTTTGGAATAGGCCAAAAATCACTGGAAATGATTTTAGGGTATCAGTGCCATGGTTCTGGAAAACTTGGGCTCGGATATCGAGGAGAGGAATACCGCCCGACGCTAGCCACTAACGCCGGCGCTAGCACCTCATACCAGAAACCTGAGTTTTCTTTTTCAAAAGATTTTTCTTCTGTAAATCCAATTTGTTCCAGCAAGAAAATATTCCAGAAAAGGGTCTCAACCCCCTTTATTTCGTGTGCAAACTGTTATAGGTTAGGTCACACATCTAGTTCTTGCAGGAAAATAAAATAAAATACTATAAAACAAATCTGGGTACCTAAGTTTTCCACTTATTCTATGGGTGGTACCACTTGGGTATCCGGATCTTTACTCTCATTTTCTTTCTAGATGTGCAGGCAGGCTAAGGACAATGAAGACGTGTGGTACTTGGATTCAGGATGCTCCAAGCACATGACGGGCAATAAAGCTAAGTTCCTTAGCCTAGAAAAGAAGAAGGGAGGGATCGTGACGTTTGGTGACAACGGAAAAGGAAGGATCATGGGAATTAGTACAGTGGGTAACAAATCCTTTACTATATCTAATGTTCTTTATGTGAAAGGATTAAAACACAATTTAATTTCTATTAGCCAATTATGTGATAAAGGATTAGATGTGTTATTTGAATCTTCTACTAATCTATGCAAAATATCTAATCCTACTACAAAAGATATTTTACTAACTGCACCAAGAATACATAATGTTTATATAGTTTCTTTACATGATCTTTCTAAATCATCTATTAAATGTTTTATCACTAAATATGATGAATTAGAACTTTGGCATAGAAGACTAGGGCATACTAGCACAAAGCTCATTGTAAAACTTGCCAAAAGTAATTTAATTAGAGGATTGCCTAGGTTAAATGGAACTTTACCTTCACTTTGTTCACCATGTCAAAAAGGTAAATTTTCTAGATCCTCTTTCAAAAGTAATAATTTCATTTCTACTACAAGACCCTTGCAAATAATTCATATGGATCTTTTTGGTCCCGTTAGCACTCCAAGTCTTGGTGGTAGATTATATACATATGTCTTAATAGATGATTTTTCAAGATATTGTTGGACATTATTTCTCTCTTCCAAATCCGATGCGTTTTGCGAATTTGCAAAATTATGTACTCTTATTCAAAATGGAAGTGATTTAAAAATTAAATGCATTCGCTCGGATCATGGAGGAGAACTTGAAAATGAAATATTTACATCCTTTTGTGATATGTTAGGCATTAAACATGAGTTCTCTGCACCACGCACACCACAAAAAAATGGTGTTGTAGAAAGAAAGAATAGGACACTTCAAGAACTAGGACGCACTATGTTATGTGAATATAAATTACCTAAGTCCTTTTGGGCCGAAGCCGTAAATACATCATGCTATGTTATGAATAGAATCATGCTTCCCCCATCTCTTAATCTCACACCATATGAACTCTATTTTCAAAAGAAGCCTAATGTATCTTATTTCAAAGTTTTTGGTTGTAAATGTTTTATTTTGAATATAAAAGATAGCTTGGGAAAGTTTGATGAAAAATGTGATGAAGGAACTTTTCTTGGGTACTCTTCAACTAGTAAAGCTTATAGAATTTTTAATAAAAGAACTAGTAGAGTTGAAGAGTCAATAAATGTAAAATTTGATGAGTTTGTTCCTTGTGTAGAAAAACTTTCCGCAGGCAACGAGGATGATCTATTACCACCTTTGAAGCATGGTGACAAAGAACCTTCCAAAGAAGAAGAAGAAGAGGCCAAGGAAGATGAATATGTACCTCAAAGTACCTTAAAATTCACAAAGGATCATCCACAGGAATTGATAATTGGTGAACCATCCATCGGGGTAAGAACTCGCTCTTCTCTTCATGAATCTTTTTCAAATATTTGTTTTGTTTCCGAAATAAAACCAAAAATCATCTCTACTTCTTTAAATGATGAATTTTGGTTTTGGGCTATGAATGAAGAGTTAGAACAATTTGAGCGACATAATGTTTGGAAATTAGTTGAAAGACCATCTAATCACCCGGTTGTAGGTGTAAAATGGATTTTTAAAAAAAAATTAGATGGTGAGTCAAGAATCTCTAGAAATAAAGCACGATTAGTAGCTCAATGATATTCTCAAATTGAGGGGATAGATTTTGATGAATCTAGTGCACCCGTTGCTAGATTAGAGTCTATAAGAATTTTTCTAGCATTTGCAAGCTTTAAAAGAATAAAACAATTTCAAATGGATGTGAAAAGTGCTTTTCTAAACGGGTTTGTAAAAGAAGAAGTTTATGTTGAACAACCCACCCCGGTTTTATTAGTGAAAAATTTCCAAATCATGTTTATAAACTAGAGAAAGCGCTTTATGGTTTAAAACAAGCGCCCCGTGCATGGTATGAAAGGCTCACATCATTTTTATTAAAGCACGGTTATATTATGGGAAGTGCAGATAATACTCTCTTCATTAAGCACAATAATGATGATATAATTATTTTACAAATATATGTTGATGATATTATTTTTGGATCTGCTAATGAAGAGATGTGTAAAGAAGTTATTTTAGTGATGAAAAATGAATTTGAAATGAGCCTTGTAGGAGAACTTTCTTATTTCCTTGGTTTTCAAATATCACAAAGAATTGATGGTATCTTTGTATGTCAAACTAAATATGTCCATGATATGCTAAAACATTTTGGATTTGAAAACCTTAAACATGCTTCTACACCAATGAGTGCATCACTAAAATTAGGTAAAGATGAATCAGGAATTTCTATAGATCAAACTTTATATAGAGGTATGATAGGATCTCTACTTTATCTAAGTGCAACTAGACCCGATATTATGTTTGTCGTATGCTTATGTGCTCGATTTCAAGCCAATCCAAAAGAATCTCATTTAAAAGCGGTAAAACGAATTTTTAGATATCTCATTGGGTCATCTAGATTAGGATTATGGTACCCGCACAATAATTCATTTACACTTCACGGCTACTTCGATTCGGACTATGCTGGTTGTTCACTTGATTGAAAAAGCACTAGTGGTACTTGTCATTTTCTAGGACCTTCATTAGTTGCATGGTCTAGTAGGAAAAAAAACTCGGTTGCACTCTCCACCACGGAGGCCGAATACATTGCATTAGGAAGTTGTTGTGCACAAGCACTATGGATGAGCCAAACTTTAGCGGACTTTAGTTTTCATCTAAAACTTATTGAACTAAAATGTGACAACAAAAGTGCCATTGATCTCACAAATAATCCGGTACACCATTCTAGATCCAAACATATAGATGTACGTCATCATTTCATAAGGGATCACATTAAAAAGGAAAATGTTAGAATAAGTTTCATTGGTATGGACTCTCAACTTGCTGATATATTCACTAAACCTCTTCCCGATGCAAGGTTTCAAATGTTAAGGTTGGAATTAGGAGTCTTAGACATCTTAGGATGAATAACATGTAAAACGCTAATGTTTTATGCAATTTGAGCAATCAAGATGTTGAAACCAGAGAACGGGTCTCAGCGTTCGAAAGGGGGATGCAGCTGACCCTTACTTGACCCAAGCTAGACCCTTGACCGATGACTAAGAACTGAAGAAACTTGCTGATGAAGAATACTTAAGTCCACGAACGGACCCCTTAAGCTGCAGCGTGGAGGTCCCACCACACACCCGGAAGCTCACAGGGAACTTCCCCTCCCAAGCCAATGCTGAGCCTGGGCACCTTGGAGGGCACTAAGGACCACATCAACGTCCACCTTCAATGACAGAGGGCGGGGAGGGGTAGTGCTTGCTCACACGCGAGAAAGGGGGGATACCAACAACCCTTCCCAAGGTGCCCATGGGGGTCTATTTATAGACTTCCCGAAAGTTGGGTTGCGGATAGCCAAAATTCTGCTATCCGCAGCCCTAATTACGGACCCGAACGACTGAACCGAGAGGGGGGCGAGTGGAGGATGAGACGTCCACTCCCCCCCCCCCTTTGCCGGGGGTCGGGTGGATGGACCAAGGTCCACCCCCCGAGCTGGGCGAGCGGACCTTACAGTCCACTCATCTTTCCGGAGAGTGGACCATGGGTCCACTCGCCCAGCCATCCGGGCGGGTGGACACAAGGTCCCCCCGCCCCCGGGCGAGTGGACCAGTGGTCCACTCGCCCGCAAGCTTGGGGCGAGTGCACCCTGGGTCCACTCGCCCCCACCCTGGGCGAGTGGACCCAAAGGTCCACTCGCCCCCCCCCCCCCCCCCCCCCCCCCCCACTCGGGCGAGTGGACCAGTGGTCCACTCGCCCGGGTCCTTGGGCGAGTGGACCAAGGGTCCACTCGCCCGGGGGCCTTGGGCGAGTGGACCCAAGGTCTACTCGTCCAAGGAGGTTTGCCCCCCCCCCCCCCGGGCCTTCTCTTTTCGATGCTCACGACCTCTGACGGGTCGTTCCACTGAGCCCCCTCACTTGCGTCGGGTCACACCGACTCGAAAAATATGAGGGTTGTACACAATCCCCGCTCTTTTTGAGCTTGCCTTAAGCTCGGAAAGAAAATCCAACCCACCTATTTGACGAGGAGGTGGGACCTTAGGGGGAATCCATGAAGGACTCTGCCAACGGGATACTCCTGTCGAGTTTTTCAGCTGAACCTAACTTGAGGCGGAAGGCGGACCTTTCCCCACTTAACATCCCTCCTATGAGCCGAGCTCAGCTGGAGGTGGAGAAAGTTCAACACCTTAGGTCGAATTGAACTTGACCTGAGGTGGAAGAAAAAATTCAACACCCTTAGTCGAGTCGAGCTCGACCTGAGGTGGAAGGCAACTCAACACCTCTAATCGAGCTGAACTCGATCTGAGGTGGAAGGCAACTCAACACCTCTAGTCGAGCCGAACTCGACCTGAGGTGGAAGAAAAATTCAACACCTGTTGGGAAAATGATTTCTCTTAACCCCTTGAATTAAGTTGAATATGAATTCTAAGAATGAAAAACAAGGTTAAGTAAATATGCGTCGAATAATATTCGACGCAACGTCGAAACATAGTCCACGTTTCCTTCAGATTGAGTCGAAGTAACTCTAGGAAGATTTCGACGTATGTGTTGTCGACGCTACTCTGATTTCTAGTCGACGCATATGGAGAAGTCGATGCACCTTAATCGATGCACCTTCCTTATTCTCCTCTCGACGTCCAGTCAGGATGAATTCGACGCTTACGTCGAATAGGAATCGACGCACGTCGATTTATATGACAGATTTAAATATGCGCCAGATCTCTTTCCTTCTTTCAGTAGATCTGATTTGTATGGAATAAGTATCAATATTTTATAGCCGTTCTGAATCATTCTTTCCTTATATCTGATTCTTGGCTAATTTGATTAAACTTATTTGGACATTATTTGAAATCAGAATTGGTCCTTTCCTTCTACAGACGAAACATTTTCATCTTTCTATTTCTCTGACCGCTAATTGATTATCCTCCTATAGTATTATTTTGAAATAACAGAGCTATAAATAAAGAGGAGGTCGGCAGAAAATGTTAGAAGAGTGATCTACCACACACATTTGAAATAGAGGAAAAGCTCCCAAGAGAAAAGAGAGAAATTGAGAAAAAGCTCTGCAGCAACATTCAAGCACTTCTTCTTCTTCTTCTGCTTTTGAAGTCATACTGCTGCAAAATCTGATAGCTCTCACAAAGAGAGAAAGGCTGCAAATCTTCTTCTCTCTATAGAAGAAAGATTCAATTCACTTCTTGTGCTTCCAATCTTCTTGCTAGGAAGAAGATTCTTTCTTGTTTTTATTTCTTCTCCTTTCTTTCTTTCTCACTTAGACATTTTAAAAGAGTTTTTAGAATCTCTCTTCAAAAAATTCAGTGTACTGGTTCTAAGAGTCTCCTTGTCAAAAGACTCAGTTGGTTCTAAGAGTCTCCTTGTCAAAAGACTCAGGGTGGTTCTAAGAGTCTCCTTATCAAAAGACTCAGTGCAAGATAGTAAATTCCTGCCAAGGGGGTAGAAGAGTGGACTACCCAAAGTTTGGGGAACCACTATATTTTCTTGTGTTGTGCTGTGATTTCTTTACTTGCTTTTATTCTCTTTATTTGTTTAATTCTTGTTGGTGTGTGGGAAGCTCTAATCTGTGATCATACACATATATATTAATTTTGCACAAAATATTTTTAATCTCTATTCACCCCCCCTCTAGAGAATTCTAGTGAGGTAAACTGTGCACTTTCAATTGGTATCAAAGCGAGGTTGATCTAAAAAGGATAACTCCTTGATCAAAAAGATCCTACCTCTCATATATATATATATTTTTCAAAACGATTTTATCATATGGCACAAATCAAAGATTATGCTTCCACCAGACCACCAATTTGCAACCTGGAAAAGTTTGCACTTTGGAAAACAAGAATTAGAATTTATTTAAACTCTATTGATGATGAATTGTTTAATGTGATCTTGACAGGTCCCCCCAAGCCATTCAGGAAGGATTCAAGTGGAAAAGTGACTCAAACACTTGTTCCAAGAGCTGAATGGACAGAAGATGAGAAGAAAGCCCAAGGACATGATGCCAAGGCTATGAATATCCTAGTCTCAACCCTCTCAGATGAAATTTTCCAAAAGATTGCTGATTGTGAGTCAGCTAAGGAAGTATGGGAAGCTCTCACCAAATTGGTAGAGGGATGTGCTGATGAGAAAAAGGATAGAAAGGCACTACTAATCTCCCAATATGAAAACTTCCAAAAGAAAGAAAGTGAAAGTGTTGCTGACATGTATTCAAGATTCAGCCTCATAGTCAATGAATTGAGAACACTTGAGAAGGACATATCTCTCACTGAGATAAATGATAAATTGCTGACTTGCTTTCCTAGCTCTTGGGACTCAAGAATCTGGCCAATCAAAGACTACAGAAGTCAAAAAGAAATATCAACAGATGTTCTGTTGGGTAAATTAAAATCCTATGAACAACTGTTGAAAACCAGAGCTGAGAAAGAAAAGGCCTCTCCACTCTCAAAAGAAAAGAGTATTGCATTGAAAGTTGTTGAAGGTGAACCATTTACTAGTGATGAGGAACTAATCAGCTTCCTGGCTAGGAAGTTCAAGAGGTGGATCAAAACAGAAGGATCCAGAGGAAGAGATTCAAAAACCAGGTATAATAAAACACCTACTGAAGAGATTATATGTTACTCTTGCAGGAAACCTGGACATATTGCACCTGAATGTCCTAAGGAGAACAGCACTAAGAAAGATCTGAAAAGAACAGATCTAAAGAAGAAAAAGAAAGAAAGAGGATTCATTGCTCAATCTTGGAGTGATTCAGAATCTGAAGGAAGTACCTCATCAGACAATGATCAGGAAGAGGTCAAGCAAGAGGAAACCTGTCTGATGGCCACTGAGAAGCTTGATGATACATCTATGGTAAATATACTTGATGATATAGATTTCTCTTCTACTAATTTCAAACAAGATTTCAAAGAATTCTGTTTAGATCTAATCAAATCTGAAAAATAAGTAATAGAATTAAGAATTGAATTAAGAAATCTCAAACATGTGAATACACACTATGAAAACTATAAGCTCAATCAAGAGCTCTCAAAGAAGGAATTAGACAAAATCCATTCAGAAAATCTAACACTAAGGAAAGAGCTGGCAAAGGCTAAAGCCTTTGAGGACTCTCTGAATGGAAGAGGTCAGAAGCTCAAGAACATCTCTGAGAATCTCACTGATAGATTTAGACAACTAAAGCTGAATACTAATGAAGCATCTAAATCACAAACATTCAGCAAACCTGTCTGGAAACATCCTATTCAATTCACTAGGGAGAATCATCTAGCAGGAATTAGATCACAAGTAGGTCCAGAAACAACCACTGTTTTTAATAAACCTAATCCCATTACAGATAAAGGAATCTTAGGAAAGTATCCTTACAAAAATTCTGAACATACGTCGAATTATTATCCACGTGCGTCGATTTCTAATCGACGCATACACCAAATCGCGTCGACCTCCACTCAACGTAATCTCTCACATGCTTCGACTAAAAGTAGACTCAGAATGAAGGAAGCGTCGACCTCATATCGACGCAACCAGAAACCTACGTCGAATT
Organism: Dactylorhiza incarnata; assembly: GCA_033032865.1. Classification (NCBI taxonomy): domain Eukaryota; kingdom Viridiplantae; phylum Streptophyta; class Magnoliopsida; order Asparagales; family Orchidaceae; genus Dactylorhiza; species Dactylorhiza incarnata. The sequence continues at coordinate 2,250,930 of JAWHQI010000086.1, forward strand.
CATATCGACGCAACCATAAGTCTACGTCGAATCCCTATCGACGCAATAAATCAGACAGAGAATTTTCTGTTTCCAAACAGGTCCCTCAATCCATGTCCTTCTATTATGAACACTATTTCTGTGATATCATCCAAGAAGATTGGTATGATAAGCCAGTACCCCTTAAGGAGGAAGGATATCCTGAAAAACCCACTTATTCTTTTATTAAATCTTTTACTAATGAAAGAAAGGGACCCCAGCTCAGCAGGGTCTAAACTAATGTTTAAACTTTTTGTGCAGATGTATCACATCTCCAGGATGGTGTGGTACTTGGACAGTGGTTGCTCCATGCACATGACAGGTTGCAAAAACCTATTAATCAACTTTGAGGATAGACTTGGACCATCAGTAACCTTTGGAGACTCTAGCTGTGGCCAAACCAAGGGATTTGGAGATTTCAAAGAAGGGAAAGTCACCTTCAAGAATGTGGCAGTGGTCAAAGGACTAAAACACAATCTGATAAGTATAAGTCAGATATGTGAGAATGGTAAGTATGAGGTAAAATTTACTACACTATTCTGCCATATTATAGATATCAAGACTGGTGCTACAGTACTAAATGGAATTAGAAAAGGGAGAGTATATGTAGTGGACTTTAGCTCTTCACCCACAGAAGTTTGCTTATTCAACAATATTATTGATAAAAATGAATTATGGCATAGGAGACTAGGTCATCTAAACTACAAAACAATCAGTAAACTAGCTAAAAATAACCTAGTCAGAGGCTTACCAAAGGGTAGGTACTCTAAGGATTCTCCATGCAGACCTTGCCAACTAGGAAAGCAAACCAAATCATCCTTCAAACCCATTGGTAAGGATGACTCTCCCAGGTCTTTATACTTACTACACATGGATCTCTTTGGTCCCATATCCACTCAAAGCTTAGGTGGAAAATCCTGTACCTTGGTCATTGTTGATGATTATTCTAGGTTTAGCTGGGTATTCTTTCTAGGAGTTAAATCTGAAACCCATAAAATTCTCTCAAAATTCATAAGACAGATTCAATCTGAGTTCAATACAAATGTTTCAATTATAAGAAGTGACCATGGGACTGAATTTGAGAATCAGATGATTTGTAGTTTCTGTGAGGAAGAAGGTATTAAACAAAGCTTCTCAGCACCTAGAACTCCCCAACAAAATGGAGTTGCTGAGAGGAAGAATAGAACCTTAATAGAATCAGGTAGAACCCTGCTTGCAGAGTCAGGATTACCAAAAACCTTTTGGGCTGAAGCAGTCAACACTGCAAACTATGTTCTAAATAGAAGCCTCATACACAAAACTAAATCAAAGACTCCATATGAGCTCCTGAAAAATAAAACACCCACTGTTAAATATTTTAAAATTTTTGGATGTGCTTGCTTTATTCTAAACAATGGGAAAGATCATCTGGCCAAATTTGACAAGAAGTCTGATGATGGAATATTTCTGGGATATTCATCATCCAGCAAAGCCTATAGGTGCTACAATAGAAGAACTCTTAAGATTGAAGAATCCATGCACATTGTATTTGATGAAACTAACATGCTTCTTAAGGGGGAGGAAACTCCCACCAGTTCTGTTCCACAGGAAAACAACAGCATAGAAACCCAGCTTGAGCAACTAGCCCTAGAGAACACAGAAAATGGAAAGGAAAACCAGTTAGAGGAACCAAGTGAGGAGTCTGAACAAGAAACCTCAGAAAAGAGCACTCAAGACCCTCTTCCACAAGAGGACATGGTCCAGGAAGAACAATTGAACAATGATCCCATTGAGAATGAAGTAGAAGAACAACTAACAAATTCAGGCAGAACAGGAATCAATTTGAAAGATCATCCACAAGCTCAAGTGATTGGAGATCCCAATGCAGGAGTAAGAACAAGACACCAAGTCTCCAATGGGATAATGCTCCAATGCTTCCTATCACAAGTTGAACCAAAGAAGTTTGAGGAAGAAAATTGTGATCCTCACTGTATTATGGCCATGCAAGAAGAACAAGGCCAATTTGAGAGAAACAAAGTATGGAACCTAGTTGAAAGACCAAGAAACTACCCTGTAATTGGTACAAAATGGGTATACAGGAACAAACTAGATTCCACTGGAATAATTGTGAGAAACAAGGCAAGACTTGTAGCACAAGGATATAGACAAGAAGAAGGGATAGACTACAATCAGACCTTTGCTCTAGTAGCCAGATTAGAGGCAATCAGGCTCTTTCTTGCCTATGCAGCCTTCATGAAGATGAAAGTCTACCAAATGGATGTCAAGAGTGCCTTTTTAAATGGAGATCTGCAAGAAGAGGTATATGTGGAGCAACCACCAGGTTTTGTTAATCCCTCTTCCCCTAGCTTTGTTTATAGACTTAACAAAGCATTATATGGTCTTAAGCAAGCACCTAGAGCTTGGTATGAAACTCTCTCAAATTTTCTTTTAGAAAATTCCTTTGAAAGAGGAAAAGTAGACAAGACACTCTTTACTAGAACACATAAAAACCAACTCCTCCTTGTTCAAATATATGTAGATGACATTATCTTTAGCTCAACCCATCCTAAACTATGTAAAAGATTTGCTAATCTTATGCAATCTAAATTTGAGATGAGTAGTATGGGTGAACTCTCCTACTTCCTAGGGCTACAAGTAAAACAAAGTAGTGAAGGAATCTTTATCTCACAATCAAAATATACCAAAGAACTAATCAAAAAGTTTGGTATGGAATCAGCATCTACCATGAAAACACCCATGGCAACCAATGACATCATAAAAAAAGATGATAAAGGAAAATCAGTAGATCAAAAGACTTATAGGGCCATCAAAGGATCCCTTCTATATCTAACAGCAAGCAGACCTGATATCATGTTTGCCACTTGCATATGTGGTAGATTTCAGGTTGAACCAAAGGAATCCCATCTCACCTCTGTAAAAAGGATTCTTAGATACCTAAAGGGAACCCCTGAACTAGGACTATGGTACTCAGCAGAAACCAACTTTGAATTAATAGGTTTCTCAGATGCAGATTATGCTGGATGTAGGGTTGATAGAAAAAGCACATCTGGTACCTGCCAATTTCTAGGTGATAGATTGATCTCATGGTTTAGTAAGAAACAAACCTCAGTCTCAACTTCAACAGCTGAAGCTGAATACATAGCTGCTGGGAGCTGTTGTTCACAAATCCTGTGGATGCAAAATCAACTACTTGATTACAAATTGGAAATACACAACTCTAAGATCTATTGTGATAGCTCTAGTGCTATATCCATAGCATCCAACCCAGTCCTTCATAGTAGGACCAAACATATAGAAATCAGACATCACTTCCTTAGAGACAATGTTGAGAAGGGTAAAATAACCTTAGAATATATTCCCACAGACAATCAAAGAGCAGACATCTTCACAAAACCTCTAGATGAAACTAAGCATAACTATTTCATAAATACCTTGGGGATGCTTGATGGAAGCTTGTAAACCTCATTGTTAGGGAAATCTAAAGACATCAGAATATCTAAGAAAGTTTCCTGGAGATGCGTCGAATACATATCGACGTACCGTCGAGAAGACCTCGACGCTGGTTCTGATCTCTTTCAGTTAAAGTTACGTCGATCCACTATCAACGTGCCGTCGACTTCTTATCGACGCAAGTCTATGACCACGTCGACAAATCTTTAGACTGACAAAACCTTCACGGAACGCCGACTACATATCGACGCATACGTTGACATCAATTCGACGTAACGTCGACTTCTGGTTAAAATTGGAATCAAATCCTTACTTCCTTTTCTTGTACGACTGGATTACCTTGATTTCTGTTTCCTTTCTCGACGTTTCATCTTCTTTAAAAAGTACTTCTTATTTCATAACAAATACCTCTCTGGACCCGCCAAAACTGCATCTTCTACCTCTCTCTCTTCCTGCATCAATGGCGCCTACTCCTGTTCAAACTGACCTTATCAAAGCAATGAACGATGCTCTGAAAAATCTTCTCAATGACTTCCAGACACGATTAACTAACTTCTCTAATGAATGTGCCAATATGATCATCTCCTGTGAAGCCAAATTGGCCACCCTGTCTGCCTCTCTTCCCGGGCTTCATCTTCTTCTTCAAGAGGAACCTCTGTCGCCACAAAGGTTTACATCCTTCCTGAAAGATATAAACCAGGGGGAGAGTTGCTCCAGAAACCCCTCTTGCCAGGTTTTTGATCTCAACTAAAAGCTCAGTTTTAAATCTCTTCTCTCCAACACTAAGTATTCTCTCTAACTCTCTTATAGGCTCCACTCCTCTCAAATCACTCTGACTACACTTTCATCAAACATTTTGGTGAATCCTCCTCTTACAACACTGAAGGGGAGCATGCTGTGGATTCAGCATTCAGAATTGATGATCCTTATAACCAGGGGGAGATTCCTGTAGTAAAGGACCCAGTAATCCAGGGGGAGGAAGAAGCAGCCACCTCTGATGATTGGAATGGACATATATGGATTGATGCACCCTTATGTGAGGAAGAACTTCAACATCACTCTTCTGGCTTCTCTGCCAGTTACATCAAGCTGAAGACACCTCTACTTGAGGACTTCCCTACAAAAGAGTCTGGAGGATACATTCCTCCCTCAGCAGAGATCACCCTACCAGAAATCACTCTGCCCTCTATTGCAGAACATCTAAGAACTCTTCTTGAAGTAACACCCTCTCCACCCAAAGAGAAAACTCCTCCTTCCTCTCTTCCTCTTCCTCCTCCTCAACTTCCTCCTCTACCTTCTTCTCTACCTCCTCAACTTCCTCCTCTACCTTCTTCTCTACCTCCTCTGCTATCTCTACCTCCACAAGCAGCAAGACTCCCTAAACAGATCACACCTAGGCAAAGTCCAGGAGGACAGATAAAGAGAAAAAGGGAAGTCACTCCCCACTGGCAAAATTTTTCTAAAGAAGAAAGGAAGGAGTTTGCAAAAGAAAAGAAGTATAGAAAAGCATGTGAGCAAATAAAAAGATTTGAAAAGATGCCTAATATCTGTCCTAACAGTCCTGTCAAGGAGTACCATGATCCTGACATGGAAAAGAGACATGAAGAGATAAGAGAAAGAGAAGTGTATGAATATGAAGCAGCTAGGAAAGAAGTGGAAGATAAAAGGAAGGCCTGGATGGAGAAGATTAACAAGTGCATGACCAAGGAACAAATTCTTGCTGAATCTTCTATCAGAATTCCAAATAAGTTGTTTGATATTGAAGCTTATCAAAAGAAAAATCCTCAGGCAGGGATTATCCTGGATAAGGGTCAAAAGGACAAGAAGGGTATAGGGTGTACAGAAGAAACCTACATTCCCTATAAGAAGCCTACAAGGCCTGTAAAGCTAGACAAATGGCTTAACTCACCATGGAATGGGAAAGGAAAAGGAAAGATGTATGAAGTTCCTGAGAAACAGGAACCAGAAAAGAAGAAACTCTATAGGCCAAAGGTTGATAACAAAGGACCTCCTGAGCCCAAGCCTGCACAAAAAGAATCTCACAACATTACCATTGAGATGATTGATGAAAAGGCAGCAATCATCATCAGCAATGGGTACTCCATAAATGACACTATTCCTGATGGTGATAAACTCTTGGAAAAACTGCATACAATCATCAGGAATGTCCAGGAAAGACCTGATAGAGCCAGGGGATACATTTTTGATGTCATTAATGACTTATCTAGGAAACTTTATAATGCTTTTGTCAACTTCATGTACAAAAAGAAGTTTCTAGTTTAATTCTTGTGAAAGACAAATACTTGTCATGTGCTTTCTTTTCCTAATTCTTTCCTTCTACTCAATATATTTCTTATCTATACAAATACTATGCTGTGTTAATTTTATGCTAATACAATTTCTCTCTAAGTAGGGTTAAGACAAATAGGGGGAGATTGTTGGGAAAATGATTTCTCTTAACCCCTTGAATTAAGTTGAATATGAATTCTAAGAATGAAAAACAAGGTTAAGTAAATATGCGTCGAATAATATTCGACGCAATGTCGAAACATAGTCGACGTTTCCTTCAGATTGAGTCGAAGTAACTCTAGGAAGATTTCGACGTATGTGTTGTCGACGCTACTCTGATTTCTAGTCGACGCATATGGAGAAGTCGACGCACCTTAATCGACGCACCTTCCTTATTCTCCTCTCGACGTCCAGTCAGGATGAATTCGACGCTTACGTCGAATAGGAATCGACGCACGTCGATTTATATGACAGATTTAAATATGCGCCAGATCTCTTTCCTTCTTTCAGTAGATCTGATTTGTATGGAATAAGTATCAATATTTTATAGCCGTTCTGAATCATTCTTTCCTTATATCTGATTCTTGGCTAATTTGATTAAACTTATTTGGACATTATTTGAAATCAGAATTGGTCCTTTCCTTCTACAGAAATAAATATTATGGAAACATTTTCATCTTTCTATTTCTCTGACTGCTAATTGATTATCCTCCTATAGTATTATTTTGAATTAACAGAGCTATAAATAAAGAGGAGGTCGACAGAAAATGTTAGAAGAGTGATCTACCACACACATTTGAAATAGAGGAAAAGCTCCCAAGAGAAAAGAGAGAAATTGAGAAAAAACTCTGCAGCAACATTCAAGCACTTCTTCTTCTGCTTCTGAAGTCATACTACTGCAAAATCTGATAGCTCTCACAAAGAGAGAAAGGCTGCAAATCTTCTTCTCTCTATAGAAGAAAGATTCAATTCACTTCTTGTGCTTCCAATCTTCTTGCTAGGAAGAAGATTCTTTCTTGTTTTTATTTCTTCTCCTTTCTTTCTTTCTCACTTAGACATTATAAAAGAGTTTTTAGAATCTCTCTTCAAAAAATTCAGTGTACTGGTTCTAAGAGTCTCCTTGTCAAAAGACTCAGTTGGTTCTAAGAGTCTCCTTGTCAAAAGACTCAGGGTGGTTCTAAGAGTCTCCTTATCAAAAGACTCAGTGCAAGATAGTGAATTCCTACCAAGGGGGTAGAAGAGTGGACTACCCAAAGTTTGGGGAACCACTATATTTTCTTGTGTTGTGTTGTGCTGTGATTTCTTTACTTGCTTTTATTCTCTTTATTTATTTAATTCTTGTTGGTGTGTGGGAAGCTCTAATCTGTGATCATACACATAAATATATATATATATTAACTTTGCACAAAATATTTTTAATCTCTATTCACCCCCCTCTAGAGAATTCTAGTGAGGTAAACTGTGCACTTTCAACACCCTTAGTCGAGCCGAGCTCGACCTGAGGTGGAAGGCAACTCAACACCTCTAGTCGAGCCGAACTCGACCTAAGGTGGAAGGCATCTCAACACCTCTAGTCGAGCCGAACTCGACCTGAGGTGGAAGAAAAAATTCAACACCCTTAGTCGAGCCGAGCTCGACCTGAGGTGGAAGGCAACTCAACACCTCTAGTCGAGCCGAACCCGACCTGAGGTGGAAGAAAAAATTCAACACCCTTAGTCGAGCCGAGCTCGACCTGAGGTGGAAGGCAACTCAACACCTCTAGTCGAGCCGAAATCAACCTGAGGTGGAAGGCAAATCAACACCTCTAATCGAGCCGAACTCGACCTGAGGTGGAAGAAAAAATTCAACACCCTTAGTCGAGCCGAGCTCGACCTGAGGTGGAAGGAAACTCAACACCTCTATACGAGCCGAACCCGACCTGAGGTGGAAGAAAAATTCAACACCCTTAGTCGAGCCGAGCTCGACCTGAGGTGGAAGGAAACTCAACACCTCTAGTCGAGCCGAACTCGACCTGAGGTGGAAGGCAACTCAACACCTCTAGTCGAGCCGAACTCGACCTGAGGTGGAAAGCGGGAACTCCTCACCTATCAGGGAGCTGATCTCACCTGGAGGGGGGAGGGGATCAACCATCTTATCAAAGCAACTGAGGCAGAGATCCAATCCACGCCTTAGGTGCTTACCTTCACCTAGGGGCAGAGGAACTCCACCATCTCATGCCAACTGACGGTGGGTCACCCATCTACGTCCTAGGGGCCTAGCTTACTTGGGAGCAGATGAATTCTACACCCTTCCCAACCACTTGGGGGTGGAGTACCCGTCCATGCCCTAGGAGTCTAGCTTGCCTGGAGGCGGAGGAACCCCATACCTTCCCAATCCAGTTGGGGGCGGAGTACCCGTCCACGTCCTAGGGGCCTAGCTTACCTGCGGGCGGAGGAACTCATCACTCTTTCAAACCAACTGGGGGTGGGAGGTCCATCCACGTCCTAGGGGCCTTGCTTACCCAGAGCTGGAGGTGCTCATCATCTCTCCAAGTCACTTACTCAAGCAGCGAGTCGACCCGATGAGTCTCCCATCTGCCGGCATGACCGATCCCGGAGAATGGTCTCTAGTCGGGGAATTTATCAACCAGTCGACCCGATGAGTCTCCCATCTGTCGGCATGACTAAGCCCGGAGAATGGTCTCTACTCGGGGAATTTATCAACCAGTCGACCCGATGAGTCTCCCATCTGCCGGCATGACTGAGCCCAGAGAATGGTCTCTAGTCGGGGATATCACCAATCAGTCGACCCGATGAGTCTCCCATCTGCCGGCATGACTGAGCCCAGAGAATGGTCTCTACTCGGGGAATTTATCAACCAGTCGACCCGATGAGTGTCCCATCTGCCGGCATGACTGAGCCCGGAGAATGGTCTCTACTCGGGGAATTTACCAACCGGTCGACCCGATGAGTCTTCCATCTGCCGGCATGACTAAGCCCGGAGAATGGTCTCTACTCGGGGAATTTATCAACTAGTCGACCCGATGAGTCTCCCATCTGCCGGCATGACTGAGCCCGGAGAATGGTCTCTACTCGGGGAATTTACCAACCGGTCGACCCGATGAGTCTCCCATCTGCCGGCATGACTGAGCCCGGAGAATGGTCTCTACTCGGGGAATTTACCAACCGGTCGACCCGATGAGTCTCCCATCTGCCGGCATGACTAAGCCCGGAGAATGGTCTCTACTCGGGGAATTTACCAATCGGTCGACCCGATGAGTCTCCCATCTGCCGGCATGACGGAGCCCGGAGAATGGTCTCTACTCGGGGAATTTACCAATCGGAGGCAGAGTACCCCTCCACGCTCCTGGCGCTTACCCTTTCCTGGAGGTGGAGGAACTTGATGCTCCCGCGCCATGGCCCCTTTTCTTGAAACCTGACCAGCCCTTAATCCAATGGGTTATAGTAATTATTATGAATTGAAGCAAGAGGTTTTTCTAAAAGAGGGAATCAATATCTCTCAGGGATAGAAGCGTTTAAGATCATCGCCACTCCAAGTATTGCCAAGGGAGACTCCTTCAATATTTTGAAGGCGATACCCCCCTGACTTGAGGGCTTCCAGGATTACATAGGGTCCTTCCCAATTGGGTTGGAGCTTTCCTACGTTCGCCGATCTCCCTGCGGCGTCGACCTTCTTGAGGACTAGATCTCCTGGGGCGAATTGTTTGATCCTGATGTTCTTGTCGAAGTACCTGGCCATTCGACGCTTAACCTCTTCTTGCCAAATCGATGCGAGGTCTCGGAGCTCCTCGACCATATCCAGCGAGAGCCGTTGTTCTTCCTCGTTGTCCGTCCTCCAGCCTTCGTCTCCCTCCTGGGCGGCCACGACCCGCGGGGACCTGACCTTGTGTCCACCCGCGGAAACCTGCCTGAGGTCAGGAAGGTAAGGATCGGGTCCACCCATGAGGCCACCTGATCGATTTCCATCAGCTCCCCTTCTTCGATGGATGGGCGGAACAGTTCGGTCACCGTTCCTCCTGCGCGAGGGCCGTACTTCGCCAACTGATCGGCTCGGGCATTTTCCTCTCTTGGAATGTGTTGGATGGAGAACGTACGAAACCCCCCGATGAGATCCTTGACTTTCATCAAATACCTCTGGAGGGTTGGCTCCTTCGCCTCGAACTCTCCTCGAACTTGTGAAGCTACCACCATCGAATCCGTGAAAACTTTCACATCCCGGATTCCCAGCTCCTTCGCCAGACGCAGCCCAGCCACCACTGCTTCGTACTCGGCCTGGTTATTAGTCACCGGGAATCGGATGTCGATCGCTTGCTCGATCCTTGTCCCCTGTGGACTGACCAGGATCACCCCTCCGCCGAGGAAATTCTTCCCTGATGCCCCGTCTACGAACAGCTCCCATGCCACCAACCCGGCGGGTTCCGACCCCTCCACCTCAGTCACGTAGTCTGCTAGGAAGTCTGCCACCGCCTGCGCTTTCATTGATAGCCGGGGGACGAAGATGATATCGAACTCGCTAAGCTCGACTGACCACTTTGCCAATCTTCCCTAGTGCTCCACTCCTTCCATGATGTTGCGGAGGGGGTGGTCGGTTACCACTCTGATCAAATGAGCCTGGAAATAGGGACGAAGTTTCCGGGCTGAGACGATTAACGCGAAGGCCAGTTTCTCCAGGACGGGATAACTGAGCTCCGCCTTTTTCAGGACCCGACTGACGTAGTAGATCGGCAGCTGCTTCTTTCCCTCCTCCCGGACCAGGACCGAGCTGACTGCCTCGACTCCCACCCCTAGGTAGAGAAAAAGGTCTTCTCCCTCTCTCGGTCCTTGGAGCAAAGGAGCTCGCGTCAGCTGTTCCTTCAATGCCTGAAAAGCCTTCTCGCATTCCGACGTCCATTCAAACCTCTGACCCTGGAGCAGGGCTCTGAAGAATGGGGAACACTTCTCCACGGCTCTGGAGAGAAATCGGCTCAACCCCGCCAACTTCCCTGTCAACTTTTGGATCTCTTTCGCACTCATCGGTGACTCCAGCTCCAGGATGGCTTTGACCTTGTCAGGGTTCGGCTCAACCCCTTCCGGGGTAAGGAGATGACCCAGGAACTTCCCTCGGCTTTCTCCGAAGACGCACTTAGAAGGGTTGAGCCTCATCTTGAACCTCCGAAGGGTGGCGAAAGTCTCCTCCAAGTCCTGCAGGTGAGACTCCACGTCCCTGCTCTTTATCATCAGGTCGTCCACATAGACCTCTAGGTTGCGCCCTTTCTGCTCCTTGAAGACTCGATCCATCATCCTTTGGTAGGTTGCTCCTGCGTTCCTCAGTCCAAAAGGCATCATCTTATAGCAATAACACCCATCGTCCGTGATGAAAGAAACATCTTTTACATCGGGTGCATGCATTCGGATTTGATGGTAGCTGGAGAACGCATCCAGGAAGCTCATCACCGGGAAGCCGATCGCTGAGTCCACTAGCGCGTCAATCCGGGGCAGGGGATAGCAATCCTTGGGACATGCCTTGTTTAACAGGGAGAAGTCCACGCACATTCTCCACCTCCCATCCCCCTTCTTCACCATCACCAGATTAGAAACCCATCCTGGATATTGGATTTCCTCCACGAACCCCGCCTCCAGCAACTTCCTTACCTCATCTCGGATCGGACCGGTGAGGGTAGTCGACACCTTCCTCTTCTTCTGTCGAATGAGGCGGATGCTTGAGTCAAGGTTGAGGCAATGACATGCCACATCCGCATCAATACCCGGCATCTCTGCAGCGCTCCATGCGAAGATGTCTGCATTCCATTGGACACACCTTTGTATCCTCTCCTGGTCCTGCTCGCTCAGCTTTCCGCTGATTCGCACCTTTTCAGGCCTCCCACTGCCGCTAACGACCTCCCTCTCTTTCACCTCCTCTGCCACCTCCAACTTGGTCTTATCATCCGAGACCTGATCTGTCTTCTCTTCCTCCTCCTCCCATGTCCACGGCTGCGACTTACCGGGAGGAGGTGAGATCTTTGATTCTTCGCCTTCAGCCATGTGACTTACTCAAGGCTTTCCGAACCAGCTGCTTCCACGCTCACCGCACCAGAATGTTGAAACCAGAGAACTGGTCTCAGCGTTCGAAAGGGGGATGCAGCTGACCCTTACTTGACCCAAGCTAGACCCTTGACCGATGACTAAGAACTGAAGTAACTTGCTGATGAAGAATACTTAAGTCCACGAACGGACCCCTTAAGCTGCAGCGTGGAGGTCCCACCACACACCCGGAAGCTCACAGGGAACTTCCCCTCCCAAGCCAATGCTGAGCCTGGGCACCTTGGAGGGCACTAAGGACCACCTCAACGTCCACCTTCAATGACAGGGGGAGGGTAGGGGTAGTGCTTGCTCACACGCGAGAATGGGGGGATACCAACAACCCTTCCCAAGGTGCCCATGTGGGTCTATTTATAGACTTCCCGAAAGTTGGGTTGCGGATAGCCAAAATTCTGCTATCCGCAGCCCCAATTACGAACCCGAACGACTGAACCGAGAGGGGGGGGAGTGGAGGATGAGACGTCCACTTCCCCCCCCCCCCCCCCCCTTGCCGGGGGTCGGGTGGATGGACCAAGGTCCACCCCCCGAGCTGGGTGAGCGGACCTTACGGTCCACTCATCTTTCCGGAGAGTGGACCATGGGTCCACTCGCCCAGCCATCCGGGCGGGTGGACACAAGGTCCCCCGCCCCCGGGCGAGTGGACCAGTGGTCCACTCGCCCGCAAGCTTGGGGCGAGTGGACCCTGGGTCCACTCACCCCCCACCCTGGGCGAGTGGACCCAAAGGTCCACTCGCTCCCCCCCCCCACTCGGGCAAGTGGACCAGTGGTCCACTCGCCTGGGTCCTTGGGCGAGTGGACCAAGGGTCCACTCGCCCGGGGGCCTTGGGCGAGTGGACCCAAGGTCTACTCGTCCAAGGAGGTTTGCCCCCCCCCCCCCCCCCCCCCCGGGCCTTCTCTTTTCGATGCTCACGACCTCTGACGGGTCGTTCCACTGAGCCCCCTCACTTGCGTCGGGTCACACCGACTCAAAAAATATGAGGGTTGTACACAAGACATCTCTGAAAATTACAAAACTTCTGCATAAGACTACTCTTAAGACCCCTAATCAATATCAAAAATCAGATTTTTAAAATTATTAAAAAATCGTGTACTGTTTCCAGCGCTAGCGTTAGCGCCGGCGCTAGCGTGGGTGTTTGATTTTTCTGATTTTTAAAATTTCTGAAAATCTATAAAAATATGTTAGTTCATATGTACTTCTTATTTGTTGTGTTTCTGACTTTTGTTATTTTTGTTTTATTCATATTATTAAAGAAAATCAATTATAAAATTTCAAAATTCAAAAATACAAAAATATGTTTTTATGGTTTTTTGTTTTTATTTATATTATGAAAAATCAACTACAAAAATTCAAAATTCAAAAACACAAAAATATGTTTGTGTGATTTTTATGTGTTTATTTCATTAAAAATTTTCAAAAAAAAAACTGTATGATCTTTATTGCTAATATCAAGCATGAATGATTTCTATTATTTAGAATTATTTACAATGTTAAAATTTATTCTTTGAAATTACTATGAACATTGTTTTGTTTATCATGCTTTGATATATCTATTTAAAGTGCATCAATTGTATTGAAAAATATGTGTAGAACCAAGCTTAGCATGCCTCTAAGTATGAGTAAATGTATTATGATTGATAATGATACCTTTCACTCACTTATTTTGGTAATCAACATGTGTGTTTAAATCTAAAAATGCTTGCTTGTGTATTGTATTTGTACAATGAATTAAAACTTGCATAAGTTTATTGCCTACACTACATTTGAATTGCACTTATGAAATTTAGAAAAGTGGTTAAGTTTAAAAAATTGGGTTTGCAAAACAAGTGTATTCAGAGAATGTTGTCTCACAAATATAAACAAAAAAATTATATATGTAGACAAATATAACTCCACCAAGCACTACTTGAACCTCCTGATAAGTCTTCATAAGCATTGTGAGGTTAAACACCTTGGAAAGAATAGTAAAGTGTCTTGTGCAAACCTTTGTTACTACACCACTTTGTTAAAAACTATGTGCATTAAAAGTGTGTGAAAGTTGATATACTTGTGTTTTATTGTGCACTTTACTTTACATATGTCTTGTATTTTGTTGATTTAAATCAATTGTTAACATTGCCCAAAATACACTTATGTGCACATCATTATCTTTCATAACACTTCTTCTCATGAGTATTGGATTCTAATGCTTTATCTATACTACTCTTTATATAAGAAATGCACTAGATAACCTAGCATGATCTCTACAATGTTTTGGTATCTCTTGAACTTAAAATTAAGTAGCATTGTAGTATAATCTCTCTTTGATATGTTCATTTCATGCTTGGTATCTTTATGAAAAACTTTGAGATTTCAAAAAGGTTAAAACATCTTTCAATTTTGAACTAAAACTGATATTTTTACTTATGCTTTTCATGCTTACAAAAAGATGTTTCTTATAATCTTCCGCTTGCTTACAACTCTTTATCTTTTTATTTGAAATCTCTTATATATACTATGCTTAAACTCTTTATCATTTCATATATTACAAAAGCTCGTTCATGATTTATAACTAGCCTAAAGAATGCCTCCTTACTACCCTCACCCTACCTTTTTTTGATAATACCAAAAGGGGGAGATTAATTGAAGAAATCTATATAGGATAAATATAGAAGATTAAGGGGAGAATAATTCATGTAATCTATCATTTAGGGGGAGTAAAACATAAATTGCATTTATGTAGGGGGAGCATTAAGATAGGGGGAGTATGCATATCATCATGCTTATCATATACTATAGTTGCATTATCATCTTGCTTATCATATACTACAGTTGCATTATCATCTTGCTTATCATATACTATAAACACTATTGTTGATTTCTTGCTAAGAGGATTTGTTATTATCAAAAGGGGGAGAATGTTGGACATGTGTGTCACATCCCTTTGTTTGAGAATAACAAATCCCAAATTGTATTTGATCTTGCTTGTCGTGTGTTTATAGTGTGCAGGAACTATAGGTGCAATACTCCACAGGTAGAAAGCAGCTGAATGCAAACATCTGGAAGAATACACTACTGCCAGCGTTAGAGCTACTGCCAGGCATTAGCTCAGGTTCCGTTCGACGAACTTGCCTGCGTTCGACAAAAATTTCGGTCGACGAAAATTCAGTTCGACGAATTTACCTGCGTTCGATGAAAATTCCGTTCGACGAAATGCCGTTCGACGAATTTGCCTCCGTTTGACGAAAATTCCGTTCGACGAACTTGAAGCTCCGTTCGACGATATTGTTCCGTTCGACAAAAGTTTGTTCTGTCACGCCGCCGACGGTTTCATAACCGCTCCACACGAACGCTACCGTCTGGCGCTATCTCAAGTTCGTGCACAACACCACGCCGCCAACTATTTCGCAACTGCTCCACACGAATGCTACCGCAGGCGCTAGGAGCTACCGCAGACGCTATCTTCAAGATCTATAAATTGATGGGCTCTCTCTCGTTTTGAGTGAGTGCTTCCAGAGAGATTACTTGTGCCTTATTTCCAGAGTTGTTACCCTGCCGAAAGTTCTTCTCCCACTCGAAGCCAAAGAGGATTTTTGGAGAAGGAAGCCACCACGCTGCATCCGAAGAACGATCGCTTCAACCCCGCTTATGTTACAGCGATCCTTCATTCTCATCTTCAGAGATCTCATATAGGGAGTTTTATTTTTGTTATCTTTATTTTCCATTCCATATATTTTTGTAACCGTTTAGAGAATTCGCCTTGTGTTGGCGACTAGGTCTGGGTAGGACTTAGGGAGAAATTCGTCTTGTGTTGGCGACTAGTTCTAGGTGATTAGATCTAGGGGGCTCGAGGCCATATCCGGGGAAGGATTGGCTAGAGCGGCTTGAGGCCTTATCCGTTGAAGGATAGGCTAAAGCCAACTGGTTTGTGGGGATACAAGTCGGTATAGAAAAGGAAAAGATATTTACATTTGTACGCCTCCGATTTCTAGCGATATAGAAATCAAATTTTTGTAAACACTTTTTTATATAATATAATCATGTCTTATTTTTTGTTTACTTGATTTCTATCATTTGACATAATTTATAGAATTACAAATTACAATTGTTTCCTCCTTTAAGTTAAATTGTCTAAAATTATAAAGAAAAATTTTATTCCCTTATTCACCCCCCCCCCCTCTAAGGGCGCCGTAAGATCCAACAATTAGCTTAAAAGCAAAGAGACTTATTCACCCCCCCCCCCTCTAGGTGATTAAGACTGCATCCTTATAAACTATCAAGTGGTATCAGAGCTAGGTTGGTCAAGAAGGACATAACTGTCTGACCAGATCCTATAAAGGAGTAATCATAACTGAATCCAATGGCCTCCACTAGATTGCAGAAGGTGATGGGGTCTATGAAGTTACCCATATGCAACAAAGAAAACTTTGACATATGGAAGCAAAGGGTTAGGTTGTTTATGGAAGCATCAGACCCAAGGATCCACATCACTATAAAGCAAGGCCCTTTCACTTTTCAAACTGCCTCCACAATAGATTCAACTAGGAGAGTGGCCAGGGCTTTTAATGACATGACAAAGGATGAACTTGCATTATTCACAATGGACAAAAGAGCGCAAAACATCATTGTTAATGCAATTGATGACTCCACCTTTCAGAACTTGGTGCACTGCACAACAACCAAGGAAATGTGGGATACACTAGTGGTGTATATGGAACGGACAGCTGAGGTGAGGGATGATAGAAAATCACTCCTCAATCAAGAATATGAAGCTTTCAGGCAGCTGAGCCAGGAAAGCATTTCCATCTGCTATGAAAGGTTCTTTGGGATAGTCAATGAACTGAGAACATATGAAAGGGTATTTAGTGAGTATGAGCTTAATAACAAGTTCCTTAGATCTCTAACAAGAGACTGGGACACAAAGATATGTGCCATCAGGGAAGTGGCCAAGCTAGGTGAAACTCCTACTCATACACTGTTTGGGAAGCTGCTCTCTTATGAGATGCAGTTGTCTGCAAGGAAGAAAGAGGACACTTCCACCAGGGCTCATGCAAGGGAGAGAGATGTTGCTCTCAAAGCTGACAGCTCCAAGAAGAGCAAATCCAGGATGACATCTCCTCCAAAAAGGATTGCTGAATTAGAGAAATCTGAGAACAACACCTCAGGCAACTCTTCATCTGATGAGGAGTTTGCTGCCTTCTCAAGGCAGTTCAAGAAGATGATGAGGAGGAAGCAGTGGAAGAACAAGACCTCCTCCTCCTCTCATTCAAAAAGGGATCACATCAGATCTGAAAGGCAGTACACCAAGGGTGACATGTATGAATCTAAACCTGGTAAACATGTTTCAAATAATATCATATGTTATTGTTGCAACAAGCCTGGGCATGTCATTGCTAACTGTCCAGTCAAGAGGAAGGAGAAGGGTGATAATGAACATCGTCACCAAATGGAAAGGAAGGGTGAAAAATCCTTCCTAGCAAAGAAAGGGAAGAGCTGGAGTGAATCTGAATCCTCAACTTCAGATTCAGATGATGAAGAGGAAGCCTACATTGGGATGTTTGCAGCAGAAGAGGATGAAGATCTTCCTTCTGCCAAGATTGGAATCAGGGCCCCCTATCACAATGACAAGTGCTTGATCAAAAAGTCTAATGACTTAGAGACCGTTCTCTCAGGCACTATGAGTGGGAATGTTTATTGTTTAGATTTTATATGTAATAATTCTCTATCATTTGTATGTTTTGTGGCTAATGAAAGTGAGTCTCTTTGTGTTCAATGGCACAAGAGACTTGCCCACATTAACTACAAGATAATGTATAGACTATTCTCTAAAAAACTTGTTAGGAATAATCCAAACTTGAAATGTATTAAAAGTGGTCCCTGTCATGCTTGCCAAATGGGTAAGCAAACAAGGGCCACCTTTAAAAGTATTGGCTCCAAAGACACTGAAAGATGTCTATATCTATTGCACATGGACTTGTTTGGTCCTTTGCCAATTTAGAGCCTAGGTGGAAAGTTGTATACTTTGGTGATTGTTGATGATCACTCAAAATATACATGGGTATTCTTCCTTAAGAAGAAATCAGATACCTTTAATGTTTTTATAAACCATGTCAAGGCAATTCAGAATGACTTACAATGTACTGTGGTCAGGACTAGTGTTGAAACCAATTTCTCGGTCTCTTGAGGAGTTCGGGCCCTCAACAAGTTAAGGGGTGACCAACACTTACTCCCCCCAAGGGAGAACCCTAGGATAAGGGGCTAAGGAACTAGGAACAAGGCCAAGGGCTTAGCGAGGAGGTCCCACCACACACCTGGAAGATCTTAGAGCGCTTCCCCTCCCAAGCCAATGCTAAGCTTGGGCACTATTGGAGGATCTCCCAACCCAACAAAGGAGCTTAGGGAGAGAGAAGGCCAAAAGAGAGATCTCAAGAGAAGTCCTTCTAAATGGTGCCCCATTGGTCCTATTTATAGGATTTTGAAGTTGGTCTGCCAATAACCACAATCTGACCTACGAGATTACCAAAATACCCTCGGATTTGGCTTGCGAACAGCCAAATCCCGCTGTTCTGAGGCACTATACGCAGCCCAAAATGCCTTCCCGGGGCCGGGCGAGAGGGGGATGACTTCCTCCATGTCCCCCCTACTGGGCTCTCACCACCCGCCCCAGCAAGGGGGGCGAGAGGAGCTCGCCCCCCTGCTGGGGGCGGGGGAGAGAGGAGCTCGCCCCCCCCTTTGTTGAGGGGCGGGGGCGAGAGGAGCTCGCCCCCCTTGCTGGGAGCGGGGAAAGAGGAGCTCGCCCCCTCCTTGGGAGCGGGGGCGAGAGGAGCTCGCCCCCCTCACTGGGAGCGGGACGAGAGGAGCTCGCCCCCTCCTTGGGAGCGGGGACGAGAGGAGCTCGCCCCCTCTTTCGGAGCGGGGCGAGAGGAGCTCGCCCCCTCCTTGGGAGCGAGGAGCATGCCCCACTCTTGCTGGGAGCAGGGCGAGAGGAGCTCGCCCCACTTGCTGGGAGCGGGGCGAGAGGAGCTCGCCCCCTCTTGCTGGGAGCGGGGCGAGAGGAGCTCGCCCCTCTTGCTGGGAGCGGGGCGAGAGGAGCTCGCCCCCTCTTTGGGAGCGGGGCGAGAGGAGCTCGCCCCCTCTTGCTGGGAACGGGGCAAGAGGAGCTCGCCCCCTCTTTGGGAGCGGGGGCGAGAGGAGCTCGCCCCCTCTTTGGGAGTGGGGGAGAGAGGAGCTCGCCCCCCTCTTTGGGAGCGGGGGCGAGAGGAGCTCGCCCCCCTCTTGCTGGGAGCAGGGCGAGAGGAGCTCGCCCCCTCCTTGGGAGCGGGGCGAGAGGAGCTCGCCCCCTCTTGCTGGGAGCAGGGCGAGAGGAGCTCGCCCCCTCTTTGGGAGCAGGGGCGAGAGGAGCTCTCCCCCTCCTTGGGAGCGGGGGCGAGGTGAGCTCGCCCCCTCTTTGAGAGCAGGGGCGAGAGGAGCTCGCCCCCCTCTTACTGGGAGCGGGGCAAGAGGAGCTCGCCCCCTCCTTGGGAGCGGGGGCGAGAGGAGCTCGCCCCCCTCTTGCTGGGAGCGGGGCGAGAGGAGCTCGCCCCCTCCTTGGGAGCGGGGGCGAGAGGAGCTCGCCCCCCTCTTGCTCGCCTCCTACACGAGCTGGGTATGCGGGAGGTCTCTACCTCCACCGCTCGCCCTCCTCTCTCCCTGCCCTGGAACTTGCTGGAAAACGGTGTCAAAAATACCTTATGGGTCCCGGGGGCCCACTCGGCAAATATAGGGTTGTACACAATCCCCGCTCTTTTCACCACAATGTTGAAACCGATTTCTCGGTCTCTGTGGAGTTTGGGGTCCCAAAAAAGGGGTGACCGCGCACTTACTATGCTCAAGTAAACGATCTAGACACAAGACTAGGAACTCGAAGTACAGATCCAAGGTCTCAGCGTGGAGGTACCACCGCACACCCAGAAGACTAACTAACTCTTCCCCTCCCAAGCCAAAGGCTGAGCTAAGGCACCTTTGGAGGGCTATCTTGGCGGGCCAAAATCTCAGAGCCGACCCCTTCCTCTCCATAGGTGCACCTCCCTGGATCTATGCAAAACCTTTCTCGTCCGGTCGACCAATATCGTACTCCCGCCTAACAATTTGACTATACGCAGACCAAATGGGGCTGCCAACAGCGTGACTCCACTGTTCCAAGAGACTATTAGCGGACTCTCAGGGGTTTCCAAATAAATTTCCCTCTGGACCCCCTCTTGACTACGTTAGAAAAGATAAACAAAGAACATGTGTCACAGATTACAGGAATATGAATTCCATACTTCGGCACGCAGGCCGGCAATATAAATAGATAAGGTCTTCTCGGGCCGGCACAACCTTGGGCTTAAACCCGCTATTTCCCGCTTTGTTCTGCAATACCTATACGCCAACGTCCTACCAAGCGGTGGCAAGTGGAACATCGATCAGCTACAATGGGCCGGAGCCTATCGACCCCACCCCTTTTTTGGGGTGGCAATATTTCACCCCTGCAAGCAAGTAGTATGCAACTTCCTCGGAGTCTTCTCCGAGAACCCCAAAACAACACCAATCCAGATTGACATATCCGTATGGGCTTCACACAGCATGCCTAAATCCATACTCGCGCTTCCGGACGCTAATGCAATTACAAGAGAGGATGTACACATCGACCCGTCGGAGAGCTCCCTTCCTCCACCCGTTGGTGGAGAGGGACTTCCATGCAATCATGCTAATTAAGGGCTTCACCTGCCCAAGAAGAAAAGTCGTTACCCTTGAAGTGTGCTTCGGAGGCATGGGAACATGCCCGGATTTGACGGCAAGTGGAAGTAGCGGCTGTCCACGCACGGATCTGCTCTCCACGTGTCGATTTGAACTCTAAACGACCACAAAAGCCAACAAAGACTTCTGCCCTTGTTCCGGGTTGACGAGGAAGAGAGGAGAGGGAGGTAGAGCTCGGGGGGCTGCTCCTCCTTGCTCCAGGCCGACGGGGAGAGATGGAGAAGAGAGCTCGGGGGATGCTCCTCATTGCTCCAGGCCGACGGGGAGAGAGGGAGAAGAGGGCTCGGGTCCTCCTTGCTTTAGGCGGCGTCGGGAAAGGGAGGGGGAGCTCGGGACGGCCTTCCCTACTCCAGGCGACAGGAGAGAGAGGGATCGAGAGAGAGAGAAGGGAGCTCGGGCTTCCTTTCTCCAGGCCGACGGGGAGAGAGAGGAATCGAGAGAGAGAGAAGGGAGCTCGGGCTTCCTTGCTCCAGGCCGACGGGGAGAGAGAGGAGGAAGGGAGATCGGGGGGGGGGGGGGGGGAGCTCGGGCTGCTTCACGCGAAAAAAAAAGAGGGGAGGGGGGAGTCGGCTGGGTAGGGTTTGGGGGGAAGGGAATTTAGGTTTTAAATAAAACCTAGCCAAAACTGCTATCCGCAGACCACTCCTCTAAACGCACACCAAAACCCGCTAGACGCGGCCCGATCAATGCTAGCCAATCACAGGACACCTCGGGTCCCAACTATCTGGGGAGGGTCACACCCGACGGGTATGGGGTTGTACACAATCCCCGCTCTTTGCGAGCGTGTCCCACGCTCGGAAAGAAATGTCCAACCCCAAGTATCTAGCGGGTGGGAGCCGACCCGAAAAAAAATATGGGTATATAATCATATGAATGATGATTCTTCTCTTTTTTGTACTCATATTTGTCCTGATGTGATAACCTTTCCCTTTGTTGCCTTTAAATGATCAATTTGGTTGTCAACAACCTTTGTTATACACTATGCATTCTTTTTTATGGTAGAAACATTATGCCCTTCATGTTCTCAAAATGTCATGCAACTTAATGTCTATTAGCAAGCAAACTCATAATTTAGATTGCAGTTATTTTTACTGTTGCATATTCTGTTATTCAGGAATGGGCCTCAGGGATGATTGACAGTGCTGAGGAAAAGAATGCTCACTATTATCTATAATGATTACATACACAATCATGCATTGACAATTCAAAATGAATTTGATTTTGTTTCTAAAACTAATCAAATAATGTTGTGCCATTGTAGGATTCATTATCTTAAGCTTCTGTTTTCAAAACTAACCGAATATTCATTATCTTAAGCTTATGTTTTCAAAACTATTCTTAAAGAACTTCTATTGTCAGTGAAAACTATCAATTTATCAAGCATAACTGATCCCTTATATGCTAAAGCCTTATATTGAATCTCATCCTTTCTCACTCATTCATAGTGACATGTGAGGATTATCTAGTATCAAAAATATTTCTGGCCAAGGCCACTCATTATTTTTATTGATGGCCATACCATGGTTTGTTGGGTTTCTCTTCTGAGGGAAAACTAAGAGGCTGCAAAAATCAGTAAAAAATTAATTTGAGACCACTATTCAAAGATAGAGAAGATTCTCAACTAAGGTAGAAATGCACGCTCTGATACCATGAAGAGAAATGAAAAGTTGTGTGTTATATTAGGTAACACACCTATAAATAAGGGGGATGCCCAAAAATTATAGTGAGGCCCCTAGGGTTTATAAAACTACAAAAGATGGATTTTACCCCAGGCTTGATTTTGATCATAATACCAAGCATAACAGTCAATTGGGCGTCATGCATACCATGAAACCTGCAGAAGGTATCTTCTTAACCTTTAATAATAAACTACCATGCAAGCCAAAAGAGTCATCCAAAATGATCTGATAAATTACTTGCATGCACCATCAAGGCGTCACCGATTTACCATTTTAACAAAGGATGAAATAAAACCATCCAAGAAGCATCGACATACATTATTGTGTCATAATGTGCAGCATATTATCTCATTTTAGCAGTTCATCAATTAAAGATTATGATAAGACATATTTGATGCAAAAACAAAAAGAATTTCAGTGCGCTAGTATCGCATTCTAACAATATCATAAGAAGATCAAACTGTCATCCGAGAGACTCTACACATGGGAATTACTTATCAGGCTCACTTGTTCCCTATTGGAAATGCGAGTTCAATCGACAAAACTGTTTCGGAGACAACCTTCCAGAACTTCCTTTCTCAAACTGTAATCCGAGAGGTCTACCCGCTCTGCCGGTTAGATGAGAGCCCGAACAACGGAACCATCTCGGACCCGAAACCAAAGAGCCTCCACGAGAGGTCAACCTGCCATTATAAAGAACTTGTCACCTTGCCATCCTCTCCGTGAGATCAACCTGACCCACCGGCTAGTGAGAGCTCGACAACGGGATCGTCCGGGGCAATCCAGCAAAAAGAGCATGCCACTCGCCAGCCTCTCCAGAAATCAACCTGACCCACCAGCTATGAGAGCCCGACAGCGGAATCGATCTGGGGCATTCCAGCGCCAAAGAACCTGCCACTCGCTAGCCTCTCCAGAGATCAACCTGACCCACCGTCTATGAGAGCCTGGCAGCGGAATCGATCTGGGGCATTCCAGCGCCAAAGAACATGCCACTCGCCAGCCTCTCCAGAGATCAACCTGACCCACCTTCTATGAGAGCCCGGCAGCGGAATCGATCTGGGGCATTCCAGCGCCAAAGAACCTGCCACTCGCCAGCCTCTCCAGAGATCAACCCGACCCGCCGTCTATGAGAGCCCGGCAGCGGAATCGATCTCGGGCATTCCAGCGCCAAAGAACATGCCACTCGCCAACCTCTCCAGAGATCAACCTGACGCACCATCTATGAGAGCCCGGCAGCGGAATCGATCTGGGGAATTCCAGCGCCAAAGAACCTGCCACTCGCCAGCCTCTCCAGAGATCAACCTGACCCACCATCTATGAGAGCCCGGCAGCGAAATCGATCTGGGGAATTCCAGCGCCAAAGAACCTGCCACTCGCCAGCCTCTCCAGAGATAAACCTGACCCACCGTCTATGAGAGCCCTGCAGCAGAATCGATCTGAGGCATTCCAGCGCCAAAGAACATGCCACTCGCCAGCCTCTCCAAAGATCAACCTGACCCACCGTCTATGAGAGCCCAATAGCAGAATCGATCTGAGGCATTCCAGCGCCAAAGAACCTGCCACTCGCCAGCCTCTCCAAAGATCAACCTGACCCACCGTCTATGAGAGTCCGACAGCGGAATCGATCTGGGGCATTCCAGCGCCAAAGAACATGTCACTCGCCATCCTCTCCAAAGATCAACCTGACCCACCGTCTATGAGAGCCCGACAGCGGAATCGATCTAGGGCATTCCAGCACCAAAGGACCTGCCACTTGCCAGCCTCTCGAGAGATCAACCTGACCCCCCGTCTATGAGAGCCCGACAGCGGAATCGATCTGGGGCATTCTAGCGCCAAAGAACATGCCACTCGCCAGCCTCTCCAGAGATCAACCTGACCCACCGTCTAAGAGAGCCTGGCAATGGAATCGATCTGGGGCATTCCAGCGCCAAAGAACCTGCCACTCACCAGCCTCTCCAGAGATCAACCTGACCCACCATCTATGAGAGCCCGACAGCGGAATCGATCTGGGGCATTCCAGCGCTAAAGAACATGCTACTCGCCAGCCTCTCCAGAGATCAACCTGACCCACTGTCTATGAGAGCCCGGCAGCGGAATCGATCTGGGGCATTCCAGCGCCGAAGAACCTGCCACTCGCCAGCCTCTCCAGAGATCAACCTGACCCACCGTCTATGAGAGCCCGACAGCAGAATCGATCTGGGGCATTCCAGCGCCAAAGAACCTGCCACTCGCCAGCCTCTCTAGAGATCAACCTGACCCACCGTCTATGAGAGCCCGGCAGCGGAATCCATCTGGGGCATTCCAGCGCCAAAGAACCTACCACCTGCTCAGAAAAGACCTCAGAATATATGCATGGATAATGAAACGCACAACAAGTTGGTTACAAAAATTTTCACGGATAGAATCTTTCCAAGTCATCCCCACTCCTGACTCGGCCGAGAGGTAACCCTTCCCCATCCTGGGAGTGATACCCTCCCGACTTGAGCACTTCACTTACAACGTAAGGCCCCTCCCAGTTGGGCTCTAGTTTACCTATAGCGGCTCCTCTCCCTGCCGCATCTACCTTCTTCAGGACCAAGTCCCCCTTTTCGAACTGCTTTACCCGGGCTTGGTGATCAAAATACTTGGCCATCCGCCTCTTGATTTCCTCCTGGCGAATGATGGCCAGGTCCCGGAGCTCCTCCATGTTAATATCCTCACCTGGTGATGAGATGGTATAAAGTATGATTCTCCCTCACGAATGTGACATCCGCATAGACATGATTTCTTAGATGGATAATGGTGATTTTATAACATTGTTTGAGCGGAAAGATATCCTAGAAACACACTTAATAGTCATGTGATTCAATTTCTCCATATTAGGACTATGATAATGAACAAAAGGACAACTAAAACTTCTAGGATAAACATTTGGTTGCATACTCATAGGACATTTAAAACTCAAAATTCTAGATGGAAGGTCATTTGTAAGATGAGTAGTAATGATGGCTTCCCCAATATGATTTAGACACATGAAAGTAGAAAGTCAGTCTGGGAAATAATCTTTAATACCTGAACTTTGTATTTTACCACCAAAGTGACTTTAGATCATAACAATTTGTAAGAATTATACTAACAATAAATATATAGGTTTAAGGAAAAATTCTTCAATCAAAGAGGCAAACTTTTGTCAGATATAGTGGCAAAGCACTCCTATGCAAGCCTGGGTCTCATGACACAATATCTCAATCTATGTTTGACCTTATGACAAGAATTATTCTGACAATGAAAACTTGCTGGGGAGAAGTCATTTTTCAAAGAGTTAAGGAATGTTTGCAAGCACCTAACATGGGTAGAATTATATCCCTCTATCTAATTCAAACATATCCTGAGAAGTACAAAGGGTTGAAAGGATCAAATATCCATAACCTAAAAAGGATGGATATAAAGACCTTAGATAGGTTCACTAGGATGCTCCCCATGAGCCAACCCTCTGTGGCAATGGAGAAAGGGAAAAAGAAATCCAAACCAGCAAAGAAGACAAGAATTATTATGTCAAGCTCTGAGTCAGACCACTCAGATCAGAATAAAGATGTTGGTGCTGATCTTGGATCACACAACAATCCTGACAAGGATACTCATCTGGATGACATACCTGCTGACCCTGTCCATCCACAGGTCTCAGAAATAGGCAACACACCTGATAATTAATCCTTAAACTCCACATTGCTCATAATGTTGTCTACTCATAACCAATCTACTAGTTAATCACTAATGACTCTTAAACAATATGGACCACAGCTCCTCAAGGCCAGCTGGATGCTCTATCTGAGGGGGAGCATCAACAAGAACCATCTGCAATGGATGTTGCTGGTGATAAAAATGATAGTGAAGCACACCAGATTGATAAGGATAAAGTACCTTCTCCTAAGAACATACAAAGTTAGATTGATACACTCATCGTAGATCTTGAAAGAAGAATTTCACTTAACATTGATGACTCCCCAGCTCTCTGGGATTTACCACCACAAGGACAATCTGATACCCCATCAAAGGGGGAGAAGCCAAAAGGGCCATCAGTTGGTCAAAATGATGTACTTGGTAAAACTAATTAACCATCTTTAGTATTGCTAAGTCAGTAAATCTAACTCCAACTAATTGTCCCATAATTCTTGGACTCATCTGATCAAGATGTTATATCTAAGGGGGAGGAACCAGATAATGTTGCTGCTGATATTGATGAAGAGGATGATGATGGAGTCCACCCTGATCATATTGATGATCTTGCATCCTTTGCTGAAAAGGTGGATGCTCCTGACCAAAGGGATAATGCTCCAGTCATAAATCTAGAACAGATGACACCTGCAGCACAAGAGCAGATTATTTCTCCTAAGGAATCAGTCCCTCCTCTTAGTCCTCCACAAAGACTCAAAGCACAGATGATTGTTGATCAGCAAGCCTCAGCCTCCACCTCATAATCTAATGAGAGCATTCTTAGTGCCATTCAAGTCATGTTAGATACTCATCTAACATCCATGAAAGATTATGTAGACAAGTCAGCTTCTACAGTTAAAGAATACATTGATCAGTCCATCCTCAATGTAAAATCTTAAGTAATGGCTGAGGTCAAGGAAATTAAGGAAGACACTGCCATCCTGAATAAACAAAAGACAAAGTGGTTTGATCTGGCAGAGAAAACAGTGGTCTCTCAAAATACTATTCTCAGATCAATGGACAAACACCTCCAGCTCTCTGAACAGGATATGACATATGTCAAGAATTATTTCAGCAAGACAGATGAGGTGATAGAAAAATCCTCAAGTCATATCCAAGAATATGTATACTCCACTGCTCTGCAGTTGAATGGTGAGGCTGACAGGAACAAGGATGAGCTGAAAGTTGATATTGAAAATGTTTTCCAAACAATTTCTGGCATAATAACTGCTGCTCAACATGATATAAATCAAAAGATATTTGAAAAAGCCAGAAAGTGGGAGGATAACAATATTGTAACCAATTTTGAGCTAGCCCTCAAGGTTCTGCAAGGAACAAGGCTTGCCTTTGTTGGATCTTACGGCGCCCTTAGAGGGGGGGGGGTGAATAAGGGAATAAAATTCTTTCTATAATTTTCAAGATAATTACTAAATTGTTTTATAATGAAGGAGATTGAAATAAACAATTTATATTTAGAATTGAAAACTTAGAACACAATATAATAAAAATTACGCCAAATGATACAAATCAAGTAAACACAAAAGAGACATGATTATATATATGAAAAAGTGTTTACATAAATTTGATTTCTATATCGCTAGAAATCGGAGGCGTACAAATGTAAATTTCTTTTTGTTTACCAATCCTTCTCCCAAGGATCGGAAGGCTATCACTTGTCTCTCCCTAGACCAAGCCCAAGCCTATCCTCTAGAACTTCCCAAGATCTAGACGTAGCACACAAGGCCACGATTTCCCACCAAGCCACGCAAGGACTTGGACGCTCCGCACAAGGAAGCAATTTTCCCCTAAGCCACGCAAGGGCTTAGACGCTCCGCACAAGGAAGCAATTTTCCCTACCAATATAAAGTAAAATGTATATAAATGAAAATACAAGATAAAATAAGAACTCCCTAGAAATTCAGATCTCTGAAAGTAAGGTTGAAGCCTCGAGATGATCCTTGATGTAGAAGCGCGTCCGATCTCGTCTTTAACTTCAAACCTTCTCAGCATAAATGGGAGTTCATGAGGTTCTGGAGCTCTCTGGATGGAATGCACTCAGGAAGGGACTTAGAATCTTCAGTGGTTGAAATGCACGAACAGAAGGTGTCAATTTATAGAAAATCGCTGTCGGAATTTCCGACAGTGACTGTCGGAATTTTCCGACAGCGCTAAACTGCCGCTGGAGTGCCGTCGTGGGTGGAGTCGTGGGCAGTTGGTGTAACCGTCGAGCTGTCGCCTGGGCGACATCGATGTCGGATTTCCGACATCTCAAAACTGCTTTTCGTCGTGCTGCCGTGGAGGGAAGTAGTTGTAACTTCTCTGCTGTCGCCTGGGCGACAGTGGCTGTCGGAATTTTCCGACAGTGAAATTTCCCACATTCAAATTTAGCTCCAGCATGTAGATTGAGTCGTTCTCATCTCCGAAATGGGGTGGCACGTTCTGTAACTCTTCCTGGATTGAAAGTTATGGCCATTTTAAGATCAGCACACAAAACTCATCCAACCTGAGACTTGTCGTTCTCGGATCATGCCCATGAACGAGGAATTGTCTCCTCATTGAACCTATACAACCTGGCCACTATAAACACACAAAAGACTAGATCAAATACAACACGGTATTTGTTATTCTCAAACCAAGAGATGCGGAAAGCAAGCTCCAACAATCTCCCCCTTTTGATAATAACAAATACCCATATGAGAAATTAGTGAGTTTATAGATAAGTGCGATAAAAGATATGCATGAATAAAAGGTTTACTGCGTGACATATTTTACTCCCCCTAAATATATATGTCACTAGATTTCTCATTTTATTCTCCCCCTTTTGTTATTACCAAAAGTGGGTTGTCATGATCGAGCAATAGACGCTTTCCATGAAAACTTTTTAATATACTCCCCCTAAATTGTATTCTCCCCCTAAATGTATGCTCCCCCTAAATGTTATAATTAATTGCAATGATGCATTATTTAATTATTCTCCCCTTAATCTTCTAGATTTCTTGAATTAATCTCCCCCTTTTGGTATTATCAAAAGAAGGTGGGGTGAGGGTAGTAAGGAGGCATTTAAATAACAAAGCATGATCGAGCTTTTAAATATATGAAATGATAAAGAGTTGAAGCATAGTATATAAAAGAGATTTCAAATAAAAAGATAAGAGTTGTAAGCAAGTGGAAGATTATAAGAAACATCATTTTTGTAAGCATGAAAAGCATAAGTAAAAATATGAGTTTTAGTTCAAAATTGAAAGATGTTTTAACCTTTTTGAAATCTCAAAGTTTTTCATAAAGATATCAAGCATGAAATGAACATATCAAAGAGAGATTATACTACAATGTTACTTAATTTTAAATTCAAGAAATACCAAAAACATTGTAAAGATCATGCTAGGTTATCTAGTGCATTTTTACATAAAGAGTAGTATAGATAAAGCATTAGAATCTAATACTCATGAGAAGAAGTGTTATGAAAGATAATGATGTGCACATAAGTGTATTTTGGGCAATGTTAACAATTGATTTAAATCATCAAAATACAAGACATATGTAGAGTAAAGTGCACAATAAAACACAAGTAAATTACTTTCACTCACTTTTAATGCACATAATTTTTTAACAAAGTGGTATAATAACTAAGGTTTGCACAAGCCACTTTACTATTCTTTCCAAGGTGCTCAACCTCACAATGCTTATGAAGACTTATCAGGAGGTTCAAGTAGTGCTTGGTGGAGTTATATTTGTCTACATATATAATTTTTTTTGTTCATATTTGTGAGACAACATTCTCCGAATACACTTGTTTTGCAAACCCAATATTTTTTTTTTAACTCTTAACCACTTTTCTCAATTTCATAAGTGCAATTCAAATGTTGTGTAGGCAATAAACTTATGCAAGTTTTAATTCATTGTACAAATACAATACACAAGCAAGCATTTTTAGATTTAGGCACACATGTTGATTACCAAAATAAGTGAGTGAAATGTATCATTATCAATCATAAAACATTTACTCATACTTAGAGGCATGCTAAGCTTGGTTCTACACATTTTTCAATACAATTGATGCACTTTAAATAGATATATCAAAGCATGATAAGCAAAACAATGTTCATAGTAATTTGAAAGAATATGTTTCAACATTGTAAATAATTCTAAATGATAGAATTCATACATGCTTGATATTGGCAATAAAGATCATACAATTTTTTTTTGTTTTATAAATTTTTTTTTAAATCAAAAACAGAAAAATCACAAAAAAAAACATATTTTTGTAAGTTTTGAATTTTGAATTTTTGTAGTAGATTTTTCATAATATGAAGAAAAACATAAATAACAAAAAAAAATTTTGTATTTTTGAATTTTGATCTTTTGTAGTTGATTTTTCATAATATAAATAAAACTAAAATAATAAAAGTCAGAAACACAACAAATAAGTAGAAAATATGAACCAACATATTTTTATGGATTTTTTTTTTGAAATTTTAAAAATCAGAAAATTCCAACACCCACGCTAGCGCCGGCGCTAGCGCTAGCGCTGGAAACAGTACTCGATTTTTTGAGAATTTTAAAAATCTGATTTTTGATATTTATTAAATGTCCTTAGAGTAGTCTTATGCAGAAATTTTGGAATTTTCACAGATGACTTGATTGCTCAAATTTGCATAAAACTTTAGCTTTTTCAAATACATGTGTTTTACAAAAACATTTAAACTCAAAAAGATAAATTATGCAAACACATGAAGACATTTTTATTAAACAACCCAAAATATGCATGATTTAAGTAATAAGTGAATAAAAAAGTTCATGCAGTGAGTAATATAAGTATGTTCTAAGATTAAAGGCTACCCCGACTAAATGTCTACACCCTAGCCCTGTACTAAGTGACGGATGGGCATGAGGAGCTGCACGCATGCCGTAGGTTGGGGTGTTAGTCCCCGGTTAAGGACAAGACATGACTTAGAGGTTAGGTCTCTAATGCATACAACCCTACGCCCTCGCTATTGTGAGATATGAAGTCATAGGTGAATAATCTTTTGGACAACCTATGCTTTTTAAATCTATGGGTTGATATGTAAACTATGGGTTTTTGTGAAGAGTTATAAAGCCGTATAGTTTTTCTACTTATTATGAGATGACGAAATGAGATAACTAGCACAATTACTAATATTCAATAAGTGACAATGCTAGTATAATGAGTTTTGGGTTTAATGTCATGTCATAAGAATTATATTGAAATTACATGTATTCCAAAATAGAGTTTCAAATTATAGATCTAGAATAGAGTGATGATTAAGCTTGATGTATATCTTCATTGCAAGGTGATTCTAGGGTCTACAAATATGAGAGATACATGCAATCAATAGTAAAGCAAATCAATACATCAAATAATGTAAAGAAAACATTATTTAAATTTTTATCATAAGATTCATAATTCTTATTATTGATTTGAGATATTTCTTGATAGAACATGAATTATGATTTATGATTATAGTGAATTTTGCATAAAATATATGTTAGATCATCATGATGTATGAGAATTCTAATCCTTCTAGACTTATGATATAGTGATATAGTGATTTTCATTTGAAAGAACATGATTGATTTGTAAGTCTAGAAAAATGATGATCATGTAGTCATATCAATGACAAAGATCAAATATATAATGTTTTGAAATTTTTAATAAAATTTGCATTCATTAATCGAATCTATTGTTCTTTGGTTTTGCATGATAATATATGATTTATGATACATTATTCATATATATTTTAATGATTAAACCATAAACTATGTGTTTGTTGGGATTTTAGTATTCTATTATAATTTCAAATCACATAGTTATCATGATATTTTAATAACATTGTAAATGTTATACCTAGCATATAAATTTGAGCATAAACTAAGAAGTGATGCTAGAATAATGAGTTTGAGTGCAATGTTATTATACATGATTTAATGGAGATAATGTTGCATGTAATATGAGAAGTTTACAAATTAATTTTATTTAGACCTATAATGAAATGATTAAACTTTTGATTTGATCTTAATGATATAAGATGATTCTAAGGTCTAAATTACATGCAAACAATGGTAACACACATCACACATAATATCTAAATTAATATATGAAACAATTATACATAGGATATCATGTGATGAAAAAAAATCCATAAACACAGAAATTTCCGAATCAAGCGAACTAAGATAGCATTTAAAAACGGAGTTGAAATTGGGCAAATTGACAGAACCAAACAAACTTAAATGGGCAAGTTTAGTTTGCCGATAGATGGAGATTTCTGTGCTCTTTCCGAAAAGATATTAAATGCGAAAATCGGACGAGCAGATCAAAAGATATGGCTTTTTGAAGGATTAAGCATGCGTTTAGATGAATGTTTGTTTTCGATTTTATTTGATAATATTTTTCATTATAAGGGCTATCAAATGCAACAAATAGAAAGGAATAAAAAACGTTGCGCATTTTAATTTTTAGTTTTAAGCCCTTAAATAAACCATTTAAATCCAATCTTTAAAATAGTTTCACTAGTCTTGATAATAATTTCAATATTCAATTTCTAATGATAATTCAAGACAATTAAGGGTAAAGGATTTAAAAGGATATATATAACAATTTAAAAAAAATGATAGGTAGGTCTCTTTTAAAATCATATGACTTTATGTTCAATTTTAATTCAATTTGATTTGATAAACATTAGGCTTAATATGTGAAAGTCATATTTCATAAAATATAGAGGGACCATAAGCATTTTGGATCAATAAATACAAAAACAAACAAAAGAAAAAGAAATAAAGCACATCATGAAGTAGAGTATTGATATTTCATTTTTAATTATTTCTACTTCATGCAAATGAAAGATACTAAATGATAAGAGATTTAGGTATCCAAAGTTGACCATGTGTAATGGTTCCTTTGGGCACCCAAATATGTCGTGATGGCTTTTGAGAAGATAATGATGAATGAGCCTTTTTAATTAATGTTGATATGTCATTTTTCTTTATGGGTCTCCATTCATACATTTGTTGTTTATTACTTAAATCCATATACTGATTATGTGAATTGTTTGAAAAATAATTCATTGGAGGTTTATGTTTATTTAAATTATTTTTCAAAGTAGCTTGATGTTGATAATCATAATGATTTTTATTATATGGATTGTTTAAAATTTTATAAGAGTGATTGTCTTTCTTTAGAAGTGATTGTTGAAAGAGTGGATTACAATATGTTTTAGAAGATTGATCATTATTTTGATGATTTTCATTTCCACTCTTTCTTATAGACATACTCTTATAATATAAAGGATAATATTTTATATTTTGATTTTCATGAAAAGGAGTTTTTAAGTTTGAGTCATGATTGAAAATATATTGAGACTTATAATAGTGACTCTTAAGAATTTTGTGAGGGTCAAAATTCTTTTTGAAACTTAACTCCTTTTGAGTTGATGTATGAAAATGATCCTTTTTAGAAATGATTTTGTAAGTTAATTTATCCTTGTTATTCAAAATCTTATGATGAGATTCATTAGATGACATTTGAAATTTTTCAACAAAAGATTTTAATTGTATTAACTTACAAGATAAAACATCATTTTCAATTAACAATTTTTCATTATGCCTTTTAGAAATTAAGAGCCCTTTTTCAATTTCCTTGAATTTTTCTTTTAATAAATTGCAATTAAGACAAGGAATAGGAATTTCAACTAAAGAGCATGAACAAGAATTTGAAACATCAATATAAGATTCTACTTTAGTGTTTGCTTTTAAAGTTTTATTTTCTAAACGTAATTTGGAATTAGCATGTTTCAACTTTGAAATTTTACGTTTAGCAAATTTAAGCACACGAAATGTAGAAATAGAATTAGTTACTAAAAGAGAAGATTTAGATTTTCTTACCTTGCTATAGTTTCCGTCTTCTCTTTTGCTTGATGTTTTGCCATCAACTGAGTCCAATATTGTGACGTTGTCTTCTTCATCTTCCTCTTCCAAACAAGAGTGTCCATCATCTTTTCCGCTTGATGAGCATTCTATGGATCCATCCTTTGTGTAGCTTTCTTGAATATTTGCATAGGCTTGCATATTCTCCGGTTCTTGTGAATATTTCGTACCTGTAGAAGGAGAATCATAAGTTCTTTCAAGAAAACTCCAAATTTCATATGCGGTAGGTAAAGTATAAATAAGTTTGAAAATATTTTGGTCTAACGCACAAAATATACTATTCATAGATTTTGCATTTAAAATAATTTCGTTTCTAGTTAGTACACTAGATGGCTTTTTAATAGTAATATTCCAAACTTTTTCATCTAAGGCCTTAAGAAAATTTTTCATTAATATTTTCCACCCTTTAAAATTTTTGCCCATAAATAAAGGTGGTGATAATATTTTTTCATTTATATTAAAATTTTCCCCACTAGTAGAAGCGAGATCATGATCAAGAGGCGCCATTATTCCCGGTTGTTAAGCCGATTTGGAATAACCTTGCTCTGATACCACTTGTTGGATCTTACGGCGCCCTTAGAGGGGGGGGGGGGTGAATAAGGGAATAAAATTCTTTCTATAATTTTCAAGATAATTACTAAATTGTTTTATAATGAAGGAGATTGAAATAAACAATTTATATTTAGAATTGAAAACTTAGAACACAATATAATAGAAATTACGCCAAATGATACAAATCAAGTAAACACAAAAGAGACATGATTATATATATGAAAAAGTGTTTACATAAATTTGATTTCTATATCGCTAGAAATCGGAGGCGTACAAATGTAAATTTCTTTTTGTTTACCAATCCTTCTCCCAAGGATCGGAAGGCTATCACTTGTCTCTCCCTAGACCAAGCCCAAGCCTATCCTCTAGAACTTCCCAAGATCTAGACGTAGCACACAAGGCCACGATTTCCCACCAAGCCACGCAAGGACTTGGACGCTCCGCACAAGGAAGCAATTTTCCCCTAAGCCACGCAAGGGCTTAGACGCTCCGCACAAGGAAGCGATTTTCCCTACCAATATAAAGTAAAATGTATATAAATGAAAATACAAGATAAAATAAGAACTCCCTAGAAATTCAGATCTCTGAAAGGAAGGTTGAAGCCTCGAGATGATCCTTGATGTAGAAGCGCGTCCGATCTCGTCTTCAACTTCAAACCTTCTCAGCATAAATGGGAGTTCATGAGGTTCTGGAGCTCTCTGGATGGAATGCACTCAGGAAGGGACTTAGAATCTTCAGTGGTTGAAATGCACGAACAGAAGGTGTCAATTTATAGAAAATCGCTGTCGGAATTTCCGACAGTGACTGTCGGAATTTTCCGACAGCGCTAAACTGCCGCTGGAGTGCCGTCGTGGGTGGAGTCGTGGGCAGTTGGTGTAACCGTCGAGCTGTCGCCTGGGCGACATCGATGTCGGATTTCCGACATCTCAAAACTGCTTTTCGTCGTGCTGCCGTGGAGGGAAGTAGTTGTAACTTCTCTGCTGTCGCCTGGGCGACAGTGGCTGTCGGAATTTTCCGACAGTGAAATTTCCCACATTCAAATTTAGCTCCAGCATGTAGATTGAGTCGTTCTCATCTCCGAAATGGGGTGGCACGTTCTGTAACTCTTCCTGGATTGAAAGTTATGGCCATTTTAAGATCAGCACACAAAACTCATCCAACCTGAGACTTGTCGTTCTCGGATCATGCCCATGAACGAGGAATTGTCTCCTCATTGAACCTATACAACCTGGCCACTATAAACACACAAAAGACTAGATCAAATACAACACGGTATTTGTTATTCTCAAACCAAGAGATGCGGAAAGCAAGCTCCAACAGCCTTAAACCTTCCCCTCCTGGATAGGCAAAGAGCTGAGGATTGGGGCTTCTCTAAACAGGAAGAAATTATCCAGAATGCAAGACTGGCAAAGAAAAAAGAAAGAGAACACGCAATGCTTGCTGAAGAGTTTATGGCCAAGCAGAGGGATGAAAAATCCAAAGATCCAGACTTTGAGTATTGGAGTGAAGACTCCAAAAGCATCATTCTAAATGCATGGATCAGCCTTGGAAAAATTCGCACAGATATTGATAAGATCTATCCTTCTGAAGAGTGGATAAAACACTTGGAAAGAAACACTAAGAGAAAAAAGGATATTTAATGAAAATCTGGTAAGAAAGGATAATCCAAGAAGGATGCCATCAAAGTACATTCCAAAGCCATTCCTGTATTTCAAAAGGCAGTAGAATGGAAGAAGATTGTTGAAATAGAAGCAGCAAATGCATACAAAAATACCTCAACCAAAGGGAAAGAAGCTGTTACAGACACTGTTGAATGCTCAACATCTTCTAAGAAGAGAAAAACTTAAATAAATGTATTTAAGTCTTATGAATATCTGAATGCAATTTGAACAATGTCTCATTACTTTATCTGAAATGAAAATCAATGAATTGTTGAATTGATTACTTTATGTTGTAAGCTAATCTGAGTCATAGCTTAATTTTTCTCCGTGTCATTGTTTAAGTTAATCTGTGATACATTGTCATGATTATCTAATCACATTATTGGGTTGATAAACTCTGTTGGTACTGTGCATGTCACGAATATTATCTGTTATGATATTATCTTTGATGCCATGTAGTGAAGTTACATGATAAATAATTATTTATGTGTTATGTACCTTAGCATTGAGGGTGTTCCGTCTTCTTCAAATAGGGGGAGATTGTTGGGAATATTACTCTCAATGTTCCCTTGATTTGAAGAAGCATCACACTCAATGCTAAGTATAAGTTGTATTTGATAAACCCTATTTCATCTCATGACTATGCAGGGTTAGGTTATTCCAAGGTGGGGAGTAAGTTCAGTGGTTTACTGCCTAAATCGCTGAGACAAGTTCTCAGTCTCAGCTGAACCGCTGAGATAAGGCCAGGAGCCACTGAGAAGGTGTATGGGCCAGTTGAGCTGCAGATAGAAGAAAACTGCTGAGTCAACTGTCTGTCTCAGCGGATCCGTTGGGATGGGACAGAAGTAGCCGTTGAGACTGGAAGCTGTCTCAGCCCAACCGCTGAGACAAATTCAAATGTGCTGGAGGATTTTGTTTTTGGCGCAAGCTGTAGAAAAGCAAGATATGGTACTCCAATCATCTCCATGCTGTATCAGGGGCCATCTGATAGCCGTTGAAGATTGGAGAAGTATAAAAGCATAACTTAGGGCTTTTAAGAGATAAGCTTTTTGGCAAAAAGAACACACAACTACTGTTACATTGTCGGCTGTCAACAAGCTCTCTCGACCTGCTTCCTGAAGCAGAAAAGGAGAGGAAGATTGTTCTTCCTGTGTGATTGAAGAAGAACAAGTTGATCCTTTCTCATCTACTGAAGACAAGGATCAGAAGAGACAGGATTGAAACTGTTGTTTTCTTCCCTGCTTCAAGATAGCAACAGAAGATCATGTCTTGAAAGAGTTAACATTCTATCTCCTGTTGTAAGCAACATTTATTACCTTCTGTAGGAACATTACTTGTTCTTAGTTTGCAGGGCATTTTGCCTGAGGGAGTAGGGATGTTGGGCCTGAGTGTAGAGCTGAGAGTTCATCTTGAGTGTAGGATCTCTGTGGAGATCTGAGGTAGGACTTGTTGATAGGTCTGAGTTGGTAGGGCAGCTGTGCCTAAGGTAGGGTTGTTGAGCCTGAGGTAGGGTTTGGGAAAAACCTGAGAGATCCCGAGGGATCTGAGTTGTAAGCTCTTGGAGCTGAGATTGGAGGAGTTGGCCTTGTCTAACTCATTGTTAGAAAGGTGAAGGGGGAAAGGGGACTACTCAAGACACCCTGTCTTGAGGAACCTCTATAAATACTTGTGTGTTTTCTGTGTGTTTCATTTCATACTAACATTAATTCAAAAAACAGCTAGACATTAAAAGCAAAGACCTATTCACCCCCCTCCCCTCTAGGAGATTAAGACTACATCCTTATAAACTATCAACTAGGACAAACAAACCGCTTATGGACTCACTGTGGTAAAAACAATTATACAATTGAAAATTGTTTCTTCAAACATGAATTTCCTCCAGTTACAAAAACAAAAATGCTCGTTGCACCAATTTTGTGGACACTTCTGAGATTGCAATGAGTAACAACTCTGTGACACCTTCAGTAATGAGTAACAACTCTGTGACACCTTCAGCAATGTATATTTCAAAGAAGCAATATGACAACATTCTAGCCATTATTCAGCAGTCACAACAATCCGCTAACGCTGCTTTTGACCATACTTCTAATCTTGTCCACACCTCTGCCTTGCATACTACCAATGATTCCTCTCCAGGTACCACATATGATCAGTGGATTATAGATACAGGTGCAACTGATCATATTACATGTTGTTTTTCTTTATTTCATGATTTCCATAAAATCAAACCCATCTCTGTTAGTCTACCTAATGGACATTCCGTTTTAGCCAAATATTCTGGAACAATTTATCTTACCTCTAAAATCACTCCTTCCAATGTCTTGTGTGTTCAGAATTTCCATGTCAATCTTGTTTCTGTCACCAAATTAACTCATGATCTTCATTGTTCTTTGCTTTTTGATGACTCAGTATGTTTTCTTATACAGAAACATACCAAGGAGATGATTGGTTCAGCTAGACGACATGAAAGGCTTTATATCTTAAACACTATAGATGTCTCGAACACTGCTTCTGCCACCTCTTCTTTTCAAATAAAACTTGTTTGTAATACCTATAAATCAAAGAATTCTGATGCTTTGTTATGTCATTTTCGTTTTGGGCATATTTCTTCTTCTTGTTTAAAAGCTTTGTCTGATCAATTTCCTTTTATTCCCAGCATTCATGTTGCACCTTGTGATATTTGTCATTTTGCAAAGCAACGCAAATTACTTCATTTCTCTAGTGATTCTAAAGCTACTAAGGCTTTGGAGCTATTACATATTGATATTTGGGGTCCTTACTCTACCACTTATGTTAATGGGCATCTTTCTTTCTCACTATTGTTGATGATTTTACCCGTTTTACTTGGGTTATTTTTATGAAAAATAAGAGTGAAGCACGACAACATATACAACATTTTCTGCATATATTGAAACTCAATTTCAAACCAAATTGCAATCCATACACACTGATAATGAGGGAGAATTCTTGATGGTTGATTTTTACAAAAGTAAAGGAATCATTCATCAAACAACTTGTGTTGAGACACCTCAACAAAATGGTGTTGTTGAACGAAAACATCAACACATCTTAAATGTTGCTAGAGCTCTTTTCTTTCAAGCTCGATTGCCAAATTCATATTGGATTTTTGTTATAGCTCAATTAATGCATATAATCAATAGACTGCCTACACCTTTACTTTCAGATAAAACTCCTTATGAAATCCTTTTTCATAAACTTCCAAGTTTTATATATGCATCTCAAGGTTTTTGGGTGTTTATGTTATGCTAATACTCTTAGCTCTCATCGCACAAAATTATCCTCCAGATCTAGATAAGCTATTTTCCTTGGATATAAGAAAGGTACTAAGGGATATCTTCTCCTTGATCAACAATCAAGAAAACTTTGTCTTAAGAAATGTTGTGTTTTTTGAAGACCATTTTCCTTTTTCTCAGAATTCTACTCCTTTCAAAGTTCTATACCTGCTTCACAATCTTTTCCCAATACATCATTTCCTGATTTTTATATCAATGATCCTGCTACAATAAACCTTGCTCCCTCAATTCCATATGATACAAAAACTCAAACATCCCCTATTTTACAGCCATTTATAACCAATTCAGAATTAAACAATTCAGATACTACCAATTCAGATACTGTTGCGGCATCTCCCGGTGTTCCAATTTTATCAAGAAGGAGCAGTAGAATCAAACATCCTCCATCTTACCTTCAGGATTATCATGGTTCTTTCCTAACCAGTACAATTAAAACCTCAAAATCTTCGGTTTCTTATCCTCGATCAAGTGTTCTGAGCTATGATAAATGTTGTTCTGCTTATAAATCTTTTTGTCTTAATGTCACTTCTCAAATTGAGCCATATACTTATGCTCAAGCAACAAAATTTAGATGCTGGAATGATGTCATGAATGTTGAGCTTAATGCTCTTAAAAGAAAATAACACCTC
This sequence comes from Dactylorhiza incarnata, assembly GCA_033032865.1. Lineage (NCBI taxonomy): Eukaryota > Viridiplantae > Streptophyta > Magnoliopsida > Asparagales > Orchidaceae > Dactylorhiza > Dactylorhiza incarnata. Next base: position 2,290,991 of record JAWHQI010000086.1, read on the forward strand.
GACAGTTGTTGATCTACCTCCTGGAAAGACCCCCATTAGATGTAGGTGGGTATATAAGATTAAATATCAAGTTAATGGAACCATAGAACGGTATAAGGCAAGACTTGTAGATAAGGGTTACAATCAAATGGAAGGAATAGATTACTTTGATACTTTCTCTCCAGTTGTTAAGCTCACTATTGTGAGAGTCCTTCTTTCTATTGCAGCTGCAAAAAATTGGTTTCTTGAGCAACTTGATGTTAATAACGCTTTCCTTCATGGGGATTTACATGAAGAGGTCTACATGTCTCTTCCACCTGGTTTTGAATCCTCCAAACCCAATCAAGTGTGCAAACTACAAAGGTCTTTATATGGGTTAAAGAAAGCAAATAGGCAATGGTATTCAAAATTATCTCTTGCTCTTAATAATATTGGTTATAGCTAATCCACATCAGATCACTCTCTATTTGTCAAGAAAACCACTACTAGTTTTACTGTCCTTCTTATATATGTTGATGACATCGTTTTATCTGGAGATAGCATGCAAGAAATACAAGCTGTTAAGAAACAATTGGATGAGCAATTTAAAATTAAAGACCTTGGAGGTCTTCGTTTTTTTCTTGGACTTGAAATCTCTAGATCCAAAGAAGGAATTATTCTTAATCAACGCAAATATACTCTTGAATTGTTAGCAGACAGTGGTCTTTTAGCTGCTAAACCCGTGTTTTCCCCACTTGACCCTAGCTCCAAGTTACAAAAGGATCAGGGCAATCCTCTTCATGATGCTCCGAGTTATAAAAGATTGGTTGGCCGATTATTGTACTTAACCACTACACGACATGATATGTGTTTTGCTGTACAACAATTAAGTCAATTCATTTCTTCACCTATGGACTCTCATTATCAAGCAGCCATGCGTGTTTTGAAATATCTTAAAGGAGCGTCGGCTAAAGGATTGTTTTTCCCTGCCAATAACAATGTGATTTTATGTGGTTTCTCTGATGTTGATTGGACATCGTGTTTGGACTCTCGTAAATCAGTGACTGGTTTCTGCGTTTTTCTTGGAGATTCTCTTATTTGCTGGAAGTCCAAGAAGCAAAATACTGTTTCACGTTCTTCATTTGAAGCAGAATATAGGGATTTAGCCAGTCTTACCTGTGAACTGCAATGGCTAAAATTCCTGTTTACTGATCTTAATATTACATTACCTCAACCAGTGTTAGTCTACTGTGATAATCGTTCAGCGATATATCTTGCACATAATCCATCTTTCCACGAACGCACAAAGCATATAGAGATAGATTGCCATGTGATTCGTGAAAGAATAAAATCTGGTCTAATATATTTGTTGCCTATTTCTTCTGCAAATCAGTTGACAGTCCCTTTCACCAAAGCCTTGTATCCATCAGTCTTCCAGACAGCAATCAACAAGTTGCCACTACGTGATCCCCATAGTCCAACTTGAGAGGGGATATTACAAATACAATCTCCAGATTAGTTATTGTAGGTTGTTTTTAGTTGATCCTTTGTATGTCTGCCACTTGGCTATATATCAGCCTTTTATTTTTTTAGCCTTGTATATAAATAGCCTTGTATTCAGTGTGATTAATAACAAGTCTTATTTCACTTTCTTCTATGAAAGACTTAATTCTGAATTCTAAGACGACGCAACTCCAGTTTTAGTGAGCTTGTCGACGCCACTTCGAGTTCTACTCGACGCAGCTCCGACTTCTATTCGACGCAACTCCGAATAAAAAATACTGAAACTATTTTGTACAAAAAATACCGTTCAATTATTCCTCAAATCCGGATTTGATCCGGTGCGGTGCGTGCAAGCGCGCGCGTGTGGTTCACAGACCCTCCTTATGTTTCTTTGAACAAATAAGAAAGTGTGAAGACATATATACATATTTACTAACAAGAAAGGAGAATGGCAAGGTGAGACTAATGGGTTCATCTTTTTCCTTCATGAAAGGTTCCCTCCAAATATTTGGATTCCCTCCATTTGGTTTTAGAGCTTTTCATCTATTATGATGAGTCAAACACCATACAAGACTCCAATAAAATATTATACATTAAATGTTTTAAAATACAGAATTTCTAACAAAGTATACGCTCGCTAAAACTTGGAGGAGAGGAGGGAGAGAAATTATTTCTTTCGTAGGACTCACCCAAAAGCATTCATTGTTGAGTCATGAAAATATCGCTTAGTTATGGTGAGCCGTCTGTGTAATTATTGTGCATGGATGTGGGCACGAGATTTATATGCAGGCGCAACATACTAAAAAAGTTGGCGCGGCCAACTTAGATCTGCGAAGCTCACTAAATTTCTCATCTCTACAAATGCACATTTACTCCATGCCCATATGTTGGCGCAGCCGCTCATAGGCAGGCGTAACCCGCTCATATGAGGGCATAGCCCGCTCGAACACGAACGCAGTCCGCGAAAAGTCAGCCAACACGGGCAAAGATTGTGGTAGTTAATGGTGTTCTGTTTGGATTGTGGTAGTTAATGGTGTAAGATAGGATATATACGAAACAAAATAATTTAAAACCCATTTTCAGCGTTTGGATTGTGGTAGCTAATGGTGTTCGATCTGTTTGGAAGTGATTTTCATTTCTAGTAGAATGGGGATCATGATTTATGAAATAAATTAAGGGAATAGAAGCTTACAAAATACGTAGGAGTGAGGTCAGGGAAGACGTTGAATTTATGGCACGTGCGCTTCCGACTAATCCGGAGTGCCAGCTAAGCGACAGCTAATGCATGCCATTTAAGTCTTAAGAGATGATCATGTATAACTAATTATATTCTCCAAGAAATGAGAATGCTTGTAAACTAGTCTTGAATTGCATTTTGTTGAAGCATTAGCTTTATTACACAACCGCACAAACAAGCATGTATGTGCGCACACAAATACGTATGCATGCACGTGCGCACGCACACATGTCGTGTGCTGGGTTCACCCGTGCCCAACCCGGTGCTATAGTACATTCTCCATTTGTCGTCCGCATAAATTTTTTTCTCGCGCCGAATACAAGACTTGGCTGAAATTGCAGGGATGATCATGAGACTTTAAAAAAATTAAATAAAACATAAAAATTACTTAAGCATATGAAAAGTTGAAAAAAATGTAATAAAGAAATGTAAAATTCAAAAGAAAATGTTTCACCAAATGGTCTTTTCCCTTTATATACAACGAGTGAAAAGATACGGGGCTCCGCTCCTATGACCAATCACGACAGTATCCCGACTGTGACAGTACCCCGACCGCGACAAGCACGGGGCTACGCCCCTATCATATGTGCATGTTCCAATATTGTAAGTATCATGAGTTGCGCTAACGATGAAGATGACTGCATCGATCAATGACGAGTCAATTAAACAAAGTCTAAGATGAGATATCATAACCTCATATCAAATGCTCCTACGTATATAAATTTTGAGTTTACCTTCAAAAATAGCAACTATTTTTGTTGGTGCAAAAATAACAATGAATTGTTTTGTTACAAAATACATGTTCTTAAATAAAAATGAAATACACATTTCCAAAATTTTAATGCTAATATTTTAATATAAAATTATTTATGGAGGGAAAAATTCGTTTCCCTCCAAAAATTTCATGACACTTTTAGATTTTTTAATAAATTTTTAATTTTTTTATCCAAACTAAATATATATATATAGTAAATAAGCCCTAGGCGTTTCATTTCCTCCCCTAACCCCGTAATCAACTCCCGCCCCACTCGCGCCACTCCCGCGGTCGATTCCTCAACACCGGCGATCCATTTGGACCACTCCTCCACGCCGGCGGCTTCTTCTCCACTCCTCCACGAGCTTCTTCTCCACTCCTCCACGGGCTTCTTCTCCACTCCTCCATGGGCGACGTCGCTGCTAGCACAGAGGTAACGGGCTTCTTCGCGAATCCCTACGTTGGTGGCTGCGTCTCGTAGAGGCTTCTTCAGTTCTTCGCAGAGGGCTTCTCAGCTTTTAAAGTATATTCTATCACCTTTTTCTAGTAATTTTTATGAGTTTTTTTTCACTTGGGAATTGGGATTATTTCAAGTGAGAAGTTTCACCTTTGTTGATTTTTAGTCTTTTACTAATGAGCAAGAAGCTGTAAATCATACTGAGGAAGTCCTAGAAACTTCAGGTAAATAATGCATGTTTTCTTATATGATTTGCTTTAAATACAAGTAGAATAATTAAAGTTTTTGTGTACGTAGGTACAAATAGAAGTAAAAAGTTGCGAGGAACAACGACATGTAAGGATATTCATCTTATGCCATCAGATAAAGTTATTTTATTGGAGCGAAATAAACATGGACAATTTGTTGGAAGTGGAGCACCTCAACTTTCATTATTCTTAGGGACACTTTCATGAAATACATCATTATTTCCAATGACTCCTCTATCTTGGACGCATGTGTCCCGATATAGCAAGGAAACTGCATGGAGTATGGTTAAGGTGAGTGTACATAAATAAAAATCATTATTCATTGAATATAGTAGCAATTATTTATAAGCTTTATGTTTTATTCATGTAGCAACGATTTCTCGTTTTTGAGACCGACAAAAAGATTATCATGGAACTTCTTAGAGAAAGTTTTAGAAATTGGAAGTCGACTTTTAAAAAACAATATTACGACCCATTAGGCACTCCAGAAGCACTTATTGCACGAGGTGGTCCGACAGATATGCCAGAGAGCCAATTTGTTGACATTGTGACATATTGGTATTCTCCAAAAGGAAGGATATTGTATCAATCTCTATTTTTTTGTTCTTCCAATTTTTTGTTTAAATTTTTTACATATAAAACTTTTGAGAATGACTTTTATGATGTGATAGAGTATAAGTGAAAGAAATAAAACTTGTCGCAAAAAAAATCTCGGTGCACATACTCTTGGACGAATGAGCCTTGCTAATCGAAAGAAAGACTTGGTACTACAGACTCCTATATATATAGATGTATTATTTATTATTTCTTATTTTATTACATAAAACTAAACGATTTATTTTTTATAAGGAAATTGAATTGGGCAGAGAGCCAACTCGCATTGACTTATTCGTAGATAGTCGCACAAGCAAGAAAAATGATAAAACCTTGGTGAATGAAGAGGCAATATAAAAAAAAGTGTTTAATTCTTTAGCTAAATTATTTAACCATTTAAATAATATCCAAAGTTTGTTGAATATTTCATTTATGTATTTTGTGCTATGTTGCATTGGACAAGGATATAGATGAACAAATATCGCAACATCCTCCTGACCCACAATAAATGAAATTCATGAAGCTGTTTTAGGTAAAAAAATATTTAAAACACGTTATTTCAATTTAGAGTATTGTACAATATACTTTTATTTATTTTTTAGGTCTACATTTGGACCGGAATACTATGGCCGATGTTGTGGTATGGGAATGAGTGTCACTACAATTCAGATATATCCGGATCTATCACGCCGCTCAAGAACAACTAGCTTAAGGCATACAAATCTAGAAGAGTTGCGGGAGATTGAACAATTGAAACTACAAATGTCAATTATGCAAAAAACCATAGATCGTCTTATGGATGTCAGGTCACAACCAAATTCTAGGGAAGATTCATCTAGAACATCAGTGGGACAAGGGATACATCTATCACCAGAACAAGTAATAATTTTGTGTTTAAATCTTGTTAGTAATGCTTAATTTAATTACAATAGTTTTATAAATATTTATTATGTATGTAGTTCTTGAGAATTATGGCTTCTATTCAAAGATCAAATCAAGATGAGTCTACCCCTAACAACACCCTAACACCATCTCCTACTACAAATCTCAATGATCAAGATTTGGCTTCTCTTTTCTTCTATTTATTTTTGAGATTCAATTGTATTTATAAGCTCCGATCAAGTAATCAACTATGCTAGTATTGGAATATGTTCAAATTAACACAACAAATATATAAAACAATTAAACAATAGCCAACAGGTGCAAGTATTATGTTCAAAGTAGGTTGTGGACAAAGACTGCCCTCTTAGATAACAAGGAGCTCTGCCCAAATTTCTCCCCAGATATCTCGACATTTCTGGGCAGAAATCTACCCAGATTTCTCGAGAAATCTAGGCAAAAGTACTGCCCAGATTTCTCGAGAAAACTGGGTAGAAGTTCTGCCCAGTTATCTCGACATTTCTGGGCACAAATCTGCCCAGATTTCTCGACATTTCTGGGCAGAACTCTGCCCAGATTTCTCCCCAGATATCTCGACATTTCTGGGCAGAAATCTGCCTAGATTTTTCGAGAAATCTGTGCAGATATCTGCCCAGAAATCTCGAGAAATCTGGGCAGATTTTTGGACTTATTTCTGCCCAGATTTCTCGAGATTTCTGCCCAGATTTATCGAGATTTTTGGGAATTTCAAATTACTTAACTTTTCTCATTTTATCTGGAATGTCATTCATCAAGTTATGTTTTAGAAATAATGTATATAATGATTGTTGCATGTACCATGATCTAATAGCCGCTAGGTGCTTTTGATGCATAATCTCCTTCGACCCAATTGAAAAAAATAAACTCAGTTTTGATTACTTTCTTATTTAAACCATGCGTATTTATAAAATGATTATATGTTAATTCAATTCTCATTTAGTTAGGCGAAAGGACTTTTCGTTTGGAATGAAAAGCATTTGTTGTATGGATTAGATAATCTTACTCTATTTCTGATATGGATTCCTTTTTGCTAATTGAATTAGTATGTTTTATTCATAATACTAAATCTTTGCACCAGGAATGTGATCTAGGAATCCTAGATTTTTATATCAAGCCTCACTTGGCCAGATTTTTCTGGTATTTCCTGAACACAATCGATGTCACATTTGGTATGATTTTATCTACATGTTTTGCAGAAAATGAATTTACATACATCAATCCACGTGTGTGATATGGTTGAATTTTATGTTGGCTCACATATATTATTGAATTTTAGTGTGGAAGATCCTCACTATTTTTTTTTGTTCTCTGATGCTTCACAGACAATGGTGTGAGGTATAATTCAGCTAATGGATCTGTCATTTGCCCAAAGAGTTGAAAAATTCACTAAATAGGAAGACTCCAAGGTATTCAATAATTCATTTGTGAATGTTTCTTTGTAGGGTTATATTATCAGTAAATTTTTGGTGTTTTATTCCATCGAAATAGTTACACAGGAAATATGATTTCTCTGGCACTACTACATCCTCCCTCACATCACCCTTCTGCCATGAACCAATAAATCAGTATCTTGACATGCCCGTGTTGTCACTTATTTATTATATGTCTAGATGTTCTTACCTACTTCTAACAATAAAACAAAATATTTATAACTTATTAGTTATATACTTATCTTGATGTATTATATTTATATATTTGTTTACTTTGTGCAGAAAGATCTCAATGTTGGTGAGATAAAAGAGAAGTTGCGATATGATGACAACGGACCATGAAGATCATTTTGATGTTTAAGTTGATTTATATGTGTCTTTTTTGTAGTCTGTGATGTCTAGTTATTTCAATGTATTTTGGTAGACTTTGATATATTGGAAGAAAGTTGGAAAGAACATCCTGCAATATGATGACAAATGATGGTTTGTTTTATTTAGTGACGTAGTGTGCACCATTATCTAAATGAAATGTTTGTTTTGTTAAATTGTTATCTATTAATGTGATATGAAATGAAAGTCTTAATATCATGTATATAGTTTGTATAGTTTGTTGTTTCGAGTGAATATAATTTTGATCATGTTCCATTTCTACTTGGTTTTGAATGTTCAAGTGGGGTGAGGTATTATTCGAAAAATGTTAGTGTAGAGTTCTAACTACGGTGACATTTTACAAAAAAATATAGTGGCAGAGTTAATATTTTTTCTCGACGTTTTTGTAGAAAGTGTCGCGATAGATCAATTATCTATCATGACTTTTTATTAGAAAGTGTCATGATAGATTAATTATCTATCATGATGTTTTTTTTAAATGGTCACGATGATGTTTTTTATAAAATGGTCACGATATGATGCAAGCAGATCTGGAAGTGGAAGATATATAATTACACTGATTGAGATTCTAAATCGGCCTCTGAGTAAAATTGTAGGAAAAATTATAGTTTCTTTGACAATGAGGTAAATGCTATTAATTATTTAAATACCTATATGCGGTAATTATCATAATTTTTTAAGTATAATTAATAAATCTAGCATTAATTATTTAAATACCTATATGTGGTAATTATCATAATTTTTTTAAGTATAATTAATAAATCTACTGAGATTATGAATAGGCTTAAAATGAGAAAACAAACTTGTGAAATGAAATGAAAATGCTAGATTTCAAATTAGATGATTTAGCTAGCACCTCATGTTTCTCCGCTTTTAATCCTGATGTGCATCCGTAAAGATGACGTTGATCCATGGATTTATAAGAGTCATGGGGTGCATCTAGAGGAAGCTCCATTAAGGGAGAATGGAGTTAGTGGGGCCAAAGTCCAACCCATGGCCGCATGAGTGGAAAAATCCGCTACGGACAATTCACACTTCGGCGGTGCCAGGCGCGACTAAGACCATGCCCCCACCTCGGCAGGGCGAGGTCTAACCGCACCCCCCCCCCATCACGGGGGCGCGGACTAACCGCACCCATGTTGGTGTTTCCAAGGTGATCTCAAAGCAATCAAACAGTTAGTCTTACTGCTAACGCAATTTGAGTCTATAGGGTCACACATAACAGTGTTGGAGAAATTGGATGAAGGATTGTGTTGGCCTTAATCATATTGGATATGAGTGGAGGACCAATCCTATGAGCAATTGGAGTTGAGTCGAAAATGTCTCGACGGAAAAAAGGTTGTACTCGACGAATCGTCGAATCGTCTCTACGAATCGTCGAATTGTCTCGATGAATCGTTGAAATGTCTCAACGACATATGTGTTGATTCGTCTCATTGAATTCGTCAAAATGTCTCGACAAATTAGATTGTCTCAACGGAACACGTATTGATTCTTCACATCGACTCGTCGAGCGTGTCTCGACGAATTATATTGTATTCGATGAATCGTCGAATTGTCTCGACAATTTTGCTATACTCGACGAAATCTGTTTTAACTCCAATAAAGTCTCGGGTCTGCGAATAGCGTGTTTTATGCCTTGAGTATAAAAGGATGCGATTAGGTTTCCAGAGTAAGGTTTCTCCTTTTCGCGAATCTGGAAGAGCCGAAACGGAAGTGTTCCGCATAGGTCTCGACAGTTACGTCCGCACTCCGCAGGATCGCCGCCGCCGCCTCTCCCTGTCGTCGGATCTAGCAGTCTGTGGGAGACGTAGAGAGCATTCCTTCTCCATCCCAGATCTTGTTGGACAAGAGTCATGGGGTTCTTCTTCACTCGTGTGGATCTCTATAGAGGCGCTGATCGATTTCATCGCTAGGGACTCAGAGTATGTCTTCGAGATTTCTTCTTGGAGCATCTTGGTTGAGTGTTGACTCAATCCCCTCAAGGTACTTTGTTGTTGTTATCTTGCTTATTTCTTGATTCATGAAATCGTAAGATCCTTACACTCTTTTGGTTTGTTCTTGTTTGTTATTTCCGATGCGCATATGTGATATGTTGTTCATTATGAATGAAGTAGAAAACCCAACAGTGGTATCAGAGGGAGGTTGCGATCTAGTGCGTGTAAATCGGAAATTTATGAGTGTTCTAAATGTTTGGATTTCTTCCTGGATGTGAGGATTCTGATTAAGTGTTCTAAATTGGAACTCCGCCAGGAACGTTAATTTCTCATATTTGGATGGCGGCATCGGTGACGCCATTAATTTTAAACGTATCGCAAATTTCCAAAAAATTTAATAAATGTAAATTTGTATCTTCATCCGGTAAGCCATTGAATACGACTATTTGTTGTACCATCTGCATGATGCTTGTTTTAATTTCAAAATTATTTTTCACCACCGTCGGGCGAATAATACTAGATTGTGTTTCCTGCCAATTTGGCCTCGCATAATAGGACATGGTCCGTAGCAGATCCCCATTATAGTCGGGATCTTCCATTATATCCTCGTTAATTTCTCTGATTGACTATTCGCGAATTATTGGTAAATCACTAAATCGGAGACGTCGCCGTAAGGTGTGCTCGATTTCTGGATCAAAACATAATCCAAGATTAATTGAAGAGTTTCCTCGTGTCATAAACTGAAAGAAAATAAAAAGAGAAAAAGAGAATTAGAGGCGAAAAAGAATAAAAGGGCGAAGAAAGTAAAAGTAAAATTATTATAATATTTTTATAATATATAGAATTTAAATATATAAATATATATATATATATATATATATTTTTCTTCTTTTCAAAAAACGTGTTAAGTTAGTCCCGGACTTCCCGATGACTACCATGTAAAGGGTTTGCACGGTACTAGGAGATGTGATGGGATGACAAGCCCAAATCTCCCTTTCTGAGAATTTAAATTACGATTTTTAAGATTTTTAAAAATTTTAAGAAAAGGCGTGAGAAGAAAACGAAAGATAAAATTAATATATATTTCCGCAAACGATAACGGATCGTGATTCATAAAATAAATGCGCGGATAGAGACCGAGTTGGGGAAGAAAGACGATGCGTGCAAACATTGAAGTGCACAGAAGGTCGTCAGAGATGTTCCTTCGTTGTCTGTGTTGGGAAATACAAATGATTTAACAATCTGACCCTGCTCAGGAGAACAAAGATATCGAATGCTCAAGTCTAAAATTGATTTTCAGATAACAATTTGTAAACTAGAAAAAGTTGATCTGCAGATAGACATTTATGATCTGCGAATAACAATTCCCTTAAAATACCATAATCTTCCATTTTTAGTAAAAATAATACATATTGACTCATTCTAGTATATGGTTTTTGATTCTAGATTTATTAATACTACTATAAATGTGTCTGGATTGTCTACTAATATGAGATTTTATTTCAATATGCGTAAATTCGAATCGTTATTAAATCAACCCGATAGAGAACTAGCAATCAAACTTACAGACAACATTCTAATGTAACATAATAATGCATAAATCAAGTTTCATTTAGCCAGGAGTACATATTTGAGGGTAGTTAATCAGCTAGAATTGTACCAAAATAGACCAACTAAATATCAGATCAATTCTTTCTGATCAGTCAAATGTATTTAATTACTGGAATTTCTCAAATCTACTTCTATAAAGTAAAATATATCAATTAAAAAAAATAGAGAGTTGATATTAGCAGTCCGGAACTGGCTATTCGTAGTCCATCGCTATTCGTAGTCCATAAATTATATTTGCACCTCACTCTCATCCCGAATAAGCGAAACACTTTGTTGATTTGTTAAGCGCTAGAAGCATAGAGAAAAACTTAAAGACTCAAACAATTTAAATACCTAGCAAGAAAAAAGTTAGATGGCATGGATAGAGGAATTTACTATAAAACAAGTTAAATGACATGTGAATCTTCCTCTAACCAAAAAACAGACTATTTTTTGGGGATTCTCGCTGGATAATTTTCTTCTTTTTTGAAGAAGGTGAATCTAAGAGGGGGAAAGATGACACAACGAGTACCGATAGAAGCGAAACACTCGCAACCGATAGAACTACGGCTAGGGTCTAGGCAAAAGGAGGAGGGAGATGAAGAGGAGGTTATTCGATGGGGTGAGATTAGCAAGAATTGGACTGCGAATATAATGAGGATTTTTATAATTTTTGGACTGCGAATAGCAAGAATTGGACTGCTAATATCAACTGTCAAAAAATATGACCATCAAATTTTGTTATTTTCATCTTTGGTATCGATCGCCAAACATCTGATGATATGTCACATGCATGCATTATTTTCGTATGGACTAGCTAGAAGAAATTTCATTAAATTTTGGACTCTATGGGGACAATCTAAAAGATCCTATTGATTGCATGCAAATAAACTCCTATACTATCTTCACTAAATCCATAAGCAAAGGACTTCCCCCCTACCTATTTTTCAAATATGATTTGGGAGAAAAGAAAAGAGTTAGGCTTTATTCAAAGCTTGGATCTTGAGCGATCGTAATAAGGGTCTTATCCTAAGTTTTCGATTGTTTGCTCGAAATGTCTTACCTCAAAGCTCTTGGTCTTATTTTAGCCATATACTTGCAGTATTTATCTTTTATTGTCATTTTATGTATACCTCTTTTCAAAAAAAAACTTTGACTGTGTCCATTTGTTCAGCAAATACGTACAATCACAAATACACACAGAAGTCTTATATATACATACGAGTGACAGTACACGGGTAGCCCTCTGTAACACCCCCTAGCTCTCTCTCATATCTCTTCTCTCATTTCTCCTTTCAAGATCACTTAATTTGACAATCACGATTAGATAATATAATAATTACGACCACTTAAAATTTTGATTTTAACAAATTGATTTAGAGAACTTGTATTTTTTTTCTACTTTTTTGGATGTATACTTGCATTGATAGACATTATAATCAAAATTATTTTGAAATAAATAAAGAATTTGATAACATTATATTAAAAAGAAAGGAATAGTATTGACATTATGAATATTTCATCAAAGAGAATTTTTTTCTTTTAATATAGTATAAATATGTATATGCGATTTATAGTAAATTATGATAATAAAAATGTATCACGGAATAAATTTATTAATCAGCAATATTGATGGTTGACTAATTACAACAGTAATTAAAATTAAACATTCCAATTTTATAACGATAAGTATCTATGTCAATTCAATTTTAAGATTTTTTATCATTCTTTAAATTTTAAAAAAACACAGTGAGTCGTCTTGAAGTCTAAGTCACCCCACGCGTGAAACAATTTTAAAATTCATTAAATTTTAAAATTTCACAGTCTCACGTGTGACACCCGCCCTCCTCTCTCTTCTCTTATTTAGTCTTTCAAAATCATATTTATTTATTTGATTTGATATTACGATTAAATAATATAATACTTCTCGTAACTTGAAAATATGATTTCATCAAATTGATTTTGACAACTTATTTTTCTTTACTTTTTGAATGCATAATTAAGTATATATACATTATAATTTAAATTATTTTGAAAAAAAATAAAAAATTTGATTATTTCAGATTTAAAAAAATAGTATTTGCACTAGAAATATTTCACCCCATTTGAAGTAAATTATATTAATAAAAATGGATCACGGAATAAATTCATTGGTCAGCAATAATGATGGTTGACTAATTACATCAATATTTAAAATTAATCATTCTAATTTTACAACGATAATTCTCTAATGACGGTGCCGTTTTTGTGTTTCAAAAGTCAAATTCAATTTTAAGTGTTTCAAAAGTCATTATGTGATGAAAGCGAAGGTTATGAACCGTTGTCATGCCAAACATAAATTCTATGATGGTGCCGTTTTTGCCAACTCAACGGAGCAAAAACACCGAGCCAAACGGAGCGTAAATCTCGTCGGACTTTAGGCTCTGTTTGGTTGGGTTGTTGCTGATGGGAAACTGCTGACAAGAAAAGTGCTGTTTTTGAAAAACTGAGTTTTGTTAAAAAACCTCCCAGTGGTGCATCGTTGGGAGTGGTCGATGCCGGCGAAATCAAGGGTGGGGTAGTCGAAGATAAGCGTCACTGTCGGCGTTGACGTCGGAGAACTACTGCTCAAGGGAAGAGGAGGAAGAAACACAAAGAATCGCGGCTGTGACGGGGCTTTGAAGCACGGCGAGAAGATATTCGATCGGGGAGAGGGATTCCAGACGGGATAAATCGGGGATAGGAACGAGGACGGGATCGGGAAGACTGCGGTGCTTTTGCGGCTAGACGCATAAAAATATCGCGACGGATGTTATTCACTAAACAACGGAATTATTAACCGCAGTTTTCGATATAAACCGCGCCAAACACCTCAAAATTTCAGTTCGCGCACAGCAGCTAATAAGCTGAACCAAACGCCACCTTAAGCATCATCACTATGTCATCGAAAATAATTTCGGATCAGCGAAATTGTTTTTTCGTTGAGTAAAGCGAATATTCTAGAATGATGTGGCAGCGCGAGCGACGAGAAGTAGCGGGTTCCAAGCCGCAACGCCTCCAGTTTCTATGTGGCCCCAACTGCTGACACGTACCATATGCTCCTCCCTCAGGCGGGCCCACGGCTAATCCCCATTTTAACCCCCTAGCTATTGATTTACCCACGGGCGGTAAACGTAGAAATAATCAAACCAAATTGCAATTAAACCGCTGACAATTCTGTTTTTTACCAAACGAACCGGCCGAACTTTGAACATGGACCGGGATGAGTTCATGAATCTAGATCTAGTAAATTTTTTCTTAATAATTTATATTTTAATTACTATTTCCACGTGTTTAATGATAGTTTTAAGTACATTCAGCTTTGTATTAGTGAGGACTGTTTCGTTTTCTCAAGCCGGGTTCTACATTCCTCGAACCACACCGAAGAATACTGATAACTGATAAAAAACAGTTGACTTTGACTTTTTTAAAAATAAAATCCCGTCAATTTTAATTAATAATCAAAATAACACTTCTCCGCCAATGAAAATTCACCGTTCGCCCATCAATAGAATATTAATTTTAATTTAATTATATTTTGATGTTTTTTTTCCAATGTATTTATTTTGATGTATGAGCTAACATGAGAACACCAAATGTGAGTGAGAGAGGGAAGTTGGGGTTGGAGAGAGAAAAAAAATGTAATTATTCGTCAAAGATTTAATAATTTATTTTTTAAATTATTTATAATCAACATTATGCTTAAGTTGCGGATACATCCCCTATTTCCTAATGATAATTAACGTTCAAATTAGTACTTTTAGATGATGTAACACTGAGATAATAATAAATACCGATTTTAATTAAATAAACTAGAGCAACAAGTAAGAGAACGCATGAGGATGAAAAAACACAAATACGATAAATAGCACGGCTAATATTAGTAGCGACCGAGGTTTTCAGAATCGGACCGGACATTAAACCGGAAGAAAGAGAGGTTTAAGGTTGAACTGATTGAACCGGGTTTAACTACACATGCAGAGACTGTGAGATATATAGTCCTGCAAAATAAATTAAGATAAGTAGATATATCAGGTAAGATCATAAGATATTTAGCAACAAAAAATATTAAAAATTAGTCACGACATATTTGTTTCAAGCATTAAATCAATCGGAGTTGAATTGTAGCAACTTAACAAATAATCAACGTTATGTCAAATATTTGCATAAAAATAAAATATTAATATTTTAAAATAAAAATAATTTTAAGTGAATTTAAAAATATAATATAATTCAAAGTTTTATTTAGATGCATGTATCAAATTGACATCAAATATTATTAACAAAATATATATATATATATATATATATATATATATATATATATATATATATTTAATAATATTTATATATATATATGATTTCAGATTTTTAATATCAAAATTTCAGATTAAATTAAGATTATAAATTTATAATATATATAATATATGAGCTCGGTTAATATATATAAATTTATAATATATATAATATAAATATATTATCAATATACAACCAAGCTTTTAAGAGCCGGACCGGGGATCGAACCGGTGAGATCAAAGGTTCAAGGTTCGAACGGTTGGACCGGTCAGACCGGGGTCGACCGTGACGTCATATTATACTATTATTAAATCTAGTAAACTTTTAAAAGTGTACAATTATAAAACATAAAACAAGATCATTTAATCATTGGCGCAAAAAATTTGTTATTTTGTCAAAATATATTATATATCTTGAAACATGCATGACATTACATAATAATATTTTGTGACATTGTCACACAAAATGATTGTCTCAAAATAGTAATGATCGTCTTACAAAATGATACCCCCACATTAGATAATAATGAACTACTAATATTTAATTATTTATCATCAATTCAAATCATAGTTTAATGAGTCAAATCCTCTGCCGAAGTCATTGCGAACACCAGCAAAATCCGCAATACGCTCATCATCAAAATTCTCCAAGTCAGTGTGCTCAACAAATGGTTCGTTAATACCAATTTGTTCATCATCTGCATGATTAATATATATAATTAAATTATAAAACAAACAAGTTTTCCAACTTTCCATATATTTAAAGTATACAATTATACATAAATATTCGCATGAACATATAAACTTACTTTGAGTTGTTGTTATAGTATTAACGTTATGTTCTGCAACTATTGGGAGAACGTCTTCATTATAAATTTAATTTTCTAGATCATCATATGTGAGCACTGACACTGGTTCCTCCTCTACCACTCAAAAGTCCATCAAATCAATACACGTGTAATCTAAAGGATCGTAACTCCTTTTCGTACAAGTAAACCTAAAGCCAAGTAGCCAACATTGAATTTTGAAATATTAAAAAGATACAAAAATTAAAACTATTAAATCTTAAAAGAGATTTGAAAAGAAAGTCATACCGATTTCTCATATTAAGATTATATCGAACATAAATAAGATCATTTAATCTTTGGTGCTCCAAACGATTTCTTCTTTTGGTGTGAATTTTTTTAAAGACACTCCAATTTCTTTCACAACCCGAAGAAGACGATGTTTGACTAAGAATACGAATTGCTAATTTTTGTAATTGAGGAGCACTAGGACCAAACATTCTCCACCATTCATCTGGATAAAAAAAATAAGAAAGATAATTATTAGATAATGATAATTGAAAATACAAAGATTATAACATTAAACATTTACAAAATAAATTTGTGTGCTCATCAGGTTGTATTTCTGTTGCTAATTTGATTGCTAGGGGTTTTCCAAAACTTTCTAGTTGATCACGGAAAAGTTTAACCTCCATCATTGCATCTTTTGGTTTGTTGCATACGTCTTTGCTTCCAATTAACTCGATCAACCCTTGCATCACTTCAGGTTTTTGACAATAGTTGTCTCTATCATATTGAAATGTTGGATTCAAGAAATATGCAGCGGGGTGTATCCCTTGACGAAACTGACTATCACATCTGCTCTTGATAATACTTGTGTATGGCTTGTACAATCTTTTGTTATTTTTGAACAAATTTTTTATTGCTTTCCTTACCCTATATAATCCATCATAAACATATCCAAGTGAAGGTTTCTAATCAACATCAACAATACACAATAATCTTATGATAGGACCCGATATTTTTGTCATTATCAAGCAACAAGCCTAAAACTTGTTATCCAATATAATTTAAGTTGCATCATTTCCTTTTATTGTTCTTGCTAGCTTGGAATCAGAATAATACTTACTTGTTATCAAAGCTTGTAAATCATGTTTATGATCGTGCACGCTCTTTAATGTAATAAAAGTAGTTGCAAACCGAGTTGCCCCAGGACGCACAATCTCCCTCCATTCTTCTCTTTTTCTTAGCCAAGATAATAAAAAGATATGATTATACACAAGTACAGTTATTTTTGATGCTTTGTTTGCTAGATCTTTCACATGGCTCATAGAACCAATTTCCTTTAATATAAGATTCAAGCAATGAGCGTCACAAGAAGACCAATAAATATTAACATACTTCTCGTGTAGCAAGGCGCCCGCCTTTTTATAATTTGTCGCATTATCAGTCACCATTTGAACAATATTGGTAGCTCCAACCCAATCAACTACTTCTGAAAATAGCTCACACAATGTTTCTGCATCCTTCTTGATATCCGAAACATCAACAGACTTCAAAAATGACAAACCACGAGGGTAATAAACTAAGAAGTTTATTAATGTTCGGCTTCTTACATCAGTCCAACCATCATCCATTATTGTGCACCCTGTCACTTTCCAACTATTCATGTAAATTTTTACTAATAGTTTACATTCATCCCTACAATCTCTTAATAAATTGACTCTCATCATATAATATGTAGGTAATTTATAACCAGGACCTGTTGGATCGTATAGCGCCCTTAGAGGGGGGGGGGGTTGAATAAGGGTGTGTTTAAAAATTAAATTTTTACTTAGTAATTTTTTTTAAGAGATTTTACTTTACTAAAAAATTACTTCTAAATACTTTCAAACCAATGCAATTTTAGTATTAAATCAAAACACAAATTTCTAAGATAAAGATTATGCCATCAAATATATAATTAAAGAAAAAGACATAATTATATTAATCATGAAATTTGAGTACAATAAAAATGATCTTAACAATGCTTAAGATCAAGGCACAATTGTATTAATTAAAAATTCTACAATTTTGGTTTACCAATCCTTCTCCCAAGGATCGGAAGGTTATTGCTTGTCTCTCCCAAGACCAAGCCCAAGCCTATCCTCTAGATCTTCCCAAGATCTAGACGTAGCACACAAGGCCACGATTTCCCACCAAGCCACGCATGGACTTGGACGCTCCGCACAAGGAAGCGATTTTCCCCTAAGCCGCACAAGGACTTAGACGCCGCACGCAAGATGACGATTTCTCTACCAATACAAAATGAAAGTATGTGAATGAAAATATAATATGAAAAGAACAACTCCCTAGAAAATCAGATCTCTGAACGGATTGTTGAAGCCTCGAGATGATTGATGATGTAGAAGCGCGCCCGATCTCGTCTTCAATCTTCAATCCTTCTTTGCACAAATGGGAGTTGAGGAGGTTCTGGAGCTCTCTGGTTCGTATGCACTCAGGAAGGGACTGGAATTCTCAAAAGCTTGGAATGCACGAACCAAAGGAACCAATTTATAGAAATTCACTGTCGCCTGGGCGACAGTGACTGTCGGAATTTTCCGACAGCGCTAAACTGCCGCTGGAGTGCCGTCGTGGGTGGAGTCGTGGGCAGTTGCGGTAACCGTCGAGCTGTCGCCTGGGCGACATCGCTGTCGGATTTCCGACAGCGCAAAACTGCCGGTCGTGGGTGGAGTCGTTCTAGGAGTGAAGAAATTATCAATTACATGTATCTTCCTTTTACCTTTATCTTCTATAATAAAATTTTTAGACTGAGCAATCGTCGATACTCTCTCCTCCTCAATTACATGGTCATCATATATACCTATATTTTCTCTTGTTTCTTGAATCTCTTGTTTTCTCCCAGAAATTCCTTTGAGATACTCTTGTATTTGGTGACGAATATCAAGATGAACTTTTTTACAAGCCTCAATATTCCTTTTAACTCCGGTTAAGTGTTGTTTCATCCTATTAATTTTCCCTCCACTATAAACAGTTCCACAATTCAAACAATTGAATTTATTTTTTCCATTCGCGCCTTTTAATAAACTGAAATGATCCCATCCTGGATCATTTTTTTTCATGAATGGCGTTTGTAGAAATATTTGAAGAATCACCACATTCCATTTAAGCGAATCTAATAA
Source organism: Dactylorhiza incarnata (assembly GCA_033032865.1). Lineage (NCBI taxonomy): Eukaryota > Viridiplantae > Streptophyta > Magnoliopsida > Asparagales > Orchidaceae > Dactylorhiza > Dactylorhiza incarnata. The sequence continues at coordinate 2,310,287 of JAWHQI010000086.1, forward strand.
AAAAAAATTAAATTAAAGAACGACACACCAAATACTGTTCTAAGCTATTCAAGATTTAAGTATAAATCTTTTCAATGATGAACAATATAATGTCAAACTACAATCATTCATGAACTGAAAAAAATAAGATACAATGACACAATGTTGTTGAGTTAGAATAATGCAGTTGAACTGGATAATGTTCATTATCCAATGCTAGCAAAATCTAAACATACTCAAAAAATAAATAGGATACAAGATATCTGCTCAACCAAAAACATGATTTGGATGATTTCTATCCACTGTCCAATGCTAGCATGATCAGGATGATTTATAATGCATATATGTTAACCAAAAACAGCATTGTGAATATGTGATCACTGAAAAAAATGAAAAACTGGAAACTGGAAAAGCGACAGCACTGGAAAAATGAAAAACTGGAAATATGGAAAAACTTGGCAATATGACTTACCAATTACAGGAAGGAAGAATAGAGATCAGAGATAAGGCTTCTCCGGCACTGCTCCCCGTCGGAGAGAAAATAGGGCTACTTCAAGCGACAGTTTCCCCGTCGCAGATCTCCCGTCGGCGAAGAAAATAGGGCACTGATATGCGAAGGATTTCCAATTACAGGACTCGCGTCGGCGACGGAATGAAAGGCGACAGTTTTCCCAGCGCTTGCGAAGGATTTTCCGGCGAGGAAATGGCTCAGTGCTCTGCGTCTGCGTCTCTGCGAAATGAAATGCGAAAGGAAAGCGCGAAGCCTTAAGGTTTAGATCAGCGAAATGAAATGCGAAAAGAAAATGTCTCTGCGGAATGAAACTAACTTACAGCAACCATCAGACATCAGCAGCCGTTGGATTGAATCCAACGGTATGTAATTTGGACTGGCCGGTTACCGGGAACCGGTCACGATTCCCAGTTATCCGGTCCAACCAGCTGATTCCCCGGTTCCTAGACGGTTGAGAAAACCAAAAACCCACAAACTAGGACCGGACCGGCTAGGGGTCCGGTCGGCGGTCCGACCAGTCGGACCGGCCGGTCCGGTCCGATTTTTAATAGGTTGTATGCAAAAAAAACTAGCCGGATTACTCCACTAAAGACCCAGGTTCGATTCCTGCCGTCTCCTTTAATTATTTTAGAAGTTTTAAATTAAAAAAACATAGTTTATTTTCCTTCCCAGGACCCGCCCGGTTAGGCTAAAACCGCTCTGGTCAGCGGTCTTACGGGCGGACCGACCGTTTCTTTACCGATTCTGGGTGGGAGCGATTTTAGAGCTCAGGCCGGACCGCCTAGTGCACCGGTCGACGGTCCGACCGGTTAAACTGGCCGGTCCAATCTGATTTTTAAAACATTGGTGGCGACAGTGCACGAAGGCCCGTACGTCCATGACAACACCCCGACCGCGACATGTCATGGCGCGACGACTCTCCCGCCGTTTGCTGCCCCTGAAGGCTAGTGATTCCAAGGGACTGCAATCGTGCGCTTGAGGGGTTGAGCTCGTATACACTTAAAACGTACAAAAACATCATATATCATTCAAATGTACAAAATGTGAAGCGAGATCACATTGAGTTTAATTAAGATATTTTCCGATATATAAATATATGATGCAAATGTACATGATGTGAATCATCAGGTACGATCGTTCATGTTGAGTTTAATTAGAACATTTCCCGATATATTTTTTGGGTTTGTAGGAAACCGGAAGCTTGTAATCTTGTTCAGAAAATCTGACTGGGCTGGGTTGGGACCGGGCCAGTTAGGCCCGAATTTTTTGCCACCTGGGCTCAGGCCGGGCAATACTTTAGTCGGGCTCGGGCCCCCTCTCAAAGAGGAAGCCTGCCAAGGACTCCAAAACCGGCCTGGTTTTTCAATACGTGGAATTTTTCCTGGCTGTAGGTAGGATTTTCAATAGGAAATCCCGGTTGGAAATTCCGCCTGGGGCTGGGTTTCCATCAGGAATTTCCGCCAGGAGGCGGGATTTCTCGTGGTCTGGGTGTCCGGCACAGGCTAGGATCGATGCCCGGGCTTATATTCAGGCCCGGCCCGGGCACCGAGCCGATATAGGGGCCTTGTAAATCTCCGAAGCCTGGCCTACATCCGGGCCGGGCTCGGCGAGCCCGCAGGCCCGGTCTCTTTGAACAAGTCTAAAGCTTGGCTCAAAATTCACATATGCTATTACATATTATATTATATCTTATATTAGTTTATATATTATAATATATTATTGTTTTCAGCGACATTTATGTTTTATCGATAATAATAATAATAATAAATGGGGCAAGCGCATGAATAGTGACCCAGTTGACCATTCATTCGGCAATATATTAAAACAGAAAATAACCAAGTGTGGTTAATTGGACGGCGGATAAAAAATTGACTAATATATACCCTATACAAAAAAAAAGAAAAAGAAATTATTGCTGCTGAAAACAGTATTATGATATAATATCTATACTAATGTAAGATACAAAATAATATATAATTGCATATTTGTAATTTTTGCAAGCTTCTAGTTTCCCGTGAATTGCCGTTTTTGTTGCTTCATTATGCAAATACTTGAAAAGATGACATGAAAAAGCATAGATAAATGTACGGGGCAAGTTGAGGTGAGCCGGCTCGAAAAAAATTCGATTTGAGCTCGAGTCTGTGAAGCTCGAGCTTACATATTGTTCATCATCAGCTCGCGAGCCAGCTCGTGAACCTTTTATTTGTCTGTTACAAAAATATGAAAAAATAAAGCAAATGAGCTCGATAAGTAGGCCTCGAGCTCGAGCCGTGCAAAATGAACTCGTGCAGCTTGAGCTCGAGCTCGAAACGAGCTTAAAATTTTTGTCAAGCTCAACTTGAGCTCGACTCTTTTGCACCCGAGATAAATGTTTTATATTTTTACAGAAAGCAGTTAATTTTAGAGAGTTGAGATTAGCTGTCTGGAACTGGCTATTCGCAGTCCATCGCTATTCGTAGGCCATAAATTTTACTTTAGTTCAAAATTATATTTGCACCCTACTCTTATTCCGAATGAGCGAAACACTTTGCTGATTTATTAAGCACTAGAAGCATAGAGAAACATATTAATTAAAGACTCTAAAATAATTTAAATACCCAACAAGAAAAAGTTAGATGTCATGCGTTGATGAATTAACTCTAAAACAAGTTAAATGACATGCAACCCTTCCTCTAACCAGAAAACAGACTTTTTTTTTTTTTTTGATTTTTGCTGGATAATTTCCTTCTTTTTATAGAAGATAAATCTAAGAAGGGGAAAGACGACGCGGTGACCGATAGAAGCGAAGCACTCGCGACCGATAGAACTATAGCTAGGGTTTAGGCAACGGGAGGAAAGAGATGGAGAGGAGAAGGTTATTCGATGGGGTGCGATTAGCGAGAATTGAACTATAAATATAACGAGGTCTTTTACATTTTTTGGGCTGTGAATAACAAAAATTGGAGTTCTCGAGCATATAAATGTAAAAAATAAATGGATTGAAATTAGAGAGAGAGAGAGAGAGGCCAGTAATTTAGATATATATAGAGAGAGAGAGAGGCCAGGCTTGAGAGAGAAGTGTCGTTCATCACACGGATCTCCGGTCCCGAGGAGAACATACTCCGCTATTTAAAGTCCATCACTTTTCTCTCTCTCTTTCTTCTTTCTTAAATCCCACCTCTCGTCGCTGACTGAACCTTCCTTCTGTCCTTCCTTCAAACTCTCTCTCTCTCCCCATCCTTCTCGGGCCTCCAACTCTCTCTCTCTCTCTCTCTCTCTCTCTCTCTCCTCCCCAACTCTGTCTTCGCGGCGCCAACACATGGCCATGAACGATCAGTGTTTAGATTTGCCGCCGGGCTTCAGGTTCTTCCCCACCGACGAGGAGATTATAACCCACTATCTCTTCCCCAAAGTTCTCAACCATGGCGACTTCACTTCAACAGCCATCGGCGACGTGGATCTCAACAAGTCCGAGCCATGGGATCTCCCAAGTATATATATATAAAAAAGAGAAAAGCTTCCGCTTACATTCTTTTTGATTTTTCCTGCTTGTACATAAAAGTGTCTACTTTTTGTTTGTTTTCCAGACAAAGCTAAGATGGGGGAGAAGGACTGGTACTTCTTCTGCCAGAGAGACCGGAAATACCCGACCGGAATGAGAACGAACCGGGCGACGGACTCCGGCTACTGGAAGGCCACCGGCAAGGACAAGGAAATCTACAGGGGACGAGGGGCTTTAATCGGTATGAAGAAGACTCTGGTTTTTTACAAAGGTAGAGCTCCGAAGGGGGAGAAGACGAATTGGGTTATGCACGAGTTCAGGCTTGAAAACCAGCTGCCTTTTTCTGATCATCTTCCCAAATCCTCAAAGGTAGTTGATTTCATGTCAGTTTATTTCTATTTTCAATTTATGCTCTGTTTGGGCGGGCGGCGGCGGCTGAAAAAAGAGCAAACGCCGCCGGAGTTCGTGACCGCAGGGGAAACAGAGCCATAATTTCTTTTATATTTACGAATTAATAATTAGAATTGAATTTTTGTCTTGAATTATAGAAAACTATTTTAGGAGCTGTATAATCAGCTGTACTCTAATTGCTTTAAATTTCCCGCAGGTCTGTTCGTTTACCTGTTTTGAGTGGCAGGAATTAGAATTCATCCCTAAATTTCAAAAAAAAAATTTATTTATAAAATAAAAAAATATAAATTTTAACAAATAAATTCATTTTGAGGGAGATTATCGAACCACGTAAATTTCTGTGTTATTCTTTGCTTCGATCCCAAGAAACCCATCTTCTTTGACGGCAATCGAATAGTAAAATTGAAATTGACTCCCAATTCCAATTTACAAAATCAATTCCGCCCTTTCTTAATCTCCCAAAATTACAGGGCATAAATAATTTTCTTTATAATAATCCATCTCCTAAAGGGGATTAATTCTTGGGGTAATTTCAACAAAATTTACCATTTCGTTAAAAAAATAAACCAAATCAGTGTGTCTGCAGGATGAATGGGTTGTGTCCAAGATTTTCTTCAAGAACACGGGGTTAAAGAAGAGCCCGCTGCGCGGTGACGCGGAGAGTCTAGCGAGGATGAACTCTCTCGCGAATGATCTAATTACGAACGCCCCCGCACTTCCTCCACTAATGGACCCCCTCTACTTCAACTCCGGCGGCGCCGACGTCGACAACTTCGAGGTCAAGGCGATCACGGGGAACTCAGCTTCATTGAACAATTACTACTTCCCCGCCACGAACGACGTTGGCAATCACCGGAATCCGGACAGCGACAACCAGCTCACGACGCCATATAATTCGCCAAACTCCGGCAAACCTCCGCCGACTAGTCCGAGCGCGAGCTATTTTCATCAAACCAAGACACAAAGATACTCGGGCCAAGATCACATGATTGCGGCGGGGACGGCCGCGTCGATGAACGGGCGATACTGCAAGGGCGACAAGTTGTCTAGCCAGGACACAGGAGACCGCAACACGGAAACATGGTCGGTGTCATTGAGAAAGGAAGTGGGGAGTTGCGGGTCCTATGGCCGCGACGGCGGCGGTGTGATGGACTTCACCAATATGTGGAGGTACTAACAAAGGAGGAGATTTGTTTAATTAATTTAAAAGTGTGTTTAATTTATTTTAAATTCAAAGTGTTTCTCTTGTTGTTGTGTCTATATTCTATAGACTATAAATATTATATATATATATATATATTATGAGTTTGACAATGTAATTACAATTCTTTTGATTTTCTTTATTTTTTTTTAAAACAACTTGTGTCTGAAATTTGGGCCTGCATGTGCTCAAGAAAGAAAGTCTCTTGAATTCATGTGTTATTGCTAATGGAATTTAATATTAAAAATACATAATTAGCAAAGTGTGTTAGTTGCATGATTAGTAATTGCTGATTTTTAAGCATGCGGCGAAATCTAAAATGATGTTTGGAAAGCATAATCAAACTCGCGGCGTTGTTCTATATTTGCTTTCATAGGATCGGGGGCGGATCCAGGAATTTCAACAGGGGGTTGGGGGGCAGTCAAAAGAAGTGGAGAGATAGCCGACAAGACCAGTAGAATGTGGGTATGTGGAGCTATGACAGGTCGCGGTGGAGAAAACTGCAGGTCGCAATTGAAGGGTCCAGACGGTTTCCCAAACGGGGCTGGACCCGATGGAACATGCATCGAGAACGGAACGACGAGCGTTGTTGCTTCCTCTTGACAAGTGCGTTGTTTACCAAACGGGCGTCTTCGTCGAAGGAGATAGGCATCGTGGAGGCGCTGGAGACGAGAGATGCAGGGAACGGACGCGTCGGCGTGCTTGCTGGAGACGACACAAATGTTGGTGTGCTCGTCTACCGGCGTAGAGGTCGCTGCACGCTTGCGGGAACCAAAGAAGCTGGGTGGATCAAAATAAGAATTGAAGACCTCCATCTTATTATATATAGTCGTTTCTCTCTCATTCGGCTACTGTTTTTGACGTTTAATGATTTTGCAAAATTCACGAGCCCCAAGATCCGCCCATGCATAGGGTATAGTTCCTATCGCCGCCGGGGTATCTCATGAGCTAAGATATTTTTAAGAAAATAATAGAAGACGTTTTTGTCTTAAAACGTCGTAAAGAATAAAACCTACTACGACGCTTTTACTAAAACGTCACAATAATTAAAATCTACAGCAACATTTTAAAAAGCGCCGCAAAAAAAAAAACGTTGTTGTAGACACACTCTCTTGTAGTGTTAGTAGATGAAATGCTCAAGTATGTTTATCCTAATTAATTGAGATTGACTGTATGAACTCTCATTTTTGTTGATTTTTGCCGTTTATTATTGGAGGTGCTAAACCATTACTATGCCGATCATTCTAAATAACTTTCATCTGTTTTGTAATAATTCGTGCTAACTGGATTGATGCATTTTATAAATTTTTAGTATACATATATATACACATTTCAATGATAATGATATTTTTAATTATTAGTCTATATCTATACTCTATTATAAGGTAATATATGTTTATTTGCTACTAACATCATCAAAAAAATCACGCCGTCTGTTTATTGTTTAATGCCAACGTCATCAAAAAGAATTAGGTCATTTATTTTCAAGAAAAACTAAGTCTTTTTAGCACGGCTTTTTTTGCTCCGGTGGGTTTGAACAAAAATGTCATCATTCGTAGAATGCATATTTGACAATTGCCAATTGTTATGACTGCCACTAGGAAAAGAAAACTAGTTTTGAACATGAAAGTGGATGAAATTCCTTAGGTGAGGGCGGACATTCGTAAACAACCGTTCATAACCATTGCGTTCACGATCGTCCAACGGACCCTAATGAGAAAGGGACAGAGAGGGATTAGGCTAGTTTTTATTAACACGTTTATGAGAGAAATGTAGTTAATTTTGAGCCACGTAAGAGCTCTAAATGTTCACCACAACGATAAAAAGAAGGACAATGTTATAAGTAGTCTTATAATCGCTAAATGCAGTCCATTGATATTTGCAGTCCAATGAATTTAAGTGTTATTAGGACTGCGAATAGCCGTTTTAAATATGTTAAGACTGCGAATAGCCGTCGTAGGAATGCTAATAACATCGCCCTAAAAGTATTCTCAAAAATTTTTTAGTAAGTAGAGTTTTTAATTTCATTCAATTTTCGCCAATGTCGACCATATTAAACAACATTTTCAACTTCTAAATTCAGGATTTGAATTAGGCAGCCGTCTCTGCCAACTCCAGAATCCATCGCCGTCTGGCTCCACCATTTGCAGAATCCATCGCTGGCATGATATACAGACTCCGACGTTGTGTCACATTGCATCGACGCTCTTCTTCTTCCCCTTCATTGCCCTGACTTCACAACAACCCACCTCTTACATCGGAGAGAAGATTTTTTTTGGTTGCCTGATTATGTTTTTTTTTTTAATATTATAGCGGAGTCGTGCTTGTGTTTTTTACGCCCTCCGCTCTCATCTTCATCGAGTTCAATCCTGAATTTCGCCCAGTTTCTGATATCGTCTAATTCACTTATGTGCGCTTCTATCTCGGCTCGACAAAGCATTACATTTTGCTCTACCATGCTTCTTATTTCCGTGGGGCGGCTGTGTTATTTTCCTATCATAGAAAAATTTGAAGATTTGGATGTGAAGCTTGGGACTGCTGTGTGTGCCGAATTTGTCCAATGTTCTTAATAAATTTTGGTACTAACTATATGTTGGCCGACTTCAGTTATATGCAGGCCGTGCAATTTGAAAATGGCTATATGAAAGCCAATTTCTTTATAGGTTCACAACTTTCTTAGAATTTTTAGTTTGACCTGCATTTATCCTTGGACTGCATACAATAGAAATTGGCCTGCATACAGTAGAAATTGGCATGCATATTCAAAACCTTGGCATGCCAATTTCTTTATAGGTGTAGACTATCACAACGTACAATTGCAAACGGGCGAACCCCGTGCACAACCAAAGCAATTCACGAATGAACAAAGCCCGTTCACAAACAATAACCGTCAGGCATGGGCATAAATAAACACACAATCAAACGAGATTATAATTACCACGGAAACTCAAATTTAAGTATAATTTAAATGGCGAAGTATCTCAATAGTCAGATGAGATAAAGGGACAGAGTGGAGGTTTAAAGAAAGATGGAAACAAATGTAGCGGATGAAGTTGAATTTGTCATACACATATTCATGCATTATACAACACGAGAAATTTTTGGGTTTGGTGTTTATACTCCACTCGACATCCAGGCATCAATGAAATGCAACATCTTGTGAGATTTGTATATTGTACAACTACGCTATGGCGCTATACACAGTAGATCTCGACGCTACTAAGTGATGTCACTTAGAACTGAGAATCATAAACTGAACTGAAATCGAACAGGAATTACATAGATCCAGACCGAATCGTTCACGAATTATTTGGGTCTGGTTTGAATTTTGAAACCGTTAACAACAATGACGCGGGTACGCTTTGTTCATTTTATTATCCGGGCCAGAACCAGGGTCGGAACCGCAACATACAAATTTTGAGCACTTTTAGAATTTTTAGACTCAATTTGGATTGGAGCGAAGAAGAACTGAATTGCATCCCGTTTATTATCATTATTATATCATAATAATACAATAATAAAAATATTTTTTCATCATTCTGTTGAGTTGGTTTGATTTTTCAAATACACATGATTCACATTTCTCACCTACCGACCGCCAATGAAGACTTTTCCTCTAGCCGTTCATGTGCTTTGAATGAGTGCATGCATGAGAAGCTTCTAGGAAAGAGGCCACTATTGGGTATTGCGCCTACAATGTCTTTAGATTTGAAGAAGGAACACAAGTATAAATAAGCTAAGTTGTCTTTGATGTTGTGTTTAAGTTCATGTTATGACAGATGCATCAAAACTACATCATCAGTATAAAGACGATAAAAATAATAAAAATTAACTAAGTAAAATATCGTCTTAAGACTCAACAGAAGAATTGTGGAGAGAAGTATCATATTGTCGAAATAATTTCGACGATATCTTCTTGATGAAGACACATCGTCTTGATGGTTGTAGAAAGCTTGTCGTGGATAAAGCTAAGTCCAGTTATCGACGACATCGTCTTGAAGAAAGCTTATCGTGGATAAAGCTAAGTCCAGTTATCGACGACATCGTCTTGAAGAAAGCTTATCGTGGATAAAGCTAAGTCCAGTTATCGACGACATTGTCTTGAAGAAAGCTTATCACAGATAAAGCTAAGATGTCTCTACGATATCGTCTTGATGAAGAAGTTCAACCTTGATGGCTAAAGATATATCTACTTGATTCATAAAGAAAGATTCACTTGGACAAACATCGGCTTGAAGACCTCATGTCGTCTAGAAGATCAGACGATATCGTCTTAAGGAAAGACAGTCAGCCTGAAGAATAAGTCTAAGCCCAAATTAAAGTAACATCTCGACGATGTCGTCTAGAAGAAGTAATTTCGTTCTGATATTAAGTAGAGCCGTGAAGGAGGAAGTATATCGACGATACCGTCGTGAAGTATATATGTTGTATACACTGATCAAGACGATATTGTCTTGAAGGAACAACATCGTCTTGACAAGTTGCAGAGCATCATTTAATGCGCAGACATTCTTGGAAATGAATATTCAGGACATGTGCACGCCGCCTACTTGCACACAAATCAAAGAACAGTAAATGATATATTCTCTACAGAATATAGTCGTTACACAGTATTTAAGAAAGAGATTTATTATTTCTATATTTTGCAAGTTCCAAGAAAGACTAGTAATTATGCTTGCCAAGTCTGAAATACGATTTTCAAACAGAGGAATTGATTATGCTGTTATCAATAAAGGCTTTTATGCAAAATTGCAGAGCATATAAATGAGATAATTTTATCTATAGAAGACTCTCCTCAGTATTCTCTCTAAGTTTAATTCTCACACATATTCCTGAAGAGAGAAAGAAAAGAATCATCGAAAAGAAGAAGTCTTCATTGCTACTGTGCTGTGAAGGTCAACAGAAGATTCTAAAGAAAAGTTCATTGATCCACAAGGTCTTTGAGCTTATTGTTACAAGAAGAAGAAGATCTGTGATTCAAGTTCTTATTTTTGAAGTCTTCTCTTCTACAACAACATCTTTGTATTACTTTGTAGGACTCTTTGTGAGTATGAGCTGTAGGATCTAGTGATAGATCTGAGTTGGTAGGGTTCTTGGTGAACCTGAGTTTGGTAGGATCTTGTTGAAGATCTGAGTTTGTAGGACTTGTAAAGTTTGAGCTTTGTAGGATTCTGTGTGAACCTGAGTTGTAAGATCTGATAATAGTGAAAAGATCTAAGTTGGAGAAGTTGCCTAGTCTAGCACACTGCTAGATATGTGGGAGGGACAATGGACTACCTCTAGACATATTGTCTAGTTGAGAACTACTATAAATCATTGTGTGTTTTCTGTGATGCTTGCGTGTTGTGATTGATAAACCTTTAAAGTAGCAAAAAAATTGAAAACACCTAATCACCCACCTCTAGGTATAGTTTACAGACAACCCATAATCTTTCAGCCACAACATGTGTTTCATGCCCTATTGTTATTGAATTTTGGCTCTATAAAAGGAGAGAGGAGCAAAGCTATATGGACATACCAAAAGTCAAACCAAAAAGAGGTAAAATCTTGAAGAGGAGAGTGGTAGTGCACGACCGAAGATGACAGTAGGCGTCGATATCCGATTGCGGGCTGCATCGGCAACGAAGAGCGAAAGTGTGCGGGTAGCGACAATGCGTCAGATTCGCGGGCTGCGGCAAGGTGCGTGGTGCTCGATGGTTGCATGCTCTTAAGCGGTGGTGGTTGTGCACAAGTGGCGACGTTGACGGGCTGCTCGTTCGCGACAAGGTCAAGTCCTGACTTGGACGTGGTGGTGGTGGCGGCGGTTGGTCGTCCGACGACGACGAAGGTTCGTTCTAGTACGAATCGTGTGCGTCCGTTTTACGGATTGCAGTAAAGTTCATAATACTCATACGAATTTTCGTAGTCCGTTATTCTGCAGTATATTTTCGAACTTGTATATCTTAATTTGAGTACTTATTAATTTTACTGTGCTAATAAAATTGTACGAAGTACGCATTTTTTGTGACTCTGTATTTAGTTGTTCTTGAGGATTGCGCTTCCGCGACCGAAAATCCCAACACATTCCTCCTAATATTCTGCACCAAAAAATTAAACCTCTACACCCCTAACTATTACGATGGAGTATTTACTGATTTTATATCTGATGATTTTTTTAGTCAAATTTTTACCTTATGTATTTAGTTATTTCAGTTTTACACTTTTACTTATTAACTTAATTAATATTGTTTTACTTCAAGATATTAGATATTAAATAAATATAGGAGCATCTTGATATTGCAAATAATAGATATTTAAAAAGAACCGTGTTATGTGCACCCTCCCAAACGTGCCTAGGTGCAAACCAATTAAAATATTAGAAATTTAGGTTTATTTTAAAACACCTTTATCTTCAACCCACTAGGTGCAGCCCGACCTAATTTCCCGTAAGCTTCCCAAAATCTGCCCCTTCCGCTTCCGCGATCTTCATGTTCGACGCCGACCTAAACGCCCGCCCGCTCTTCCCGTTCAACGGCGACCCGCATCATCCCGCCCGCCTCCTTCTTTTCTATCACCGCCGGCTAGCCCCGTCGCAACTTCGGTATCGACCCGCAGGCTAATAGCCCTGCTCGACGCCGACCTCCTTTTGTTCGTGAAGCCTTGCAGGTATTAGGGTTTCTCCAACAAGTTTTTTCGGCCGTATTTCTTGCTGTTTGGGGACCTATTGTACATTTGTAGTGATGTTTATGGTTTCCTATCTAGGATTTCTCCAACACATCTTCCTCTTTTGGGTTCAATGGTGCAATCGTTTTATGCAGCTTTCACATTCATTTTCAATGAAACACAAGAGAGTTATGCATGTGCACTAGATTGTTTCAAATCTATTTCAGACCAACATTCAATGCCCCGGGTTATAGTAACTGACAAGGAAATAACCTTGATGAATGATATTGTATCGGTTTTTCCTCAAACTAAGAATATTTTATGCAAGTTACATATTAGTAGAAATATTTTGGCTAAATGCAAAAAAAATTTTTAAAATGGGAAGGAATGAGAGAAATTTATGTGTGTTTGGCAATAAGTTGTGAATGCACAAACCGTTGATGGATTTAAAGAGAGTTTGGATCATATGCTACAAGAGTACAATGACCATTATCCAATTGTTTGTTCATATGTGCTTAGCACTTGGATTGCACCGTACAAAGAATACTTTGTTTTAGCTTGAGTAGACAAGTTTCTATATTTGGGTAACACAACAACAAATCGTGTTGAAAGTAACCACAATCACTTAAAAAGATTTCCCGAGGTGTCAGTTGGAAACCTTACAACCGTATGAAAAACCTTTAATCAAATGATTCACTTGCAACAAACGGAGATTAAGAGAGCATTTGAACATAGCTCAAATCAATGGAATAAAGAATTTGGTCATCCTTTATACTTTGAGCTGGTTGGGCGCATCTCTTTCACAGCTTTAGAGTTGATTAAAAAAGAGGAACTATCGGCTAGATCCAGGTGTATAAATGTTGGCGAGTGCACACACAGATTTAGACATGTGATGGGCTTACCATGTGCACATGACTTGATTCCGTATATATCACAATCAAACTCATTTCCACTGTGGATGATTCACAACCATTGGAAGCAGTTGACATTGCAAGATAGCAATGATTATGAGAACGTGAAGGTGGAGGGTGAGTGGATGATGAAATTGATATAGAAATGGAAGGTATTTTAAAGAGGTACAAAAGCACTAGTAATTTACAGAAGCATGAAATTAAAAAAAATTGCGTGAGCTAACGAATCCCTCATCAACTCTAACATTGGAGCCCTTGCTACCAAAAACATTGAAAGACCGGCCGAGGGGTAGCTACAATATATTCAAGGTTGATGCAAAATCTACAAAACGGGATCCCTCCCTTTTTGAGCATATATTAATGCGTGAATAAGTCCCAACGACACAAACTAAGAAACTCCCCAAACTAAAGAGGATATTGAAGGAGAGCTGACTGCTACGTAGTGTGCGAACACAAATATCGCCATGTGTTTCTGACTATATTACAAATGTGATTGATGTATTGAGTGATGGTCAGTGGATACATGCAGGTGGTTAGTAATGCTATGGGGATGGATAATGACTGGTTAAATGTGCGTATTGACCTATCTCTTGAACTACAGAACAACACACATTTGTATGATATCATGTTTGGTAAGGAAAGAAGATCAAACTTACTAAGATCACTTGATTGTTCTATTACTCCTGCTCCGTACGACAAATGAATGTCGATGCCTGATATTGGAATGGTGGCTGCATCTTGCTATAACATTGTTTTTGTTCACTTATCTAAATATCACTCGTTCATATTACAATGTTATAGCAAGATGCAGCCACCATTGGGAATCATTTTGTTCAATTGCAAATGCGTGAAGATTTTGCATTGCCTCCACCAATATCACTTTGACAGAAATATCGAGAATAAACTCAATGAACATGAGCCGGTTAATATGAAAAAAATATTGAGTAAAGTTATTTTTTTCCTAATAATATTAAACTTACAACAAATATTTACAATATTATTTAGTTGGCTAACAAAGATTATTACTTTTATGCATGCCGCTACTAACGATACCATGAAGATTTGAAGGCACAAAATGATGGAACAAAGCTTTACAAAGTATTTTGTTGTGTGAAAGTGTTACAACTAATTTTTCTATTAACTAAAATGATTGTATTGGAGGAAATATTGTTTTTGTTTTAAATTTTTTTTGGGTAATAATACAATGGTTTGCACTTATAATTCCATGGTTTGCACTTAACCGTGGTTTGCACATAGAATTCTTCTTTAAAAAATGCTATGAGAAAGGCAGTGCCGAGCTTAAATTATTGGACAAAATTTACCCGTCATTTCTTGTTTGTATGATAGAAATTGGACAAATTAAAGACGTTTTAGGCTTCGTTTGGCATCGCGGTGGCGGTCGTGAATGCATGAGTTAAACTGTCATTCGTTAACGACCACCTAAAAAATTTCATCCGTTTGAACATAAAAGCAGACGAAGTTCCTTAGGTCAGCGTTAACGAATGACAGTTTAACCCCCCATATCCATGACCGCCACCCCCGTGCCAAACAGAGCCTTTATATTTCTGTCACGTTGAGTTCACTCAGCAGGAATATAAATCAAATCGAAATCGTACCTGAACCGCATAGAATCAGACCAAACCGCGAGTGAATAGTTTGGTTTTCGTTCTTGTTGAACCGGAACCGTAGGCAAGTCGATTCAAAATTATATTGAAAACGCAAACAAGAACCTGCCGAGCCAAATAGAGTTGTAACTGTTAACTAACGATTCGGTTCACGATTTTAATAAAATCGGAGCAGTCTAGCATCAATAATTGCGAACTTCAGCTAGCTTCCAGGCAATGGACCCCACAAAAAATCCCACACTTCACATGCAGCTATGGAAAGCCTCTTTCAAGCATCATGAACAGCTTTAGAATCGAAGTGGTCATTTCAAACTAAATGCAACTACTGGGTAAAGCCCACATGGGACAGGTCGCTCTCATATCCACTTACTCCATGACTTGGATTGGATGCATATTATTATTATTATTATTATTATTATTATTATTATAAAAGAAGATATAGATCACCCACTTGTTCAAAGTTCAAACATTTCGCTCCACAAAAGGCCACACCAGAGCCCGCCCGCCAATTTCGCTTTCAAACTGGAAAAGCACTTCAATTGTGTTCAAGGCTTTCAGACCAGAACGAACTTTGAATTACTTGAGATCTATTTAGGGCTTGGAGCTCCCTGATTGTAGTTGAAATCAGACATAAAATAATTTTTGGAGGAATTGATTGTTTTAAATGGAGGCTACTCAAACACGGGAAAAAAAATACTCGAACAAACAGAGCCTTAGTTTAAGAAGTCCAATTGGCGGGGTTGGGAGTTGGAATCAAGGTACCCTAATAAATCTAAATATTATAATTATTCAAGTAATATACCCTAATTTATCTCGACTCTTGGGTGTTTGATCATGCAGCGCCTCCTCATAGGGTACGCAGAGTGCTCGCACGAGTGTTGTCGCTAACAACTTTGGCTCCGTTTGGCATGGTGGTGGCGGTCGTGAAGAACGCGGTGGTTATGAACCGTTGTTCGTGAAGGCTCAACCTCACTTAAGGAACTTCATCCACTTTTTATGTTGAAAACTAGTTTTCTTTTCTTGGCGGCCGGCGGTCATAACCATTGTCTTGCCAAAAATGCATTCTATGATGATGACGTTTTTGTTCAAACTTAACGGAGCAAAAAAAGCCGCTCAAAGCAGAGCCTTTGTGGTGATCTTCGGATAGTGTTTCTATTCTGATTGTTTGTTGATGGTGCTGGATCCGTTGAAACAAATACCTTTTTGTTTTTGGGTTAATTCTACTCTTAGGCGCCCTTAATTCTCTACGTGATAACAAGATCATAAATGAGATAAATAGAATAATATAGCTATCAGTTGAACGTCAATTCTAATCATCGCCGCACCCTCATCTTCATCATCTTGGTATAAATTTTAAATTGTCTGTAACATAGCTAATATGTTGCTCTGATGTCTCTTTGATCCTCAACATATGTTGCTTTGATGTCTCTTATTCCATACTCATCTTGTGTCACAATCTTCTTGACCAATTTTCATTTTGATGGTTTAGGAACATGAATATAATATACCATTCCAGATTAAGAAGGGAATATATATGGGTTTTGTTCAAGTGCCACTCATAAATGTATTAAATCAATGAAATCAACTATAAATTTGCAGGATTCATCAAATCACATTTAACTATAGGTTGAATATTTGTTTTAACAATCTCGACATCCTTCTCATCAACTTGATATATTGTTAGTATTTTATATTTCATTACTAACAGATGCTCAAACTATACCCTTAGATTAAACCATTAGGCCATGTTCGTTCCCGCAGGTTTTATTAGGAAGGGATTGGTTTTGGGCATTTCAATTCCAATTTCAGGTGTTCATTTGGCCCTTTTTTCGTGGGTTTTGGTTTTGTCCTAAAACCGATAGGTTCTGCCAGGGCCTAAAATGACCTAACCCGAAAACCCTCCCCATTCGGCCAGTTTTGCTCGCGCTCTTTCTCCTTCGTGACTCCTTCCCGACGGGCTACGAAGAGAAGCGAAGTTCAACGAGACTCCTTCTTCCTACGGCGTTCCAGCGGTGCTCCTCCGGCGATCCGACGTTTCTTCTCCCCTGGTTTGCTCCTCTCCCAACTGCCGACAAGCTACTCCTTTCGGGAACTTTTAGGAATCATCATTTCCTGAGTTGGAAGGTTTACGAACTAGTGGCTAGCTTCTCCAATCTTCCTCTCCAGAGCTCCATTGCCGGTTTTATCTATTATTCTACAAGATTCCAAGTTTCTCCTGAGTTATTGAAGAAGTATACCTAACCCTAATTCCAATTTTTCACATTCTTCCACTTTTGGCCTTTGCAAAAATTTTGTGTGCAATGTGAGTTATTTCAAGCTATTTTTCTTTGTTGGAGTTGCAATTGTGTGGTGTATGTGTAACATATTGTGATGTGTGTGCAAAAACATCGTGTTGTGTATGCAAAAATGTTGTATGCGTGTGTGTTTTGTTGTTGTTGAGTGTGTATGTGTGTTTATGAGTTTATTTGTGTATGTGGTTATGTATATGTGTATTTATGAGGGTATTTGTGTATGTGTGTGTACGTATGGGTCTATGTCTTTGTGTGTGTGTGTGTGTGTATTGAAGTGTGTATGTGTGTGTTTGTTGTTGTTGAAGTATGTATGTGTGTGTATGTATTGAATTGTGTGTGTTTTGTTGAGTGTGTATGTGTAATTATGAGTTTGTTTGTGTGTGTGTGTGTTTATGTATACGTGTATTTATGAGGGTATTTGTGTGTGCATGTTCGAGTATGTATGTAGGTGTGTGTGTGTATATGTCTTTGTGTATTGAAGTGTGTATGTGTGTGTGTATTGAAGTGTGTATGTGTATGTAATTTGTCTGAGTTTGTGTATGTGTGTGTGTGCATGCATATGTATATATTTGTGTATGTATGTGTGTGTGTGAGTTTGTATTTCTTTGTATTGAAGTGTGTATGTGTGTGTGTTTTGTTGTTGTTGTTGAAGTATGTATGTATGTGTATATACGTATGTATTAAAGTGTGTATGTGTGTGTTTTTGTTGTTGTTGAGTGTGTATGTGTAATTATGAAGGTATTTGCGTGCGTGTGTGCAAGTATGAGTATGTATGTGTGTGTGTACGTATGTCTTTGTGTTTGTAAGTGTTTATGTATATGTGTTGAAGTGTGTTTGTAAGCGTGTATGTAAGTGTGTATGTTTGTGTGTGTGTATGTATTTCTTTGTGTATTGAAGTGTGTATGCGTGTGTGTTTTGATGTGTGTATTTGTGTGTATGTATTGAAGTGTGTATGTAATTTGTATGTGTTTGTATATGTGTATGTGTATGTGTGTGTGTATGCATGGGTACGTATATGTGTGTGTATGCATAAGTTTGTATGTGTTTGTGTATGTGTGTGTGTGAGTTTGTATTTCGTTATTTAAATGATAGATTTTGTTTCAAAGATAGATCTGATTAATGAGTTACATATAAACAGAAGATTATTGAGGAGAAAAAAAAGCTATTGTAGTCGCTTTAGCTGGAGCTAATGTAGTTATGATGCAACGTAACACATTTAGTTATTCAAGCCTTATGGATTAACTGTAACTGTACAACCCCCATATCCATCGAGTGAGGCCCAGCGTGGAGGGCCGCCGAGACGTGTCGACTAGACCCAGGGGGTTTTAAGACCTTTGGGTATCGCCCGACGAACCCCCGTAGCTCTCACCAGAAGAAGAGTAAGAGGCGAGAAGGGGAGGGGCGGGTGCCCCCCCTCTCGCCCGCGCCCAGCTAGGGGCGAGAGGGGGAGGGGCGGGTGCCCCCCCTCTCGCCCGCGCCCAGCTAGGGGCGAGAGGGGAGGGGCGGGTGCCCCCCCTCTCGCCCGCGCCCAGCTAGGGGCGAGAGGGGAGGGGCGGGTGCCCCCCTCTCGCCCGCGCCCAGCTAGGGGCGAGAGGGGAGGGGCGGGTGCCCCCCCTCTCGCCCGCGCCCAGGTAGGGGCGAGAGGGGAGGGGCGGGTGCCCCCCCTCTCGCCCTCGCCCAGCTAGGGGCGAGAGGGGAGGGGCGGGTGCCCCCCCTCTCGCCCGCGCCCAGCCAGGGGCGAGTGGAGGAGTGGGGGCGACCCCCTCTCTCGCCCTCTACCCTGGTAAGGGGGAAGATCCTTGGTCTCGCCCCACCCCAGCAAGAAGGCTCGCCGAGCTCCGCGAGGTAACCTCTCTCGCCCAGTTCAGGAAGGGGGGGGGGGGGTTGATCTGCGTTTAGTATCTCAGAACAGCGGGATTTGGCTATTTGCAGTCCAGTTTTGTCTATTCGCAGTCCAGATCCGAGGGTATTTTGGTAATCTGGCAGATCAATTTTTGGCTATTTGCAACCCAACTTGGAAAACCTATAAATAGACCCTAAGGGGCACCAAAAGAGAGAGGTTCTAGATTTCCAAATTTCAGATCTTCTTCTTCCCTTAGAGCTCTCCTTTGGTGCTTCTGGTTCAGCATTGGCTAGGGAGGGGAAGATCTCTCAGGTCTTCCGGGTGTGAGGTGGGACCTCCTCGCTGTAGCCTAGGGTCCGTTTCCAAGTCCAAGTGCTCTTGCCTAGAGAGTTGGCTCGAGAGAAGTAGGTGTGAGACCACCCCTTTTTTGGTACCCCGAACTCCACGGAGACCGAGTAGTCGGTTTCAACATTTTTGGTGCGGTGAGCGTGGAGAGTGGTCAGCACAGAAGTTCTTGAACCAAATCTCATGGCAGGAGACCTCGGAGGAGGAGACGATGAGGGGTCTCACATCCCAAGTGAGGTGGTAGGAAGGGGAGAGTTCATGGCGGCCATCAAGGGTATCATGGAGCTGCTCCAAGGCATCACCAGGGGAGGTGACTGCTCGGCTCCCTCCCCCCAAACACCGCCTTCTGGGTCGCAAGGAGTGCTCGCCCAGGGGGGTCAGGAGAGGTTGCCCCAGGGGGTCGTCCAGGCAAGGAGCCAGTGACGGAGAGTGGCGAGCGGGACCTCGCCGGGCGAGTGCTTTTTCCTAGCCCGGTGAGTGGGGTCTCGCTCCGAGCAGGAGTCGCGCAAGTGGAGCTCGCGAAGCCGGCGAGTGGGGGGGTCACCCTTTAGCGAGCTGATCATCTCGGCTCCCATCCCAGAAGGCTTCAAGGAGCCCAACATGACTTTTTATACCGGGAAGGATGATCCCGTCCAGCACCTGCAGTGGTTCGAGGACACCGTCTCCATCAGGCCCATGACAGACGCGTTCAAGTGTCGTCTCTTCGCCACCACCCTGAGGGACAAAGCTAGGGACTGGTTCCACCAGCTCCCGGTTGGCTCCATTTACGGCTTCGAGGACTTGGGCCGAAGCTTCCAGCTACGCTTCTCCACATCCAAGAAGAGGAAGAAGAATGCTGAGTCCATTTTCCTGATCAAGCAGAGGCACGAGGAGACGTTGGCCCAGTACATGGACAGATTCCAGGAGGAGATCCTGAACATCCAGGAGGTGCCAGGGTATGCCCTCCAGATAGCTTTCACCGTAGGGCTACGAGAGAGCCTTTTCAAAATGCGCCTAACTAGGAAGCCTCCCTTGTCCTTTGAGGACCTGATGGAAAAAGCTGCAAAGGAGGTAGCCACCGAGGCGGCAAACCCGGGGCTGGCAAAGAAGTTGGCGAAGTTGGTAGAGGCCGAGCCAAGAGAGCAAGGTGGCCCCAGGCAGCAGGAAGGAAGGAGGAGGGAAGAGCATAGGGGTCAAGGGTACCAGGGACCCCAGGGGGTTCAGGAGCAAGGGAGGGGTCTCGCCCAAGGAGGGGAAAACTTCTACGGAGGCCAAGGGAGGCCCAACCCTCCACCTTGGAGGCAGGTCCCTAGGCAGCTCCTACCCCCACCAGCTCAAGCTATGGCGATTCGAAGAGGAGGAGGAGTCGAAGCAAGAGACATCCCAGCCCATAGGAGAAGGGGGGGAAGGGCGGTGCCGTACTGCGACTACCACCAAGCAGAGGGGCATGCAACAACTACCTGCCCAGAATTCTTGGAGGTGAGACAGGCGAGAGGTCAGACACAACAGCAGCCGCCGGTGCGGATTGAAGAAGTTCCACCTGGAGCAGTAGTGGACGACGACATCTGCGAGGACCGAACTGACATAGGAGCCAAAGGACGGGTCGCGGTGATCCACGGGGGGGGGGTAGGGATCGAGGCCACTCGTAAGGAAAGCCTCCACGTCATATTTCGATGCAGCGTCGCTTCAACGTCACAGGACCCACCTCCCGAGGAGAAAATCACTTTCTCAAGCAGGGACATGCCAGATCACGAGGATCCATTCTGTGATGAGCTAGTCATTTAGACAGCCATCGAAGGTTACACCGTCTCTCGGATCCTCGTTGACAACGGGAGCTCTGTCAACGTCATTTTCAAGAAGGCATTTGACGAGTTGAAGGTGGAGTCAAGGAGGGTGCTGGCCTCAGATGGGCCCTTGTTCGGATTCTCCGGAGAAAGGAAAGAGGTAGAGGGTGGAGTTGGACTCCAAGTGACGATGGGGGGAGGTTCAAGGAACTGTCGGTTCGTCATAGTTGACGCGCCTAGCAGTTATAATGCCATCTTCGGAAGACCCCTCATCAGCGCCTTCCGATGCGTACCATCGTCCTTCCACCAGTGCCTCAAGTTCAACACTGGAGGAATCCAAGTCAGGATCCGCGGAGACCCCAGGATGGAGAGGCACTGCTACGTCACAGCCGTCAACAACATATCTTGGCAAGCAGGGGCGGAGGAGATGGAGAAGATCATGGAGAGCATGAGCAGGATGGGAGTGGCAGGAAAAGCAGAGGAATGATCATCTCGCGCAAGCAGCCTGAGAAGCGAGTGCCATGGGGGGGGGGGGGGGGGGTATGTTGTGTTTATTTTTGTTTTTTGTTTTTTGTCGCTTTCCTTTGTAGCAAATTCTACCCCTCGCTGGTTGGGCCAGGAGGTTTTGACAAGGGAAATCCCCCCATTAGATGGATGAAGTTATTTTGCTTATATGAGAAGTAAGTTCAACATCGAGATGTCCTCCTCACTCCAGGCTCTCACTAGCTGGGTGGGTCGAATGATCCTCGGAAGGAAGAGCTTGCCATCGAGATGTCCTCCTCACTCCAGGCTCTCACTAGCTGGGTGGGTCGAATGATCCTCAGATGGGTAAGTTCAACGCCGAGATGTCCTCCTCACTCCAGGCTCTCACTAGCTGGGTGGGTCGAATGATCCTCGGATGGGTAAGTTCAACGCCGAGATGTCCTCCTCACTCCAGGCTCTCACTAGCTGGGTGGGTCGAATGATCCTCGGATGGGTAAGTTCAACACCGAGATGTCCTCCTCACTCCAGGCTCTCACTAGCTGGGTGGGTTGAATGATCCTCGGAAGGAAGAGCTTGCCATCGAGATGTCCTCCTCACTCCAGGCTCTCACTAGCTGGGTGGGTCGAATGATCCTCAGATGGGTAAGTTCAACTCCGAGATGTCCTCCTCACTCCAGGCTCTCACTAGCTGGGTGGGTCGAATGATCCTCGGAAGGAAGAGCTTGCCATCGAGATGTCCTCCTCACTCCAGGCTCTCACTAGCTGGGTGGGTCGAATGATCCTCGGATGGGTAAGTTCAACGCCGAGATGTCCTCCTCACTCCAGGCTCTCACTAGCTGGGTGGGTCGAATGATCCTCAGATGGGTAAGTTCAACTCCGAGATGTCCTCCTCACTCCAGGCTCTCACTAGCTGGGTGGGTCGAATGATCCTCGGAAGGAAGAGCTTGCCATCGAGATGTCCTCCTCACTCCAGGCTCTCACTAGCTGGGTGGGTCGAATGATCCTCGGATGGGTAAGTTCAACGCCGAGATGTCCTCCTCACTCCAGGCTCTCACTAGCTGGGTGGGTCGAATGATCCTCGGATGGGTAAGTTCAACGCCGAGATGTCCTCCTCACTCCAGGCTCTCACTAGCTGGGTGGGTCGAATGATCCTCGGAAGGAAGAGCTTGCCATCGAGATGTCCTCCTCACTCCAGGCTCTCACTAGCTGGGTGGGTCGAATGAACCTCAGATGGGTAAGTTCAACTCCAGATGTCCTCCTCACTCCAGGCTCTCACTAGCTGGGTGGGTCGAATGATCCTCGGAAGGAAGAGTTGCCGCCGAGATGTCCTCCTCACTCCAGGCTCTCACTAGCTGGGTGAGTCGAATGATCCTCGGAAGGAAGAGCTTGCCATCGAGACGTCCTCCTCACTCCAGGCTCTCACTAGCTGGGTGGGTCGAATGATCCTCGGATGGGCAAGTTCAACGCCGAGACGTCCTCCTCACTCCAGGCTCTCACTAGCTGGGTGAGTCGAATGATCCTCGAAAGCGAGGTTCTGCCCCCTCGATGGATATTTGGGCTTGGACTTTTCTTTCTGAGGTTGTGCCAACCTCGCAAAGAGCGGGGATTGTGTACAACCCCCATATCCATCGAGTGAGGCCCAGCGTGGAGGGCCGCCGAGACGTGTCGACTAGACCCAGGGGGTCTTAAGACCTTTGGGTATCGCCCGGCGAACCCCCGTAGCTCTCACCAGAAGAAGAGTAAGAGGCGAGAAGGGGAGGGGCGGGTGCCCCCCCTCTCGCCCGCGCCCTGCTAGGGGCGAGAGGGGGAGGGGCGGGTGCCCCCCTCTCGCCCGCGCCCAGCTAGGGGCGAGAGGGGAGGGGCGGGTGCCCCCCCCTCTCGCCCGCGCCCATGTAGGGGCGAGAGGGGAGGGGCGGGTGCCCCCCCTCTCGCCCGCGCCCAGCTATGGGCGAGAGGGGAGGGGCGGGTGCCCCCCCTCTCGCCCTCGCCCAGCTAGGGGCGAGAGGGGAGGGGCGGGTGCCCCCCCTCTCGCCCGCGCCCAGCCAGGGGCGAGTGGAGGAGTGGGGGCGACCCCCTCTCTTGCCCTCTACCCTGGTAAGGGGGAAGATCCTTGGTCTCGCCCCACCCCAGCAAGGAGGCTCGCCGAGCTCCGCGAGGTAACCTCTCTCGCCCAGTTCAGGAAGGGGGGGTTGATCTACGTTTAGTATCTCAGAACAGCGGGATTTGGCTATTTGCAGTCCAGTTTTGGCTATTCGCAGTCCAGATCCGAGGGTATTATGGTAATCTGACAGATCAGTTTTTGGCTATTTGCAGCCCAACTTGGAAAACCTATAAATAGACCCTAAGGGGCACCAAAAGAGAGAGGTTCTAGATTTCCAAATTTCGGATCTTCTTCTTCCCTTAGAGCTCTCCTTTGGTGCTTCTGGTTCAGCATTGGCTAGGGAGGGGAAGATCTCTCAGGTCTTCCGGGTGTGAGGTGGGACCTCCTCGCTGTAGCCTAGGGTCCGTTTCCAAGTCCAAGTGCTCTTGCCTAGAGAGTTGGCTCGAGAGAAGTAGGTGTGAGACCACCCCTTTTTTGGGACCCCGAACTCCACGGAGACCGAGTAGTCGGTTTCAACAGTAACATCCTGACTTTTATTGGGCCACTAGAACCCTAGTGGACCCAATAAAAGTGACTCAATCCCCCTCCCCCAACCTTAGAAGGTAGGAGGTGACCCGATTTTTGGATATTGAATATACAAACTCCGAATGGAGTTCTGTCAATTCCTATAGACTCGTGTAGTCAATACAAGTGCAACATGGCTCGTTTCTTTTCAATCCGAGATTATATGGAGAATATGACTATTTTACGTAGAGCGGCACAACTACGTAGTTTTTTGCATATTGAGCATACAAACTCCGAATGGAGTTCTGTCAGTTCATATAGACTCGTGCAGTCAATACGAGTGCAACGAGACTCGTTTCGTTTCAATTGGAAATTATATGAGAAATAAGATCATTTTGGGTTTCGTAGCACGCCACGACACGCAATTTTAAAATATTAAGCAAATAAACTCAGAATCAATCACGTCAATTTCATTTGACTCATAATTAAAACAAGACCAACGAAGTTCGTTGCGATCAATTTTGACGTCAAGTGGTCAAACTATGGTCAAATCAAGCTTTATTGTGCATCGAAAAGCATGCACACACAAATATTACTTTAATACCCCAACATTGACCCGTCACCCAACGACTTGGACCCGCTATAACCTTAACCCACATAGGGGACCCACCATACGGTTGAATTTGGTCAAACTCTATCAAAATTATAATTTTGGAAAATTTAAGGAGGAGACTCACACAAACCAACACACCAAGCCACTTGGGCCTCACCTCCCATGCCCCACATAGGTTTTAAATCTGTAGGGATGAGCCTTCACACAAGCCCAAGAAGCCAAAACCCCCCTCCCCTCCACTCCCTCTTCCCAAAATCCAAGACCAAATCCCCAACTAACACAAAGTCCCCCCGCTCTGATCTTAACACCTGGCCTGCCAAGTGACTCCCAACTGTGCAACACCACTAGAAGAGGAAAGCAGGAATCTCCTCTCAGGCTTTAATCCCACACCGGCAAGGAAAAGGGAGGGGGCACCTCCAGCCTATATATACAAGCCCCTCTCCCCAGTCCTTAACACACCTCCTCCAGCTCAATCGAGCTCAGCCCCACCCTCGCCGGAGCCACCCCCTGCCGGAAACACCAAACCCGAGCTCCACCACCTTTGCCACCCTCCCTTGGCCAACCTCCCCGAGAGCTCCCATCGGCCCCAAATCCAGGTGGATACTTCCCCCTCACTTCTCTATCCCCCAGACGCATTGCATGGGCCTCCCGGCCGCCGGAGCGCCTCCGCCACCACCCCAGCCATGCCCGAGGCTCGGGTGGTGGCAATGCATGGTGAGCCTCCCAGTGCCTGTGGTGGCACCGGGAGGGTGATATCCCGCCGGAGGAGATGTACCGAACTCTCCCCCGGCGGTTGAAGGCGGTGGTGCTGCCAGAAATTGCGACTACGACGACACCCGTGAACGTGTCCCTCCGCCATGAAATTCTGGCAGCGGCCATCGGACCACCGCCGGTGGTAGCGCCGACCCCGGACGAAACTACCGGGGGTGGTGGCATGGCCGTCCGACGACCGGATGGCGGCGGAGAGCCCAACAAGCTTCACGATCGCGGGAGGCGCAAATGCCGTCCGATCCCATAATCAGAATCAGACATCACTTTTAACCTTTTTCCCACACTGACAGCTCAGCACCCCACAACGGATCAACTCTAGATCCGTTGTGGGCCACGGGATAAGGAAGGACCAAACAGCTCAATCTCAACTGTCTGATCCCGAGCCTAAAATAGCTATATGCACCCCCCAATCGAAAGAAAAATTGGACAATTTTCTGAGGGCAGTTTCGGCTCTTAGGTAAAAAACTCTGAACATAAAAAATATTCCCCACTGAGAAGAGTACCTTCCATAAAATTTTTGGATTTTTCGAAAACCATTTGATATTTATAGAATTCAAAATAATGTTTATTTCACTAATTTATGGACTCTAAACTATTTATAAAATCATAGAGAAATTTAGAATCATATCCAAGGCCCTTATAAGTGCTCAGTAGGAATTTGGGTTTTTTCTAAAACCATTTAATATTTTTAGAATTCAAAATAAGATTTATTTTACTAATTTAAGGGCCCTAAACTATTTATGAAATCATGGAGAAATTTAGAATGATATCCAAGACCCTTATAAGTGCTCTGTAAGAATTTGGAATTTTTCTAAAACCATTTGATATTTTTAGAATTCAAAATAAAGTTTATTTTACTAATTTAAGGGTCCTAAACAATTTATAAAATCCTGGAGAAATTTACAATGATATCCAAGGCCCGTATAATTGATTTGCAAGAATTTGAGAATTTTTGAAAGTTGGAACTAAAGAACTGAACTTTCCTATTCTGCTCATTATTACTGCACTTTCTATTCAGCTGCCTTCTATTTTAGTTCAACACGTTATAACTGTTCATTTCGGTTCAGCATTTTGTTACCGCAGCTCATTTCAGTACTTTATTTCAGCACTTTAATTCTGTAGTTTAATTCAACAACACTTTCTTACCGCCCTTAATTATTGCAAGTTACTGTTTCTGCATTTTTGGCTCGGGCCCCACCTTGGCGAGCGATTATTTATCTAGTTGAGTGTTAGTTTGGGATAATTGAGGTTGAGGAATTCCTCCAAATCTAACCCTAAATAATAGGCGTGCAAAAAAGGTCCGGGGGGCCCAGGCTGGGCTTGGGCCCCCTGGGCCCGGGCTTTTTTGCTGCCAGGCCCAGGCCGAGCCCTGCTCAAACCGGGCCCGGGCATACATAAAAAGGGGGCCTGATTGAGCCCTTTAGAGCGGGTCCAATAAGGCCCCATTGCTGGCTGCCCCAACATTTCTGCTGGGCTGACAACATTGGCAACTCAATAGAAATGCTGGGCGGCCAGCATTTAATGCTGTCTGCCAGCGGGCCTTAATGCCTGGGCGGGCCAGGCCCTAGCCCGGGCACAGGACAGGCCCTGCCTAAATAAGGGGGCCTGTTGAGCCCCCTTTGGCCTGGCCTGGGCCTAGCCTGGGCCTAGCCTGGGCCTAACCGGGCCCATGCCTAATCGGGCTCAGACCCGGGCAGACCCGGGCCAGGCAACCAGACCCGGGCCAATTTTGTACGCCTACTAAATAATGGACTCATACGCTCGTTGCGCTCCTTGTCTAAAGTAGAGCAGCACGTTGATAACATATGATCGTCTGCCCGAATTATCTTATGTCAAGTAGAGCAAACCACCGCGGGCCCGGTCGTGCCAGTTACCTTATTTATTGCTTGCATCGTAAAATTGCATGCGGTGAAAAATGGCAGGTTGATCACACCCATAGACTGTTCGTATCAGTGCGAGAAGGTGGATGACTCGCGACGATAGGTAGATGTGTACCACGGGTGCTCGACCGTATTATGCCCCATTAAATTCCTATGCTAGTCGGCCTAAATATAGTAGACGCCGAATGTTGCTCACATCCAGGAGTACACAAGGTTGTATGTTGGGGCCTGGGTAGTGTGGTATGACCACGCCCAGAAGTGGTGGGACTTACCACTGTCACTGACAGCCACATCGATGAGGCCCGTATGATTCACTACCCTACTAGAAGGGAAGCGGTCCAAACTATGTCGACATAGGGAGTTGTCGCAGGTTGTGAACACCTGCTTATTTATGCATATATTTGTAAGGCTTGCTTAATAATTGCTTATATAAATGTTACACATGGGTTATTAATATTATAGTAGCTCGGTGCTTCGAGCTTTCTACCTGCTATATACATACTTATGCTAACCCTTTCATTGCTTCGACTATCTTTCTTTTAGAGCATTATTACTCACTCTCGTACCCAGACTAAGGATCTGGGGAGGAGGTGCGTATCCACTTAGTCTGCGACTAACGGGTTGTTGAACAACCATTCACAGGTGATGTAGCATTCACGATCCGTCCACGTGGGGCAGTCTCCGGATCCTTCCTTCCCGTGGTCCGTTTCTTGGTTCGGGATGAACCACACAGTGGAAGCCTGGTGGACCCTTAAGATAGAAATTTAAGGATTCTAAACTGCACGGTAGCACACCCACTCACACTTCATTTCCGCTTCAGTCAGTCTTTTGCAAATTCCCTTACTTTTGCAAATTACTGATCTTTTTCCTGTAACTTCTCCAGATAACGGAGTCCAGTAATGGGAGATCGTCCTCTAGAGACCAGTACCACCCCTCTACGCCATCACCAGACCCAGTTGCTCCAGCTATAGCTCCATTTGTCGAAACCGACTTGGGACGGACACTGACAACACTACTTACAACCTTTCAAGCTGCTATCACGCAGCTACCTCAACAGCTTACCATGCCCGCAGACCTTCTGACGACTTTTCAGGGGCTGAGACCTCCTACGTTCTGAGGCACTAAGTCTGCCATGCAG
Organism: Dactylorhiza incarnata; assembly: GCA_033032865.1. Classification (NCBI taxonomy): domain Eukaryota; kingdom Viridiplantae; phylum Streptophyta; class Magnoliopsida; order Asparagales; family Orchidaceae; genus Dactylorhiza; species Dactylorhiza incarnata. The sequence continues at coordinate 2,338,779 of JAWHQI010000086.1, forward strand.
GAGAAAGAGTGAGTAGAGAGGGTTGAGGAGTTACTGGTGGGCATGATGTGCCCCACTATTGCCGCAGTATCCCTAGTAGTGACATTGCTAGAAGTTTATGCTCGAGATTGGTGGAGGGCAACTAGCTACTCCACATTCAGAGGACGACCACTCAGTGCTATCCTCTGGGGAGAGTTTTCTAATGCGTTCTTGGAGCACTTCATTCATGTTAATGCTACACGAGTACCACGTACGAAACTACCATATCATCAAAAATTAGATCAACTATAATAGTCACAAAAGTAGAGGATGAACCTCCAAAAAGAAGTCTAAACATAGGAGGATATGTATAGTCTTAACATATGTAACCAAATGTTACTCATACTTGCAACGACATGCGCCCACAAACCTCTAATGCATGCTACATGACACAAAAGGAGGCGATAAAAGAGTTCATCACCACTGCTTCTTCAGTGCTAAGACCGACACCTACATACAACGTGACCTTGACGACCACAATGAAAGCAGACAATAGGTGACTTCTGTCTCTTCCTTGATTCTCTTGAACTCTCGGCTTTGGATTCTTAAAAATCATGTGCTCTTTTTGATTCTTTAAAATCACGTGCTCTTTTTGATTCAACATCTAGCAATCTATTTCTTTCAAACAATTCTTCCGACTTACTCTGCCCTAGGCGAATGACAAGCTCCAAGTTGCGGGCAGTTTGAATCAAAATGAGGAAACTGATAGACACCGATGCGTGCAATTTGGGCTTCCACTCCTCATGCAAGCATTTACAGAAATATCGCGCTTTGTCCTCAGCACTCACCAGGAGATTCTCAACATAATGGCTCAATCGCAAAACTCTTGGAGGTAAGCCTCCGCAGAAAAATCCTTCCTCAACATCAGAAAGTCTTCTCATAGTATAAGGCGGGTAGTTGCCGGAATGAAATGTTCCCAAAATGTCGAAGCAATTGTTGGATCTGATGACGCCCTTAGGGGGGGGGGGGGGGGGTGAATAAGGGGTTTACTATTTTTAAGATAAAGTTACAGATTTTAAATAACATAAAAACTTTTTTACTCTGTCCCTAACGCCTGGCGTTAAGAGTCAACGCCGGACGTTATCTCTCCAGAAAAAAATATTTTTACAGAAATATTCAAAATGATTTTCTTTGTGAAATACAATTCCAGAAAAATTAGATATACTGAAAAATAATTTTATATTTCACAAAAATGATTACAAGGATAAAATTTCAATAACGCTTGAAATTGGAGGCGACAACTTAAAAATTACTTTTTGTTCCTTCATCGGTCCTTCTCCCAAGGACCGGTTGGCTATAGCCTATCTTTCCCTAGATACGGCCTCTAGCCACCCCCTAGATCTACCCTAGACCAAGTCGCCATGCACAAGGCGGCGAATTACCCCCTAAGCCGCACAAGGACCTAGTCGCCACACGCAAGGCGGCGAATTTACTACCGTTACAAGAAACTATAAAAAGATAAAGACAAAATCAGAACAAAAGACTCCCTAGAATGAAGAGCGCTGAAGGAGATGTTGAAGACACGCTATGATCATCATCGGAGTTGAAGCGAGCGTCCTTCTTCAAATTGCACCATTGAAAATCTCCTTCTCACTCTTGTTCCTCAATGGTGGTGTTGGGAGTTCTCTCTGAAATCGGAATGAAATGTTCTCTCAGATCTCTGGAATGAAGGCTTCAATGCATCTCACTTGAGCAAATGAAATCAGCTCTTTAAATAGACACGGGAGCTAACGCCCGACGTTAAGAGTTAACGCCAGTGTTAAGCATCATGTCCGGCAGTTGCTGAGATCGTGCAAAACCACCGGGATCATGACAGATCGTGACTCAACGCGGGCGTTAAGAGTCAACGCTGGCGTTGTCCCTGGCTTCTCGACGACATTTCATCTCGACGGATCCTTCTTGACGAAAGTTAACGCGGGGCGTTAACTACTAATGCAGGGCGTTAGCTTTCTTTTCAGAGAATCGTCATCAATCAGCATCCTGTTCATAGGGTTATATAACTATATTACCTGCACACTATAAACACAAGCAAGATCAAATACATAGTGTGATTTGTTATTTCTCAAACTAAGAGAAGTGGAACACAAGCTCCAACAATCTCCCCCTTTTGATAATAACAAATCCACTAATAAGAAATAAAATATAATTAAAGTAGTGTTTATAGTATATGTTAAGCATTATAAACATACATACTCCCCCTATGTGGATACTCCCCCTACATGAATGCATTTCCTAATGTACTCTCCATAAATAAAAGATTTCTTTATTTCTTCACTTATTCTCCCCTTTTTGTTATAATCAAAAGAAGGTGAGATAGAGTCATAGCAATATAAAATAATATACATTTAGTAGAGATAAGTGCAACTTGAGTATAAATAGTGAACACAGCTAAAGTAATTTGTAACATCTTGTAGAAATTGTAAGTACAAAATATAATAAGCGTTTAACTCTAAATATTTAGATGTTTTGAATGTTAGAAATAAAAGTTGCAAGTTCATTTGTAATTTGTAACAAAAAGTAGCAAGCAAGATTATAAAAATATCAAGTAAAGATATGTTTACAATGTTAATAAAGTTGCATTCCAAGTATACATAAACATTGTAAGATCATGCGTTGCTATCTAGTTCATTTACTCATGATTGTAGAGAATAGTATAGATAAGTTTTTAGTCCAATTCTCATGAGTGGAAGTATTATAAATGATAATGATGTGTTCAATAAGTGTGTTTTGATAAAGTATACAAGTGTATAAATCAAACCACATGAAACTAGGTAATGTAAGAAGATGACTTGAATTGAACATAAACAATTTTACTTCCACAAATTTCAATGCACATATATATTTTTTTATTTTTAAAGAGAAGTGGTGAAAATTTAGTTTGCACAAGACACTTTACAATTCTTTCCAAGGTGCTCAACCTCACAATGCTCATTAAGACTTATCAGGAGGGTGAGTAGTGCTTGGTTGAGTTAACCTTGTCATTCATTATTTGCTTTTTAGATTAGTGACTAAGGACTCCGAATTCACTTGTTTTTGCAAACATAGAAATTTTATTTTAAATACCACATTTCTCTAAACACAAGTGCATGAAGAACAAAGAATTCAAGAAAGAATTCAATGTTGTGTAGGTAAACTATTTATGAGATTCAAAATAAGTTCTTACACTACACAATTATGCAATAAGATTTAAAACACATGTATATTATAAAAAGGTGTAAGTGAGAAAATCATTATCAAAGATAAAAACTTTACTTATACTTAGAGGCATGTAAAAACATTTCTACACATGTAATCTATAACCAATTTTGTTTTTGCACATTTTAAGATGATATTCATGGCATGATAAAATTAAAACAATATTTTTAAGAAACTTGAAGGTTTAAATTAAACATTATAAAAAAAATCTTTAAGCAATATATATAATCATCCATGAAATAAACATTTAAGCACATAATTTTTTTAAAATTTTTTGAAGTAAATAACAACAAACAAAAAAAGTTTAAAAAAAAATTGAGCATAGAGGCTAACGCCAGACGTTAGCTTCTTAACGCCAAGACAGAACACCACTTTTTGACTTTTTGAAAAATCTTTTTCATGATACATTTGTAATATAAATACTCCTTCTTACAGTTGAAATTTCAGACATTATGAAGTTGATATGAAGGCTCTTTTAGCGTCTTTTTGGTGGTGTGTCAAAAACAAACAAATATAACAAAGTACATAAGATAATTTAGATAGCATTTTATAAGGGTTATAGTGACATTTCTAAGACACCTAATTCTAACCAGCATGTGAAAACGTGCATCGGGTAGAGGTTTGGTAAAAATGTCGGCAAGTTGCGATTCAGTCCCTATAAAGCTAATTTTAACATGTTCTTTCTTTATATGATCTCTAATGAAATGATGTTGGACATCTATATGTTTTGATCTAGAGCGATGTACGGGATTGTTTGTGAGATCTACAACGCTCTTGTTGTCACACTTTAATTCTATGTTATTTAGATGAACACCAAAGTCTTCTAACGTTTGGGTCATCCACAAGGCTTGTGCACAACAACTACCTAGTGCGATATATTCGGCCTCGGTGGTGGAGAGGGCAACAGAATTCCGTTTCCTACTCGACCATGATACGAGTGAAGGGCCTATAAAATGACACGTGCCACTAGTGCTCTTACGATCTAATGAACATCCCGCATAGTCCGAATCAGAAAAACCGTGTAGAATAAAACAATCATTATGAGGACACCATAAGCCTAATCTAGACGTTCCGATTAGATATCTAAAAATACGTTTAAACGCTTTCAAATGTGATTCTTTTGGGTTAGCTTGAAATCTAGCACATAAGGAAACGAAAAACATAATATCGAGTCTAGATGCGCTTAAATATAGCAATGAGCCTATCATCCCTCTATATAATGTTTGATCAATAAAAATACCAGCTTTATCTTTTCCTAATTTTTGTGATGCACTCATTGGTGTATTAGCTTGTTTTTGGTTTTCAAATCCAAATCTTTTAAGGATATCATGAACATATTTAGTTTGACAAATAAATATACCATCTTGTTTTTATGAGATTTGAAATCCTAGAAAATAAGTGAGTTCTCCTACCAAGCTCATTTCAAATTCATTTTTCATCACTAGAATTACTTCATTACATAACTCTTCATTAGTGGCTCCAAAAATGATATCATCAACATAAATTTGCAATATAATCAAATCGTTATCTACATGCTTAATGAAGAGTGTATTATCCAGACTTCCCATTTTATAACCGTGCTTTATCACAAATAATGTCAATCTATCATACCAAGCACGTGGCGCTTGCTTCAATCCATAAAGCGCTTTTTCTAACTTATACACATGATTGGGAAATTTTTCACTCACAAAACCAGGGGGTTGTTCTACATAAACTTCTTCTTTTATAATCCCATTCAAAAAAGCAGTTTTAACATCCATTTGAAATAATTAAAATCTTTTAAAACTCGCAAATGCAATAAATATTCTAATAGACTCAAGGAAAGCAACGGGTGCAAAAGTTTCATCAAAATATACCTCTTCGATTTGTGAATATCTTTGTGCAACTAGTCTAGCTTTATTTCTTGTTATCCTAGAGTACCATCTAGTTTGTTTTTAAAAATCCACTTGACTCCTATAACCGGATGATTAGATGACCTCTCAACTAAATTCCAAACCTTATTACATTCAAATTGATTTAATTCATCATTCATAGCTAAAAACCAAAATTCATCATTTAAAGCGGTTGAAACATTTTTTGGTTCTATTTCGGATACAAAACAAAGGTTTGAAAAGACTCATGTAAAGAAGAACGAGTACTTACCCCTTTTGACGGTTCTCCTATCACAAGCTCCCTTGGATGATTCTTTGAAAATTGTAGCACACTTGGAGGTACATATTCTACTATCTCATCTTCTTTCTCCTCTTTTTCTTCATCTTTTTCTCCAAGCGATTCATCATCCTCATGCTCCAAAGGGGAAATAGGTTCGTCTTCATTTCCTGTATGATTAGAATCTACACAAGGAACAAACTCATCAAATCTTACATGTATAGACTCTTCAACTACTTTAGTTCTTTTATTATATATTCTATAAGTCTTGCTAGTTGAAGAGTACCCAATGAAAATTCCCTCATCACATTTTTTATCAAATTTTCCTAGTGCATCTCTAGTGTTTAAAATAAAACACTTACAACCAAAGACATGAAAATAAGATACATTAGGTTTTCTTTTAAAGAAAAGCTCATAAGGTGTCAATTTTAAAATAGGACGAAGCATGACACGATTAATGATATAACAAGAAGTATTAACCGCTTCGGCCCAAAATGATTTAGGCAACCCATATTCATAAAGCATAGTGCGTGCTAGCTCTTGAAGGGTTCTATTTTTCCTCTCCACTACACCATTTTGTTGTGGGGTGCGATGAGCGGAAATTTTATGTTTAATTCCTAAATCATTATAAAAAGAAGAAAATTTATCATTTTCAAATTCTCCTCCATGATCCGAGCGTATGCACTTAATTTTTAAATCAAGTTCATTTTGAATACGAATGCATAGTTTTGTAAATTCAAGAAATGCATCAGATTTGGAAGATAGAAATAAAGTCCAACAAAATCTAGAATAATTATCAATTATTACAAAAATATATTTTCTACCTCCTAAACTTGAAGTGCTAACCGGTCCAAATATATCCATATGAATTAATTGAAGTGGTCTAGTAGTAGAAATTACATTTTTGTTTTTAAAAGAATTTTTTGAAAACTTTCCTTTTTGGCAAGGTGTACAAAGAGAAGATAAATTACCATTTAACATAGGTAAACCTTTAATTAATTTATCTTTTGATAATTTCAAAATAATCTTGGTGCTCGAGTGACCAAGGCACCTATGCCAAAGTTCTAATACTTCATTTTTAGAAATAAAGCATTTTAAAGAAGAATTTGAAAGATCATTAAAGGCAATCATATAAACATTATGCATCCTAGGTGCGGTGAGTACGATATCATTTGTTTTAGAATTTATAATTTTGCAAAGATTTGTAGATGATTCAAATAATACATTTAAGTCTATATCACATAATTGACTAATTGAAATTAAATTAGTTTTTAAGCCATCTACAAATAAAACATTTGAGATTGAAAAAGAATCGTTACCCACTGTGCCGATGCCCATGATCCTTCCTTTTCCGTTGTCACCAAATGTCACCATCCCTCTTTTCTTCATCTCAAGGCTAAGGAACTTTGCTTTGTTTCCCGTCATGTGTTTGGAGCATCCTGAGTCCAAATACCACACGTCGTTTTTGTCCTTAGCCTGCCAACATACCTAAAAAGGAGTTGAGAGTAAAGATCCGGATACCCAAGAGGTTCCTCCCATAGAGTAGGTGGAAACCTTAGGCACCCAGATTTGCTTTATAGCATTACCGCCCTTTTTCTAACAAGAGTTTGAGGCGTGTCCAAACAAATGACATTTGACACACTATATAAAAGGGGATGAGACCCTTTTTGAAGTTTTGGATAAACTCTTGCTGGAAAATGAGGTAACATTTGAATTTTTGAATTTATTAATAACAGAATTAAAGTTTCTGGAATTATAGCTAACACCGGCGTTAGGAGTTAACGCCTGGCGATAGCTTCCAGAGCCATATCCAAGGCCATATTTGGCACTTCCATGGCATTGGTTGGACAAGATCATGTCCAGAGATCTTTGCCCAACTCCAAACTTCTTAATAGCCAAATTTAAATCATCAATACGAGCTTTGAGAGCGGTGTTTTCCGTTACCAACATAACGCACCGATTCACAAAACTCTTCTTCCCATCCTCTATTTGAGAAAGATAGGTTTTTAAAGTTCTTTCTAAATCCCCCTTCTCCTTAGTAAGAATTTCAATAGTGGAGTGGGATTTAGAAAGAGCTTCTTCAAGTTTTTTCACTCTTGCCAAGGAGTGATTGCACTCTTGGCAAGATACATTTTCTTTCCCTAATTGTTTAGATAATTTTTTGTTTTCTTTTAACAAAAGTTTATTTTCAGAATTTAGAAGATCAATATCTTTTAAACTTTTATCAAAGAATTTGCAAGTTTGTAAATACTCAATATATAAATCATCATAAGAAGTAGGGAGAGTTACCTCAGTGTCGCTTTGGACACTGCATTCATCCTTGGATGTCTTGTCACCTTTTCCTATAAGGCACATATTTGCCTCTTCTTCATCGCTAGTGGATGAGCCGCTTGAATCCTCGGAGGAGGAGTCATCCCATGTAGTCGCTTTTAGGACCTTCTTCTTCTCTTTTCCCTTGTGCCCTTTTTCTTTAGGCTCTTTCAGATATTTTGGGCACTGGCTCCGAATATGTTCGGTCTTTCTACAATGTTAACACTCCGGTGGTGGTCGTTCATCATCGTCCTCGTCGCTACCTCTCTCTTTCTTCGATGAAGATCCCTTTTTGATGAAATATTTTCGGAAGGTGTTTCTGCTTTCCGGATTCTTCATGAACCTTTTGAACTTCTTCACAAAAAGGCTTTCCTCGTCCTCTTCATTATCTTCTCCATTTGCCTCCTTTTTGACTTTAAGGCCAAACCCTTCTTCTTTGGCTCAAAGTTGTACTTTTGTTGTTGAATTTTGAGTTCAATCTCATGGGTCTTAAGGTTCCCAATGAGGCTCTCAATTGGGAGCTTCTTCAAATCGTGTGACTCTGAGATAACCGTCACCTTTGGATTGAACTTTGGAGGGAGAGACCTTAAAATTTTTCTCACCAAGTCGCCATTGGAGAACACCTTTCCAAGTAATTTTGAGTCGTTGACGATCTTGGTGAACCTTGTGTACATTGAATCTACGTCTTCATCTGCCTCCATCCGGAATTTCTCGTATTCGGATTCAAGTTGGAAAATCTTCGAATCCTTGACCTGCGAAGTACCTTCATGAGTGAGTTCTAATAAATTCCATATATCATACGCAGTTTCGCAAGCACAAGTTCTATTAAATTCTGTTCTATCCAAAGCACAAAATAACGCATTCATAACTTTAGCGTTATTTTTGCATCTTATCTTGTCATTATCATCCCATCTATCTTTTGGTTTTTCCATAGTAATTTCTCCAACAACAATTGTTGGTGGAGAGTAACTTTGTTCTACCATACCCCAAACATCATTATCTAAAGCAGTTAAAAAACAACGCATTCTAGTTTTCCAATAATTATAATCAGTTCCGGTAAATAGTGGAGGTCTACTAATCCCTTGACCCTCAGTGAAAGCATGATCATTATGCGCCATTATTCCCGATTGTGAAACCGTTTTGGAATAACCTAGCTCTGAAACCATGTGTTGGATCTGATGGGGCCCTTAGAGGGGGGGGGGGGGTGAATAAGCGGTTTACTGTTTTTAAGGTAAACTTACAGATTTTAAATAATAGAAAATTTTTTTTGCTCTATCGCTAACACCTAGCGTTAAGAGTCAACGCCGAGCGTTATCTCTCCAGAAAAAATATTTTTACAGAAATATTCAAAATGATTTTCCTTGTGAAATACAATTCCAGAAAAATTAGATATACTGAAAAAGAATTTTATATTTCACAAAAATGATTACAAGGATAAAATTTCAATAACGCTTGAAATTGGAGGCGACAACTTAAAAATTACTTTTTGTTCCTTCACCGGTCCTTCTCCCAAGGACTGGTTGGCTATAGCCTATCTTTCCCCAGATAAGGCCTCTAGCCACCCCCTAGATCTACCCTAGACCTAGTCGCCACGCACAAGGCGGCGAATTACCCCCTAAGCCGTACAAGGACCTAGTCGCCACACGCAAGGTGGCGAATTCACTACCGTTACAAGAAAATATAAAAAGATAAAGATTAAATCAGAACAAAAGACTCCCTAGAATGAAGAGCGCTGAAGGAGAAGTTGAAGACACGCTATGATCATCATCAGAGTTGAAGCGAGCGTCCTTCTTCAAATTGCACCATTGAAAATCTCCTTCTCACTCTTGTTCCTCAATGGTGGTGTTGGGAGTTCTCTCTGAAATCGGAATGAAATGCTCTCTCAGATTTCTGGAATGAAGGCTTCAATGCATCTCACTTGAGCAAACGAAATCAGGTCTTTAAATAGACACGGGACCTAACGCCCGACATTAAGAGTTAACACCAGCATTAAGCATCGTGTCCTGCAGTTGCTGAGATCGTGCAAAACCGTCCGGATCACAGTAGATCATGACTCAACGCGGGCGTTAAGAGTCAACGCTGGCGTTGTCTCTGGCTTCTCGATGGATTCCTTCTCGACGACATTTCATCTCGACGAATCCTTCTTGATGAAAGTTAACGCAGTGCGTTAACTACTAACGCGGGGCGTTAGCTCTCTTTTTAGAGAATCATCATCAATCAGCATCCTGTTCATAGGGTTATATAACTATAGTACCTGCACACTATAAACACAAGCAAGATCAAATACATAGTGTGATTTGTTATTTCTCAAACTAAGAGAAGTGGAACACAAGCTCCAACAACAATCTCTTCCACGGGGATTTGGGACCAAGGGCATCGAGAAAAATGTCCACAACATTCCTCTTGCCACCATCTCTTAGCCTCCCCCAAAAGTGTAAAGGAAATAAGAGTGACCTTCAGCTCCGACGAGACTTCTAAGGCCACAATAAGGTCTTTAATCCATTTCAACCAGTCCTGAGAATAAATGGGTAACTCTGCACGGTTAAACAAAGGTTGATGACAACTCAAGAAGTAAGTCATCCAATCACGGGTCCCGAAGGTTGCTCCTTCATCAACAAGCAGTTGCCATAAGGATGGGTGTCCAACCAGCAGTCACACCGACGCACTGGTCTTCCGTCACTCCTATTTTAGCATCACTCATTATGGTTGTCCCCTGCAAGGGAGTGGGTCCACCATCTTCACCAATCACCTAATAGAATGATAGCAGAACTCAGCAACACACACACACACACAATTACATACCACAAACAACTAATTAATATACGAAGGACACTCAGGTCTTTAGCCACAACATCCCATAATTGACTGTTGTAGCGGTCTTAGGATAAGACTATACAAGTGACACCTTAACAACAATAGAGTTCAACACAACATTGCTAAAACGATGCCAAAAGTAGTCACCATGCACGTAATACAGCGTACGACATTTGTTATTCTTAAGTAATGACATGGATCACACCTAGAGGGGGGGGGGGGGGGGGGGGGATGAATTGTGTGATAAGTGATTTGTGATGTCTTTTTGAAATTAAAGGGCACATCAAGCAATCACAGCAAAGAACACAGAGATTTATAGTGGTTCCCTCTAGACAATGTGTCAAGAGGTACCCACTGTCCCAACACATTTCAAGCAATGTGCTTGATAAGGCCAAACTCCTCCAAAACTCAGAACTCACACAAAGTTCCTACCTCAGTCTTTTATAACACAAGCCTTACTCTCAGATCTACAAGTAGATCCTACACTCAGACCACTCAGATCTTACACTCAGGTCACAAAGACCCTACACTCAGATCACCAAAATCCTTCCTCAAATTCTCACAAGAATCCTACACTCATATCACAAAGATCTTACACACTGTTTATAGATTTACAGTGGTTTTTACAATGTTTGACTCAGTAAAGAATAAGAATTAGATCTTGAGTCTTCAATAGAAGTCTAACAGTAAGCTTCTTCTCCATTGACAGATGATAGAGTATAACTTGTCAGTTCAGATCTATATCAAGGAGACTGGCAGTAGCAACAGAAATACTTTTTCTTGTGTTCGGCAATTTCTTTCTTCTGAATCTGGATCTTGCAGGATTCTTGAATACTTAGAAGGATTCTGCTCTTGATAGCAGGATGACTTAAAGAATGATTGTTGTTGAATTCTCTTGTATGCTTCAGATCATTCAAATCATTAGTCTCGACAGGTAAAGATGTTCTCCCTTTATAATGTTGCTTCTACTGAAGAGGAATTGGAGGAGTATATGGGAAGACATAATTGTCTCTGAATTTGAATCTTCAAATTTGATCAAAAAAGAGAATATTTCAAATTTGACTTAATTAGGAGTATTCCACATATGGTAATTAGGGATTAGAATGGAATGCATAAATCTTCCTAATATTCCAGTCATAATAATTGATAATATTATTTCATAACCAATTCTTCAACGAATTAATCCTTTAAGGTCTTCCATAGATGTACCACTATAATATGCCTTGATTGGCATGGCAAGATTAGAGAATTAATATGCTGTCACGCGCTATTCAAGTACTTAGAATAATTTTGAATGAATTTGAGTCTGTCCCGTCGATGTTGAGATCATCCCGTCGATCGATATTAATCCAGTCGATCCTTTGTACAGTCGATTATCAGAATAGATAGTCTATCCCGTCGATCGATTCTGTCGGATTATCTTTCCATCGATATTCTGAGTTCAATCGACAAACCATCCCGTCGATTTTTACTTGAACTAATTTCTGACTTTCACAACATTCTGAATTCAGTAGTTTTCTTTGAACTTTTCAGGTAGAGCCTTCAAGATAGGTGTTAATATGTATTCAAATAAATACTTGAGGTCATATAATACAAATAAATGTTTGGTCTAAGTGACCTTAAGCAATATTCAGATATTTACTAAGAGTACCTATCTCAAGCATCATCAAGATTTCATCAAGCACAATAAGTTTATTATTATGTAGATGTTCTTCTTCAAATCAGGAATCTTAGGTATCGAATTCCCAACAATCTCCCCCTATTTGAAGAAGTCAGAACCTCATATAATAATAAGCTTTTATAAGTGAAACATAAAGCAATTAGAGATAAAGTGAGCATTCTAATATATAGTAAATACTAGAGTTCATGGGCTTAATGCCCACATATTAAAATATTCATATTCAATCACTTTCACCATTGGCCTTCTTCTTTTTCCTTAAGAAGTAATTCCTGGGCTTTGGGATATACCTTGGAGGCACTGGTCCCCCAGTCTTGTTCTTCCAATGGAGTCTCCTTTTAGTTTCTTGATCTTCATGCTTTTTCAACTCTGTTGAGTTATAGAAACTTTCCTTGTGCAGTCTTTTACTTCCAAAATCTATCCATGTTGAGAGAATTATTTCTTTTAATATGGGACTCCACTCTTCATAGCTAAGAATCTGTTTGATTTCTTCTCTCCTTCTTTGCATGTACTGCCAATAGTCATCTTCATTGCTGAGAGCCTTTCTTTTGTGAGATGGACCTGCTTCCATCCTTGGGGGGCTTGTATAATATTGTTTAGGTGGAACATAGTTTTCTTCATCAGCATCATCATATTGAATCTCATAATTTAATCTTGGTAGATTCATTGTGTCTCATGCCTCATTTGCTATCCAGACAGCTTGATCTGCCCCTGATTTTCTCAGATTCTCCTCCCCCTTTCTGACTTCTTCAGATAGAGTATTGCAGATTTCTGTTGTGCTGGAAGTTATTTGTCTTTGTAGGTAGTTGATTCCAGCTGTGATGTGATTTTTTGTTTCCAAGAGATGATTATCCAACATCTGAGTGTCTGCATCTATTCTTTCCTGTATGATTCTTCTGTTGTCCTGGATGTGATGTTCAGAATCTGCAAAGGCAGTCCTCAAGTTTTCATTAGTAGTGTATTGGTTTCTGATGATGCCATCTATGCCTTTGTTGGCATCCTTTAGTAGTGTGGTTGTATAATCAACTGCTCCTACTTCTTTGTCAAAGAACCGATAAGACTGCATGGTCATCCTTTCTACATTCTTCATTAAGTCTGAGTAATTCTGCTTCATTTCTGCCCTCAGAGTTTGAACAGATTTGTCAACATAAGATTCGATGTACTTTCTCTGAATCTCAAGTAGAGCTTGAATATGATTTAGAAGGAGGGTGGAAGATGTTTCAAGCATGTTGCTGGAGGGGATGGGTGTTTGTTGTACAACTGGAGGGGACTTGGTGTGTTTGTGCCAAAGTCCATGTCCTCATAGAGACAGTCTGGTGTGTCTAGTTTTGCTTGCTTGGGTGGTGAAGATTCTTCTACAATTGCTTTTCCTTTGTAAAGAACTACTTCCCATCCTATCAGGTTAATTTCTATGTTATCCTATTCATGGGTCTTAGGAGGAAGATTTTGGACAAAGTATTTCAACTGAGACTCCCCATCAAAGTCATCATCATTGTGAGAGACAAATACCTCTGTTTCAGCAATGGAGTTGGATTTCTCAGGTGGTGTTAGTTGTTCTAGATTAGTAGCTCCTGCTGCCTTAAGGTTTATTTGTTCTAATTCAGTAATGATTGTATCTATTTGAAGATATGTCTCAAGATCATCTTCAATGGGAGAGGGGATTATCACAGTTTGCTCATTGGACTCACCCATTACTTCAGTGAGATATTGGGCAGATGTGGTTGGTAGTTGGGCTGTTGTAGAAATCAGTGGTGTTGTGAACTCCCCCCTCAGGAGAATGGGGGGCTATGGACTCCCCCTCAGTAGATTGGGAGACTGGGAGATAGGATTTTCCTTTCTTCTTCTTGGTTGGTATTATTTCTTTGCTACTTCCTATATGATGGACATGTTGATCCCATCTTCTTAGTGTGTTGAGATCAATCTTTTTCAGATAATGTATAGGCATCCCCATGCTGGGATCCATTTGATATGGTAAGCATATAGAGAGACAGAGGGAGATGATTCTGCCAAAACTTGGGTTGTCCAGACTTTGTACTATCTTTTCAAACAAGAGTCTACTCCAATTTTTTTTCTTGACTAGTATAATCCTTGCCATGAGGGAGAACATATCCCTGGAGTTTCTGTCAAAAGTCCTGGCTTGCAGATTAGTGCATTGCCAACAATCTCTGTCAATAATTCTCCTAGTGAATTCATTTTAATTCAATATAATGACCCCTTTGTCTCTTCAGTGTATTCACAGAATTCCAAGGCAGATTGCCTGTCTTCCTCAGAGATTGACTCTTCATCTTCCTCCTCTTCCAGTAGTGGAAGATGTAGATGTCGATTAATATTGCTTGCAGAGAGTCTGATGGCTGCACTTCCTATGCTGCTCTTTATCCTTGTCCCATTGTTGTTCAACTTTGCGTTCTGATAGAATTCTAATACCTCTCTCTGGAAGATTAGAGAGGGTTCTGAGAGTTTGAAATCCAGGCCTAATGCTACAATTAGCCATATGATGCTTTGAATGTCTTCGTCAGCAGAATCGAAACAGTTTCTTACCAGTTCGCACCCGATGATCAATGAGCTTTGTTTGGAAGAGCTGGGTTTTGGTGACATTGGAGAACACGCTTTCGACGTGATACCATAGTGACGTGGGATATACTTCTAGTGATTAAGTTATATATATATTCTTAAGACTGGTTCAAAACTTAGATTTCATATAAAATAGGTAGCTCAAGTGGCGCGTACCTGATCTGACGTTATTGCCTAATTTAGAAGAGCCAATATTTGGACTTTTGAATAGTAATTAAGGAAAGAAGTCCTTTTCGAGATAATTGATTTCAATAGGCACGTAGTCCAGTTGATTTAGGATTTGTTTCTGAGTAATTCTTTAAAGATAGGTTTTGATCCTGCAAGCTTAAATCAAATATTAAATCATCAAGTGTGAATGCCAAAAGTTTGACCTCCACATTAAAATTGAAATTAGTTTAAATTTAATATTCCTAGTTCAATTTTGAATTGAGTAAATTTCATTTCATCAAGGCTTTGTGAAAATTTCTGCCACTTGTCTATCGGTTGGAACAAATTCCAGACAAATATCTTCCTTTTCAACATGCTCCCTGATGAAGTGGTACCTGATCTCAATGTGCTTTGTTCTGTTGTGGGAGACTGGATTCTTTGCTATAGATATAACACTTGAAGAGTCACAATAGAGAGGTGTCTTTTTGTTGTGAATATCATAATCTTTCAATTGATGTTGAATCCATAATAATTGTGCACAACAATTTCCAACTGAGATGTATTATGATTATGCAGTGGAAATAACAACACTTGTTTGCTTCTTACTACTCCATGAGATTAACCTTTTGCCTAGAAATTGACATGATCCAGATATGCTTTTTCTATCCTCTTTGCAACCTGTAAAATCTGCATCTGAAAATCCTGTTAGCTCAAAATCATTGCTTCTAGGGTACCATAAACCAAGATTAGGTGTGTACCCTTTAGATATCTCAAAATTCTTTTGGCAGAGGTGTAATGAGATTCTTTGGGGTTCACTTGATATCTGGCACAAACACATGTAGAAAACATGAGGTTTGGTCTACTGGCAGTAAGATAGAGTAGGGAGCCAATAATACATCTATACATGGTCTCATCAAAAGGTTTCCCTTTCTCATCCTTGTCTAGAGATACATTTGTTCCCATTGGAGTCCTTATTGAGGTAGCACTCTCCATGCCAAATTTCCTAATGAGTTCTTTGGTAAACTTGGTATGAGAAATGAAGATTCCTTCCTCAGATTACTTAACCTGGAGACCCAAAAAGTACTTTAGCTCTCCCATGCTACTCATTTCAAACTTCCCTTGCATAAGGTTAGCAAATCTTTTACAGAGGTTGTCATCTGTAGATCCAAATATGATGTCATCAACATAGATTTATACAACCAAGATCTTGCCTTTTATTTTCCTAAGAAACATTGTTTTATCTATCTTTCGTCTTGAAAATTTGTTTTCAAGGAGAAAGGAAGATAAGGTCTCATACCAAGCTCTAGGTGCTTGCTTTAGACCATAAAGTGTTTTCTTAAGAAAATAAAGATGATCGGGATGAGTTGAGTTGATAAAACCTAAAGTTTGTTCTACATAGACCTCTTCTTTTAAATCTCCATTAAGAAATGCTGATTTCACATTCATCTGGTAGACTTTAAATCCTTTGTGGGTTGCATAGGCAAGGAAGAGTCTGATTGCCTCTAGCCTTGCCACATGTGCAAAGGTTTGATCATAATCAAATCCTTCTTCCTATCTATATCCTTTAGCAACTAATCTGGCTTTATTCTTGATAATGACCCCTTGCTCATCTAGTTTGTTTTTGAGCACCCATTTGGTTCCAATTATATCGTGACCATGAGGTTTTGGAACTAGTTTCCAGACCTTGCATCTTGTGAATTGGTTCAGTTACTCCTGCATAGCCAAAAATCCAAATGTATCTTTGTTGGTATATTCAAACTTCTTTGGTTATTCTTGTAAGAGGAAGCTTAGAAATAGTGCTTCATTCATTGAGCCGCTTCTTGTTTATACTCCCTGATTGATGTCCCCAATGATCAGATCAGGTGGGTGATTTCTTTGAAACTTGATGACATTGGACAAATTTCTGTTTTCTACTTGAATCTCTTCAATTAGGGGGCTGCTTCTTGTATTTCAGCTTGTTGATTGTCTTCATCTATTGAATTATCAACTTCATCTTCTACTCCCCCTACATCTATTTCCATTGTATGAGAGAGTTCTTTTTCTTCTTCTAACATTAATGTCTTCAGTTCCTTGAGCTCTGGACTTGAGCCTGTCATGGAAATTCTAGATGGATCTTCAAGTATCATGCTTGATTCATCAAATATTACATTAATAGATTCTTCTATAGTTTTGGAATATATTATATATATCATATAAGCTCTGATGTGATGACTGTATCCAACAAAGATGCCTTCAAAGCATTTTTCAGCAAACTTTGTCAAGTGATGCCTCCCATTGTTTAGGACATAACACTTGCTTCCAAAAATCTTGAAGTAGGCCAAGGTTGGCTTCCTGCCTTTCAAGAGTTCATAGGGAGCCTCATTGTGAATTCTATTGATTAGTGCTCTATTTTGCACACGATAAGCTGTATTGACTGCCTCAGCCTAGAAGTATTCTGGTATAGAGGAGTCACTCAACATAGATCTGCTTGCCTCAATGATTGTCCTATTCTTCCTCTCAACTACTCCATTTTGTTGTGGAGTTCTTGGAGAGGGAAACTCCTATGATATATCTAGACTTTCACAAAATTTTGTCATTGCTTCAGATTGAAATTCAATTCCATGATCACTTCTGATTTTGACCACTGAATAGTTTAGTTCATTCTGAATTTGCTTGACAAATATAGTGAACACTTCTAGGGTATCATACTTATGTTTAAGAAAGAACACCCATGCAAACCTAGAGTAATCATCTACAATTACAAATGTATAAGACTTGCCCCCTAAACTTTGAATTGACATTGGGCCAAACAAGTCTATGTGCAACATGTATAAACATCTAGTGGAATCCTTCAAACCAATTGACTTGAAGGAGGCCTTTGTTTGCTTCCCCATTTGGGAAGTATGGCAAGGACCTTCTTGTGCACAATTCCACTTGGGACTTTCTCTGACCAAGTTTTCTGATAGGAGCTTATTGATGGATTTATAATTTATATGAGCTAGTCTCTTGTGTCATTGGATGCAAAGAGATGCCCTACTAGTGGCCATTAAACAGATAGGAGCATATAAATTAGAGCAAAGAAAATTGAGACAATATACATTCCCACTCTTAGTGCCAGTAAGAATAACTTCAGAGTTTTCAGTCTTCTTATTGAGGCACTTATCCATGTGGAAAATTACCACATAGTCAAGATCACAAAGTTGACTTATCCTTATCAGATTGTGTTGCAATCCTTCCACATAAGCTACTCTTGAGATGGTAACTATGTCATTAGTAACTTTACCATAACCTTTAGTTTTTTCTCTGTCAAATCCCCCAAATATCACTTTAGGATCATCTTGTACACGAGCGAATTCTTTCAAAAGGCCTTTTGTTCCAGTCATGTGCCTGGAACATCCATTGTCCAAATACCAGATTGGAGTTTGATTGGTCTTTGGACATACCTGCAAAAATGAACTATTTCTTCTTAGGTACCCAAGACTGGTTGGGTCCTAGATTTTTGTTAGTCATAAAGAGCACACTAGATCTGACTGCTCTAGGATGTGCAAAATGGATCTTAACAAGATTGTTTGTCAGCTTGGCATTGGTTACCTTTGGAACTGTTCGATTGAACCAACAATCAATTGCAAAGTGGCCAATCTTTCCACAACACCAACATTCAAACTTGTTATATCTCCTTTTCTTGCTGTCAGAAGGAACATGGTTCCTTTGTGTGTGAGCAAAAGGATATTTACGGGATATTGAAATGCACTGCTTATGATTATGGTGTTGGATATTCCCACTCACAGATTTGCCTTTGAGGTCAGTCTTCCTTAAAGATGTCTTCCTCTTCCTAGACACAAGAGATTCATGTTTGCTCATGATGATCCCTTCATGAGGTTCCTTTGAAGCACTAGTCACATTCTTGAATCCACTTGTGGATCACTCATTCTTAAGGTGCCCATAAATAGATTCCTGATCATACTTGTTGGAGGGTGATATTACCTTCCAAAAGTTGACCTTTTTCTCAATAGATTTACCTGATTTACCTTCCTTAAGGTATCCTAAGCCTCTTCTATGAGTGGAGAAAAAGCCATCAATCAAGGGAAGAACAGTCTTAGGTTTGGATAAACTTGCTACATGCTTTCTTTCAATAAGAAGTTTGTCCTCCAAATCTTTGATTTTCTTGTCCTTAGATTTCAGGACACCTGATTGATCTTTACCCTTCTTTAGAAGTACAGTTACTTTGGATAGGGTTTGGCACATCTCCTTGCATTCTCCAAAGTTAGCCTTTCAACTTTTTCTGAGAGATCAGAGTTCCTTGCTTGAAGAGATGAGAACTATCCAGCTTGATTTTTGCAAAGCTTCTTACTTCTCTTAAGTGCTTCAAGCAATTCTCCATATTGATCTAATAAGTCCCCTTCAGACTCATCTTCTGAGGAAAGAATTGCCTCAAAGTCAGTATCTAGAATAAATAAGGAAGCTTTGATTGGTACCAGTGCAGATAAAGAATTTTCCTACTCTTATTCTTCACGAATGGCCATGACAGCCATATGTTCTTCTTCTTCTGACGAGGAGGAGGAGCTGCTCTCATCATCACTCAGAGTTTTGCATTTCCTATCCAAAAAACACTTTTCTCTGTGCTTTTCCTTGAAAGCTTTCTTATCTTCAGATTTTTTGCTGTCTCTTCTTTTGGAAGGACAATCAGTTATCATGTGTCCAGATTTCCTACATCCATAGCAAATAGTTTTAGTTGAAGAGAGTTTGTTATGTTTGGATTCATACCTATCCCCTTTTTCTTTGTGGAGATTGTGTCTTCTTCTTGAGTTTGAGGAAGATGAGTGTCTTCCTTTTTCTTTCCTCCTTTTTCTGAGAATCTTCATGAAGTTTTTGGAGAATAGATTGAGTTCCCCATCAGATAGTCCTGTGCTGGTGGATCTTGATTCAGATTCTTCAGCTTCAAATTCCTTATACTTCTTAGAGCTCTCAGCTTTGAGGGCTACTGATTTTCCTTTGTGATTTGGTCTGCAACTATCTTCTTCTGCTTTCCTGGTATTTAATTGTAGCTCATAGAAGAGAAGTTTCCCAAATAGGTTTTGGGGTTCCATATTGCTTAGATTTCCTACTTCTCTTATGGTACAAATTTTAGTGTCCCATTCTTTATGAAGGGATCTCAGGAATTTGTCATTAAGCTTATTGATGAGTCTGGTTTATATAGCTATTTCCGGACTCATCTGGGTCGTTTATCTTGCCTTTGCACTTCACTTATTTCTCATTGATGCTTCTATTGATCACATTGTGTATTTCTACTTTAAGTGCAATCCTTGGCCCTTTTTGGTGTGATTTCTTATATGCCTTACTTTCGATCTATTCTGTGATGATATACCTGTGTTGTGGATTATGTAGAATGCCTATTTCAGTGGTTTTCCTGCAGGTATAGGGATTGTGTGGACACTCGGAGTGGGCTGGGACATTTTTAGCCTAATAGGCCACTGGTCGTGCATTTTTGTTCGCGCACGATCAGGCGCACGACCACTGGTCGTGAGCATTCCCCCATTTTTCAACCGAGCGGTTTACACGATCACTGGATTCCATCTTGTACGACCACTGACCGTGCACCAATGATTGTGCACTATTTTGGCATTCTGGATTCTGCTACAGGTTGTCCTCGCACGATCAGTGACATTTCTTCTCGCAAGACCACTGGCCGTGCGCCACTGCCTGTGCGCTATTTTGGCATGTTGGATTTTGCTACAGGGTGTTCTCGCACGATCAGTGGCATTTCTTCGCGCACCACCACTGGTTGTGTGCCACTGATCGTGCGTTATGCTTATTCTACTCCGTATTTGAATGCAGATCCCGCGATTTTAGGGCAAGCCCGAACATTCTGCCGTCAGTCTCTCCCGTGCCCCTGCGCCAATTTTGCTCTCCACAAGCCCTCTATCCATCTCCTTCACTTGGGAAGCTTTCTCCGATAATTCTAAGCCACATCCAAGGATACGGAAGCCTTCTCGGCCATCTACGACTAGCACATCATGGTTTCGGTGTTCCATTTTGGTGAAGAAGAAGAAACCTACACTAAAGAAGAAAACGGAGAAGATCAGAGGTAGTGAGAGCCTTTAGATCTTGGAAGCAACCACAGACTGAGCTCAGAGGCGGCCTGACTACCCACCATTCTGGCCACGATCTACGACGAGAGTTCTCTTCTTGTGGTTAACTCTGCCCTTTCTTTTGCCATTTGTGAAATGTTGCTTGTAATGAACTTGGAATGCTCTTTATTTATCTATGAATGAAAGCATGTCTAGTTATACCTCTACCTCGTTGTTATGTTGTGAGGCGCCTCGCCTCCACTCCATCCATCCCACATACGCACTAGTTGATCCACTCTAGCAAAAGCTAGAGGTGAGACTCCGAAGAGGTGTATGCGACCCTCACTCCCGCACTTGAGATCACTCCTTTCGTCTGCCTACCGTCCATCCACTTACCGAAGCACGATATTGCGGCCTGCACTAATAATCTCGCCAAGCGAAGCGGTGCTCTCAAGCCGCATTATACTTTTATTGTTGTTAAATTAGGAAACCCAAATCCATGCCCGTTATTTACTTTAGCTCGCTGTAGCAATCTTTTCGCGACATAATCAATTCACCTAATCTGCATTCCTTGAGAGAACGATACTCGAGGATCATATTCCCAAAATTTATTACTTGAGAACGACCGATACACTGCTGTTCGGACTGCATTCTGCTCTCGTTATTAGCGGTGCAGAATCTGCGCGTCAAGTTTTTGGCGTCGTCGCCGGGGAATGCAGGCGTGATGTGATTTTTGTTGTTGAAAAAATTGTTACAGGGGTCGTTGTTTTTGAGTTATTTTTTTTTTGTATTCTTCTTTTGTGTATGCAGGGGCAAGTTCCAGGTGACCTATTCCCTTTCAACCCAGATATAGAGAGGACTTCTCATGCACGACAGCGTGCTGCAGTTGCTCTTGCTGAAATGGGAGATAATCTGAATCAAGGAGAAGGCTGCAGGGGCCGAGGAGTGCATGAGGATGGGCAGAATGTCATTGTGGATGAACCTGAAGTGAACCAATCGAGGCCTCACACCATGAGGGACTACACCACTCCGACTGTAGGGAGTGTGTATCCGGGGTTCGGGCCGGCTATCACAAACGCTCAGTTTAAAATTAATCCGGTATTCTGAATATCATTCGGAATAACGCCAAGTTTTCCGGATTGCCTTCTGAAGACCCCCATCTTCACCCGGCCGAGTTTTCTAATATTTGCGCCACTTTTCGCTATGCAGGTATATCTGATGATACTGTCAAGCTGAGGCTTTTTTCCATTTTCTCTGAGAGATAAAGCCAAGGCGTGGCTTCACACCATTCAGCCAGGAACCGCCGCTATTTGGTACGCTTTGTCTTCGAAATTCTTGGGGAAGTTCCATCCGGTGGATAGGATTGTGAACTTGCGCCGGGAACTAGCTTCATTCCACCAACAAGATCAGGAAACACTAGCGGAACTATGGGAGAGGTTCAATGACCTCCTGCAGAAATGCCCTAACCACGAGCTCTAGCCTTGGAACCTCGTGGACAATTTCAACTTTGCCATCGACCCCAACTACAGAGCGATGATTGATGCTGCGGAAGGAGGGACTTTTATGAACCATACCCCAGAAGAAGCCTTGCGTATACTTCGAGATACTGCCTCGAACAGCACATACTGGACAGCATGGAGGAACACGCAGAAGAACACCGGAGGTATCTTCGCCTTGGGATCAGTTACCCCTACCGCAGTGCCTATAACCGTCATATCCTGCCAAGGGTGTGGAGAAGCAGGACATCATTCACATGAGTGCTCAGGAGAGGATCTCTCAGGTGATTTCACAAACCTGAATATTATTGAAACTGTTAATTTCATGGCTAATCAGAATAGGGGAATGCCGTACGGAACTGCTTATAACCCGAGAGTGAGAAATCACCCCAATTTTGCTTGGAATCAAAATACTGCTAGCCAAAGATGGCAGTCGGGGCAACATCAGTTTGATGTTTTTGCTTCCGGAAGTCAACCGCAGCCGCCTCATGTGGGTTATAATCAAAACCTCTGGCACAAAAAAAAGTAGCTTGGAAGAGATGTTTGAAAAATTAATTGAAATTACCCAAGCTAACATGGCTCATCAGACAACATCGATGAGAAGCCTGGAAGTGCAAATGGGCCAATTGGCCAAGCGGTTTCAGAACGCATTCAGGGCACCCTTCCTAGTACCACTGAAAAGAATCCGATCGAAAATGGGAAGAGGGTTGCTGATGCTAACGTCGTTAGCCATGGTGATTGGGAACTCCCGTGCTGTATTAATAATGTGAACACTACGACGTTGTGCGACTCTAGTTTGTCACGCAACATTCTTGCTTTGCAAGATGTTGAGAGGTTGAATCTCCATATGGATTTGGATGATCAGATGTCTCTTACTCTAGCTAATGGAATAGTGGTGGAAACTGAGGGGGAAGTAAGAAAAGTCAAAGTTGTGGTTGATGGGTCTGAGGTGGTGACCGATTTCCAGATTTTGGGACCCCGTGAGAACAACTCGATTCCAATTCTGGGTGTCCCATTCCTGAAGGAGAGCAGAATGAAAATAGACTTTTCTAATGGTTTCGTCACTCTATCTCCTAGAGTGACGACTTCTATCGTGACCATAACCATAACTCCTGACTTTGATACTTCACCAATTTTGATTACTGATGATTTTGAACGATATGGGTTGACTGTGATCTACACCTAGAGGGGGGGGGGGGGGGGGGGGGGGGGTTAGGTGTTTTTAGTTTTCTTTGCTATTTAATAATTGATATATCTCAGCACACAAAAATCACAGAAAACACACAATGATTTATAGTGGCTCCTAACTAGACAATGTGTCTAGAGGTAGTCCACTGTCCCTCCCACCTATCTAGTAGTGTGCTAGACTAGGCAACTTCTCCAACTCAGATCTTTTCACTATATTCAGATCTTACACTCAGGTTCACACAGAACCCTACAAGGCTCAGACTTTACAAGTCCAACAAACTCAGATCTTCAGCAAGATCCTACCAAACTCAGGTTCACCAAGAACCATACCAACTCAGATCTATTACTAGATCCTACCAACTCAGACTCACAAAGAGCCCTACAAAGTAGTACAGAATTGTTGTTATAGAAGAGAAGACTTCAGAAAATGAATAATTGAATAACAGATCTTCCTCTTCTTCTAAGTCCAATGATCTTGTGGATCAATGAACCTTTCTTCAGAATCTTCTGTAGAACTTCACAGCCAACAACAATGAAGACTTCTTTTTGGTTTTCTTTTCTTTCTCTTCTGTAAGTGTATATCAGAATGAACTTGAGAAAGAATACTTAGTACCGTACATTCTGAGGAAGAAAATCTTTCTTTTATACTCCACTGCACTTATGCATAAAGGTCCTTATTGATTGCATAAATAATTTCTCGTTGGAAAACATCGTGCAGAGTTGGAAATTCTTTGACATTATTACTTGCCTGTCTTGGAACTAGAAAAGAATAGAAATAATAAATTTCTTTCTTAACTACAGTGTAACGGCCATATTCTGCAGAGATCATTTCATTTATGGCTCCTTGAATTGTGCGCAAAATAGGCGGCGCACGCGTTCTCTGATTATTCATTTCCAAGAATGTCTGCGCATTAAATGCAGCTCTGCAACTGTCACGATGACATTGTTCCTTCAAGACGATATCATCTTGATCAATAGATATACTTCACGACGATGTCGTCAATATACATTCTTCTTCAGTACTTGGCTGGATATCTCCATGAGATTGCTTCTTCTAGATTATATTGCCGAGATCCTTCCTTATATGCAATATCTTTTCGATCTTCAAAGTAGTATGCTTCCATTAAGTCGACATAACTTCTTCTTCAAGGCTTTCTGTAATATCTCAACGATATTACTTCTTCTTGACGATATCATGGAGATATATTAGCTGTGTCTGCGATGAGCTTTCTTCAGAATGGTTTGTTGATATCCGATCTTTAGCTTTATCTACGACAAGCTTTCTTCACGACGATGTTGTCAACATCTGGACTTAATTTTATCTAAGAAAAGCTTTCTTCATCCTTCAAGATAATGTGCTACTATCAAGACGATATCGTTGAAACTGTTTCGACGACATGATACTTTTCTCCACGATTCTTCTACTGAGTCTTGAGACGATACTTTACTTGGTTGATTTTCATTACTTTTATCGTGTATATACTAGTGATGTAGCTTTGATGCTTTCTCAACTATATGTCAAGTCTTAGATGATTTTATACTTAGAAAATTTCCTGATATGTAATTTATCTTCTGCAGTCATGAATAAGTTATAACATCAAATACATAATACATTTATCATTGATCTGAGCTTTTTTATTATGCAAATGTTCTATTTTGATCTGGATGATATTAAGTCCGGGGGAAGAGCCGTACCTTGTGCTCACTACACGTGCACATGTTCTAGCTTACCAGTAGTACTTTTCATTTTTATTACAATTTCATATTTGCATCACACACCGTTTCACCCACACGAGCGCACACTCGCTTGTTTGTATGCCCCCAATATATTCAATTCTTGGTTGTGATGTAGGAATTGTTGTATTAACCTAAAAATTGCAATAGAGAGTGACATATTGCAATAGAGAGTGACATATTGACTCATGTAGTGCTCTAATTGAGTACTCGTGTCTTGCTTAGGAATTTGAGTAGAATTAGTTTTTATTTATGCTTCTAATTTACAATTAATTAATTTGCGTAGATTTTAATTTATTTTACTCAAAATGGTGAATGCGGTTGAATCTAGTGGTAGCGGTGTATTGTGTGTAGGCAAGCGCAAGGTTCATGTTGCTCGAGTCGGGAGGAAGGATTACCTTTCCCGGGGGCTAAGAACTTTCCCCAAGCTACTCTCGAAGCATGGGTGCGAACGATTTGCAAGTTGAGCGTGACGTATGCCATCTATTTGGTAAACTTGAGCTTTGTTCTACCATTCCTATACGCTAACCATTGCTAGCCTATTTTGTGCCTACCCGACCTTTTCGTTCAGCTCCACCATACTTCACCAAGGCCTAAAAGCTAATCCCATTATCGCAACCAAAAATAATCCTAAAACATTAATGAATTGTAATTCTTTAATGCGGGGCGGTGATATAAAACTTTTGTGTTGATGTGGATATCTTAAAAATTTCTATATGCTAAGATTTTCACGAATAGATTTGTGGATAAAAAAGGGAAATAAAAAGAAAAGTAAA
The DNA here is from genome assembly GCA_033032865.1 of Dactylorhiza incarnata. Classification (NCBI taxonomy): domain Eukaryota; kingdom Viridiplantae; phylum Streptophyta; class Magnoliopsida; order Asparagales; family Orchidaceae; genus Dactylorhiza; species Dactylorhiza incarnata. Next base: position 2,364,901 of record JAWHQI010000086.1, read on the forward strand.
GAAAAAAAATATCACTAGCGTTTTAATTGAAACATCTAGTTTTATCGATTGGAGTAGGCCGTGTGCACACCCGGTTTCAAAGTCAAGTTTGGGGGTGTGTTACACGTGTATTATTGGGGCTGCTATGATTTAGCACTTTTGTGAGCTCATTTGGGTTGCGATTAGCCATCATGTTTATCTTTGCGTTCCAAACCGTAACCTAAGCCTCGTGTATACCTAAAGTCCTATCGATTCGTCTTGTGAGTTCATTAGCGTCGCGGAGAGAGTGTGACAGGGCGAGCTTATGGCTCTCGACGTTGATGGATTTCAACGGAGATAATTTCGAGTTCCGGTCTTGGGTAACACTCCCCTTCGTGACTTGCTAACTTTCGTACAACGCGTGACCACGAGATTCAACAATATTCCATTTTTGAGTAAAATAAATAAATTCTTTTTTACGCATTTACACTTTTTATAAATTAGCTAGCATATTTAGAAACTTCTTCTAATGAACTTCTACGCACACAAGTATGCAACTTCGCATACTACTCCATGTTTGCAATTTTTTTGGTTAACTACGCTACAAAAAAAAACGTCGTTGTAAAAATTAAAAGTTACATTAGATATTTTCATGTTACGATATTTAATAGTCATCTCGCGCATACCGGTCAAAAATGCATGCTAGTGCGAAACGTGCGACTGGGCATAAAATATGTGCTCGGGCAAAAACTAATGTCATAATTAATTAATGTCATATTTGCATGCTTTTATAAATTTAATATATTTTTAATTTTTAGATTTATTTTTTGCAAAATTTTATGGAACGAAATTTCCCTCCATAGAAAGGGAGAGACAAAAAAACTTTTATAAAAATATTTTTAAAGTTTTATAAAAATTTTATATAAATGTTTTTATAAAGTGTTATAAGAACTTTGTATAATGAAACATTATATAAAACGTTTTATATAAAAACTTTATATAAATTTTTTATAAAAACTTTATATAAATTTTTATAAAAACGTTTTATAAACCCGTTTTATAAAAAATTATATAAAATTTTACACACGTTTATAAATAATTAAATTTATTATTATAATTTATTATTATAATATATATATATATATATTTACCGTATATAAAGAAGTATCAAACTCATGAATTTTAATGCCGTTGAAATGATTACGGCCGTCGAATCTGGCATGATATTTCATCAGCCATCGGATCAAACCGCTCCCTCTCTCTCCACTTTTTCATAGGTCAATGGTGAGATTTGAACCCAGGTTTCCATTATGTTAAGCAAAGATGACAACCATCATACCATATGGTTTTTGTTGAACAAAATTAAATTAAGTTTTACATATACGTATATAAATATAAATCGCCCCCACCGAAAGTCACCACCCATGCCGAATGTCGCCCTCGCCGAATGTCGCCCCTGCCGAATGTTGCCGTCCATGCTGAACGTCGCCGCCCCTTCCGAATGTCGCCCACGTCGAATGTCGCCGCCCTTGCTGAATGTCGCTGCCCTTGCCGAATGTCGCCGCCCGCACGGGGCGGCCCGTGCCCTGTCACTCGTGTATATATATATATATTAATTAGTATTATATTAAATTAAATTAATATTAATATTCAATTAATTTTTATGCCCATGCTCGATGCTCTCCGTACTATACCCATGCTCGATGCATGCAATATGCGCTAGCTCTCAAGCAAAAAAAGGAAAACTACACGCACGAGAGTGCATTTGTGTGCGCGCGAGAGTGCATTTGCGTGCGCGCGAGAGTACATTTGCGTGCACGCGAGAGCGCATTTGCGTGCGCGCGAGAGTGCATTTGCGTGCACGCGGGTTCGTGCGTGATTTTATTTTAATTCCAAAATTATATTAAAAAATTAATGTCATATTAATTTGCATTCATTTTTACATTTAATATATTTTTAATTTTTAGTTTTGTTTTGTTCAAAATTTTATGGAGGGAAATTTTCATCCGTATATTTCATTCATTCATGTGAGAGAGAGATATAACTGCGTGCACTTGTGCGTGCATTTTTAGAAAAAGTGTTCAACACAAAAGTTGTAGATCTCGACGATATCTACAACTTTTGTGTTGAACACTTTTCCTAAAAATGCTTGTACAAGGCGTATTTCTAAAAAAACACGTAATAATTCATATAAAAGGGTTGCGGATAGCCAAAACTGGGGTGCGGTTAACAATTGCCTATATATATGACATATATTTTCATTAAAACGATAGCTCCCGAGCAAAAAACGTGTGCGCTAACAAATTTATTTATGCTCCCGAGCAAAAAAGATAGAGCTAGCTAATGCAATGCGCGCGACTGAAAAAACGTGCGATCCTTATTTTTATTCAAAAATTATATTAATATATATATTTTAAATTTTTTGATTTGTTTTGTGCACATGCAATTTTATGGAGGGAAATTTCCCTCCATATAATTCATTAATGTGAGCCCCGCGCAACACATGCAACACGCGCGGGGCTCACGCACAGACACATGCACACACATGCGACACATGCACACACAACTGCACACACAACACGGACACATGAACTCAACGCAACTGCACATATATTTGCGTGCGCGCGAGAGTGCATTTGCGTGCGCGCAAGAGTGCATTTGCGTGCGCGCAAGAGTGCATTTGCGTGCGCGCGAGAGTGCATTTGCGTGCGCGCGAGAGTGCATTTGCGTGCACGCGGGTTCGTGCGTGATTTTATTTTAATTCCAAAATTATATTAAAAAAATAATGTTATATTAATTTGCATTCATTTTTACATATAATATATTTTTAATTTTTAGTTTTGTTTTGTTCAAAATTTTATGGAGGGAAATTTTCATCCGTATATTTCATTCATTCATGTGAAAAAGAGAGAGAGCTGCATGGGAGAGAGGCAGAAAAACTTTTATAAAAAGTTAAAGATTTATAAAAATCTCCGTACGCGCAAAAATACATGTCGCAATAGTACCACATATCTGCGACAGCCGCGCACGAATGTTTGCGAGCTGTAGGAGTACTGTCGTCGCGTTAGAGCACTATCGAGGCGGGGTACTGTCGCGCGCATACAATTTTTAAAAAAAAAATATAATAATAATTCAAAATTTTGATAATAAAATTGTACAAAAATTGAAAATAAAATATGATATATTTTTTGTAACAAAACTTTAATAATAAAATATTACTATTAGTAAGGACAATGCCTTTGTCACAAAAAACTTCCATGATGTGGTTACAATTGATACTTATTGTGAGAAAAGTTTTTTATTTGTAACGTAACATTAGTGTTGTTACAAATACTTATAGTTATAGTAACGAATTAATTATTATTGTAACAAAGTTTAAAATATTCGTTACAAAAAAGTTCTTTTTTGTAACAACAAAAAAACTTTGTTACTAAATATAACTATTAGTAACAAACTGTGTTTCAGTTACATTCCAGTCCTTACAACAGGTGCAGTTTGTTGTAGTGTCTGCCGGATTTGTTTGCTCGGGACGCCCAAACAGGTAAGTCTGTGGGTGTGATGAGTTTGGTTTATATAGCTATTTCCGGACTCATCTGGGTCGTTTATCTTGCGTCTGCACTTCACTTATTGCTCATTGATACTTCTATTGATCATATTGCGTATTTCTACTCTAAGTGCAATCCTTGGCCCTTTTTGGTGTGATTTCTTGTATGCCTTACTTTCGATCTAATCTGTGATGATATACATGTGTTGTGGATTATGTAGAATGCATATTTCAGTGGTTTTCCTGTAGGTATAGGGATTGTGGACACTCAGAGTGGGTTGGGCCATTTTTAGCCCAATAGGCCACTGATCGTGCGTTTTTGTTCACGCATGATCAGGCGCACGACCACTGGTCGTGCGCATTCCCCTATTTTCCAACCGAGCAGTTCACACGATCACTGGATTCCTACTCGCACGACCACTGGCCGTGCGCCAATGATCGTGCGCTATTTTGACATTCTGAATTCTGCTACAGGCTGTCCTCGCACGATTACTGACATTTCTTCTCGCACGAGAACTGACTGTGTGCCACTGCCCGTGCGCTATTTTGGCATGCTGGATTTTGCTACATTGTGTTCTCGCACGATCAGTGGCATTTCTTCGCACACGACCACTGGTCGTGCGCCGCTGATCGTGCGCTCTGTTTATTCTACTCCGTATTTAAATGCAAATCCTGCAATTTTAGGACAAGCCCAGACATTTTGCCGCCAGTCTCTTCCGCGCCCCTGCGCCATTTTGCTCTCCACAAGCCCTCCATCATCTCCTTCACATGGGAAGCTTTCTCCGGTGATTCTAAGCCACATCCAAGGATACAGAAGTCTTCCCGACCATCTACGACCAACACATCAAGGTTTGGGTGTTCCATTTTGGTGAAGAAGAAAACACCTACACTAGAGAAGAAGACGGAGAAGATCAGAGGTAGTGACAACCTTTAGATCCCAGAAGCAACCACGGACTGAGCTCGGAGGCGACCTGACAACCCACCATTCCGGCCACGATCTACGACGAGAGTTCTCTTCTTGTGGTTAACTCTACCCTTTCTTTTGCCATTTGTGAAATGTTGCTTGTAATGAACTTGGAATGCTCTTTATTTGTCTATGAATGAAAGCAAGTCTAGTTATACCTCTATCTCGTTGTTATGTTGTGATGCACCCCGCCTCCACTCCATCCATCCCACACACGCACTAGTTGATCCACTCTAGCAAAAGCTAGAGGTGAGACTCCAAAGAGGTGTCTGCGACCCTCACTCCCACACTTGAGATCACTCCTTCCGTCTGCCTACCGTCCATCTGCTTACCGAAGCACGACATTGTGGCCTGCACTAATCATCTCGGCAAGCGAAGCGGTGCTCTCAACCCGCATTTTACTTTTATTGTTGTTAAATTAGGAAACCCAAATCCATGCCCATTATTTACTTTAGCTCGCTGTAGCAATCTTTCTGCGACATAATCAATTCACCTAATCTGCATTCCTTGAGAAAACGATACTCGGGGATCATATTCCCAAAATTTATTACTTGACAACGATCGGTACACTGCCATTTGGACCGCATTCTGCTCTCGCTATTATCGGTGCAGAATCTTCGCGTCACCTATAGTTAGAGAACACCCTTCCATAGGTTCTCAGACCATTCACAATTATGAAAAAAAATCATAACATTGGGAAATGGAATTCCTCTTGTCTTGTTTGAATGCCTCATATTCTTGATTCAAAAGGGATTTCCCGTCATCCCTTACTTCAGTTGTTCCTTCCATGTAGACTACAAGAGAGTCCCATATTTCTCTGGAGGTTTTGCAATGGACTAGATTCTGGAATGTAGAATCATCAATAGCACTTACCAAAATATTTTTGGCCCTCTTGTCCATGGTGTCAAACGCTATCTCATCTTTACACATTTCAGCATATTTCTTGGGAACCGCAGCTTCAGTGCTGGAGGATGAGGTGTTCATTGGAATGAATGGACCATCTTCAATGGTCATAAAAATCCTTGGATCAGATGCCTCCATGTAAAGCTTCACCCTTTCCTTCCATATGACAAAGTTCTCCTTTCTGCATATGGGTAATTTCATGGAACTGAGTTCTTTGTAATTTTCTCCAGCCATGGTGCGAGTATAGATCAATCCTTAGTAGATCTCGTTCCTTATCTGTAAAGCTATTTAGAATAAAACCTACCTCTGATACCAATCATTATTCTTAAGGAATGACAAGGATCACACCTAGAGGGGGGGGGGGGTGAATAGTGTGATAGGTGATTTGTGATGTCTTTTTAAAATTAAAGGGCACAACAAGCAATCACAGTAAATCGCATAGAGATTTATAGTAGTTCCCTCTAGACAATGTGTCAAGAGGTAGTCCACTGTCCCAACACATTTCAAGCAATGTGCTTGATAAGGCCAAACTCCTCCAAAACTCAGAACTCACACAAAGTTCCTACCTCAGTCTTTTATAACACAAGCCTTACTCTCAGATCTACAAGTAGATCCTACACTCAGACCACTCAGATCTTACACTCAGGCCACAAAGACCCTACACTCAGATCACCAAGACCCTACCTCAGATTCTCACATGAATCCTACACTCATATCACAAAGATCTTACACACTGTTTATAGATTTACAGTGGTTTTTACAATGATTGACTCAGTAAAGAATAAGAATTAGATCTTGAGTCTTCAATAGAAGTCTAACAGTAAGCTTCTTCTCCCTTGACAGATGATAGAGTATAACTTGTCAGCTCAGATCTATATCAAGGAGACTGGCAGCAGCAACATAAATCCTTTTTCTTGCGTTCAGTAATTTCTTTCTTCTGAATCTGGATCTAGCAGGATTCTTGAATACTTAGAAGGATTCTGCTCTTGATAGCAGGATGACTTAAAGAATGATTGTTGTCGAATTCTCTTGTATGCTTCAAATCATTAGTCTCAACAGGTAAAGATGTTCTCCTTTTATAATGTTGCTTCTACTGAAGAGGAATTGGAGGAGTATATAGGAAGACATAATTGTCTCTGAATTTGAATCTTCAAATTTAATCAGAAAAGGGAATATTTCAAAATTGACTCAATTAGGAATATTCCACATATGGTAATTAAGGATTAGAATGGAATGCATAAATCTGCGTGATATTCCAGTCATAATAATTGATAATATTATTCCATAACCAATTCTTCAACGAATTAAACCTTTAAGGTCTTCCATAGATGTACCACTGTAATACGCCTTGATTGGCATGAGAAGATTGGCGAATTAACGATGTCACGCGCTATTCAAGTACTTAGAATAATTCTGAATGAATTGGAGTCTGTCCCGTCGATGTTGAGATCATCCCGTCGATCGACATTGATCCAGTCGATCCTTTGTCTAGTCGATTATCAGAATAGATAGTCTGTCCCGTCGATCGATTCTGTCAACTTATATTTCCGTTGATGTTATGAGTTCAATCGACAGACCATCCCGTCGATTTTTTACTTCAACTAATTTCTAACTTTCACAGCCTTCTGAATTCAGTAGTTTTCTTTGAACTTTTCAGCTAGAGTCTTCAAGATAGATGTTAATATGTCTTCAAATAAATACTTGAGGTCATATAATACAAATAAATGCTTGGTCTTAGTGACCTTAAGCAATATTCAGATATTTACTAAGAGTACCTGTCTCAAGCATCATCAAGATTTCATCAAGCACAATAAGTTTATTATTATGTAGATGTTCTTCTTCAAATCAGGAATCTTGAGTATCAAATTTCCAACAACATACACAACAACGTAAAATCATCAAGTCGAATATTAGACTTGAGTCAAACCTAATGCTCTCATGACACTCACAACATAGGGTATATAAAACCTTGCAAACACACCTGTGCATTTACTTGTCCAGACAACCACGCCAAACTCTCGGGAACCCAAGTTACAGAGTTTACAAACTCAAGGTCAAACTATGGCTCCAAACACAAGCATAGTGCACACAAAGCACCCAAACTAAAATTAGAAGTGCACACCTCCCAATTTCATTGAACCTTTTACCAGTCTGAACTCTCAAGTCAGACTCACGGTCTATCTCATGTTTCAGCACAAAAAAGAATCAATTTCATATTTAACTAAAAGAGCGAGACAGAGGGGAGCATCCCACAAGTGCCCAAAAAGAGCGTGACGGGGAGTGTAACATTACTTCCGGTCCCGAAACATCATGACAGGAGGAAGGAATTTGCCTCCGATCTTAAACGATATTTTCCCAACGCAACCTAAAATGGCTCTAAACATACGAGCAACGTGACCTAGACTAATAGGTCAGCACACAACTATGACATGACAGGGAATTCACCCATCATGTCATTTCACTTCATCGCTCATGAATCATAATTTATCACCGCCATTAACACATCATGTCATTACTTAATCATCAATCTTATTTGTGAATTTATGTGCTCGCTTGCGCATATCGGGGTCACACCAACAAGTGTTGGGATAACCCAATTAATCATAAAGCATATGCCCCCTTTTGACATGTTAGCTTGAATTTCACACGACATGTGGGTAACTCAACAATTTCAACCAACAGGTCCTCAAAGATTTGACACCATATACAATCATCCACTTTAGTATCAGGTGAAGCACAACAACAAATCTAGTTTTAAAGACCATGACTTTTCGTTCCACTAGTCATGTTCGCATAAGGGTAGCCACAAAGGCTCACAACACTTATCAGAACACTAAGGTGGCCAACACCTAAGCTATGGTAACACCCAAATCATAGCGGCAATTCCCCTGATGTTCATATTCCTTTACGAGTAATCACTAAATTCTTTCTCCCATAAAGTTGTACTTGAAAGAAAGCAAATCCAAAAGACATTTCAGTCACTCAACACTAAGCTTACACATGTGGAATACATGGTCCAACGGTCGTGATTAAGGAAAATCATTAAGCACGAGACGCTTAAATTCCCAAATGTGCACGAAAACCATGATTTTGGTCATTCCTAAGTGGACATTCTGCTTAAATTTAGTCATTTAGGCTCTTGCACTACATGTGCTCACCACCCGTTAAAAAGAATTCATCCCGAATACTAAATACTAGCGGATCACGAAACCTGAAGTCTGACACAATTGTAACACCCCTGATCTGCAAATTAGATATAACATGGGTCTGGCCGGGACCCCGCGACATATAATATCCACAAACTTAAAATGCTAGAAAAAGGCAGCAGAAATAACTAATCGACATCTCAGAATAAACAGAAGATAAAAAAAGCCCAAAGCAAAGAGGACCAAATGTCCACATCTACTAGGAATGAAACGCACAGAAAAAAGATACTCGGTCATAAGGCTTTATATGGCTTTAAAAATAGGACAAAAGCAGGGCTACAGGAAAACCAAAAAGAAAGGAGAAAAGAATCTCCATGTCCTCAGTAACTCTTAGGCTCCGACCCACTACACATCGCTATGAGCTACGCCACCTGAAACCAAGAGCAAACGGGCGCCCAACACAATGTAGCGACCCCTCCCCCGACCATCCCAGCGGACTCTGGGGCGAGTACATCGCTCTCCTACAAGTACACATGAAAAACAAAGCATAAAAACAAAGAACAAAGGGACATACACGGGGTCTCCATAGCATACCATCAAGCACACGTCGTTGAATCCCAAAGTCGTACGACTTAAACTCTGGAGACATTCGAATTCGAGTACCCATGACAAGAGGCGTATGATTGCCTTTCACACTCAACCATAGCGATGGGAGGAATAAATTTCGCATCTATCTAAAAGAGCGCGATAAAGAGGCACAAAGTCCATATCTATCCAAAAGAAGCGCGACAAGGAGGAAAACAATCCACAACTTGTCCGAATGAGCGTGATAGGTGGGAAAACAGTCTGCAACTGTCCGAATGAGCATTATAGGGGGGGGGGGGCAATCCGCAACTGTCCAAGTGAGCACGACAGAGAGTATAACATTACTCCCTGTCCCAAAACATCGCGACTGGAGGAAAGAACTCGTCTCTGGTCTAACAACGATAGACTCTCAACATATCCTAAAGAGGCTCTAAAACGCATCTACAACGTGATGGGGAATCCACCCGCCCTACGAAATCCCGCAAGAACGTCGTTCTACCGAGCCCAAAGCAGGCCCGCCTAGGAACGGGGCATTCATGAATAAAGCCCACGAATTCCTGCAAACACTATGACGAATAGCATGAGACATTCCCGTTCTCGCACATCACATACATCACCGATCCAGGCTTATCGCTACAGGTAGGCTTCACATTGCTTGCCTAAATCTAGACTCGAGCGTTAGATCACTAATGTATATTTATGTCGGGGACGGACACAGTCGACCCGGAGGTTCGCAATGAGCCGTGGAAAGCAAACACCGTGTCCAATTAGAGGCGGGTGCCCTTCCTAAGCAAAGCAAAAATGGAAAGAGTACACTAGGGTTGCAATCACACACCTTGGCGGAGTCCCCACTCTCCACCACGTAGCGGGAGAGGGACTCTACGTGCAACACACATAGACATACGTCGGGGTCGCAATACCACGCCCTGGCGGAGTCCCCATCCTCAACCTAAATGGCATGTGGAGATTCTTATTGCTCGAAAAACATCACAAACGCAAGTACAAAAAAATATAACGGTCCTAAGATCGAGGAAAAGAATCATTACACTTGGTGCGCGTTGTGGATCCATGGAAACGATCGCAGCGTTCCCTTTTTGCGGATCCGTACTCCTCCCGACGAATCAAGCTTCGAATCGACTCTCTCATATCGATTTCAGCAACACACTTCTTCGGCAAGGGCTCATATCTGTGAACTCAAGTTTAATCCCTCTAGACATAGGAGGTTGACAACCAACACAAGGAGAATGCCGGAAAACACCTTCTTCTCCTTCTCTTCACCGTCTACGGACACAACCATGACATCAACTCGCGAGAAGTGAAACACCTCCTCTTGATGGTGGCTATATATGGATCTCACAACAAGGAAAAAGTTCGCAGTGGCAGATCTGGCAGCTAACCGAGTACACCACCTCTTATACTTCTATTAGAATATAATCCAAGCAACCAAGCAGAAGGATCGACGAACTCAAGCTCGTCCATGGAGATAGCATTTGAAGATGGGAAATGTGCCAGTAAATAACCACCGAAAATTCTGCATTGGAAAAAGAAAGATAAAGGAGTTATGGGCCCAGTCAAAAGTTGCTGCAGTTTAAGTTTTTTGTTTTCTTCCTGTAATCCTGGGCTATAAATATAAAGCCCATTTTCTGCTTTCGTGAAGTAAGTTGTATGTGAAGAAATATAGATCCTGAGCAGCACTTCCTCATTGTAGATGCCTCAAGATCACCCCTTGTATCCCTGTTTTTGAGATCTATAAAATCCTAGTAGTACCGTCTACTTTCCCCCTTCCCGTTTTTCCTCCACTTTATTTTCTACATGGTATCAGAGCCAGGTTGTCTTCTACTATCTGCCATCAGATTTTGAGGAGCAGTTCCTTCTGATCATTATTGTTGTTTCAGCAAGGTCTAGCATCTGTTCTTTGTGCTTTGCTCACCCCTTTTTCCTCATATGGCTTCATCTAGTAGTTCCAATCCTTCTCAAAACTTCCTCTACTCTCCTAGTGGAGTGCCAATATTTGAAGGAGAGGCATATGACTTCTGGCAAGTTCAAATGACGACTCTTTTCATATCCCAAGGCTTATGGGACTTGATTCAAACAGGATATACTCGGCCCACAGTCACCAACCCTTTATCATCATGGGAGGAATCTCAAGTGAAGGAGTACTCTGAAAATTACAAAAAGGATGCTAAAGCACTTCTATATATCCAACAGGGGATAGGAAGGAGCCTATTCCCAAGGATCATGGGATCTCTCACTGCTCAGGATGCCTGACAATGTCTCCAAAATGATTTCCAAGGATCTTCGAAGGTAATATCTATCAAACTCCAAAATTTGTGGCAAGAATTTGATACCTTGATCATGAAAGAAGATGATACTGCTCACTCTTACTTCACAAGAGTCACTTCCCTCACCAACCAAATAAGAAATTATGGTGATAACATTGAAGAGAAGAAAATAGTTCTCAAAATACTAAAAACCCTCACTCAAAAATATGCCTTTGTTGTTGCTATAGAGGAATCAAAGGATGTCAACACCCTTACCTTGCCTGATTTATTAGGAGCCCTACAGGCCCATGAAGAGAGGCTTAAAAGATATGAGCACCAATCTTTAGAACAAGCTTTTCAAAGCAAAGCCTTTCTAAAAGCAGGGAATGAGCCAAGTTTTAGAGATGACAAACAAAAACAACTCTATCAACAACAACTTTATTGCACTTTATGCAAAAGAACCAATCATGATGTCCAAGATTGTTTTTATAAATGTAAAAGATGCAAAAACTCAATACACTTCAATAGAGACTGCCGGTTAAGACAAAAACCAGAGCCAAAGATAAAAGAGGAGGCTAATTTTGGAGAACATGAAGAGGATGACTTTGTGTTTTACTCATGTGATAGCAACGGAGAAGTATTTGATCAAGTTTGGTACCTTGATAGTGGATGCTCTAATCACATGACTAACAACAAAAGGGCATTTGTTTATTTTGAAGAAAATCATAATTCACAAGTCTTACTGGGTGATGGGACTTCAAAATCCATTAAAGGAAAATGAACCATAATAGTGAGATCCAAAACTGGACAAAACAAACACATCACAGATGTCCATTTTGTCCCTGAGTTGGCTCAAAACTTGTTGAGTGTAGGGCAACTTCTCCAAAAAGGATATAAGCTCATTTTTGAAGATCACATCTGCACCATAAGTGACAAAAACACATCCCATATTGTAGCAAAAGTAAAAATGTCAAAAAACAAGGTTTTTCCCTTGACTTTGCCTCAAGAGCACTTAGCTTTAAAAGCCACAGTCAAGTCTGACTCCATCAAGTGGCACCAAAGATATGGTCACCTTAACCTTGATGACCTTAAAAGACTTCAAGATAAGGAATTGGTCACTGGAATACCCAAGATAAAGGCAAACAAAAGTGTTTGCAATGAATGTGCCCTCAACAAAATTCACAAATTACCTCACCCACAACAATCAACTAGAAGAACCTCTACTCCTTTAGAGCTTGTTCATGCTGACATTTGGGGGCCATCCAGAACTCCATCCATATCTGGAAGACACTATTACATGTTGATAGTTGATGACTTCACCAGATTAATGTGGGTATATATAATCCACAACAAATCAGATGCCCTAACAAAATTTAAGCACTTCAAAGCTCTTGTAGAGAATGAAACAAATGCTAAAATAAAGGCCCTAAGGACAGACCGGGGAGGAGAATTCATGAGCTATGCTTTCTGCTCTTACTGCCTTGAGGAAGGAATCAAAAGAGAGCTCACTGTTAAGGGAACACCCCAACAAAATGGGATAGCCGAAAGAAGAAATAGAACCATTGTTGAAATGACAAGATGGATGCTTCAAAACAAAAATTTACCTAAACATTTCTGGGGAGAAGCTGTCATTACAGCTGTATACCTTCTAAATAGAAGCCCATGTCATGCTTTACTCAATACCACACCATATGAAGCATGGACAAAACAAAAACCAAATGTGAATCACTTGAGAATATTTGGAAGCATAGCTTACAGCTTAGAAAATACCAGCAATCGAGACAAATTATCTGAGAAAGACATAAAAGGCATCTTGGTAGGATATAGTGAAAACTCAAAAGCCTATCGAGTGTATAATCCCACCACAAAACAAATGCTAGTTACCAGAAATGTCATAATAGATCAAGATAGAAGCTGGGAGTGGACAGTGGCTCAGGATCAGAGTCATCATTTACAAATTCCGGCGGTTGCAGAAGAGCCAGCTTCAAATCCTGAAGCAGACTCTTTGCTATCCATGCCCATGCCAATTATCAACACTGAGGATTCCATCAGCTCTGAAGAAGTTCCAACAAATTCTGGTGATTCCTCATTTCCATCATCGCCACACAAATATCGTTCTCTCACAGATCTTTATAACAATTGCAATATTGCTCTGTTTGCTAAAGAACCATCATGTTTTCAAGAGGCTGTCGTCGATCCCAACTGGGAAAAAGCCATGAAAGATGAAATACACATGATTAACAAAAATTGTACCTGGGAGCTCACCGACCTTCCTCCAAAGAAAACCACCATAGGACTGAAATGGCTCTTCAAAGTTAAGTACAATGAAGAAGGCACAATTCAAAAACACAAAGCCCGCCTGGTAGCAAAAGGATATGCTCAAAAATCAGGTATAGATTATTTTAAAACCTTCTCACCTGTAGCCATATTTGAATCAATCCGTGTTCTACTTGCCATGGCTGTCCAATATCAGTACCCTGTCTTCCAAATGGACGTAAAATCTGCGTTTCTCAATGGTGCCATAGAAGAAGAAATTTATGTTAATCAACCTCAAAGATATGAATTAAAGGGGGAAGAAGAGAAAGTTTATAGACTGAAAAAAGCCTTGTATGGCTTAAAACAGGCCCCACGAGCTTGGTACCAAAAATTGATTCAAACCTTCAGAATATTGGTTTTGACAAACATCCAGTGAACCTGGAATGTTTATAAAGAAAGATAACGATGGAAACATCACAATTATTTGCATATATGTTGATGATTTGCTTATCACAGGATCTAGTCTTCGTCTCATCAATGATTTCAAATCCTATATAGCAACCAAGTTTGAAATGACAGACCTTGGTTTGTCACAATACTTTTTGGGAATTCAAATTCTTCAGACTCCTCACTCTATTCTCATCTCACAATGTCGCTATGCTGAAGATATTCTCATAAAATTCAATATGCAAGACTCCAAGCCAGCAAAATCTCCTATGATTTCTGGAGATAAATTAAGTAAAGAAGATGGAGAAGAGAAGACGAATCCAGAGGAATATAGGAGTATTGTAGGCTCTCTTATCTACTTAACCAACACTCGACCGGATATTGAGCATGCTGTAAGCAAAATATCCAGGTTTATGCAAACACCAAGTATCAAACACTTGATGGCTGCTAAACGAATTCAGAGATATATAAATGGCACCAGATCTTATGGTCTAAAATTCGAAAAAGAATCAAGCAATGACCTCATTGGTTTTTCAGATAGTGATTGGGCAGGGTGCGCCGATGAAAGAAAAAGTACTTCTGGTTTTATCTTCTTCATCGGAACTAAACCAGTTTCTTGGTCTTCCAAAAAAAAACAATTGCTCTCTCCTCCACAGAAGCAGAATATACAGCCCTGTGTGATGCCGCTAAAGAAGCAGTGTGGCTCAGAAGACTCATCAAAGAAATCAAGGAAGAAGAAAACAAGGGACCAACTAAAATCATGGTGGACAACACCTCTGCCATAGCGCTTGCCAAAAATCCAGTATTTCACAACAAAACCAAACACATTGAAATAAAATACCATTATACCAGAGATCTGATCGGGAAAGAAGAAATCGAGCTCACGTACTGCGATTCGAAGTCGCAAATTGCAGATCTGTTAACAAAAGCCTTACCTGTGCCACAACATACCGATCTGAGAGACAAAATGAAAGTGTTTAGTTGCTCAGATTATGGGAGGATGTTAGAATATAATCCAAGCAACCAAGCAGAAGGATCAACGAACTCAAGCTCGTCCATGGAGATAGCATCTGAAGATGGGAAATGTGCCAGTAAATAACCACCGAAAATTCTGCATTGGAAAAAGAAAGATAAAGGAGTTATGGGCCCAGTCAAAAGTTGCTGCAGTTTAAGTTTTTTGTTTTCTTCCTGTAATCCTGGGCTATAAATATAAAGCCCATTTTCTGCTTTCGTGAAGTAAGTTGTATGTGAAGAAATATAGATCCTGAGCAGCACTTCCTCATTGTAGCTGCCTCAAGATCACCCCTTGTATCCCTGTTTTTGAGATCTATAAAATCCTAGTAGTACCGTCTACTTTCCCCCCTTCTGTTTTTCCTCCACTTTATTTTCTACAACTTCAAGGGGGTCCACAACAATATGATAGAAGCCACAAGCTCTCGACCACATGAAAAATAATCGGAGATGAGAAGATCAATAGGAGTCTCCATTCCCTTTTTTGATCGACCGACAGTCGGAGTTGTAAGAAGGACAAGGGCGACTCCACCTCTTTTCTCCTTCCTCGTCGGCACACACGTAGAGAAATCCCAGAGAGATCACTTCTTCCTCTCTCATGATCAACGACATGAGAGAGAGAGAAGCTCCGACGGCATCTCACGGTGAGGGGCTCACCCTTCTTTCACATTGCACGACTGAGATCGCGAATGGGGAGGGGAGACCTAGCCGCGCGTGAAAACAGAGGGAACGAGAGGGGGGATCAGGTAATGAGGAGAGCGAGGCTTTGAGTTTTTATTTAAAACACTAAATTAAATCTGTTATCTGCACCCCCGATTATCTATCTGCGCCCTAATATAAATTTTATTTAAATTAGTGCGTTACATAGCATATTTATGTCAGCTATCATAAAGAGTGATAGAAATGCGATCAATGAGATACACAAATCAATCATTTTTTAATCTTTTTGAGAAACATTAGGTTAATTCATTCATTAGGAAATCCAAATAGATTAGATCAAGTACAAGTTGGGGTAGTGATTGGGGCCCAAGAAAAGATGTCAATGTAATATCATGTGCCACATCTGATTGTTTGTTAGGAAGTATTCTTAGTCACCTAGAGGGGGGGGGGGGGGGGGGGGGGGGGGAATATGTCTCTTTTAGTTTTAGGCTTTAACTTAGTTGTTTTCTGATTTTATGTTAGTTCTTTATCAAGCATGCAGAAAATACACAATAGTTTATAGAGGTTCCTCAAGACAGGGTGTCTTCAGTAGTCCTCTTTCCCCCTTCACCTTTCTAACAATGAGTTAGATAAGGCCAACACCCCCAAACTCAGCTCCAAGAGCTTACAACACAGATCCCTCAGGATCTCTCAGGTTTACCAAAACCCTACCTCAGGCTCACAACCCTACCTCAGGCTAAACAGCCCTACCTCAGGCTCAACAGCCCTACCTTAGATCTCACAAAGATCATACACTCAAGCTGACCTCTCAGCTCTACTACTCAGGCCAAACAACCCTACACCCTCAGGAAAAGATGCCCTACAATCTCAGAACTGTTAAGTTCCTACAGAAGTAATAAAAGATGATTACAATCAGAAGATAGAAGAGGTCAAGCCTTGGTCTTCCGTTGCTGAACAACTGTTGTTGCAGTCTTGAAGCAAGGAGAAGTAGAATGGCTTCAACACTGATTCTTCTGATCCTTTCCTTCAGATGATGGATGAGGATCAACTTGATCTATCTTGAGTTGATCAAGAGGAACAATCTTTTCTCTCCTTGCAGCGTCAGGAAGCAGAAAGTGAAAGCTTTCTTGGCTGCCGTCAATGGAACAGTATTATGATCTTCTTCAGTGAGTAAGAGAGCTTTTACAAAGCCCTAATTGTTTCTTTTATACTCCACTGTTCTTCAACGGCTATCAGATGTCCTCCTGACACAGTATGGGAGTGATTAGAGCATCCACTCTTGGTTTACAGCGTGTTGCGCCAAAAGCAAACCTGCCAGATCATTTGAATCTGTCTCAGCGGTTGGGATGAGATGGCCTGCAATCTCTATGGCTACTTATGTTCCGTCCCAGCGGTTCCACTGAGACACACAGTTGTCTCAGCGGTTTTCCTCTATCTGTAACTCAGCTGGCCTAGACACCTTCTCAGCAGCTCCTGGCCTTGTCTCAGGGGTTCAGCTGAGACTGAGAGTTTGTCTCAGTGGTTTTGGCAGCAGACCTACTGAACTTACTTCATACCATTGTATGACCTAACCCTGCATGGTCATGAGATGAAATGGTGTTTATCAAATACAACTTGTACTTAGTATTGAGTGTGAAGCTTCTTCAAATCAAGGGAACATTGAGGGTAATATTTCCAACAATCTCCCCCTATTTGAAGAAGGCAGAACACCCTCAAATGCTAAAGTACATAACACATAAATATTTATCATGTAACTTCATAACATGATAATCATTATAACATACTCATGTAAACATTATTATGATATTGAGGATAAGATTATAACAGATGATATTCATGCCAGGTATGTTACTAACAGAGTTTAACAACCCAATATTATGATTAGATAAACATGATAATGCATCACAGATTAACAAAACCAATATCACAGGGAAAAATTAAGCTAGTGCACAGATTAGCTTATGACATTAGGTGATTAATTCAACAATTCATTCATTTGCATTTCAGATAAAGTAATGAATCATAGTTCAATTTACATTCAGAAATTCATAATACTTAAATACATTCATATAAAGTTTTCTTTTCTTAGAAGAAGTTGAGCATTCAGGAATGTCAGCAACCACTTCTTCTCCTTTAGCTGAGGCTTCTTGGTCTGCTGTAGCATTCACACTTTCAGCAACCACTCCTTCTCCTTTAGCCGAGGCCTCCATATTTTCAGCAGCCACAATCATATTTTCAGGGAGATTTATGGTTGTGTCTTGTTCAGCATTAGCTGCCTCTATTTCTGCTATTTTCCTCCAATTTTCTTGCCTTTTGAAATATAGGAATGGCTTAGGAATGTATTTTGAAGGCATCCTTCTTGGGTTGTCCTTCCTACCAGATTGGCTTTGAATATCCCATCTCTTTTAGTGTTTCTTTTTAGGTGCTTTATCCATTCTTCAGATGGGTAGACCTTGTCAATGTCTTTGCAGATTTGACCATGGCTTAGCCAGGCATTTAATAGTATACTTTTGGAGTCTTCACTCCAATAATCAAAATCTGGATCCTTAGTCTGCTCATTCCTTTGTTTTGCTATAAATTCTTCAGCCAGTAATACATGTTATCTTTCTCTTCTCTTTTTCAATCTCTCATCTTGGGCAATGGCTTCTTGATGTTAGAAGTCCCAATCTTCTGCCCTATTTACATCCAGTAGGGGAAGGTTTAGGGCAATCCTTGTACCTTGCAAAACCTTAAGAGTTAGGCCAGAATTTATGATGGCATTTGTATCCTCCCCCTTTCTGGCTTCTTCAAACACTTGTTGATGTAGGTCTTGTTTAGCTGTTGTTATAGTGCCAGATAAGGTTTGGAATACACTTTCAAAATCAGCTTGGAGCTCATCTTTTAGTTTGACTACCTCAGTATTCAGTTGAGTAGCAGCGACTAATTCAGCATATGATTGGAAAACATTGGCAATATCTGTTTTTAGCACTTCCTTGTTCCTGTCAGCTTCCTCATTCAACTGCATAGTAGTGGAGTATACATATTCTTGGATGTGATTGGCTGATTTCTCTATCACCTCATCTGTCTTGCTGACATACCTTTTAACATATGTTATATCCTGTTCAGACAGCTGGAGGTGTTTGTCCATAGATCTTAGAATGGTATTCTGAGAGATCACTGTCTTTTTTGCTAGGTCAAACCATTTAGTCATTTGCTTGTTCAGGATGCCAGTGTCTTCCTTGATCTCCTTGACCTTAACCATTACTTCAGTGTGCACATTCAGGGTGGATTGATCTATATAAGCTTTGACTGTGGTAGCTGACCGATCTACATAATTCTTCATGGATGTTAGATGAGTCTCCAACATGAGTTGAATTGCATTTAGAATGCTCTCATTTGAGGAAGTGGAGGTGGAAGCTTGTTGATCAGGGATGATTGGATCTGGGAGCCTTAGTGGACTTGGAGGACGGACTACTTGAGGTGTAGTCTGCACTGCAGCTGCATGCATCACTTGAGCTGGATCATCCACCTTCTCAGCAAAGGATGATATGTCATCAATATGAGCAGGGTGGACTTCATCATTATCCACATCATCCATGTCAGCATCAATATTGTCTGGTTCCTCCCCTTCAGATAGATCACCTTGATCTGATGAGTCCAGGAATTCTGGGACAAGAATTTGGAGTTAGATTTAATGACTTAGCAATCCTAAGGATGGTTTTATTAGTCTTACCAAGAACATCATCTTGACTAGCTGATGGCTCTTGCTGCTTCTCACCCTCAGATGGGGCATTAGATGTTCCTGGTGAAGGTAAAGTCCATAGGGCTGGTTCATTATCAGGATTAAGCCTAATTCTTTCTTCAAGATTGAAAATAAATCTGTCAATCTGACCTTGCAAATCCTGAGGTGAAGGCACTTTGTCCTTAGGAGAAGGAACTTTGTCCTTGTCAGTTTTGTCTCCTTCACTTTCATTTTCATCATTGATACCATCCCTGGAGGATGGCTCTGGTTGATGCTCCCCCTCAGATAGAGCATTCAGCTGGCCTTGGGGAGCTGTGGTCCACATAATTTAAGTGTCATTAGAGACTAACTAGTTGATTAGCTATAACTAAATAATATTATGAGTAATATGGAGTTTAAGGATTAAGTACCAGGGGAGTTATCTATGTCCAAGTCCTGTGGATGGACAGTGTCAGTAGGCATGTCATCCAAATTAGCATCCTTGTCAGGACTGCTGTGAGATCCAATATCATCACCAGCATCCTTATTCTCATCTGAGTGAACTGATTCAGAGCTTGACAAGATTAGTCTGGGCTTCTTGACTAATTTGGCTTTCTTTGGTTCTTTCTCCTTTGCCTCAGATGGCTGGCTCATGGGGAGCATCCTGGTGAACCTGTCTAGAGTTTTTATATCCATTCTCTTCAGATAATGGATATTGGATCCTTTCAACCCTTTATACCTTTCTGGATAGGTTTGTATCAGATATAGGGATAGAATTCTTCCCATATTTGGTGCTTGCAGGCATTCCTTAAGTCTTTGAAATATTACTTCTCCCCGGGAAGTTTTCTTAGTGAGAATGATCTTGGCCATGATGTCAAACATGGATTGGGATATAGTATCATGTGACCCAGGCTTGCATAGGATTGCTTTGCCTACTATATCAGATAGGAGTTTGCCCCTTTGATTGAAGAATTTTCTCTTTAATGAGCCAGTCTTGGCATCACTATACTCTACCCACTTCAGAGCTTTCTTGTTGTCTTTGTCAGAAATAGCTTCCTCCTCATCCTGAGTGCATGAGGGAATTTGGAAGGCTTTATCTATCTTTGTTGAGGAGATTTTCACTCTCTCTCCTCCTATTTTTGACTTTAGAGAGGTCTTGGAAGAGTATAATTTGGCATTGTTAAACCATTCCAGAACTTCAGTTCTGAGAATGACTGTGGGTTCAGACAGAAAATATTCCAGGCCTTGTGCTTCCAGGAGTAGAATCACTCCTTTTATGTCTTCTTGTGCATGGGCAAAGCCATTTCTGACTATCTCATACCCCTCCAGAAGGTCCTTTGAACTCTTGGGGTGCCATTGTTGTTGTAGAAGAATGCACTGGGACGGAAGAGAAAGTGATTCATCTCAGTGGCTAGGAAGGAAGGGTTGTGTACCTTACACTAATGAAAGATTGTTTATTTATGTGGCTTAAATCAGTCTTATGATTAGCCCTAATAAGTAGAATTAAGTGAAGTTATATTTGTAATTAGAATTATGTCAATTGGGGTTGCATTTAGCCAAACTGATATGAGACCAACCCATCTCAGCGGAACTGCTGAGACGAAGACCTAAACCGTTGGGACAGAGCACTGTCAACCGCTGGGATAGTTTAGCAGTCTCAGCGGCTCAGCTGAGATTTTTTTCAGCTGTCTTAGCAGCTCAGCTGAAACAGTCTTGTCTGTTTTAGCTGACCTTACTACCTTATTATTAATCGTTGTGAGGTCTGAATGTGTTGAGACATAATCATGTCACTAGGAGTTGATGTGATAAGACAACATTTTGAATCATAACTTACCATGCATAATAACATATATGATTTAAAGAGGTGAATATTTGACACTATTCAACATTTAACATTCCTAGTTCAATCTTGAAAGCATTAAACTTGGCCTCATCCAATGGCTTTGTAAAGATATCAGCAACTTGATTGTCAGTGGAGACAAATTCAAGACAGATATCTTTACATTCAACACGTTCTCTTATAAAGTGATATCTTATCTCTATGTGCTTAGTCCTTATGAGAGACATGATTCTTAACAATAGAGATAACACTGGATGAGTCACAATAAAGAGGAGACTCACTTATCTTGAGGTTGTAGTCCTCTAACTGATGTTGAATCCATGATAGTTGTGCACAACAACTTCCTGCATCAATGTATTCATACTCATCAGTAGATATTGCCACACTTATCTGCTTTTTGTTGCTCCATGATATCAGACTCCTTCCTAGAAATTGACAAGTGCCACTTGTGTTTTTCCTGTCTTCTTTGCAACCTGCAAAATCTGCATCTGAAAATCCAATTAGTTCAAAGTCATTGTTCTTAGGGTACCAAAGGCTAAGGTGTAGGCTGTCTTTAAGGTATATCAAAATCCTCTTTGCAGCTGAGTAGTGAGATTCCTTAGGGCATGCCTAGTACCTAGCATGTAGCATACATAATGTCTGGTCTACTAGCAGTTAGATATAATAGGGATCCAATAATGCACCTGTACATGGATTCATCAAAGGCCTTGCCCTTCTCATCCTTGTCCAGGGAAATGTTGGACCCCATGGGAGTTTTCATGGTGGAAGCTGATTCCATCCCAAACTTCTTGATAAGCTCCCTAGTGTACTTGGTCTAAGAGATAAATATACCCTCATCAGACTGTTTCACTTGGAGGCCTAAAAGTACTTGAGCTCTCCCATACTGCTCATCTCAAACTCCCCCTGCATAGGGTTGGCAAACCTTTTGCAGAGGTTGTCATCAGTAGTCCCAAATATTATGTCATCAACATATATTTGGACTAGAAGACATTTGCCCCTTGTTTCCCTAAGAAACAATGTACTATCTATCTTTCCCCTCAAGAACTTGTCAAAAACTTGTTCTTGATGAGAAAGCTAGACAAATTCTCATACCAAGCCCTAGGGGCTTGCTTTAAACCATAAAGAGCTTTCCTAAGTAAATATACATGATTAGAGAGGGTTGGATGCACAAAACCTGATGGTTGTTCAACATATACCTCTTCCTTCAAATCACCATTGAGGAAGGCTGATTTGACATCCATTTGATATGCTTTGAACCCCTTGTGGGCAGCATAAGCAAGGAATATCCTAATTGCTTCTAACCTTGCAACATGGGCAAAGGTTTGATCAAATTTTATTCCCTCTTCTTGTCTATAGCCCTTGGCTACCAATCTTGCCTTGTTTTTTATGATTATACCATTTTCATCCAACTTGTTCATGTAAATCCATTTGGAGCCAATAATATTGTGTCTTTGAGGTTTTGGCACCAACTTCCATACCTTGAATCTTTTGAGTTGAAGAAGTTCTTCTTGCATTGCTTGAATCCAAAAGGTGTCTTGGTTGGTTTCTTCAAACTTCTTGGGCTCCATTTGGGATAAGAAGCTCAAGAATAGGGCCTTATTATGAGCCCTGCTTCTGGTTAGTACACCTTGGTTCTGATCTCCAATGATTTGTTCTCTTGGATGATCCCTTAGGTGTCTTACAACTGCAGGCAATCTGTCCTCAACTTGCTGTAATATTTCTGCAGGTTCAGCAATTTCTTCAGCACCCTGGACCTCTTCCTCTTCCGGAATTGTTGCATCTATAAATGCTTTGCTACTGCTGGGTATGTCTTGCACAGACATCTTTTCCATGTCCTTTTCATTTCCTGTCAAAATAGAAGAGCTAGACCAGCCCTTATAGATTAGGCTGGTCTCATTAAATACCACATGCATAGACTCTTCTATAACATGAGTTTTCTTGTTATAAAGTCTATAAGCTCTACTATGTGAGCTATAGCCAACAAGAACCCCCCACATTGCATTTCTCTGTAAACTTTGTTAATTGAGATTTTCCATTGTTTAAGATGTAGCATTTTGAACCAAAGATTCTAAAGTATGAAATTTTAGGTTGTTTGCCTTTCAGAATCTCATAGGGAGTAATTCCATGAACCTTATTAATGGAAGTCCTACTAAGAACATAACATGTAGTATTGATTGCCTCAGCCCAGAAGTATTCTGGGAGTGAGGAGTCACTAAGCAATGTTCTCCCAACTTTTATCAAGGTTCTATTCCTCCTCTCAGCCACACCATTTTGTTGTGGAGTCCTTGGGGAGGAGAACTCTTGGGTGATACCAAGTTCTTGACAAAACCTCGTCATGGCTTCAGATTGAAATTCTGTGTCATAGTCAGTCTTTGTCCTGACCACAACACATTGTAAGTCATTCTTAATAGCCTTGACATGATTTATAAAGACATTCAAGGTATCTGATTTCTTCTTAAGGAAGATTACCCTTGCATATTTTGAGTGATCATCAACAATCACCAAAGTATGCAACTTCCCACTTAGGCTATGAATTGGCAAAGGACAAAAAAAGTCCATGTGCAATAGATATAGACATCTTTTAGTGTCTTAGGAGCCAATACTTTTAAAGGTGGCCCTTGTTTGCTTACCCATTTGGCAAGTATGACAGAGACCACTTTTAACACATTTTAGATTTGGACTATTCCTAACAAGGTTGTTGGAGAATAGCCTATACATTGTCTTGTAGTTAATGTGGGCAAGTCTCTTGTGCCATTGAACACAAAGAGACTTATTTTCATTAGCCACAAGACATACAGATGAAAGAGAATTACGACATATAAAATCTAAGCAATAAACATTCCCACCCCTAGTGCTTGAGAGAATGGTCTCTAAGTCATTATACTTTTTGATCAAGCACTTATCATTGTGAAATTCAATAACATAGCCTAAATCACATAGTTGACTTATACTTACTAGATTGTGTTGTAACCCGTCAACATAAGCTACCCTTGTGATTGAAACTATGTCATTGGAGATCATACCATATCCCTTGGTGATTCCCCTTTCAGATCCACCAAAGATGACTTTAGGTCCATTCTTCACAGCTGTGTAGTGCTGTAGAAGATTTCTAGTTCCTGTCATGTACCTTGAGCACCCACTGTCCAAGTACCATATTTGGTTGAGGCTGGTACTTGAACTAACCTGCAAGAAGGAGTTTAGTTACCCTTAGGAGCCCAAATGATTTTGGGTCCTAGGTCCTTGTTAGCATGATGAAATGACCTCACACCAGCTGCACCCTTGCAGGAAGACTCTTCTTTGCACTTGGCATATTGGGATTGTGCCAACAATCTATGGCAAAGTGTCCCACCTTACCACAGTACCAACATTCATGAATATTGTATCTCCTCTTCTGAACATTTCTAGAGGAGAGAGCATCACTGTGCTTTTGTTCAGGAGGGGAGACAACAACATTTTTCATGTTTCTTTCAGCAATGATTTGGCTAAATGTTAACCTCTGTACAGTCTTGGCACCCTTTGTCTTAATGGAATCAGCTTTCTTTGGCTTGGGGGCCAGGCAAGATTGGATGGCATCAGACACTGAGCAATTGGACTTGCCTACAGGTTTGACAGCAACCATGTTCTTTGCTGAACAAAACTTAGAAGATCTAGCTTCCATACTCTTGAATGATGGGGATGAAGTACCAAATACAAATTGTCCACGTTGGGCCATTTGAATTTCTTCATGGGGAGCCTTCATGGCACTCATTCCCATGCCCATTCCCATGGGAAGAAATGTTTTCCATCCTATATGAGCTTCCATTGTTCCAGTGACCATAAATGTTGTCATGATCATACATGTTAGAAGGAAGCAACATCTTCTGAAAGGTGGTATGAGGCTTAGCCTTGTCCTTGCTATTTTCTCTACTCCCTTCTTCTACTTCCATTTTATTGAACCCTAGTCCTCTCCTATTGGTTTGAGAGGAAAATGTGTCAATAATAGGGAGCACAGATTTGGGCTTGGAGAATTGAGCCACTAGGCTCTTTTCTTTCACAAGCTTCTCCTCAAGGTCCTTGATGACCTTGTTCTTATGGGATATGGTGCTCAAATGCACAATTGTTATTCCCTTTAGATGGCTTATTTGTCTACTCATCTGAGCCACCATGGAGGGTGACTCAGTGCACTCTTTCTCAGCCATCTTAAGGGAAGCAATTTCCTGGGCTTACCTCTTGGCCAGCTTCTTGCTCTTTTTCAGAGCTTCCAAGAGAGCACCATACTTGTCAATCAATTGATTGACATCTTCCTCAGATTCTGAATCACTTACACCAATTGATGAAGGTGCTTCGGATTTTGGGCTTGTCTCATAGTCAGAAGAAGAGATGGAATGAATCAATACCTTTTCACAGTCAGAGTTGTTCTGACTGTCTTCCTCATCATTGATGTCCATAAGGCCTAGCTGAACTTTGTCTTCTTCATCCTCCTCAATATCACTGTCTGAATGTGATAGAGGGGCCCTGATTCTAACCTTGACAGCAAGACAATCATCATCTTTTTATGCTGCAAACAACCCAATGTAGGCTTCTTCTTCATCATCTGAATCTGAAGTTGAGGAATCAGATTCACTCCAGCTCTTTCATTTCTTTGCTAGGAAGGATTTTTCACCTTTCCTATCCTTTTGATGGTGATGTTTCTTATCACCCTTTTCCTTCCTTTTGACTGGACAGTCAGCAATGACATGTCCAGGCTTGCTGCAACAATAACAAATGATGTTATTTGAAACATGTTAACCAGATTTAGATTCATACCTGTCACCCTTGGGGTGCTGCCTTTCAGATCTGTTGTGGTCCTTCTTAAAGTGTGAGGAGGAGGAGGAGGGTTTGTTCTTCCACTGCTTCCTCCTCATCATCTTCTTGAACTGCCCTGAGAAGGCAACAAACTCCTCATCAGAGGAAGAGCTTTCTGAAGTGTTGTTCTCAGACTTATCTGATTCAGGACTCCTTCTTGGAGGAGACACCATCCTGGCCGTGCTCTTCTTGGAGGTGTCAGCTTTGAGAACCACAAATCTCTCCCTTGCATGAGCCCTTATTGAAGTGTCCTCTTACTTTCTTGCAGATAACTGCATCTCATATGAGAGCAGCTTTCCAAACAGTGTGTAAGTAGGAGTTTCACCAAGTTTGGCCACTTTCCTGATGACACATATTTTTGTGTCACAGTCTCTGCTTAGAGATCTTAGGAACTTATCATTAGCTCATAGTCACTGAACACTCTTTCATAGGTTCTTAGTTCATTGACTATCCTAAAGAACCTTTCATAATAAATAGAAATGCTTTCCTGTCCTAGCTGCCTGAAAGCTTCATATTCTTGGTTGAGGAGTGATTTTCTATCATCCATCACCCAGCTATCCCTTCCATATACACCACTAGTGTGTCCCACATTTCCTTGGTAGTTGTGCAGTGCACTAAGTTCTGAAATATAGAGTCATCTATTGCATTAACAATTATGTTTTGGGCTCTTTTATCCATAGTGAATAATGCAAGTTCATCCTTGGTCAAGTCATTGAAAGCCTTGGCCACTCTCCTATTTGGATCTATGGTGGAGGCAGTTTGAAAAGTGAAAGGCCCTTATTTTACTGTGATATAAATCCTTGGGTCTGATGCTCCCCTAAACAATCTAACCCTTTGCTTGCATATGCCAAAGTTTTCTTTATTGCATATGGGCAACCTCATGGATCCCATCTCCTTCTGCAATCCAGTGGAGGCCAATGGATTGAGATATGACTACTCCTTTATAGGATCTGGCCAGACAGTTATGTCCTTCTTGACCAACCTAGCTCTGATACCACTTGATAGTTTTTTTAGGATGTAGTCTTAGTCACCTAGAGGGGGGGGGGGGGGGGGGGGGGGGGGGGGGGGTGAATAGGTCTCTTTTAGTTTTAGGCTTTAACTTAGTTGTTTTTTGATTTTAGGTTAGTTCTTTATCAAGCACATAGAAAACACACAATGGTTTATAGAGGTTTCTCAAGACAGGGTGTCTTGAGTAGTCCTCTTTCCCCCTTCACCTTTCTAACAATGAGTTAGATAAGGCCAACACCTCCAAACTCATCTCCAAGAGCTTACAACACAGATACCTCAGGATCTCTCAGGTTTACCCAAACCTTACCTCAGGCTCACAGCCCTACCTCAGGCTCAACAACCCTACCTCAGGCTCAACATCCTTACCTCAGATCTCAAAAAGATCCTACACTCAAGATGACCTCTCAGCTTTACTACTCATGCCAAATATCCCTACAACCTCAGGCAAAGATGACCTACAATCTCAGAACTATTAAGTTCCTACAAAAGTAATAAAAGATGATTACAATCAGAAGATAGAAGAGGTCAAGCTTTGGTCTTCTGTTGCTGAACAACTGTTGTTGCAGTCTTGAAGCAGGGAGAAGTAGAATGGCTTCAACACTGATTCTTCTGATCCTTTTCTTCAGATGATGGATGAGGATCAACTTGCTCTATCTTGAGCTGATCAAGAGGAACAATCTTTTCTCTCCTTGCAGCTTCAGGAAGCAGGAAGTGAAAGATTTCTTGGCTGTCGTCAATGGAACAGTATTATGATCTTCTCCAGTGAGTGAGAGAGCTTTTACAAAGCCCTAATTGTTTCTTTCATACTCCACTATTCTTCAACGGCTATCAGATGTCCTCCTGACACAATATGAGAGTGATTGGAGCATCCACTCTTGCCTTACAGCGTGTTGCGCCAAAAGCAAAGCCGCCAGATCATTTGAATATGTCTCAGCGGTTAGGCTGAGATGGCCTGTAATCTCAACGGCTACTTCTGTTCCGTCCCAGCGGATCCGCTGAGATAGACAGTTGTCTCAGTGGTTTTCCTCTATCTGCAGCTCAGTTGGCCCAGACACCTTCTCAGCGGCTCCTGGCCTTGTCTCAGCGGTTCAGCTGAGACTGAGTGTTTGTCTCAGCGGTTTTGGCAGTATACCTACTGAACTTACTTCATACTATTGTATGACCTAACCCTGCATGTTCATGAGATGAAATGGGGTTTATCAAATACAACTTGTACTTAGAATTGAGTGTGAAGCTTCTTCAAATCAAGGGAACATTGAGGGTAATATTCCCAACAACATCATTACAAGAACATCGAGCAAAAACAAAATCAATGTGTGGAAATATCCTAGCCAAAGCGAGGGAATAAAAAATGATGGAGCAGTCCAATGAGAAAGGCATGAATGATGTCGAAGAGGAGGCGCCGACGGCGGATCCAGGGGAGCCTTCCCGCGAACTTCCATCCTCGCAGACATCGGTGGCGGAGGTGCGTGCGAGGGCCTTCCACCTCCTCTATCATTGGATATCGGGGGACCCTGTGTGGTTACCGTCGATGGGGGAGAAACCCTAGTAGAGGGAGGCGGTGGTGGAAGTGAGATGGTGACCTTCGAATTCTTCAAAGTCATCCGGCCAACACGAGGACTGCTCTCCTCGCGCTCTGCCAAAGAGGGCGGTTGGCAAAAAGTTTCACGCTGAGGGACGATGTCGAGAGGAATAACCGGCGGAGGGGGCAGATCCTCAGTCCTCATAGGCTCTTCAACAAGAGTTGCCGGCATACTCGGCTCAACCGGAGTAGCCTCTGGAGGAACGTTTGCTTTGAAGGAAAGTCAGCATCAGTAAAACGACAATACTGAAAATCAATAAAACCGATGATAAAGCAACGATTACCTGTTATAGTCGTATTAGGGGGAGCGGTGAAAGTCTCATTCTCGGCGGCCTGTTGCTCGCCACCATCCTCCAAACCCTCCTACTCGGTCGGGTTGGAATCGACTCAGGCATAGATGCTGCGGGATAAACCCGCGGAACATCCTTGCATGGGGTCCTCTTGGCAGGACGATCAACGTCGCCCCTCTTTCGCGACTTATTCAACATCTTCCTCAACATCTGAGCCTTCGCAATTATCTCCTCGGGAGTAAGCATCTCGCCGGGGATTGAAAATTGGCGTGTTAGGGAAGGCCCCTACCCTCCTATTTATAGAGGTTGATGCCCCTTGCTTTGAAGTAGGCAACATACTCGCCAGAAGACCCTCGCCGAATAAGGGTTGGATGTTTCTTTCTGAGCCACTTCGTCACTCGCAAAGAGCGGCGATTGTATACATGCCATATTCTTCGAGAGTAGGACTCATCCATACCTCATGAGCAGAAGTCAAATTCAAGGGTCAAATTGAAGACAACAAACAACTCAATCAGAGATATTAATTGCCAGGTGCGAGTATCAAGGTTACTCGCCCACCAAAGTGGCGAATAGAAGGAGGTCTCGAAGTTTCTCGCATAAGTCGGCGACTATTTGATAACCCTCAGACCTGTTCGCATATGGGTGACTATCAACTACAACTCGCTAGACATTGTCGCCGTCCTTACCTAGTCGCCTGCTCATCAGGTTCAATTATCCTATCTCACAGGGGGCAGGCATAGTCACATGCATCCCCTCCCCCGGGATTTGTCTATAAATAGACCCCTAAGGTACCAGGAATAGCACTTAAAAAATCAGAGCTCACCCCCCTATATAGGCGAGATCCTTACCAAGTCAGTGCCTTCCTAGTACCTAGCTAGGCCATCCTTTGGTTTGGAGGGAAAGTCTCTTCTGAGCTTCCGGGTATGTGGTGGGACCTCCCTGTCGCAGCACCTGGGGTCATGTTGTGTCTATTCTAGCCTCTTTGTCATTGCCAGTTAAGTCGTCTAGTTGGACTACTGGTCAGTAGCCTCTGGCTGCATTGATTCGAATTTTAGAGTCAGGATTTTCTTGGGTTCAACATTTTGATACGGTGAGCGTGGATCGTAGCCAGAGGAAGAAAGTCTAGTAGGAAGGCGAGATAGTTGAAGTTGGCGACCATGAGGGAGTTGTTGGTAACTCAGCAGAGGGACGAGTTCATAACGCGAGCTGATTTTGAAGTGTTCGCACGGTGTTTGGAGGAGGCTATGCGAGCTGTGCTTCTTCCTTACTCGGAGGGCACGACGACCTCCCCTCATCGCATGACTCCGTCTAAGGATGGTGGTCCCCCTCGACGAGCAGGGAAGGATCCAATGGAGAAAGAGCCAGAGCGACCACGAAGGCTACAGTTCTATCAGCAAAGCTCGCAGGGAATCTGATTCTGCGAGGTGGATAACCAGGCGAGATCCCATGATACCCGCCCATACGGTGAGTATGGAGGGACTGCTCGCCAGGTTGAGGATCGTTGCCAGTCAGGTGCGAGGAGCCCAGTCTATGAGGAGATTCTTGCTGCTCCCGTGTCAGAGGGATTAAGAGAGCCAATGAAGTCTTACTACTCTGGGAGGGATGATCGTGTCCGTCATCTCCAGTAGTTCGAGGACGTAGTCTCCATCCAAACCATGTCAGACGTCTTTAAGTGTATGCTCTTCACCATCACTTTCCGGGGAAAGGCCAGAGACTAGTTCCACCAGCTGGCAGCAGGTTCCATCTACTGCTTCGAAGACCAGCACCGAGGAGTGATGATGCTATTTTCCACAACGAAGAAGAGGAAGAAGGAGGTGACGAATTCTTCTATCTGGTGCAAGGAGTATGGGAGGCATTAGGGAACTACATCGACCGCTTCCAAGAAGAAGTGTTGGACATCCAGGAGGTGGATGGCTTCACCCCGCAGCTTGCCCTAACGTTCGACCTGAGGGAAGACCTCTTCAAGCTGGAGATCATTCGAGATCCTCCTGTTTCCTACAAGGAGCTTATTGAGAGGGCCAATAAGTTCGTCCAGAGGGAGGCCTCGAATTACGGCTTTCTGACCAAGCTCACCAAGTTGACCAAGGAAGAGGAAGAAGAGGAGAAGGTCCTCGTAAGAATAAAGGAGGATCCCCGAAGACAGGAGAGGAGGCGGCCGGAAGAGCGTAGGCCAGAAGAGCGTAGGCCGGCAGAGCACCGGAGAGAGGAGCCGAGAAGGCAGGATGAGAGTAGGTCCATGGTGGCTCCGGAGCGTCGGGAGGAGGAAAGGCGCTATCAGGTCCCCATTAATAGGCCGCCGTAGAGGCTAGCGGGTTGGCCCCAGCAGCAAGGTCTGGGAAGAAGGATCTCCCCGGAGAGGAGAAATCATAACACCCCTGATAGGCGTCAGGAAAGGGGACGGGAGGAAGCGATTACTGTTGCCCGACAGGGTAACAAGATAGCCCGAAGGAACCCACGGAGAAGGCCGAAGGCAGAAGAGGTTCCCCTCTATTGTGATCTGCATCGGGTAGAGGGGCATGTGACAATGTCCTGCCCAAATTTTTGAGAGGCCAGGCGAAGGCTATGCGCTGGATAAGTGGGAGGAGAGCCTAGAAGGCTGGAAGCCCCTATCGAGCCGCTGGCGGTGCAAGCTGTCGCTCGAAGGAGGAATGAGTCCAGAATCGGCCAAGGGGGTCGAGGAGAAGTCATTCAGAAGGCCACTCATCAATTTCTTCAAGGCCATTCCATCCTTCTACCATCAATGTTTGAAGTACTTCTAGGGGAGATCCAAGTGAGAATCAGGAGCGTTCCAAGAGTCGCCCGCGAGTGCTACCTCAGCGCAGTCAGCACCATCAGCTGGATGGCGGACTCAGAGGAGATGGAGAAGGTGCTAGAAGGGGTGGAGAGGCTAGAAGAAGTAGAGGAGGTGGAGGAGATCGAGGTACTCTCCGAGGCTGGAGTACCTGGACTGCTGAGGATAGGAGGGTCTCTAAAGACTGAAGAGAAGATCGAGATGATGACATGTCTACAAGAGAATGTCGACATCTTCGCTTGGAAGTGCTGCCGAGATTCCCGGGATCGACGCAGAGGTTACATGTCATCGCCTCAATCTAGACCCCACGGTCAAGCCCATCCGGCAGAAGAAGAGGTCAAGTGACATCGGGTTGGCCGGACCCATTAGAGAGGAGGTAAAGAAGATGCTTGATGCATGCTTTGTATCGAAGATCTAGTATCCTAGCTGGGTCTCCAACGTTATAATGGTAAAAAAGGGTGGGGGAGGGGGAAATGGCGCATGTGTATTGATTTTTCCTTTTTGAATAAAGCGTGCCCGAAGGATTGTTACCCCCTTCCTCAAATCAATGCGCTGGTTGATTCAGCCGTCAATTTTTCTGTGATGAACTTCCTCGATGCATTTTCAGGGTACCACCAGATCCGGATGCATCCCCCTGATTGTCGCGATGTCTCCTTCATCACTAATGATGGCTTCTACAACTACAAAATGATGTCGTTCGGGTTGAAGAACGTGGGATCCACCTACCAATGGATGATGGACCAAGTTTTCAAGGAGCAAAAGGGGAGTAACCTGCAAGTGTACGTGGATGACCTCTTGATCAAAAGCAAGAGCGTCCTGGAGCATGTTGCCGACTTGGTCGAGACCTTCACGACGCTTCGAAGGTTCAAGTTGAGGCTCAATCCTACAAAATGTGTGTTCGGGTGGGGAGAGGAAAGTTCTTGGGACATTTCCCCACCCCGGAGGGAGTAGAGCCTAACCCTGACAAGGTTAAGGTTATCCTAGAGATGACCTCGCCGAAGAGTACCAAAGAAGTTCAGAGGTTGACCAAAAAGCTGGCAAGCCTTAGCCTCTTCCTGTCGAAGGCGGAGGAAAAGTGTTGTCCATTCTTCAAGACGCTCCGAAAGAATGAAGATTTTGAGTGGTCCGAAGAATGCGAGAAGGCATTTGAGCGGTTAAAACAACAGCTAACCCAGGCACCTCTCCTCCAAAGCCCTAAAGACGGTTGAAAGTGCACAGTGTGCCTCTGAGAATCCTCTAGAGGGGGGGTGGTGAATAGAGATTTAAATATTCTTTCTATCCTAACAGTGTTCAATAATTTATTCTAAGGTATTATGCTTAACAATACGGGCAGAATTAAGAAAGTAGAAATTAAGGTGCAGAATAAAAAGAGTGGATAGCACAGAAAATCACAGCACAGACACAATGAATTTTATAGAGGTTCTCCAAAATGTGGGTAGTCCTCTCTTCTACCACCTGGTAGGAATGCACTACTATGCCTGAGTCTTTTGATCAGGAGACTCTTAGAACCAATGATCTTTTGATAAGGAGATCATGAACCACCAGATCTTTTGGTAAGGAGATCTTGAACCACTAGATCTTTTGATAAGGAGATCTTGAACCACTGAATCCTTTGAAGAGGGATTAATAAAACTCTTTTACAAAATGAGAAAGAAGAAGGGAGAAGGTTGAAGGAATTCTGTTCTCAGAATTCTTATGATGGCTGATTGAAGAACAACCAATGTGAAGTCCCACAGAATCTGCTCTTGATTAGCCTCTGCTTTTGATGGTGATGATATGCAGAAACTTTGTTTGTCAGATCCTTTTTGACTTGTTCTAACTCAGATCCTGTTGCTATATGATGGTGATGAGAAGCAGCAGTTGGATCTTCTAGTCTATCAGATGAAGAACACCAGTTCCTTCTATTCTCTTTCACAACTCCGTGTTAGGGTTCCTGAGAGTGAGGAAGAAGAAGACATGAAACTCTAATTTGAGAAGAGACGGTTGATAGTGATTAATGCTCTACTTCTTCTCTTCCTTCTTTATCCTTATATACTCTGTCTCTATTTTGAACTTGTTTCCTTGTTAGGTAAGACCTGAAAAGGTATATTTGATAGACATTCTCTTCCCTTCCTTAATTACTTCTCGACCCATCCAACCAGAAGGTGTATACTTTCAAGAAAGCCTTTTTCTCCTTCTTTAATGTTTCCTTCTTCTTCAAGCAATTATTAGGCCGTTGGAGAACGGTCTGAAAGATGTGGGTCATGATAGAAGCATCAGAAAGACAGCTGTAAAGATTGAACTTTCACAGACTGTATTCGACGTAGCGTCGAATTAACTTCCTCACTTATCGACGCTGCTTAGATTTCTTCTGTGCTTTGACTGAACTCAGCTAGTCGACATTGCGTCGATTCCTTGTCAGTGCACCCGTCGAGTTGAATAGCATCCACTCTAACTTCCATTAACTGCGTCGAGATGAAGTTGACGTTGCGCCGACTTCTCAAGTTCCTTCGACAAATCTCTAGTCTCTGCGTCGATATCTATTCGACGTAACGTCGACTAGTGTTACTTCGACAGTAGAGTTGAACCACTTGGACTTCTAGTTGGAATAGCGTCGACATGAACTCGATATTGCGTCGAATTCCATTCGACGCAATTATTAACTCCTGCCATTTTTTCTTCCCTTGGTCTAGTGTTGACACTCTTGGTTGAGTGTGACATCCTAAGACATCTAATGACCATATTACTCGCACTATACAATGGGTAATTTAATCCTAGTAGATAGAATCTCTTTTAATTAATTTGTTAAGTTAAATCAAGGGGTTTTCCCAACAATCTCCCCCAATTTATCTTAACAAATTTTACATTTTGTTCTTAGTGATTTTATACAATTTTTTATAACCAACAATACATTTCATACAAAATAATGCAGACTAAAAATTATGAATATTTCCATTCAGTTGTCAGGCAATAAGAATTGTATCACACTGTTCTTCCCAGTATATATACTTGTCTTCATAAGAATTAATCACATAATACCTCTTATTAAGAGTCCTTCTCAGGAGTCCTTCTCTTCCTTGAGAACATATTTGGAATTTTTCTTTGTTGGTTCAAATGCTCATCATCATCTGCTGCTCTAACATCCTCTTTCTCTTTTGACAGCTTCACCTGATCATCAACATTCTTGACAGCTTCTTGGGGAGATTCTTTCACAGCTGTTTTACTTACAGCCTCCATTTCTTCATCCAGATTCCTCTGAATGTCTGAAGCTGGCTCCCCCTGATTCTGTGCAGTTTGCTCAGCTTCCTTTTCAGCTTCCTGTGCAATCTTTGCTATTTCATCTATCATCTCCTGCTGCTTTTGAATACCTGGGAGCTCCCCTTGATCTGCTAGCTCCCACTGGTTCTGTTCCCCCGGAAAGGTAGTTACCTTGTCAGGTGCAGGCTCTTTATCAGTATTACCCTGATCCTATCCACCCAACTCAGGGACATGATCCACTTCCTCTAGAATATTCTCCCCCTTCTTGACCTGACTGGCCAGTGAGGTTAATAAATCTTTAGTTACCATTGAGGAAGAGACAAACTCCTTCAACCCATGAAGGGATCTCTTTGTATCCATCATCTCAGCCTCTACCTGTGAATATTTCCGGTCAAACCTCCTTGCCTGGTTGGCAGCCATATCAGCAAAGTGGAGGAGGCAAGGGCTACAGCCTTAGAGATGATTTGCTCAATGTCAATTGGAGAATGAGCTGGAGGTGGAGGTGATGAAGGGAAGTCTTCTAGAATGGTAGATAGAGGATGGTAGACATCAGGGGAGAAGTATGTTGATGATGATGGTGGTGGAATAAATTCAAGGTATGGTATGAGGGTGGATGGCTGAAGAGATGGCTCAGGGATTGAAGTGGATTGGTATTGTTGTTGTTGTTGTTGTTGTTGTTGTTGTTGTTGTTGTTGTGTGTCTTCATGATGGGGCTCTGGAACTGTGTCCATTTGGGAAGGATCATCCCTTGGGGGATCTGGAATCTCCCTATTTGAATCTAGATGAGGAGGAGATGTAGGAGGAGATACTGTAGCTTGACCAGGCTTCAAGATCTGCCTGGTCCATTTTGAGAATATACCTATATTTATTCTTTTACCAGGAGGAATGGGCACTCCTTTGGACTTGCAGATGTTTGGATAATGTTTGAGGAGCACTTGACTCATTATTCTCATATAGGCATTTTCTTTATGGGCATCTTGTGCCCAATCATCTTGAAGCAGTCTTCACCAGTTCACCTTCTTCTTAAGTACCAGATTTCCCATTACTTTCAGCTGCTGCTTAGGTATTGCATCATGAGCAGAGACCTTGCAGAGCAACACCTTTCCTACAATGTCAGCTAGGAATCTGTATTCCTCTGCCAGGTCAACCTTTTTGAGGTTAATTGGCTTCTCCTTCCTGAACTGCATTATTTTTAGTACATTCTTTACTTCTTCTGATGTTAGTTCATCTGAGTCAATCCCTGTTGGTAGATCAAATGTTTGGGAGAGAATTTCTTCAGACACATTGATGTCTTGACCAGATATTGTCCCGTGGAGAGCACCATCATCTGTCACTGAAACGGTATCCTTAAATTCTGTAAGTTCTATGTCTAGAATCTTACATCGTGTGGAGATGAGCTTTGTTAATCCAACAGAATCAAATAGGCCAAGGATGGCCTTGAAACTTTCTGCGGCCGCATTGAAGGGGTCAATGTCGACATCGAATCCTGAGTTCACCTTTGGTGGAGCCATTTGAGTTAATGTACCTGCAAGTAAGAAGAAAATAAGAGAAATAGAGCAAGAGGGACACGAGCGCAAGAGAGCTGGAGAGGATGAGAGCAAGAGAGCAAGAGAATTCGAAAGCGTAAATGTTTCGACGCTGAAATTGCTTAAAAGCAGATGAATCGCCGCTACTTAAGGTTTATGTCGACGTACCATCGATAATACTTATTATTTGGCGCGCAAAGCTGTGTTAAGATTGCTTCTAGAAGCAACTCTGTGAACGTTGATATGTCGGCGTTGCGCCGACAAGTACTCGACGTAGCTTTGAGATTATTCTGAGACCCTAAGGCGACGTAGTCCTGTCGATGTTACATCGAATAACAATCGACGTAGCTTCAGATTTAATCAGCAATTATTAAGTCGGCATATGCGTCGATAAGAACTTGACACTGCGTCGAATTCTATTCGAATTGTCTGCTCTGCGTGCTTCTCGACGCTGGCGTCGAGTAGAAGTCAATGGTACGCCGACTTCTATTCGACGCATCTCTTAATAAACATATCTATTTCTTTTAGAAGATTCTTGCTGTTTTTTCCAGCAATTTTATTTATTGAAAATAGATCATAATATGATGTTATAAATGTCAAAGAGGATTTAAGATAGAAATTACTCCCTTGAATGACTCTTGTTCCTTATTCATGACCTACATCATTCTTCCCACTCAATTTTTCTGAGTGGGACCCTACCTACACCTGTACAGGTAATTCAAACATTAGAAGGGACCCAGGTTACCTTGGGCCCTTTGCTTTTACCGTTCAATGGAAGAATAGAAGGGTCTTTCATGATACTCTTTGGGATGATAAGGAATGGATCTCCCAAACCTATTATTTTGATGTTTGAAATGACCTTAGAATGTATCAACATATAACAAGTCAGCAGAGTGTCTTATTATCCTAGGTTTTACTTTACCCTATTGTTCTTTGCTATTTTGTTTTCCTATGTTGTTCTTACCTAAGGGTTTCACCTTATTAGTTTTACCTACTCTATCTGACTGATTGTGATCCTTACTCTTAGATGGAGGATTCTTTTCACTGGGTAGATGATCACTGGGTCTAACAAAAACCACTGGATTTTTCCAGGCAGGCTTCCTAGATGGTTCTGTGCTAGTGGATGGTTCTGCCCCTAGTCCTAGATGATTAAATCTCATGGAGAGGTTTTCAGTGATGTCTTTGAGCTTTTGACTCCTCCCATTGAGTGAGTCCTCAAAGGCCTTTGCCTTGGTTAGCTCTTCTTTTAGTCTTAGATTCTCTTTCCTAATTTCAACCAAGTCTAGTTCCTTAATGTCAATTTCTTTTATCAAGTTTTGATTTCTGACATATACATCATCTTTCTTTAGGTTATCTAGTTATAACCTAACAATGTCTAGTTCTTTTTCTACCCTAATATGATCAATGCAGAATTCCCTAAAGCCAATTTTAAAATCTTCTGATTCAAAATCAAATTCATCAAAAACTGATACCTGTTCTTCTTCATCACCTGATGACATTCCCAGTGCTATCATGCAGGCTGCTTCAGCTTCTGCCTCATCTTCACTTTCAGATGAGGATGAGCTCTCCTCTGCTTCCGAGTCACTCCAGGTTTCAGCAATGAAACCCTTGCCTTTCTTCTTGTCCTTTCATCTGAAGGACTTCTTCTTCTTCTTCTCCTCTCTATTGCTGCTTTTCCCGCCCCTTTGCTCTTCTGGGCACTCAGAAGCAAAGTGCCCTGGTTTGTTGCAGGAGAAGCAGGTAAACTCCCTCTTTGGAGTTTTATCATACTTGGGCCTTGAGTCTCTTTCTCTTCTCCTTGAGTCTTCAATCTTGACCCACTTCTTGAATCTCCTTGCTAGGAGATTGAACATTTCATCCTCAGGAGTGGAGGACTCTCCTTCAGCAGCTTTGAGAGCAAGGGACCTTTGAACAAGAGCTGGAGAGGTCTCCCTTTCTTCAGCGTCAGCCCTGTTTTTCAGAAGCATCTCATAGGACTTAAGCTTTCTTAGCAAAGCATCAGTTGAGATTTCTCTGTGGCATCTGGATTCTCTGATTGCCCAGATCCTTGAATACCATGAGCTAGGGAAGCACATGTGAATCTTATCATTAATTTCAGTCAAGGATATTTCCTTGTCTAAGCCTCTGAGCTCATTAATGATAATACTGACTCTGTCATACGTATTGGCAACAGATTCTTCAGCCTTCTTTTGAAAATTCTCATGCTGGGATATGAGAAGGAACTTTTTATCCTTTCTTTCATCAGCACTTCCCTCAACCATTGTGGTGAGGGAATCCCAGATCTCTTTTGTTGATTGGCATTCAACAACTTTCTGAAAAATGTCATCAGACATTGTTGATACCAGAATATTCATGGCCTTGGCATCACATGCCTTGACCTTCTTCTCAGCCTCTATCCATTCCTTTCTTGGAACAGCCTCAGTTGTTGAGGTTTCTCCTTCCTTTTGTCTGACTGGAGCAGGGGGGCCGGTGAGAAGAACATCATAGATATCTTCATCAACGGAATTCATGTAAATTTTATTCTAGCCTTCCAGAGTGTGAACTTATTTAAATTACACACTGGAGGTCTTGTTGAAGCATAATCTTTAGAGCTCATTTTCTTTATAAAATATGTTTATAGAAAAGAAATGAGAGTATGAGGTCTTTTTGAACAAGGTGTTAACCTATTAATGATCAACCTCCCTCTGATACCAATTGAAAGTGTACACTGTGCACTTTCAAAGGTGAAGACCTACTACTTTACCTGGGAGTAGGGATGGAAGTGGTAAGCTCGGTGCTCGTCAAAAAATAAGGAAGAAAGCAGTTACCAATCTATTATGTCAGTCTGGTGCTAAAGAAGGCAGAGTAACAATATCCCATCCTAGAAAAGCTTGCCTTCTCCTTGGTGGTGTCGGTGCAGAAGCTCCGACCTTATTTTCAAGCCCACTCATCTGAGTCGTGACCGATCATCCCCTCCAAAAACTTCTGGAAGGGGTACCGCATTCGGGAAGGCTGTCGAAGTGGTCGGTAGAACTCAATGAGTTTGACATTTTCTTCTCACCCTGGGTGGCGATAAAAGCACAAGCGGTGGTAGACTTCTTGGCAGATTTTTCGAAGGAGGCAGATGTAGGCGAGGGTCCTTCAAATCCAGTCTCCTGTAAGATGCTCGTGGACGGAGATTTGGGCAAAAGTTCTGTGGGAGTCGGCATCGTGCTTGTCAACCCACATGGAACTAGGATCGGGTAAGCGGTCGAGGTCCACTTCTGCATCACAAACAATCAGACAGAGTACGGAGCCAGAGTGGCAGGCTTGCGTCTTGCTAAGGAGTTAGGAATCCGAGACATCCAAGCTTTCACAGATTTAATAGTGGTTGCTTCACAGATTCGAGGGGAGTTTGAAGTGTGCGACGCCATTCTGCAGAGATACCTAGTCAAGGTTCAAGAGTTCATCGGCGGTTTCCAATCCTTCTTCGTCAAGCGCGTGCCAAGGGAGGAGAATTCAGTGGCGGACCGTTTGGCCAAGTACGGTCTGAGGGCTGGAGGAACGATCACTGAGCAATTTCGACCATCCATCGAGGAGGGAGAGATGATTGAAATCGAGAAGCGTCCTTCCTGGATGGATCAGTTCGTAGCCTTCCTAACCACCGGTCAACTTCCAGCAGATGATGAAGATCAAAGGAAGTTCAGGTACAAGGCGGTGTACTACTTGTTACACAATGAAGAGCTGTATCGCAAGACCATCTCGGGCCCCTTGGCCAGATGTGTTTCAGAAGTCGAAGTACCTTGAATTCTGGAGAAAATCCACTCGGGAGAGTGCGGTAGTCATTCAGGGACTCGCACTTTGTAGCAAAGAATCCTGAGGCACGTTTACTTCTGGTCGACCATCCAGAAGGATGTCAAAACCTTCTCTAAAAAGTGTGAGAAGTGCCAGCTCTTCGCTCCTCTCCTGTTGTAGCTAGCCCAGCAGCTTCGTTCGATCACGGCTCCTTGTCCATTCGCTATCTGGGGAATGGATCTGATAATCCTCTTCCCCGGGGCCAGTGGCTAGAGGAAGTTCATTCTCGTCATGATCGACTACTTCTCCAAGTTGATTATGGACAAAGCTCTGGCCAAGACCACCTCTTAAGTCATGAAGAACTTCATTTGAGGGGAAATCGTATGTAGGTTTGGAATCCCCCTTGCCATCATCAGCGACAACGGTCCGCAATTTGCCAGCTTGGAGCTGGAGGGCTTCTGCAAGCTAGGGACCGATCTCTGGTTTGCCTCAGTACATCATCCGTGGAGAAATGGACAAGTGGAGACCGCCAACAAGCTGATCATCAACCTCCGGAGAAAAAAAGTCGAGAACTTAAGAGGGAACTAGGCGGATCAGCTCCCTTCGTTCCCGTGGGCTCTAAGAACCACTCCTAATTCGGCCATAGGAGAGACTCCTTTCAAGCTATCACATGGGTCCTAAGCTCTCATCCCTGTGGAGTTCGAAGTCAGAAGTCCTAGGGTAGTTGCAGCGGGAGAGGGAGATGAATAATGATGGCTGGAGAATGAAGAGGCTCAGAGGCTCTCTCTTGATTACATCGAAGAGCTTCGAGACATATCCACGACTCAGCAGGAAGATATCAAAAGACGAATGACAAAATACTTCGACAAACATTTCTGCCTCAAGCAGTTCCAAGCAGGTAACCTCATCCTGAAAAAGGTGGACGCGGCAGGAAGAGCAGCCACTGTCGGAAAGCTCAACCAAAATTGGGAGGGGCCATTCATTGTCCACGAATCACTAGCATCAGGAGGATTTCGACTGCAGAACCATGAAGGGGAAGTTGCTTGGAAGTACCTGGAATGACGACGAACTGAAAAGGTTTTACCCCTAGTGGGAATATGTATGTCCCTCTGTATGTTTGCTTCAGATAAATAAAATCCTCACCCCCTGAAACATGGGACGGCGTGAGTCTCTTTTTCTCTTCCAAACAAGTGTTTTCAAAAGTAAAGAAAGGAGGTGAAATCGATCTCCACGACATGTTGGGAAACAAGCCTCTGTCTTGACTCTCACAAAACCCAGAGCGGATAATGGGACAGTGCCTCGGGATATCGAGTTCTCCTAAGTCCAAGCCTCTGCATTGATGGTCGAGATCAACTCCCCCCCTTGCTTGTTGGCCGAGCGACCCCCCTGATTGCATTTCTTATCCAACTGGAGAGATTGTCAGAAGAAAGTCTGGACGCCGACCTCCCGACTCGACGAAGAGATGACCGATTTAGCTGACCAAGAGACCCTTGAATAAAGGCGTCATGTACCCTCAAAGAGCTAAAAAGCTCGCGACAAGGCATAATGTTTCTGTTGTTTCGTCCAAACATTTGAGTTGGTGTGCTTAACCCCTCTGATTGATTGAGTAGCTGGAGAAAGATCTTCATCAACACTCAACATCGTAGTAGGATGGAGGCATCGGGATGTTCCCTTGGACCTCCCCGACTGTCATTCCCTACTCGTCAGCATCTTGCATCCCAGTAGGACAAAGGCCTCAGGATTGTGCGTCCCCTTGGACCCCCCCCCCCCCCCTCGACTGTCATTCCTTATTATTATCGTTCTAATTATAGACTCTAAAGGTATTCTCATCTGGTGGAGGAGGAGCCTCGAGAGTGTGCACCTTGAGGGACCCCCTGAGGGCCAATAGTTGACATCCTTCTCGGAAATAGGCAAATATCAACAATATGAGCAGGTGGGTGCGAGTATATCTGGGCGAGCGCGTATGAGCCTAGCGAACGAGCACTCTAGCGCGGGCGAGCCTATGAGCCTAGCGAGCGAGCACTCAAGCGTGGACGAGCCTATGGGCCTAGCGAGTGATCACTCAAGCGTGGGCGAGCCTATGAGACTAGCGAGCGAGCACTTGAGTCTAGCGAATATCGGTATAATAATATAAGTGAAGCAAGTAGATAGTCACACTTCAAAAAAAGTATTGCTATATCATTCGCAAAAAGTTACATGTCACTCTCGCAAGAGCTACCCAAATTGTCTAAGTACAGAAAAAATTAGCTCGGTGAAGGAGCGTAATCCGAAGAATTCGACGACCCGTCGCCATCCCCGTCATCCTCCTCCTCATCCTCGCCAGCATTGAGAATGTCATTAAGGAGGTCTTCCGTCGTCAAGCTCTCGCCGCCCGGCGTCAAAAATCCTTCGACCTGAAGCTTGGAGAAGACTAGGTCGCCGACAGTAATTGCGATCTCGCGCAGTAGGGCGGACCATTCCTACGAGGACTTGGAGATTTCCCCCGCTCGGGGAGAAGGTCCGGCCTCCGAGGAAGGCTACGCAATTGTCCTCGACTCCAACTCCGCAATACGAACCTGCGTCGCCTCCAGCGAGGCTTGGATAGCTAGCAAGTCGCTCTCAAGCATTGAGATTGTCTCGGCCGCTGTGAGCTGCTCTTCCTGCAAAAGGGAAAAGTTGCGGGTTAAAAAATCACAAAGGACAGGCGACAGACGAGTTACACAAGATCCTTAGCAAACTACCAAGATCACCTCAATGTTCTGGATCAGAGAAGCTTTGTCCTCGGCCTCGAGGGCCCTCGCCTCGGCCCGGGCTTGGTGCGCCTCCGCCTACTTTAGAAGTTTCTTGAGGACTTCATTCGCCTCATCGCCCTCGAGCAGGTTGCGATCAGTCTGATGAGCGAGTTCTGTTGCTCGCAGCATCACCCGCGATCCCTGATCAACGAGGTATCGAGGATATGCCTCTCTCAGGAGCTTGGCGTCGTCGCGCCCATAAAGCCCGAACGTAAAGCAGAAAGCGTCATCGTTCGCCACCTCATCCTCACTCCACGAGGGTAGACGAGAACTGAGTTGGACCTCGCTCCTATTCCTGCTCCACGTGAGGAGCGGCTCACCATCTAGGCCAGTACTCCGCGAACCCTGCCCAAAGTTGGGATGGTTCTCGGGGATGATGTCCTCTTGCTCCCTCGCCCGATCCTCGTCTATATTTCGAGTGATCTCTTTCCTCATCCTCTTCTGGGTTGAGGGCTCGCCTTCTTTCGCCAGCCCCGCCGCGCGAAAGATTTCGGCCGGATCGCCGAGCCCAGTGAGCCCTCCCGAAAGGCGGGACTCCTCCTCGACATCATCTTCTTCATTACCGATCCTCGGTCGCCCTGACGGAGACGCGGGAGGAGATTCACCCACTGGAGGAAGATTGGTCGCAGGCACATGGCGAGCACCTAAAAGAAAAGTGTTAGCCGCAACGACAAATAACTCTGATCAAATGATTACTCGCTTCACATAAATGATACCTTCACCAGAGTCGACTAGGGGTGCAAGTTGAGTCGAGCCGGCTCGTGAGCTCGATGAGCCA
Organism: Dactylorhiza incarnata; assembly: GCA_033032865.1. Taxonomy (NCBI): domain Eukaryota; kingdom Viridiplantae; phylum Streptophyta; class Magnoliopsida; order Asparagales; family Orchidaceae; genus Dactylorhiza; species Dactylorhiza incarnata. The sequence goes on from JAWHQI010000086.1 coordinate 2,408,736, forward strand.
GCTCGAAAAAAACTCGACTCGAGCTCGAGCCAGTTGAGCTCAAACTTGATTTCAAGTCGAGCTCGAGCTCAATTGCTCTTGTTCATTAGCTCGCGAGCTGGCTTGCGAGATTTTTTTGAGTAATATTTAATATATATATAATAGGCTCATTAGAAAAATGCTCGTGAGTACCTCGAGTTCGACTCGAGCTCGGAAGCTCGAAAGCTCGAGCACAATATAATGGTCTTGAGCTCTAGCCAAGCAGGATGAGCTCGACGAGCTCGAGCTCGAAATATTTAGCTCGAGTTTGGGATTTTTGCCAAGCTCGACTCGAGCTCGACTCGTTTACACCCCTAGACTCGACATACGCGAGTTGATCAATATTTTTCCGCCCAAAGACAACATCTAACTTTTTGCTCTTCATCGCAAGGCAGAATTCCTCGCGGGCACATTGCAGTGTGGGGGCGATGAGCAACCCGCTGGTGGTTTCTGGGGGCGACAAGAGATTCCTGAAAAGTCGCCAGAAGCGAAGACGAATCTTACGTTCCAGCGATGAACCTTCTTCGAGGTTTCGTCAGCGAGCAGTGGTGGATACCGAAGTAGATCACCCCATCTTTAGTCGCTCGCATATAGAAGAGCCTCCGGAAGACGGAGAGATCGAACGTGATCCTCTCCGACCACAAGATGCATAGGAACCCCACAATGGTGGCGATTCCGTTTGAGTTGATCTGCGCCGGGACCAAACCAAAATACCGAAGGATCTGGCAGACCTCCGGCCAGAGGGAAGTCACAAACCCACATCGAAATGGGTAAGGGGGAAGGTGAGCCTCCCCTCCGCGAACGAATTGATTCATTCTTCCTTCGTCGGCAAGGAGACGCGGAAGCCCCTGGGGAGGAAGCGATGAACGAACCACTCCAAGTCATCCGCGCGAGTTATAGGCTTCTTGAGCTTCTTCGCGGAGAAGTTCTGGGCATAAGTCAGTCGACGAGCTTCAACATCATTGGAAGGCGCCATCGTGCAGGGAAGAATCTAGCTCGTTTGGCTAAGTGCTCGGGAGGGTTCGAGAAAATGTGTTGTTTTCGACCCCCCCCCCCCCCCCCCCCCCCCCCCCCCCCACATATTTATTGTAATCGCAGGGGGGTCGCGAGGTTTGATACACGCGATGTGCACCCCTGACGCGCTCAAACCTCTCGCTGAGCTAACTTCCGCGCAATAGACTGGCCAAGAAGCTGAGGCCATAGTTCACCCGCAGAGAGCGACAATCAAGTGAAACACACCACAACAAACAAAAGCAAAAATAAAGAGCTTGCAAAAGGCTAGAAACGACGTTGAAAAACACCCGCCACAAGCAAATTAATCTCGGCATAATCGAGCTAAAATTATTACAAACGTTATAATTAATATCCATAAAGACAGAAAGAAGACAAAAGTCGTCTGCCGACTTTGAAACTACATAGCGGGAGGAACGTCGAGCCTATCCGAGGTAGGGCCATGTTGCCCGGTGAATCCCAGTTGGCGTGTGAATCTCATCTACTCCCTAGCCCTCGTCATAAGCTTCTCGCTGAGGAGGATATGCTCTTCCATACGAGTAAGTGTCCCAAGGGAACCCATACTCGCCCGCAGTCCGCGAATATCGGCCTTCAGCAGTTCCTGCCGATGCTCCATGTCGCCATCCACCGCTCCATCTCGTTGATGGCAAAATGCTTGCCCTTTGAGGTCTCCAGCCGATGCTCGAACCCCTCGATGTTCGCCACGCGACACTCCAACTGAGATAGGCGTAGATGCACTTCATACGCTATCAGCCAGTCGACCTTGAGTTCAAGGTCGAGATAGGCGGAGACTAGCTTCATCTGGAACTCGCGCGTGGAAAGGCCTAGGGCATCGATAAATGCCGACCCCGGAGAAGTTGCGCGACCTGAAAAAGACAAATGTTAGCACAATACCCGAGAAGACAGTTCAGCACATCGCTTCAAATACGAGAAATGCCTGCGTGCACAGATGCTACCCTGGGTTGCTGGCGAGGAGAGGGCATTCACCGAGGCGTTTCTCGATGGCGAGGCGATGGAGTTCGCCAAGGAGTACCTCAGTAATGAGGCGGGGAAAAGCGATGAGGCGACGACGTGCGGCGAGGAGAACCCCGTCGAGCCCCCGACCGGCCGCCCCTGCCATTCCACCAACAGGATGGTGGTGCGGCAGCATCGTCTCGGGATGTCGAAGAGGAGGCGCCGACGGCGGATCCAGGGGCGCCTTCCCGCGAACATCCATGCTCGCAGACATCGACAGGGGAGGTGCGTGGGAGGGCCTTCCACCTCCTCTTTCGCAGGATGTAGGGGGACCCTGTGTGGTTGACGCCGATGGGGGAGAATCCCCAGTCGAGGGAGGCGGTGGTGGAAGCGAGATGGTGACCTTCAACTTCTTCAAAGTCATCTGACCAACACGAGGACTGCTCTCCCCGCACTCTGCCAAAGAGGGCGGTTGGCGAAAAGTTTCACGCTGAGGGACGACGCCGGGAGGAATAACCGGCAGAGGGGCAGATCCTCAGTCCTCATAGGCTCTTCAGCAAGAGGTCTCGAAATACTCGTCTCAACCAGAGTAGCCTCTGGAGGAACGTTCGCTATGAAGGAAAGTCAGCATCAGTAAAACGACAATACTGAAAATCAGTAAAACCGATGATAAAACGATGATTACCTGTTATAGTCGTATTAGGGGGAGCGGTGAAAGTATCGTTCTCGGCGGCCTGTTGCTCGCCGCCATCCTCCAAACCCTCCTCGCTCGGCCGGGTTGGAGTCGACTCAGGCATAGATGCTGCGGGATCAACCCGCGGAACATCCTCGCATGGGGTCCTCTTGGCAGGACGATCAACGTTGCCCCTCTTTCGCTTACGCGCAGCGCCGTCTTGCGACTTATTCAGCAGCTTCCTCAACATCTGAGCCTTTGCGATTATCTCCTCGGGAGTAAGCATCTCGTCGGGGATTGAAAATTGGTGTGTCAGGGAAGGCCCCTGCCCTCCTATTTATAGAAGTTGATGCCCCCTGCTTTGAAGTAGGCAACATACTCGCCAGAAGACCCTCGCCGAATAAGGGTTGGATGTTTCTTTTCGAGCCACTTCGTCACTCGCAAAGAGCGGCGATTGTGTACAACCCATATTCTTCGAGGGTAGAACTCATCCATACTAGGGGTGCAAGTTGAGTCGAGTCTGCTCGAGAGCTCGATGAGCCAGCTCGAAAAAAACTCGACTCGAACTCGAGCATGTCGAGCTCGAGCTCGAGCACGACGAGCTCGAGCTTTATTTCGAGTCGAGCTCGAGCTTGATTCCTCTTCTTCATGAGCTCACGAACAGGCTCGCGAGCTTTTTTTATTTAAATTATTTTAATTTATTATAATTATTATAAAATATAGATAATAATAATATTATTATTATACTAATATATTTATATGTATTTAAATATTTTTAATTTTTTTTTAATTTAGGATTTTGCTCACCGTCGTCGAGCTCAATCGAGCTCGAGCTCGAGCCAGCTATTTTCGAAGAGCTCGACTCGTTTGCAGGCCTAATCCATACCACGTGAGCAGAAGTCAAATTCAAGGGTCAAATCGAAGACAACAAACAGCTCAATCAGAGATATTAATTGTCAGGTGCGAGTTTCAAGGTTACTCGTCCCCCAAGTGGCGACTAGAAGGAGGTCTCGAAGTTTCTCGCACAAGCCGGCGACTATCAGACAACCCTCGGACCTGTTCGCATATGAGCGACTATCAACTACAACTCGACAGACATTGTCGTCGTCCTTACCTAGTCGTCTGCTCATCAGGTTCAATTATCCTATCTCGCAGGGGGCAGGCATAGTCGCATGCATCCCCTCCTCCCAGGATTTGTCTATAAATAGACTCTCAGGGGTACCGGGAATGACATTTAAAGAAATCAGAGCTCCCCCCCCCCCCCCCCCCCCCCCCCATATATGTGAGATCCTTACCAAGTCAGTGCCTTCCTAGTACCTAGCTCGACCATCTTATGATTTTGGAGGGGAAGTTTCTTCTGAGCTTCCGGGTATGTGGTGGGACCTCCCTGCCGCAACACTTGGGGTCCTGTTGTGGCTGTTCTAGCCTTTTCGTCGTTGTCAGTCAAGCCGTCTAGTTAGACTACTGAGCGAGTAGCCTCCAGTTGCATTAATCCGAATTTTGAAGTCGAGATTTTCCTGACTTCAACATCTATTATCACCAGAGTATTTTAAAACTAGAAAAACATGCAACTTACTCGCACAACTCTCGAATCTCTCGCCTCACAAGAAGAAAATCTGAGAGGTTACTAGAAATTTTATTTATTTCTAACATAGCCCTCTACCGTGAGCTATTCCACATTCTCAAAAGTAAAACAAAGCTCTTTAATGCTCTACTTTGTCCCTTGCTAAAAGGATTCATCATTGCAATATGACAGTCCCTCTCTAATGAATAAAATTTCTTTGTAACCTCTCCGATTTTCTTCGTGTGAGGCTTGAGATTCGAGAGTTGTGCGAGTAAATTGTATGTATTTATGGTTTAAAATACTTGTGTCATAGATTTTAAGTTTTTTAATACTATTTTTAATAAATAAATTTTGGGATATGAATAAATGTATTGGACTATGAATATATAGTTTAGACCGTAAATATCAACGAACTGTGAATATTCTTTTAGGACTGCTTATAACATTGCCCTTCTTTTAATCCTAACTTGAGTTTATCAGTCCCAAATTTTAATGATTACTTTCTTAAAGTTGAACGTTATGGTTGTGCAGATCACTGTTAGCAGTTGATGACATTTAAATTAGGACGTTGTTAATAGCAAACCTTGAACGGATATTAGCAAATCATCAAAACTTAAGAAAATACGTGTTTTTTGAAAATACGTCTTATAGGTGTATTTTTAGGAAAAGTATTCAACATCAAAGTTGTAGATCTCGTCGAGATCTACAACTTTCGTGTTGAACATTTTGCCTAAAATGCACGGGTTAAGAGTATTTTTAAAATGCGCAAGACTATTGTGAAATGTTTTGTGCATTTTGAAAATACGCCTAACCCGTACATTTTTAGGCAAAATGTTCAACACGAAAGTTGTAGATCTCGACGAGATCTACAACTTTGATGTTGAACACTTTTCCTAAAAATGCACCTATAAGGCGTATTTTCAAAAAACACGTATTTTTTTTAAGTTTTGATGGTTTGCTAATATCCGTTCAAGGTTTGCTATTAACAACGTCCTTAAAATAAATAAAGGAAAAGAATCTCTTGGTAATGGCGAGACTTCTTTTCTTTTGAGAAGTACAGTTTTACTTGAAGTTTTAAGAATCAGGTCGGAGGTCAAATTAGTGAAATCAAAGGTTCAAGATTCGGCCGGTTGAATCGGTCGGACCAGGTCTAACCGTCATGTTGTCTTATTGTAATTATAGTATCATACTATTATTTAAGGCACCCCAGTTTTGGCTATCCGCACCCCAGTTTTATGAAGTATTACGCATTATTTTTGGAAATACGCCTTGTACAAACATTTTTAGGAAAAGTGTTCAACACGAAAGTTGTAGATATCGTCGATATCTACAACTTTCGTGTTGAACACTTTTGCTAAAAATGCACGCACAAGACGTATTGCCGCTCGAATTGAAACATGGGCGTAACTATAACGAATTTTTGGAAATACGCATTGTGCATGCATTTTTAGGAAAAATGTTCAACACGAAAGTTGTAGATCTCGACGATATCTACAACTTTCGTGTTGAACACTTTTCCTAAAAATGCTTGTACAAGGCGTATTTCCAAAAAAATACATAATACTTTATAAAAATGGGTTGTGGATAGCCAAAACTGGGGTGCGGTTAACAATTGCCTTATTTAATTTAGTGAACTTTAAAAGTGTAAAACTATAAGAGGGTGTTCGTTTTGACAAAATTGAGATTCTGGAATTGGAATTAAATGTCTAATCTCAATTTTGTCGTTCGTTTACATGCTTAGAGCTGAAATTGGAATTTTAATGAATTTAGTGAAATTCATTTTGAAATATAGATAATTTTTTCCAATCTATATAAGAATTGGATAATTCCGGCCAAGTCGCATTTTTTTTGCAATGGACGTTAATTTTCGCCATGGGCACACGTTTTTCGCTCGTGGGCTCATATTTCGCTCGGGCGCACACTTTTTTGCACGCTAGCGTGTTTTTCGACCGGGCGCGTGTTTTTGCCTTGTCGCGTGTTATTCGCCTGACGCTTATTTTTCTACTGGGTGAACACTTTTTACCTGTCGCGTGTTTTTTACCCGGGCGCACGTTTAACACCCAGGCGCGGGTTTATCGCCCGGGCGTGTTTTTTGCCCGGGCGCTCATTTTAGCACAGGTGCACACATTTTCGCCCGGACGCGAACATTTTCGCCCTGGCGTGCAAATTTTCGCACGGGCGCGCGCTAATTCGCCCAGGCGCTCATTTTTTGCCTGTGCGAACACTATTTTCCTAGGCGCACTTTTTTGCCCGAGAGTGTAATTTTTCGCCCGAGAGCGCGTTTTTCACCCATGCGCACGTATATCGCCAGGGGCGCGATTTTCGGGCGGGCGTGCATTTTTTTCGCCCGGGCGCACGTTTTTTCACCTAGGCCCGCGTTTTTTCGCTTCTGCGTGCTTTTTCCCGGGGCACGTGTTTTTTCACGCGGAAGCGCGTTTTTTTGCGAGAGCGCAATTTTTTCACCCGGACGTGCTTTTTCACCCTTGCACACTTTTTTCGCCCGAGAATGTGTTTTTCGCCATTGCACACTTTTTTTCGCCTGATAACGCATTTTTCGCCAACGCGCATTTTTCGCCTAGGCGCGCATTTTTGCCCGGTTGCTCATTTTTCGTACGATTGCAATTTTTTGCCCGACTGTGTGTTTTCACCACAACGCTCATTTTTCGCCCGGGCGCGCAATTTTTATCCCGGGAGCACATTTTTCTCTCGGGCGCGCATTTTTCACCCTGGCGGGCATTTTTGTTGTGGCGCTTTTCTAAACCCGGACACGCGTTTATTTCGTCTAAGGTGTGTTAGATGCCAGGACGCACGTTTTTTTTGCCCGGGCGAGCTATTTTCGCCCAAGAGCGCGTTTTTCGCCCTGAGCTCCTTTTTGCCCGATCGCATTTTTTTCGCTCGAGCGCGCTTTTTTCTCCACAATGCTCTTTTTTCGCACGGGCGAGCGTATTTTGCCCCGGCGTCATGGACACTCATTTTTCACCCGGGCGCGCACCTTTTTTCCATAAAGGATTACTTTCTATATCTTCTTAGTTCTTATTCTCAACGTTCTTACATTTATGTCCAAATTTATTTTTTATCCACAACCAGTCCTTATATTTATACATGCAGGAAATTAATACTAGGTTCTTAAATTATGCGTTAATTAATTTCAGTATATGCGATAGAATGTTAGATATTTCATAATATATATGATAAAACGTCAGCTTGTTCATAGTATTTTCTAATTCTTAAATTGAATTTTATTTAACAAACGAACAGAGAATTAAGCAATTCTACAATATTTATCAATATTGTTTATTAGGTGAACGCTGGAATTAGAATTAGACCGATTTCAATTTTGAATATCGAATCTCAATATCGAATTCCAATATCAAATTTCAATTCTGTCCAAACGAACGAGTCCTAAAAGAAACTATATAATCATATTGTTAAAACATATTACATATCATGAACCACAACTTTTGATAATAATGTTTTGTGACATTGTTGCAAAATTTGATTGTCTCAAATAATTATGAACAACTAATATTTAATTATTTATCACTAATTCAAATAATAGCTTAGGGCCAATTTGGAAGAGCGGTGACGGTTGGAAAATGAGCGGTAGCAAAAGGAGGGTAGAAAATGAGATATTGAAAACAGTCTATTTCAAATCAAAATCTGTTTTGGCGAATTCCTTTTGCAGAAATTTTCAGGATGGAGAATTACATTATAAACTGTTTGACAAATCTCCGTTGAGATGACTCTTTTAGGAAAACATCAAATGCACAAATTTGTATACAAATTGAATAAATCCAACAACAATTATGAAATGATTATGCACATAACAGTGAAATCCACAGGGGTATCAACAAAATATGACAACATTGAAAACAGAAGTGATGTGCACCCGTAAAGACGACATTCATCCATAGCCTTGGGGTGCGTTTAGAGAAAGCCCCACCAAGAAAGAATGGAGTTAGTGGGGATAAAATCCAACCCACGACCGCGAGAACAAGAAAATCTGCTACAGACAGTTCACGCTACGGCGTCGCCAGGCACGACCAAGACCACGCCCCCGCCTCGACAAAGCGTGGGCTAACCGCACCCCCCCGTCACGGGGCACGGTCTAACCGCGCCGTGCCGCACCCCTAGGGGGTGCGGCAAGGCTACGACCGGGGTGCGGCCAAGCCGCACCCCTCCCCGCATCGGGGTGCGGCCGAGCCCCCTCCACCCTTCTGCAGAGGGCTCGCAGAAGGCTCGACCAAGGGTCGCGCCCCTCGGCGGGTACGATCGGGGCCCAATTCCTCTTTGGGGGCGCGACTCCCATACCTCCGTTCGCTCGGAACGCTCCGCGCTCGCAGCGCGCCCAGAACACTTCCGTGTTCGTTGCGTGCTCAGAACGCTTCTTTGCGCGCTCAGAATGCATCCTCGTTCGTTGCGCCCACAGAACGCTTCTGAGCGCGCTCAGAGCATTCCCACTTTCCCGACATGCTAACAATTTATCTTTCTAATTTCTCTGATTACAGGACCCGCTTGTCGCCTTTCTTACCCTCAACGATGCTGCCCGAACTGCCCGATCTGCCCGAGGGGCGAGACGGTCTTTTACGAAAAATGGCGATCCGTGTGCTCCAAATCGACCAGCATAATTCGCCCGTCAGGTGGTTACGGTGGTTACGGCGACAGAGTTACCGGGCTACCCCCGGCCAAATCTATAAAAGGAGCCTAGAGCCTTCATTTGAGGGGACCTTGCCTTCTGCGCCCGAGAGAGCTCTGTTGAAGATTTCCTCGGAATTCTCCTTCGGCGCTTGAAGATCTCATTCGTGGACTTGGAGATTTCCTTTCTCCCGAAAGGCGACTCAGCATTCTCACTTTCGTCCTCCCGAGCATTCTCACGTTTGTTCTTCACCGTTCTCAGAAGGAAAAAGACTTAGTTTTTCGAAAGATGGACTGTCACCTTCGGAGTTCTCTTTCTCTCTCCCTATTACTGTAACGAGCGGCGGCCTGTCGCGCTCGAATTCTAAGTACCTGATTGTAACCCCCAGAAGATAGTGAAGTTTGGTCGGCATAGCTCTGGCCGCGTGGTTTTTCACCCTTTTCGGGTTTTCCACGTTAAAAAGTCCAAGTGTACTCAATGAAACTCTAATTGACTGTTAGCGCGCTTGGCTCGCTTCAGAGATAAGACGGTTCAAGTCGACCGGTCTACCGAGAACACCCAAGCGACCTACAACAATTTGACACCGTCTGTGGGAAGCGAATTCCCAAAATTCTGCAAAGATTCACTAGAGGTAGCGCTTGTCACCAATTGCAATGGCAAGAAGAAGCGCTCGCACTATTGAAGGATCGATCTCAGAAGGGCGCGTCGACCCAGCTCTCTCCCACTCGCTTATCAATGCGCCTCTCGCAGAAGAGGCAGTGCTTGCGCCTACGACAGTGCTGGAAGGGCGCATCCGGCAGATGGAAGAGCAACAAGCCGAGATGCTGGCTCTCGTAAGAAATCTTGGGGCTCCTCGAGCTCCCGTTCAGCCTCCAGCATTGAACGTTCCGCCGCCCCCAGTTCTGAATCATGCTCCGAACGAGGGGGTCATTCGAGAAGAAAAAGCCTTAGAAGAATTCTCCAACGCCGCAAGCTCCGCTCATCCTGCTCCGCTGGCTAGAGAACCAGAAGCTAACCACCATTACCATCGCCAAGGAAGAGCTGCTCCTTGCCGAGCAGTAGAAAGAACCACACGAGAGGAGATACGCGATATGATAACAGAAGAATACGGCCATGCAGGGCGACACGCGACTCTCACCCACCACCCCGCGCACCACGACTCCCCACTGTCGCCTCAGGTCTTGGCCCATCCGATTCCAAACGGTTTCAAGCTTCCCAACATCTAAAAATTCGACGGGACGGACGACCCATTGGAACATGTCAATCACTTCACCACCATCATGAGGATTTACAGCGCCCCCGATCAGTTCCTCTGCCAAGTGTTCCCGACAACCTTGAAAGGACAAGCGCGCACTTAGTTCCACTCCCTGCGGGATGGGGCCATCAACAACTTCTTAGAAATGGCACAGCAGTTCGTGGACCAGTTCATCGTCAATCATAGGATTGTCCGAGATCTCTCCCATCTCTCAGGAATCCGCAAGAACGATGGAGAAACTCTGAAGGATTTCTTCCGATGCTTCACCTCTGAGGCTCGACAAATCCCGGGGGTCGACCCCGAGCACTTGCGAGGAGTTTTCCTTGGAGGCCTTCGCCCAAGTGGTTTTTACTCAGCTCTAAAGAGAGAAACCGTGCCATGTTATCCGGACCTCATTCACCGAGTTGAAGCTCAGATAGCTGCTGACGAGGCCATCGAAGCGCAACGTCAGCAGTTCGAAGGTAGCCAAGGGAGAAAGAGGGGGTCAGAACAAGCCCCTCGCGGACGAGAACAATGGCGCGGAGAGGGACGCCGCAACGATGGACGTCGTCGTGATCACCAAAGAGACCTGGGCCGCAGCCGCCCAGAGTCTACACCACATTAAATACCACCAGAACAAATATACTCTACGCCATTCAGAACAGCCCAGAGCTTCGCACACCTCGGGCGTCAGCCCCAAACCCGAGGAGCGACCAATCCAGGTATTGTGAGTTCCATCGAGGGACTGGGCATACCACTGAAGAGTGTACCAGACTTAAAGACGAGATCGAATGCCTCATTCGCCACGGACTCCTGGGAAGATTCTTGCAAGGCCAGGTTCCCAATCAGCCTCAACAGCCTAGGGAGGCAAGGGAACAACCCAGGGAGGCAAGGGAGCAGCCTCCCGCCCCCCGAGGCGCAGGAGGAGGAGGACCGATGGTGGGAAAAAGTGAAACGATCGCCGGAACTCCCGTCCTAGCGACGCAAATCCTCTCGATCGCCAAACCCCCAAGAGACCGCGAAGATAAGAAGCTCATGCAGGACGTTACGATCGCTTTCGGGGAAGAGGATCTGCAAGGGTTACGACTACCACATCAGGATTCCCTCGTAATCAGCACAGGAATTGGGGACCCTTGCTTTAATGTAAAAAAGGATACTGGTCGATAACGGAAGTTCGGTTGATGTTCTGTTTCTTTCCACTCTGCAAAGTATGAAGCTCACGGAGGATCAACTCAGCCCTGTAGCCGGGCCCATCTACGTCTTCGATAACAGACTTGTACCAGTTCAAGGCATGATCACTCTCCCGGTCACATTAGGCGAGTTTCCAAGACAGTCGACGTACAACATACAGTTCGTTGTGGTGGAATCCACCTCCGCCTATAATGCCATCTTTGGGAGACCGCTCCAATCTACCTTTGGAGCAATCCCATCTATTCCGCATCTGGCTATGAAGTTCCCGACCGCCGCAGGAATAGGGATCGTAAGAGGAAATCAAGAGGCGGCCAGAACCTGCTATCTGAAGCACGCTCAACCGGCAAGGGCGACCGCCCTCAACATCAACAACTTCGACCTACGAGACGAAATTACTCTGCAGCGGGGAGCACCTGTTGAAGGATTAGTCGAAGCGCCACTCTCCCAGCAGGACCCGACTCGGACTGTTCAGGTCGGGTCACTCTTGTCGCAGGAAGAACGAGAAGAGTTCACAACCTTCCTACAGGAGAATGAAGACATTTTCGCTTGGAGCCCGGAGGACATGCCCTGGATAGATCCTGAAGTCATTTTTCACTCTTTAAACATTAACCATGTCTGCAGGCATGTGATTCAAAAGAAGATGAACTTCGCCCCCCGAGCGGTTGAAGGCGATCGAAAAGGAAGTGGCTAAACACTTGGAGGCGCTGTTCATCCGTGAAGCGGAATATCCCACGTGGCTCGCTAACGTGGTCATGGTGAAAAAGGCCTCGGGGAAGTGGCGAATGTGCGTCGAATACAACAACCTAAACCAGGCGTGCCCAAAAGACAGTTTCCCCCTCCCGAGGATCGACCAGCTCGTCGACGCGACGGCCGACCATGAGCTACTCAGCTTTATGGATGCTTATTCAGGCTACAACCAGATAAGGATGAACCCCGCAGACGAGGAGCACACCGCCTTCCGCACTGACAAGGGAGTTTACTGCTATAAGGTGATGCCGTTCGGCCTTAAAAATGTCGGAGCTACCTAGCAAAGGCTGATGAACAAGGACTTCAAGAACCTCATCGGAAAAATGATGGAGGTATACGTGGACGACATGCTGGTGAAGGGCGTCCACCGTTGCGACCACTTGAAAGACTTGGGAAAGTGCTTTCAGCTTCTTCGTCGGTTCCAGATGCGGCTCAACCCCAGCAAATGCGCGTTTGGTGTGACGACGGGAAAGTTCCTGGGTTTTATAGTAACCCAATAAGGAATTGAGGCCAACCCCGAGAAGATCAAGGCATTGGAGGACATGTCGCCACCTCGTTCAATTAAGGAAGTACAACGCCTGAACGGGAGAATCGCAGCGTTATCTCGTTTCTTGTCACGGACGGGAGACAAGTATCTCCCTTTCTTCAAAATTCTTCGGGGAGCACGCCACTCCGGGTTCCAGTGGACTGACGAGTGCCTGGCGGCCTTCGAACTTCTCAAACAATACCTGGCCTCACCACCGCTTCTGTCAAAGCCCGTCCCCGGATAAACTCTGTTCTTATACCTGGCTGTTTCACCCACGGCTCTCAGCTCGGTGGTCGTGAAAGATGAAGGAGGGGTGCAACGACCAGTCTACTACATCAGCAAAGTCCTCACCGTCACCGAAACCAGGTATCCGGCAGCAGACAAGACAACCTTAGCTCTTGTCTTCTCGGTGAGAAAGCTTCGGCCATACTTCCAGGCTCATACAGTAAAAGTATTAAATTAGCTCCCGCAATGAACAATACTCCAGAAACCAGAAGTCTCAGGGAGGCTAGTAAAATGGGCCGTAGAGCTCGACGAGTTTGACATCCAATTCCTTCCCCGGCCGGACATCAAGTCGCAAGTACTCGTCGACTTTGTTGTAGAGTACACCATCCCACCGGAATCAACTCCTGTCAAAGACACCACTATCCCCTGTTGGACTCTCTACGTTGACGGTGCTTCAGGAGCTGAAGGGGCCGAGGCAGGATAGCTCCTCATATGTCCCGATGAGATTACCTTAGATTACGACCTCAGGTTAAAATTCCCCACAACCAACAACATCGCGGAATACGAGGCACTGATTGCCGGCCTCCGGCTCGCCATCGATTGCAAAGTAGAGAACCTGACGATTTACGCAGACTCCAAACTCATAGTCTCACAAGTTGAGGGAGACTACGAGGCCAAGAACGACCAGATGGCAAAATATCTCGCGCATGCGAGATTGCTTCTTCAGAAGATCCCGTCGTACCAAATCCTACACATCCCCTGGGAGCAGAATTCCAGGGCAGATGCTCTATCTAAGCTTGCAACTTCACCCACCAGCTACCAATCCCGAAGGCGCCGAGTGGAAGAGATCGTGGTTCCAAGTATTCAAGGGCCAAGGGAAATCGCAACCATCCACCGGGAAGAGTTATCCTGGATGACCCCACTGCGAGACTACCTCGAGCACGGGCACCTCCCCGAGGACCATCTAGAAGCACGAAGATTTTGGATGCGAGCGGCATCATTCGCCATCGTCGACGGGGAGCTTTATAAATGGGCATTCTCAGGGCCCTATCTAAAGTGCCCACCGGAGGGAGAGGCGGACTACGCCCTAAGAGAAGTACACGGTGGGATCTGCGGAGAACACCTAGGCGGAAAAGCTTTGGCCCAGAAGATACTGCGCCAAGGTTTTTATTGGCCAACAATAAAGAAGGACGCAACTGAGCTAGTCCAAAAGTGCAGGAGCTGCCAGTTACACGCAAACGTACCTCATCAGCCCCCGGTCGCGCTCTCCACGCTCCAGAGTGCGTGGCCATTCGCATAATGGGGGAATCGATCTCCTCGTCTGCCTACCTCTGGCATCTGGACAGAGGAAGTTCATCGTCCTAGCCATCGACTACTTCACCAAGTGGGTAGAAGCGGAGCCCCTGGCCAAAATCACAGAAGAGAACGCCAAGCAATTTATCTAGAAGAGCATTATCTGCCTCTTCGGCAAACCCAGCAACAATCATCGCCGACAATGACACTCAGTTCATCGGGAAATCCTTCACCAAGATGTGCAAGGACTTGAAAATCAATCTTCGCCACACGCCGTAGCACATCCGCAAACCAACGGGCAAGTGGAAGTCACGAACCGCACCATCCTCAAAGGGTTGAAGACGCGCTTAGAAGAAGCTGAGGGCAATGGGTGGACGCACACACAAGTGTACTACGTACCGCACGACAGAGAGGACTCTTACAAGAGAGATGCCTTATAACCTCTATTACGGTACTGAAGCCATCATCGCCGTCGACATCGGCGTTCCAAGCACCCGGGTGCTAACTTTCGATCCCAACAAGAATGACGAGCTGCTTCGGGAAAATCTCGACTTGATCCCCCAAATCTGGGATGAGGCTGCCCAGCGTGCCGCAACCTACCAAAGGCATGTAGCCCGACTCTATGACAGAAAGGTGAAGCCCAGACCAATCAATGTCGGAGATCTCGTCCTACGCAGCATCGAGGTAGCCGGAAAGGTCCCCAAGGAGATAAACTCTCACCAACTTGGGAAGGACCGTACGTTGTAATTGCGGTCGTAAAACCCGAAACATACAGGCTCAGAATAGCGGAAGGGAAGACTCTACCACGCACCTGTAACGCCCAGAACCTGCGCCGCTTTTATCAGTAATACTACGTCTTCTATCACGCAAAAAGTCGCGAGCTCAGACGCGCAAACTTATTTTATATTATATATTGTATGCAAAATCGCGAGCTCAGACTCGTGCAAACTTATCCTATATTATATATTATGTACAAAGTCGCGAGCTCAGACTCGTGCAAGCTTATCTTATATTATGAAAGCCACACACAACATGATCCTCTATTATGCAAAATATGCTTTGACACCTATATTCAATTAAGAAAAATCATTATTATCTTCTTCACCCCCAAAAGCGCTTTTCATCATCCATTTCGGGGCCCTGCCCCAGGGACTTCGCACTGCCGTCGATTGAAGTTTCGCCCTTCTCCCCTGTCGTCGGGTCCCGGCGTCGTAAGGGTCTGCCCCTCTTACGTTCGCCCAAAGTTTGAATACACCCGCTATTCACCGGCCACTTCGGGGCCCTGCCTCGCGGACTTCGCACCGCCGTCGATTGAAGGTCCTCCCTTCTCCTCCGCCGTCGGGTCCCGGCGTCGTAAGGGCCTGCCCCTCTTACGTTCGGCCATGGTTTGAATACACTCGCTATTCACCGACCATTTCGGGGCCCTGCCCCGGGGACTTCGCACCGCCGTCGATTGAAGGTTCGTCATTCTCCTCCGTTGTCGGGTCCCGGCGTCGTAAGGGTCTGCCCCTCTTACGTTCGCCCATGGTTTGAATACACCCGCTATTCAACGACCATTTCGGGGCCCTGCCCCGGGGACTTCGCACTGCCGTCGATTGAAGGTTCGCCCTTCTCCTCCGCCGTCGGGTCCCGGCGTCGTAAGGGCCCACCCCTCTTACGTTCGCCCACAGTTTGAATACCCCCGCTATTCACCGGCCAAATTTATATTCTATTAGGTAAAAGCCACGGGCTCAGACTCGCGCAAACTAATTTTTTACTATAAAAAAGCGGTGAGTTTAGACTCGCGCAAACTAATTTTCCATTATGTAAAAGCCGTGAGCCCCGACTTGCTCAAATTTATAATCTACTATGAAAAAGCCACGAGCTCAGACTCGCCCAGACTCATCCGTTATTTTATGAAAAACCATCAAGCTACTCAGGCATCGACGCTAAACGACAAGCCGCCGCAATCTCTGACACAATCGCTGGGCAGCAAACCCGCAGCCGATCAAGGTGAGATAGAAGTTTCTCCCACAACTAGAGCCGAGCAACGACTTCTGGCGCGTCACACGATGATGTCAATAGTTGATAAGGATTTTATATAGTTTTAAAAATAATTCCAACTAATATCCCGATGTAGGCAAGTATACCTATCGAAATATAGTATAGGAAGGGTGTCGTATTTGCCTGAGGTCTGTCGAGTAATCTTACTCACGTAAATTAATATTATTTTATCGGTAGAATATTTAAAAGGGTTTTATAAAAAAATAATAAAAAGAAGAGAAACATTTGATCGGGAATCCTTCTTAAGTAAAATATTTCGTAAATCTAGAATTCAAAAGAAATCAATTTAGACAAACTTGACCGTGGAGGTTCCCAAAATATGATAGAGCCTCTCTCGAGAGAACTACCACCTAACCTTAGGTTGATCGATTAAGACCCCTCGGCCAGTCGAAACCCCTAATCTTGCTTTATGCGGTGAGCCCCACGATTGGATTTGACTCCAATCCGGAAGAATTGTGTTACCCTCTCTCGAGGAGTGCGTGAAACTCTTTTTATCTTTGAGTGATCTCCTCGTTCGCATGAATCTCTCGATCACTAGCATACGGATCTTAGATCGAGAAACATATTCGCGACATATGAATTCGAAGCAATTAAATTCAAATATAAATCCTAGTTTTCCAAATCCAAACTATGAAAAAGAGATTACAAAATAACACTACTTAAAAATTCATCCGATCAAATGTAATAGAATTAGCTACTCATGATTAACGAAAAAGAATGTTTTATAACTATGAAAGGAGAATTACAATTGCTGGAAATGGAAATTTTAAACTACGAATTAAAATTACAAAGCATAATGTAAATTTGCATAAAACGAGAAATAAAATGCAGAAATCTAATCTAAAAATGAACCAATCTAAGCAAGGACTGGATTCCTATCACTTTGGCAGGAGCTGGCTTTTATAGGCAGAAAATTGGTGAGTCGCGCCCTTGGTCACGCTCGTGACCAAGGGTGTGTAAGCTGTTTAACTGTGTATTGAAAGCCCGGGAACGTTGGGGAAGAGAAACCGCCAAAATTGATCATCTCGACGGGTCACAGCCTAGGTCACGCCCGTGACCTTGGGCGTGTCTTGACCGAGTCAGGAAACGGCGGGAAACGGCGCGATCTGGAGTTAATCTGGCAGTTGCGGGAGAGGTCACGCCCCTCGGTCACGCCCGTGACCAAGGGCGTGTAAGCTGGAATGACTCGGCGGCGGAAACTGCCTGCAATGAAGGCATGTCGGGCGAGTCACGCCCATGACCTGGAGGTCATGCCCTGCTGTCACGCCCGTGACAGGGGGCGTGTAACTTTAATCTGATGTGGCGGCGTGTTCTGGAAGCTGGAAGACGGCTCGGCTGGGTCACGACCATGATATGGAGTCACGCCCCCACGCCCGTGACCTGGGGCGTGTACTTGAGATTTTTGCAGATTTGTTCCTTTATTTCTCCTGAACACGGCTGTGAGCTTGGATTTATTATTAGCAGCCCCAGATTACCTGAAAACACAAAATAAAGCGAATTAGATATATATTAAACTAAAATTATATAAAAACTAATTAATTACTACTAAAATACTATATAAAAATAACTATAAATAATGCACTATCAAATACCCCCCATACTTAAGCTTTTGCTATTCCAGAGCAAAACTAATTTATAAGTATGAGAAGAATTTATAGGACATTTCCAAAAAGATTTACTTCTAATTATGTACTCCAAATCTTATAAGACTCATATCAAAATAAGTTAAGAAGTTAAAATTCAGATTTATAAGAAATAATTTATAATTCATAAATTGAAATGAGTAGAATAAATATTAGTTTTGAAATTCTCTAACTAAATCTTCATAAACAAAATTGCATTGAATTAAGTAAAATAACCAAGATTAAAATTATAGAAACTTTAAACATCATTAGAAACTTTTAGAAAACTACAAAATATTAACTATGCTCTCTCAAAAATATCTTAGGATAAGCAAATAAACTTGGCTAATTGGGGTAAAGTTGGCATTGAAGAAGTTACTTTGAATATAGGAAATGATGAATTTTATTCTCTCATTTCCATCTTTTTTTAATTTCTTCTTCTTTTTATATCCCAAATGTATATGTTTAGGAGTGATGAATTTTATCCTCTCAACTCCATGTCATATAATCTTTTACTAATTTGGGTGCATATATTTAGGAATGATGAATTTTATCCTCTCATTCCATGACCTATGATCTTTTCAAAAAAATTTTTATGCCAAATAATGGGTTTGACAAACAAAGTTGGGGAAGGGATAGGGTTTAAAGGCTACAAAAAAATTTTTCAAAGATATATTTTAAGAGCATAGAAAATAATTTGAGCAATCTTTAAGAAACCATGAGTTAAAGTTAATATAAGTAAAATCTAGAGATATTTAACACAATTTCTACAAAATTGAAATATGATATTTTAAGAAGAGAAAATAAAACTAAGAAATATTCCAAACAAATCAAGATAATGAAAAACTCATTAAATCAAATTCATCTCAAAATTAAATCTAACATATTTTGAAGAGAAATATAAGATTTAAAAATTCATAAAAAGAAAACTCCTTAAAACCCTATAAAGACAACTCATAATTAAAATTAATTTGCATAAATTAAGTTTGGAGAAATTTAATATTACAAAATTTATTTTATTAGATTTTTGGATTTTTTTTATATTAAAACAAAATGTTGTTTTTTTAAAAAGATTTTCTATTTTTTTTGGATTTTTAATGAAAACTGAATATAGGAGAATACACCCTCATACTTAAAAATAAACATTGTCCTCAATGTTTATAAGCCAAGTAGGAGGGAAAAATAAAATGCTGAAAAAGTAAAGTGCCAAAAAAATAAAGATAAGCAAGGAGTGCCTCCCAAGAGCGCTTTCTTTTTCCCGTCTTTAAGCTAGACGGTTATTGTTAGGAAAAAAGGAAAAAAAAATAAAGGTGCACATGCAACTCTCTTAATTCACGCTCAGGTGAGCATGCCGAAATCCGTTGCCCGGCGACTCCTCCGCTATACTCTTGACTCTTGTGTTGTCCGTTAGCTCGAAATTGTGAATCCAAATTACCTATACATACCTTAGGTAATTTGATTCGCTGAAGATGAGCGACAAATGGATCAGAGAAAATGTGTGATTGCAACGACTCATCCTCTATATGAAAATTGTTAGAATAAAAAGAATCAAGATTAAGCGAGTCAAAAAAATTTTCACAAGGAGGAGTTTCTTGTGAAAATTCATGATTAAGGATCGGTTGTTCATTTTCTAAAATAATATTTTTATCTGGAAAATCAATACCAAGGGAATTAAATTCACGGGATACAATTTCTTCACAAATTATAATTTCATGAGAAAGAGAAGAATGGGCCGGCGAAGGAGAAGAAGAAAAATTTTCATTTTCTAATTCGCCCGGTGTCTCCATGACTTTGTGAAATTCTTGGTACAATTGTTCTTCTTGATCTTGAGAATAAGCATTTAAAGTGGGAGAAATAAAATTCGGAAAATTCTCAAGATTAGAAGAAGAATAAATTTGCGGAAAAGGCGAGGAATGCAAATCATGATTGAAGGAATTTTCTTCTTCGCACTGTGACCTTGCCACCATGAATAATCAACATCAGTGCAAGAAGTAAATTCACCTAAAACATTATTTAAATAATAATTATTTCCAACATAAAAATTATAATTTTCATTATAAAAATTATTTTGATTGTCATTAGAAAAATTTTGAAATAAAAATAACATTCCTCACTAGAATGATTTGCACCAAAAAAAGGATAAATAATTTGTCGCATTCGTGCGGCTTCTAAAAGAATGACTTTATTTTGAAGCTCGACAACTTTTGCGGCCAACTGCGATAACATCATATTTTTTTGAAAAAAAAAAATAAACAACCGTCACCTAATAGAAAAGAATTTTAAAAGAAAAAGCAAAAAGAGAAATGGGGGAGGAGAAAGAGAATGATAAAAGTAATAAAATTCACGCTTTCAAAATATCAACAAAAATAATCCCCGACAACGGCGCAAAAAACTTGATAAGGATTTTATATAGTTTAAAAAATAATTCCAACTAATATCCCGATGTAGGCAACTATACCTATCGAAATATAGTATAAGAAGGATGTCGTATTTGCCCGAGGCCTGTCGAGTAATCTTACTCACGTAAATTAATATTATTTTATCGGTAGAATATTTAAAAGGGTTCTATAAAAAAAATAATTAAAAGAAGAGAAACATTTGATCGGGAATCCTTCTTAAGTAAAATATTTCGTAAATCTAGAATTCAAAAGAAATCGATTTAGACAAACTTGACCGTGGAGGTTCCCAAAATATGATAGAGCCTCTCTCGAGAGAACTACCACCTAACCTTAGGTTGATCGATTAAGACCCCTCAGCCAGTCAAACCCCCTAAGCTTGCTTTATGCGGTGAGCCCCACTATTGGATTTGACTCCAATCCGAAAGAATTGTGTCACCCTCTCTCGAGGAGTGCGTGAAACTCTTTTTATCTTTGAGTAATCTCCTCGTTCGCATGGATCTCTCGATCACTAGCATACAGATCTTAGATCGAGAAACATATTCACGACATATGAATTCGAAGCAATTAAATTCAAAGATAAATCCTAGTTTTTCAAATACAAATTATGAAAAAGAGATTACAAAATAACACTACTTAAAAATTCATCTGATTAAATGTAATAGAATTAGCTACTCATGATTACAGAAAAATAACATTTTATAACTTTGAAAGGAGAATTACAATTGATGGAAATGGAAATTTTAAACTACGAATTGAAATTACAAAGCATAATGTAAAATTGCATAAAACGAGAAATAAAATGCAGAAATCTAATCTAAAAATGAACCAATCTAAGCAAGGACTGGATTCCTATCACTTTGGCAGGAGCTGGCTTTTATAGGCAAAAAATTGGTGAGTCACGCCCTTGGTCACGCCCGTGACCAAGGGCGTGTAAGTTGCGTAACTGCGTATTGAAATCCCGAGAACGTTGGGGAAGAGAAACCGCCAAAATTTATCATCTCGACGGGTCATGTCCTAGGTCACGCCCGTGACCTAGGGCGTGTCTTGACCGAGTCAGGAAACGACACGATCTGGAGTTAATCTGGCAGTTGCGGGAGAGGTCACGCCCCACGGTCACACCCATGACCAAGGGCGTGTAAGCTGGAACGGCTCGGCGGCGGAAACTGCCTGCAATGAAGGCATGTCGGGCGAGTCACGCCCATGACTTGAAGGTCACGCCCTGCTGTCACTCCCGTGACAGGGGGAGTGTAACTTTATTCTGATGTGGCGGCGTGTTCTGGAAGCTGGAAGACAGCTCGGCTGGGTCACGGCCGTGACATGGAGTCACGCCCCCAGGTCACGCCCTTGACCTGGGGCGTGTACTTGAGATTTTTGTAGATTTGTTCCTTTATTTCTCCTGAACACGGTTGTGAGCTTGAATTTATTATTAGCAGCCCCAGATTACCTGAAAACACAAAATAAAGCGAATTAGATATATATTAAACTAAAATTATATAAAAACTAATTAATTACTACTAAAATACTATATAAAAATAACTATAAATAATGCACTATCAATAGTCAAAACCGCCGTACAAAAGCCAAAAACCTCCGAACTCCTCCC
The DNA here is from genome assembly GCA_033032865.1 of Dactylorhiza incarnata. Taxonomy (NCBI): domain Eukaryota; kingdom Viridiplantae; phylum Streptophyta; class Magnoliopsida; order Asparagales; family Orchidaceae; genus Dactylorhiza; species Dactylorhiza incarnata. The sequence continues at coordinate 2,430,475 of JAWHQI010000086.1, forward strand.
GCTAATTCGGACTCCGAAGGTTTGTGGGGCTTATGATGTGCACCCGTAAAGACGACGTTCATCCATAGACTTGGGTTGCGTTTAGAGAAAGCCCCACCAAGAGAGAATGGAGTTAGTGGGGATAAAATCCAACCCACGACCGCGAGAACAGGAAAATATGCTACAGACAGTTCACGCTCCGGCGTCGCCACGCACGACCAAGACCACGCCCCCGCCTCGACAAAGCGCGGGCTAACCGCACCCCCATCACGTGGGCACGACCTAACCTCGCCGAGCCGCTCCCCTAATGGGTGCGGCAAGGCTACGACCAAGCCGCACCCCTCGAGGGGTGCGGCCAAGCCGCACCCCTCCCGCATCGGGGTGCGGCCGAGCCCCCTCCCCCTTCTACAGTGGGCTCGTAGAAGGCTCGACTGAGGTCGCGCCCATCGGCGGGTGCGATCGGGGCACAGTTCCTCTTTTGGGGCGCGACTCCCCATTCCTCCGTTCGCTCGGAACGCTACGCGCTCGCAGCGCACCCAGAACACTTCCGTGTTTGTTGCGTGCTCAGTACGCTTCTTTGCGCGCTCAGAATGCATCCCCATTCGTTGCGCTCACAGAACGCTTCTGAGCACACTCAGAGCATTCCCACTTTCCCGACACGCTCACAATTTATCTTTCTAATTTCTCAGATTACAGGACCCGCTTGTCGCCTTTCTTACCCTCAACGAAGCTGCCCGTGGGGCGAGACAGTTATTTACGAAAAATGGCGATTCGTGTGCTCCAAATCGACCTGCGTGATTCTCCCGTCAGGTGGTTACGGTGGTTACGGCGGCAAAGTTACCGGGCTACCCCCGACCAAAGCTATAAAAGGAACCTAGAGCCTTCATTTGAGGGGACCTTGCCTTCTGCGCCCGAGAGAGCTCTGTTGAAGATTTCCTCAGAATTCTCCTTCGACGCTTGAAGATCTCCTTCGTGGACTTGGAGATTTCCTTTCTCCCGAAAGGCGACTCAGCATCTTACTTTCGTCCTCCCGAGCATTATCACTTTTGTTCTCCACCATTATCTTAAGGAAAAAGACTTAGTTTTCTAAGAGGTGGTCTGTCACCTTCGGAGTTCTCTTTCTCTCTCCCTATTACTGTAATGAGCGGCAATCTGTCGCGCTCAAATTCTAAGTACCTAATTGTAACCCCCAGAAGATAGCGAAGTTTGGTCGGCACAGCTCCGACCGCGTGGTTTTTCACCCTTTCCGGGTTTTCCACGTTAAAAAGTCCCAGTATACTCAACGAATCTCTAATTGACTGTTAGCACGCTTGGCTCACTTCAGAGCTAAGAAGTTTCAAGTCGACCTGTCTACCGAGAGCACCCGAGCGACCTGCAACAAGAAGAAAAAATTATTGATCAACCAGACATCCATGCCTTAGCTAAGATAATTACGAATGAGCAAAATAAAGAGTAAATTGACCGATTTCATAGTAATAAGAAATAGTTCTAAAATCATAGCCAGGAACAGAATCACATATGGCGCGGGAAGAAATGCGAGAGAAGGAAGAAGAGAGAGCAGGAAGATCTGAAAGAGCAACGCAGAGATCTGCGATACCTTCAATCGACGAGATCGATTTTCTGGTAAGCAACGACAAGATCGCAAATAGCGATCCCTCCTTCGATCGACTGAAGAAGACAATGAATAGGAACGACTACACCTACTCCGATCAGCGATGAGAGAGGAAGGATGGTTCGGGATCAATGCTTTCCTCTCGATATGATCAGCGAAAAGAGAGCCACAGGGCTTCTTCTTTTATCGACAGTTTCAGGCGGAGTCAATCCATTGGCTTCAAGGAGATCTCTCACAGAGATCGGCGAACGAGAGGTGGAGGCTCTCCCTTTTTTGTTAATTTAGTCGGCGACCTGTTCTGGGTCGATCAACCCTATTATGAGATCACAAACATTGCCTCCTCTAGGAAAATGGGATCAGTGGGAGATTTGCTTCCGATTTCGATCCCTGCGAGCAATATCGACAATGACAGAAATTCTTCTTCTTCTCGATCGGGAGGGTCGACACAGGAAAAAGAAAAATGAGCGAAAAAATAGAAATTGGCGCACAGGACAACACAAGCTTGTTTGCGGGAGGCGAAGGCGCGGGAGTAGAAAAGTGAAACAGGGCTTTTGGAAAAGGCAAACTGGAGCTTGGTAATAACTTTTCTAAAAGCACATTTTTGTGCTTTTTGGGTGGATGTGGTAGCCAGCGGAAGCCCTCCCAAACAGATCAATGAGAGTGGTTGTTGGGAATATTGCCCTCAATGTTCCCTTGATTTGAAGAGACATCACTCACAATGTTAAGAACATATTGTATTTGATAAACCCTACTTTGCATCAAGAATATGCAGGGTTAAGATATTCCAAACATTGGAATAAGTTCAGGGGTTTGCTGTCAAAACCGCTGAGAAGGAGTCATTGTCTCAGCGGAACCGCTGAAACATGGCCAGGAGCCACTGAGAAGTGATCTGCCTCAGCTGAGCTGCAGATAGACAAAATCCGCTGAGAAGACTATCTGTCTCAGCGGATCCGCTGAGACCAAGACGGCTAAACCGCTAAGACGGAAAACTGTCTCAGCCCACTGCTGAGACAGATTCAAATCAGGAAGAAGACGGTGACGCGACTTGCTTTTGGCGCAAATAGATGTAAAGGAGAGATGAAGTATTTTATCCTCTTCCAAAGTTCCAGGGGCCTTTCTAAGAGCCGTTGAAGACAAATGAAGTATAAAAGAACATCTTAGGGCACTTTCAAAAGGATCTGTTGGTGTGCTGAAAAGTAGAGAGCCATTGTCACTGTTTCATTGACAGCTTTCAATTTATCTCCTTCTCCTGCTAACTGAACCAGCAATAAGACACAAGGAGAGAAGATAACTCTTCTATTCAGAAGAGCAAGGTGATCCTTTCTCATCCACTGAAGTGAAGGATCAGATAGGAGCAAGGTATGAAGATTTCATTCAGCTCTGCTTCAAGGTTGCACCAGCTGTGCATATACAACAAAAGACAAACACTACTGTCAACTGTTGTAAGCTATACTTATAACCTTTTGTATGAACTGTATTGTTCTGAGCTTGTAGGGCACTGTGCCTGAGATTGTAGGGTTATTGAACCTGAGTAGTAGGGCTGTTGAGCCTGAGGTTTGTAAGGTTGTTGAGCCTGAGCTGTAGGGCATCTTGCTTAAGAAGTAGGGCTTCTTGATAGGCCTGAGGTAGGAGATCAAGGGGATCTCAGAGCTGTAGGATTGGGAGCACTCTGAGTGGTATGGTTGGTTGGCCTGAGGTAGGGCTTGGAGCAAGTCTGAGAGATCTTGAGGGATCTGTGTTGTAAGCTCTAGGAGCTGAGATTGGAGGAGTTTGCCTTGTCTAACACACTGTTAGAAAGGTGTAGAGGGAACGTGGACTACCTATAGACACATTGTCTTGAAAAACCACTATAATCACTTGTGTGTTTTCTGTTTTTGCTTGTTATTTTGTTTACTAGCAACAACAATTAAGTAAAAACCAAAGAGACCTATTCACCCCCCCTCTAGGTGAATTAGACTACATACCTATAAACTATCAAGTGGTATCAGAGCTAGGTTGGTCAAAAAGGACTTAACAGTCTGACCAGGTCCTACATAGGTGTAGTAAGATCTGAATCCAATAGCTACCAATGGAGTTTAGAAGGAGATGGGGTCTATGAAGCTTCCAATATGCAAAAAGGAAACCTTTGGCATTTGGAAGCAAAGGGTTAGGCTTTTCATGGAGGACTCAAACCCTAAGATTTTTATCACAGTCCAGGAGGGACCCTTTCTTATCAAAAAGCCCCCCACCATTGATCCTACTAAGCAGGTAGGTAAGTCATATACTGAAATGACAAGGGATGAGATAACATTGGCAACAATGGAAAAAGAGCTCAAAACATTATAGTCAATGCTATTGATGATTCAACATTCCAGAACTTGGTACACTGTGAGAATGCCAAGGACATGTGGGATACACTGATAGTGTGCATGGAAGGGACTGAAGAGGTGAGGGATGATAGGAAATCCCTCCTCAATCAGGAATATGAAGCCTTCAGGTAGCAAATCCTGTAATGCATAACTGATTGCTATGAAAGATTCTTCAGGATAGTGAATGAGTTGAGGACCTATGAAAGGACCTTCACTCATTATGAGCTAAATGAAAAATTTCTAAGATCTCTAACTAGAGACTGAGATACCAAGATTTGTGTCATCAGGGAGGTGGCAAAGCTGGGTGAGACTCCTCCCTATACTCTGTTTGGAAAGTTGCTCTCTTATGAGATACAACTATCTGCTAGGAAGGAGGAGGACACATCCTCCAGGCCTCATGCAAGGGAGATGATTGTGGCCCTCAAGGCTGAGGGATCCAAGAAGAGTAAGGCAAGGATGCCTACACATCCAAGAAGGGTTGATAGTTTAGAAAATTCAGAGCCCATCTCATCAGATAGTAGCTCTTCTGATGAGGAGTTTGTTGCCTTCTCAAGGCATTTCAAAAAGACGATGATGAGGAAGCAGTGGAAGAACAAGCCTTCCTCCTCCTCACATCCCAGGAAGGATCTCAACAGATTAGACAAGCAGCACCCCAAGGGGAACAGGTATGACTCTAAACATGTTAAACATGTTTCAACTAATATAATTTGTTATTGTTGCAGTAAGTCTGGACATGTCATCACTGACTGTACATTCAAGAGGAAGGAGAAGGGTGATAAGAAAGCTTATCACCAAAAGGGAAGAAAGGGTGAAAAGTCTTTCCTAGCCAAGAAGGACAAGAGCTGGAGTGAATCTGAGTCATCATCCTCAGTTCAAATGAAGAAGAAGAAGCCTATATTGGGTTGTTTGCAGCTGAGGAAGATGAGGACTTTCCTGGTGCAAAGGTGAGCATTAGGGCCCCTCTATCACATTCAGACAGTGATATAGAGGAGGATGAAGATGCAAGAGAACATCATGGCTTAATGGCCATAACAGATGATGATGAAGATAGTCAGGACATTCCTGACTAGGTACCTACTCATGTCCCCTCTTCTGAGTATGAGTCAATGCCAGACTCTGAAGCATGCTCATCAATTGATGAAAATGATTCAGAATCTGAAGTGGCTGTCAATCAATTGATTGACAAGTATAATGCTTTATTGGATGCTCTGAAATAGAGTAAGAAGCTAGCCAAGAGGCAGGCTCAAGAAATTGCTTCTCTTAAGTTGGCTAAGCAAGATCGCACTGAGTCACCTACCATGGCGGCTCAGATGAGTAGAGAGATAAGACAACTCAAGGGGATAACAATTGTCCAATTGAGCACCATTTCCCAAAAGAATATGGTCATCAAGGACCTTGAGGAGGAGCTTCTTAAAGAGAAGAATCTAGTGGCTCAATTCTCCAAGCCCAGATCATTGCTTCCAATTATTGACACATTTTCTTCTCAAACCAATAGAAGAGGACTAGGGTTCAATAAAATGGAAGTGGGTGAAGAGAGTGGAGAAAAGAGCAAGGCTAAGGCTAAGCCTCATACTGTTGGAGCTTGTGTTCCACTTCTCTTAGTTTGAGAAATAACAAATCAAACTATGTATTTGATCTTGCTTGTGTTTATAGTGTGCAGGTACTATAGTTATATAACCCTATGAACGGGATGCTGATTGATGACGATTATCTGAAAAGTCAGCTAACGCTCGCGTTAGTTGTTAACGCCCCGCGTTAACAACCGCTGAGAAGGAAACCATCGAGAAGAAATGCCATCGAGAACGAATCCGTCGAGAAGCCAGAGACAACACTAGGCGTTAGGTATTAACGCTGGGCGCTAGTCATTCGACGAAATTGAGTTCGGCGACATTGCGTTCGAGGAACTTTGATGGCGTTCGACGAAATTGAGTTCGGCGATATTGCGTTTGACGAACTTTGATGGCGTTCGACGAAATTGAGTTCGGCGACATTGCGTTCGACGAACTTTGATGGCGTTCGATGAATTTGAGTTCGGCGATATTGCGTTCGACGAACTTTGATAGCGTTCGAAGAAATTGTGTTCGACGAACTTTGATGGCGTTCGATGAAATTGAGTTCGACGAAATTTGATGGCGTTCGACGAATTGAGATGCCATTCCACAAACTTCCACGATCTTGACGGTTGCACGATTTCAGCCACAACAGTGCACGTTCACTAACGCTGACGTTAACTCTTAACGCCACGCGTTAGCTCCCGTTTCTATTTAAAGACCTCATTTCATTTGCTCAAGATGATGATGCATTGAAGCCTTCATTCCAGAGATCTGAGAGAGCATTTCATTCCAAATTCAGAGAGAACTCCCAACACCAACATTGAAGAACAAGAGTGAGAAGGAGATTTCCAACAACAAATTTGAAGAAGGACGCTCGCTTCAACTCCGACATGGTCATGGCGTATCTTCAACATCTCCTTCAGTGCTCTTCATTCTAGGGAGTCATTTGTTCAGATTTTATTTTTATCTTTTCATATTTTCTTGTAACGGTAGTGAATTTGCCGCCTTGCGTGTGGCGACTAGGTCCTTATGCGGCTTAAGGGGTAATTCTCCACCTTATGCGTGGCAGCTAGGTCAAGGGTAGATCTAGGGGGTGGCTAGAGGACTTATCTGGGGATAGATAGGCTATAGCCAACCGGTCATTGGGAGAAGGACCAGTGAAGGAACAAAAAAGTGATTTTCAAGTTGTCGCCTTCAATTTCAAGCGTTATTGAAATTTTATCCTTGTAATCATTTTTATGATATATATAATTCTTTTTCAGTATATATAATTTTTTCTGGAATTATATTTCATAAAGAAAATCATTTTGAATATTTCTGGAAAAAATACTTTTTCTGGAGAGTTAACGCCAGCGTTGACTCTTAACGCCATGCGTTAGCGACAAAGCAAAAAGGTTTTTCTGTTTTGGTAAAATCTGTAAGTTTATTCCAAAAAATAGTAAACCCCTTATTCACCCCCCATCTAAGGGCGCCATCAGATCCAACACTTGGTATCAGAGCATGTTATTCCAAAAAGATTTCACAACCGGGAATAATGGCGCATAATGATTATGCTTTCGCCGAGGGTCAAGGGATTAGTAGACCTCCACTATTTACCGGAACTCATTATAATTATTGGAAAACTAGAATGCGTTGTTTTTTAACTGCTTTAGATAATGATGTTTGGGGTATGGTAGAGCAAAGTTACTCTCCACCAACATTTGTTGTTGGAGAAGTCACTATGGAAAAACCTAGAGATAGATGGGATGACAATGATAAGTTGAGATTTAAGAATAACGCTAAAGCAATGAATGCGTTATTTTGTGCTTTGGATAGAACGGAATTTAATAGAACTTGTGCTTCTGAAACAACTTATGAAATATAGAATTTATTAGAAATTACTCATGAAGGTACTTCGCAGGTTAAGGATTCAAAGCTCTTCCAACTTGAATCCGATTATTAGAAATTTCGGATGGAGGCGAATGAAGATGTAGATTCAATGTACACAAGGTTCACCAAGATCGTCAATGACTCAAAAGTACTTGGAAAGGTGTTCTCCAACGGCGACTTGGTGAGAAAAATCTTAAGGTATCTCCCTCCAAAGTTCAACCCAAAGGTGACGGCTATCTCGGAGTCGCACGATTTGAAGAAGCTCCAAATTGAGAGCATCATTGGGAACCTAAAGACCCATGAGGTTGAACTCAAAATTCAACAACAAGAGTACAACTTGGAGCCAAAGAAGAAGGGTTTGGCCTTAAAGTCATAAAGGAGGAAAATGGAGATGATGAAGAAGGGTGTGAAGAAGTTCAAAAGGTTTATGAAGAATCCGGAAATATTTCATCAAAAGGGGATCTTCATCGAAGAAAGAGAGAGGTAGCGACGAGGACGATGATGAACAACCACCACCGGAGTGCTACCATTGTAGAAAGACCACCACCGGAGTGCTACCATTGTAGAAAGACCTGACATATTCAGAGCCAGTGCCCAAAATATCTGAAAGAGTGTAAAGAAAAAAGGTACAAGGGAAAAGAGAAGAAGAAGGTCCTAAAAGCGGATACATGGGATGAATCCTCCTCCGAGGATTCAACCGGCTCATCCACTAGCGATGAAGATGAGGCAAATATGTGCCTTATGGGAAAAAGTGATAAGACATCCGGGGATGAAAGCAATGTCCAAAGCGATACTGAGGTAACTCTCCCCACTTCTTATGATGACTTATATATTGAGTATTTACAAACTTGCAAATTCTTTGATAAAAGTTTAAAAGATATTGATCTTCTAAATTCTGAAAATAAACTTTTGTTAAAAGAAAACAAAAAATTATCTAAACTATTAGGGGAAGAAAAGGTATCTTGTCAAGAGTGCAATCACTCCTTGGCAAGAGTGAAAGAACTTGAAGAAGCTCTTTCTAAATCCCACTCCACTATTGAACTTCTTACTAAGGAAAAAGAGGATTTGGAAAGAACTTTAAAAACCTTTCTTTCTCAAATAGAGGATGGGAAGAAGAGTTTTGCGAATCGGTGCGTTATGTTGGTAACTGAAAACACCGCTCTTAAAGCTCGTATTCATGATTTAAATTTGGCTATTAAGAAGTTTGGAGATGGGCAAAGATCACTGGACATGATCTTGGCCAACCAATGCCGCAAAAGTGCCAAATATGGCCTTGGATATGGTTCTGGAAGCTATCGCCAGGCATTAACTCCTAACGCCAGCGTTAGCTATAATTCCAGAAAAATTAATTCTGTTAATAATAAATCTAATGATTCAAATGTTACCTCATTTTCAAACAAGAGTTCATCCAAAACTTCAAAAAGGGTCTCATCCCTTTTTATATCGTGTGTCAAATGTCATTTATTTGGACACACCTCAAACTCTTGTAGGAAAAAGGGTCATAGTGATATAAAGCAAATCTGGGTGCCTAAGGTTTCCACCTATTCTATGGGAGGAACCTCTTGGGTATCCGGATTTTTACACGCATCTCCTTTTTAGGTATGTTGGCAGGCTAAGGACAAAAAGGACGTGTGGTATTTGGACTCGGGATGCTTCAAACACATAACGGGAAACAAAGCAGAGTTCCTTAGCCTTGAGATGAAGAAAGGAGGGATGGTGACATTTGGTGACAACGGAAAAGGAAGGATCATGGGCATCGGCATAGTGGGTAACGATTCTTTTTCAATCTCAAATATTTTATTTGTAGATGGCTTAAAACATAATTTAATTTCGATTAGTCAATTATGTGATATAGGCTTAAATGTATTATTTGAATCATCTATAAATCTTTGCAAAATTATAAATTCTAAAACAAATGATGTCGTACTCACCGCACCTAGGATGCATAATGTTTATATGATTACGTTTAATGACCTTTCAAATTCTTCTTTAAAATGCTTTATTTCTAAAAATGAAGAATTAGAACTTTGGAATATGCGCCTTGGTCACTCTAGCACCAAGCTTATTTTGAAATTATCAAAAGATAAATTAATTAAGAGATTACCTATGCTTAATGGAAATTTATCTTCTCTTTGTACGCCTTGCCAAAAAGGAAAATTTTCAAAAAATTCTTTCAAAAGCAAAAATGTAATTTCTACCACTAGACCTCTACAATTAATTCATATGGATTTATTTGGATCGGTTAGCACTTCTAGTCTAGGAGGTAGAAAATATAATTTTGTAATAATTGATGATTATTCTAGATTTTGTTGGACATTATTTCTATCTTCCAAATCCGATGCATTCCTTGAATTTACTAAACTATGCATTCGTATTCAAAATGAACTTGATTTAAAGATTAAATGCATACGTTCGGATCATGGAGGAGAATTCGAAAATGATAGATTTTCTTCGTTTTGTGATGATTTAGGAATTAAACATGACTTTTCCGCTCCTCGCACCCCACAACAAAAATGGTGTAGTGGAGAGAAAAAATAGAACCCTTCAAGAGCTAGCACATACTATGCTCTGTGAATATGGGTTGCCTAAATCATTTTGGGCCGAAGCGGTTAATACTTCATGCTATATCATTAATCGTGACATGCTTCGTCCTATTTTAAAATTGACACCTTATGAGCTTTACTTTAAAAGAAAACCTAATGTATCTTATTTTCATGTGTTTGGTTGTAAATGTTTCATTTTAAACACTAAAGATGCACTAGGAAAATTTAATGAAAAATGCGATGAGGGAATTTTCATTGGTTACTCTTCAACTAGCAAGGCTTATAGAATATATAATAAAAGAACTAAAGTAGTTGAAGATTCTATACATGTAAGATTTGATGAGTTTGTTCCTTGTGTAGATTCTAATCATACAGGAAATGAAGACGAACCTATTTCTCTTTTGGAGCATGAGGATGATGAATCACTTGGAGAAAAAGGAGAAGAAAAAGAAGAGAAGGAGGATGAGATAGTTGAATATGTACCTCCAAGTGTGCTACAATTTTCAAAGAATCATCCAAGGGAGCTTGTGATAGGAGAACCGTCGAAAGGGGTAAGTACTCATTCTTCTTTACATGAGTCTTTTTCAAACCTTTGTTTTGTATCCGAAATAGAACCAAAAAACGTTTCAACCGCTTTAAATGATGAATTTTAGTTTTTAGCTATGAATGATGAATTAAATCAATTTGAACGTAATAAGGTTTGGAATTTAGTTGAGAGGCCATCTAATCATCCGGTTATTGGAGTCAAATGGATTTTCAAAAACAAACTAGATGGTGACTCTAGGATAACAAGAAATAAAGCTAGACTAGTTGCATAAGGATATTCACAAATCGAAGGGGTAGATTTTGATGAAACTTTTGCACCCATTGCCCGCCTTGAGCCTATTAGAATATTTCTTGCATTTGTGAGTTTTAAAAGATTTAAATTATTTCAAATGGATGTTAAAAGTGCCTTTTTGAACGGGATTATAAAAGAAGAAGTTTATGTAGAACAACCCCCCAATTTTGTGAGTGAAAAATTTCCCAATCATGTGTTTAAGTTAGAAAAAGCACTTTATGGATTGAAGCAAGCGCCGCGTGCTTGGTATGATAGATTGGCATTATTTTTGATAAAGCACGGTTATAAAATGGGAAGTGCGGATAATACACTCTTCATTAAGCATGTAGATAATGATTTGATTATATTGCAAATTTATGTTGATGATATCATTTTTGGAGCCATTAATGAAGAGTTATGTAATGAAGTAATTTTAGCGATGAAAAATGAATTTGAAATGAGCTTGGTAGGAGAACTCACTTATTTTCTAGGATTTCAAATCTCACAAAAACAAGATGGTATATTTATTTGTCAAACTAAATATGTTCATGATATTCTTAAAAGATTTGGATTTGTAAACCTAAAACAAACTAATACACCAATGAGTGCATCACTAAAATTAGGAAAAGATGAAGCCGGTATTTTTATTGATCAAACATTACAAAGAGGGATGATAGGCTCATTGCTATATTTAAGCGCATCTAGACCCGATATTATGTTTTCCGTTTGCTTATGTGCTAGATTTCAAGCTAACCCAAAAGAATCACATTTAAAAGCGGTGAAATGTATTTTTAGATATTTAATCGGAACGTCTAGATTAGGCTTATGGTATCCTCATAATGATTGTTTTATTTTACACAGTTTTTCTGATTTGGACTATGCGGGATGTTCATTAGATCGTTAGAGCACTAGTGGCACGCGCCATTTTATAGGCCCTTCACTTATATCATGGTCGTGTAGGAAACAGAATTCTGTTGCCCTCTCCACCACCGAGGCCGAATATATCGCACTAGGTAGTTGTTGTGCACAAGCCTTGTGGATGACCCGTACGTTAGAAGACTTTGGTGTTCATCTAAATAACATAGAATTAAAGTGTGACAATAAGAGCGCTATAGATCTCACAAACAATCCCGTACATCATTCTAGATCTAAACATATAGATGTTCGACATCATTTTATTAGGGATCATATTAAGAAAGAACATGTTGAAATTAACTTTATAGAGATTGAATCACAATTTGCCGACATTTTTACCAAACCTCTACCCGATGCACGTTTTCACATGCTTAGGTTAGAATTAGGTGTCTTAGAAATGTCACTTTAACCCTTATAAAAAGCTATCAAAATTATCTTATGTACTTTGTTATATTTGTTTGCATTATTTTAAATTTTTTTTCAAAAATCAATAAAAATGTAAAAACTATAGACAAACCGTCAAAAACACGCTAAAAGAGTCTTCATATCAACTTCATAATGTCTGAAATTTTAACTATAAGAAGGCCTTTTTATATTACTAATTTATCATGAAAAATATTTTTCAAAAAGTCAAAAATTGATGTTCTGTCTCGGCGTTAAGAAACTAACACCTGACGTTAGCCTCTATGCTCAAATTTTTTTTTGTTATTTACTTCAAAAATTAAAAAAATATATATATGTGCTTAAATGTTTAATTCAAGGATGATTATATATATTGCTTAAAGATTCTTTACAATGTTTAATTTAAATCTTCAAGTTTCTTAAAAAAACATTATTTTGATTTTATCATGCCTTGAATATCATCTTTAAATGTGCAAAAACAAAATTGGTTATAGATTACATGTGTAGAAATGTTTTTACATTCCTCTAAGTATGAGTAAAGTTATTATTTTTTATAATGATTTTCTCACTTACACCTTTTTGTTAATATACATGTGTTTTAAATCTTATTACATAATTGTGTATTATAAGAATTTATTTTGAATCTCATAAATAGTTTACCTACATAATATTGAATTCCTTCTTGAAATTCTTTGTTCTTCATGCACTCGTGTTTAGAGAAATGTGGTATTTAAAATAAAATTTCTATGTTTGCAAAAACAAGTGAATTCAGAGTCCTTAGTCACTAATCTAAAAAGCAAATAATGAATGACAAGGTTAACTTCCACCAAGCACTACTCACCCTCCTGAAAAGTCTTAATGAGCATTGTGAGGTTGAGCACCTTGGAAAGAATTGTAAAGTGTCTTGTGCAAACAAAATTTTCGCCACTTCTCTTTAAAAATAAAAATACAAAAAAAATATATGCATTTAAATTTGTGGAAGTAAAGTTGTTTATGTTCAATTCAAGTTATGTTCTTATATTACATAGTTTCATGTGATTTGATTTATACTCTTGTATACATTATCAAAACACACTTATTGAACACATCATTATCATTTATACTACTTCCACTCATGAGAATTGGACAAAAAATTTCTCTATACAATTTTCTGCAATCATGAGTAAATGTACTAGATAACAACGCATGATCTTTACTATGTTTATGTTAACTTGAAATGCAAATTATTTTACATTGTAAACCTATCTTTCAATGATATTTTATAATCTTGCTTGCTAACTTGAAAATTACAAATTTCAAATGAATTTGTAACTTGTGTATCTAAATTCAAAACATCTACTTAATTAAGTGAAATGCTTATTATATTTTGTACTTACAATTTCTACAAGATGTTACAAATTGCTTTCGCTGTGTTCACTATTTATATTCAAGTTGCTCTTATCTCTACTAAATGCATATTATTTTATATTGCTATGACTCTATCCCACCGTCTTTTGATTATAACAAAAGGGGGAGAATAATTGAAGAAATAAAGAAATCTTTTATTTAGGGGGAGTTCATTAGGAAATGCATTCATGTAGGGGGAGTATCCACATATGGGGACTATGCATGTTTATAACGCTTAACATTTACTATAAATACTACTTTAATTATAGTTTATTTCTTATTGGTGGATTTGTTATTATCAAAAGGGGGAGATTGTTGGAGCTTGTGCTCCACTTCTCTTAGTTTGAGAAATAACAAATCACACTATGTATTTGATCTTGCTTGTGTTTATAGTGTGCAGGTACTATAGTTATATAACCATATGAACATGATGCTGATTGATGACGATTATCTGAAAAGTCAGCTAACGCTCGCGTTAGTTGTTAACGCCCCGCGTTAACAATTGCTGAGAAGGAAACTGTCGAGAAGAAATGTCATCGAGAACGAATCTGTCGAGAAGCCAGAGACAACGCTAGGCGCTAGGTCTTAACGCTGGGCGCTAGCCGTTCGACGAATTTGAGTTCGGCGACATTGCGTTCGACGAACTTTGATGGCGTTCGACGAAATTGTGTTCGATGAACTTTGATGGCGTTCGACGAAATTGTGTTCGATGAACTTTGATGGCGTTCTACAAAATTGAGTTCGACAAAATTTAATGGCATTCGACGAATTGAGAGGTCGTTCCACAAACTGCCACGATCTTGACGGTTGCGCGATTTCAGCCACGACAGTGCATGTTAACTAACGTTGGCGTTAACTCTTAACGCCACGCGTTAGCTCCCATTTCAATTTAAAGACCAGATTTCGTTTGCTCAAGATGATGATGCCTTGAAGCCTTCATTCCAGAGATCTGAGAGAGCATTTCATTCCAAATTCAGAGAGAACTCCCAACACCAACATTGAAGAACAAAAGTAAGAAGGAGATTTCCAACAACAAATTTGAAGAAGGGCGCTCGCTTCAACTCCGACATTGTCATGGCGTATCTTCAACATCTCCTTCAGTGCTCTTCATTATAGGGAGTCATTTGTTCAGATTTTATTTTTATCTTTTCATATTTTCTTGTAACGGTAGTGAATTCACCATCTTGCGTGTGGTGACTAGGTCCTTGTGCGGCTTAGGGGGTAATTCACCACCTTGTACGTGGCGACTAGGTCAAGGGTAGATCTAGGGGGTGGCTAGATGCCTTATCTGGGGATAGATAGGCTATAGCCAACTGATCCTTGGGAGAAGGACCGGTGAAGGAACAAAAAAGTGATTTTCAAGTTGTCGCCTTAAATTTCAAGCGTTATTGAAATTTCATCCTTGAAATCATTTTTATGATATATATAATTCTTTTTCAGTATATATAATTTTTTCTGGAATTATATTTCATAAAGAAAATCATTTTGAATATTTCTGGAAAAAATACTTTTTCTGGAGAGTTAACGCCAGCGTTGACTCTTAACGCCAGGCGTTAGCGACAGAGCAAAAAGGTTTTTCTGTTTTGGTAAAAACTGTAAGTTTATTCCAAAAATAGTAAACCCCTTATTCACCCCCCACCTCTAAGGGCGCCATCAGATCCAACACATACCACCTTTCAAAAGGTGTTACTTCCCTCTAACAGGTATGACCATGACAACATGTATGGTCACTGGAAAAATGGGAGTTCCTATAGAAAGGAAAGCACTCCTTCCCATAGTAGAAGAAAGGGAATGAGGATGAGTGCTATGAAGGCTCCCCATGAAGAAATGCAAATGGCCCATTCTGGACCATTTAATTTTGGTACTTCAGCTCCATCATTCATGAGTAAGGAAGTAAGCTCTTCCAAGTCCATTTCAGCAAAGCACCTGGCCGTTGTCAAACCTGTAAATATGCCTATCAGTTCAGTATCTGATGCCATCCAACCTTACCTAGCTTCCAAGCCAAGACAAGCTGAAGTCATTAAGACAAAGGCTGCTAAGACTGCCCACAGGTTAAACTTCAGCCAGATCATTGCTGAAAGGAACAAGAAGAATGTTGCGGTCTCCCCTCCTGAACACAAGCATATTAATGCTCCTTCCACCTCAAGGAATGTTCAGAAGAGAAGATACAACATTCATGAATGTTGGTGTTGTGGTAAGGTGAGACACTTTGCCATAGATTGTTGGCACAATCCCAATGTGCCAAGTGCAATGAAGAGCCTTCCTATAAAGGTTGCAGCAGGTGTAATGTCATCCTTTCATGCTAACAAGAGCCTAGGACCCAAAATTAATTGGGCTCCTAAGGGTAATTAAATTTCTTCTTGCAGGTTAGCTTAAGTACCAGCCTAGGGCAAATTTGGCACTTAGACAGTGGGTGCTCAAGGCACATGACTGGGACCAAAAGTCTTCTGCAGGAATATAAAGCTGTGAATAATTTACCCAAGGTCATATTTGGTGGATCAGAAAAAAGCCTCACCAGAGGATATGGTATGATTTCAAATGGCATAGTCTCCATCAAAAAGGTGGCTTATGTTGAAGGGTTACAACACAACCTTGTAAGCATAAGTCAACTATGTGACTTAGGCTATGTCATTGAATTCCACAATGATAAGTGCTTGATAAAAAAGTTACATGACTAAGAGACCATTCTCTCAGGCACTAAGAGTGGGAATGTTTATTGTTTAGATTTCATTTGCAATTCTTCTCTATCTCCAGCGTGTCTTGTGGCTAATGAAAGTGAGTCTCTTTGTGTTCAATGGCACAAGATACTCGCTCCCATTAACTACAAGACAATGTATAGGCTGTTTTCTAAAAACCTAGTTAGAAATATTCCTAATTTGAAATGTTTTAAAAGTGGTCCATGTCATGCATGCCAAATGGGCAAGCAAACAAGGGTCACCTTTAAAAGCATTGGCTCCAAAGACACTAAAAGATGTCTTTATCTATTGCACATGGACTTGTTTGGTCCTTTGCCAATTCAGAGCCTAGGTGGGAAATTGTATACTTTAGTGATTGTTGATGATCACTCAAAGTATACATGGATATTCTTCCTTAAGAAGAAATCTTATACTTTAGATGCTTTATAAACCATGTTAAGGCTATCCAGAATGAACTCCAATGTACTGTGGTCAAGACTAGAACTGACCATGGTACAAAATTTCAATCTGGGGCAATGACAAGGTTTTGCCAAGAATTTGGTATCACCCAAGAATTCTCCTCCCCAAGGACCCGACAATAAAATGGTGTGGCTGAGAGGAGGAATAGGACCTAGATAGAGGTTGGTAGAACACTGCTTAGTGACTTCTCACTCCCAGAATATTTCTGGGCTGAGACAGTCAATACTGCGTGTTATGTTCTCAATAGAGCATCTATCAATAACGCCCTATGAATAAACCCCTATGAGATTCTGAAAGGAAAACAACCAACTATTTCATACTTTAGAATCTTTGGTTGCAAATGCTACATTTTAAATAATGGAAAATCTCAATTAAATAAGTTTGCTGAAAAATACAATGTAGGGGTTCTTGTTGGATATAACTCACATAGCAAAGCCTATTGAGTATTTAACAAGAAAACTCATGTTGTAGAAGAGTCTATGCATGTAGTTTTTGATGAGACCAGCCTGCTCTATAAGGGCTGGTTTAGCTTTCCTATTTTGGCAGGTAATGAACATCAAATGCAAGATATATCTCTCCAAGACATACCCAACACAAGCAAGGCTAATTCAGAGGTAGCAATCCCTGAAGTTGAATATCAGCAAGTTGCTGAAGATGATGCTGCTCAAGAAGAAGAGTTGCAGATAGCTGACAGGTTTCCTGCAGCAAACAGACACCTAAGGGGATCATCCAAGAAACCAAATAATTGGAGATGTTAACCAATGAGTGGTTACCAGAAGCAGGGCTCACAATGAAGCCCTATTCTTGAGCTTTCTATCATAAATGGAGCCTAAGAAATTTGAAGAAGCAAAAGAAGACACCTTCTGGATTCAAGTAATGCAAGAAGAACTGCTTCAGTTCAAGAGGTGCGGGGTATAGAAATTGGTGTCAAAGCCTTAAGGACACAACATCATTGGCACCAAGTGGATCTACAGGAACAAGCTTGATGAGAATGGAACCATCATCAAGAATAAAGCCAGACTAGTGGCCAAAGGGTACAGGAAAGAAGAAGGTATTGACTTTGATCAACCCTTTGCCCCAGTTCTAAGGTTAGAAGCAATAAGGCTGTTCCTTGCCTATGCTGCCCACAAGGGGTTCAAAGTGTACCAGATGAATGTCAAATCAGCATTCTTAAAAATGGCAATCTAAAGGAAGAGGTATATGTGGAGCAGCCCTCAAGTTTTGTTCATCCTACCCTCTCCTCTCATGTTTATTTGCTTAGGAAAGCTTGACATGTTCTAAAGCAATCCCCTAGGGCTTGGTATGAGACCTTGCCTAGCTTTCTCATCAAGAATAAGTTCTTGAGGGGAAAGATAGATAGCACATTGTTTCTTAGGGAAACAAAGGGCAAATGTCTTCCAGTCCAAATTTATGTTGATGACATAATCTTTGGGTCTACAGATGATAGCACAATGTAAGGTGAGACACTTTGCCATAGATTGTTGGCACAATCCCAATGTGCCAAGTGCAATGAAGAGCCTTCCTATAAAGGTTGCAGCAGGTGTAATGTCATCCTTTCATGCTAACAAGAGCCTAGGACCCAAAATTAATTGGGCTCCTAAGGGTAATTAAATTTCTTCTTGCAGGTTAGCTTAAGTACCAGCCTAGGGCAAATTTGGCACTTAGACAGTGGGTGCTCAAGGCACATGACTGGGACCAAAAGTCTTCTGCAGGAATATAAAGCTGTGAATAATTTACCCAAGGTCATATTTGGTGGATCAGAAAAAAGCCTCACCAGAGGATATGGTATGATTTCAAATGGCATAGTCTCCATCAAAAAGGTGGCTTATGTTGAAGGGTTACAACACAACCTTGTAAGCATAAGTCAACTATGTGACTTAGGCTATGTCATTGAATTCCACAATGATAAGTGCTTGATAAAAAAGTTACATGACTAAGAGACCATTCTCTCAGGCACTAAGAGTGGGAATGTTTATTGTTTAGATTTCATTTGCAATTCTTCTCTATCTCCAGCGTGTCTTGTGGCTAATGAAAGTGAGTCTCTTTGTGTTCAATGGCACAAGATACTCGCTCCCATTAACTACAAGACAATGTATAGGCTGTTTTCTAAAAACCTAGTTAGAAATATTCCTAATTTGAAATGTTTTAAAAGTGGTCCATGTCATGCATGCCAAATGGGCAAGCAAACAAGGGTCACCTTTAAAAGCATTGGCTCCAAAGACACTAAAAGATGTCTTTATCTATTGCACATGGACTTGTTTGGTCCTTTGCCAATTCAGAGCCTAGGTGGGAAATTGTATACTTTAGTGATTGTTGATGATCACTCAAAGTATACATGGATATTCTTCCTTAAGAAGAAATCTTATACTTTAGATGCTTTATAAACCATGTTAAGGCTATCCAGAATGAACTCCAATGTACTGTGGTCAAGACTAGAACTGACCATGGTACAAAATTTCAATCTGGGGCAATGACAAGGTTTTGCCAAGAATTTGGTATCACCCAAGAATTCTCCTCCCCAAGGACCCGACAATAAAATGGTGTGGCTGAGAGGAGGAATAGGACCTAGATAGAGGTTGGTAGAACACTGCTTAGTGACTTCTCACTCCCAGAATATTTCTGGGCTGAGACAGTCAATACTGCGTGTTATGTTCTCAATAGAGCATCTATCAATAACGCCCTATGAATAAACCCCTATGAGATTCTGAAAGGAAAACAACCAACTATTTCATACTTTAGAATCTTTGGTTGCAAATGCTACATTTTAAATAATGGAAAATCTCAATTAAATAAGTTTGCTGAAAAATACAATGTAGGGGTTCTTGTTGGATATAACTCACATAGCAAAGCCTATTGAGTATTTAACAAGAAAACTCATGTTGTAGAAGAGTCTATGCATGTAGTTTTTGATGAGACCAGCCTGCTCTATAAGGGCTGGTTTAGCTTTCCTATTTTGGCAGGTAATGAACATCAAATGCAAGATATATCTCTCCAAGACATACCCAACACAAGCAAGGCTAATTCAGAGGTAGCAATCCCTGAAGTTGAATATCAGCAAGTTGCTGAAGATGATGCTGCTCAAGAAGAAGAGTTGCAGATAGCTGACAGGTTTCCTGCAGCAAACAGACACCTAAGGGGATCATCCAAGAAACCAAATAATTGGAGATGTTAACCAATGAGTGGTTACCAGAAGCAGGGCTCACAATGAAGCCCTATTCTTGAGCTTTCTATCATAAATGGAGCCTAAGAAATTTGAAGAAGCAAAAGAAGACACCTTCTGGATTCAAGTAATGCAAGAAGAACTGCTTCAGTTCAAGAGGTGCGGGGTATAGAAATTGGTGTCAAAGCCTTAAGGACACAACATCATTGGCACCAAGTGGATCTACAGGAACAAGCTTGATGAGAATGGAACCATCATCAAGAATAAAGCCAGACTAGTGGCCAAAGGGTACAGGAAAGAAGAAGGTATTGACTTTGATCAACCCTTTGCCCCAGTTCTAAGGTTAGAAGCAATAAGGCTGTTCCTTGCCTATGCTGCCCACAAGGGGTTCAAAGTGTACCAGATGAATGTCAAATCAGCATTCTTAAAAATGGCAATCTAAAGGAAGAGGTATATGTGGAGCAGCCCTCAAGTTTTGTTCATCCTACCCTCTCCTCTCATGTTTATTTGCTTAGGAAAGCTTGACATGTTCTAAAGCAATCCCCTAGGGCTTGGTATGAGACCTTGCCTAGCTTTCTCATCAAGAATAAGTTCTTGAGGGGAAAGATAGATAGCACATTGTTTCTTAGGGAAACAAAGGGCAAATGTCTTCCAGTCCAAATTTATGTTGATGACATAATCTTTGGGTCTACAGATGATAGCCTTTGCAAAAGGTTTGCCAACCTTATGTAGGGGGAGTTTGAGATGAGCAGTATGCGAGAGCTCAAGTACTTCTTAGGCCTCCAAGTGAAATAGTCTGATGAGGGGATTTTCATTTCTCAGACCAAGTACACTATGGAGCATATTAAGAAGTTTGGGATGGAATCAGCGTGCCTGGACAAGGATGAAAAGGGTAAGCCTTTTGATGAATCCACGTACAGGTGATAATTGGGTCCCTATTGTATCTAACTGCCAGTAGACCAAACATTTTGTATGCTACATGTGTTTGTGCTAGGTACCAAGCATGCCCTAAGGATTCTCATTACTCAGTTGCAAAGAAAATTTTGAGATACCTTAAGGGCAACCAACACCTTGGCCTTTGATACACTAAGAACAATGATTTTGAACTAATTGGCTTTTCAAATGCAGACTTTGCAGGCTGTAAGGAAGATAGGAAAAGCACAAGTGAAACTTATCAATTCCTAGGAAGAAGGCTGATATCATGGAGCAGCAAGAAGCAGACCAGTGTGGCAATATCCATTGTTGAATCTGAATACATGGCAGCAGGAAGTTATTGTGCACAAATATTGTGGATACAACATCAGTTAGAGGACTATAACCTCAAGGTAAGTAATTCTCCCCTATATTGTGACTCATCCAGTGCTATCTTTATAGCTAAGAATCCTGTTTCACATAACAGAACTAAGCATATAGAGATAAGATATCATTTTATTAGAGTGCATGTAGAATGTAAAAATGTATGCCTTGAATTTGTCCTCCTAACAAACAAGTTGCTGACATCTTTACAAAGCCATTGGATGAAGCAAAGTTTAATGCTTTTAAAATTGAGCTTGGCATGTTGAACTTAGAATAGATCTTATTCTGCCAATTTGTATGTCTTGCTCATGATGTTATTCTCTAGCTTTTATATAGCATGTAATCATGTATAACAAGCCTTGATAGAAAAAGTAGCTATCTAAATAATTGGTAACATGTTTAGGTCTTGACACATGCCTAAAGTTTAATGCTATCTGAATTTAGCATGTTTAAGATCAATGATAGTGAAATCAGCTGAAACAGCTGAGAAGGTATCAGCTAAAATGCTGAGATAGCTGAGAAGATCTAAGCTTATCCGCTGAGACAACTAGAACTGTCTCAGCGGTTGGCAATACTTTGTCCCAGCGGATAACACCTTCGTCTCAGCGGTTCTGCTGAGACGGGTTGGCTAAATGAAAATATGCCAAAATTGACACATCAGCAATGTAATCAATCAAATTGATTAGTTAAATCAACACATATACTTAGGGCTAACCTAAATCAAGCCCTTATAAATAGCAAAATATTGATTAATTCACTACACTTTCTGTTGGGAATATTACCCTCAATGTTCCCTTGATTTGAAGAAGCTTCACACTTAATGCTAAGTACAAGTTGTATTTGATAAACCTATTTTACATCATGTCTATGCAGGGTTAGGTCATTCCCAAGATATGGAATAAGTTCAGAGGTTTACTGCCAAAACCGTTGAGATGAGTTCACTGTCTCAGCTGAACCGCTGAGACATGGCCAGGAGCCGCTGAGAAGGTGTCTGGGCTAGTTGAGCTGCATATAGAGAAAATCTGCTGAGATAACTAACTGTCCCAGCAGATCCGCTGAGACGGGACAAAAGTAGATGTTGAGACAGGAAGCTGTCTCAGCCCAACCGCTGAGACAGATTCAAATGTTCTGGCGGGTTTGCTTTTGGCTCAACATGCTGTAAAGCAAGATAAGATGTTCCAATCGCCTCCATGCTATGTCAGGAGGACATCTGATAGCCGTTGAAGAGTGGAGGAGTATAAAAGAATCTTTTAGGGCTTTATAAAAGCACTCTTACTCACTGAAGAAGAAAAACTATTGTTCCATTGACGGCAGACAAGAAAGCTATCTCTTCCAGCTTCCAGAAGCTGCAAGGAGAGAAAAGATTGTTCCTCTTGATTAACTCAAGATAGAACAAGTTGATCACCATTCATTCTCTGAAGAAAAGGATCAGAAGAATCAGAGTAGAGTCTATTGGACTCATCCCAGATTTAAGACTGCTACAACAGTTGTTCAGCAACAATAGATCAAGGCTTGATATCTATTCTAGCTTATGTTGTAAACATATCTTATTATCCTCTGTAGGAACATCATTTGTTCTAAGATTGTAGGGCATTTTACTTGATGGAGTAGGGTTGGTTGTGCCTGAGTGTAGAGCTGAAGGTTCAACTTGAGTGTAGGTTCTCAGTGGAGATCTGAGGTAGGACTTCTTGATAGGTCTGAGCTACAGATGTGCATGAGGTAGGTCGGTTGAGCCTGTGGTAGGGTTTGGGAAAACCTAAGAGATCCCGAGGGATCTATGTTGTAAGTTCAAGGAGCTGAGTTAGGAGGTGTTGGTCTTGTCTAACTCATTGTTAGAAAGGTGAAGGGGGAAAGAGGACTACTCAAGACACCCTGTCTTGAGGAACCTCTATAAATGCGTATGCGTTTCTGAGTGCTTGATTTTACTAATACTAACTCAGAAAATAGCTAGGTTAAAGCACAAAAGAAAAGAAACCTATTCACCCCTAGGTAATTAAGACTACATCCTATATAAACTATCAAGTGGTATCAGAGCGAGGTTGGTCAAGAAGGACATAACTGTCTGACCAGATCCTATAAAGGAGTAGTCAAATCTGAATCTAATGGCCTCCACTGGATTGTAGAAGGAGATGGGATCCATGAAGTTGCCCATATGCAATAAAGAAAATTTTGGCATATGGAAGCAAAGGGTAAGGCTGTTCATGGAAGCATCAGACCCAAGGATCTACATCACTGTAAAGCAAGGGCCTTTCACTTTTCAAACTGCCTACATCATAGATCCAACTAGGAGAGTGTCAAGGCTTTTAATGACTTGACCAAGGATGAACTTGCATTGTTCACTATGGACAAAAGAGCCCAAAACATCATTGTTAATACAATTGATGATTCCACCTTTCAGAACTTGGTGCACTGCACAACATCCAAGGAAATGCGGGATACACTATTGGTATATATGGAAGGAACAACTGAAGTGAGGGATGATAGAAAATCACTCCTCAATCAAGAATATGAAGCTTTTAGTCAGCTGAGCCAAGAAAGCATTTTCATATGCTATGAAAGGTTCTTTAGGATAGTCAATGAACTAAGAACCTATGGAAAATTGTTCAGTGACTATAGCCTAATGACAAGTTCCTAAGATCTCTAACTAGAGACTGGGACACAAAGATATGTGCCATCAAGGAAGTGGCCAAGCTTGGTGAAACTCCCACCATACATTGTTTGGGAAGATGCTCTCTTATGAGATGCAGTTGTCTGCAAGGAAGGAAGAGGACACTTCCACCAGGGCTCATACAAGGGAGAGAGCTATTGCTCTCAAAGCTGACATCTCGAAGAAAAGTAAGGCCAGGATAGTGTCTCCTCCAAGGAGGACTGTTGAATCTGAGAAATCTGAGAACAACACCTCAGACAGCTCTTCATCTGATGAAGAGTTTGCTGCCTTCTCAAGGCAGTTCAAGAAAATGATAAGGAGGAAGCAGTGGAAGAACAATACTTCCTCCTCCTCACATTACAAGAAGGACCACTGCAGATCTGAAAGACATCACTCTAAGGGAGACATGTATGAATCTAAACCTGGTAAACAAGTTTCAAATAACATCATATGCTATTTTGCAGCAAACCTGGACATGTCATTGTTGAATGTCCAGTTAAAAGGAAGGAAAAGGGTGATAAGAAACATCATCACCAAAAGGATAGGAAGTGGAAAAAATCCTTCCCAGCAAAGAAAGGAAAGAGCTGGAGTGAATCTGAATCCTCAACTTCAGATGATGAAGAGGAAGCCTATATTGGGTTGTTTGCAGCAGAAAGG
Organism: Dactylorhiza incarnata; assembly: GCA_033032865.1. Classification (NCBI taxonomy): domain Eukaryota; kingdom Viridiplantae; phylum Streptophyta; class Magnoliopsida; order Asparagales; family Orchidaceae; genus Dactylorhiza; species Dactylorhiza incarnata. Next base: position 2,454,814 of record JAWHQI010000086.1, read on the forward strand.
GATGATGATTTTCCTGCTGCCAAGGTTGGAATCAGGACCCCTCTATCACATTCAGATAGTGATATTGAGGAGTATGAAGAGGACAAAGTTCAGCTAGGCCTCATGGCCATCACTGATGAGGAAGCCAGTCAGAACAATTCTGACAGTGAACAGGTGTTGGGAATAGTGCCTAGCAGTGTTCCTGATTTGAAGAAGTGCTCAGCTCAATGATAAGTATAAGGTGTATTTAATATTATATCTTGTTCATGCTTGCAGAGATCAGATGATATGTCCAGCACTTCAATAACGTGCCCAAGTACAATATCATCGAAAAGGACTGGACATATCGTCGATAAGTATATGCATGTCGTTGAAATCAGAGCAAAGCAGAGTGATCATATCGGCTATTGTTGAGACAACATGCGTATGATAATATCGTGTGACATCAACACTACATTACCTAACAATGATATCAGAAAGCCGAGATGAAGAAGAAGACTCAAGCACAACACAGGATAAGATGTCGATGATATCTTTGAAAAGAAGCCTTGACGTCGATAAGGCTAAGGAAGAATAGATATCGTCGTAAAAGAGGCATGTCGTCGATAAGGCTGAACAAGACATGTATCATCATAAAGAAGCCTTGTCGTTGGAAAGGCTAAGTAAGACTGATGTCGATGACATCGTCGAAAAGAAGGCGTGACGTCGAGAAGACTAAAGAAGGTCATATGAAGATAGGCAGTTGCTGAAGAATAGTCTGTCGACATGATATCGATTATGTCATCGACAAGATAAGGTGGTTACAGCGATATCGAGCAGACAAGAAGATCACGCCGACGTCAGTTAGATGACTTCATGATTGTCTTAAGTGCAAGTGCAGAAGGGATGTCCTGTGTCATCGAGATATCTCTATCTGAAGAAGAGGGAAGGAGATTTGAATATCTGTCCTAGTTCAAGACAACAACAAGTCCTGTCATCGAGATATTGTCCATGTCGTCGTAACAATGGAAATATCGTCGAGACAGATTCAAAAGTAGACGGACGCACTGTCAGCATTTAATGCCGCCACCTGATTGTCCAATCAGCACATGCTATTGAAGGATGGGCGTATGTCAGTAAAGGACATTATAGGTGACCGTTAAGCGGCTCATCCGTCCTATAAAAGGGAACAGTGATGCCCTAGAAAATGCAAGAGAACAGAGGAACGAAAAAGAATCCCGCTGAGAATTTTGAATACAACAGTACAAGCTGCGGTGAAGAAGAAAGAAAGAAGGGAAGAACAAAACGATCATCTTGTGTTCTTCAAGTGTCAGTCAAGTCTCATCGACTGCAAATAATCGTTCAAGAAAAGAAGCCGATCTCCACCATGCAGAAGAACTTATTGTGTATCTTTAGTTGTGAGGCTTGCGGGCCAAATCTGTAAGATCTGGTTTAAGATCTAAGTGTCGAGTTGAGGGCTTGAAATCTGTGAGGCTTGAGGGCTAGGGCAGAGGGACTTGCGGGTCCAAACGTGTCGAGCTTTGTGGGCTCGTGTGCAGTGAAGGGGCTTGCGAGCCTAAGCTACAGGCAAGACTTGCGTGTCTGTGCTATGTAGGGCTTGGGGGACTGAGTGTCGAGCTTGCGGTCTCAGATGCATTGAAGGGGCTTACGGTCCTAGGCTGCAGTCAAGACTTGTCGGTCTATGCTGTGTAGGTCTTGAGGGCCCGAGTGTCGAGCTTGCGGGCTCAGGTGCAGTGAAGGGGCTTGCGGGCCTAGGCTGCAGGGACTTGCGGGTCCGAGTTGTAAGGCTTGCGGGCCGGAGACATTGGCGGAGTTTACCGAGCCTAGCACACTGCTAGGTAGGCGCAGAGGGAAATAGGACTACTCAAGACACCCTGTCTTGATGAACCTCTATAAGTCTTTGTGTGTTTTCTGTGCTGTGCTTTTCAATTTCTAAATCTATTAACCAGAAAACAAAAACATCAAAGGGGAATAAAACAATTTGAAAAACCTATTCACCCCCTAGGTGATAAGTCGACACTCAATAACTAACAAGTGGTATCAGAGGTAGGTTGTTCAAAGAAAAGCTTAACAACTTGAACAGATATGCTCGTGGGTGTCCATTCATCATAGCTATGGAATCAAAAATAGCTACTTGTTCTAGGGAGAACTTTTCCCTTTGGAAAGTAAGAGCTATAATATTCATGGAGGCTATGGACCCTATAATGTTTCAAATTGTTCAAGAAGGGCCATATGTCCCCAAGACTGTGCCCAAGAAAATGACTGAAGATGAGATCATCCTAGTCAACTTGGACAAGGAAGCGAAAGATATTGTAGCTGGTGCAGTTGACATCTCAACATTTCAAAAACTAGCTCACTGTATAACAATGAAAGAGATGTGGGACTCTCTAATAGTCCTTATGAAAGGATCAAAGGAAGGAAGATCAGAATCAGTACTACCTTCCAAGAATCTAAAAGAAGCAAGGTAGCTGAGAAGAAAGTCAGAACATTGAGTGACAGTGACTCAAGCTGTTTAGACTCAGAAGAGAATGCTGATTTTGGACTGACTGCCTTATCTGAGTCAGAGGAGGAAACTCATGATGATGTCTCTCCAGAACAGGTATGCATAAGAGCTCCTCTATCTACCTCAGACTCAGAATCTGAGACAAGATCATCAGGAAATGATGACTTGTCCAAGCCATATGATGTCCTTTTAGAAGATCTCAAAAAGGTCAAGATGCTCTGCAAGGAGCAAGCTGAAAAGATCTCAATCCTTCAAGCCAGAAATTCTGATCTCTCTGAAAAGGCTGAAAAGCTAACTCTACAAAATGCAGAGTTTTGCCAACTCAAAAAGGACTTCAAGGAAAGATCCAACCTTGATCTGATAAGAAAATTTGGGAAAACTCTGAAGGCACTGATTGACAGTAAGGAGCTGTGTTGTTCTCTAACCAAAGAGATTGTGCTTCTAAAGAAGGATAGAGATCAGCCTAGTACCCTGAAATCTAAGAATAATAATGTCAGAAGGGTGGAGGATAAATCCTTCATTGCAAGGAAGCCTGTAGCAAGATCCTTCAAACCCCAGAACATGCCTAAAACCCCAAGGGTACCTCATGAAGAGATGATCACAAAAAGGCACGAAGTTACTGGTCTAGAAAAGAGAAGAAATCGCTAAAGAAGACTGACTTCAGATGGAAAGTTGTGGATGGTGATGGTCAACATCACACTCACAATCAGTACAGATCAGTCTCCTTCAAATATACTTCCGTTCACAAACAAAGGACTGATGCTCACACAGTCAGCCTGAAAGGACGATACAACAGGTTTGAATGTTGGTGATGTGGAAAGACTGGGCACTTTGCAATAGATTGTTGGTACAATCCAACTGCTCCAAGGGTAACAAATGCTAAACTTGCAAATAATCTTGTTCATCATCACTATGCATATTCTGGAGAAGCTAGATCCAGTAAGCCTTTTAAAGCTAACAATATCCTAGGACCCATGGCTACTTGGGAACCTAAGGGCTTATAATCTCATTTTGCAGGTAGTCCAAGAGCCCATCAGAAGCAAATATGGGCCTTGGACAAGATGGCTGTTCTGGCCCATAGGCGAAACAACAAAATTAGTTTACTAACAATCTTAATGCAGGTCATCCTACTAAAAATACCAAAAGAAGTCAAAAGGATTACAAGTTGGAATTGACCAAAACACCCCTGGAGAACTCTCAGGGTTAGTGCCAAAAGATGTCTCCTAAGAAGGGCCTAAAGTTGTCCTAGGCTGACAAGTTTAAGGAATTTATATCGTCAATACAATAAGTTGTTACGACGACACAGCATATGTTACGACGAAAATGGATCGAGCTAGAAGGATGCGTATCCAAGAACCATTTCGACGACAATAAGCAGTATCGTCAAAATTAAATCGAGTTATTTATCACGGCACTAGATTGGTCTATCAGTGTCGTCTGATCATTTTTCACCAACACAGTCAAAGGTACGCGCCCCCTCACCTACCCACACTATAAATAAAGTGAATGCTTGAGAATAAAAATTACGCTATCATTTGCCCTAAGCTATTCCGTCGACAAACCACTGCTTCGTCTCCGACGTACTGCCTCCTCTCTCGGTCTGAATTAATGGCTCCCAAGAGAGAAGAAGTAATCTCCGGTTGCGAACTCCAGCGGGGGGTTTCAACTCATGATCGGAAGAAGTTAGGTCAGTGCTAGGGCTCCTCAAATCCACAGGCATAGAGTATCTGCTGAGCGAGCCCTCAGTTCTTCTTCACCAAGAACTGACAGAGTTCTTTGCTGAAGCCCGGCTCAACCATTCAGAAGCTCAGATAAAATCTGTTGTACCTGGTAAGAAAGTCAAAGTATTCGCCAAGATTCTTAGAAAGACACTCCATCTGCCAAGGATTGAAGGGGGAGAGGAAGAAGAGCTGACGACGGAGGATGTCTCATCCAGTTATTCCTGGTGCGGCCATACTGGGAAGACCTACGGGTCAATCAAGAGGAATGAGTTCAATCAGAAAGGAAAATTGCTAGCAGACATCGTGGGGAAGGTGCTGCTATGCAAACCTGGGTCGCACGACCGAATCTCTAAGGAGATGTTTGTCGTCATGGCCAGGATAATTCTGACCAAGAAGACCGACTGGAGCGGATTTCTTTTCCAGAGAAAAAAGAGTACCCTGAATACCCCCTCCTATGGAAGAATTATGTCCCTCTTCTTTCTGAACATCCTGGATGAAGTGTTACATAGAAGAATGGGAGTGCCCTTGCACTACTCCAAATGGCTGGACGCAAAGATGCTTGATCGTTGGGATAGGTCAATTCCCAAAGCATCCTCTGATGCAACACCCACCTCAAAGAAGCAAAAGAAGAAAGCCGTCCAAGCCATCTACTCTGATGAAGAAGTGTCATCAAGCAGTTTTGATGACAGCTCCCCACCTCAACAAGACCTTAGTGTGACATCTGCTCAAGGAGATACTCCTGCATCAATTCCCGAACCTGCTCACAAAGAGGTTATTGAAGAAGATAGATACCCCAACCTGGGGAGTGATCCTGTTGAGGGGGAGTCCCAATTGGGGAGCTTAGCCCAAGATGATGAAATGATTGATGGGGAGCTCACGGCAGGAGGCTCAGCCCAAGGAAATGCTCAAGTTGAGGGGGAGACCCAATTGGGGTACTCTGCCCTAGAAGATCAAGGAAATGTGCCCCCTGCTCCAGAAGATCAAGGAAATGTGCTTGAGCCCATGAAAGACCCCACTTCTTCATACTGCCGAGAGTTGATAGTAGCAAGTAATATTGTGCTTACATATCCAAGTGAGGCAGTACTAGAAGATGTCAAGGGGAAAGCCAAAGTGATAGTCCATATCAGTGAAGAATCATCTGCAAATATCTCTGAAGCAGCTCCACAGGAAGGAGGAGATCGAGAAGAACAAACTGCTGAGCCATCTTCGACTCAGGCAGGATCTCTCTTTCACATGATATCAGCCCTACTGACTGCTCAAAGGAAACAACTGGTAACTTTTTTCGTAAAGACTATGGATGGCCTAAATAAGGAGCTGAAGACTGAGATCAAGGCGGTAAAGAGGGACATACTCATTCTCAACACCCAGTGTGCCCACTTCTACACCTTAGCGGCTCCGACAATGGACAAGATGGATGAGGAAGTCAACAAGGTGGGACATTAAACCCATTCAATACTGAAAAATCAAGTAACATTCGTAGAGAATGTGGATTATGCCTTTGAACAGATAGCAGGCGCCGCTCACAGTAATAAGAATCAGGTTCTGAACAGGGTTAACGAGACTGCCCATACAATAGATCAACATCTACTGGAAGTTAGAAACAACTTAGATATAACTGAACAGCAACTGCATGAACAGTTAAACTTGGTTAAAGAAACCCTTGAAGGATGCTTAATTGAACAAGTCCAAAAGGGGGAGAATGAAATAATAAATGCTAGATCCCATCAAGCCATGTGGATAGCAAATCAAGTGAAGTAGACAATGCAAAAAACCTCCATCAGTATATGAAGTTGCTAACCCATCAGAAAGCACTGACTCAGTGGAGTATGGCGTAGAATTCGGAGAATCAGCAACCTCTAGGAAAAGGAAGAAAATTCAGAGTAACAAGTACAGGCAGAAGAGGCTGAGGGAAGTTAAGCTGGATCCACAATCAAGAAGGTCGAGTCCTGAATCAAGAGAAATTATAACAGAATCATGAATACAATTTGGATACCCTCAGGAGAGCTATCAAAGGGTATACCCATCGGTTGAATGGGAGAAACATTTGAAGCAGCTGGAAAGGAGGAAGAATCACAAACTAGCATTCCCACATGGTCCTCCTCCTTCTCCTAAGAAGATTCCAAAGCCCATCAACTACTATCAGAGGCAAAGGAAGAAAGACAAAGGTGCAAGCAGCAACAGACATTAAGGAGCACCAAATCAAGTTAAAAATTAGAATGGGGCAAATGAATGCTAACTTTTATTCAAGAACATTTAATCTATCTATATGATTGGTGCTTAATGTCAAGAACATTTAATCTACTTTTGTGATTGCTGCTTGATGTGATTTTATTATCTGAAATGTTAAATCTTTATGTGTGTGGCATTTATCATTGTGATGAGTTAGGATTTCTTCAAATAGGAGAAGATTGTTGGGAACAGTGCCCAGCAGCGTTTCTGATTTGAAAAAGTGCTCAGCTCAATGATAAGTACAAGGTGTATTTAATATTATATCTAGATCATGCTTGCAGAGATCAGATGATATGTCCAGCACTTCAATAACTTGCCAAAGTACAATATCGTCGAAAAGGACTGGACATATTGTCGATAAGTATATGCATGTCGTTGAAATGATATGCAAAGCAAAGCAGAGTGATCATATCGGCTACCGTCGAGACAACATGTGTATGATAATATCATTGTGACATCACCTAACAACGATATCAGAAAGCCGGGATAAAGAAGAAGACTCAAGCACAACACAGGACAAGATGTCGATGATATCTTTGAAAAGAAGCCTTGACATCGATAAGGCTAAGGAAGAACATATATCATCATAAAAGAGGCATGTCATCGATAAGGCTGAACAAGACAGGTATCGTCTTAAAGAAGCCTTGTCGTTGGAAAGTCTAAGTAAGACTGATGCCGATGACATCATCGAAAAGAAAGCGTGATGTCGAGAAGACTAAAGAAGGTCATATGAAGACAGGCAGTTGCTGAAGAATAGTCTGTCGACATGATATCAATTATGTCATCGACAAGATAAGGTGGTTACAACGATATCGAGCAGACAAGAAGATCACGCCGACATTAGTTAGATGACTTCATGATTGTCTTAAGTGCAAGTGCAGAAGGGATGTCCCGTGTCGTCGAGATATCTCTATCTGAAGAAGAGGAAAGGAGATTTGAAGATCTGTCCTTGTTCAAGACAACAATAAGTCCTGTCGTCGAGATATTGTCCATGTCGTCGTAACAATGGAAATATCGTCGAGACAGATTCAAAAGTAGTCGGATGCACTGTCAACATTTAATGTTGCCGCCTGATTGTCCAATCAGCGCGTGCTCTTGAGGGATGGGCGTCTGTCAGAAAAGGACATCATATGAGATTGTTAAGCGGCTCATCCGTCCTATAAAAGGGAACAATGATGCCCTAGAAAAAGCAAGAGAACGGAGGAACGAAAAAGAATCACGCTGAGCATTTTGAATACAACAGTACAAGCTGCGGTGAAGAAGAAAGAAAGAAGGGAAGAACAAAATGATCATCCTGTGTTCTTCAAGTGTTAGTCAAGTCTCATCGACTGCAAATAATCGTTCAAGAAAAGTAGCCGATCTCCACCAGGCAGAAGAACTTAATGTATATCTTTAGTTGTGAGGCTTGCGGGCCAAATCTGTAAGATCTGGTTTCAGATCTAAGTGTTGAGCTTGAGGGCTTGAGATCTGTGAGCCTTGAGGGCTAGGGCAGAGGGACTTGCGGGTCCAAACGTGTCGAGCTTGCGGTCTCGGGTGCAGTGAAGGGGCTTGCGGGCCTAGGCTGCAGAAAAGACTTGCGAGTCTGTGCTGTCTAGGGCTTGAGGGCCTGAGTGTCGAGCTTGCGGGCTCGGGTGCAGTGAAGGGACTTGCAGGCTTAGGCTGCAGGCAAGACTTGAGGGTCTGTGCAGTATAGGCCTTGAGGGCCTGAGTGTCGAGCTTGCGGGCTCGGGTGCAGTGAAGGGGCTTGCGGGCCTAGGCTGTATAGACTTGCGGGTCCGAGTTATAAGGCTTGCGGGCCAGAGACATTGGCGGAGTTTGCCGAGCCTAGCACACTGCTAGGTAGGCGCAAAGGGAAAGAGGACAACTCAAGACACCCAATCTTGAGGAACCTCTATAAGTCTTTGTGTGTTTTCTGTGCTGTGCTTTTCAATCTCTAAATCTATTAACCAGAAAACAAGAACACTAAAAGGGGTATAAAACAATTTGAAAAACCTATTCACCCCCCCCCCCCTAGGTGATAAGTCGACACCCAATAACTAACAACATGTACTGATTCATTCCATCTCTTCTTCTGATTATGAGACAAGCCTAGAATCTGAACCACATTCATCAATTGGTGGAAGTGATTTAGAATCTGAGGAAGATGTCAATCAAATGATTGACAAGTATAGTGCTTTCTTGGAAGCTCTGAAATAGAGCAAGAAGCTGGTCAAGAGGCAAGCCCAAGAAATTGCTTCCCTTAAGATGGATAAAAAAGAGTGCAATGAGTCACCCACCATGGTGGCTCAGATGTGTAGAGAAATAAGCCATCTAAAGGGGATAACAATTGTTCAAATGAGCACCATATCCCAAAAGAACAAGGTCATCAAGGACCTTGAGGTGAAGCTTCTGAAAGAAAAGGGCCTAGTGGCTCAATTCTCCAAGCCCAAATCTGTGCTTCCAATTATTGACACCTTCTCTTCTCAAACCAATAGGAGAGGACTAGGGTTCAATAAAATGGAAGTAGGAGAAAGGAGTGAAGAAAAGAGCAAGGACAAGGCTAAGCCTCATACCACCTTTCAAAAGGTATTATTTCCTTCTAACATGTATGAACATGATAGTATGTGAAAGTGGAGGTCAGATCTTAAATTACTCTAGAGGGGGGTGAATAGAGTATTGAAACTTTTTATTTAGTTTTATAGCAGAGTTTAAAATACTGTTTAAGTATATGTGTAATCAGTGAGAGTTAAAGATAAAGACAGAAATAAAAAAAGCACACAACACAAGCACACAGAAATAAGCAAGCACAGAAGACACAAAGAGCTATAGTAGTTCCCCAATAAATCTGGGTACGTCTACTCTTCTAACACCCTTGGTAGGAATCCACTAGGAGGGTTGATCAGGTGCCCAGGCACCAAGGGGTTTTTGATAAAGTGTTCACACACCAATAAGCTTTTGATAAGGTGCTTAAAAACCACACAAGGATTTTTTGATAAGGTGTCTTGCCACCACTGGGTAAACTTTTGAAGGGAGAATTAACCCTGTACAAGATGAAATAAAAGGTTTAGAATGTTCTTCTCTGTCAATGATCTGAGAGAAGACAAATGGTGTTGAAGCAGAAAGCTCCCCCTGTCTGATGAGAGTTGATGACAGTTTGTGGACAGAGCTTTCTCAACCAGAAGTCTTTGTAGCAGATTATCTGGAAGAAATTAATCTTCAGATTGTTGTTGCTCTTTGAAAGACTTTATCTTGCAGCAGATCTGAGAAATTGAATCTTGTTCTCAGAATGATGAGGATGCTGCCTTGATGAGGAAGAAAACTGGAAAGAATAGTATATTCTCTTCTTCTTCTTTCTCTAATGCTTCTTCCGTTCTCCTTGTTCTGTGATAACAGAGAGACTGAGAGATGGTGAAGTTTTTCTCTGTTCTCTGTAAGAAAATCGACTGTCTCTGTTGATTATGTTCTTCTCTGATAACTTCTATTTTCAAATTCAAATATTCTTCCTTTTAAGGAATATATTTTTCTGACTTAAATCTTTCTTGGAACTAGGTAGCCACCCAAAAACGATTTTGGCAGGTCCTTTCAATTCCATTTGTCGAGAAAGATGCCTTGGCATTAAATGTCAACGGCTATTCTTTTTCTTGGAATAGAAAGAATATAAGGATATAATAAATAAGAAAGATATCCTTACATGGCTGACTGAATACGTCCAAGGAGAAATAAATATATCTGTTATTCTGTTGAATTGTGTTCAGAGAACTGATATCCAACTGAGAATATTAATCTGAGCTTCAGAAAGAAATTTGTCGAGCGCTGGCTAGAATTCGTCGAGCGCTGCTAGCCATTTGTCGAGCGCTGGCTAGAATTCGTCGAGCGCTGCTAGCCATTTGTCGAGCGCTGCTCAGAAAATGTCGAGTGCTGGAACTGGCTATATTTCTTCAGTCTGCTGGAAACAATTTGTTGAACGAAGCTGGTCATTCGTCGAACGCCACTCGCCATTTGTTGAGCCTAAGTTCTGACTAATCTAATCAGCCTAAAACTTGACCCTAAGACTATACAATGGGGTCAATACAAATCCTAATCAACATATAGTGATCCTAGCCCAAATCAGTAATAGGGTTGTTCCAACAATCTCCCCCTATTTGGGTTAGGATACTATTTGACAATTAATCAAGTAAATACAACAGAAAACATAAATAGCAGAGCATAAAGTATATGTGTCTGACAGAATGAAAAATTCATTTCAGCAGATTGAGTAAAATTAGTGCTCTGAGTTCATTACAATCAAAAAGTTTAATCAATAATAAAAGTAACTAAATCTGAACCTCTTTTATTTCTTTGATGATGGAGGTTTGAAGATTATTTGCCTGTTTGGATCTTGAGATTTCTTCTTACTTAAGTAGAGATCTTGAGCTCCCAGCATGGTTTGAGATTTGACATGGGGAACAAAAGCTTCTGGGTGCATATCAATATATTCCCCAGCATTGAAAAATTATTTGGATTTATACTTTTCAAGTTCTTTCCTTCTGTATTCTGACATAGTTGAGATATTTGAGAAAATCTGTGCCTTCTGCTTTTGCCTTGTTAATCTGTGCAAGAGCAGTTAACTCTTTGAGTCTTGCCATTTGAAATAATCTTTCTTCTTCAGGATCTGGAGAATAATAAATATCTTCTGAATCATCTTTATCTTGAGTGACCTTTTGAGGTGCTTTGTCTCTGTGAAGAGATCCATCAGAAATATGAAGTTTGTATTCTGAAGATATTTGAGGTGAAATAATGGCTTAACTTTCTTGTAAGGCAAGTGTTGATTTTTTAGAAGGAGGAGCACTGGCTGATCCAGAGGCTTGATAACCACTAGAACTACCAGGTCTCCCTGATTGTTGAGAGCTGAGCTTCTGAGAAGAGGATGATACACCTGATGATCCTGCTGCACCAGCTGCTGGAGGAGGAGGAGGAGGAGGAGGAAGATGATTGTGCTTGACAGGTTTGTCAGGGATGTAGCCAGTCTTCTTGAATTTCTTCCTCCTGTTATTCTCATTTCTAGAGAGTTTCATCCAGTGAGGAGTTTTCTCATCAAGAGGAACATCATACAAAATATAAAGAGAAATGTCATTCTTTGGATTTGGAGGCTTGGGAACAGCCTTTTACTTAGCTGTTCTTTTCTTTCTTTTCCTTGAGAATGTATCATCAGAATTACTGTTATCACCATCATCATCTTCAGAGTCAGAAGAAGAAATTGGCTTATTATATAAATCATCAATTCTTTTGATTGCTTCACGAGCTTTTTATCTTTCTTCTTCAGCTTTGTCAAACTCCGCATCTGCCTCTTTCCAAATTTCATCAAAACTTGGCATTGGTTCTTCATTCCATACAAGAATTGGAGGTGAGGAAACAATTTTTGAGACTGTTGTATCTGGTGGAGTAGGGTGATCTTCTATATCATCAAGGAATTCTGCAAGATCATCTTCATATTCTGCAAAAAGATCCTTCATCTGAATGTCTTGATCAGTGATTGAAGGAATAGAGGAGATGTAACTTTTTATGATATCAGAATGAGTCTTCTGAGGAAGGCATATCAGAGCCTTTGATAAATCCTCTATGTACACTTTTGGTGATACCCTTGAAGTATATTTGACATCAAATTTTGATAATAAACTATATAGGACACAAGATGGATGAATGCATATACTATTTATTTCTTCTATAACTTGTGTATCTGATACTATACAAGAATCAACCATATCTGTATCAAAAACGGAAATTGAATCTTCTTTATTTTGTACTATATCAGAATTATCTAATTCAAAAACTGTAACTTCTGTATCTTCTGGAGTAGCTTCTGTTTCTGGAGCTTCTTCATAGGACATCTCCCCCTTCCTAGCTTCGGGACAGCCTAAATATAGGCCCCTAGAAGAAGGGACAACAAGAGAGGAAGGAAGAGACGCTATCTTAGTAGATAGAGCGGAAATTGCCTGAAGAACTGGAGCAAATTTTGCATCCAGGAGTTGGCTTATTCTAGGAAGGATATGATCAAAAATCTGATCAGCAATAGAGGTAATGTTGAGAGATAGATAATCTGGTGGATGAGTAGAGGATGGTTATGAAGTGGATGTAGATGAGATTGGAGGAATTGGACAGATATTGCTGATGTTGGTAGTATGTGTGGGAATATCTGGATGGATTGGACTAGGGGGATGAGTGGGTGATTGATATTCATTATGTATTGGAGATGGAGGTGTGGTAGGTAGTGGTTCTGGAGATAGAGGTGGAATATCATTGATAGGTGATATGCCAGTTGAAGGAGGTGGTGAAGAATGAGAATGTGCAGGAGACTGTTGAGTAGGTGGAGATGGGATATGAGAAGGAGAAGGAACTGAGGGAGGAACTTCTGGAAGGGTAGAGGGAGTGACTTGGTCAGTCCTTGTGTCCTCAGAAGTTTTCCTTTTCCTAGAGGCATCAGCTCCTGTATTCTTCTTGGGGATTACCCTATCCCACTTAGCAAAGAGTGCTGAGGTCAACCTCTTGCTGGCATTTATGGTCACCTTTGGTGACACCAGAAGGTCTGGATGCCTTTCCTGCAGGAAAATACCTATAACTCTTCCAAAACTTACACTATCTTTAGAATTTTTCTTTTTAATCAATTCAAAAAGAATTGATCCCCTGTTGATTTTCTTCTTCTCCATCAAGGCCACCATCAACAGAAATTGATGCTTATTGATATAGTCATGCCCAGAAGTCTTGCCCAGCAAGACTTTACCAACAATGTCTGCTAAGAACTTGTAGTCTTGAGACAAGTTCTTTTTCAGAAGGTGGTTAGGGTTTCCAGACAAATGACCCATTTTAACTAAAGCTTCATCAAACTCATTTGAGATGTCTAAGTCATCATCACCATTCTCAAAACCAAAAATTTCAGAAAGAATGGTGGGAGAGAGAGAGACTTGATGACCTGAGATTGTTCCAGACAAGCTTTCATCTACTGGTTTTGCAGTGTAAACCCATTCTTTAATCTCTACAATAGCTATCTTTTGTCTGGTGCTTAGAAACTTCCTTAGATGTTGTTCTTCCAGCATTTGAAGAATATCTTTGAAGATTTGGTCAGACTGTGCAAAAGAGTCCATGTCAATATCAAAGTCTGCGTCAAACTTCATTGAGTGCAGAGAGACCTGAGGACTCGCCATTGTTCCTGCAAAGAAAATGAAGATCAAGTGCAGAGGGGAACTGGAGGGAAAGACGATTTCTGTAGGCACAAACTTTAGAGAGAGATAAAATAAAGCTTATATTGACGGGTCGAAGAATGAGGGCGTATTCGTAAACCGCTGTTCGTCAAAACCTAATAAAATTAGAACTCGAAAATACTTTATTTCTTTGTCTGAATGCGTTCGACGAGAACATCTTTTTTGTCGACCATCGTTCGACAAATGAGATTGCCTTAACGATTCTGAGGTTAAGAGGTTTCATCGACCACCGTTCGACAAATGATTCAAATTCGTCGTTCTCCGTTCGACGAATTTGTGGGATAAATAGAAATATTTAATTTTTAACAGATTGAGTCTCCATCTATCATTCCTAGTTGATTTATAAAGAAGATTTGCTTCTTTTCATCCAAGGGCTTGGTGAAAATATCAGCTCTTTGCAAATCAGTAGAAATGAATTGTAGGCAAATTTTGTTTTTATCCACATTATCCCTAAGGAAGTGGTGCCTAATTTCAATGTGTTTAGTCCAACTATGGAGAACTGGATTTTGTGCTATAGATATTGCACTAGTGTTGTCACAAAATATAATTGAATTATTTAAGTTGACACCATAGTCTAGGAGCTGATTTTGTATCCACAATATCTGTGAGCAGCAACTGCCAGCAGCTATGTATTCAGCTTCAGTTGTTGATGTAGACACGGATGTTTGTTTCTTACAAAACCAAGACACAAGCCTATCACCAAGAAACTGACAAGTTCCTGATGTGCTTTTCCTGTCTACCCTGCATCCAGCATAATCTGAATCTGAGAATCCAGTTAATTCAAATTCAGATGCTGTTGGATACCATAGTCCTAGATTAGGGCAACCCTTTATATATCTTAAAATTCTTTTTAGAAAAGTAAGATGAGATTCTTTAGGGTTAACTTGAAACCTAGCACAAATACATATATCAAACATTATATCTGGCCTACTAGCTGTTAAATAGAGTAGAGATCCAACAATTGCCCTATACACTTTCTGATCAACAGGTTCCCCTGATTCATCAGTATTAATAACAGTATTAGAGGCCATGGGTGTTTTCATAGTAGAAGAATCAGAATTCCAAATCTTTTCACTAATTCCTTAGCATACTTAGATTGGGAAATGAAGATTCCTGATGGAGTTTGCTTCACTTGAAGACCAAGGAAGTATGATAATTCACCCATACTACTCATTTCAAATCTTGATTGCATTAGATTGGAAAATCTTTTGCACAAATTTGAATCAGTAGATCCAAAGATAATGTCATCTACATATATTTGAACTAGTAGAGTTTGATTTTTATGTACTTTGTAAAATAATGTTTTGTCTACTATGCCTCTACAGAAATTATTTTCCAAGAGAAAATTAGCTAAAGTCTCATACCATGCTCTAGGAGCTTGTTTGAGACCATAAAGAGCTTTATTAAGCTTAAATACATAGGAGGAATGAGCTGGAGAGATGAAACATGGTGGTTGTTCCGCATAGACTTCTTTTTTGATGTCTCCATTTAGGAATGCACTCTTTACATCCATTTGATACACCTTGAACTTTTTGAATGCAGCAAAGGCCAAGAAAATCCTTATAGCTTCAAGCCTTGCAACAGGGGCAAATGTCTGATCATAATCTATGCCTTCTTCCTGTGAATATCCTTGAGCTACCAATCTTGCTTTGTTTCTCACAATATTGCCTTGATCATCAAGCTTGTTCCTGAAGACTTACTTGGTGCCAATAACTGGATGGCCTTTTGGTCTTGGAACCAAATCCCAAACCTTGTTTCTTTCAAACTGGTTGAGTTCCTCTTGCATTGTAAGAATCCAATTTGAATCTTGTTCTGCATCTTTTATGGTTTGAGGTTCAACTTGTGATAGGAAACAAGTATGCATCTGATATTGGTGTAGTTGATGCCTTGTTTGAACAGCTGCTGTGATATCACCAATTACTTGTGAAATTGGATGATCTCTAACTGTGATGTGGTCAACAGTTAGAGTTGGTTCAGCTGCAGTATCCACATTGGGAATTTGTTCAGCTGTTACATCCTGTGGAGGATGTTCTGCTGTTACTTGATTTAGGTTATCAACAAGATCTGGATGATCTTCTTCTTCACTGTCTTCAAGAGTTTGAGGTGATGGATGCAGTGAATCTCCTGTCTGTAAATTTAACCCTTTAAGCTCTTCACATAGAGCTGGTACCTGCAAAGTGTTCTTGGTAGAAGAATTCTTCTCCTTGTAAAACATGTTAGTTTTATCAAAGGAAACATACATAGACTCTTCTATTTTAAGAGAGGATTTGTTAAATACCCTATATGCTTTGCTAACTATTGAATATCCTAAGAAGATTCCTTCTTCAGATTTTGGTTCAAATTTTCTAAGGTACTTCTTATCATTGTTATGAACAAAACATCTACATCCAAAGGTTTTAAAATAATCAACTTTAGGTTTCTTCCTTAAGCAATTCATAGGGAGTTTTACCCTTAAGTTTGTGTATCAAACTTCTATTCAGAACATAATTTGCTGTGCTGACAGCCTCTGCCCAAAATGATAGGGGCAAGTTAGCATCTGCAAGCAATGTTCTTACTGATTCAATTAGAGTTCTATTTTTTCTTTCAACTACCGCATTTTGTTGAGGAGTTCTATGAGCTGAGAAGCAATGCCTGATACCTTCCATCTCACAGAATTATTGCATGAGAAGAGACTCAAACTCAGTGTCATGATCACTTCTGATCAATGCAACTACAATAGAGTACTCAACCTGTATGCTCTTAAGAAAGTCTGTAAGAACTTTAAAGTTATCTGACTTTTCTCTCAAGAAGAACACCCAAGTGAATCTAGAGAAGTCATCTACAATAACTAGAGTGTAAGACTTCCCCCCTAAGCTCCTTATTGCTATAGGTCCAAAAAGGTCCATATGTAGCAAGTATAAGATTCTAGGTGAATCACTTTTAGATAATAATTTAAAGCTATTTTTGGTTTGCTTACCTAATTGACATGCCCTACAAAGACCTTCTTTCTTATATGATCCTGATGGTGGACCTCTAACAAGATTGTCCTTAGATAGTTTGGCAATGGTCCTAAGGTTTACATGTCCTAATCTTTTATGTCATAATTCACTAGGTTTGCTTAACTCATTAAATAGACAAATTTCTGATTTTGATGAATTGAAATTTACCAAATATATATTGCCTTGCCTAATACCTGATAAAACAATAATATTATCAGAAGATTTAATGATGCATTCTGATTTATTAAATGTTACCTGATAACCTTCATCACATAACTGACTTATGCTGATGAGGTTATGCTTCAGACCCTTGACATAGGTTACTTCCTTGAATGTCACTGCTCAAACTTTAATTTGACCATAGCCTTTGGTTTGTCCACAGTTGGAGTCTCCAAAGATCACCTTGGGTCTAAGCTTTGCCTTGTAGTTGTTCAGGTTCGCCTTGTTCCCTGTCATGTGCTTTGAGCAGCCACTATCCAAATACAATTTTTTATTTATTGTTGGATAGCTGTGTACCTGCAACCACAAAAACATAAACTAGTTGTTTTTGACCCAGACTACCTTGGGTCCTTTTATGTTACCACAAAATTCAGAGATAAACGATATTTCAGGCTGATCCTTATAGCCTTGTGGATGATATCTCCTTGGAGGTATTATCCACTTAGTGAAAGGATTTTTAGTATGTGAAGAAAAGGAATTCTTTAAATTTTCAGTATGTTTTGTGTTCGACAAACTGGGTTGAGTTCGTCGATCGCCGTTCATATAATAGCTGTACTGAAAATCTGTTTTCAGAGTTCGTCGATCTCCGTTCGACAGATTTGAATCTTTTTGTCGAGCTTTGTTCGACGAATTCTTCTGAATTCTCTTATCCTTAACAGACTTGCTTGAAATATTTTTACCCTTCTCTACTGCCTCTTTGCTCTTAGCAGAGATGAATTTTATGGGTGTGGAGAGGATGTTTCACTTAATCAGAGATGGCTCACTTGATGAGGCACCCAAGCCCAGTTTGCTATTGTTGAGTCTAGCATTGACAGTGTTTGTGATGTCCATCAGTTTGATACTTCTCCCATTGAGGGATTCTTCAAACTTTTTGGTTTCAGATAACTTATTCTCAAGAAGAGTAATGTGTTCTCTGGAGGCAGCCAAATCTTTCTTAAGATTTGCATTCTCTTCACTTATATTGTTCATTTCTGCTAACTTACTTCTGAGAGAGATTATTTCCTTCTCAGATTTTATTAAGTCTGAGCAAAGAATTTTGAAATCATCCTTGAATTCAGCAGAATGAAAATCAAGGTTAGATAGTACCTGGTCAACTTCATCTTCTGCTTCTGACTCTGATTCCTCTTTGTTAGAATTGTTGGCTGAGGTATTGATTGCCATCATGCAGAAGTTTCTTTCTTCTTCATCATCACTTGAGCTGGATGATGATGCTGATTGTGACTCACCGTCTGAGTCATAAATAGCTATTAGGCATTGGCTATTTTCTTTTGTTTCTTCTTCATCAGAAGAACAAGATGAAGATTCAGATTCAGATTCTGTTTCACTCCAGGATGTTGCTACAAATCCTCTTCCCTTCTTTTTGTGAGAGTGGGAGGAATATTTGCTGGAGCCCTTCTTTTCTTCCTTTTCTTTTCTTCTTTCCTTCTTGTCCTTCTTGTGTTGAATTTCTGGACATTCAGGAGCAATGTGTCCTGGTTTCCTGCAACCAAAACATATAATTTCATTAGAGTAATTTTTGTCATACCTTGGCTTGTCATGGCTTCTGGATGACTTCCTCCTGAAATCTTTTCTAGCTATTTTGTAGAATCTTTTGGCTATTAAACTCATAAACTCCTCATTGTCAGGAGATTTTCCCTCTTCTTCTGCAGCCTTAAAGGCTATGCTTCTTTCCTTCTTGGGTGCTGGAGATGAAGTAGATTCTTCAGCTTCCCTAGCTTTGATAAGCTGCTCATAAGACTTGAGCTTGCCCAACAAAGCTTCAGTGGTGATCTCATTGTGACTTCTGGCTTCCTTGATTGGCCAGATTCTGGATCCCCATTTGCTGGGGAAGCATATAAGAATTTTGTCATTAATCTCTGTGAGTGAGATCACTTTGTCCAGAGACTTCAGCTCATTTATTATGAGGTTGAGCCTATTGTACATATCAGCAACATTTTCTGATTCTCCCTTCTTGAAATTCTCATATTGAGAAATTAGATGAGATCTTCTATCTTTTCTTTCATCAGCTGAGCCTGCCACCATGTTGTTGAGAGATTCCCAAATTTCTCTTGCTGAGGTGCACTCAACAACCTTCTGGAATATGTCATCTGACATAGTTAGGGTCAGAATGTTCATGGCCTTTGCATCTACATTTCTCTGCTTCTTCTGAGCTTTAGTCCACTCTGGAGGTGGAACAACAGTATTGTTTGTTGTTGCTCCAGTGCTAGTTGATGTTGTAGGTGCTGGAGGCCCTGTTAGAATAACATTAAAAATCTCTTCATCAATGGAGTTCATATAGAGCCTAATCCTTGCTTTCCATAGTGCAAACTTATTGAGATTGCACATAGGAGGTCTTGTGCTAGAATATTCCTTGTTTTGTGCCATGAGTTTTAAATAAGATAAAAATAGAGAGAAAGAAACTCTTAGAAAAATTAAAATCTGGTTGATCTTTGTGATTCAGGTGTTAGCCTATAAAGAATCAACACCCCTCTGATACCAATTGAATGTGGAGGTCATATCTTAAATTACTCTAGAGGGGGGTGAATAGAGTATTGAAACTTTTTATTTAGTTTTATAGCGGAATTTAAAATACTGTTTAAGTATATGTGTAATCAGTGAGAGTTAAAGATAAAGACAGAAATAAAAAAAAGCGCACAGCACAAGCACACAGAAATAAGCAAGCACAGAAGACACAAGGAGCTATAGTAGTTCCCCAATAAATCTAGGTACGTCTACTCTTCTACCACCCTTGGTAGGAATCCACTAGGAGGGTTGATCAGGTGCCCAGGCACCAAGGGGTTTTTGATAAGGTGTCCACACACCAATAAGCTTTTGATGAGGTGCTTAAAAACCACACAAGGATTTTTTGATAAGGTGTCTTGCCACCACTGGGTAAACTTTTGAAGGGAGAATTAACCCTGTACAAGATGAAATAAAAGGTTTAAAATGTTCTTCTATGTCAATGATCTGAGAGAAGACAAATGGTGTTGAAGCAGAAAGCTCCCCCTGTCTGATGAGAGTTGATGACAGTTTGTGGACAGAGCTTTCTCAACCAGAAGTCTTTGTAGCAGATTATCTAGAAGAAATTAATCTTCAGATTGTTGTTGCTCTTTGAAAGACTTTATCTTGCAGCAGATCTGAGAAATTGAATCTTGTTCTCAGAATGATGAGGATGCTGCCTTGATGAGGAAGAAAACTGAAAAGAATAGTATATTCTCTTCTTCTTCTTTATCTAATGCTTCTTCCGTTCTCCTTGTTCTGTGAACAGAGAGACTGAGAGATGGTGAAGTTTTTCTCTGTTCTCTGTAAGAAAATCGACTGTCTCTGTTGATTATGTTCTTCTCTGATAACTTCTATTTTCAAATTCAAATCTTCTGCCTTTTAAGGAATATATTTTTCTGACTTAAATCCTTCTTGGAACTAGGTAGCCACCCAAAAATGATTTTGGCAGGTCCTTTCAATTCCTTTTGTCGAGAAAGATGCCTTGCCATTAAATGTCAACGGCTATTCTTTTTCTTGGAATAGAAAGAATATAAGGATATAATAAATAAGAAATATATCCTTACATGGATGACTGAATACGTCCAAGGAGAAATAAATATATCCGTTATTCTGTTGATTTGTGTTCAGAGAACTGATATCCAACTGAGAATATTAATTTGAGCTTCAGAAAGGAATTTGTCGAGCGCTGGCTAGAATTCGTCGAGCGCTGCTAGCCATTTGTCGAGCGCTGGCTAGAATTCGTCGAGCGCTGCTAGCCATTTGTCGAGCGCTGCTCAGAAAATGTCGAGTGCTGGGACTGGCTATATTTCTTCAGTCTGCTGGAAACAATTTTTTGAACGAAGCTGGTCATTCGTCGAACGCCACTCGCCATTTGTTGAGCCTAAGTTCTGACTAATCTAATCAGCCTAAAACTTGACCCTAAGACTATACAATGGGGTCAACACAGATCCTAATCAACATATAGTGATCCTAGCCCAAATCAGTAATAGGGTTGTTCCAACAGTATGTATGGTCACTGGAAGAATAGAAGCTCCTATAGGAAGGAGAACACTCCTTCCCATAGTGGAAGAAAGGGCATGGGAATGAGTGCTATGAAGGCTCCCTATGAAGATATTCAAATGGCCTAACCAGGACCATTTATATTTGGTACTTCAATTCCTTCATTCAAGAATAAGGAAGCTAGCCCTTCCAAGTTCTGTCCAGCAATAAACTTGGTTGCTGCTAAATCTGTAGACAAATCTTGTTGCTCAGTGTCTGATGCCATCCAATCTTGTCTGGCTTCCAAGCCAAAACTAGCAGATGCCATTAAGACAAAGGGTGCCAATTTTGTTCACAGGTTAACATTCAGCCAAATCATTGCTGAAAGAAACATGAAAAATGTTGTTGTCTCTCCTCCTGAACACAAGCATATTGATGCTCTCTCCTCAAGAAATGTTCAGAAGAAAAGATACAATATTCATGAATGTTGGTATTGTGTCAAGGTGGGACACTTTGCCTTAGATTGTTGGCACAATCCCAATGTACCAAATGTAAAGAAGAGCCTTCCTGCAAAGGGTGCAGTAGGTGTGAGATCAGCTTATCATGCTAACAAGGACCTAGGACCCAAAATTATTTGGGCTCCTTAGGGTAACTAAACTCCTTCTTGCAGGTGAGTTCAAGTATCAGTCTTAAACAAATATGGTACTTGGACAGTGGGTGCTCAAGGAACATGACTGGTACCAGGAGTCTTCTACAGGACTACACAGCTGTGAAGAATGGACCTAAAGTCAACTTTGGTGGATTTGAAAGAGGAACCACCAAAGGATATGGTATGATCTCCAATGGCATAGTTTCAATCATAAGGGTAGCTTATGTTGAAGGTTTGCAACACAACCTTGTAAGCATAAGTCAACTATGTGATTTAGGCTATGTCATTGAATTCCACAATGACAAGTGCTTGATCAAAAAGTCTAATGACTTAGAGACCATTCTCTCAGCCACTAGGAGTGGGAATGTTTATTGTCTAGATTTTATATGCAATAATTCTCTATCATCTGTATGTCTTGTGGCCAATGAAAGTGAGTCTCTTTGTGTTCAATGGCACAAGGGACTTGCCCACATTAACTACAAAATAATGTATAGACTATTCTCTAAAAACCTTATTAGGAATAGTCCAAACTTAAAATGTATTAAAAACGGCCCCTATCATGGTTTCCAAATGGGTAAGCAAACAAGGGTCACCTTTAAAAGTATTGGCTCCAAAGACACTGAAAGATGTCTATTTATTGCACATGAACTTGATTGGTCCTTTGCCAATTCAGAGCCTAGGTGGGAAGTTATATACTTTGGTGATTGTTGATGATCACTCAAAATATACATGGGTATTCTTCCTTAAGAAGAAGTCAGATACTTTAAAAATCTTTATAAACTATGTCAAGGCAATTCAAAATGACCTA
Organism: Dactylorhiza incarnata; assembly: GCA_033032865.1. Taxonomy (NCBI): domain Eukaryota; kingdom Viridiplantae; phylum Streptophyta; class Magnoliopsida; order Asparagales; family Orchidaceae; genus Dactylorhiza; species Dactylorhiza incarnata. Next base: position 2,477,074 of record JAWHQI010000086.1, read on the forward strand.
CAATGTTCTGTGGTCAGGACTAGGACTGAACATGGCACAGAATTTTAATCTGAAGCCATGACAAGGTTTTGTCAAGAATTTGGTATCACCCAAGAGTTCTCCTCCCCAAGGACTCCACAACAAAATGGTGTGGCTGAGAGGAGGAATAAAACCTTGATAGAAGCTGGGAGAACATTGCTTAGTGACTCCTCACTCCCAGAATACTTTTGGGCTGAGGCAGTCAATACTGCATGCTATGTTCTCAATAGGGCTTCCATCAATAAGGTTCTTTGAATTACCCCTATGAGATTCTGAAAGGCAAACAACCAACAATTTCATACTTTAGAATCTTTGGTTCAAAATGCTACATCTTAAACAATGGAAAATCTCAGTTTTGCATAGAAATGCAATGTGGGGGTTTTTGTTGGCTATAACTCACATGGTAGAGCTTATAGAGTTTATAACAAGAAAACTCATGTTGTAGAAGAGTCTATGCATGTGGTATTTGATGAGACCAGACTAATCTATAAGGCTGGTCTAGTTCTTCTATTTTGACAGGAAATGAAAAGGACATGGAAAATATATCTATGTAAGACATACCCAGCAGTAGCAAAGCATATACAGATGCAGCAATTCCTGAAGAGGAAGAGGTGCAGGGTGCTGAAGACACTGCTGAATAAGTAAAAGAATTACAGCAAGCTGGGGACAGATTGCCTGCAGCTGTAAGACACCTAAGGGATCATCCAAGAGAACAAATCATTGGAGATTAGAACCAAGGTGTACTAACCAGAAGCAGGGCTCATAATGAGACCCTATTCTTGAGCTTCTTATCACAAATGGAGCCCAAGAAGTTTGAAGAAGCCAACCAAAATACTTTTTGGATTCAAGCAATGCGAGAAGAACTTCTTCAATTCAAAAGATGCAAGGTATGGAAGTTGGTGCAAAAACCTCAAGGACACAATATTATTGGAACCAAATGGATTTACAGGAACAAGCTGGTTGAAAATGGAGTAATCATCAAAAATAAGTCTAGATTGGTAGCCAAGGGCTATAGACAAGAAGAGGGAATAGACTTTGATCAAACCTTTGCCCCTATTGCAAGGCTAGAAGCAATTAGGCTATTCCTTGCCTATGCTGCCCACAAAGGGTTCAAAGTATATCAAATGGATGTCAAATCAGCCTTCCTCAATGGTGACTTGAAGAAAGAGGTATATGTTGAACAACCATCAGCTTTTGTGCATCCAAACCTCTCTAATCATGTATATTACTTAGGAAAGCTCTTTATGGTCTAAAGCAAGCCCCTAGGGCTTGGTATGAGACATTGTCCAGCTTTCTCATCAAGAACAAGTTATTGAGGGGAAAGATAGATACTACATTGTTTCTTAGGGAAACAAGGAGCAAGTGTCTCCTAGTCCAAATATATGTTGATGACATAATATTTGGGTCTACTGATGATAACCTCTGCAAAAGGTTTGCTAATCATATGAAGGGGGAGTTTGAGAGGAGCAGTATGGGAGAGCTCAAGTACTTCTTAGGTCTCCAAGTGAAACAGTCTGATGATGGGATATTCATCTCTCAGACCAAGTACACTATGGAGTTTATAAAAAAATTTGGGATGGAATCTGCTTCCACCATGAAAATTCCCATGGGGTCAAACATTTCCCTGGACAAGGATAAGAAGGGAAAGGCTTTGATGAATCCATGTATAGGTGTATTATTGGATTCCTATTGTATCTAACTACAAGTAGACCAAAAATTATGTGTGCTACATATGTTTGCGCTAGGTACCAGGCATGCCCTAAGGAATCTCACTATTCAGATGCAAATAGGATCTTGAGATACCTTAAAAGCAGCCTACATCTTGGCCTTTAGTACCCTAAGAACAATGACTTTGAACTAACAGGATTTTCAGATGTAGATTTTGCAGGATGCAAAGAAGACAGGAAAAGCACAAGTGGCACTTGTCAATTCCTAGGAAGGAGGTTAATATCTTGGAGCAGCAAAAAGTAAACAAGTATGGCAATATCCACTATTGAGTCTGAATACATTGCTGTAGGAAGTTGTTGTGCATAACTATTGTGGATACAACATCAGTTAGAGGATTACAACCTCAAAGTAAGCGAGTCTCCTCTTTATTGTGGTTGATCCAGTGCTATCTCTATTTCTAAGAATCCTGTCTCTCATAGCAGGACTAAACACATAGAGATAAGATATTATTTTATAAGAGAACATGTTGAATGTAAAGATATCTGCCTTGAATTTATCCCCACTGACAATCAAGTTGCTAATATTTTTACAAATCCATTGGATGAGGCAAAATTTAATGCTTTCAAGATTGATCTTGGAATGTTCAATATTGAATAGTGTCAAATATTTCCTTCTTTCAATCATCTATGATAATATGCTTGATTATGTTATGATTCAAAAAATGTTCTCACATCAATTCCTATTGACATGATTAGGTCATAACACATTCAGATCTCAATAGGATTAATGATTAGATAGAAAGGTCAGCTAAAACAAAAATGATTGTTTCAGCTGAGCCGCTGATACAGCTGGGAAAAATCTCAACTGAGCCGCTGAGACTGCCAAACTGTCCCAGCGGGTGACAGTGCTCTGTCCCAGCAGTTTAGGTCACTGTCTCAGCGGTTCCGCTGAGATGGGTTGGTCCCATTACAGTTTGTCTAAATGCAACCCCAATAGACCTAATTCTACTTACAATTATAAGTTCTTTTAACTCTAATTATAAGGGCTAATCAAAACACAGATACAAGCCATATAAATAGACAATTGTCAATTAATGAAAGCTACATAACCTTTCCCTCCTATCCGCCGAGATGAATCGTATTCTCTTCCGTCCCAGCGCATTCTTCTACAGCAACAACGACACCCAAGAGTTCAAAGGATCTTCTGGAGGGTAATGAGATAGTGAGAAATGGATTTGCCCATGCTCCAGAAGATATAAAAGGAGTGATTCAACTCCTGGAAGCACAAGGCCTGGAATACATTCTATCTGAATCCACAGTCATTCTCAAAACTGAAGTTCTGGAATGGTTCACTAATGCCAAATTGTCCTCCTCTTAGTCTTCCTTGAAGTCCAAAATAGGAGGAGACAGAGTGAAAATCTCCTCAGTAAGAATTGAACAAGCATTATGCATTCCCTCATGCAACAAGGATGAGGAGGAAGAAATTTCTGATAAGGACAAGAAGAATGCTCTGAAATGGACTGAAAATAGTGATGCCAAGATTGGCTCATTAAAAAGAAAATTCTTCAATCAAAGAGGTAAATTATTGTCAGATATAGTGGGCAAAGCACTTCTCTGCAAGCCTAGGTCTCATGATACCATCTCACAATCCATGTTTGACATCATGACAAAGATCATTCTGACCAAGAGAACTTCCTGGGGAGAAGTCATATTTCAAAGACTTAAGGAATGTCTACAAGCACCAAATATGGGCAGAATTCTATTCCTATATTTGATCCAGACCTATCCTGAGAAGTTTAAGGGATTAAAAGGATCCAATATCCATTACCTGAAAAGGATGGATATAAAGAAATTGGATAGGTTCACCAGGGTGCTCCCCATGAGCCAGCCCACTAATGCAAAGGAGAAAGGGAAAAAAGAAAGCTAAATTAGCACAGAATCCAAGATTGATCACGATAAGCTCTGAGTCAGACCACTCAGATAAGAATGAAGATGTTGATGCTGATATTGGATCACCCGGCATTCCTGACAAGGATGCTCAACTGGATGACATGTCTGCTGACCCTGTCCATCCACAGGGCTTGGGAATAGATATCACATCTGGTAACTAATTCTTAAACTCAACATTACTATTAATGCTATCTAAACATAACCATAACCAATCTACTAGTTAATCTCTAATAACTCCTAAATAATATGGACCACAGCTCCTCAAGGCCAAATGGATGCTCCATCTGAGGGGGAGCATCAACAAGAACCATCTTCCATAGATGTGACAAGTGATAAAAATGAAAGTGAAGGAGACAAGACTGATAAGGACAAAGTACCTTCTCCTAAGGACTTACAAAGTAAGATTGATACAATCATACTAGATCTTGAAAGAAGAATCTCACTTAACATTGATGACTCCCCAACTCTCTGGGATTTACCACCACAAGGAAAATCTGATGCCCATCTGAGGGGGAGAAGCTGACAAAGCCACCAGCAGGTAAAGATGATGTCCTTGGTACGAATTACTAACCCATCTTTACTATTGCTAAGTCACTAGATCTAACTCCATATACTTATCCCATCTTTCCTAGAATCATCTGATCAAGAAGCTCTATTTGAGGCGGGGGGGACCAGATAATGCTGATACTGATATTAATGACGAGGATAATGATTCTGCCCAAAGGGACATCATACATCCAGATCAGGTCATGCCTGCAGCTGAAGTGCAAATTATACCTGAAGTGGTCCCTCCTCCAAGTCCAAAAAGGATCCCAGACCCAATTACTACTGACTAGCAAGCCTCAACCTCTACTTTCTCACAGTCCAATCAGAGCATTCTAAATGCTATTCAGATTATGTTAGAGACTCATCTAACTTCTATGAAGGACTATGTAGACCAGTCAACTTCTACAATCAAAGCATACATTGATCAGTCCATCCTCAATGTAAGATCTGAAGTTATGGCTGAAGTCAAGGAAATCAAAGAAGATACTGTCATCTTGAACAAACAGATGACCAAGTGGTTTGATCTGGCAAAGAAATCTGTGATCTCTCAAAATGCAATTCTCAGATCAATGGACAAACACCTCCAACACTCTGAACAGGATATGTCCTATGTGAAGAATTATGTCAGCAAGACGGATGAGGTGATTGAAAAATCCTCAAATCATATACAAGAATATGTAAACTCCATTGCTTTGCAATTGAATGGTGAGGCTGACAGAAACAAGGATGAGCTCAAGGCTGATATTGAGAGGAACAGGGATGAAATAAAAGTTGATATGGAAAATATCTTCCAAACAATATCTGGCACAATAACTGCTACTCAGCAGGAGATAAGTTAAAGAATATATGAAGAAGCCAGAAAGGGGGAGGATAATAATGCTATAACAAATTCTGAGCTAACCCTCAAGGTCCTGCAAGGAACTAAGTTAGCTTTGAACCTTCCTCTCCTGGATAGAAATAGGGAAGAAGATTGGAACTTCCCAAGACAGGAGCAGATTGCTCAAAATGTCAGACTGGCAAAAAGAAGAGAAAGAGAGCATGTAATGATAGTGAAAGAATTTATGGCAAAACAAAGGGATGAGCAGTCTAAGGATCCAAACTTTGAGTATTGGAGTGAAGACTCCAAAAGTATAATACTAAATTCCTGGCTAAGCCATGGTCAAATCTGCAAAGACATTGATAAGATTTATCCATCTGAGGAGTGGGTAAAGCATTTAGAAAGAAATACTAAAAGAGATAGGATTTTCAAAGCCAATCTGGTAAGGATGGAACCCAAGAAGGATGCCTTCAAAGTACATTCCTAAGCCATTCTTATACTTCAGGAGACAAGAAAATAGGAGGAAGATAGTAGAAATTGAGGCAGATAATGCTGAATAAGACACTGCCACAAATCTTCCTAAGAACATGGAGGTGGCTGCTGAAGATAAGGAGATTCCACCACAGAAAGATGAAGTGGTTGCAGAAAATGTGGTTGTTGCTGCAAACCAAGAGGCTTCAACTAAAGGCAAAGAAGTTGTTGTTGACATAACTGAATGTTCAACTTCCTCTAAGAAGAGAAAAATTTAAATGAATGTATTTAAGTATTAGGAATTTCTAAATGCATATTGAACAATGTATCATTACATAATATGAAATGCAATTGAATTATTTGGTGAAATGATTACTTTATGTTATAAGCCAATCTGAGCCATAGCTTAAACTTTACTCAGTGTCACAGTTTAAATTTATCTATGATGCATTGACATGATTATCTAATCATATAATTGGGTTGATAACCACTATTGGTACAATGCCTTCATGAATATTATATGTTATGATATTATCTTTGATGCCATAAAAATATTTACATGTGTATGTTATAATGAATGTCATGTAGTGAAATTACATGATAAATAATTATTTTGATATGTACCTTAGCATTAAGGGTGTTCTGCCTTCTTCAAATAGGGGGGGATTGTTGGGAATATTACCCTCAATGTTCCCTTGATTTGAAGAAGCTTCAAACTCAATGTTAAGTACACGTTGTATTTGATAAACCCGATTTTACATCATGTCTATGCAGGGTTAGGTCATTCCCAAGATATGGAATAAGTTCAGAGATTTACTGCCAAAACCGCTGAGACGAGTTCACTGTCTCAGTTGAACCGCTGAGACATGGCCAGGAGCCGCTGAGAAGGTGTCTGGGCCAGTTGAGCTGCGGATAGAGAAAATCCGCTGAGACAAATGTCTGTCCCAGCGGATCCGCTGAGAAGGGACAGAAGTAGCCGTTGAGACAGGAAGCTGTCTCAGCCCAACCACTGAGACAGATTCAAATCTTCTGGCGGGTTTGCTTTTGGCGCAACACGCTGTAAAGCAAGATAGGATGTTCCAATCACTTCCATGATGTGTCAGGAGGACATCTGATAGCCGTTGAAGACTGGAGGAGTATAAAAGAATCTTTTAGGGCTTTGTAAAAGCACTCTTACTCACTAAAGAATAAAAACTACTATTTCATTGACGACATCCAAGAAAGCTATCTCTTCCAGCTTCCAGAAGCTGCAAGTAGAGAAAATATTGTTCCTCTTGATTAACTCAAGATAGAACAAGTTGATCCCCATTCATTCTCTGAAGAAAAGGATCAGAAGAATCAGAGTTGAGGCCATTGGACTCATCCCAGATTCAAGACTGCTACAACAGTTGTTCAGCAACAACAGATCAAGGCTTGATATCTATTCTAGCTTATGTTGTAAACATATCGTATTATCCTCTGTAGGAACATCATTTGTTCTGAGATTGTAGGGCATTTTGCCTGAGGCAGTAGGGCTGGTTGTGCCTGAGTGTAGAGCTGAAGGTTCAGCTTGAGTGTAGGATCTCAATGGAGATCTGAGGTAGGATTCTTGATAGGTTTGAGCTTGTAGGGCAGCTGTGCCTGAGGTAGGGCTGTTGAGCCTGAGGTAGGGTTTGAGAAAACCTGAGAGATCCTGAGGGATCTGTGTTGTAAGCTCAAGGAGCTGAGTTAGGAGGTGTTGGCCTTGTCTAACTCATTGTTAGAAAGGTGAAGGGGGAAAGAGGACTACTTAAGACACCCTGTCTTGAGGAACCTCTATAAATGATTGTGTGTTTTCTGTGTGCTTGATTTTACTAATACTAACTCAGAAAACAGCTAGGTTAAAGCACAAAAGAAAAGAAACCTATTCACCCCCCCCCCCTCTAGGTAATTAAGACTACATCTTATATATTTTATCACTTTCCACTAAACTATCCGACGAGACGAAACCTTCTACCTCCCGTCTCAGCGATCTGTCCTTCAGAACAAATGGCGCCAAAAATGGCAAAAGATCTGCATGAAGGATATGAGATTGTTAGAAATGGATTCATGCATGCTCCTGCAGAGATAAAAGAAGTAATTCAACTTCTTTCAGACCAAGGACTAGAGTATGTCTTGTCTGAGCCCACCATGATTCTCAGAACTGAAGTTCTGGAATTTTTCTCTACTGCAAAGATGTCCTCATCCAATTCTTCAATTAAAGGCAAGATAGGGAGTGCCAAGATAAAAATATCTCCTAAGAAAATGGAGAAGGTCCAGCAGCTGTCCTCTTGCAGTGAAGATGGGGAAAATGACAATTCTGAACAAGACAAAGACCAAGCACTGCAATTATAGTGATACCAAACATGGGTCACTAAAGAGAAAGTTCTTTAACTAGAGAGGCAAATTGCTCTCTGATATTGTTGGCAAGGCCATCTTGTGCAAGCTAGGATCTCGTGACACCATCTCAAAACATATATTTGATTTGATGTCAAGAGTTATTCGGAAGAAGAAGACTTCTTGGGCTGAGGTGCTATTTCAAAGAATAAGGGAATGTCTGCAGGCTCCCAACCTAGGTAAAATTCTCTCCCTTTAGCTATTAAATACCTATCCTGACAACTTTCACAAGTCAAAAGGATCAAATCTCCATTACTTAAAAAGAATGGACATAAAGACCCTAGACAGATTCTCAAGGGTCCTGCCTATGAGCGAACCATCTGAGCCCAAGGAGAAGAAGAAAGTTTAGTCAAGGGACTGAGAAAAGCCAGAATAGTCTGCTCTGATTCTAGGTCAGAGGCAAAAGAGAATGTCCCAGTTGTGGACAATCAAGGTTCAGCCAGCAGTCCTCTAAAGGATGATCAAGGAGGAGATCATGACACTGAAGGTCATGAAGGAAATGATCTTGAGAAAGGGCATGACAAAGAAAAGGATGCTGCTGCTGAGAAAGATCATCAGAAGGATGAAGATGCTGCCACTGTTGATAAAGGTGTACAGATGATACACTCCTCCTCAGAAGATAATAAGGATGATGAAGGCATTGCTGCTACTGATCTTCATGGTAAGATTGACTCACTTATATTCAATCTAGAGCAACGAATTAATCTAATCCCTCCTGAACCAGCAGACTTCTGGGGAGATGATCAAGACAATGATGTTGCTCCAAGTGAGGGGGAGCAGCATGACAAATCTCCTATTAAGGAAAAGGAAGATGCTCTAATTGTGGGGGAGCAAGCAAAGCTGGATGCTCAAGCCCAGATAAGTGATAAAGCTGAGGGGGAGCATCATCAGCAGGCAGTGGGGCCAGTGGCAGCTGAAACCCAAACATCTGTAATATCACATGACAAGCTCATCAACTCAATCAATCTATTAAGTGAAGGCCACATGGCTTCCATAAAGAATCACATTGACAGCTCCATCTTATATGTAAAGAAAGAAGTGATGACAAAAGTACAAGAGATTAAGGAAGAAACTGCCTTCCTTAACAAACAAATGACAAAATGGTTTGACCTTGCAGATAAGTCAGTGGTTTCTCATAATACAATCCTGAGATCAATGGACAAACACCTCCAATTATCTAAGCAAGATATGTCATATGTAAGGAACTATGTAAGCAAGACAGATGAGGTTATAGAAAAAGCCACCAACCATATACAAGAATATGTCTGGAATACAGGCACTACTATGATCAGTGAGGCTGAGAAAATGAAGGATGAGAAGAAATCTGACTTGGAAAATTTCTTCCAGACCATCTCAGGTTCTGTAGCAGCTGCCTCCCAGTTCCTAGAAGCTAAAATAATTGAAGAAGCTAGAAAGCGGGAGGTACCAATGCTGAGACCAATTCTGAATTGGCTCTCCAAGTGCTGTAAGGAACTAGGATAGCCCTAAATCTTCCCTTGCTGGATAACTTCAGGAAGGAAGACTTTGATTTTGAAGGGCAAGCTAAGATAGCTCAAGATGCTCATCTGACTAAAAGGAGAAAGAGAGAAGGAGTATTGCCTGCAGAAGAATTTATGGCTAAGCAAAGGGAAGAGCAGGGAAATGACCCAGACTATGAATATTGGAGTGAGGACTCCAAGAGCATTATCCTTAATGCTTGGCTGAGCCATGGTCAAGTATGCAAGAACATTGATAGGATATATCCAGCTGAAGAATGGATCAAACATCTGCAGAGAAACACACAAAGAGACAGAATCTTCAAGGAAAATCTAGTAAGAAAGAACAATCCAAGGAGAATGCCTTCTATGTACATTCCAAAGCCATATCTGTATTTCAAGAGGCAAGAAAACAAGAAGAAGCTAGCTGAGACTGCTGCTGCTGCTAAAGGGAAGGAGGTTGCTGATGACAAAGCTGAAAGCTCCAAGAGAAGGAAGACTTAAATTAATGTATTTAGCTTTTCAGGAATTCAAACTGTAATTTGAACAATGTAGAAACATTATGACAACAATGAAATTGAAAGTTCCGTTGAATCAATTGGTGTGTGTTATAGGCTAATCTTAGTCAAAGCTTAATATGTTTCTGTATTATTGCTTTATATAATCTGTGATGCCTAGCATAATTAGTTAACAATGTTATTGTGTTGACAAACAATGTTGTTATGTTGTCATGAAAATAATTTATCATGACATTTTTTGTGATGCCAAACAGTTGTTAACATTTAATTATTATGATATCATGAATGTTATGTAATACATTCTCATGATAAGTTTTTATTGGTTATGTATCTTAGCATTGGGGGTATGTTCTGCCTTCTTCAAATAGGGGAAGATTGTTGGGAATATTGCCCTCAATGTTCCCTTGATTTGAAGAGGCATCACTCGCAATGTTAAGAACATATTGTATTTGATAAACCCTACTTTGCATCAAGAATGTGTAGGGTTAAGATATTCCAAACATTGAAATAAGTTCAGGGGTTTGCTATCAAACCCGCTGAGAAGGAGTCACTGTCTCAGCGGAACCGCTGAGACGGGGCCAGGAGTCACTGAGAAGTGATCTGCCTCAGCTGAGCTGCAGATAGAAAAAATTAGCTGAGAAGATTATCTGTCTTAGCGGATCCGCTAAGACCAAGACGGCTAAATGCTGAGACGGAAAACTGTCTCAGCCCAACCGCTGAGACAGATTCGAATCAGGAAGAAGACAGTGGCGCGACTTGTTTTTGGCGCAAACAGCTTAAATGAGATAAATTATTTTATCCTCTTCCAAAGTATCAGGGGGTTTTCTAAGAGTCGTTGAAGACAAATGATGTATAAAAGAACATCTTAGGGCACTTTCAAAAGGATCTGTTAGTGTGCTGAAAAGTAGAGAGCCATTATCACTGTTCCATTGACGGCTTTCAAGTTCTCTCCTTCTCCTGCTAACTGAACCAGCAAGAAGACACAAGGAGAGAAGATAGCTCTTCTATTCAGAAGAGCAAGGTGATCCTTTCTCATCCACTGAAGTAAAGGATCAGATAGGAGCAATGTCTGAAGATTTCATTCAGCTCTGCTTCAAGGTTGCACCAGCTGTGCACATACAACAGAAGACAAACACTACTGTCAACTGTTGTAAGCTATACTTATAACCTTTTGTAGGAATTGTATTGTTCTGAGCTTGTATGGCACTGTGCCTGAGATTGTAGGGTTGTTGAACCTGAGTAGTATGGTTGTTGAGCCTGAGATTTGTAAGGCTATTGAGCTTGAGCTATAGGGCATCTTGCCTGAGAAGTAGGGCTTCTTGATAGGTACGAGATAAGAGGTCAAGGGGATCTCTAAGCTGTAGGAGTGGGAGCACTCTGAGTGGTAGGGTTGGTTGGCCTGAGGTAGGGCTTGGAGCAAGCCTGAGAGATCCCGAGGGATCTGTGTTGTAAGCTCTAAGAGCTGAGATTGGAAAAGTTTGTCTTGTCTAACACACTATTAGAAAGGTGTAGAGGGAAAGTGGATTATCCATAGACACACTGTCTTGGGGAACCACTATAAACACTTGTGTGCTTTCTGTGTATGCTTGTTATTTTGTTTACTAGCAACAACAATTAAGTAAAAACCAAAGAGACCTATTTACCCCCCCCCCCCCCCCCCCCTAGGTGAATTAGACTACATAACTATAAACTATCAGCGGTGGCGTTTTCCGGCTACCGTACCAGAGCTAAAAAAAACCTCCCGAACGGGGCCTTAATGAGTCAAATCCTCCACTACTATAACACGATTGGACTGTAGAGAATGATTTCTTGCAGAAAAGACTACATAGTAGAAAAATAAAAAAATTTATTGAGATCACATCCAGTTGGTTGGAAAATTATTGAGATCGTATCCAATAAAAAAATTTATTGAGATGTGTTAGAAAACTTTAGGTGCATCACTACGAGAATTGTGTTATCAGAAATTTATGACGACACATATACTGAATGTAGCGACGACTTGGGATGCAATATATAGGATCGTCTTACTCAACGTCTATCAACCTCTAATGGAGTGTAAAATTTAGGATTAAGATTTTCTAACAAGAACACACAAATAAATAGAACCTGGGCGATCGATAAATTTACTGAAGTACGGAAGTTAATTTATACCGTCTTCGCCTCAAGCTTGTGTTTCACCGTAGCGACCATGCTCAGAAGCCTTGATGCATGCTTCCTTGTAAAATCCACGGTGTTGGCGGATTTTCTATAGGTTTATTTACTACAAGACAAAAGGTTAGCAAACAAGCACGTATATATGTATAACAACCACGAAGACTTGGAACAAGATTAAGGCTCCGTTTGGGGGGACAGATTTTCATCGGTCAAACGGTTACGACCGCATGAATCAGACCTTAATATAGGAGAGAGAGAGAGAGAGAGAGGAGAGGGCCGGTAGTTACAAAAAAAGCAAGAACATGAGAAACCGCCTATCAACCCTTGTTTATCCGTATGGCATGAAGAATTCTGTTTAGGCTTTAATAGGCAAACTCCTAATGAGAGTTACAAAAATGAGGTGTATTAATCCTCATAACTCCCTTTTTAAAACCAAATAAATAAAAATTCTTATAAACTTAATTGAGATCTAAATATCATGCATTTTCATATGTCAAGGGTGAGACCGGGTTCGCGTCTTGAAATTACGAGACGATCTGGCCCACCAATCACAAGCTTCGACCGTTCACGCGACTGAATTAATGCACGCTCGTGAGAGGCAGAATAGACTCTAATTTTCGTGTACGACTCTATCGGGACGTCTCGATGAATCGAGTCCATTAAATGAAAAATTTCCAACTCTATGATCTATCATCTACTGCGGATCGGAGAAATCCATAGAAGAAAAAAAAATCAAAAAACAAACGAAGAAGAATAATAGAGGGAGAAGTACGGACCAAAAAGAAGAAGAAGTGAAGAACCAAAGAGGCGAAGAACAACCATTGCAGATTGCACTGCAGTTGGCTTGCTCTGTGAAGGATTTCAGATTTCCCGGCACTGCACCCCCGTCGGAGAGGAAGGAATGGAAGAGGCGAAATGCACTCCCGTCGGGCGTCGGCTTGCGAAGATGGAATGGAAGAGGAGAAATTCGAATTGAGAAACTGAACTGGGTTAGGGCTTACCAGCTTACATTCAAGCGCATCAGCAACCGCTAGATTGCATCCAACAATATAAACTTGGATCGCCCCGTTACGGGGAACTGGCCACGGTTCCCAGTTATCCGGTCCAATCGGCCAGTTCCCCGGTTCCCCAGCGGCCAAGTCAAGAAGAAACCCGTGTGACAAAACCGGACCGTCCGGGGGTCCGGTTGGCGGTCCGACCTATCCGATCCCGTTTTTAAAAGCTTGGTTTTATCCATTAAAATTTTATCAGGATATTATCTCCTTGTATAATAGACTAAAATGAAGGACTGTAAATCTATGCAATTTTCTTGAATCTTACTCAAATTAAAATAGTCCAACGAGAGCATGGCTCCGTTTGGGGGGATTTATTTTCACCGGTTAAGCGGTTATGATCGCATGAATTGGACCTTAATTTAGATCTGATTCATGCGGTCGTAACCGCTTGACCGGTGAAAATAAGTCCCCTCAAACGGAGCCTATATCTACTCTCTCGAATCGAATCTTTTCCAATTAAGAAAAAATAAAAGGTGAAGGGCAGACGCTTCGAACTGTGGGCAACCATTAGGGGGGCAGGCCCTGGCGGCGCCGTGATCTTACTACCGGGGTGAAGGGCGGACGCTTCGAACCAGGTAGCGCAAGATCACTAGGGAACTGGCCCCAAGTAGCGGTGAAGGGCAGACGCTTCGAACCGTGGGCGACCGTGAGGGGGGAAGGCCCTGGCGGCGTCGTGATCTTACTATCGGGGTGAAGGGCGGACGCTTCGAACCGGGTAGTGCGAGATCACTGGGGAACTGGCCCCGAGTAGCGGTGAAGGGAGGACGCTTCAAACCGTGGGCGACCATGAGGGGGGCAGGCCCTGGCGGCGCCGTGATCTTACTACCGGGGTGAAGGGCGGACGCTTCGAACCGGGTAGCGTGAGATCACTGGGGAACTGGCCCCAAGTAGCGATGAGTAATTGCAGTAAGATAGATTGCACGAGTCGAGGCTTGCGGCTTTTACACACTATAATAGTTGTAGAGAGATAGTTTGCGCGAGTCGAGGCTTGCAGTTTTTTCATAAACAATTGCAGAAAGATAGTTTGTGCGGGTAGAGGCTCACGGCTTTTACATACTATAATAGTTGTAGAGAGACAGTTTGCGCGAGTCGAGGCTCACGACTTTTTCATAAAAAATTGCAGAAAGATAGTTTGCGTGAGTCGAGGCTCACGACTTTTACATAATGTAGTAAAAAGATTACTGATAAAAACGGTGCAGGTTCTGTGCGTTCCAGGTGCGCGGGAGGGTTTTTCCTTCTGTCGTTCTGAGTTTGAATGTTCCAGGCTTGACCATTGCGGTGACCACATAAGATCCTTCCCAGGCCGGTGAGAGTTTGTCTTTCTGCGGACCTTTCCCGGCTGCTTCGATACTGCATAGGACGAGGTCTCCAATGTTGATTGGTCTGAGCTTCACCCTCCTGTCGTAGAGCCGGGCTACGCGTCTTTGGTAGGTAGCGATACGTTGGGCGACGTTGTCTCAGACTTTGGGGATTAAGTCGAGGTTTTCCCGAAGCAGCTCATCGTTCTTGCTTGGATCGAAGGCTAGCAACCGGATTCTTGGGATGCCGATGTCGACGGGGATAATATCTTCAGTGCCGTAGCAGAGGTTGTAAGGCGTCTCTCCCGTAGGAGTCCTCTCTGTTGTCTGGTATGCCCATAGGACATTTGGGAGCGCATCCACCCATTGCCACCCCCAGCTTCCTCCAGGCGCGTCTTCAACCCTTTGAGGATGGTGCGGTTGGTGACCTCCACCTGCCCATTTATTTGTGGATGTGCTACGGTGGTGTGGTGGAGATTGATCTTCAGGTCTTCGCACATCTTGGTGAATGATTTCACGGTAAACTGGATGCCGTTGTCGGCGATGATTGTTGTTGGGATACCGAAGCGGCATATAATGTTCTTCCAGATGAACTGTTTGACATTCTCCTCCGTGATCTTAGCTAAGGGCTCAGCTTCCACCCACTTGGTGAAGTAGTCAATGGCTACAATGATGAATTTTCTCTGTACAGATGCCAGAGGCAGGGGGGCCGAGGAGATCAATTCCCCACTGTGCGAAGGGACACGCACTTTGGAGCGTGGTCAGCGTGACCGGGGGCTGGTGAGGTACGTTCGCGTGAATCTGACAGCTCATGCATTTCTAGACAAGCTCAGTTGCGTCTTTTTTCATCGTTGGCCAATAGAAACCTTGGCGCAAGATCTTCCGGGCCAGCGCTTTTCCACCTAGATGCTCTCCGCAGACTCGTCCATACACCTCTCTTAGGGCGTAGTCTGCTTCACCTGCCGGCAAACACTTTAGATAGGGCCCCGAGAATGCATGCTTGTAGATCTCCCCATCTATGATGGAGAACGACGCCGCTCGCATTCGTAATTTGCGCACTTCTAGGCAATCCTCGGGGCGGTGCCCATGCTCGAGGTAGGCCCGTAGGGGGGTCATCCAAGATGACTCCTCTTCATTAATGGTTGCGATTTCCCATGGCCCTGGGATACTCGGAGCCACAATCTCTTCCACTCGGCGTCTTCGTGATTGATAGCTGGTGGGCGAAGTTGCCAACTTAGAGAGCGCGTCCGCTCTAGAATTCTGTTCCCGAGGGATGTGCAGAATTTGGTATGACGGTATGTTCTGAAGGAGCGATTTTACGAATGCGAGGTACTGCGCAATCTGGTCATTCTTGGCCTCATAATCTCCCTCAATTTGCGAGACCACAAGTTGGGAGTCTGTGTGAATCATCAGACTCTCTGCTTTGCAATCGATGGCGAGCCAGAGACCGGCGATCAGAGCCTCATACTTTGCGATATTGTTGGTTGTCGGGAACTTCAATCTGAGACCATGCTCCAAGGTAATCTCATCGGGGCTTATGAGAAGCAACCCTGCTCCAGCTCCTTCAGCTCCTGAAGCACCGTCGACGTAGAGAGTCCAAAGCGGGGTGGTGATATCTTTGACATGAGTCGTTTTTGGTGGAATGGTGTACTCTACAATAAAGTCGGCGAGTACTTGCGACTTGATGTCTGGCTGGGGTAAGAATTGGATGTCGAACTCGCCAAGCTCCACCGCCCACTTTATTAGTCTCCCTGAGAGTTCGGGTTTCTGGAGGATCGTTCGTAGCGGGAGCTGAGTTAATACTTTTACTGTGTGAGCTTAGAAGTAGGTCCGAAGCTTCCTTGCCGAGAAGACGAGAGATAAGGCCGTTTTCTCCACTGCCGGATACCTGGTTTCGGTATCGGTGAGGACTTTGCTGAGGTAGTTGATTGGTCGTCGTACCACTCCTTCATCTTTCACGAGTACTGAGCTGAGGTCTATAGGCAAAACTGCCAGGTATAAGAACAAAATTTCTCCGGGGATGGGTTTCGACAGGAGCGGTAGCGAGGCCAGGTATTGTTTGAGAAGTTCAAAAACCTTCTAGCACTCATCCGTCCACTGGAACCCGGTGTGGCCCGCTCCTCGGAGAATCTTGAAGAAGGGGATGTACCTGTCTCCCGTCCGTGACAAGAAATGAGATAACGCAGTGATCCTCCCTTTCAGGCGTTGCACTTCCTTAATTGAACGAGGTGGCGACATATCCTCCAACGCCTTGATCTTCTCAGGGTTGGCCTCAATTCCCCGATGGGTTACCACGAAACCCAGGAACTTCCCCGCCGTCACACCAAATGCGCATTTACTGGGATTGAGCCGCATCTGGAAGCGACGAAGAAGCTGAAACCACTTTTCCAAATCTCTCAAGTGGTCGCGACAGTGGCCGCTCTTCACCAGCATGTCGTCCACGTATACCTCCATCGTTTCCCCGATGAGGTCCTTGAAGACCTTGTTCATCAGCCTTTGGTAGGTAGCTTCGGCGTTTTTAAGGCCGAACGACATCACCTTATAGCAGTAGACTCCTTTGTCGGTGCGGAAGACGGTGTGTGTGGAAATTTCTCTTTTGTTAATTACTATCAGACACCAAGTTAAGGTTCTGACAAGCGGAAAAAATTGGGAACTAGGTCGCAGGAACACTCTCAACCATACTGAGCACAATAAACCAGAAACAATAAAGGAACACGAGGACTAGTATTCAAAACTCTTCTTTACAACTTGAGGTACACATGGCGAGACATGCTTCACCAATACAATCGAAGAAAGATAACAACAAGACAAAGCAGAAATAGCTAAAGCCGCCTGACTAGCAAGCCGCCCGACTTAACAAGGCTGTCCGCGCAAACCGCCAAGCCGCCAAACCGCAACTCAACACGCGGACTACCCGTTATTCCAATGCTGACACTGTCCGCCCGAGCAAGGCCGCCTGACTGTTGTCACTTAGCCGCTCCTAACCGCGAACACTGCTGCTGACAAGCTGAACAGAAAATAGACCGGCAAGGCAAGCCGTCTAACCGCACGGTCTGACCTTATTAAAAGCAGAAACACAAGCCGAAGAGAAAAGCTGCCGCAAACCGTGACCACCTGCTGCTACCCGCCGCTGACTACCACCAATTTAACCGCTGCGGTCTCCTCTGATCAAGTCAGAACCATACACAAGTCGCGCAACCTGCGAACACAACAGAGTCAGTTCTCAACCCGAGCGACTAGAAAAAGTCTAACCACACAAACGACTTGCGAGCTCTCGCTTACTGTTCACTGTATTTGATCTGGGGAGAGGGCCTATTGATAGGCGCGAGATGGAGTGTGGTAACCGCCCATAATGATAGGATAACATCCCCAACTAGGCAGCGGATAGATAACAAACTGTGCGGCTTAAAGACAAGCCGCACCGGTCAACCAGAATACCAGGACTTGAAGCAGACCAAGTCCAAAAATAAGCCGGACTGGCAGACCGCTAGCCCGCTGCGGGTAAACAACCCGCGCGATCTCAAGACAGACCGCCCGACCTCCACTTCACTTCAACATTTTCAAAACTCCCCCTTGAGGTGAGAAGTGGAAGTCAACCCGAGTAAACCTCGTAACCGAGTGAATGGTCCGTTCGCTAGCGGCTTCGTGAAGATGTCAGCGATATTGTCCTCGCTCCCCACATGCTCAACCATCAGAGATCCCTCCAACACCTTTTCCGGAATAAAATGATGCTCGATCTCGATGTGCTTGGTTCGCGCGTGACAAACTGGATTATTAACCAGTTTGAGGGCACTCTCGTTGTCACCGCGTAGCAGAGTAGGACATCACACCTCCTTATGAATGTCTTCTACCAACCTCCTCAGCTAGATGGCTTCCTGAGCTGTCAAGGCCGAAGCCTTGTACTCTGCTTTAGTGGTAGAAACAGATACCGAATCCTGCTTCTTGCTGCACCATGATATAGCTGTAGGGCCCGCCAAAAAAATGTATCCAGATGTCGATTTCCGATCATCCGAATCTCCCCCATAATCAGCATCCATGTAACCATGCAGGTTAAAGCACGTATCTCTCCTATAAAAGAGACCCAAATCAGAGGTCAACTTCACATACTTCAGGATACTCCTGGCCGCCACCAGATGAGGTTTTCGTGGCTCCGCCATATATCGACTTACCCTGCCAACTGCATATGCAATATTCGGCCTAGTAATCGTCAAATATATCAGACTCCCAATAAGAGCCCGGAACACCAATGGATCAGAAAGAATCTGCCCCTCATCCCGCTGAAGCTTTAGACCAACCTCAAGAGGAGTCGAACTACTCTTCCCTTCCTGCATGCCAAATCTCTTAACGGTTCGCTCCGCATAGCCCTTCTGGGAAATGAGCACTCCATTCTTCTTCCTCTCAACCTCGAGTCCAAGGAAGTGGTGGAGCTCACCTAGATCCTTCATCTCAAATCTGATAGCAAGCTCAGCCCTTAGCCTTGCTACCTCCTCCTCTGAGTTCCCGGTGACAATCATGTCATCCACATACAACAGCACGAGGACCTGAAGCTCTCCCTTCTTCTTAATAAATAAGCTAGAATCTGAGTGTGAAGCAAAGTATCCGCAGAAATGGAGATATTCTGCAATCTTCCCATACCACGCCCTAGGCGCTTGCTTCAACCCATAGAGGGCCTTCTTCAACTTGCAGACGTGTCCTGGATGAACTTTCGATACATACCCAGGTGGCTGAACCATGAAGATGTCCTTGTCAATCTCGCCGTACAAGAAAGCATTCTTTACGTTAAGTTGCCAAATCTTCCATCCTTGGCAAGCTGCCAACGCAATCACATCCGCACCGAAGTCATCTTGGCCACTGGACTAAACGTCTCCTCATAATCCTCCCCATACTGTTGTGAGAATCCTTGAGCAATAAGGCGAGCCTTGTACCGCTCGATACTACCATCCGCCTTCTTCTTCAATTTGAACACCCACTTGCAAGTTACAGGAGTTATGCCATCAACCTTGGGAACAAGATCCCAGGTTTCGTTCTTCCTGAGGGCAGCCATCTCCTCATCCATGGCATCTTCCCACTCCTTGACTCCAGTGGCTTCCTCAAATCTTGAAGACTCTCGCTCGTCCAGAGGGCCAGCAAAGAAACATGAGACAAAGCTCACCATGTTTCTTCTTGTATAACGAGCTGGTGGAATTATAGTCCTCTTTGACCTTCTCAAGGTCGGTACTGGACTAACCACTTCCGCTGCTTCTTTAGAATCAACTCTGTTTCCAGGCATACTTGGAGCATTGCTCCCCCTGCTTCAGAACCCGAAGCATCTGCCCCAGAGCTTGACGCAACTGGAGCCCCTGGTGATACAGGCAACTCCTCCTGAAGACCCCCTGCAGCTTCTCTTTGCCTTTCAACCTTACTATCTAATAGTTCTATACCAGAACTCCCCTGGTATGACGCCAGCTCATCAAATACCACATCGCGAGATACTACAAATCTCCACGTCTGGGGATCCATGCATTTCTAGCCCTTCTTTCGGTCATCATACCCAACGAACACTAGTTTCCTCGCCTTCGCGTCTAGTTTTGTTCTAAGAGCATCAAGAACGTGCACATAGCAAGTTGAACCAAACACTCGTAAGTGTCCCACACCGGGCTTCTCCTTAAACATCAGCTCATGTGGAGTCTTCATGTTGATCGGACTAAGAGGCATCCAATTGATGACAGAAGCAGCGCAAGACAGACCCTCCGCCCAGAAGGACTTCAGAATATTCTTGGCATGGAGCCAGCACTTCACGGTCTCCGTCAAATGACGGATCTTCCGCTCAGCAAATTCGTTCTGTTGTGGAGTATGCGCACAAGAGAGCTCTCTCCGGATGCCATGCTTCCTGCAAAAACTAAAGAACTCACCTGAGGTGAACTCACCTCCATTGTCAGTTCTCAACTTTTTAATCCGCAGTCTAAGACGACCCTCCACAAGCTCCTTGAACTCCACAAACTAGCAGTGTTGGTCGGGCCAAGAAGATCACCGTGAATCAACTCCAACGGCTTCTTGCACCTGCTCTGTGACTTGTCAAATAGAAGTCGATGAGACTTGCCATACTAACACCCCGCACAGACATAACCCTCTCCCACGGATGATAAACTAGGCAAGCCTTTCACAAGGCCTTTTGCCACCATAGTCTTCAGCTTCGCCATGCCAACATGCCCTAGCCTTTCATGCCAGATAGTTGCACTATCCTTTGTTCGCATCTTATGAACATAGGAACTTGTTGATAAAACAAACAAATCATTTACCCTTCTCCCAGCATGAACTGTGTCAGCTTGCACCGATGAAACATTCTTAAGAAACCTCACTTCTGTTGGACCAAACAGAACGTGATATCCAGTGTCTACATTGTTAGTCACTGAGAAGAGATTTTTCT
Source organism: Dactylorhiza incarnata (assembly GCA_033032865.1). Lineage (NCBI taxonomy): Eukaryota > Viridiplantae > Streptophyta > Magnoliopsida > Asparagales > Orchidaceae > Dactylorhiza > Dactylorhiza incarnata. The sequence continues at coordinate 2,497,843 of JAWHQI010000086.1, forward strand.
TCATGCCCGACACGTGATAAACACTCCGTAATTTGAGTGTACCATTATCACTGCCTAAAGAAACCACCCCCTCTTGCTTGACTGCGTGAACGGAATCATCAACGGTAATAATAGCATCATTACCTGAATAGGGCTGCGCATAAGAACGCTTTGACCCATCTCCGGTGAGGTGATGACCACACCCCGAGTCAACAATCCAGTCCTCCTTGTAGTTGATAGAAGAAGGAACACCAACGGACGCCGCCGTCAGATTTGCTGTAAAGGCACCATCTCCTCCCCATTCAACTTCCTCATTCCTGGATCCAACTTCCTCCTTGCTAGCAGCATGCCCTGCCTGAAGATTCAACAGGCAATCCTTCTTAAAGTGACCAAGCTGGTTACACTTGAAGCACCGAAGTCCTTCCTTCTTCTTTCCATCAGACTTAGGAGCATGGCTCCTCTCTTGCTGACCTGAAGTAGAAGAACCATCGCTTCCAGATGATTTTTTCTTCTTATCCCACTTCTTCTTCTTCCCAGAGAAGAGCACCTCATTATCTCCCCCAGAGATAGACATCTCAGCCATCTGCTTTGCCAAGCTTTCCTGCGAAGTAAGCAAATTCTCCAGCTCAAGCAACGACGGCTGATTGGCCCAGCCTTGGATAGAAGTGACAAAGGCCACATATTCTCTCCGCAATCCGCGGATAATGTGCCTCTTCAGCTTTGCCTCAGAAATGGGCTCATCCGGATCCAATGCAGAAATCTATGCACAGAGGTTCTTCATCTTTAAAAAGAAAGTAGAAATAGAAAGATCGCCTTGAGTGGCCTTCACCAACTCATTTTCCAAGAACTATAGCCACGCTACATTCTTCTTATTGAACATCCCATCAAGAGAAGTCCAAATCTCAGCAGCAGATCGACATCCTATGATGTGATCAAATAGCTCCGATGAAATTGCCCGCTTGAGAAACTCAGCTTTCACATTTGTTTTCTTCCAAGCTTTCACGAGCTCAGCATTCCCTTCAACAGGGACAAATGCTTGTCTCGCATCTCCTCCGACAACCTCCCAAAGATCCTCGCCAAGAAGATAGCTTTCCATACAAGACTTCCACTTCTTAAAGTTAGACTGTGTAAGAAGCTTAATATCAAGACCTCTTGCAATTCCACCTTCCATTGCAGTACTACTGATTTACTTGTGCTCCAGAAATCCAAGCAAGATAACTGCGGCTGAATCACTGCTCAAACATCTGTCCCTCTGATACCATGTGAAAATTTCTCTTTTTTTAATTACTATCAGACACCAAGTTAAGGTTCCGACAAGCGAAAAAAACTGGGCACTAGGTCGCAGGAACACTCTCAATCATACTGAGCACAATAAACCAGAAACAATAAAGGAACACGAGGACTAGTATTCAAAACTCTTCTTTACAACTTGAGGTACACATGGCGAGAAATGCTTCACCAATACAATCGAAGAAAGATAACAACAAGACAAAGCAGAAACCGCTCAAGCCGCTTGACTAGCAAGCCGCCCGACTTAACAAGGCTATCCACACAAAGCCGCCAAACCGCAACTCAACGCGCAGACTACCCATTATTACAATGCTGACACTGTCTGCCCGAGCAAGGCCACCTGACCGCTGTCACTTAGCCGCTCCTAACCGCGAACACTGCTGCTAACAAGCTGAACAGAAAACAGACCGGCAAGGCTAGCCGCTTAACCGCACGGCCTGACCTTATTAAAAGCAGAAACACAAGCCAAAGAGAAAAGCTGCTGCAAACCACGACCACCTGTTGTTACCCGCCGCTGACTGCCACTGACTTAACCACTGCGGTCTCCTCTGATCAAGTTAAAACCACACACAAGCCGCGCAACCTGCGAACATAACATAGTCAATTCTCAACCCGAGCGACTAGAAAAAGACTAACCGCACAAACGACTTGAGAGCCCTTCCTTACTGTTCACTGCATTTGATCTGGGGGAGAGGTCCTATTTATAGGCGCAAGACGAAGTGTGGTAACCGCCCATATTGATAGGATAATCGCCCCAACTCGGCAACGGATAGAAAACAAACTGTGCGGCTTAAAGACAAGCCGCACCGGTCAACCAGAATACCAGGACTTGAAGCAGACCAAGTCCAAAAATAATCCGGAATGGCAGACCGCCAGCCCGCTGCGGGTAAACAACCCGCGCGATCTCAAGACAGACCGCCCAACCTCCACTTCACTTCAACATTTTCAATAGTGTGCTCCTCGTCTGTGGGATTCATCCTTATCTGGTTGTAGCCTGAATAAGCATCCATGAAGCTGAGTAGTTCATGGCCGGCCGTTGCATCGACGAGCTGGTCGCTCCTCGGGAGGGGGAAACTGTCTTTTGGGCACGCCTGATTTAGGTTGCTATAGTCGACGCACATTCGCCATTTTCCCGAGGCCTTCTTCACCATGACCACGATAGCAAGCCACGTGGGATACTCCGCTTTGCGGATGAACCGTGCTTCTAAGAGCTTAGCTACTTCTTCTTCGATCGCCTTCAACCGCTCAGGGGCGAAATTCCTCTTCTTTTGAATTACGAGCCTACAGGCAGGGTTAACGTTTAAAGAGTGAAAAATGACTTCAGGATCTACCCCAGGCATGTCCTCCGGGCTCCAAGCGAAAATATCCTCATTCTTCTATAGGAAGGTTGTGAATTCTTCTCGTTCTTCCGGCGATAAGAGGGACACGACCTGGATAGTCTGGGTTGGATCCCGTTGGGAGAGCGGCACTTCCACTAATCCTTCAACGGGCGCCCCCTGCTATAGAGTAGCTTCATCTCGCAGGTCGAAGTTGTCGATGTTGAGGGCAATCGCCTTTGCTGGTTGAGCTTGCTTCAGATAGCAGGTTCTAGCTGCCTCTTGATTCCCACGAATGACTCCTACTCCAGCGGCAGTCGGGAATTTCATAGCTAGGTGTGGGATTGATGGGATGGCTCAGAAAACAGATTGGAGTGGTCTCCCGAAGATTGCATTGTAGGCGGAGCTTGACTCCACGACTACGAACTGAATGCTGTGAGTTGTCTATCTTGGAAACTCGTCGAGCATTACCGGAAGGATGATCATGCCCTGGACCGGGACTGGGCGGTTGTCAAAGCCGTAGACAGGCCCTGCTGCTGGGCTGAGGTGCTCTTTGGTGAGTTTCATGCTTTGTAGAGTGGAGAGAAACAAGACGTCGACCGAGCTCTCGTTGTCGACTAGTATTCTCTTAATGTTGAAGCATGGATCCCCGATCCCAGCATTGATTACGAGCAGGTCTTGGTGAGGCAGCCGCAACCCCTCTAGATCTTCATCTCCGAAGGTGATGGTGGTGTCTTACTTTAGCTTTTTATCACCGTGCCCTCTCTCGGGCCTAGTAATGGAAAGAATCTGTGCGGCGAGGTTAGGAGACCCGGTTATAATCTCGACTTCTCCTACCATCGGCCTTCCCGTCGCTACGCCGTGAGGTGCAAGGGGTTGATCTCTGGGCTGCCTGGGTTACTGCGGTTGGTTTGGTAGCTGACCTTGCAGGAACCTTCCGAGGAGCCCTTTCCTAACAAGGCGCTTAATTTCTTCCTTCAACCTGGAGCATTCCTCGGTCGCGTGACCAGCTCCTCTATGAAACTCACAATACTTCGATTGGTCGGTCCTTTCATTTGGGATAGGCGGCCTCATCCTACAGAACGCCAGGCTTTCTTGAATGGCATAAAGCATGTTGCTTCGTGAGGTGTTGAGGGGAGTGTAAATTCACGGTGGCCAGAGACCCTGATCCCTTCGGAGGTCCCGACCATGATCATGGTTTCGGCGCTCTTCCATATGCCGCTCTTCCTGCCTTCTGGGGGCTTGTTCCTGCCCCTTCCTCCTCTTCTGAATTCCTTTGAACTGCTGGCGATGTGCCTCGATGGCCTCATCCACCGCTATCTATGCTTCCACTCTGTGCATGAGATCTGGATAGTTTGGAACTGTATCACTCATTAGAGCGGAATAGAAGCCGCTTGGGCAGAGTACTCCTAGGAAAACACCGCGTATAAGCTCGGGATCAACCCCTGGGATTTGTCGTGCCTCAGGGGTGAAGCGACGGAAAAAGTCTTTTAGGGTCTCTCTGTTGGAACATAGTTCAACCCTATTACTGATTTGGGCTAGGATGTCTATTTCTAGGTATAGGATTTGTTTTGACCTATCATGTATAGTATAAGGGTCATAGGCTAAGTCTAGAAGAGATTTGAAGATCAGCTAAGTCAAGGTGTTCGACGAACTTTGAACACGTTCGACGAATTCAGAATCCGTTCGACGAACTTGGTTCGACGAACTAAAAAGATCGCTTCGACGAAAGTTTCTTCTTGTTCGACGAACTTCCCAGTTTAAGTTCGACGAACTCTCCCTCAGGTCGACGAACTTCTTCAGATTTTCTATATTCAGCGACCTCTTCTATTCAGAGTATTATTTTGGAGTTATCCTCAGGATTTCTTTTGAAGGCTGACAGCTGTTCTCATTATAATATCAGTCAGTTATTGCAGTATTCTCTATCAAAGATTTTATGACCGTTACTGCATTAATTAAGGGCTGCGTGCATATTATTCTATAAGGCAGATTGCAAGTTTCAAGGAATTTAATATATTGGTATTCCTTTTCTGTCAGAGGCAAATCTTTCCTTTTTGTCTCATTCCTTTCCAGCCCTGTTGGAAATTTGAAAGAGGATCAACTCTCTTCCGTGCAGAGATTATCTTTGCTATTTATTCTAGAGAAAGACACAGATACATATATTCATATAGATAATCTTTTGCTACTCAGTTTTCATTCCTCTCAAGAACTCTCTCTGATTTTCTCTGAAGTCTTCATCTTCTCTAGACGCCTACTCTTAATCTCTAGGAATCATCTGCATCAATTCCTTCTAGAGAACTTTTGCTGGAGATACTCTGAAGATCAAGAAGACCTACACCCTGAGCAGATTTTCTCTCCTGTTTTTCTTACTCTTATTCACAGGGGGAGATCTGACAATCATTCAACAATCCACTAGTCTTCTCTGTTGTTAGAGAAAAGAGAAGACACCATCATCTGTATATACTTTTATTTTATAACTGTGTACAGGGTTGTAACTCCCTTCAAAAGTTGATTTTTGGTTTTGATCACCTGATCAAAAGCTCTGTGGTGAAGGCTCACCTGATCAAAAAAGGGCCTTAGTGTATTTCCTACCAGGGTGGTAGAAGAGTAGATGTACCCAAGTTGATTGGGGAACTACTATAGATCCTTGTGTCTTCTGTGTTTGCCTTTATTATTTGTGTTGTGTTGTGTGTGCTGTGTTTTAGTTTGTGTTTATATCTGTGCTGCACTCACTTACACATATACTTCAATAACTCAAATTGTTTTCTACAGATTTGTTTAAGCTAAGTGAAATTATTTTAAAATACTCTATTCACCCCCCCCCCCCCCCCCTAGAGTAATCTTGATCTATCCCCACTTTCAATTGGTATCAGAGATAGGTTGGTTGTTACAGGCTAACACCTGGACCAACAGATCTGATAGATCTAGACTACTTTAAAGGTTTTTTTGTTTATTAGAGCCATGGCATAGAACAAAGAATATTCAAGCACAAGACCTCCTATGTGCAATCTAAACAAGTTTGCACTATGGCAAGCAAGGATCAAACTTTACATGAATTCTATTGATAAGGAAATTTTTAATTCTATTTTGACAGGACCTCCAACTGCATCAACCTCAAAAACAACAGACACAACTGCTGTCCCTCCTCCAGAATGGACAGAAACACAAAAGAAACAGAAAACTGCTGATGCAAAGGCCATGAATATCTTGGCACAAACCATGTCTGATGGCATATTTCAGAAGGTGGTTGACTGCACCTCTGCCAAAGAAATTTGGGACTCCCTCACAAGAATGGTGGCAGGATCAGCAGATGAGAGAAAGGACAGAAGATCACATTTGATCTCCCAGTACGAGAATTTCAAAAAGGGAGAATCAGAGACTGTTGCAGAGATGTACAACAGACTCAGCCTCATCATAAATGAGCTGAGAACCCTGGAGAAAGTGATCACAGTCACTGAAATTAATGACAAGATCCTGATGTGCTTCCCCAGCACATGGGACACAAGAATCTGGCCAATTAAAGATGTCAGAGGACTAAGTGAGATTACAACTGAGAATCTCCTTGGGAAGCTCAAATCTTATGAGCAGCTGATAAAGAGCAGAGAAGCAGAAGCCTCTCCATCTTCATCCTCAAAGAAAGAGAAGATCATTGCCTTTCAGACAACAGAGGAAGAAGACAAGATTGGTGATCAGGAGATGCTGAGTCTCTTAGCAAAGAGATTTTACAAGATGGCAAGGAAGGACTTTAGAAGAAAGTCCAACAGGCAAAATGAAAAGCCAAGGTATGATAAAACTCCATCTAAAGAAATAATATGCTTTGGTTGTAGGAAACCTGGACACATCCTCACTGAGTGTCCAGAAGCTCACAAGAAAAATAGGAGAAAAGAGCAGGAACACTCCAGCAAACACTCATCAAAAGGCCACAAGAAAAGAGAAAAATTCTTTGTTGCTGAAACCTGGAGTGACACTGAATCTGAGTCATCCTCCAGTTCCATTGATGAGGAGAAGGAAGCAGAAGACAAGGAATTCTGCATGATGGCAATCAATGCCTCCTCATCAAATGACAACTCAGATGATGAATCTGAAGCTAATGGGGATGAGGTAATTTCCAGTTTTGATTTTCATTCATAACAGTTTAAAGATGACTTTAAACAGTTGTGTAAAGATATGATTAGATCAGAGAAAGAAATTATTTCTCTGAGAGACAAGTTAGCTAAGATGGATGGAATATCCACTCAAAACACTAAGCTCAAAAATGAGCTAAGGATTTCCAAGGAACAAGTGAGTTCTCTAGAAACACAGCTAACTGAGGCCAAGCGGCTAGAAAATTCTCTAAATGGGAGAAGTCTCAAGCTGATGGATATCACAAGCACAGTGAATGCCAAGCTGAATGGCAAACTGGGCTTGGGGGCATCATCTAATCAACCTCTTCTTTTGAAGAAGAATATGTTATCTACTCCAGTAAAATTTGTATCTGAAAAAGGGAAAGAAGCAATACAAGACACAGGAAAAATTCCTGAAACAAATATTGCTCAAGCAAGTTCGTCGAACGGCGATCGACGAAACCAACAGGTTTTGTCGAACACAGATCGACGAAAACCAAGGCCTGAATCTAAGCAAAAAACCTGCTGCAGACAGGGCTCGACGAATGCCACATCTTTCGTCGAACCAGGTCGACGAACACAACAAAGTTCGACGAACGCCAATTTTACTAAGGACAGACAACATACATCCTCTTCTAAACTGAAGAATTCCTTTAGTGATTGGATTATCCCTCCTAGAAGATATCACCCTCTAGGTTATCATAGTCAACCTGTTGTCTCATATATTTCTGCATTTCAAGGTTACAAGAAGCAACCCTAGGTAACCTAGGTTAAGAACACCTAACCCCCTTTATATTGCAGAAAAAGAACTATCCTACCACAGAGGAACAGTGGTACTTGGACAGTGGATGCTCAAGACATATGACAGGAACAAGAGCCAAATTAATCAACTATAAGGCAAAGGTTGGACCAAGAGTGATTTTTGGAGATTCCAATTGGGGGACAAACAGAAGGCTATGGATCAGTCCAGATTGGGACAATCACATTTAAAAAGGTAGCCTATGTAAGTGGACTCAAACATAACCTCATCAGCATAGGTCAACTATGTGATGAAGGATATCAAGTATGCTTCAACCAATCTAGATGCATTATCTTTTCTGAAAATAATATTGTTATTTTAGGAAATAGACAAGGTAATGTTTATCTAGTAAATTTTAATTCAGCCAAACCTGAGATCTGCTTGTTTAACCAAGTCAGTGAAAATACTGATTTGTGTCATAGGAGACTAGGTCATGTGAACCATAGGACCCTAGCCAAGTTATCAAAGGGCAACCTTGTCAGGGGACTACCTTCTGGATCATACAAGAAGGAAAGCCTTTGCAGGGCATGCCAATTGGGAAAGCAGACTAAGAGCAGCTTTAAGTCACTATCTAAGAGTGATTCTCCTAAGATTTTGTACTTGCTGCACTTAGATCTTTTTGGACCCCTTCCCATACACAGTTTGGGAGGTAAGTCTTACACCTTAGTTATTGTTGATGACTTCTCTAGATTCAGTTGGGTATTCTTTCTGAGAAGCAAGTCAGATAACTTCAAGGTTCTTACAGACTTTCTCAGGAGCATCAAGATTGAGTATTCTACTCAGATTGCATTGATCAGAAGTGATCATGGCACTGAGTTTGAATCTCTTCTGATGAGAGAATTCTGTGAGAAGGAAGGTATCAGGCAATGCTTTTCACCTCCTAGAACTCCTCAACAAAATGGGGTAGCTGAAAGGAAAAAATAGAACACTGATTGAATCTGGAAGAACATTGCTTGCAGATGCTGTTTTGCCCCAATCCTTTTGGGCTGAGGCTGTCAGCACATCAAACTATGTCTTAAACAGAAGTTTAATTCATAAACAAAAAGGCAAGACACCTTATGAACTGCTTAAAGGGAAGATGCCTAGAGTAAATTACTTTAGGGCTTTTGGCTGTAAGTGCTTTATTCATAATAATGATAAGAAGCACCTAGGAAAATTTGAAGCAAAAGCTTCAGATGGCATTTTCCTTGGTTATTCAGTTAGCAGTAAAGCTTACAGAGTATTTAACAAATCTTCTTTTAAAATAGAAGAATCTATTCATGTATCTTTTGATGAAACTAACTTGAGTTGCAAGGAGAGAAATATCTCTACCTCACAAGATGCACAGGTACCAATTCTCTGTGAGAAGTTAGATAATCTAACTCTACAGAAAGAGGATTTAATAAGTCCTTCTCTATTACCTAATGAGGACAGTGAGGAAGAATGTCCTATTGCACCAACATTGGGTACAACAAATATTCCTACAAATCTTGAGGTTGTTAATGCTGAAGTTCAGGAGGACATAGAAATTCCTCATAGAGAAAATGAACAAGCTCAAGGAGAAGTTATTTTCCCTACTGATTATGTCAACATAAGAGATCACCCTAGATCTCAAGTAATTGGTGACATCTCAGTGGGTGTGCAAACAAGAAATCAACTAAATCAAAATAATTTGCACACCTGTTTCCTCTCTCAAATTGAACCTCAATCCATCAAAGATGCAGAGCAAGATCCCAACTGGATTACTGCTATGCAAGAGGAATTAAATCAATTTGAAAGGAACAAAGTATGGGAACTTGTTCCAAGACCCAAGAATCATCCAGTGATTGGCACTAAATGGGTATTCAGAAATAAATTGGATGCTCAAGGAGTCATAGTCAGAAATAAGGCAAGACTAGTGGCTCAAGGATACTGCCAAGAGGAAGGCATAGACTATGATCATACTTTTGCACCTGTAGCAAGGCTGGAAGCAATTAGAATATTCCTAGCATTTGTTGCATACAAAAGATTCAAGGTATTTCAAATGGATGTTAAGAGTGCCTTTCTAAATGGAGATATCAAAAAAGAAGTATATGTGGAACAACCACCAGGTTTTATTTCTCCAACTCAACCCTCTTATGTTTTTAGATTACATAAAGCTTTGTATGGTCTCAAACAAGCTCCTAGAGCATGGTATGAGACCCTTACAAACTTTCTTTTGGAGAATAAGTTTTCTAGAGGCAAAGTAGACCAGACACCGTTTTTTAGAAATCATAAATCTGAAACCCTGTTGGTACAAATATATGTAGATGATATAATATTTGGTTCTACTGACTCTAAGTTATGCAAAAGATTTTCAAATCTAATGCATTCAAAATTTGAAATGAGCAGTATGGGAGAACTGTCTTACTTTCTTGGTTTGCAAGTTAAGCAAAAAACAGAAGGCGTCTTCATATCCCAATCTAAATATGCTAAAGAGCTTGTTAAAAGATTTGGGATGTCAGATGCCTCCCCCATGAAAACTCCCATGCCTTCAAATGCAGCTGTTAGCACTGATGAATCAGGAAAACCTGTTGATCAGAAAGTATATAGAGCCATTGTGGGATCTCTTTTATACTTAATAGCCAGTAGACCAGATATCATGTTTGCCACATGTATTAGTGCTAGATTTTAGGTAAATCCTAAAGAATCTCACTATATTTTATTAAAAAGGATTTTAAGATATATAAAGGGTTGTCCAGATCTAGGACTCTGGTATCCTACAGAATCAGGATTTGAGTTAACTGGATACTCAGATGCTGATTATGCTGGATGCAGAATAGACAGGAAAAGCACCTCAGGGACTTGTCAGTTCCTTGGAGATAAGCTTGTGTCCTTGTTTTGTAAGAAACAAACCTCTGTGTCTACATCAACTGCAGAAGCTGAATACATAGCAGCTGGCAGTTGTTGTTCACAAATTTTGTGGATACAGAACCAGCTCCTAGACTATGGTTACAATCTAAATAATTCCAAAATCTTTTGTGATAACACCAGTGCAATATCAATAGCACAAAATCCAGTACTCCACGGTAGAACTAAACATATTGAGATCAGACACCACTTTATCAAAGATAATGTGGAGAAGGGAAAAATATGTTTAGACTTCATACCAACTGATTTGCAGAGAGCTGACATTTTCACCAAGCCTTTGGATGAAAAGAAACATCAATTCTTTCTAAATCAGCTTGGAATGATAAATGGGGAGTCAATCTAATTGGCAAAGTTTTCTACCCAACAAAATTTTTCAATATATTAAGGTTCAGAAAATTCGTCGAATGCGCTCGACGAACGACATCTTTTTCGTCGAACGAGGTCGACGAGCTGGTCAAGATTTCTTTCTAAAGTTCTGAAGAATTTTCGTCGAACTCGATCGACGAAGTCTCGATTTCGTCGAACCCGATCGACGAAGTCTCTGACGCTCTATCTTCCTTACGAAAGAAGTTTTGAAAAGTTATTAGTCGAACGAGATCGACGAAATATTTCATTCGTCGAACAGGATTGACGAAAGACAGCTTTTTATTTCCCCCTAACACGTGTCATCTCGTCAAATCCGTTCCGCGCAAACCCTCGTCTTCGCAGAACCCTAATATTTAATCTTTATTCGTCTGGATTCTGTCTTTTGCGCTCTCAAACTCTTCGTCTCCCTCCAGTTCCCTTTGCACTTGATCGTTTTTCTTTCTTTGCAGGAACAATGTCGATCACTGCTGGAGTCCTCGCCTCAATAAAGTTCGATACGGGATTCGATATTGATCTGGAATCGTTTGCCCAGTCAGGAGAAGGCTTCACAAACATTCTGAATCTCTTTGAAGACCCAAAATTACGCAAGTTTATGACTTGCCGGCCCAAGATTCATATCAATGAGATAAAGAATGGGCATTTACCTCTGAGATTCGAAATGGCACAGAAATTGCAGGAAAGGTTTCAGGGAATGAAGTTGTTCTGAGTGCTGTTGTTTTGTCTGAGATATTTGAATTTGAAAATGGAGATGATGATTTGGAACTCACTGAGGAAGAGTTCAATCTGATGCTGGACAGGATGGGGTACTCTGGGAGTAACCCTAAACATCTTCTTAAACGTGATTTTGTAGTGGAATACACCTTCCTGGCAGATGTTGTGGGAAAGGTTCTGATGGGGAAGAGCTCAGCACATGACTACATAAACTGGCAGCAATTTCTAGTCATGAGTACTTTGATTGAGAAGAGGCACATCAACTGGGGTCTGACTCTGTTTGATTCCATCAAAAAGAAAGTGACCTCAAGGAATGTAGGTTATGGAAGGATTCTGGGAATCTTCCTTCAGGCCAAGTGTCCAGCCCTCTCAGTTTCTACTGTTGTTGGCATTAATGCCTCAAAGAAACTGACTCCCCTTCTCTTCAAGAAGTGGGATAGGACATTCCAGAAGAAATCAGCTCCAGTGGCTCCAACAGTTCAAGCTTCTGAGGACACCAGGGCTGTAATAGCCACTCCCCCACCCCAGATTCCTCCTCCTCTCTCACAGACTCTTCAACATTCTGAAGAGCCTGCCTCCTCTTCTCTTCCTCCTCCACCTCCAGTAAACCTCTCCACTCTATCTCCACCTTCACCTACTCAAAATTCTCCTCCTCCATCCACTTCTTGTGCTCATACCACATCTTCCATCCCTTCTTCTTCTTCTTCACACCCAACTCCAGATGTACTGGTTGTGGATGTCTCACAAATAGCCACCCAGGTGTTTGGTCACATAACTTCTAAATTACAGGAGCTTATTGATCAAAGTCTGGCCCCAGTGCATTCTAAGCTTGACCTTATTCTCTCTCAACTTGCTTCTCTCTCCTCTTCCTCTTTTCCTTCATCTGGGGGCCCAGACTCTAGTTTCCCAGAGTCTAGGCAGGGGGAGATGTTCCAGGATGAAGCTCCAGAGGCAGTAGTTCCTGAAGAGCAAGGGTCAGACCTAGCTGATGTCAGCACAGTCTTGGTCTCCCTGGCTCAAAGCACAGAAGGTGCTCCTCCTCCTCCTCCAGAAGTTCCTCCCAGCTGTTATTTCAAATCCACCCCTCTAGTGGATCAGATTCTGCAGCTTACCATTCAGTCCCTCTGCTCAGACCCATCTTCCAAAGAATCAGCTAAAGACCTCTCCAAGGCCATTGTCTGCTATTCCCCAGACTTGGAAGCCAGGCATGGAGATTTGCTAGTGTCTCCAGTTCCAGAGCCAGTTATTTCTAAGGTAGATCAGGAACCTGCTGTTCCTGAACAGGCTGTTCTTGATGAACAGATGCCTGATGCCTCTGCCTCTGCCCCCTCCTCTTCTTCTGAGCCTGCTGCTGCTGATGTCAAAAATGTTGATGATGATTTAGAGAAAAGAAGGATTGAAGCATACAAGGAAATTGATGAAATGTATGAAAATGTGCCTTCATCTTCAAATTCTGATGATGATGATGACAGTGATGATAGTGATGCCAAAGTCAAATCCAAGAAAAGAAAAGCTCCATGCAAGAAGCTGCCAGCCTCTTCCAAAAAGCCTGATAAAAATGACATTCCCTATTATGTGCAGAAAAATCTCAAGCCTCATGAAATAACTCAACCTTGGATGCAATTCTCCAAGAATGAGTTGAAGAGAAGGAAGCTTGAAAGAAGATACCAGAAGGATCACCCTGCTATGTTCAAGAAACCCCCTCCTCCTCCACCTCCTCCAGGTGCAGGTTCTACAGGAGGACTTTCTTCCACATCCAGGACATCTCAGTCTGCTGGCTCCAAGCCATCTGGTCAATCCTCTTCTTACTGGGAAGGAAGATCTTCTGGCTATCAGGTTTATGAAAGAAAGCATAGCCAATTATCTGAACAAGAAATCGAAGATAAGGAAGCTGAAGATAAAGCTGAAGCAGGTAGATTGTACAATATGGCAAGGTTTAGAGAGCATGTTGCTCTATCTCAGATGAAAGAGGCCAGAGAAAAAGGTATGGATACCTCTCATATTTCTACCATATCTCCCTATAGAGAACAGGAATTTCAACATTACCAGGTGAAGAATATGTTCAACACTTCTGCCTACATGAGTCTCCACCCAGAGGCTGTTCTGCCAACTATTTCCAAGAAGGTAACACTGGGTGATAAAGACTGCAAGCTAAGCAGAAGGCAATCTGAAGATACTAGTAGGAAAATAATCTTCAAGAAGTCATCTTCAGAGGACAGGAATCCTTAAAATTCTCTCTCTGGTTAATTGAGTCTTAATTATTCTGTGATGATATCTGCTTGTGACAATTGATTTATATCTGCTGAATTTCCTTTCTATCAGATATTTTTCCTATAATTCTGTTATGCATATTTGTTTAGTTGATAAATGTTGTACATAGGATCCTAACCCAAACAGGGGGAGATTGTTGAAACATAGTTCAACCCTATTACTGATTTGGGCTAGGATGTCTATTTCTAGGTATAGGATTTGTTTTGACCTATCATGTATAGTATAAGGGTCATGGGCTAAGTCTAGAAGAGATTTGAAGATTAGCTAAGTCAAGGTGTTCGACGAACTTTGAACACGTTCGACGAATTCAGAATCCGTTCGACGAACTTGGTTCGACGAACTCCAAAGATCGCTTCGACGAAAGTTTCTTCTTGTTCGACGAACTTCCCAGTTTAAGTTCGACGAACTCTCCCTCAGGTCGACGAACTTCTTCAGAGTTTCTATATTCAGCGATCTCTTCTATTCAGAGTATTATTTTGGAGTTATCCTCAGGATTTCTTTTGAAGGCTGACAGTTGTTCTCATTATAATATCAGTCAGTTATTGCAGTATTCACTATCAAAGATTTTATGACCGTTGCTGCACTAATTAAGGGTTGCATGCATATTATTCTATAAGGCAGATTGCATGTTTCAAGGAATTTAATATATTGGTATTCCTTTTCTGTCAGAGGCAAATCTTTCCTTTTTGTCTCATTCCTTTCCAGCCCTGTTGGAAATTTGAAAGAGGATCAACTCTCTTCCGTGCAGAGATTATCTTTGCTATTTATTCTAGAGAAAGACACGGATACATATATTCATATAGATAATCTTTTGCTACTCAGTTTTCATTCCTCTCAAGAACTCTCTCTGATTTTCTCTGAAGTCTTCATCTTCTCCAGACGCCTACTCTTAATCTCTAGGAATCATCTGCATCAATTCCTTCTAGAGAACTTTTGCTGGAGATACTCTGAAGATCAAGAAGACCTACACCCTGAGCAGATTTTCTCTCCTGTTTTTCTTACTCTTATCCACAGGGGAAGATCTGACAATCATTCAACAATCCACTAGTCTTCTCTGTTGTTAGAGAAAAGAGAAGACACCATCATCTTTATATACTTTTATTTTATAACTGTGTACAGGGTTGTAACTCCCTTCAAAAGTTGATTTTTGGTTTTGAGCACCTGATCAAAAGCTCTGTGGTGGTTTTGAGCACCTGATCAAAATCTTTGTGGTGAAGGCTCACCTGATCAAAAAAGGGCCTTAGTGGATTTCCTACCAAGGTGGTAGAAGAGTAGATGTACCCAAGTTGATTGGGGAACTACTATAGATCCTTGTGTCTTCTGTGTTTGCCTTTATTATTTGTGATGTGTTGTGTGTGCTGTGTTTTAGTTTGTGTTTATATCTGTGCTGCACTCACTTACACATATACTTAAATAACTCAAATTGTTTTCTACAGATTTGTTTAAGCTAAGTGAAATTATTTTAAAATACTCTATTCACCCCCCCCCCCCCCCCCCCCCCCTCTAGAGTAATCTTGATCTATCCCCACTTTCACTCTCCCTCGTTCTGGCGAATCCCTGAAAGATATGAGGGATCTCGGACGATTCTTCGGTTAGCAACGAACTGATCTGCAAACTGCCGGGCTAACTCGGTGAAGTTGCTGATGGACCCCTCCCGCAGAGAATGAAACCAAGTGCGTGCCTGCCCCTTAAGTGTTTCCGGAAACACTTGACAGAGGAGCTGATCAGCGGCGTTGTAGATTCTCATAATGATGGTGAAATGGTTGATGTGCTCCAGTAGATCATCATTCCCATCTAACATTTCGATGTTAGGAAGCTTGAAACTGTGTGGAACTGGATGGACTAGGATTTGCTGTGTCAGGGGGGAGCTGTGATGTAGAGGACGACGGGCCAAGATGCCCCAGCGTCCGAACTGTCCGTACTCTTCGGCAATCACATCGCGTATTTCCTCACGAGTGGGCCTTCCTATGGCTTGATTGATTCCGACCCCTCCTAGCTGATGGTGAGGGTGTTCTCCTCTAGCGCCCCTGCCGGGGCGGACCGGATACGTGGAGCTGTCAGCATCCGAATATTCTTCTTCATACATTTCTTCTTCTTGAGCAGCCTCCCCCAATGGAGCCTAGTTTGGGATCAAGGGGGGTTGGATGACTGGAGCGGCAGGCGGAACGGGAGCTCGCTAGGCTCCGAGGTTTCTGAGGAGGGCCATCATTTCAGTTTGCTGCTCCTCCATCAGGCGTACGCGCCCTTCTAGCGCGGCCACGGTGCTAATCCGATCTCTTTGGTGGGAGGTGTGTTAATGAGTGAATGAGAGGGAGCGGGATCAATGCGTCCTTCTGGAATGGAACCATCGGTGGTGCGAGCACTTCTTCTTGCCATTGTTGTTAGTCACGAGTATTACTATGAGGCGAATACTGTCTTCGAAAAGTCTTTGCAGAGTTTAGGGAACACCTTTCCCACAGACGGCGCCGAACTATTGCGGGTCACTCGACACTCTTCCAGACCGGGCGAATTGAACCGTCTTAGCCCGAGAGTGGGTCGAGTGCGCAAACAGTCACAGAAAGAACAGACATGTGGCAAGAGAACGCTTTTAGCGTGGAAAAACCCGGAAATGGTGAAAAACCACATGGTCGGATCTGTGCCAGCCAAATTTCACTAAGTGTTTGAGAGTTACAAGTAAAGTTGCGAGAACTGAGAGCAACAAGCCACTTCTCGTTACAATTACAGTTGAAGGAAAGTCTCTGAGGGTGATAGGCCACCTCTCAGAAAAACTAAGTACTTTGCTGTTGCAGGAGGTCTTCAAGGTCCGAAGAAGATCTTCACGTGACGAAGGAGATCTTCGAATCACGAAAGAGATCTTTGAACCGCGAAGGAGATCTTCGAACCGCCAAGGAGATCTCTGAAGGAATTCTTCAAGGAGCTCTCTCGGGTGCAAAGTGCCAGATCCCCTCAAATGAGGATTCATGGTCCTTTTTATAGGCTTGGCCAGGAACGGCTCGGTAATTTCCTCGTCGTAACCACCGTAACAACCTGACGGGCCGATCTCGTCCGTTGATCGAGAGCACACGGATTGCCACTTTCCGGATATGATGACTTTTCCCCCTGGTCAGTTCGGGCAGTTCGGGCCGTTGACGATTCTGATTGCAATGTATAAATCATGTAATCTTAAGAGAGAAAGTGGAGTTAGCGACGACGCGCACTATGGGTTTTGTAACGTTCAAGTGTGCGCTAGTCAAACCCGCGTTACAAACTTAGCGGCTGTTGGGAACAGTGCCCAGCAATGTTCCTGATTTGAAGAAGTGCTCAACTCAATGATAAGTGCAAGTTGTATTTAATGTCACATCTAGTTCATGCTTGCAGAGATGAGACAATATGCCCAGTACTTCAATAACCTGCCTAAGTATAATATCGTCGAAAAAGGCTGGACATATCATCGACAAGTACAGGCACATCGTTGAAATGATGGGCAAAGCAAAGAAGAATGATTATGTCTGTTGTCGTCGAAAAGAATCAAGCATATCGTCGACAACAGCAGGCGCATCGTCGACAACATGCAGAGCAAGGCAGAATGGTGATATCGTTGTGACATCTACACGATGATATCAGAAAGTTGAAGATGAAGAAGAAGACTCAAAGATGTGGTCGTCAAGAAGCCTTGACATCGATAAGGATAAGTCAGGATGAATGTCGTTGAAAAGGCAAAGGGAAGATCAGTGTCGAAGATATCGTTGACAAGAAACTGTATCATCGATAAGGCCAAAGAAGAACGGATAGCGTCGAGAAGAAGCCTTGTCATCAGAAAGGCTAAGTGTGAATGATGGCGTTGGACATCGTCGTAAAGAAGGTGTGACATCGAGAAGACTGAAGGAGGTCAGTTGAAGATAGGTAGTTGCTGAAGAACAGTCTGTCGACATAATATCAATTATGTCGTCGACAAGATAATGTGGTTTCAGCGATATCTAGCAGACAAAGAGTTATCGCCGATATCAGTTTGATGACTTCGTGTCGTCTTAAGCTCGAGTGCAGAAGTGATGTCCCGTATTGTCGAGATATCACTATCTGATGAAGAATTAAAGAAGAGACAAGTTCAAGTCATCGACAAGCCCTGTCATCGAGATATTGTTCATGTCGTCGTAACAATGGAAATATCGTCAGACAGCTTCAGAAGTAGCCGGATGCGCTGTCAGCAATTAATGTCGCCGCCTGATTGTCCAATCAGCGCATGCTATTGAGGGATGGGCATCTAGCAGTAAAGGACATAATATGTGACAGTTAAGCGGCTCATCCGTCCTATAAAAGGGAACGGTGATGCCCTAGAAAAAGAAGAGAGAAAAACGAAAAAGTATCCCTCCTAGCAACACAACAGTACAAGCGGCAGTGAAGAAAGAAAGTAAGGAAGAACAAAATGATTATTCTGTGTTCTTCAAGTTGCAGTCAAGTTTCATCGTCTGCTAAGAATCATTCAAGAAAGTAAGCCAGTCAACATCCGTCACAGCAAGAAGCTTGAAGAAGACTTGCGCTGTCAAGATTAATCTTCGTCAAGTCAAGAAGCCGATCTCCATCAGGCAGAAGAAATAGTTTTCATTACTCTAATCTCTTGTAAGGCTTGCGGGCCAAGAACTTGTAAGATATGTTTCAGATCTGAGTGTCAAGCTTGAGGGCTTGAAATATGTGAGGCTTGAGGGCTAAGGTAGAGGACTTGCGGGTCCAAACTTGTCGAGCTTGCGGGCTTGGGTGTAGTGAAGGGGCTTGCGGGCCTAGGCTGTAGGCAAGACTTGTGTGTTTGTGCTGTGTAGGGATTGAGGGCTTGAGTGTCGAGCTTGCGGGCTCGGGTGCAGTGAAGGGGCTTGAGGGCCTAGGCTGCAGGGACTTGTGGGTCCGAACGTGTTGAGCTTGCGGGCTCGGGTGCAGTGAAGGGGCTTGTGGGCCTAGGATGCAGGGACTTGTGGGTCCGAGGTGTAAGGCTTGCGGGTCGGAGACATTGGCAGAGTTTGCCGAGCCTAGCACACTACTAGATCGGCGCAGAGGGAAAGAGGACTACTCAAGACACCCTGTCTTGAGGAATCTCTATAAGTTCTTGTGTATTTTCTGTGTCGTGCTTTACTTATCTATAGATCTATTAACCAGAAAACAAGAACACCTAAAGGGGATAAAATAATTTGAAAAACCTATTCACCCCCCCCCCCCTAGGTGATAAGTTGACACCCAATAACTAACAAGTGGTATCAAAGTGAGGTTGTTCAAAGAAAAGCTTAACAGCTTGAATAGATCCGCTCTTGGGTGTATCAAATCAACTGATCATCATATCATAACTCTATGGAGAAAGTCAAAGGATCTAACATCAGGAAGTTCAGATCCTTAAGTGAAAGCAGTTGGAACTCTTCTCACAATAAAGAAGAAAGAAGTATAGGAATCAGAGCACCCTTGACTATTTCAGACAATGAATCTGAAGATGAAGAATGCTCTGTAGTCAGAAGAAGAATAAGAGCACCCTTGACTCTCACAGACTGTGACTCTGAGGATGAGGAAGTCTACGGGTTGATGGCTCTATCAGATGAAGAAAATCATGATGAATCACATTATGATCAGGTATGCATCACTCACACGCCTTTACTACCAGCTTCAATTAAGAAAACCAAGAGTGCATCAGATGATTGCTCATCTTCTGAAGATGATGCAGAAGACTGCTCATCATGCAACAATAAGAACCATGCTGATCTAATAGAGCAGTTTGGTGATCTCTTGGGAGCTCTGAGAAAGAGCAAGAAGCTTGTTAAGAAGCAAGCTTGGGAGCTAGAATCACTCAGACCCATTAAGGCTGAGATGAATAAGGAAATGGGTATGTCCCACAATGGGGGCACCAATTCCTGTGAGCTCAAGAAGATCATAGGCAAGCTTCATGATGAAAGAAACCAAAGAGAAGTACTCATCAGGAAACTTAAGAATGATCTTCTTAAGGAAAGAAGCTTAGTGGCTCAATTCTCTAAGCCCAAGTTCATACTGCCCATCATTAACACATTCTTCCCCTATGGAAATAAAGCAGGATTGGGTTTTAATGAAAGGACAGTAGAGGTTGGGAATAGAGGAAAGGGCAAAGCTAAGGCTGAGCCTCATACCACCTTTCAAAAAGTAGTGCTTCCCTCGAACAGATATGACTAGTACAGTGTCCACGGTCACTGGAAAAATGGGAACTCCAACATATTGGGAAATGAAAGCTCCAACTGTGGGAGGGGAAAGGGAATGGGAATGAGTGAATTAAAGGCTCCCCATGAGAAAATCAAAATGGCCCATCATGGACCATTTGTGTTTGGTACCCCAGCCCCCACACTCAAGGGTAAGGAAGCAACGCCTACCCAATCTCTCCCAGCAAAGAAGCAGGCTGATAGCCCCAGTATAATAAATTCTCACTTGATCATATCTCATGCCATCAACAGTTTGTTAGCTACCAAGCAGACATCTGTTGCTGACCAACAGATAAAGTCGAGAAGAATTAATTATACTAGAGCAGCTAGTCAGCTCTTGGCTGAGAGGGATAGGAAGAATGTTGCAGCCTTCTCTACTGAACACAAGCATTGTGATTCTCCTCCCACTTCAAAAATTGTTCAGAAAAGAAGGTACAACATCCATGAATGTTGGTGCTGTGGAAAAGTGGGACACTTTGCCATTGAATGTTGGCACAACCCCAGTGTGCCTAGTGCAAAGGAGAGACCTCCTGGAAAGGCTGAGGAGAATAGAAGAATTCCTTATTATACTAACAAGAACATAGGACCCAAGTCACCTTGGGTTCCTAAGGGATATTAAATCTATTTTGCAGGGAAGTCCATTTAGCCAATAAAAAGCAAACAAGGCTAATGGACAATAAGTGCTCCAGGCTCAACTCTGGACTAAGAAAAACCTCACCACATGCCAAGATGCACTGGTCAAGGGGGAGCTAAAAGTAAAGATAAGTGGACATCCCATCAAGTGGGAGCTACGAGCTCAAGAAGATATAAAAGCTAAGGTGAAGGTAATTATGTTGATGTTCAATACATAACCTCATCCTTATCATTGTGTTAAAGGTACTTTTTACTTGAGTAAGAAGAAAGCACTGTACTGTTCATATAATAGAGTGAAAAGGAACAATATCGTTTTGAATGCAAAACCATATCGTCAAAATGATGATTGGTATCGTCGGAATGACTCCTTGACATCGAATTTGCGTCACGACAATACCTAATCATCAATGATCAACTCTTAAATAGACCTGAGCTTAACCAATCATAACAGTTTAACTCGAGTTAATCAGACATTTAACAAATGACACTTCTGTTGGATCTGTAGGCGCCCTTAGAGGGTGGGGTGAATAAGGGTTTTAAAATTTTTATACATATTAAAGAAAATAAATTTCTGTTGCTATCGCCAGCGGTAGTGTTACCGCTCAGCGTTAGTGATAGATAAATTAGCTTTCAGGTTAAGACAGTGAAAATCAAAGAGCATGAATCATAGATGAAGAAATAAACATATTTCATTAATCATCAAATCGAAATACATATGTTTACAAAAACTTTTCCAATAACGCTTGGAAAGAGGCGACAAATGAAAAACTCTTTTTCGTTTTCTATACCGACCCTTCTCCCAAGGACCGGTTAGCTTTAGCATCTCTCTCCCCAGACAAGGCCTCAAGCCGCTCTAGCCAATCTATCACCGGAAAGGCCTCGAGCACCCCCCAGATCTACTCCCTAGACCCAGTCGCCGTGTGGCGAATTCCTCCATAAGTCTTACCTAGACCTAGTCTCCGTGTGGCGAATTCACCCCAGTCCCCGTAAGGCCCTAGTCGCCGTGTGGCGAGTTCCTCTACCGAACAAAAGATATAAAAATATTACAAATTAAAAATTAACAACTAGAGACAAACTCCCTCTTAGGTTGAACTCGAAGATCTTGTCGAAGGTGCGCCGAAGTAATCCTTTGAGTTGATGCATGCGACCTTCTCGTAGAATAAGCATGTTGGTTCTTTCTTCGAGTTCCTTGCGTTCACGAACATTGACGGAGTTGTCTTGGCTGCTTCTGAAGGCACTCACGAGTGCTCTGAAATAAGGCTTCAATTCGTTCTACAACAGCCCGCAAACAATGGAGGAAGCACCGCTCTTTAAATAGATTTGACAGCTACCGCCTACGCTAGTACTACCGCCCCGCGATAATGACACGACGCGCACACGGATTGTGGCAGTTAAGGCAACTTCTGAGCGCAAACAGTTGTGACAGCCTAGCGCGCTGTGGTAACACTCTCGCCCCGCGATAGTGCGATTTCCTTCCTTCAGCCAATATCTCTTTCCAAATTTGCCCCTCAATCAACTGCAGACGGGATGTTTCCAAAAGCTACCGCTGGGCATTAGACTTAGCGCGTCGCGATAGTACTTGCCAAACATATCGACCCGTCGACATTCCTTTTTCTCCACTTTCCTTTCTGTCAATAGTTTACAAATATGCTAGCGCCAACGATAGTGCTAGCGCTCCGCGGTAGATCATTTCTTCGGGCGCATCTTCGTCGAGCTGACCTCAGCTTTCGTCGATCTCAATCTGGTTCGCCGAACAGAAACTTGTTTTCGTCGATCTCAATCTGGTTCGTCGAACGACATCATTTTCTTCAAACACCATTTCGTCTAACGGACGCTAGTGCCAGCGTTAGTGCTAACGCTCCGCGGTAGAGCAGCAATTCGTCGATCGGCCCTCAGCTTTCGTCGAACGCCCTGATATGAATTTTGTCGAACGGAACTAGCGCCAACGGTGGTATTACCGCTCCGCGGTATGTCATTCATTTCTTCGAGCGCCGCGGTAGAGCATGCAGTTCGTCGAACGGAGCACCGAGTTCGTCGAACCCAGTTCGTCGAACGCAACATCCTGTTCATCGAACGCAGGATTCCTTCTCATCGGTTTCTTCTCAGCGGTTGTTAGCGCCAGCGGTAGGCTTAGCGCGGCGCGGTAGAGCTTTCAGATCTTCTCAGCGGCTTCGTCTCAGCGGTTTCGTTAGTGCTAGCGCCATCGGTAAGGTTAGCGCGGCAAGGTAGAAACAACACACAGCACCATGGAAATTTGAAAGCACAGAATCCTGCATACTATAAACACAAAACAAGTATGATCAAATACAATAGGATTTGTTATTTTCAAACCAAGAGATGCGGAAAGCATGTTCCAACAAACTCCCCCTTTTGATAATAACAAATCCCCTTAGAAAGAAATAATACAATTGATAGGAATTTGTGTTTATAATAGAGATAAGCATGAAATTTAAGACATGTGCATATGCTCCCCCTAAATGAATGCTCCCCCTAAGTGAATGCTCCCCCTACAATAAATTTTCCTATGAACTTAACTCCCCAAACATGTAAATTTCTTTCAAATTTAATCTCCCCCTTTTGGTATTATCAAAAGAGGGTGGAGAGGAAGGCCAACGAAAAGTGTGAAATTACTGTGTAGAAAGGGAATGAGCATGATAAAGAGTTTAAACACTAAGGAAAAATACAATAGATAGGAGTGAAAAGGGAATGTGATGAAAAAAGTCATAAAGGAACCACTTGTTGGGAAAACGTATTCATGATCGAACGTACAAGTAGTAAAGATGTGGAAAGCATGACGAAATAATTTTTTTGTTAAGTGAACATCTATATAGGAATTGTGAAGCATAGTAAATGATTAAAATTTTAGACATAACAAAATAGATGTTGTAGCAATTTAAGTACTCAAAGGCTTTTGCTTTATAAAAGTTTTAAGCAAAGAAAAAGGTAATGATTTCCAAGAACTAATCTACCCAGACAATATGTCTACACCCTAGCTCCGTACTAAGTGACGGATGGGCATGAGGAGCTGCATACATGCCGTAGGTTGGGGTGTTAGTCCCATATGCAAACACTAGACAAAACTTAACCTAGCACTCTTTCTCCCCAGTGCCTCGCAAGGCCCCACTGGAACCCTCCCCGGTTAAGGACAAGACATGACTAGAGATAAGGTTATCTAATGTCTACAACCCTACGCCGCCGCTATGGTGAGATATGAAGTCATGGATAATAATTATTGGAAACATTTAAGCGTTTTAAATCTAATGATGAGTTCATAGCTTATGGATTTATATTTTTATTTGAATTTAGTAAACAAACAACTCACATAGCTATTTTGAAATCCCTTAATGAATCAGAGTTTTAGCATTACAATATTTTTATGTTGAGAGCAACCAATATAAATTTTACCAAGCAAGTCTACCATTTGTAAAAAAAGGAAATGTTGATATTTAAGACTTTGATATAAGCATGAAAGCGCAAGGTTAAAATATATGGTGATGATGTGGAAGACTTATAGAGATACAAGAAAACATCTTTTTTTTGTAATCATGATTATTCATAAGAAGAAATGTGAGTTAAATTCAAAAAGGAAGATGTTTTTTGCAAATCAAATTATTGTAAAATCTTTTGACAATAAAATAACCAAGCAAGAAAGAAATATATCAATAAGAGACTACTACAATGTTATTGTAATAAGACATACCAAACATTGTAGAGAGCATGCTAGGTTATCTAGTGCATTTCATAAATAAAGAGTAGTATAGAATTTACATTAGGATCCAATACTCATGAGAAGAAGTGTTATGGAAGATAATGATGTGCACATAAGTGTATTTTGAGTAGAGTAAACAAATATTTTAATCAAAAATAAAAGAAATATATAAAGTAAAGAGCACAATAAAACACATAATTTTACTTCCACACACTTCAATGCACAAAAAATAATGTACAACTACCAAGGTGCTTTGCACACACGATGCTCATTAAGACTTATCAGGGTGCAAAGTAGTGCTTGGGGGATCACATATTTTATTTTATTTTAATGTTGAGACTAGTGATCTGGTGTACTTAAGAGTAAGTGGTTTTTATTTTGAAAGAAAGATAAGGTTTGCATAAGACACTTTACTATTCTTTCCAAGGTGCTCAACCTCACAACGCTTATTAAGACTTATCAGGAGGTTCAAGTGGTGCTTGGTGGAGTTATCTTTGTCACTTTATTTTATGATTTTTGTTTTGTACAAAGTTCTCCGAATACACTTGTTTTGCAAACCAATATAATTTATGAAACCATAACCACTTTTCTTAACTTTTAAAAGTGCAAATAAAGGTAGTGTAGGTAAGATACTTGTGCAATTTTAATTCATTGTACTAATACAAAACATACACAAGCATTCTTAGATTAAACACATATGTAGACAATGCCAAAATAAGTGAGTGAATAAATATCATTATCAAACATAATACATTTACTTATACTTAGAGGCATGCTAAGCTTAGTTCTACACAACTTTTACAATACAATTTTATGCACAAATGAGTAGATATATCAAAGCATGATAAAAACAATGTTCAACGTAGTTTGAAGGAATGAATTGTAACATTGTAGAAGGTCTAAAAGATGGGTTAAATCATGCTTTATTTTCACAATAAAGTCCATACAGTATTTTTGATATTTTTTTTAAAAAATAATTTTAATTTAAGGTTTGAACTCATATAATTTGATCTTGGACTTCCCGAGGTCTACCCTGTGAGAGGTTCGCCCGGTACTAGGTGATGTGATGGGATGATAGCCCAAATCACCCTTTCGCAAGATATATGTAAAATAGAAAAGTTAAGTTCAAAATAATAATTTTTTATACTTGTTTTTGTTTTATATTTTTGTATTTGATTTTTGCATATAGAAATAGAAATCAAACAAATATCCAAAGACAAATTTTTTTTTTTTTGTAATTTGGCTTTTGTAATTTTGTGTTTTAATTTTTCAAAAACAAGTACAGGCAGAATTGCAACAATGAGTAGTACATATAAGATAATATATTTTTATTGATTTTTCAGAATTTTAAAATTTCAGAAAATCGGAACTTGAGCTAGCGCCGGCATTAGGTACTACCGCCTGCGTTAGCTCACAGAGAGGCATGTCTAATAAAGTGAAGAGACGAGAAGAAATCGCAAAAAGTTGCGGAAGTTAAAATTTTAGTACATGATTTTCACATTCATTAAAGCTTAATTCTTGAGTTTTGCACAACATATGCTTGAGTGAAATGATCATAAATAAGTGAAATAATATTCATGCAATTTTTCAATTTTGGTTTGACATGATTATGATTTAACATACTAGGGGTAATCAAAGATGACGCAAATATATTAAATACCTAGGCAAAACTTGCGCATTTTATAAATTTAGCCTAATACCCCTAAAATACCTTTTTAAAGCCATTTTGACACTTATTTCATTTAGTCTTAATAATATCATATGACAAATTTAGTTTTTCAATTTTTATAAGACTATTCGGAAATGGATTTAGAAGGATAAAAATAAAAGATAATTAGATCACTTGGAAATAATATGACATTTTATTCAATTGTGTTCAATTTGATTTATTAATGAATTTATGTTTAAAATGTGAAAATCATATCACAAGTTATATAAAGTGATCATATCATGATAGTTTCAACAAAAAGAAAATAAACAAAAGGAAAAAGAAAAAAAATTAGGCATATCATGAAGTAGAATAATGATATTTTATTTTTAGTTGATTTATACTTCATGCAAATGATTGGATACTAGTGAATAAGAGATTTAGGTATCCAAAGAGGATCAGGTGTGACGATTCCTTTGGGTACCCAAATACATCGTGTTTGCTTTTGGGGAGATACCAATAGTGATGAATGGGCCCTTTTGAGTGAAGTTAGTGTTTCATCTTTAACTTTGGGCCTCCATTCAAACCTTGGTTTAATATTGTTTTTATTTGTCAAATTTCCTTGATGATTTACTTGAATATTTGGATCAAAATGATTTTTGAATTTATAATTTGGAGGAAATTTGTTTGCATTTAATTTTAGGTTGGGAGAAATATGATTTTGTAAATAATGGTGATTTTGATTTTGATTTACAAATCCTTTATGTTTCTTACTCTCATTATTAAACTTAATTAAAATATTCATATTCATATTCAACTTGTTTTTGGATATTTCTTGATATTGTGAATTTTTATTTATAAATTTCATAAGCAAGTTGATTTTTGTTTTTAATTCATCATTCTAAATTTTTAAATTATGTCTAGCTTTATTATAAGCGATTGTGCTATTTTTAAGAGTGGAAATAATTGAATCAATATGATTTTGATAATTATTTCTATATTCATCAAATGTTTCATCCATCTCTTTAATTTCAGTTTTATAGTCTTTACACTTAGCACAATCATTTTTCAGAGAAAAGTTTTCTAAACATAATTTTTCATTTCGTTCTTTTACTAAAGTAAACTCTTTTTCAAGTTCCTTGAATTTTTCTTTAATATTATTACAATCGAAACAAGATATAGAGTTTTCAAATGAAGAGCATGATGGAGATACAATCATTTCATTTTTGGATTCTACATTCACATTTACTTTCAAAGTTTTACTTTCTAAACGTAGTTTTGCATTAGCCATTTTTAGTTTCTTAATCTTACGTTTAGTAATTTGTAGCAATTGTAATGTAGAAATAGAAGTACAGAAAATAGGAGATTTTGATTTCCTTACAGCGCTTGTGGATGAGGCAAGATTTGAACATATTGTTCCTTTGTCTTCTTCATCTTCCTCTTCCAAACAAGAGTTTCCATCATCCTTTCCGCTTGATGAGCATTCCATGGATCCGTCATGAGAGGAGCATTCTTGAAGACTTTTGCACGCTTGCATATTCTCCGGTTCTTGCGATTGTTCCATACCTATAGAAGGAGAATCATAAGTTCTTTCAAGAAAATTCCAAATCTCATAGGCGGTAGGTAGAGTATAAATAAGTTTGAAAATATTTTGGTCTAACGCACAAAATATATTATTCATAGATTTTGCATTTAAAATAATTTCGTTTCTAGTTAGTACGCTAGGTGGCTTTTCAATAGTAATATTCCAAACTTTTTCATCTAAGTCCTTAAGAAAAAATTTCATTAATATTTTCCACCCTTTATAATTTTTACCTATAAATAAAGGTGGTGATAATACTTTTTCATTTATATTAAAATTTTGCCCACTCGTTGAAGCGAGATCATAATCAAGAGACGACATTATTCTCGGTTGTTAAGACGATTTGGAATAACCTGGCTCTGATACCACTTGTTGGATCTGTAGGCGCCCTTAGAGGGGGGGGGTGAATAAGGGTTTTAAACATTTTATTGATATTAAAGAAAATAAATCTCTGTTGCTATCGCCAGCGGTAGTGTTACCGCTCGACGTTAGTGACAGAGAAATTAGCTTTCAGGTTAAGACAGTGAAAATCAAAGAGCACGAATCATAGATGAAGAAATAAACATATTTTCATTAATCATCAAATCGAAATACATATGTTTACAAAAACTTTTCCAATAACGCTTGGAAAGAGGCGACAAATGAAAAACTTTTTTTCGTTTTCTATACCGACCCTTCTCCCAAGGACCGATTGACTTTAGTCTGTCTCTCCCCAGACAAGGCCTCAAGCCGCTCTAGCCAATCTATCACCAGAAAGGCCTCGAGCACCCCCTAGATCTACTCCCAAGACTCAGTCGTCGTGTGGCGAATTCCTCCCTAAGTCCTACCTAGACCTAATCGCCGTGTGGCGAATTCCCCCTAGTCCTCGCAAGGCCCTAGTCGACGTGTGGCGAGTTCCTCTACCGAACAAAAGATATAAAAATATTACAAATGAAAAATTAACAACTAGAGACAAACTCCCTCTTAGGTTGAACTTGAAGATCTTGTCGAAGGTGCGCCGAAGTAATCCTTTGAGTTGATGCGTGCGACCTTCTCGTAGAATAAGCATGTTGGTTCTTTCTTCGAGTTCCTTGCGTTCACGAACGTTGGCGGAGTTGTCTTGGCTGCTTCTGAAGGCACTCGCGAGTGCTCTGAAATAAGGCTTCAATTCGTTCTACAACAACCTGCAAACAATGGAGGAAGCACCGCTCTTTAAATAGATTTGACAGCTACCGCCTGCGCTAGTACTACCGCCCCGCGATAGTGACACGACGCGCACACGGATCGTGGCAGTTAAGGCAACTTCTGAGCGCAAATGGTTGTGACAGCCTAGCGCGCCGCGGTAACACTATCGCCCCGCGATAGTGCGATTTCCTTCCTTCAACCAATATCTCTTTCCAAATTTGCCCCTCAATCAACTGCAGACGGGATGTTTCCAAAAGCTATCACCGGCGTTAGACCTAGCGCGCCGTGATAGTACTTGCCAAATGTTGGGTTTTTCTACATGCCATTCATAATGACATGAACACATCAAATGTGCGCAGCGGAAGAAAACTAGAACAACTCAAAGAGTAAGGACCTTGCGGATCTCATGAATCAAAAGATTAGGAAAGCAAAATGCAATATACCTTCGCGGGATTGAGTCAATACTCAACCAAGGTGCTCCAAAGAGAAATCCAAAATCTTCCTTTGAGTTCTTCAAGAATATTCAAAATGGATCGATCCCTCTATAGAAGTCCACGCAAGCAAAAGGAGAACCATAGCTTCTTGTCGTACAAGAACTAGGTCGGAGAAGGAAGCTCTCAACGTCCCCACGGACTGCTAGGTCCGATCCAGAGGAGGCGGCGACCGACGGCGGAAGACGATCGGCGGACGGGAAGATCGAGATGCCCTCGTACGGAACAGTTCCGGTCGGCTTCTCGTCTAAAATCGCGAAAAGATTAAGTCTATTCCGTATCCTTCGAAGACCTAATCGCGTTCCTTTTATACGCAAGGTATAAAACAGGCTATCCGCAGACCAGAGGAAAAATAGAACATTTCTGTATAGATTTACACAATAGCCGAATTCGACAATTCGACTAAACAATATAACCGAATTTGAATATATACAATAACCGAATTCGTCTATATGCTATAGCCGATTCGATTATATACAATAACCGAATTCGTCTATATAAATTCGGCTATATGATTTCAACGAAACAATTTCGTCTATATAAATTCGGCGAAACCCTTTAGCCGAATTTGTCACTTATTCAACTAAACACTTTAGCCGAATTTGACTTGCCGAATTCGTCTAAACCCTTTAGCCAAATTCGTCTATATCCTTTAGCCGAATTCGTTTAAACCCTTTAGCCGAATTATCCAGTATAAATCCATTCGTTTAAACACTTTAAATGATTTCCTTTTGAGACATTCTCAACTTGATTCCAAGCAGTCTGTAACACCCTGCCAGTACGAATAGTATAACAGTAGGTCCGGCCGGGACCCCACGCCATACAAGCCACACTAGCTAGGAGTTAAAAGGTGATAACCAGAAAAGTAACAACTAAACGAGAGTACAAAACGTAAGCGAAAGCATTAATTAAACCATTCAAAAAGAACTGTCCACTATCATAGGAATGTAACCTGAATAAGAGTTACGGCCTTAAGGCCTTACATTCACCCAATGCACAAAACTCCAAAAGCATACATCGGCACGCAGGCCGGCCATACATGAAAAACAGGAAAAGGGCTGGCCTTCGAGGGCCAACACTGCAAAGGGACATCGCCCGCTATTTCCCGCTAGGCTCACCTGCACCTGCATAAGAACATTCCACCAAGCGGTGGCAAACAAGGTAACGGTCAGCACAGCTGACCAAATTATAACGACCCCACCCCTTTACCGGGGTGGCGGAGCTTCTACTCTGCAAGCAAGCCATATTAGCACAAGTACTAATAAAAGAAGGTGCAACTACACAAGGTGAGGTTTCAAGCACAATCAATCTTCTAGGTTGAGCATCAAAAAGGAGGGAACCTAGGTATGCACATGATGTTGGTTGGGTTCACCCGAAGGTTCCCCACAACCGCCTAAACAACCGCATGAGGCTAACAATATCAATTCCACAAACACTCCACCGTAAGGGCCATCGCCTTAGGTGGGAAAAAGAGCTTTTGGTCGGTCTAGGCAAGACGCCTTTCGCAACTTCTCCCAAGGTCGTTCGGGTTTACAAGAGACCAATCCCTCTACCGCCGCGCCTGGAAACGGGTTCAGTTCAGCCAATTCCCGTGCTCTTGTCATCGATTGAACACACGATGCGGGTATGACATCACCTCGGCCCGTAAGGGATTAGCACTCGCTAGTGCTACACAAAACATAAGTTACAACACCCAAGCATTTAAAGTTTACTTTGTAATGACTCAAGACCCGACTCCGCCTTTCGGCCGGAGGGCATGATGGATCGTTAGGGCTTTACACGTAACCAAAAAGGAGGTACAAGACCGCTCCTCAACAATTCTAGTGGTGAAGGTTTGCATTCAACCACTCGCAAAGCATGGGGCTTCCGTTAGGATCTTCACAAGATGCCTACGCTTAAATCCCGCAATACTATCGCATATATCACGGAGTCATTCTCCGGCACGCATTCTAGGCTTAACCTAAATGCAACGTCGAAATCCAAGCATCACCGATTCGGGCTCACGGCCACGAATAGGCTTCACACAAAATGCCTAAATCCGCACGACTACCGGATTTTCTACATGCAATATGCCGGGGACGGACACAATCGACCCGGAGTTCCGGAGAACTTGAGGGAATCCTACACTTCACCCATTTGGTGAAAGGGATCCCTCATGCAAGCATAGAGAAATGAAGGAGAGGACAAAAGGGCAAGTCCAAACAACGGGAGAAGAAATCGTTACCCTAGGAGCGTTCTTTTTCGCCATAGATCCGAGATTCTACACGGAGAGAAACGACCGCACCGGGCTGCACTCTCCAAATCTGGAAACGGCTCGTGAAACGGAGCTCCGGAGCTCCGTCAATGGCGGGATCTACCTTCTTCTTCCTTGGCTCCTCCTTCTTTCTCTAGGGTTTGGAGAGAGAATGGCTTAGAGAATATGAGGTTTAACCCCCTCTCATCAGCCCTAATGGTCTCCCGCAACTAAACCTAGCCGTTGGATCAATTTCCAAAAGATTTGAACGGTCCGATCTTCTTCTCCGCTCAAAATCGCGGAACAGAATAAACAGGGCGCACGATCACAGGCGCACGGTCAGTGGTCGTGCGCGAAGAGGGAAATGGTCGTGCGCACTGTCCAAGACAGAACTCGATATTCTTCTGAATTAACGCACGGTCGCTGGCGCACGATCACCGGTCGTGCGCGAAGAGAACAATGGTCGTGCGCATAAGACGAGACAGAACTCTGAATCTTTGCGGGTTACGCACGATCATTGGCGCACGATCACTGGTCGTGCGCGAAGAGGACAATGGTCGTGCGCATTGACCTGATCTGGAATTTTGAGCTTATCCCGAGCGCAACACTACCATCCCGCCTACCTCGCTGAACCACGATCTTTGGGGTGTTACAACTCCACCCCCCTTAAAAGAATTTCGTCCCGAAATTTCGAGAACAGTAATAGCAGGAATTTACAGTTTTTTTTTTTTTTTTAAAGAAAATTTACCTGAGAGAAATAGCTCGGGGTACTCCGCAAGCATCGCTTGCTCTCTCTCCCAAGTTAGCTCCTCTCGGCCGCAATTATCCCACCGGACCTTTACCATCCGAATGGACTTGTTCCGCAACTGCTTTACCTCGGTATCCTCGATGCGTAAGGGTTTGACTTTCGTCGACAACCCACTATCCACCGATACTTTGCCAACCGCAACGATATGAGTAGGCTCTTGCACTGCCTTCCTCAGAACTGAAATGTGAAACACGTCGTGCAGACCGCTCAGCTCTGCAGATAGTGCAAGCCGATAAGCCGCATCACCAACACGTTCCACAATCTCAAACGGTCCTAAGTACCTTGGACTGAGCTTTTTCAAGCGTCGGATCCTTGATACCCCTTTGAACGGTTTGATCTTCAAGTAAACCCGGTCGCCGACGGCGAACTCTAGGTTCCTATGCTTGGCGTTGTAATATTTTGCTTGCCTATCCTGGGCAATCAATAGCCTTTCTCGAATAGTTCGGATCGTCGAAGTTGCTTCCTCAACATCCTTTCGCTTTAATAGCTTAGTATCGCCCGTTTCTGCCCAAGACAACGGCGTACGACACTTCTTACCATAGAGGGCCTCGAAGGGGGCCATCTTTATACTGGCTTGGTAGCTATTATTGTAGGCGAATTCGATCATATAGAGATGATCTTCCCACTTCTTTCCAAAATCTAGAGCGCACATTCGGAGCATATCCTCCATAGTCCTGTTGGTCCTCTCGGTCTGTCCATCCGTTTGCGGGTGGAAGGCCGTGCTAAATTTCAATTTAGTGCCCAACAGTTCATGGATAAGCCTCCAATCTTTCGATGTGAAACGCCCGTCACGATCGCTGATGATGCTACGAGGGACACCGTGCAGCCGCACAATACTATCGACATAGAGCTTCGCTAGCTTTTCTACAGAATCATCCTTCCGGTTCGGAATAAAATGCGATACTTTTGTCAGTCTGTCCACGATCACCCAGATGGCGTCGTTTCCATGCTGCGATCTCGGCAATCCGTGCACGAAATCCATCGAAATATCGTCAAACTTCCATTTCGGAATCGGCAAGGACTTCAAAAATCCACTGGGACGTTGACATTCCACCTTCACCAACGCGCAGGTGTTGCACTTGGCCACGTAGAGGGCAATGTCCTTCTTCATACCCGGCCACCAGAAAAGTTTCTTCATGTCCATGAACATTTTCGTGCTCCCCGGGTGGATAGAGTACTTGGTATGATGAGCCTCGTACATCAATTCCTCCCGTAGAGTACCAACGTTTGGGACGCACAATCTGCCATTCTTCCACATAAGGCCATCTTCGAAAGAGAAATCAGCGTTTAACCCGTCAACGGTTTCCGCTTTGTAGCGTTTCATGCTCTCATCCAGCTCCAATGCTTGTCGAACTCGGTCGGCAAGGTGGTATTGAACCTCCGTCCAGTTCAAGCATGCTGAAGTAGACGCTTTTCGATCAACGCAAATGATCTCCATTTCTTCCAGCTCACGGATTAGACGCTCATCGTGCATCAAAATCCAATTTGCTTGAGCGGGAGCCCGACGACTCAACGCGTCCGCAACCACATTTCCCTTTCCAGGAGTATATTTGATGTCGAAGGTGTAGTCCCCAAGGAACTCCAACCACCTCCTCTGTCGCATATTCAACTCCCTTTGATCTAGCAAGTACTTGAGGCTCTTGTGGTCGGTAAAGATGTCGATCTTCATGCCATACAAATAATGCCTCCAAAGCTTAAGAGCAAATACCACGGCCGCTAGCTCCAAATCATGGACCGGGTAATTCCTCTCATGAACCTTCAACTGCCGGGAGCCGTAGGCAATTACCTTACCGAACTGCACTAGGACACAACCCAAACCACTCCCTGAGGCGTCGCTGTAAATTTCGTAGCCTTCCGTACCACAAGGCGAGCATAGAATGGGTGCTGTGGTCAGACGGCTCTTCAGTTCTTCAAAAGCTCGTGCGCACTCGGGCGACCAAACGAACTTATGATCTTTCCTAGTCAATTTAGTGAGAGGAAGTGCAATCCTCGAGAAGTTTTCCACAAAGCGCCTATAATAGCCGGCAAGTCCTAAGAAACTTCGGACTTCCGCTACGTTTTTCAACAAAGGCCAGGCTCGGATCGCTTCTATCTTCGACGGATCAACCGCAATTCCATCTCCACTAACGACGTGACCAAGGAATGCTACTAACGGTAGCCAAAACTCGCACTTGGAGAACTTGGCATATAGCTGACTCTTCCTCAAGGTGCCTAGAACTGCGTGCAGATGCCCTACATGCTCCTCTTCCGATTGAGAGTATACCAAAATGTCGTCGATGAAGACGATCACAAATTGATCCAAATACTCACGGAATGTCCTATTCATTAAGTCCATGAATACCGACGGTGCATTAGACAGACCGAACGGCATCACCCGTGAACTCATAGTGCCCAAAGCGGGTACTGAACGCTGTCTTTGCAATGTCACATTCCCTAATTCGTAGTTGGTAATAGCCGGACCTTAGGTCCAGTTTGGAGTATACCGTCGACCCAACCAGCTGGTCGAATAAATCGTCGATTCTTGGAATCGGATATCGGTTCTTCTCGGTCAACTTGTTTAGCTCTCGATAATCGATACATAGACGCAAGCTCCCGTCCTTCTTTTTCACAAAGAGGACCGGTGCACTCCAAGGCGAAGAACTTGGACGTACGTAGCCTTGCTCTAGCAGCTCTTGCAATTGAACCTTCAGCTCAGCCAATTCCTTTGGCGCTATCCGGTACGGTGAGCGGGCCACAGGTTTGGCACCTGGCACCAACTCGATACAGAAATCGATCTCTCGCTGAGGCGGAGCCCCAGGGAGTTCGTTAGGAAACACGTCGGCGTACTCCGCTACAACTGGGACATCACATAACCTGGGCTTTGGCTCCGAAGCCTCCAACAAGGTGAAGAACAACTCGGCGCCTTTTCTCACCGCCTTAACCACTTGGAGAGCAGACATCAGCGTCTTGCTCGCTCCTCGCATACCGGCAAACGTGGTTTCTCCATCGGCGTTCCTTCCCAGAGTGATCTCCTTAGAATTGCAATCTATGCATGCACGCTGCTCCGAGAGCCAGTCCATGCCGAAGATCACATCGAATTCAGCTAACGGTAAAAGCGATGCTTCCAAATCGAAATCTTGATTTCCGATCCGCACCTTCACACGGCTCTTCCTATCCACAGACATGCGAGATCCATTGGGTAGCACTACTTCTAATCTATCCTCTACGAAGGTAGATGGCACTCCGATTCGCACCACGAAGTCCTCAGACAGAAAAGAGTGCGATGCACCCGTATCAAATAGAGCTCTCGCCGGATAGTTGAGAATTAGGACAAAGCCTAATTGCACACAAAAAACATACAGTTGCACAACAGTATAATCACAAATAGCTATGTAAAAGCTAATTTTTTTTAATTCATACCTGTGACAACATCAGCTTGTCGTATGGCTTCTTGCTGGCCAAGCGAGTAGACTCTCGGCTGAGTCGGAGTAATGCGCTGGGAAGCCGAAGACTCCGCAGCTTTACCCTTTTCCGCAGCTCGAGCATAGTCCAAAGCTCGGTTCTCTGTCTTCGGGGGACCACTTCGACACACTGCGGCCTTGTGTCCCACCTTCCCGCAGGTGAAACACGTGATAGGGCTCCGCACCGTCGTTGCTCCCGAAACATTTGAGCGGGTTTGCTCCGCCGGTTTAAACTTCCTTTTGTTCTTCCTGAAATCTGACTTAGACTGAGAGACCGGCACATGAAACTCAGGTTTCTTTGCCACGGCTTTTGCTTGTACCCTCTTCATGTCCAACTCTAGGGACCTGGCAGTTTGGACCATCACCTGGAAACCTAACGTCATTGGGCCTGCAAGGAGCAGCCTCAACTCGTCCCGAAGACCTTCATAGAACTTGTTCGTCTTTGTCTCTTCGTCTTCCATCATAGGCCCCGCATAACGACCCAGTTTAGTGAACTCGTGCAAGTACTCATCCACTGAGCTGTCGCCTTGAGTTAACTTCAGAAACTGGTTCTGCAACGCAATGCGTTGGGCAGAAGGAATATACCTTTGAAGAAAAGACTTTGAGAACTCCGCTATCGTGATCTCGGTAATCTCCCTGCCTCCGAACTTGTGCACTTCCTGTTCAGCCCAACAACGCTCTGCCTCTCCGTTAAGGAGGAAGGTGGCTAAAGTGACCATCAAAACTTCTTCTGTTGCTGTCGCCCTTAGAATCTTCCTAACCGTTGACAGCCAGTCCTCCGCCTCCATTGGGGATCCGGTCCCCGAGAAAGTTGGAGGATGGAAGCTTAGAAAGTGTTGCAGCTGTTGATCACGCGCTCGCGCAACAACTACACGCTCTACCGGACGCTCCACCCTTTGCACCGCCGCAGGTTCCACTGCAGCCACTGGCACAGGGGCCTCAACCCTCGGTTCCACCGCAGGTTCCACTGCAGGTTCGATCACCGGGGCCGCATCTGTATTAGGCGTAGCAGGCTGTGCAAGCCTTTGCGGTTGAGCATTGATCATCGCGAAGACAGCTTCTGCGATTAACCTGATCATCTCATCAGGAGGAGTGGTCGCTGGCACTTCAGCCGACCCACTGCTTTCAGCGGTGTTACGGGGTTGAGACGGCCCCGCACCACTTCTAGTCGCCTATAATCGTGTAAGACACAATTTAGTGACTGAAAATATAGCAAACAACAATCATGGAACGCTCAGGTTCCGCAAACAAATATGTTTTCCCATTCCTAAGTGGACATTCTTATTAGTTTTTGTCGTTTTAGGTGAATGCACATCCCGTGCACACCACCCCTTAAAAGGAATTCGTCCCGAATTCGCTAAACTACGGATCGACGCCTTAAGTCCGATACCAAATTGTAACACCCTGCCAGTACGAATAGTATAACAGTAGGTCCGGCCGGGACCCCACGCCATACAAGCCACACTAGCTAGGAGTTAAAAGGTGATAACCAGAAAAGTAACAACTAAACGAGAGTACAAAACGTAAGCGGAAGCATTAATTAAATCATTCAAAAAGAACTGTCCACTATCATAGGAATGTAACCTGAATAAGAGTTACGGCCTTAAGGCCTTACATTCACCTAATGCACAAAACTCCAAAAGCATACATCGGCACGCAGGCCGGCCATACATGAAAAACAGGAAAAGGGCTGGCCTTCGAGGGCCAACACTGCAAAGGGCCATCGCCCGCTATTTCCCGCTAGGCTCACCTGCACCTGCATAAGAACATTCCACCAAGCGGTGGCAAACAAGGTAACGGTCAGCACAGCTGCCCAAATTATAACGACCCCACCCCTTTACCGGGGTGGCGGAGCTTCTACTCTGCAAGCAAGCCATATTAGCACAAGTACTAATAAAAGAAGGTGCAACTACACAAGGTGAGGTTTCAAGCACAATCAATCTTCTAGGTTGAGCATCAAAAAGGAGGGAACCTAGGTATGCACATGATGTTGGTTGGGTTCACCCGAAGGTTCCCCACAACCGCCTAAACAACCGCATGAGGCTAACAACATCAATTCCACAAACACTCCACCGTAAGGGCCATCGCCTTAGGTGGGAAAAAGAGCTTTTGGTCGGTCTAGGCAAGACGCCTTTCGCAACCTCTCCCAAGGTCGTTCGGGTTTACAAGAGACCAATCCCTCTACCGCCGCGCCTGGAAACGGGTTCAGTTCAGCCAATTCCCGTGCTCTTGTCATCGATTGAACACACGATGCGGGTATGACATCACCTCGGCCCGTAAGGGATTAGCACTCGCTAGTGCTACACAAAACATAAGTTACAACACCCAAGCATTTAAAGTTTACTTTGTAACGACTCAAGACCCGACTCCGCCTTTCGGCCGGAGGGCATGATGGATCGTTAGGGCTTTACACGTAACCAAAAAGGAGGTACAAGACCGCTCCTCAACAATTCTAGTGGTGAAGGTTTGCATTCAACCACTCGCAAAGCATGGGGCTTCCGTTAGGATCTTCACAAGATGCCTACGCTTAAATCCCGCAATACTATCGCATATATCACGGAGTCATTCTCCGGCACGCATTCTAGGCTTAACCTAAATGCAACGTCGAAATCCAAGCATCACCGATTCGGGCTCACGGCCACGAATAGGCTTCACACAAAATGCCTAAATCCGCACGACTACCGGATTTTCTACATGCAATATGCCGGGGACGGACACAATCGACCCGGAGTTCCGGAGAACTTGAGGGAATCCTACACTTCACCCATTTGGTGAAAGGGATCCCTCATGCAAGCATAGAGAAATGAAGGAGAGGACAAAAGGGCAAGTCCAAACAACGGGAGAAGAAATCGTTACCCTAGGAGCGTTCTTTTTCGCCATAGATCCGAGATTCTACACGGAGAGAAACGACCGCACCGGGCTGCACTCTCCAAATCTGGAAACGGCTCGCGAAACGGAGCTCCGGAGCTCCGTCAATGGCGGGATCTACCTTCTTCTTCCTTGGCTCCTCCTTCTTTCTCTAGGGTTTGGAGAGAGAATGGCTTAGAGAATATGAGGTTTAACCCCCTCTCATCAGCCCTAATGGTCTCCCGCAACTAAACCTAGCCGTTGGATCAATTTCCAAAAGATTTGGACGGTCCGATCTTCTTCTCCGCTCAAAATCGCGGAACAGAATAAACAGGGCGCACGATCACAGGCGCACGATCAGTGGTCGTGCGCGAAGAGGGAAATGGTCGTGCGCACTGTCCAAGACAGAACTCGATATTCTTCTGAATTAACGCACGGTCGCTGGCGCACGATCACCGGTCGTGCGCGAAGAGGACAATGGTCGTGCGCATAAGACGAGACAGAACTCCGAATCTTTGCGGGTTACGCACGATCATTGGCGCACGATCACTGGTCGTGCGCGAAGAGGACAATGGTCGTGCGCATTGACCTGATCTGGAATTTTGAGCTTATCCCGAGCGCAACACTACCATCCCGCCTACCTCGCTGAACCACGATCTTTGGGGTGTTACACAGTCACAGGATTGGTCCTCCACTCATATCCAATATGAGTAAGGCCAACAAAATCCTTTCTCCAACTTCTCCAAACGCTTTTATGTGCGACCCTATAAGCTCATATTGCGTTGGCAGTAAGACTAACTGTTAATTGCTTTGAGATCACCTCAGAAACTCTAACACCAAACATAGCGACCCGTCGACATTCCTTTTTCTCCACTTTCCTTTCTGTCAATAGTTTACAAATATGCTAGCGCCAACGACAGTGCTAGCGCTCCGCGGTAGATCATTTTGTCGGGCGCATCTTCGTCGAGCTGACCTCAGCTTTCGTCGATCTCAATCTGGTTCGTCGAACGGAAACTTGTTTTCGTCGATCTCAATCTGGTTCGTCGAACGTCATCATTTTCTTAGAACACCATTTCGTCTAACGGACGCTAGCGCCAGTGTTAGTGCTAATGCTCCGCGGTAGAGCAGCAATTCGTCGATCGGCCCTCAGCTTTCGTCGAACGCCCTGATATGAATTTCTTCGAACGGAACTAGCGCCAACGGTAGTATTACCGCTCCGCGGTATGTCATTCATTTCGTCGAGCGCCACGGTAGAGCATGCAGTTCGTCGAACGGAGCACCGAGTTTGTCGAATGCAGCATCCTGTTCGTCGAACGCAGGATTCCTTCTCAGCGGTTGTTAGCGTCAGCGGTAGGCTTAACGCGGCGCGGTAGAGCTTTCAAATCTTCTCAGCGGTTTCGTTAGTGCTAGCGCCAGCGGTAAGGTTAGTGCGGCGCGGTAGCAACAACACACATCACCATGGAGATTTGAAAGCACAGAATCCTTCATACTATAAACACAAAACAAGTATGATCAAATACAATAGGATTCGTTATTGTCAAACCAAGAGATGCGGAAAGCATGTTCCAACAACTTCGTCTTCCAACTCGGAAACTATAAATAAGGCAGATGTCTTAAGGTTAAAAACACTTTCTACATTAGCCCTAAAAAGGACGTCGTGCTCTCTACGCCTTCGAAGAGTGAATGAGTCGACTAAACTAGAATCCTCTCCGATCAAGTAAGAAATGGCGCTAAAGAAGGAAGGATTTCTCTATGAAGGAAGCGAAGTAGTGAGGGGCGGTTTCTCAGAGAGGCCAGAAGAGATTCAGAGCGCCATTAAGCTATTAGACACCGTCGGCCTGGAGTTCGCTCTCTCCGAGTCAACCGTAATATTGAAAAGGGAAGTGCTGGAGTTCTACTCTAATGCCAAGGGTGGCTCAAAAGGAACGTATGTGAAAAGCTTGATCGATGAGATAAAGGTTAAGGTGAATCCTAAGATGCTGGCCAGGGCACTTCAGCTGCCGGCCTTTGCCAAGGGAGAGGAAGATGAGAAGGTCACCCAGGAAGACCTCAATAGAGCTCTGGATTGGTGCGGACACTCCAGCAAGACCCATGGGTCCCTGGAAAGGAAGAGTCTTAATCAACAAGGAAAATTTGTGGCTGATATTATAGGAAAAGCCCTCCTCTATAAAGTAGGGTCGCATGATAGGATATCCAAGCCTATGTTCGAGCTCATGGCGAGGATAATCCTAAGTAAAAAGACCAACTGAGGTCAAATCATCTTCAAAAGAATACAAGAAAGCTTTCTAGTTCCAAATTTGGGAAGAATACTATCACTGTATCTACTAATATCCTACCTTGAAAGCTTCAACAAGAAGCATGGAGTAAAAATCCATCACATGAGAAGGATGAACATCAGGATACTGGAAAGATGGGAGAAAACTCTAACCAAGCCTCCCAAGCAGCTGAATACTGCAGACGATGTGAAGAGGAGGGGAGAAAGATCATCTGAAGAAAGTGAATCAGACAACAGCTCAGACTCGTCTGACTCTGAAGTGCCTGTAGAGAAGAGAAATATTTCCCTCCAGACCTCTGCCCTAAGTCTGGAATCCGGGAAAATAGTAACAGGAGGAACTGAGCAAGAGGATGCTGAGACTGAGGGGGAGAAGAATGGTGATCTCTCCGCTCAAGTGGAAGAAGTGATCAATAAGATCATTGAGGTTGAGGATGCTGTCCATCATGGATCAGTAGACCAAGAGGACCCAAGTAGAGATCCCCAAGAAGAGAAGCTACAGGACTCTTCTGATGAGACTAGCAGAGATCTACCGAGTCCTGAAAAGGTAGAAGGGCCAAACCAAGCACCCATCAGAGAACCTCTATCTTCAATACTGGAAGGGAATGAAGAAGAGGAACCAGAAGAAGCTAGTTCACCTCCAGAGAATAGACCAGTGGAGTTCTCACTGTTGTCTCAGATAAAGATGCTCCTCCTGGAAGAGAAAAGATTAAAAATTGAAAGTTATGTTACCTCTACGGTCAATGAACTGAAAAGGGAACTATCTGTTGAAACAGAGAGCTTGAGAAATGATGTGAAGAATCTACAAGAGTATACTGCCAAAGAGACAACCCTTACTCACAAGGGTCTATCTAATTTAGGGGTCAATCAGACTCTGATTGTCAGCAACATAGAAAAGGCCTACATTGCATCCACCAAGAGGATGGCTGAACACAAAACTGATCTCCAAGAAAGTCTAGATCACCACAATAAAGATCTAGACAGTCATCTGCTTGAGACCAAGAATCACTTGGAAGCAGGAGCGCGAGATCGCGCGCGGCAGTGTGGGATCGCGCGACTGCGATGGACAGCTCGCGCGCGATCCCGCGCAGGATCGCGCGCGGCATCGCGTACGGATCGCGCGATTGCGTAACCGCGCGCACACGCTGCGTGGTTGCGCTCTCGTGCCGCGCGTGGTTCTTTGCGCACGGTTGCGCGCGCGCGCCGCGCGGTCGTGCACGGTCCTGCACGCGCATGCGACGCGGTTGCGTGCACGATTGTTCGAGTGCGGCCTTGCGTGCGGTTCCGCTGCGCGCGGTTCTTCGCGGATGCTTGCGGAGATAGTGGGTTTGACCCACTTTCTTACCCATGACCACATTATCTTAGTGGAGGAGTTGAGTTTTTGTCTAACCACAGCCCGGATTTCTCTACATAATAGATGATAACCCATCAATTTCTATTCGAAAATTTTATCATAGTCCGATGTCATTCTCCACCTAGCCCCCAGAACGATCTTCGCGACTCTTGGCTAAAAATTAGCTCTCCACGTTGGCATCCTATCAAGGTAGGTTTAGGAGATCTAGAGAAAAAATGGACGGTCGAGATGGAATCAACGTTCCAGGTTGATCGAACGGCTGAGATTACTTGAGTGGTTATTTGGAGCTTCAAAATAGTCTCAAATGTATTTCGTTATATATAGTAAAAGATGTATATATATATGTATATATATATATGTATATATATCTACATATATATATATATCTACATATATATATATGTATATATATAAATATAAATATATATATATATGTATATATATATGTATATATGTGTATATATATGTATATATATATATATATGTAAAATTGACTAATTTGGTTCTTCATGATTTAGAGGAAGAACAAAGAGAGATGGTTCTGCAACATCATAGTGAGAAACTGGCAATTGTTTATGGGATCATAAGCACTCAGTGTGGATCCCCTTTGAGGACAATGAAAAATCTCCGAGTTTGTGGAGATTGTCATGAAGCAATTAAGTACATCAGCCAAGCCATGGGTCCAGAGATTGTCCTCAGAGATGCATATCGCTTTCATCATTTCAAGCACTGGATTTGTACTTGCAGTGATTACTGGTTGCTAATTCTGAAGAAATTGTGAATGTCAGTATTCTTACTTAGGCTTCGTTTGGGGGAACTTAGGCTCTGTTTGGTTGGGCTGTTGCTGATGGAAAGCTGCTGATGAAAAGCTCCTGATAGGAAAATTGCTGATTCTGGAAAACGGAGTTTTGTTAAAAAACTGTTTGGGTGAAATGGAGTTTGTAAAACGGAGTTTTGAAAAAGTTGTTTGGAAACAAAACGGAGTTTTAAGCGAATTTTTTTTTCTCACCAAATATCAGAAAAAGATATATATTTTCCATAATATAATACCAAACACACAAAAATAATGTCCACATTAACCATATATCATGATATCTCCTACGATCTAGATTCATACAACTGATCTGCTATACTATCACGTAGCGCGATCATCTCCTCCACACCACCTGCAGTGTCAGTGCATGTATCTTGTCGCTCTTGTGTGACCAGTCCATCATCTCTACCCCTCAGCTCGGACTCACTGAAATCAAAATCCACGCGCGAAGGGTGGCGACGAATGAAATTATGTAAAGTCCGTGGCCATGACAATATGTGCCTGTTTGTCGAAGCGATAGCTTGGCATGTCCCGTAGTATGGCCCACTTCTTCTTCCAAACGCTGAATGATCGTTCTATCACACTTCTAAGTGACGAGTGCGCATGATTGAATATCTCTCGACGCCCTTCTGCGCGACGTCCACCACGGGCAAAGTCAGGCAGATGATACCTTGTATCTTGATATGGTTTTAAATATCCTTTCTGTAGAGGATAACCAGAATCAACCAAGTAATATTTTCCTGAAACATATTAAAAAATGTTTAATAACGGAAAATATTTAAAGTAATAATTAGATGAACTGATTTTTTATTATTTACCTTGAGGCGGATGAGGGAACTTATAACGAGGATCAGTTATGGCATAATTGAAAATGCGACTATCGTGCGCTGATCCCTCCCAACCTGCCATAACAAAAGTGAAACACATGTTGAAATCACAGGCCGCCATGACATTTTGTGTCGGTCTGCCCTTTCTCCCAATATATGGAACTTGACTTCCTACTGGTATGCACGCATCGACATGTGTTCCATCTATTGCTCCAACACAATCTTTAAAAAAAGGCATATAACGCCTGTCATACATAATCTCTGGCGGAGTGCAGCCGAAAGACCTATCTGATGGCTGTATGGTGATTAAT
This sequence comes from Dactylorhiza incarnata, assembly GCA_033032865.1. Lineage (NCBI taxonomy): Eukaryota > Viridiplantae > Streptophyta > Magnoliopsida > Asparagales > Orchidaceae > Dactylorhiza > Dactylorhiza incarnata. Next base: position 2,541,858 of record JAWHQI010000086.1, read on the forward strand.
TTACTATCAACCCGATGAGGCAAGTGTACCTATCAAATTGTAGTACCAAGGTCGTATTTAAAACACGGGGCTGTCAAGTATTACTACTCACGCTTTCTACTATTATCCCACCGTACGATTGTTGGGTGATTTTGAGAATTTTTAAGACAATAATAAAGACAATATTAAAATGATAAAATCAGGTTAAGAAAATAGCGTTTGATCAAAGATTCACCATGAAAAGAGACAAGAGAGTAGTAAAATTTAGTTCTACGATTGCAAAATAATTCTTGACCGTGGCGGTTCCGAAAATGAGAGATAGTCTCGCTAGAGTACTAAATCTCCTAACTTATAGACGGTTTGTTCCGAATCTCTTCGTAAAACAAACAAGTTTAAAGCCGCATTATCGAAGTGAACCGCACTATTGGATTTGACTCCAATCCGGAGGATTTACGTCATCCTATCTCTAGGGGTGCGTGCAACTCCTTCCTTCTTTGAGTGATCTTTCAAATCAATGAGTCTCTCGACTATTATGAAATGAGATCAAGGGCCTACTACCGTATACCGGAAATACGGAGTCGACGTAAAAAAAAAATCAAAGAAGGATCGAGAATAATTTAAACAAAAGCAAAACTAAGATATAAAAAGAAATCTCATCTCATTTCATGGATCCTCTTGATCAAACGCTAACGGAAAATTAGTTACGCATAATGGAAATAGAAACGATAATATCGTAGAAAGAGAACATTTTCATTAAATTGAAGAAGAAAAGTACAAGGAAATAGAAGAACAATACTATACTACTAAGAACAAGATTACAATATTCTAAAAAGAAAGCTTACAAAACTTGGAAAATTAGAACAAAAGTACAATCCTCTCTTGATCTCTCTCTCTTGCCAAAAGTCCCTCCCAAAAGTTCAACCCTCAAGCATGAAGAATGGGCTCCTTATATAGAAGATGGGGAAGGTTCTAGATGGAGGAGAAGGTGCATGAATGGAGAGATGCATGAATGGTATTAAATGGGAAGAGAGAGGAAGGAGAGGTTCATTGTATGTTATTTAAAATAGAAATAAAATAAAATAGAAAATAAAAAGGGGGAAAGGATGAGGAATTTAAAAAGAAAAAAGAAAACAAAAAGGAGAGAGAGAGAAGGGAGTGGTTCGGCCAAAGCATGAATTGGATGAGAGAGAAATGCCATGCATAATTAAATGGAGAGAGGAAAAATAATAAAAGAGATAGTGCATGCAAAATTGGAGAGTGCATGCTGGAATTAAATGAAGGGGCTGCTTGGTTCATCAACATGTAGGTGGCAGCAACAATTCTCCAAAGGTGGCCAGCTGTGTTTGGACTGAAATGGACGGGCTGCACTTGCATGGTTGGCCGGCAATTAGAGGGGCGGGCTGCTATGATTAGGTGACGAGTTGCAACTTGGCGGCGATGGCGTGGACTTCATGCAAGCTTGCGGGCATGGCGTTGCGCATGAATATTGACGGCGCGACGATGGCGGCGTCAACATTCCTACAAAATAAAATGAAACATTAGCATTAGTTAGGAAAAAAAATATAAAACTAAAACATAAAATAAAACATTACATAAAATTAGCTTAAGAAATATAAAAACATGAAATTAAAACATAACATAATATAAAACATAAGAAAATAACAAAATAACAAAAACATGCATAAAATATAACAAAAGATAAAAATAAAAACGCAAATAACATAATAAACTAACCTAAAAACGATGACTAAAAACTAATTATCAAACTCCCCCATGCTTAGGCTTTGCTTGCCCTCAAGCAAAAGAAATCAAAAAGAGGGGAAACAAAAAAGGAAAATAATTTTTAAATTGCATAATTAAGAAAACCAAAATGCGAAAAATTAAACCATCCTAATTTCTATGCTAGCAACTAGTGAAGTGAGAAGTCCACAATAGAAAACTTGAAAAAGGAGACCTAAAAATATCATTAGAACATAAAGTAGAATTACATATTTCTAAATTCCTAAAACAAGGCATCCAAAATTTAGGAGAATAAGAAAAACAAAAGTAGAGATTCTAAATAAACGGCGCGTTGAACGAATTACTAGGTTGCTAGAATAACGATTACCCCAAAATCATCTCAAGATAATCTCCAAAGAAATCCATCAATGATGGTGGTCATAGGCTTGTCCGTTCACACTCTCTCCACTACGCAGGTTTGTGTCACGTTCAAAAGATCAAAAGGGCTTAATAGGCGTAAATACTTGGTTTAGGTAAATGATTAGGAATTGGAATTCAAGGATAAAAACGATGGCTAACACACTAAACCAAGGGTGAGTTTTAAATAAACATAAAATTACAAGAATGAGAAATGACAAGTATGTCATTTCCTCCAATTCAAACTAAAGGAAAAACAACACAAGGCCGTAAATTTTTTCCTTTCATACTTGGCCCCAAATAACTTCTTTGCTTTGGATTTCATTTTCATTTTTTTTTTTTGATAATCATTTTTTTTTTCATTACACAAAAGAGAGCTCCAAATGCGAACTAAAGATTTCCTTTTCATTTTTCAACAATTACTTCTCATCACAATAATGATATTTAAATAAAGCTCAAAGTCTAGTGTGAAATAGGAAGGGTTCTCTGGCTTTGGTGAAAAATGGAAGGTGGAGCTAAACAAAGAAAAAAGGAAAAGGCCCAAAATTGTTTTAGCAAGGGTAAAATTTTCGGTGGGCAATAAGGCTCAAGCGGGTCAAAATGATGGCCTAGATCATTTCTAAAGATCGTGAACAAACAACGCAAATGCTTCGAGAGTCGCTAAAGACAAGTTCTAGACACCAAGAAAGCATTACCCCAAATTGAAAAAGTGATAACGTTAACTAGCAACCGTTTATACGCAACAAAACCGAATAAAAAGAAATACTACAATTTGCTAACTTAAGAAGTAGAAAAATGGATGCCTATATTTAAGAAGTAGAAAAATAGTAAAACTAAACTATGTTGGAATAATAGATTTAGAAAACCGATTCAAGAAATTCTACCTAGAACTAAAGAACCGCATGGGCATACACACCACTAGAAGAAACATAAAAATAAAGATAGACAATAATTTTTTTTTTTTTTTTATTTTCAAATAGATACTAAATTTTTTGGATTTTGTATTTTCTAATTTTTTTGGATTTTTAATAAACCTTAAAGACAGTAGAGAAAACTACAATATTTTTGATTTTTATAAATTTTTTTTTTTTGAAAAAAGGAAAAAGAGAAAAACAATGAAACCCTAAACCCTAAACAATGAAACCCTCCCCCATGCTTAAGCCTTTCATTGCCCTCAATGAAAAAGAAAACGAGAAAGAGGAGGAGATAGGGAAAGACAAGAAATGCAGTAAATAATAACTAGGAAAAACAGAACAGGACTTCCCCGGGTTTGTGAGGCCGAATGTGGATTTGCTCCCCCATGCTTGCACTTTAGTGACTTGATCATCAGCAGGTATGATTTGATCCTTCTTGAAATCAGCAACGGCGGAGCGGCAATCACGAACTTTGAAGCGTTTGGGCCACCAGGAGGAAGAACAAAATACGAAAATAAATGCAGAAAAAGAACTTGGGCGAGATCCCAAGATTGTTCTTATTTGAACAATACATAATGTTTGAATAAAAAGTTCGATAATAATAAGTCCATAATAAGAGTTCCACTTTAAAAACAAAGTTCTACAACAAGAAAAAAAAATTTACGAAATGAATAAAACTTGCTCCTTTTCAGGAGACACCAAATCATTAGAGAAATATAGTTTCAGTCGATGACCATTCACTTTAAATTCACCCTTATCCGGGTGCGAAATTAAAACAGTTCCGTATGGAGAAACCTCTTTGACCGTAAACGGTCCAGACCATCGAGATTTAAGTTTGCCAGGAAAAAGACGTAAACGTGAATTAAAGAGAAGAACTTGATCGCCTGGTTTAAACGTTTTAGGGTGGCGCAGGTTCTTATCGTGATAAAATTTCGTACGTTCCTTATAAAGTTTGTTATTTTCATAAGCAAACGCTCGCCACTCGTCGAGTTCATTCAATTGATTTTTTCTATGCTCGCCGACTGAGTGCGGATCAAAATTAAAAAATTTGAGTGCTCAATACGCGCGGTGTTCTACTTCAACCGGAAGATGACACGATTTTCCATAGACCAAACGGAAGGGAGTACAACCGATAGCGGTTTTGTACGCCGTCCGATAAGCCCAAAGAGCATCATCTAATTTTAAAGACCAATCTTTGCGAGAAGTAGAAACAGTTTTTTCTAAAATTCTTTTGAGTTCCCGATTGACAACCTCGACCTGACCGTTAGTTTGGGGGTGGTAAGCGGTGGAAAGTTTATGCGTAACGCCATATTTGATTAAAACTTTAGTGAGTTGGGCGTTGCAGAAATGACTTCCCCTATCACTAACGATCGCTCGAGGGAAACCAAAACGAGAAAACAATTTTTTTAAAAAAGAAATCACAACACGGGCATCATTACTTGGAAGAGCTTGGGCCTCTGCCCATCGAGAAACATAATCTACCGCGACTAAAATATATTTATTACCTAAACTTGAAGGAAACGGGCCGACAAAGTCGATGCCCCATAAATCAAAAATCTCACATTCAAGGTAATAATTTTGTTCCATTTCATTTTTATTTGATATGTTTCCGGTCCGTTGGCATCGATCACATCCGCTCACAAAGATTTGAGCATCTTTGAATATGCTTGGCCAATAAAAGCCAGCACTAAGTACTTTGTGGGCGGTGCGGTTTGCTTAATAATGCCCGCCAGTTGGACCTTCATGAACATGCCTTAAAATTTTAAAACCTTCTTCCTGGGAAACGCATCTTCTTACCACCTGATCCGCACAAATGCGAAATAGAAAGGGGTCCTCCCAAAAATAATACTTCAACTCAGAAAAGAATTTCTTCTTTTGCTGAGATGAGTACTCTTTTGGGAGGACGCGGGCCACAAGATAATTGGCCAGATCGGCAAACCAGGGAGTAGAAGAAGAAACATTTAAAAGTTGTTCATCCGGGAAAGAATCATTAAGAAAATTTTCGTTTAACATACCTATCTCGGGGTTTTCTAATCGAGAAAGATGATCAGCCGCTAGATTTTCCGCTCCTCTCTTATCCCGGATTTCCAAGTCGAATTCTTGAAGTAAGAGGATCCAGCGAATAAGACGCGGCTTGGCGTCCGGTTTAGAGAGGAGGTACTTCAAGACAGAATGATCCGTAAAAACTATAACTTTGGAAAGCGTAATATACGGCCGGAATTTATCAAAGGCGAAAATGATTGCTAAGAGTTCTTTTTCAGTTGTTGTGTAATTTTCTTGTGCCGAGTTAAGAGTCTTGCTAGCGTAATAGATTGGGTGGAAATTTTTATCAATCCGTTGTCCTAGCACCGCACCTACCGCATGGTTACTCGCATCGCACATTATTTCAAACGGCAAATCCCAGACCGGAGCAATCATAATCGGAGCATTAATTAATTTAGATTTTATCAATTCAAAAGCAGCTAAACATGATTCGTTAAAATTAAAAGGGATATCTTTTTCTAAGAGTTGGGTTAGAGGCTTTGTGATTTTTGAAAAGTCCTTGATAAAGCGCCGATAAAACCCCGCGTGGCCTAGAAAACTTCTAATTGCTTTAATGTTCGTAGGCGGCGGCAGTTTTTCGATTACCTCGACCTTAGCTTGATCTATCTCGATTCCCTTAGCAGAAATTTTGTGACCTAAGACTAACCCTTCTCTTACCATGAAATGGCATTTCTCCCAGTTTAAAACTAAGTTAGTTTCTTCACAGCGTTCTAAAACCTTAGCCAAATTTTTTAAACATAATGAAAATGAATCACCAAAAACAGAGAAGTCATCCATAAATATTTCCATTATATTTTCTACATATTTATCGAAGATGGCTAACATACACCTCTGAAAGGTAGCAGGTGCGTTGCAAAGGCCGAAAGGCATCCTACGGTAAGCGAAAGTTCCGAAAGGGCAAGTAAATGTTGTCTTCTCTTGGTCCTCGGGTGCGATAGGGATTTGGAAATACCCCGAGAGACCGTCGAGAAAGCAATAAAAACTATGCCCAGATAATCGTTCTAAAATTTGGTCGATAAAAGGGAGGGGGAAGTGATCCTTATGAGTGGCGTCATTAAGCTTACGATAATCGATACACATTCTCCATCCCGTTACCGTCCTAGTCGGGATTAACTCGTTATTCTCGTTCGCTACTACCGTGATCCCACCCTTCTTAGGCACTACCTGGACTGGACTCACCCACTTACTATCTGAGATTGGATAAATTATTCCTGCATCTAACAACTTAAGCACCTCTCCCTTTACGACCTCTTTCATGTTTGGATTAAGACGACGTTGAGGTTGGATTACAGGTTTTGAATCATTTTCAACAAAGATTTTGTGGGTGCAAAAAGAAGGGCTTATGCCCGAAATGTCGGAAATTTGTCACGCTATAGCTCGACGATGCTTTTGTAGCACTTCGATCAGTTGATCGTTCTCGGATTGAGAAAGAAATGCCGAGATTATAACGGGCAATTTAGAATTTTTTTCTAAAAAGGCGTACTTAAGATGATCGGGGAGTGGTTTGAGTTCAAGAGAAGGTGGTTCTTCATAAGAATTTTTTAAAACTTTTTCTTTTTCAAAAACGAGATTTTCAAAAATTTTTTGTCGAAAAATTGGTGGATTTTCAAAATTTGTTTGCACGGACATAACCGTGTCTTCAAAAATGTTTGGAAAACTTTCAGAAAAGGAGGAAGAAAAATCATTTGAAGAGACATTAGAAAGAAGAAGTGAAGAATTATCATTGAACTCATCAAGAAAGAAACATGAGTCGTCATTTTTTAAAGAGTTTTTCATTGAATCATTAATAGAAAATGCGACCTCATCATCCCCTACACGAAGAAGAAGCTTCCCGTTACTCACATCAATAACCGCTCGAGAGGTGGCTAAAAAGGGACGACCAAGGATAAGAGGGACATCGACGTCTTCCTCAATATCAAGAATGACAAAATCCACCGGGAAGATGAATTTGTCGACCTTTACTAACACGTCCTCAACGATACCTAATGGGTACTTGATCGACCGATCAGCTAATTGGATACTCATACGTGTAGGGCTTAGAGTGCCCAATCCTAACTTCTTAAACAAAGAAAAAGGCATCAAATTGATGCTCGCACCCAAATCTGCTAACGCGTTTTTCATGAAAAGATTACCAAAAACACATGGAATAGAAAAGCTACCCGGATCTTTTATCTTTTTAGGGAGATTAGTGTTTTTTATAACCGCCGAGCACTCTTCATTTAGCGTTACATGAGATAGATTTTCCAGCTTCTTTTTGTTTGTTAGCAAATCTTTCAAATATTTGGCGTACTTAGGCATTTGACTAATCGCTTCATGAAATGGTAAATTTATATGGATTTGTTTAAACATTTCAAGAAAGCGATGATACTGATCGTCTAACTTATCTTGCCTAAGCTTAGCGGGGTAGGGTGGCGGAGGAAATTCTTTTAAAACCTCACTACCTTGAAGATTATCTTTTTCTTTTTCAAACATATTTTTTTCTTTTTCGCTTCCTAAATCGGTTTCCTTAATGATTACTTGTTCCTTATCAGCATGAGAGGCAATAACCTCTGGCTCTTCCCTGGTGGTGGGCTCGTGGACTACTTTGCCGCTCCGAAGGGTGATCGCCTTTGCGTGTTCCCTTGGGTTTGGTTCAGTATTTGAGGGAAGAGTCCCAGGTGGTCTCTCGTAGAAAGCCTTAGCTAGTTGGCCGACTGTTGTTTCAAGATTTTTCATTGATCCTGTTAAATTCCTAATGGTCGTCTCGTTCGAATGTATATATTTCGAAAGCATTTCCTCCAAAGATGGAGGTTTTGGAAAATTTTGATTTTGATTTTGTGGTGGTGGGGGAGTGAAATCATGTGGTGGACGTGCGACATTTGCGGGATTACTCCACGAAAAATTAGGATGGTTACGCCATCCGGGGTGATACGAATTAGACGCAACATTAAAACCAGGAGGAGCAGAAAAAGCAGAAAAATTATTAAAATTGTTTTGAGCAGGCCTGGGTACGTTCCCCAGATAATCCACCTGCTCGGCAGCAGCAGCATTTGCATGTTCATGTACCTGAATGGCGGAGGCAGCAGTCATCTCCGTTACTTTCTTGTTCAGCATCTCTACTTGAAGCGCCAGTTGGGATACAGAGTCCACTTCGTACATACCTGCAGGTTTATTTGGGAGAGACCTAGGCGTATTCCACTGATAGGTGTTCATCGCCATATCCTCGATAAGCTCAAGAGCGCCCTCCGGAGTTTTTCGGTTCAAAGAACCACCAGATGCGGCGTCTATCATTTGCTTGGTTGCTTGATTTAGCCCATTATAAAATGTCTGGACCTGTATCCATACAGGCAGAGCATGATGAGGGCAGCGTCTCAAAAGTTCCTTGTACCTCTCCCAAGTGTCATAGAGGGTCTCAGAATCAATTTGACTAAAAGTACAGATATTAGTTCGAAGTTTAGCAGTTTTAGCAGGGGGAAAATACCTAGCAAGGAATTTTTCAGTTAAAGTATCCCAAGTAGTGATTGATCCTCTTGGGAGAGAACTCAACCACTGTTTGGCTTTTGTTCTTAAGGAGAAGGGGAAGAGTCTTAGCCTGATTGCATCGTCTGAGACACCATTAATTTTGAAGGTATCACAGATTTCAAGGAAACTAGCAATATGTAGGTTCGGATCTTCATCTGGTAATCCGTCGAACTGCGCATATTGCTGCACCATTTGTATAGTGCCAGGCTTAAGCTCAAAATTATTGTTCGCTATTGCAGGTCGAACAATACTGGATTCTGTACCCTCCAAGTTAGGCCGAGCATAATAGGACATGGTCCGTTGCTGGTCAACTTCTGGATTGGGATCACCCATAATTTCAGAATTAGAATCACAATCACCGATAGAATCCTCAACCGTATCTTGAGAGGTGGAACCACCGAATCGTAAATTTCTCCGAAAGGAGAGTTCGATTTCCGGGTCCAAATCAACAAGTAACGACGAATTCGTGCGGGTCATGCACTAGCAGAAAGAAAAGGGGAAGAGGGGAAAATAAACGAAAGTGAAAGAATACCAAAATTGAAAATGATGATGATGATTTTTTTTCTTTTTTTAGAAGGATAATATTAGGCGGATTATAATAGTCCTGGACTTCCCGAGATCTGCCCTGTGAAGGGTTTGCAACGGTACTAGAGGCTGTGATGGGAATTCAAGCCCAAAGCGTCCTTTCCAGGATTTTAGGTAGGATAGAAAAAAAAAGGATGATATGGATTGATTATAATATATAATAATAATAATATTTTTTTTTATTTTTGTAGAAGTAATAGCGACAGCGTTTTCTTAATATTGACAAAATATCCCCGGCAACGGCGCCAAAAACTTGGTGATTAATTTACTATCAACCCGATGACGCAAGTGTACCTATCAAATTGTAGTACCAAGGTCGTATTTAAAACACGGGGCTGTCAAGTATTACTACTCACGCTTTCTACTATTATCCCACCGTACGATTGTTGGGTGATTTTGAGAATTTTTAAGACAATAATAAAGACAATATTAAAATGATAAAATCAGGTTAAGAAAATAGCGTTTGATCAAAGATTCACCATGAAAAGAGACAAGAGAGTAGTAAAATTTAGTTCTACGATTGCAAAATAATTCTTGACCGTGGCGGTTCCGAAAATGAGAGATAGTCTCGCTAGAGTACTAAATCTCCTAACTTATAGACGGTTTGTTCCGAATCTCTTCGTAAAACAAACAAGTTTAAAGCCGCATTATCGAAGTGAACCGCACTATTGGATTTGACTCCAATCCGGAGGATTTACGTCATCCTATCTCTAGGGGTGCGTGCAACTCCTTCCTTCTTTGAGTGATCTTTCAAATCAATGAGTCTCTCGACTATTATGAAATGAGATCAAGGGCCTACTACCGTATACCGGAAATACGGAGTCGACGTAAAAAAAAAAATCAAAGAAGGATCGAGAATAATTTAAACAAAAGCAAAACTAAGATATAAAAAGAAATCTCATCTCATTTCATGGATCCTCTTGATCAAACGCTAACGGAAAATTAGTTACGCATAATGGAAATAGAAACGATAATATCGTAGAAAGAGAACATTTTCATTAAATTGAAGAAGAAAAGTACAAGGAAATAGAAGAACAATACTATACTACTAAGAACAAGATTACAATATTCTAAAAAGAAAGCTTACAAAACTTGGAAAATTAGAACAAAAGTACAATCCTCTCTTGATCTCTCTCTCTTGCCAAAAGTCCCTCCCAAAAGTTCAACCCTCAAGCATGAAGAATGGGCTCCTTATATAGAAGATGGGGAAGGTTCTAGATGGAGGAGAAGGTGCATGAATGGAGAGATGCATGAATGGTATTAAATGGGAAGAGAGAGGAAGGAGAGGTTCATTGTATGTTATTTAAAATAGAAATAAAATAAAATAGAAAATAAAAAGGGGGAAAGGATGAGGAATTTAAAAAGAAAAAAGAAAACAAAAAGGAGAGAGAGAGAAGGGAGTGGTTCGGCCAAAGCATGAATTGGATGAGAGAGAAATGTCATGCATAATTAAATGGAGAGAGGAAAAATAATAAAAGAGATAGTGCATGCAAAATTGGAGAGTGCATGCTGGAATTAAATGAAGGGGCTGCTTGGTTCATCAACATGTAGGTGGCAGCAACAATTCTCCAAAGGTGGCCAGCTGTGTTTGGACTGAAATGGACGGGCTGCACTTGCATGGTTGGCCGGCAATTAGAGGGGCGGGCTGCTATGATTAGGTGACGAGTTGCAACTTGGCGGCGATGGCGTGGACTTCATGCAAGCTTGCGGGCATGGCGTTGCGCATGAATATTGACGGCGCGACGATGGCGGCGTCAACATTCCTACAAAATAAAATGAAACATTAGCATTAGTTAGGAAAAAAAATATAAAACTAAAACATAAAATAAAACATTACATAAAATTAGCTTAAGAAATATAAAAACATGAAATTAAAACATAACATAATATAAAACATAAGAAAATAACAAAATAACAAAAACATGCATAAAATATAACAAAAGATAAAAATAAAAACGCAAATAACATAATAAACTAACCTAAAAACGATGACTAAAAACTAATTATCACTGTATCACTTCCTCGGCCAACTGCAACAAAGCGCGAATACCACGAGCAAAAAATCTGCTAGTTGTCTCTGTTGAGTGCTTAAACCGCTCGCGTGTTTTTCTCATTGATTCATTATGAGACAATATATATATAGTCAATGCTAGGACTTCTCTGGCTGCAATTCTTCTTGTTCCCTTAAAACCACACTTCTCTTCGAGAGCATGCAATAGATCTATAAAAATATCTTGACTCATCATGAACGAGTCATGAAATCTAACTCGAGTCCCACGAAGTAGCTCTCCGACCCATTTATCGCCAGTTTGCTTTGAAGTCATGGATGGAACCGGATGGTTTAACATCGAGGTGTGTTCGGAGATATAACATATTGCTGCCACCACATTTTGATGATGGCCAATAACACAATTTCTTCTAAAGATGGCGTGCTTCTCGTGCTCTGCTCTGGTATTTTCCGATTCATCACTAGACATTTTCTGTTAGAAAAATAAAGAAATTAACATTATCAGAAAGTAAATAAAATTATAACAACCACTTGAGTAAGTAAATAAAGAAATTAACATTATCACAGAACTCAAGCAAATTTCTAATAATGTTCATAATGTCTACATCTAAACAACATAATAGAATATCCATAATGTTCACAAACATAATAAAACAAAACAACACGCATAGTCTCTCTAATACGCCCCACGAGTATAGCGGTTTTTCAACCACTTGATGTTCATGCCTTCTGGAAGGCACATGAAAGTCTCTCTATGTTTTGTTTCCATCAAGTATGTGATGGCAAAATCATAGAAGTCTTCATCAGACTGCACTTCTGAGTACGTGCCTAATTTTTCTAGTGCATGTGCAATAGTGAAAGAAGAAGATGTAAACTTGGGTGGCTCCTGGATGCATCGACTTATGATCTTCGAGGACTCGGCCAAATCTTCTAACACCGAGCTGCTAGCTTTCTTCTTTCTTTTGCTTCTTATTTTGCTTATTTCAGATATATTTGCGGTCTCAGCTGGCTGAGGAGCTCCGATAACCTCAATGTCATCATGTTCATCCGCTGACATTTCTCTTTCATCAATAGACTCCGTACCAAGATTTGCGGTGTGAGGGGTTCAAGAATGATGTCATGTAGCGACAACCGAACTAAACATCAAGTTCAGTTTATCCTCTAACTCTGGGGGGATTCTGGCATACCGAAATTTCTTTGCCGTCGGGACAACCTACAAAATAAAGTATTTTAAAATTAGACATTGAGGAATTTTAAGTTAAGAAATTTCTTTGCAAATGAATTTAAGTAAAACAAACCTTCAATCTTTCGTCCCACCACTCATCTGAGGCGTCTATAGTCTTTCTTAACGCATTCCAACCCAAACCGGTCTCACCACGCTTCAACTCTGTCCATAATTTCCACTCTTTCTTCAAATGATCCCATTTATTCTTAAGTTGGACTTTATCATATTTTTTCCCGGTTTGCATTTCAAATTTGTTCATAACATTTATCCACCCCTGTTTATTAAAATGCGTGGTGGGTCGATTCCCAAGCTCTATCTCTTTTATGCATATATCACAGAATAACAGCACATCATTGTTGTCTCACATAACGACCACCCCACCATCTTTGGTTTTGCCCATCCTTAAAAAATTAAACAAGATTTAACCTAAACAACATTTTAAGATTAAAACACACACACATACACACATTAACACACACACACACATACAACATATAAACACATGAACACCAACACACACACACACATTAACACCAAGCACATACACATTTTCACACATACATAACACACACAACACAGAACATAACACAACACAACATAACACAACAACATAACACACAACATAACACACAACATAACACACACAACACAACATACATACACACAACACAACACACACCATACACAACACACCATACACAACACAACATAACATAACACACAACATAACATAACACACAACACAACATACATACACACAACACAACACACACCATACACAACACACCATACACAACACAACATAACATAACACACAACATAACATAACACACAACATACATACACACACCATACACACACAACATAACACACAACATAGCAAACACAACACACACCATACACAACACACAACACACACAACACAACATACACCAACACCACAACATACACACACAACACAACACAACACAACATACATACACACAACACAACACACACATACACACACACAACACAACATACATACACACACACACACCACCACAACATACAAAAACACAACATACATACACAACACAACACAACACCACCACAACACACACACACAACACAACACACACATACACACACACAACACAACATACATACACACACACACCACCACAACATACATACACACAACACAACACACACACACACACAACACCACCACAACATACATACACACACACCACCACCACAACATACATGCACACAACATACATACACACAACACAACACAACATACATACACACACACACAACACCACCACAACATACATACACACACACCACCACCACAACATACATGCACACAACACAACACAACATACATACACACACACACAACACAACATACATACACACACAACACACACATACACACACACAACACAACATACATACACACACACAACAATCCATCAAAAATGCCACAGCAAACTGGAGAGAAGGAGAAGGGGGATACCTAACGAAAGCAGATCTTTAGCAAGAGGGATGTGCGCACAGCAAAAATGCCGACGGAGGAGAGAAGGACGAGATCTAAGATCTGAAAATAAAAAACAAAATAAGAAATTTCATTAAGAAATCAGCATTGAGAAATCGGCAACCAACAAATGGCGGAAATCCATTGAGAAGATCCAAGGAGGAAGAAAACATACCCTGGCGGGGCGAGATCTGCCGTCGTCATTGTCGGCTGCGGGAGATCGGGAGGAAGACAAGGGTTTGCAATCGCGAGGGAGCAGCGTCTTGCGGATCGGGAGGAAGACAAGAAGGAGGGATCTGCGCAGGCGTTCTTCGCCGTCGCCGTTGACGTTCTCCCCCGTCGTCTCTGTCGGTTGAGGGAGATAGGGAGGAAGAAAGGTTTTGCAATCGCGAGGAAGCAGCGTCGGGCGGATCGGGAGGTTTGCGTCGTATCGGGGTAGGTTTCCGAAAGGAAAGCAGCACAGCTTTTGCGGTTCACCGCAGGAAAAGATCGCGTCTCAGCCATATAAGAAAACATCGGTCCTAAATAAACGGAGTTTTGGAAAACAGCCGAACCAAACATCGCTTATGCACAAAATAAAGGTGCGTCCCAGCCGCACAGCAGCCTAATAGCCGAACCAAACGCTACCTTATTTTCACCGGTCAAGCGGTCACGACCGCATGAACCGGACCTTAATTAAGTTCCCCCAAATGAAGCCTTAGAGAAGTTAAATGTGGAATTTCATGGGAAAGCTAGGTTCTCCAGGCTGGCCAGTTGTCATTGAATTAACTCAACGGGAAGATCACTCCTTTGCCCAATGTCCTTGGATTTATTCCGAGAAAATGCTTGATTAATGGAAAGCCTGCAAGGGATTTCGAACACATGCAGAGGTAGGGCAGAAGGTCTCGTTTTCGGTCGGGGATTTCAAATGCCGACAAAGGTAGGGAGGGGAGACTCCTTTTCGAACGCCGAGGGGATGCAGGGGGGCGGCACTGCGACGAGGTCTGATTTCGCAAGAGGTCGGGAAAGAAGAGGAGGTGTGAAACAAAGTGGATGTGTGGGGTACAAATATTAAAAATTTGGTCTTCAAAATGATATAAAAAGGTTTAAGTTTTGGGGTCTAAATATTCAATAATGGGGTACAAATATAAACACCATTCTTGTAAAAGTATATACTTATCTCTTCAATGTTTATTATGAGCCGGACGGTTTTTGGCACCATTTCATTTTCTGAAAAATGCTACCATAATTTACAAATTATTTGGAAAGTCTATCGGTTGGAAAAGCTGCCGCCCAAAGCTCTTTTTTTTTTAAGTCATGGGCCTCCTACTTTTTAACTTTTTCGAAAAGTATTTTCTCATCCCGAAACATAGTTGACGCTGCGGAAATGTTTTCCTCCTTCTGATCTAGTTCGGCAACACTGTGGAAACCCTAGTCTTTCTCCCGACAATTCATTTTCTGCCCAGGTGCGCATTTTTGGCTTGGACGCGAATTTGCGGCCCAAACGTGCATTTTTCCGACTGGGCGCACTTTTTCCGCCAAGCCGCGCATTTTTAGTGTGAGCACGCATATTTCCACATAACGCACATTTTCCGCCCGAGCACACATTTTCCGCCCAGGTGCACATTTTTTCGCCTAAGGGGAGGGCATTTTTCGCTGTAGCAGGCATTTTCCCGTCGGAGCTCGCATTTTCCGCCATGGCGCGCATTTTCGGCCCGTGCACGCATTTTGGCCCAGGCGCACATGTTTTGCCCGCGCACGCATTTTAGGCCGTGCTCCGCATTTTTTGGCCCGGGCGCACATTTTTCGGTCTGGGAGCACATTTTTCAGGTCGGGCGCGCATTTTTTGCCTTGACGCTCATTTTCGGCCCGGGTGAGCATTTTCGGTTCGGGCGCGCATTTTTCGCGCCGACGCACAGTATCTGTGCGGGCGCGCATTTTCGGCCCCGGGGCATTTTCGGCCCGGACGCGCATTTTTTGCACTGGCGGACATTTTCCTCATGGACACGCATTTTTCGGCTCGGGCGCGCATTTTTCGCCCGGGCGCGCATTTTCCACTCGGGCACGTATTTTCCACCTGTGCGCTCTTTTTTCCGCCCGTGCACACATTTATCTCTCGGGCGCGCATTTTTGGCCCGGGCGCACATTGTCGGCCCGAGCATGCATTTCCGATACAAACGCGCATTTAAAAATTTATTTTATTTGCTTATGTCCAATTTTGCTAAATATTTTATAAGGTGCTTATAATTTCTGAAAAGTTGTGCAAACTTAGTTCACACAGAAAATCTTTATTTGCCATAAATATTTTCCAATACCTAATTACGACTAATCAATCAAGCCGTAGCCTAATCAGCTCCGTATAACCTTCAGACATGCCAAGTAGACATGCCACGTAGACATGCACGCGCATTTGTTGTGCGTGATCAAATAAAGATTTTCGTTTAGCGAGGAGATTACAAAATGAATCTTTCCGAATCATGAAATAATTTAATAAACATTAAAAAAATATTTTTATGTAGCCACGTGGCCACCTTTGGCTCTTCGGAAAACAAACCAATGAAGGAACGGCAAAGTGATCAGATGCTCCAATGTTGAAGCCCAACTTCACCAGATAAGGATGAACCTAAACAAATGTTCAAAATGAAAAATTAAGGAAGCTTAAGATTAGCCCCCGTTTGGTAGAGCGGTAGGGTTGTGAGCGCAATTACGAAAAATACAAATAATGTTTGGGCAGGTGCGGTCACGATTGTTAATGCTATATCGTCATCACAAACATACAGATATCGTCAAATGCTAGCAGTCGAAATCACTCAGAATTTAAAAAGTGGAATTTGAGTCGACAACAATTGATGATAAACTTACATCAATGTGTGCACTGTCACAGATTCACACCGTCACCGCTTAAATGTTATAGTTGTGCAAACAGATGGTTTAAGCTGTACGTATAAGAATGGATTATTACTCGCTAAACAGTTTTATGTGATGTCGTTATCCAAATCCCTTTCAATTAGCCAAGACGATAAGGTTTGGCAATTGAAGGTTTTCAAATATGCCATCTAACTTCCATTATTTGATCATTTTTATAATTGTAAGCTAACATGAGGGGATAAGTCATGGTGAAGTCTCCTTTCAAAGTGTACCTATCAAAAACTTTTGTTAGCATTTCTTCTCTAAACAACTCAATCTACTACTTATGTGGAAGCTGAGAATCTCGATGTAGATATACGGTTATTAGAAGATAGGGCGGCTTGCACAAAGCGCCCCCGCGCAGCGAGGGTTCGGGGACGGGTCCCACCGCAAGGATAAAATGTAGGTAAACCTTACCTTGCATTTTTGTCAAGGACATGTGCTCTTGTATTTTAAGAAATTTATATAATTGTATGCACTTAATAAAAATTTGGGCCTCTCCATTCAAGGCTTTATTTGGCGCGTCAGTGTCGGGCAGAACCGGCAGGTGGAGAGGGAGGTTTGAAAACGGAGGGGAGGAGGCGGGGCTCGAAAAGCTCAATTTTGGAGCTTTTCCCATGGCGCGGCGGGTGCAAATATGGCAAACACCGCCGCCGGGCGTTTGTTTACCCGCCTTGCGGTGGCGTTTGCCGTAAACGCCGTCCGTCACTGCCACGCCAAATGAAGCCAAAATCCTAGTTAGAGCTTGCTAAGATATTGGATCCGCAGCACAGGGGAGAAGATATTGTCACGGATATATAGTCTCAACTTATTTCGACAAATTTTTTATTTTTATTTTTGAAAAATCCCGCTAATCAAAATCTCTCAGATATCAAATAAGATCTATAATGGTCCGTTTGGCATGGCTGTGGGCGAATTGTCGTTCGTGAAAGCTGATCCTCATCTAAGGAACTACATCTATTTTTTATGTTTATTTTTTCTCTCTTGGCAACGGTCGTAATCATTGTTATGTCAAACACATATTCTGTGAAAAATCTATGCCCAGGATGCGCACAACCACCAGAAGAAAATCCACCAGAAAATAATGCAGGATATATTTGAAATCAAGAAAATAAGTTTGCAACAACACACAGATCAAATACCGGACATACACCGAGACAAACACGGTTGTATGATTCCAAATAGAGTCCACAAGAAATAAAAGCAGAGAATCTGAAAATACGAAAACAGATTAACCTCCGCCAATCTTCAACTGCATGTACGGCCTCGTAGGAGCGAAACGCCACTTCGAGAAATACACCACGATGAACTCCTTGTCGAGGGCTACGGCGTAGAGTCGGCGATCTCTAGAAACGAGGTCACGCGGCGCCGAAATGAGGAGAGAAGACTTTCTCTCTCTAGAAATCCTTCCCAGGCAAGCTTGGCGGCTGAATGTTTCACGGGAGAAGAAGAGGAAGCTACATGATCATTAGGTTTTTTTTACAAAAAAACAGCATATATAAATAGTGAGCCAAGTCGACGTGCGTCGAAATGAAGTTGCGTCGACTTCACCATACCAAATCAGAGCATGCGTCCAATTGATGGAGCACCATATCAAAGCAGCAAATTCAATTCAGAGCATGCATTGAATTCTATTCAGAGCATGCATTGAATTCTATTCAGAGCATGCATTGAATTCCTGAAAAAAAAGGAAACATTATATATATATATATATATATATATATATATATATATATATATATGAATAAGATCTGATTTCACTTCCAAAACTCAACACTCCCCCTGGAAGTGAAATCGAGATACTAGCCCGAGCAACCCGCGAAGGCGCTCAAACGGCCCCTTAGACAGAGGCTTCATGAAAATGTCGGCGACGTTGTCTTGACTCCGAACATACTCCACGACAAGAGATCCACCAAGTACTTTCTCCCGAATAAAGTGGTGTTCGATCTCAATATGTTTTGTCCGCGCATGACAAACCGGATTTGTAACAAGCTTCAGCGCACTTTCGTTGTCGCCGCGGAGCAAAGTAGGACTGCACACCTTTTCATAAACATTCTCCACCAACCTTCGCAACCAAATGCATTCCTGAGCCGCCAAGGACGGTGGAGATGGACATCGAGTCTTGCTTCTTACTACACCACGAGATCGCCGCTGAACCGCACATAAAGACGTACCCCGACGTCGACTTCCGATCGTCAGCATCTCCGCCATAGTCGGCATCCGTGAATCCATGTAAACTGAAGCTGGTGTCTCTTCCAAACAGCAACCCCATGTCCGAGGTTGACTTAAAATACTTTAGAATCCCCTTCGCCGCCTCCAGATGAGGCTTCCTAGGCTCTTGCATATAACGGCTCACTCGGCCAACCGCAAATGAGATATCCGGCCATGTAATTGTCAAATAAATTAAACTTCCCACCAGAGCCCGGAAAGGCTTAGGATCTGGCAAGATCCTTCCTTCATCCCGACGAAGTTTCACTCCAACTTCAAGTGGAGTAGAGCAGCGCTTCCCATCCGCCATGCCAAATCTCTTCATGATCCGCTCCGCATAGGCATTCTGAGAAATCAACACTCCGCTCTTCTTCCTCTCCACTTCAATACCAAGGAAATGGTGTAGCTCCCCCAAATCCTTCATCTCGAACCGGATTGATAGCTCCGCTCTAAGCATTGCCACCTCTCCGTCGTCATTTCCTGTAACGATCATATCATCTACATACAACAATACAAGAACATGAAGTCCACCCTTCTTCTTCACGAACAGGCTCGAGTCGGAATCTGATGCATAGTACCCGCAAAACAACAAGTACTCTGCTATCTTCCCAAACCAAGCTCGAGGCGCCTGGTTCAAACCATAAAGGGCCTTCTTCAATTTACAAACATGCTCCGGATGAGACTTGGACACATACCCGGGTGGTTGCACCATAAAAATATCCTTGTCAATCTCGCCATAAAGAAACGCGTTCTTCACGTCGAGTTGCCACAACTTCCAACCTTGGCTTGCCGCCAATGCAATCACCACCCGCACCGAAGTCATCTTCGCCACCGGGATAAATGTTTCCTCATAATCCTCTCCGTACTGCTGTGAAAATCCCCGAGCAACAAGGCGAGCCTTGTATCGCTCTATGCTGTCATCCGCCTTCTTCTTTACCTTGTACACCCACTTGCAAGTGACCGGAGTGACGCCATCAACTTTGGGCACAAGATCTCAAGTTTCATTCTTCTTGAGGGATTCCATCTCCTCATCCATGGCTTTCTCCCACTCCTCCACTCCAGTGGCTTCCTCAAAACATGACGGCTCCCGCTCGTCAAGAGGACCTGCAAAGAAGTACGAACACATGCTAACAAGATTACCTTCCCTGTAGTGAGCCGGTGGCACAATAGTCCTCTTCGACCTCCGCAAGACAAAACCACTCTCCACCGCTCCAACAGCATCATCACCATCAGCTCCCCCGCCAGAATAACTTGGAGCATCGCTCTCCCCGCTTCTAGAACCCGAAGCACCTGAACTAGAGCCTGATGAATTTGGAGCACTTGGAGACAAAGGCAACTCCACCAAAGAGTCATCAACAACTCTTCCTTCACTTCTTTCTCTTCTTCTTCATGTACTTTCTTCCAAAGCAATAATAGAACCCCCTTGATAAGAAATCAACTCATCAAATACCACATCACGAGAGACAATGAACCGACGTGTCTGCGGGTCCATGCACTTCCAACCCTTCTTCCGCGCATCATAGCCAATAAATATGCACTTTCGTTCCTTCGCATCCAACTTGGTTCTGAGAGCATCCGGAACGTGCACAAAGCAAGTAGCTCCAAACACCCGCAAATGCTTGACACTCGGCTTCTCTCCAAACATCATCTCGTGTGGAGACTTCAACTCAATCGGACTTTGCGGCAACCTGTTGATAACATACGTCGTGCAAGCCATTCCCTCCGCCCATAAGGCTTTGGGTATGCCCTTCGCATGCAACCAACACTTGCACGTTTCCGCCAAGTGCCGAATCTTCCTTTCCGCCACTCCATTTTGTTGTGGAGTGTGAGCACAAGATAACTCTCGCCTAATACCGTGCTTCCTGCAAAAAGTAGAGAACTCATTAGAAGTAAACTCCCCTCCATTGTCCGTTCTCAACTTCTTAATCCGCAACTTCAGCACGCCTTCAACTTTCTCCTTGAACTCCATGAACATCTTGAAGACCTCCGATTTCTCCTTCACGAAGTACATCCACGTGTACCGTGAGAAGTCATCCACAAGTACAAGCATGTACCGATTTCCTGAGTAAGTGGGCGTGGCGCACGGTCCCATCAAGTCACCATGAATACACTCCAATGGCGCCTTGCATCTTGAAAGAGACCTGTCAAATGGGAGACGATGTGCCTTCCCAAACTGACACCCTTCACAAACATGACCGTCACCAAAAGAAGATAAGCTAGGCAAACCTTTCACTAGGCCTCTTGCCACCATAGCCTTCAACTTGTCCATCCCCAAATGACCCAACCTTTCATGACAAATAACCGCACCGTCATTTGTCTTCATCTTGTTCACATAGGAGTTTGTAGATAACACAAATAAATCCTTCACACGCCGCCCGGTGTGAGTGATATCCGCCTTCATCGAAGAGAAGTTTTTCAAGAACTTTACCTCCTTCGGCCCGAACAAAACATGGTAGCCTGCATCAACCGCATTAGTCACTGAGAATAGGTTCTTCTTCATCCCTGACACATGATAAACACTCTTCAACTTGAGTGCCCTTCCATCACTGCCCAAGGTAACTGTCCCCTCCTTCTCCACCGCATGCACTGAATCATCCGCCGTCACAATAACATCATTCCCTTCATAGGACTGAAGGGAGGAGAACTTCGATTCATCGCCAGTGAGGTGATGACCGCACCCAGAATCAACAATCCAATCATCCTGAAAATTTATGGAGGCCAAGGCATCCACCGACGTCGCCGTCATTTCTGCCAAGAAGCAATTCCCCCATTCCTCTTCATCCTTGGATCCCTCTCCTTTCTCCGCTACATGACCCGGCTTGAGATTCACCTTGCAGTCTCTCTTAAAGTGACCCGGTTTATTGCACCTAAAACATTTTAGCCCCTTCTGTCCTCCATCAGATCTTGGAGGAAACTTGCCTCCATCTCCCTGTGATGAGGTAGAAGGTCCCTCCCCCATGTTCTTCTTCTTCCGCTTGTCCCAATTCTTCTTTCCTGAGAATAGAACTTCACTTTCTCCCTCAGAAATAGAGCAACCAGACATTTGTCTTGCCAAGCTCTCCTGCGAAGCCAACAAGTTCTCCAACTCCAACAAAGATGGCTGAGTAGCCCACCCCTGCACCGAAGTAATGAAGGGCACATACTCCTTCCGCAGACTGCGAGTAATATGCCTCTTCAACTTAGCCTCCGAGATCGGCTCATCCAGATCCAACACAGATATCTCCGCGCACAGGTTCTTCATCTTTAGAAAGAAGACTGAAATCGACAACTCCCCCTGATTGTCCTTCGCCAACTCATTCTCCAGGAACTGCAACCTTGCGACATTTTTCTTATTGAACAGACCATCCAACGACTTCCAAATTTCCGAAGCCGACTTGCACCCGATGATGTGATCAAATAAATCTGGAGATATTGCCCGTTTGAGCGTAAACTCGGCCTTCGCATTTGTCTTTTTCCAGGCCCTCACCGCTGGACCGTTGTCCCCGGCCGCAATAACTTCCTCCTGTTCATCACCGCCAACAACCGCCCATAGATCTTCTCCTACCATATAACTCTCCATACAAGACGTCCACTTCTTGTAATTTGTCTGCGTCAGCAACTCAATACCAAGACCTCTTGCATATCCTCCTGCACCGTCCATTCCGGTATACCGATCTTCTTCTCCGAAGGAACTTAGCAAACACCGCTAAAACCAACGTAGCTCTGATACCATGTGAAAAATCTGTGCCCAGTATGCGCACAACCACCAGAAGAAAAATCCACCAGAAAATAATGCAGGATATACTTGAAATCAAGAAAATAAGTTTGCAACAACACACAGATCAAATACCGGACATACACCGAGACAAACACGGTTGTATGATTCCAAATAGAGTCCACAAGAAATAAAAGCAGAGAATCTGAAAATACGAAAACAGATTAACCTCCGTCAATCTTCAACTGCATGTACGGCCTCGTAGGAGCGAAACGCCACTTCGAGAAATACACCACGATGAACTCCTTGTCGAGGGCTACGTCGTAGAGTCGGCGATCTCTAGAAACGAGGTCACGCGGCGCCGAAATGAGGAGAGAAGACTTTCTCTCTCTAGAAATCCTTCACAGGCAAGCTTGGCGGTTGAATGTTTCACGGGAGAAGAAGAGGAAGCTACAAGATCATTAGGTTTTTTTACAAAAAAAACAACATATATAAATAATGAGCCAAGTCGACGTGCGTCGAAATGAAGTTGCGTCGACTTCACCATACCAAATCAGAGCATGCGTCCAATTGATGGAGCACCATATCAAAGCAGCAAATTCAATTCAGAGCATGCATTGAATTCTATTCAGAGCATGCATTGAATTCCTGAACAAAAAAGGAAACATTATATATATATATATATATGAATAAGATCTGATTTCACTTCCAAAACTCAACATATTCATGACGATAACGTTTTGGTCAAACTCACCAGAGCAAATACAATGTGTCAAACGGATGGCAGTTCGTAACCACCGAGCTCACCAACACCACCGCCGTGCCAAACATACCTTAATTATGGGTATGTTTGTTTTCGTGTTTTTGCTTCATTCAGTGGGAGTAAAACATCGCCGCTAAAAAAAATCTGTTTGGTAACCCTCCAATTCTCACCGCCGCCAGTTCAAAACCTCATTTTTGATCTTATTTTGAGAACGCAGCCACTCTCCTCCATTCCTCACCGCTCCATTGGCAACGCTCCCATTCCCACCGCTCCACTCTCGCCGCCAAAACAAACCAACCCTAAGACATCGAAGTTTGATCCGCGGGAGATCATATTTTTGATCTCTGATATTTTTCTTGAGAAGTCATGTTGATCTCTTATATAAAATCTCTCACATGACAAATCTCTTTGATACCAAAACTTGAACTCTGAAGATCTAGCCCATGTCAGCGATTCATCTCCCTCGAAGTAGACGAGTAAAAGGAAGCATTCGTCGGTGATTGGAGCGGAGGCTTCTCACTTTAGGTTATGCCCGTAAATTGCTCAACCTGAGCTTTCGCACACAGAAGACGACGACGGCACAAAGGCTCTGCGTAGGCTTTCGGACATAGAAGATGTCGAAGTCGCCGCCATAAATAGCACCAACAGCTTACTCTCACAGTATTCATCTCTAGCATGCATCAGAATTTTAATTCTATAGTATAGTTAGTGTCAAGAAGGCAGGCACCTGAAACCCTAAACTTTGATACGCATGCATCTAAATAATATGCGGCACAGATCTTCGTTTGAAAAGCAAACCCAAAAATTTCTGTAAAAGAATCCACTAAGAGAAAAAAGGTAACACCTATTGCGGCGCTTTTCCATTAAAGCGCCGCGGTAGACTCGAATCAATTGCTTAAATACCCACAAAAAGCGTTGTTGTAGCTGTTTTTTCTTGTAGTGTCAACGACCGACTCTGTGCTAGAAATGACCAATGTACCCTCGGTTCATGTGTTTTGGAGTGTATCCGTCGGCTTACAAGTTCCGTTAAATTAGGTAATTGTTATGTGCAAACAATTTTTGAATATTTGCTAACCTATTTTAAGTGTAGATATAAAATTTATAAGTGTAAATCAATTTGTTATATACAGAACAAAATCAATTTATTAAAATGGCCGAACTTCAGTGGGCCATAACTTTTAATCTGCTGAACAAAATCCGAATTTGAAAGCGGCAGTAGACTCATGGCTAAAAAATTGCAGAAGATAGTTACCTTAATAGAAAGTTTCGGTGAATTATTGATGGAAATATGGGTGGTGAAAGATTTCCGAGTTTTATAACTTTGAACAAAAAATACATGAGTTTTATGACTCAAATTGCAAAACCGTTTCAAGAGATAGACTTGTGACGACGACGAAAATAATTTGAAAAGTTTCAACACATTCTGAGAAGTTTTAGTTTTTTTAATTGGATTGGTTTGCCCCTATTCATCTTTAGAATTTATTTATTTTTGATATTTTTTTGAATTTCTAATTAATGAAATGGTTCGCAAATATCCAAAATATATTTACACATAACAATCACCTAACCGCATAAACTTATTAAAATTAAAATTTATTTCTCCATTTTATGATACTTAATTGATGAGGTTCAACAAAATACAGAGTGGTCAGCCGGCGTAAGTCTTCTAGCGCGATCTTGACCGGCTCGTAAAAACATTTCAGCTCAACATAGGATTTTTGCCCTGTGGCCCCGAAAGGGTGTGCACAACCATGCGCGCCTACTGTTCAACCCGCGCGCCTGCGCGTTCAAGCGCACAACCACGTTAGCGTCCGAGCACGCCCCCGTACAACACACGGGTACCAGCGCATGTTGCCTACCGCGCGCCTACGCGCCGGAAGGCACCGCCCTCCTTCGCCGCCGCAGAAACTGACTGGGTTGCCCAAGCTGTCCTGGACGCTTGAGGGCAAGGTCATCGTATCTCAAAAATTGGTGATCCGGGAGACCTAAATCGTGTTTTTCTATTTGCCAGTTCAATAACTAAGAGAGCACAATTACGAGAATACGGAGAACTGTAAAAGAGTGAGTGAGATTGTAGTTCTCAAAGGATATATAATTTAATAGTAATAAACAAAATGGGTACAAAAAATGTGTACGAAAATAAAGCGTGAGTTTGGCGAGGAGAAGTTGACGTACGTCGACTTGTACTCGACGTACATACTATGAGATATAAAAGGCGATCTACGTACGTGTTGATGCACGTCGAGTGAAATTGACACAAAGGCAAAAGTCGACGGTCAAAAATCGGCGTACATCAATTTCGGGGTGCTAGTCAAATGGCAGGAGCTGAACTCATGAGTGCCTCGAGTGGAACTCAACGCATGGCCGTAATGCATCATTCGACGTTGAGATCAATTCGATGTACGTCAAATTTTAACTAATAATACTATTTTTGATTAGAAGTTTGTAAAGCGGTAAGAATATTTTTAACAAAATAAACAATTTAATTATTCTCCAAATCTCAAATTTTAAATCTGGTCCAGTCCGGTGCGTGCGCGTGTCTAGTCCATGAATTCTCCTTATGTTTCTTTCAACATTGTTACACATCCATAAAGGCATTGGGGTGCGTATAGAAAAAAACCCGCTAAAGAGAGGTGGGGTCAGCAGTAACATCCCTGGTCTGCAAATAGAATATAACATGGGTCCGGCCGGGACCCCACGACATATAATATCCACAAAACCTAAAATGTTAGTCATTGATAGTACAAGAAAACATGCTAATAAAACTCAGAGTAAACAGAAACGGAAACTAACCACAAGCCCAAAACAAAGGGGCCAGAATGTGCATATCAACAAGGAAAACAGTACTGAAGTGACACGGCCTTAAGGCCTTACATGGCTTTCAAAAGAGGTACAGACAAACCAAAAGGGCTACATGAAAAACCCCAAAACAGAGAGAGGACCCTAGCCAGCTCCTCAGCAACCCATGGGCTCCGGCCCACTACACACCACTGCGAGCTCCGCCACCTGAAACCAAGAACAAACAGGCGGTGCAACGAAGGTCAGCATGGGGCTGACCAACACAACGGAACGACTCCTCCCCCGGCCATCCTAGCGGACTCCGGGGCGAGTATATCGCTCTCCTGCAAGTACGCACGCACACCAAAATAAGCAAACAAGGAACAAAGGACCAAGAGTCAAGGGACACACTAAGCGCCACCCTTCAAACTACCATGCACGTGCTATGAACACACTGAAAGCGTACGATCTAAACTTCAACGCCCAGTAAAACAGTACGACCGCGACTCGGTCAATCGTAGTGACAGAAGGGACCAAACCTACAACTGTCTTAGAGAATGGACAGAGGACCGGTTTGGGATAAACGATCTACAACTACCCCTTTGTGAGGTGGCAGAGGACTGGTCAGAAAATATACGACCTACAACTGCCTTTGACGTGGCAGAGAGCTGGTCAGAAAACATGCGACCTACAACTGCCTTTATGACGCGGCAGAGGGCTGGTCAGAAAACATATGACCTACAACTGCCTTTTTGACGTGGCAGAGGGCTGGTCAGAAAACATATGACCTACAACTGCCTTTTTGACATGACAGAGGGCTGGTCAGAAGACATACGACCTACAACTGCCTTTTTGACGTGACAGAGGGCTGGTCAGAAGACAACCTACAACTGCCCTTTTTAAAGCGACAGAGGACCGGTTCGGAAGGATACAACCTATAACTGCCATTTCGAGATGGCAGAGGACTGATCAAAGGAAGCGCAATCTACGCACTGACGGGGATCCATCCGTCCAACAAAACCCCACAAAAACGTCGTTCTACCGGGCTCAACACAGGCCCGCCTAGGAACGGGGCATTCACGAATAAAGCCCACGAATTCCTATAATACTACGACAAATAACACGGGACATTCCCGTTCACGTACCAAGGGCTAATCGCAATGCACATCACAGAAACATCACCGATCCGGGCTGAACGCCACGGGTAGGCTTCACACAGCATGCCTAAATCCAAACTCGCGCGTCGGATTACTAATGCAGTTTATGCCGGGGACAGACACAATCGACCCAGAGGGGGGTTCGCAATGAACCGAGGGAAACACACACCGCGTCCAATTGGAGACGGGTGGCCCTCCTAAGCAAAAGTGAAAGCAGAAAACTACACCGGGGTCGCGATCCCATGCCCTGGCGAAGTCACCGCTCTCCACCACGTAGCGGGAGAGGGACTCTACGTGCAGTTCACACAAACATACGCCGGGGTCGCAATCCCACGCCCTGGCGGAGTCCCCGTCCTCAACCGAGACGGCGTGAGGGGACTCGCATTGCACGAAGCATAAACATAAGCACACACAACTACAGAACATACGGTCCTAAGACCGGGGGAAGAAATCGTTACCCTTGGCGCACGTCGCGAAGCCTCAGAACGATCGTAACGGCTGACCTACAACAGATCTAGCCTCGACTCGGCTCCACACACGGTTACCGGCAAGCGGCTTGACAAGGTGTAAACAGAGGGGCTGCCCTTCCACAGATCTGATATCCAACAGTGATTTCGGCAAGGAGGGCTCACAAAATGAGCCCTAGAGGAACCTCACGGCAAGGGGCTTGGAGGAAGGGGGCTCGACCTTCAGCTTTTCGGCCACCGGCATGCTCAGAACCCGGCAGCAGGGCCCTTCTTCTTCCTCCTATCTAGGCCGGCGAGAAGGAGGATCGGGTAAGGGAGGGATAGCTCGAAAGTGAGAGCGCAAGGGGCGGAGCTCCACCTTACTGGACGCGAGAAGAGAGGGAGATCAGCTTCCCTGTGCGACGAGAGCGAGAGAGAGAGCAAGATCGGCTTCCCTGAGCGGCAGCCTGCACGAAAACGAGAGAGGGAGCTCGGGAGAGGAGAGATCGGGGAAAGGGGGTTGCGGCTGGTTCACGCCAAGTGAGAGGGAGAGAGGAATCTGGAGGGGGTTTAGGTTTTAAGGGTTAGGTTAGATTTGCTAACCGCAGACCAAGGCTGCTAACTGCACCCCTAAAGCTGCTAACTGCACCCCACTCAGCTGTTCGCACACCCAGCTCTCTATTTGTACCCCAAAACTCCTAATCGCAGACCACGCCCAAGTTTGCTAAATATCAAAGTATTGGGGGCGTTACACCAGCAGTCAAGCCCATGATCGCGGAAGTGGAGGTGCCGGAAGGGCACGGAGCCGCGCCCCGCTACCAAGGTACGTCCGCACCCCACTAAGTGGGGTGCGGATAGCCCGCCCCCCACTCACGTGGGGTGCGGCCAGGTCGTCAAGGCCGCACCCCCCATAGGGGGGTGCGGCCCAACCGCACCCCCCCCCCCCCCCCCATGGGGGGTGCGACCAAACCGCACCCCCCACCCCATGGGGGGTGCAGCCAAATCGCACCCCCCATGGGGGAATGCGGTCGAGCCTCTTTTCGCTAGGAATGCGGCCGAAACCGCATCCTCTCGCCGGGTGTGGTCGGAGTTCGTTTTCTCCTTAGGGGGCGCGACTCTCCGTTCCACCGTTCGCTCAGAACGCCTTGCAACGTGACCAAAGTGTTTCCATGTTCGTTGCGCGCTCAGAACGCTTCTGAGCGCGCTCAGAGCACTCTCACATTTCCGACTCGGCTCGCTCACTTTTCCGCCTCGCACACTTTTTGTCTTTCTAGCACGCTCACTTTTTGTCTTTCTAGCATTCTCACATTTCCGACTCGCTCACTTTTCCGACTCGGCTCGCTCACTTTTTGTCTTTTCAGTTTCTCACTTTTCAGGAACAGCTTGTCGCCTTTCCTCAAAGGGCAGGATGGTCATTTACGAAAAATGGTGATCTGTGGGCTCCGAACCGGAAAATATGATTCATCCTCCCAGGTGGTTATGGTGGTTACAACGGCAAAATTACCGGGCTACCCCCGGCCAAAGCTATAAAAGGACCCCTCTAGGCTTCATTTGAGAGGATCCGGCCTGAATGCCCAGAGAGAGCTCCTTGAAGATTTCCACGGATTTCTTCTTCGGCGCTTAAAGATCTCCTTCGCGGACTTGAAGTTTTCCGTCTTCGCGAAAGCGGACAAGGCTTTCTCACTTTCGTCTTCGCGAAAGCGGACAAGGCTTTCTCAGTTTCGTCTTCACGAAAGCGGACAAGGCTTTCTCACTTTCGTCTCCACGAAAGCGGACAAGGCCTTCTCACTTTCGTCCCCACGAAAGCGGACAAGGCCTTCTCACTTTCGTCTCCACGAAAGCGGACAAGGCATTCTCACTTTCGTTCCCTACCGTTCTCAGAAGGAAAAGACTTAGTTTTTCCGAGAGGTGGCCTGTCACCCTCGGAACATTCTCTCTCTCTCTCTCTCTCTCTCTCTCTCTCTCTCTCTCTCTCTCTCTCTCTCTCTCTCTCTCTCTGATATTGTAACGAGCAGCGGCCTGTCGCGCTCGACTTCTAAATCTCTGACTGTACACCCCCCCAGAAGATAGTGGAAGTTTGGTCGGCACAGCTCCGGCCACGTGGTTTTTCACCCTTTCCGGGTTTTCCACGCTAAAAAGTCCCAGTATAATCAACGAATCTCAAATTGACTGTTTGCGCGCTCGGTTGGCTCCCGAGCTAAGGTGGTTCAAGTAAACCGGTCTACCAAGAGCCCTAAGCGACCCGCAACAAACATAATATGAATGAGAGAAATATTTTATATATTCACATAATATGGTGGAGTTAAACAAATTAAATCCTTTCATGAAATGATCACTCTCCAAATATTTGAGTTCTCTCCAAAAGCTTTCGAGTTTTTCCAGAAGATTTAAATGGAGGAGTTAAACGCGGGAGTTTACGCGAGTTTCAGATTTTGAGAATTCGTAGTTATTTAAGGCGATTGTTAGGAGCATAACTTAAATAGCTACATGCATATCCCAATTTCAAAATAAAGGTTCAAGTAGCAGTTTTTCTATGTATGAGTACTACCCTATTAGCAGCCTAACAATGTCTTTATTTAAATGTGGGAGTTTAAGAAAATTAGAATTAGTAGTCATTATTAGTGGTTAAGATGAGATTTTTAGATTTTTGAACTTCATTAAGCTTTTAAATCTCTTTCACGTTTATTGTGTATTTAAAGGTAGGATGGGAATGAATAAATACTACTGATTTACAAGAAAATAATTGGTGTTGTTGTTTAGCATTGTTGTTTGACAGAATGAGATATATATATATATAGATATGTATGTTCTCTTTGAGTTATGATGCCTTCAACTATAATAAGAGCATACCTATACCTAGGGGTTTGCATACAAACCCGAAACCCACCAAACCATTCAAATCCAACGAATTTTACACTAGCCCGGACGGTTCAATTAGTTTTTTTTCTGTAAAAAAATGAATTGTACCAACTAATAATTAATACAATTAAAAAATACTATTAGTAATGATCTTTCGAGTGTTGTTATTAAGTAAATAACATTGATGAGGTCCCACTAAAATCGTTTTGGATCAGGTTGATCTTGTCGAAATCATGATCCTGACCGAATCGCCGAAATGGACCGTCTCGACCAAGTCAAAACTATTGGGAGCCAGAGCGCGATGAACCTGAACCAGGTGTAACGAGCATGCTCGAGGAGTCGCGCACCCGCGCACGACAAGCACACACATGCAGAATGCCCCCTACCCCGACGTAGCCCACGCGCGTGCATGCACCGCGTACTGCGCACCCCTGCGCGCGCATCGCGAACTGCGCGCCCCCGCGTGGACGCACGCACACATTGCGTTGTGTAAGACCCTCTTTTTTTTTATCTTACCCGGGTCTTACCGCCCAGAACCGCCGTCTTGCGGCGAGACCATTACACACAATGGTCGCCGCCACAATACGCCGATCCTGCCGGCTATTCAACCTCATTCAGGCCAACCACAATTCATAGTAATAGAAGCGAATAGAAGCAACAAGTCCACAAATCACATTAAGTATATAAATTACATGATTACAATGTCCACAATGAGAATTAAAGTAAAAGAGAACTAAACGAAAAAGGGCTTATGCCCAGTACATGTTTAAGTATAGTGCTACAACACTCTCTCTCTACATCTATGCGGAAGCTATCAATTCTGTCTTCAAACATCTGTAGCTGCTGCTGCGACGACGTGTAGTGTCTGCTCTACTTCATCCCGTCCTCCTGTACGGGGTCCTTCTGCTCCGGTACATCATCCCTAAAATGATGTGGTCCACTGACCGTCAGTCTAAAAGACTCAGCATATTCCTCACCGCCTCCACCCGCGACTCCTAGGCACCGTGCGGGAGGAGGAAGCAGAGGACATCAAAGGGTAATTCAAAAGCAGGTGACAGTGGCGAAACTAGCAAGTATATAGATACTAAACAAGTAATGAAAACATCTCTACCCTAGCAGGAGTATGTATAAAGGCAATAAATAAAGAGCGGTATAAGTAAAGGAGCAGGCATAAGAAAATAAGAGAAGCTACGAAAGTAACCTTAACTTATATGCACACACAAAAGCACATAAGCTAAGGGATCTGACAATAAATAAACTCATCGTATAAAAGAGCCAATACTGATTTATACGATGAGGTCCCTGTTTGTGCAGAAATGCTATGCTATGATGTGCAATGCAATGATGCAATGTTTGTATTATTAGTTTATACACATGCAACTCACCCACACGACTCTGTACGTACAGACCTTTAGTTCCCACTTTTCAGAGGTAGCTAACCTCTCGGGCACCTCCCGTCGTGGTCAAACGGTGGCAGAGGAGCGGGCGTCTCCTCACCTGGGTGGGTAAGTCACACTACCAGACCCAGGCCCTAACGTACGCTGTGATACCGGTACCCGGTACTCACGAGCTCCTGCGTACTAAACTGAATTGGCCAGGCAGGGTTTAGGGAATCCGTCCTGTCGGACGCGCAGTAAGACAACCTGGCCCCCATACAACCACTAGCACTGCCGAGTCAACGAACTTTTGTCGGTGTGACAACTAAGGCAGAACCGAAGACCCGCCACATCTTATACACAAGCCACATGTATTAGCCCTTTACTACCGAGCTTCCAGCTCGCAAATCAACAATTAAGAAGTAGAGCCTACCGCTCGCTAGACTACGCCAGCCTTATATTTAAACTACGAGCTACCGCTCGCTAGACTATATTAGTCTTATATTTAAACTACGAGCCTACCGCTCGCAGGACCATCCCAGTCCTTCCTTATAACCCGAGCCTACCGCTCGCAGGACTATGCCAGTCCTTCCTTATAACCCGAGTCTACCGCTCGCAGGACTATCCTAGTCCTTCCTTATAACCCGAGCATACCGCTCGCAGGACTATCCCAATCCTTCCTTATAACCCGAGCCTACCGGTCGCAGGACTATCTCAGTACTTACTCATAACCCGAGCCTACCGCTCGCAGGACTATCTCAGTCGTTCTCAAAGCTGACGGAGGCTAAGGCATCGACTGACGTTGCCGTCATCTCAGCCAAGAAGCAGTTGTCTCCGCCTTCACCACCCTGGTGACCTCGACCTCTTCCTCGACCTCTTCCTCCACCTCTATGATGGTCTCCACCTCTCCAGCGGTCTCCCTCTCTCTCAGCAACATGACCGGCCTTGAGATTAGACCGGCACTCCTTTGCTATGTGCCCGTACTTCTTGCAGGCAAAGCAGAGGGGTCTCCCCCTCTGGTCATATGGGGGGAGGAAGTTCTCCCTAACTCCCTGATAGGACGTTGAAGGTCCATCTCCGGAGTTCTTCTTCTTCTTGTCCCAAGGCTTCCTTTTGCCTGAGAATAACGCCTCGCTATCTCCCCCTGAGATAGACACTCATGCCATCTGCTTCGACAAGCTCTCCTGTGACGACAACAGGTTCTCTAGCTCCAGTTAGGTGGGTTGAGTTGTCCATCCTTGCACAGACGTGATAAATGGAACATACTCTTTCCGCAGACCTCGGAGTATGTGCCTCTTCAGCTTCACCTCTGAGATCGGCTCGTCAGGATCCAAGGCCGAGATCTCAGCACATAGGTTCTTCACCTTCAGAAAGAAGATGGATATCTACAACTCTCCTTAAGTGGACCGCGCCAACTCATTCTCCAGGAACTGTAGTCGCGCTACGTTCTTCTTGTTGAATAACCCATCAAGGGCTATCCAGATCTATGACGCTGACTTGCACCCCATAATGTGGTCGAACAAGTCAGGAGAGATAGCTCTCTTCAAGCTGAACTCCGCCTTGGCGTTGGTCTTCCTCCAAGCTCTCACAGCTAGACCATTGTCATCGATTGGAAAAACTTCTGTCTGCTCTTCTCCTCCAACGACCTCCCATAGGTCCTCTCCAAGCAGGTAACTCTCCATGCATGACTTCCACTTCTTGTAGTTGGTCTGGGTGAGCAGCTCAATGCCTAGTCCTCTCACATAACCTCCTCCGCCGTCCATCTTGATTGACAACCTTGAACCTCGATAGCACACTATGCTTCACCAACCTCCCTCTGATACCATGTTAGATTTTCGTATGCTACCATGTACAAGGAACCAACGATGAACAGAGACGAAATAAACTCTTTATAACTAGGTAATTGATTACAAATGAACAAGTTGAATACAAGGTGCATACACCTTGATTCACAACAGCTGAGATAAAAATAAAATAACTTGTCGCGGACAAGGTCCGCTTCTCCACTCTCCACTTCACAACACACTCAACCCTGCACTCTCCACCTCACAGTGCACTCTCCACCTCTCGTTGAGGTACGGGTTGGGGTTGGACTCTCTTGGGGTGTAGGCACAGCTCACCTCACCTTAGCTCACTAGCTCTCTACTAGTTCTCTCCTCTTCTCTCTCTTCGCATTAGCATTGGTGGAGTGGGGGGGGGGGTATTTATAGGTAACACAATTAGGGGGGGGGAGAGGGTGCACTCATCCCTCCTCCATGCTCCAAGCTCCACTCGGCAAACACACAAGACAGCCCACCTCCAAGCTCCACTCGCCACTTCACAAGGCATCCCCCTCTTCCATGGTGCACTCGCCAACAACACATGGCAGCCCCCCTTCATGCACTCGCCAGCTCACTTGGCAGGAGCCCACTCGCAACTACACTAGGCAGCCCCCTTCTTGAGCCCACTCGGCAACTTTCATTTGGCAAGCTCTACTCGGCAGCCCACTTGGCAAGTTCAACAAGGCAGCCCACAACAAGGCAGCCCCCCTCCATCTTGCTCCACTCGGCAGCCCAGCACTCCCCCCTACACATCCACTCGCCAGCACACTCCATCCACTCGCCCATCACACATCTCCCACTCGCCCAGCACACTCCATCCTCCACTCGCAACTCCTCCTCTCCACCTCACTTCAACTTCAACAAAATCGATGTACATCAATCTCGTAATGCATCATTCGACGTTGAGATCAATTTGACGTACGTCGAATTTTAACGAATAATACTATTTTTGATTAGAAGTTTGTAAAGCGGTAAGAATATTTTTAACAAAATAAACAATTCAATTATTCTCCAAATCTCAAATTTCAAATCTGGTCCAGTCCGGTGCGTGCGCGTGTATAGTCCACGGATTCTACTTACGTTTCTTTCAACATAATATGAATGATATAAATAGTTTATATATTCACATAATATGGTGGATCAGTTAAACAAATCCTTTCATGAAATGATGTCCCTCCAATTATTTGAGTTCTCTCCAAAAGCTTTCGAGTTTTTCCAGAAGATTTAAACGGAGGAGTTAAACGCGGGAGTTTACGTGAGTTTCAGATTTTGAGATTTGGTAGTTATTTAAGGCGATTCTTAGGAGAATAACTTAAATAGCTACATGCATATCCCAACTTCAAAAACAAAAGGTTCGAAGTAGCAGTTTTTCTATGTATGAGTACTACCCTATTAGCAGCCTAACAATGCCATTATTTAAATGTGGGAGTTTAGAATATTAGAATTAGTAGTCATTATTAGTGGTTAAGATGAGATTTTTAGATTTTTGGACTTCATTAAGCTTTTGAATCTCTTTCACGTTTGTGTATTTAAAGGTAGGATGGGAATGAATAAATACTACTGATTTACAAGAAAATAATTGGTGTTGTTGTTTAGCATTGTTGTTTGACAGAATGAGATATATATATAGATATGTATGTCCTCTTTGAGTTATGATGCCTTCAACTATAATCAGAGCAAACCTATACCTAGGGTTTGCATAAAAACCCGAAAATCAACCAAACCGCTCAAATCGAACGAATTTTACATTCGCCCGGACGGTTCAATTAGTTTTTTTCTTTAAGAAAATGAATTGTACCAACTAATAATACAATTAAAAAAATACTATTAGTAATGATCTTTCTAGTGTTGTTATTAAGTAAATAACATTGATGGGGTCCCACTAAAATCGTTTTGGATCAGGTCTACCTTGTCGAAATCATGGTCCCGACCGAATCGCCGAAATGGACCGTCTCGACCAAGTCAAAACAATTGGGAGCCGGGGCGTAATGAACCCGAACTAGACGTAACGAGCATACCCGAGGAGTCGCGCGCCCGCGCACGGCAAGCACACACACGCAGAACGCCCCTCCCCACCACCCGCGCACGGACGCAACGTGTAGTGCGCACCACCCCTGCGCGCACGAATCGCGTAGTGTGCAGACACTCACACACATTGTGTTGATCGCGCCCACGCGCGTCGACGGCACGTCGCGACCTTCCACCGCCGTCGACGTCCGTCGTCGTCAACCGCCACCGCCGCCGCCGCCACCTCCGTTCTCGCCGGCGAGCATGCCCGGACCTCCCAGGGTGCATCAACATCATTTTCAGACAACATGATGATCCAGGTGGCCAGAATCGTTCAACCTCATTCGTTAGTTCAAATTTCAAAAGTGCGAAATTACCAAGGCACCCCGCTGAAAAAAACTATAAAAAGGCTCATATACATTCATTTGAAGACAATAAACCAAGAAGAGAAAAAAGAGCTCTGAGGTTTTCCGACGAAAACCACTCAGAGATCTCCTTCGAAGTTTGAGGACCTCCTTCAGATCTAATGTCCTCCTTCAAGAGCGACTTGAAGATCTCTTTCGGAGTTTGAAGACCTCCTTCAAGTGCGACTCAGAGATCTGCTTAAGTGTCTTCTGCAGTGCTTTCTCAAGTATGTACTTAGCTTTCCACATTGCCTGCTCCAACGCCTTCTCCGATGGGTTCTCAAGTGCCTCCTCTCGAAGCCGCTCCTACGAGCACCAAGAAAGACTTTGCATCTCTTTTACTTTAAAGTACTTGTAAACAGAGCGGATACATGTCACACTCCCGAAGATTCAAACACTTGTAACCTCAAGCAAATTAGTGGATGTTGTCGGCACCGAATCGATTAGTGGTTTTTTCACTTTCCGAGTTTTTCCACGTAAAAAGTCTTGTCGTCTTTGTTGTTGGTTTTTTTTTAACTGTTTGCGCACTTGACTCACTCTCGAGCTAAGACAATTCAATTCTCCGGACCGGGAAAGCGCTAAGTGACCCGCAACAATCATATACAAGCTATATCATTTCAATGGTTTCAATATTATTTGAATTTAAATAAACTTTTTCAATACACACACACACAAACATACACACACACACACACACATATACACGAGTCGAACGACATGGGCCTCCGGCCCTATGTTAGTTCAACGGCGAGCTTCGCCGGCACTGACAGGGGGCTACGCCCGCTCCCAGCCGAGAGCCCGCCCTCCGCAGGCTGTGCCCGCTATTGAGCAGTCTACAAATAGTGGTCAACATAACTTTTTGGCTCCGCCCCTATCAATTATTTAATAAACACAATATAAATTATTTAATGTCTAATGATAGCCTACAATAGTATGTGTTATTTAATAAACACAATATATATTATTTAATGCATAATGATAGCCTACAATAGTAGGTATAAGAGCTCAACTAATTTTTTTTTAGATTTTATGGATTTTCATCATTATTTTTAATTTTTGGATATGATGTAATTACTTGTACGAACAATATAATTTCGAGTTTTTTTTTAAATAGATTATAATATATGTTAAGTCATTTTGTTAAAAAAAGTAAAGGTAATTTTGTTAATTTTAAATGTTAACAAAGACAACTTTTTTCTTTATACTATATATATATATAATTCAATTGGTTTTTTACTATGTTTACTCGTTTCACAATAAAAATGTTGAGCCATATGCTTTTCGTGTAATATATATGAGTTGTTAACTATAATATATCTTATGTGAAAGTTTAATAATATTTATTTATTTAATTAGCATAGTTTTTTGTAAATTCTTTAAAATATTTATGCTCAAAATTATTTAAAGTAATAAAAATGAAAACTGAACATAGTAAATGACCAAAAATCGAACCGATGGTTTCGAGCGTCTCCCCCTTATGTCTCCCTTGTTATGCAGATGGATATCATCGCACCGCTAAAGTCATGCAAACCTTATGGCTTTGGATTTGAATTTGGACTTGGAATTTGAGATTTGAATTTTGAGATTTAGATTTTGCGGAATAATTAAATTGTTAATTTTGTTTCAATTGTTTGTTAATTTCTTTATTCTTTTTTATGATGAAATTTGTCATTGTAATTGATGATCATTAAGCGCTATTTAAATCTTAATCATCGATTAATAATTTACGATCACTAAGGGCCGATCGATGATCATCCATCACACTTTTTGTGCGCCTTCCTATCAACAGTTGTCGAGTGTCATTCGACGATCGTCGAGCACCTATCGTAAATAGCAAGTTATGTTTTGTGTTCAGTTGTGCAGTTTTTGTTGATCTACATTAATTGTATAGCCATTAAAAAAATCATGGCAAGGAATAGGCCATTAATAAATCATTGTTGCTTCTCAATCCCCTATTTCTTGCCTTGATGATAATCCAAAAACTTTACTCCGAATTGGGTTACAAAGTTTGTAGGTCACTTTTGGAGGATCCATTGCTTTTGTTTTGTACAAGCTATTATTGCAAAGCATGGTGGCAGAGCATATGGATGAATAAATTATATATATATACACACACACACACGAGTGACAGGCACGAGGCTACGCCCCTATTGTCAAGCGCGACAGTACCCGCCCGGCGACGGCGGGCTTCGCGCGGACGGGCGGGCGAAACATATACATATGAGTACTCAAAATGACCGTACAAAAATTTTAATTAATATTTTATAATTATTTTTTTCAAAAAACATTTATATTTTAATAAAATATCATTTTAAAGTAGTCTAGGAGGTCTAATGATAGCCTACTGTACAACCCTCATATTTTCCGAGTCGATGTGACCCGACACGGATGAGGTCGTGACGGAAAAGGTGACTGCGACGCAGCAAACCGAACCAGCGGAGGTCGTCAAGACCAAAAAGAAAGTGCCGGGGGGGGGGGGGCAAATTCCCTTGGTCGAATGGACCTTGGGTCCACTCGCCCAAGTGTGTGGGCGAGTGGACCCTTGGTCCACTCGCCCCATGTAGTTGGGCGAGTGGACCAAGGGTCCACTCGCCCAAGGATGTGGGTCCCACTCGCCCCATGAAGTTGGGCGAGGGTCCACTCGCCCAAGGATGTGGGAGAGTGGACCCTTGGTCCACTCGCCCCATGTAGTTGGGCGAGTGGACCAAGGGTCCACTCGCCCAAGGAGGTGGGCGAGTGGACCCTTGGTCCACTGGCCCATGTAGTTGGGCGAGTGTACCAAGGGTCCACTCGCCCAAAGAGTGGAGTGGACTGTGAGGTCCACTCGCTCAGTCAGGGTGGTGGACCTCGATCCACTTGTTCGACCCCCGGCAAGGGGGGAGTGGACGTCTCGTCCTCCACTCGCCCCCTCTCTCATTTTGATCGTCCAGGTTCGTGGTTGAGCTGCGGATAGCAGAATTTTGGCTATCCGCAGCCTAATTTTGGGAAGTCTATAACTAGACCCCCATGGGCACCTTGGGAAGGGATGTTGGTACCCCCCTCCATCGCGTGTGAGCAAGCACTACCCCTCTCATCCCCCTGCCATTGAAGGTGGACGGTGAGGTGATCCTTAGTGCCCTCCAAGGTGCCCAGGCTCAGCATTGGCTTGGGAGGGGAAGTTCCTTGTGAGCTTCCGGGTATGTGGTGGGACCTCCACGCTGCAGCTTAAGGGGGCCGTTTGCGGACTTAGGTGTTCTCCAAGGGCAAGGTTCTTCGGTTCTTTATGACTGGTCAAGGGTCTCGCTCAGGTCAAGTAAGGGTTAGCTACATCTCCCTTGCGAACGTCGAGACCAGTTCTCTGGTTTCAACATTATGGTGCGGTGAGCGTGGAAGCAGCTAGTTCGGAAAGCTCTGAGCAGGTCTCATGGCTGGAAGCGATGAGCTGGGGGACTCACCCCCTATCAACGAGTACGTGAAGAAGGGTGATTTTGACGAGTTCAAGAAGCCGATCCTGGAGCTCTTGCGGGTCGCACTCACCGTCACGGCGAGTGCTCGACACCACCCGCACCCATGCTCGCCTCGCAATCTCCGATGGAGGCGGAGCAAGCACATCGGCAAGGGAAGGAGCTGGCCATAAGGGAAGGCTTGGGTCTTCAAGCAAGAGTGCTCTTCAACAGCTCTCCTGGGACCGGCTACCCCAGTAGGGAGGCAGGGAGAACGCCTTCGACTCGCCAGGGAGGAGGGGGAAGTCCCTTCTGCGAGCTGATCTTCCCAGCTCCCGTTCCAGATGGGTTCAGCGAGCCTGACATGTCTTACTACGCAGGGAAGGACGACCATATTCAACATCTCCAGTGGTTCGAAGACATGGCCTCGATCATTCAAATGTCGGATGCCTTTAAATGCAGACTCTTCGCGGTCACGTTCAGGGGGAAGGCGAGAGACTGGTTCCACCAACTCCCAGTGGGAACCATCTACGGCTTCGAGGACCTGCGCCGAAGTTTCTTGCTAAGGTTCTCCACTTCAAAGAAGAGGAGGAAAGGGGCGGAGGCCCTATTATTGGTTCGGCAAAGGCCAGGGAAGACATTGGGGAGTTACGTGGATAGATTCCGGGAGGAAGTCCTCCTTGTCGTTGAGGTGCCCGGGCATACCCTGCAGCTGGCTTTCACCCTCAGCTTACAGCAGGGGCTGTTCAGGATCGATGAGCTTGACTCAGGACCCACCCCTGTCTTTCGAAGAGCTGATGGAGCGCGCCGCTCGAAAAATTGAGTGTGAGGCTACAAACCAGGAGTTCATGACAAGGTTGTCCAAGGGTGAGAAAGAGGAGAAGGAGGAGTAGAAAGAGCAAGGATGGAAGAAGGAGGAAGCGAGAAGTCAGGGGGACTAGGGACCCCCCGTTGGGCAGGAACTAGGCTGGGGGTTTTAACTACCAGTCGCTCGACCGACCTGGAGGCCGCCAGGAGGACTCCCTCAAGGCCCAGGAAGAGGCAATTTCCAAGGGAAAGGAAATTTTCAGGGAGAACAAGGGCAGTTCAACCCAGCAGGGTGGCAGCCGGACCCCAGGCCATTGCAACCCCAACCCCTGTAGGTCATGACGATTGGCCGAAAAAGAGGAAATAAGAAGAGGGGTCACGCAGGGAAGGAAGCAAGGATGATGGCATTGCCATACTGTGACTTCCATCAGCAGGAGGGCCACGCGACAGCCACATGCCCAGAGTTTCTGGAGGTAAGGGAAGGAGGAAGAACCCCGATAGAGAGGAGACAACTCAACCTGGAAGGACCAGGAGGAAGCTGAGGAGATGGAGGAAGTGATGAAGGAGACGGCCAAGGTGCATGTGGCCGAGTAAGCGCAAGGAAGCGCATTGTAATGGTATGTAATCTATTTATAATATATCAAAAGTAGTTAAAGATAACATCTAGGTCGAGTCCTCGACTAGAGACCACTCGCCCAGGCTTGTTGATGTCGGTCGCTGGGTGGCTCGTCGGGTTGATTCATTTTAGGTCAAGTCCTCGACTGGAGACCACTCGCCCGGGCTTGTGATGTCGGTCGCTGGGTGGCTCGTCGGGTAGATTCGTTTTAGGTCGAGTCCTAGACTAGAGACCACTCCCCTGGACTTGTTGATGCCGGTCGCTGGGTGGCTCATCAGGTAGATTTGTTTTAGGTCAAGTCCTCGACTGGAGACCACTCGCCCGAGCTTGTTGATGCCGGTTGCTGGGTGGCTCGTCGGGTAGATTCGTTTTAGGTCGAGTCCTCGACTAGAGACCACTCGCCCGGGCTTGTTGATGCCGGTCGCTGGGTGGCTCGTCGGGTAGATTCGTTTTAGGTCAAGTCCTTGACTGGAGACCACTCGCCCGGGCTTGTTGATGCCGGTCGCTGGGTGGCTCGTCGGGTAGATTCGTTTTAGGTCAAGTCCTCGACTGGAGACCACTCGCCCGGGCTTGTTGATGTCGGTCGCTGGGAGGCTCGTTGGGTAGATTCGTTCTAGGTCGAGTCCTCGACTAGAGACCACTCGCCCGGGCTTGTTGATGTCGGTCGTTGGGTGGCTCGTCGGGTAGATTCGTTTTAGGTCAATTCCTCGACTGGAGACCACTCGCCCGGGCTTGTTGATGTCGGTCGCTGGGTGGCTCGTCAGGTAGATTCGTTTTAGGTCGAGTCCTCGACTAGAGACCAATCGCCCGAGTTTGTTGATGCCGGTCGCTGGGTGGCTCGTCGGGTATATTCGTTTTAGGTCAAGTCCTCGACTGGAGACCACTCGCCTGGGCTCGTTGATGTCGGTCGCTGGGTGGCTCGTCGGGTAGATTCATTTTAGGTCGAGTCCTCGACTAGACACCACTCACCCGGGCTTGTTGATGCCGGTCGCAGGGTAGCTCGTCGGGTAGATTCATTTTAGGTCAAGTCCTCGACTGGAGACCACTCGTCTGGGCTTGTTGATGTCGGCCGCTGTGTGGCTCGTCGGGTAGATTTGTTTTAGGTCGAGTCCTCGACTGGAGACCACTCGCCCGGGCTTGTTGATGCCGGTCGCGGGGTGGCTCGTCGGGTAGATTCGTTTGGGTTGGTAAGGCTCCAAGAAGAGAAGCCAGTCTGAGGATGTGTTGAGTTCCTCTGCCTCCAGGTGAAGGTAAGCACCTAGGACGCGGACGGGTACTTCCGCCTCCAATCGGTAAGACCCCCGACTAGAGACCATTCACCGGGCTCAGTCATGCTGGCTGATGGGAGACTCATCGGGTCGACACGCTGCGGGCAAGACCTCAGAAAGGGTAATTGCTTTTGTGAGATGGTTGAGTTCCTCCACCTCCAGGTGAGCTCGGCTCCCTGTTAGGTGTTGAGTTTCTCCACCTCCAGGTGAGCTCGGCACCCTGTTAGGTGTTGAGTTCCTCCACCTCCAGGTGAGCTCGGCTCCCTGTTAGGTGTTGAGTTCCTCCACCTCCAGGTGAGCTCGGCTGCCTGTTAGGTATGGAGTTCCTCCACCTCCAGGTGAGCTCGGCTCCCTGTTAGGTGTTGAGTTCCTCCACCTCCAGGTGAGCTCGGCTCCCTGTTAGGTGTTGAGTTCCTCCACCTCCAGGTGAGCTCGGCTCCCTGTTAGGTGTGGAGTTCCTCCACCTCCAGGTGAGCTCGGCTCCCTGTTAGGTGTTGAGTTCCTCCACCTCCAGGTGAGCTCGGCTCCCTGTTAGGTGTGGAGTTCCTCCACCTCCAGGTGAGCTCGGCTCCCTGTTAGGTGTTGAGTTCCTCCACCTCCAGGTGAGCTCGGCTCCCTGTTAGGTGTGGAGTTCCTCCACCTACAGGTGAGCTCGGCTCCCTGTTAGGTGTTGAGTTCACCTCCAGGTGAGCTCGGCTCCCTGTTAGGTGTGGAGTTCCTCCACCTACAGGTGAGCTCGGCTCCCTGTTAGGTGTTGAGTTCCTCCACCTCCAGGTGAGCTCGACTCCCTGTTAGGTGTGGAGTTCCTCCACCTCCAGGTGAGCTCGGCTCCCTGTTAGGTGTGGAGTTCCTCCACCTCCAGGTGAGCTCGGCTCCATGTTAGGTGTTGAGTTCCTCCACCTCCAGGTGAGCTCGACTCCCTGTTAGGTGTCGAGTTCCTCCACCTCCAGGTGAGCTCGGCTCATTGTTAGGTGTTGAGTTCCTCCACCTCCAGGTGAGCTCGGCTCCCTGTTAGGTGTGGAGTCCCCTCTCCCTCCAGGTGAGCTCGGCTCCCTGATAGGTGTGGAGTTCCCGCCTTCCACCTAAGGTCAAGTTCAATTCGACCTAAGGTGTTGAGGTTTCTTCACCTCCAGTTGAGCTCGGCTCATAGGAGGGTTGTTAAGTGGAGAAAGGTTTGCCTTCCACCTCAGGTCGAGTTCAGCTCGACCAAAGGTGTTGAGTTTTTCTCCGCCTAAGGTCAAGTTCAATTCGACCTAAGGTGTTGAGCTTTCTTCACCTCCCGTTGAGCTCGGCTCATATGAGGGTTGTTAAGTGGAGAAAGGTTCGCATTCCGCCCCAAGTTTGGTTCAGTTGAAAAACTCGGCAGGAGCATCCCGTTGGCAGGGTCTTTCATGGATCACTCTAGGGTCCCACCTACTCGTCAAATAGGTGGGTTGGACTATCTTTCCAAGCTTAAGGCAAGCTCGAAAAGAGCAGGGATTGTGTACAACCTCATATTTTCCGAGTCGGTGTGACCCGACACGGATGAGGTCGTGACGGAAAAGGTGACCGCAACGCAGCAAACCGAACCAGCGGAGGTCGTCAAGACCAAAAAAAGAGGGCCCGGGGGGCAAATTCCCTTGGTCGAATGGACCTTGGGTCCACTCGCCCAAGGGTGTGGGCGAGTGGACCCTCGCCCAAAGTTGGGCGAGTGGACCCTTGGTCCACTCTCCCCATATAGTTGGGCGAGTGGACCCTTGGTCCACTCGTCTCATGTAGTTGTGCGAGTGGACCAAAGGTCCACTCGCCCGAAGAGTGGAGTGGACCGTAATGTCCACTCGCCTAGTCAGGGCGGTGGACCTCGATCCACTTGTTCGACCCCCGGCAAGGGGGGGGGGGGGGGGGAATGGACGTCTCGTCCTCCACTCGCCCCCTCTCTCGTTTTGATCGTCCAGGTTCGTGGTTGAGCTGCGGATAGCAGAATTTTGGCTATCCACAGCCCAATTTTGGGAAGTCTATAAATAGACCCCCATAAGCACCTTGGGAAGGGATGTTGGTACCCCCCCTCCCTCGCGTGTGAGCAAGCACTACCCCTCCCCTCCCCCTGTCATTGAAGGTGGATGGTGAGGTGATCCTTAGTGCCCTCCAAGGTGCCCAGGCTCAGCATTGGCTTGGGAGGGGAAGTTCCTTGTGACCTTCCGGGTATGTGGTGGGACCTCCACCCTGCAGCTTAAGGGGTCCATTTGTGGACTAGGTGTTCTCCAAGAGCAAGGTTCTTCGGTTCTTAGTGACTGGTCAAGGGTCTCGCTCAGGTCA
The DNA here is from genome assembly GCA_033032865.1 of Dactylorhiza incarnata. NCBI lineage: Eukaryota > Viridiplantae > Streptophyta > Magnoliopsida > Asparagales > Orchidaceae > Dactylorhiza > Dactylorhiza incarnata. Next base: position 2,586,580 of record JAWHQI010000086.1, read on the forward strand.
AGTAAGGGTTAGTTGCATTCCCCTTGCGAACGTCGAGACCAGTTCTCTGATTTCAACACCTACCATAGTAGGTGTAGGAGGTCTACTAAAAACTTTTTTATGAATTTTCATCATTATTTTTATTATAAGTATATAGTGTAATTACACAAATAGCCATTATATTGTATGAATTTCCATTTTTTCAAAATATATATTTAAGTCAATGGAGTAAAAGAATGAGGTTATGTGTCAATTTTCAATGTTGCACCAAAGGCAACTTCTTGCATATAGTAGTTAAAGATATATATAAAGTAATAAAAATCAAAGAATAAAATGTACATAGAGAAGAGGATAAAGTGTGTACTAGGAATACGTATAATTTATTGAAGTTGAAAAAAATGAGCGCGTGTGAGGTGATACATGACCTCCCTAATAAAATGAATATCTAATTTTTTTACACATATTTCAACTATGAAAGAGAGATTTTTGTATAAGTAGAGGGAAATTATATATGCAGTTTTGAAAATTAACTTCCATTAGTTTTCCATGTTTGAAACGTGGAGGTTTGTTTTATGTTAAAGCTCTGTTTGGAACAACTTTGGTGTTTGAGCGATGATAGTGTGAAACTGTGATAGTAAAATTTTAGGCTCAGTTTGTTGAAATTTTTGTGTGCTACCAATCAAGGATACCAAAACAGAACAAACACAGCTGTAATATATACTTGGCAACAAGATTACAACAGAACACGGCTGAATACAAGTTGCATCCAACTTGAATCACAACAGCCAATAGTAGTAAAGAACTTGGTCACGGACAAGGTCCGCTTCTCCTCCCGAGCACACCGCGCTGGTGATACTCGTCGCCTCGATACTCGTCACGGATACTCGGCACGGTGATACTCGGCACGACGATACTCGTCACCGATGCTCGTCACCGATACTCGTCACCGATACTCGTCACCGATACTCGTCACCGATACTCGTCACGGTGATACTCCGCACGACGATACTCGTCACCGATGCTCGTCACCGATACTCGTCACCGATACTCGTCACCGATGCTCGCTACCCGCTCAAGGGAGCTGCCGAACTTACTCCAAGTCCGATACTCGCCAGGTAGCACTCTGGTATCTCTAACTCGCTCAGAGTTGATGATACTCGCCACTTTTGATGGCTATACTCGTCACTCTCAGAGTATATACTCGTCACTGTCAGAAGGTCTGGATTGGTTTCTCTTTAGGGGGGGGGGGTACCCCTCTATTTATAGGCAACTCGAGAAGGGCGAGTATGCCGATACTCGGCACGGATACTCGGCACCGATATTCGTCACGGATACTCGGCACGGATACTCGTCACGGATACTCAGCACGGATACTCGTCACGGATACTCGGCACAGATACTCGTCACCGATACTCGACACGGATACTCGTCACCTGGATAGTCGCCACCTGGATAGTCGCCACTATCCCAGCATATACTCACTTCACAAATCTAACACTCCCCCTTGAAGTGAGCTCCGGGAACAACTCCAAGCAACGAGCGAAGCCTCCGGAAGGGCCCCGCAGATAGGGGCTTTGTGAATATGTCCGCAAGGTTGTCTTCGCTCCGCACATGCTCCACAGTGAGCAAGCCACCCAGCACCTTCTCTCTGATGAAGTGATGCTCGATCTCTATGTGCTTGGTCCTCGCATGACACACTGGATTGGTTACCAGTTTCAATGCACTCTCATTGTCCCCGCGAAGCACAGTAGGTCCGCTGACCTCCTCATCCACATCCTCCACTAGTCTCCTCAGCCAGACACACTCCTGAGCTGCTAAGGACGACGCCTTGTACTCGGCCTCCGTGGTAGAAAGGGAAATAGAGTCCTGCTTCTTGCTACACCACGAGATAGTAGCAGCTCCACACAAGAACACGTAACCTGATGTCGACTTGCGATCATCAGCGTCACCTCCGTAGTCTGCATCCGTGTATCCGTGCAGCTTGAAGTCAGACTTCTCCTCATAGGATAACCCCATCTCAAGGGTGCCCTTCACGTACTTCAGAATTCCTTTGGCTGCCTCTAGATGAGGCTTCTGCGGCTCCTGCATATACCGACTAACTCGGCCGACAGCAAAGGCGATGTCCGGCCTTGTGATAGTCAGGTAGATAAGACTCCCCACCAGTGCCCGAAAGATCTTCGGATCAGGAAGAATCCTCCCTTCTTCCTTCCGAAGCTTCAGCCCAGCCTCCAGAGGAACGGAGCTGCTCTTCCCCTCTTTCATGCCGAATCTCTCGACGATCCTCTCGGCATATGTCCTCTGGGAAACATCCAGCCCGCCTCTTCTCTTCTCCACTTGGAGGCCAAGGAAATGGTGCAGTTCACCAAGATCCTTCATCTCGAATCGTATGGAGAGCTGCTGTCTCAGCGCCGCGACCTCCTCAGGGTTGTTCCCTGTCACGATCATGTCGTCGACGTATAGCAGCACCAGCACGTGAAGACCTCCACTCTTCTTCACGAACATGCTGGAATCTGAGTCTGAGGCATCGTAGCCGCAGAACTGCAGATACTCCACGATCTTCCCATACCAGGCTCTCGGCGCCTGCTTCAACCCATAGAGGGCCTTCTTCAGCTTGCAGACGTGGCGCGGCTGAGACTTGGACACGTATCCAGGTGGTTGCACCATGAATATGTCCTTGTCGATCTCCCCATATAGGAATGCGTTCTTCACGTCCAGCTGCCATAGCTTCCACCCTCGGCACGCCGCCAGAGCGATGACCGTCCTCACCGACGTCATCTTCGCTACGGGACTGAAGGTCTCCTCGTAGTCCTCTCCATAGGTCTGTGAGAAGCCTCGAGCGACAAGCCTCGCCTTGTACCGCTCCACTTCTCCATCAGCCCTCTTCTTCACCTTGTACACCCACTTGCAGGTGACAGGTTTGATGCCCTCCACCATGGGAACCAGGTCCCATGTCTCGTTCTTCTTCAGGGCCTCCATCTCCTCCTTCATGGCCTCGTCCCACTCCTTGATGCCAACAGCATCCTCAAAGCGGCAGGTAATTCCCTCTCGTCGAGTGGTCCTGCGAAGAAGCAAGAAACCAAACTCGCGAAGTTCCCCTCCTTATAGCGAGCAGGCGGGACGATGGTCCGCTTCGACCTCCTCAAGGCTTGGCCACTATCTACCGCTCCGGTAGAATCCTCTTCTCCAGCTCCTCTCTGTCCTCCTCTAGGAGCAATACTCTCCCTGCTTCTAGAGATCGAAGCTCCCCCTGAGCCAGATGCTCCTCCTGAGCTAGATGGCGATGGGGCACTTGGAGAAACCTCCAACTCCATAGTAGGGTCCTCAGTGACCCACTCTTCTTCTCTCCTGCTCGATTCTCCACTCTCCGGCAGCACCACGGAAGAGACTCCCTGATACGAGATCAGTTCGTCAAACACTACGTCGCGCGAGATGACGAACCTGTGAGTCTGCGGATCCATGCACTTCCACCCCTTCTTCCGCTCATCGTAGCCGATGAAGATACACTTCCTCGCCTTCGGCTCCAACTTTGTTCTTTGAGCGCCCGGGACGTGCACGAAGCAGGTAGAACCGAACACCTTCATGTGACCCACATTGGGCTTCTCCCCAAACATGAGCTGGTGTGGAGACACCATCCTGTTAGGACTCAGAGGCAGACTGTTGATCACATGAGTGGCACACGCCATTCCCTCTGCCCATAAGGCCTTGGGAATGCTCTTGGCATGTAGTCAACTCCTGGTAGTCTCCACCAGATGGCGGATCTTCCTCTCTGCCACCCCATTCTGCTGAGGGGTGTGAGCGCAGGAGAGCTCCCGCCGAATGCCGAACCTCCTGCAGAGGGAAGCAAACTCATTGGAGGTAAACTCCCCTCCATTGTCGCTTCTCAGCTTCTTCACTTTGCGGTCCAGCCTCCCCTCCACAAGTTCCTTCCACTCTTGGAACTTCTTGAATACTTCTGACTTCTCTCTCAGAAAGTATACCCACGTATAGCGGGTGTAGTCATCCACCAGAACCAGCGCATACTTATTTCCTCCATAAGTAAGGGTGGCGCACGGCCCCATAACATCAGCATGTACGCACTCAAGAGGTGCCCTACACCTGGTCTCCGCTTTGTCAATTGGAAGTCGATGTGACTTTCCAAACTGACAACCTTCGCACACATGGCCGTCGCCGCAAGAAGAGAGATGAGGTAGGCCACTCACTAGGCACTTTGCTGCCATCATCTTCAGCTTGTCCATCCCCACATGACCCAGCCTCTCATGCCAGATCACAGCGTTGTCGTTCGTCTTCAGCTTGTCCACGTAGGCACTTGCAGACAGAACATACAAGTCCTTCACCCTTCTCCCGGTGAGTGTGACGTCAGCATCGACAGACGAAAGGTTCTTCAAGAACTTCACCTCCTTTGGTCCAAACAGCACGTGGTATCCAGCATCCACGGCGTTCGCCACTGAGAAGAGGTTCTTCTTCATGCCAGGCACGTGATAGACACTCTTTAGTGTCACTGGCTTCTCTCTACTCCCAAGGGACACCTTCCCTTCTCGCTCCACTGGATGCACCGTATCATCCGCAGTGATGATAGCATCCGATCCTTCATATGCTGCCGAGGAGGCAAACTTCGACATATCTCCAGTGAGATGATGCCCGCAACCGGAATCCACTATCCAGTCGTCCTCGAGGTTGATGGAGGCTAAGACATCGACTGACGTTGCCGTCATCTCTGCCAGGAAACAATTGTCCCCCCTCTCACCGCCCTGGTGACCTCCACCTCTTCCTCCACCTCTTCGATGGTCTCCACCTTTCTCAGCAACATGACCGGCCTGGAGATTAGACCGACAATCCTTTGCCATATGCCCGTACTTCTTACAGGCAAAGCAAAGGTATCTCCCCTTCTCGTCACGGGCAGGAAGGAACTTCCCCCCATCTCCCTGAGATGACGTTGAAGGTCCCTCTCGGGGGTTCTTCTTCCTCTTGTCCCAGGATCTCCTCTTTCCTGAGAACAAGGCCTCGCCATCTCCTCCTGAGATGGATACTCCCGTCATCTGCTTTGCCAAGCTCTCCTGTGACGATAGCAGGTTCTCTAGCTCCAGAAGGGAGGGCTGAATAGCCCATCCTTGCACGGAAGTAACGAAGGGGACATACTCCCTCCTCAAGCCTCGGAGTATGTGCCGCTTCAACTTCGCCTCTGAGATTGGCTCTTCAGGATCCAAGGCCAAGATCTCCCCACATAGGTTCTTCACCTTCAGGAAGAAGGTGGATATCGCCATCTCGCCTTGAGTCGACTTCGCCAACTCATTCTCCAGGAATTGTAGCCGCGCCACATTCTTCTTGTTGAATAACCCATCGAGGGCTATCCAGATCGCAGACGCTGACTTGCAACCAATGATGTGGTCGAACAAGTCAGGTGATATGGCTCTCTTCAAGGTGAACTCCTCCTTGGCGTTGGTCTTCCTCCAAGCTCTCACAGCTGGACCATTATCGCCGGCAGCTACAACTTCCTCTTGCTCCTCACCACCAATGACCTCCCAGAGATCCTCTCCAAGAAGGTAGCTCTCCATACAAGACATCCACTTCTTGTAGTTGGTTTGAGTAAGCAGCTCAATACCAAGTCCCCTAGCATACCCTCCTCCGCCGTCCATTTTGGATTCTCAACCTTGAACCTTGATAGCATGCGCTGCTTCAGCAACCTTCCTCTGATACCATGTTGAAATTTTTGTGTGCTACCAATCAAGGATACCAAAACAGAACAAACACAGCTGTAATATATACTTGGCAACAAGATTACAATAGAACACGGCTGAATACAAGTTGCATCCAACTTGAATCACAACAGCCAATAGTAGTAAAGAACTTGGTCACGGACAAGGTCCGCTTCTCCTCCCGAGCACACCACGCTGGTGATACTCGTCGCCTCGATACTCGTCACGGATACTCGGCACGGTGATACTCGGCACGATGATACTCGTCACCGATGCTCGTCACCGATACTCGTCACCGATACTCGTCATCGATACTCGTCACGGATACTCGTCACGGTGATACTCCGCACAACGATACTCGTCACCGATGCTCGTCACCGATACTCGTCACCGATACTCGTCACCGATGCTCGCTACCCGCTCAAGGGAGATGCCGAACTTACTCCAAGTCCGATACTCGCCAGGTAGCACTCTGGTATCTCTAATTCGCTCAGAGTTGATGATACTCGCCACTTCTGATGGCTATACTCGTCACTCTCAGAGTATATACTCGTCACTGTCAGAAGGTCTGGATTGGTTTCTCTTTAGGGGGGGGGGGGTACCCCTCTATTTATAGGCAACTCGAGAAGGGCGAGTATGCCGATACTCGGCACGGATACTCGGCACCGATACTCGTCACCGATACTCGGCACGGATACTCGTCACGGATACTCGGCATGGATACTCGGCACGGATACTCGGCACGGATACTCGGCACGGATACTCGGCACGGATACTCGGCACCGATACTCGGCACGGATACTCGTCACCTGGATAGTCGCCACCTGGATAGTCGTCACTATCCCAGCATATACTCATTTCACAAATCTAACACAGTTTGCCGCAGCGTTTTTACTCTAATGAGTTTGGACAAAAACACCATCTTTATAGAATGTATGTTTGGTTTGAGAGAGGTTTTGAAAGACACCAACAACAAAAACTAGTTTTGAATATAAAAGTGGATGAAATTCCTTAGTTGAGTTCAAGCGGTCATTCACGAACGACGGTTCATAGCCACCACGTTTACGGTCGTCTTAGCTCGAGAGTGAGTTAAGCGTGCAAATTGTCAAATAGAGAATCAACAGCAGAACAACATGACGTTTTACGTGGAAAACCCGAAAAAGGAAAAAACCACGGGGCAAGATGCGCAACTCTGGCAAAATCCACGTTGCAGGCAGTTACAAGAATTAGAGTTCTTGGGAGGGTGACAGGCCACCGCTCCTTTTACAAGTATCTTGAGGAAAAAACTAAAGTCTTCAGCAGCGCTGGTGGGAGCGGTCTCTATAGCAGTGTATGTAACAATCGTTGTAGCAGTCTCCGCTACAACAGTATCCAGTGTAAGTAGAGAGAACGTTGAGCTGTAGAGCGAACAGGGAACCAAGTCTTCGTCAGAAAATTAACCTCAGAGCTCTATCTTCTCTCCTTTTTTGTCTCCTTAGAAATGAAGGCTTGAGCGCCATTTATAGTTTTTCTGGGGGGGCACTGGTAATTGTGTCATTCTGGATTTGAACATGCAAATAGGAATGCACAATTTCGGTCACATGGATCACCAATTTTTGGGAAATGATGACCATGCCCCCCCCACCCACCCCACCCCCCGGGCGGCCTGAGCATATTAGTCAACTGTGGAGGAGGCGGTGGCGATGGCGATGATGTTGGCGGAGGCGGTGAGAGAGGTGCGCGGGAAGAAAAGCTTGTGTCTCAACTCGTGTGGCACTACTGTGGGGGCGCGCGGTGTCGCGCACGGATGCACGCGACAACACACGGAACCCCACGTGAGTGCACGGACAACGCGCGACACCCTATGCATGTCGTGAGGGCCCGTGGGTGTGTGAGGGCTTGTGCGCGCAGGCATGCGCGCTGCGCGCATGGGGGTGCTTGGGTAAGGCGTGCTTTGCGCGGTCGAGACAATCCGCTCCTGCGATCCGACTAGGGTCGCGATCTGGAAATGTCGATCTAACTCAGTCAGATTTTAGGGGGGTCCCTGTTGTGCGAACGATGAGAAAACAAAATCGCACAACCACAATTAAAAGAACACGATGTGATTTACGTTGTTCGATGAGGAGCGTCTACGTCCATGGGGAGGGGCTATGCACTTTCACCGGTGGGAGAGAAAACAAAGAGGCTACGCCATATTACAACTCCACACAAATAAGAACCCTAACGCCTCTTACTTATATGCGAAATTAGGGCAAACCCAAAAAATATCAAAAACGCCCCTCAAACCAACAATCTCCACGGCATCTCTTATTTGAAAACAAAACAAATATGAGATGACAAAGTAAATTTCAACACCAAATCGGTTGCACAAAGGTGGCTGCCTACGTACCCCCCCCCCCCCCTTGGGATCAAGCCACGTGTAGTTCTTCAAAAGTGCCCCTCAAGGCACTCACCTTTGAGCTCGAACATTCATCAAACCTTTGCAATATGTGAACTTCTGGACTGGAAACACCTTCGTGAGCATGTCTGTTGGGTTCTCCTTGAAGTGACAATGGACTTCAGCTTCAAATGTTGAAAGTGCAAATGCAATGTGGTCCCTCAACCAAGCTGCCTTCGGGACATTCTGCCTCCTAGTCCGACTCCTGGCAATAGAATCCTGAACATGACTCTCCGCCTCAACTTCCTCCACCTCCTGATCATCAACACCTGGTACCTCATCAGTAGTTTCATCATATACCTCGTCAGATCTGTGGAGAACTGGTGGAACAAATGGAGTCACATCAAACTCCTTCTGAACAGTAGTAGTGATCGGCTTGAAACTCTCCACGTGCTTTGCTCTCGAGGCTTCAACAAACTCGCCTCATCAAAAGTAACATCTATGATAATGACAATCTTCCTCTCTGTCTGATCATACAGTTTAAAGCCCTTGACTCCACACCTGAAGCCAATGAAGACCGCCTTCTTTGCTCGTGCCACCCTTACGCGCAAGCCGCGCCCCACCAAAAGTGCAAGTATCGTGCGCGTCACGCGCAAGCACCACACTTTCTTACAAGTGCCACGAGCGGCACGGGGTGCAGCACTGTCGCGCGTGAATTTTTGTGCGGCAATTACCACGCCAACTTTACATTACTTTCCTCGCATGTCGTGCAACAATTGTTGCACCAACTATGCGGCAATTGCCGCATAAGCCATGCGGCAATTGCCGCATAAGCCATGCGGCAATTGCCGCATAAGCCATGCGGCAATTGCCGCATAAGCCATGCGGAAATTGCCGCGTTGCCAGTGTCCATAATGGGCACTGACCAAGTCAGCGCCCAAATTGGGTGCTGACTTGGTCAACGCCCATATGCTGCTCTCCCCAATTGGGGAGTGCTCTGAGCACTCCCCAATTGGGGAGTTGTGCGTTACAACACACCCCAATTGGGGAGTGCGTTACAGCACTCCCCAATTGGTGAGTTTTCTCCTGCGAGGCAAATGTCGCGCAGGCAGGACGCACGACATTTAATTGCAGTGCGTCCCTCCCCATTCCTTGGGAGCCGCTCCCGACGCCTCCCTCAGCGGCACTTACCGCCGCGCCTTCGTCAGCATGTACAACACACCCTCGCGCTCGCACCACCTCAACACTCACGATGCGCTCGCAAGGCCTTCGCGCTCACTACGTGCTTAGAACACGTCCGCGCTCACTACGCACTCAGAACACTTCCACGCTCACTGCGTGCTTAGAACACCACCACGCTAATTGTGTACTCACAACATTTCCGCACTCACTGCGCGCACAAAACACCTTCGCTCTAACTGCACACTCAAAATACTTCCACGCTCACTGCGCGCTCAGAACACCTTCGCGCTCACTGCGCGCTCAGAACATGCCCGCACTCAGAAAGCATCCGCGTTCGCATCACGTGAGGTAATTAACCTTCTTTGCATCTCGTGTCAACAAAGATTGCAGGATTCGTTCGTTGTCGTCATCGTTTCCAACAGTCCTGCCCAAACTACTCGAAATGCTCGAGGCGCAAAATTATCATATCAGCAAAAACGACGATCCGCGTGCTCCAGGTCGTGCAATTTGATTCGTCCATCCGGTAGTTATGGTGGTTACAACGAGGCAATTACCAAGTCGCCACTGTCAAAAACTATAAAAGGAGCTCAGACCCCTCATTTGAAGGGACCTTCCTTCAGCACTCGAGATAGCATCTTCGAAGATTTTTCAGAGTTCTCCTTCAGCGTTCGAAAAATCCTTCGAAGATCTCTTTCGGCCTTCAAAAATCTCCTTCCCTTTTGAAGATCTCTTTCGAAGGCGACTTGACGATCTCCCTTTGGCCTTTGAAGATCCTCATTATCTTTGAGATTCTCTCTTTCTCATTCTTCTTTGCACCCCCTGCAACGAGCGGCGGTCTGTCACTCTCTTGTGTTCTACTACTTGTAACACCCTAAGATATAGTGAAATTTGGCCAGAACTGATCCGGTCCCATGGTTTTTCACCCTTTCTTGATTTTTCATGTCAAAAAGTCTTCTTGCCACCTGTCTAACTTTACTTTGACTGATTGCGCACTCAGCTCACTCTCGAGCTGAGACGATTCAATTCGACCAGTTTACAAGAGCGTTGAGCGACCCACGACAACAAAGAAGGAGAAGAAGTTCTTTTGGACGTAGGAGTGCACATGAGCCTTTGAGGAGCTAAAGAGCCGATTAACCTCGGCGCCGATTCTGTGTTTGCTATGCGGGGTAGAAGGCTATCAAGTTTATAGTGATGCCTCAGGGAGCGCCCTGGCGGAAAACGTGCGCGTATGCGCACCTAATAGGGAAACGCATGCCCGTAAGAAAAACAAAAACAAAGACGAAAAACCGGTGCCCAATCGTAAAAAGGGCCCCCGAGCGAAAAAAGTATGTCCGGGCAAAAAAAGTGTGCCCAGGCGAAAATAGGGCACCCGGGCAAAAAAGGTCGCCCGGGCAAAAAAGGGCGCCCGGGCAAAAAAGGGCGCCCGGGCGAAAAAGGAGTGCCCGGGTGGAAAAAAGGGCGCCCAGGCGAAAAATGTGTGCCAGACAAAAAATGCGCGCCCGAGCAAAAAATGCGCTTAGACGAAAAATGAGTGCACGGAGAAAAATACGCCAGCGGGCAAAAAATGCGCGACCGGTGAAAAATACGCACCTGGGCAAAAAAAATCACTCCCGGACAAACAATTTCGCGTCTGGGCGAAAACAATTGCACCCGGGCGAAAAATGGGTGCCAGGGCAAAAACTCTGGAGAAAATGTGTCCTGGGGAAAACTAGCGCTGCTGCGAAAATGAACGCTCGGATAAGCTCGCAGTTCCGGAAGGCTTAATCTCAAAACCTATGGCGGGACCTAAACATTCAACGGAGGGTTTTGGAAATTTATTTCAATATCGAAGGCTTTGGACCCAAAAGTCAATTCCGCCCTAAAATCTTTCATCCGAACAATAGAATTGATTTTTGTATTCTCAAAGCCAATTCTTGAATATCAATATCGTCCAAACGAACGGACCCTAATAGTTTTCTCAAGATGGGATAACAATAAAAGCCTCCATACATAATACATAAATAATGTGAAGAAAAAAAGACAATTTTAATGAAAGTTCTCGAGGAGAAACTGCAATGACTTATATACATGGTATCATGAATCTACGCAATTACATAAGTTTTCACAAACAACAAAATGCTCACTAGGCTTGCTGAAGACAACAAAAAATAATAACAACAACAATAGTGCAGTCTGTGGAAAGTCTGATCATTCCCTTGTAAGGTTGCATGAATTGACGTATTGAGAGTGAATTAAAGCAAAAGACTATTTGTACATCACTTAGCCAAAAAAACTGTCTGTTTCTTACTACCATTGCCAATCACGCTCGATAGTCATCGGCACAAAACAACGCTAAAACAGTGGGTGAAAACTGGAGTCTGCTTCTGAAGCTGAGCGGGCGCTGCTTCGCCCCAACCCAAACAAGCCTGCTAGCCCCATAGTGGCTATCATAAGGCACCACCACCAAGTCCATACATCGGCGGAAATTGTAGCCTTAGGTGCAGTTTGACGGAGCGTTCATCTTAGGAACTAAGATCATAAGAAACGAAGAAGAAAAAATGCCAAACAAAAAAACGTGGCAGAACACAGAAATTTACGTGGTTTGGCAATCTGCCTACTCCACGGCCGCACTAGGGTTTCAACCTATATATCACGATGTAGCAAACATCCAACGGAGAAATAATAGATTATGGGATACCATGTATTTTTCCAATATTTTCCCAAAATAAGTTGGCGACTACTGGACCTGTGAGTGTTTTAATGGGTACAAAATGAGCTGCCTTTGAAAATCTGTCTACTACCACCATAATAATTGTGTAATTTTGGGATTTTGGTAAGTGAGTGATGAAGTCCATTGTTAGATCGGTCCATAATTTCTCTGGTGTTTCTAGAGGTTGCAGTAGTCCATAGGGAAGGTGATTGCTTGGTTTAGCTTTCTGACATAGGTCACACTCTTTTATGTATTGTTGTATGTCTTTAATCATATTAGGCCAGTAAAATTGTTGCTGTAACCTATACGTAGTTCCCTTAACTCCTGAATGGCCACCCCAGTAGCTATCATGGGCCTCCTTTAGTAGTTTGTCTTAATTTTGAATTTTCTGGAATGTATAATCTCTGTTTGTTGTAAAGATATGTTGCTCTTAGTGTCCATTCTGGGGCTTCGTGCGGTGAGTTTGTAATTTGTTGTATAATAGATTGTGAGTAGGGATCAGCTGTATAGTCATGTTCCAATCCATCTAGGAGGGTGGACATTGGGATAGACATGGTCTGGAGGTGCATTTGTGGTGGCTGTTCAGGATTAATGGTAGTGCGTGATAGTGTATCAGCTACAATATTGTGTTTTCCTGCTTTATATTTTATCGTATAATCATATCCTATAGCTTAGAGAAAAATATTTGTTGTTCTGGGGTGTGTAAGTCTTGTGTGAGTAAATGGTGCAAGCTTTGGTGGTCTGTGAATATAGTGCAATTTTGAATTTTCTGGAATGTATAATCTCTGTTTGTTGTAAAGATATGTTGCTCTTAGTGTCCATTCTGGGGCTTCGTGCGGTGAGTTTGTAATTTGTTGTATAATAGATTGTGAGTAGGGATCAGCTGTATAGTCATGTTCCAATCCATCTAGGAGGGTGGACATTGGGATAGACATGGTCTGGAGGTGCATTTGTGGTGGCTGTTCAGGATTAATGGTAGTGCGTGATAGTGTATCAGCTACAATATTGTGTTTTCCTGCTTTATATTTTATCGTATAATCATATCCTAGTAGCTTAGAGAAAAATATTTGTTGTTCTGGGGTGTGTAAGTCTTGTGTGAGTAAATGGTGCAAGCTTTGGTGGTCTGTGAATATAGTGAAATGGTGCCCTAAGAGGTATTGGCGCCATTTTGCGACTGCAGCGGTGATAGCGTACATTTCCCTAACGTATGTGGATTTTTGTTGCATAGCTGAGTTAAGTTTTTTACTAAAATATGCTATAGACTGATGTTGTTGAAGTAAGACAGCCCTTATACCTCTGACGGAGGCATCTGTTTCGATTTCAAATGATATTTTAAAATTAGGTAATGTTAAGATTGGGGGTGTTATTAATTTTTCCTTTAAAATATCAAATGTTTGTTGTGTTTCTTGGTCCCATAAAAAAGAATTCTTTTTTAACAAATCTGTTAAAGGAAAAGCTATAGAAGCATAATTTTTTATAAATTTTCTATAATACCCAGTCAACCCCAAAAATGCCCTAATATCTTTTTGTTTTTTTGGAATTGGAATTTTTTTAACTGCATCTAGGTTTGTTTGGGTTGGCCCTACTTTTCCCGCAGATATTTGATGTCCCAAAAATTCGATTGAATCTGTGAGAAATGAACATTTAGTTTTCTTTATAAAAAGCTTATGTATTTTTAAAATATCTAAAGTTAATTGTAGGTGTGCAAGGTGGTCTCGTTCAGTAGGGCTGTATATTAGTATATCATCGAAAAATACAATTAAAAACTTGCGTAAATATGGCTGAAAAATTTTGTTCATCAATGACTGAAAAGTGGATGGTGCATTGGACAGGCCAAAGGGCATTACGGTGAACTCGTAATGTCCTTGGTGTGTTTGAAATGTTGTTTTATGTATATCGCGGTCACTCATCCTAATTTGGTGATACCCCGAACGTAGATCAAGTTTTGAGAAAAATCGTGCGTCATTTAGTTCGTCCAATAGTTCTTCTACTGTTGGAATTGGAAAACGGTTTTTAATTGTGATTTTATTTAGTGCGCGATAATCTACACAAAATCTCCAGCTTCCGTCTTTTTTTTAACTAAAATGACCGGTGAGGAAAAACTTGATATACTCGGTCGTATATGTTTTTTTGTAACATTTCGGCCACTAGTTTTTCTATTTCATTTTTTTGGAAATATGGATGTCGGTATGGTTTAATATTGGGTGGTTGTGATCCCGGTATTAACTCGATTTGGTGGTCTGTTTCGCGTGTTGGTGGGAGTGTGCTGGGTTCAGTGAATAATAATGAATATTGTTGTAATAAAGAGGCGAATGTAGCTGGTAATTGAGGTTCAACTGTTTTCGGGTTGTCTAGCAACGACACATTTGTTGTTAGTAAAAAACATGTTGCTAAGGGTTGAAGGGCCAACATTCTAGATAGTTGTGATGATGAGACTTGGCTACCCTGGTGCATATGGTGCCCGTATAGTGTTGTTAATCCTACTGAATCGGTGTATGACATAGTAAGGTTCGAGTAGTCGGTGGTGATAGGTCCTAGCGGCTTAAGCCAGCGTACTCCCAAAACTATGTCAGACCCCTTGATGTCTAAAACAAATAATTGTACCCTGAAGGGTTTAGCCTGAATGTTTTGATTCCTTCCTTTGTCAAAATTTAGCATATTGTGCTCCGTTCTGGGAGAGGCCAGAGTCCCTTGTGGGATGATCTGGACACTCTGTTCTGGGAGAGGTCAGAGTCCGTTGCAGACGATCTGAACACTCTGTTCTGGGAGAGGTCAGAGTCCGTTGTCGGACGATCTGAACACTCTGTTCTGGGAGAGGTCAGAGTCCGTTGTCGGACGATCTGAACACTCTGTTTTGGGAGAGGTCAGAGTCCGTTGTCGGACGATATGAACACTCTGTTCTGGGAGAGGTCAGAGTCTATTGTCGGACGATCTGAACACTCTGTTCTGTGAGAGGTCAGAGTCCGTTGTCGGACGATCTGAACACTCTGTTCTGGGAGAGGTCAGAGTCCTTTGTCGGACGATCTGAACACTCTGTTCTGGGAGAGGTCAGAGTCCGTTGTCGGACGATCTGAACACTCTGTTCTGGGAGAGGTCAGAGTCCGTTGTCGGACGATCTGAACACTCAGTTCTGGGAGAGGTCAGAGTCCGTTGTCGGACGATCTGAACACTCTGTTCTGGGAGAGGTCAGAGTCCGTTGTCGGACGATCTGAACACTCTGTTCTGGGAGAGGTCAGAGTCCGTTGTCGGACGATCTGAACACTCTGTTCTGGGAGAGGTCAGAGTCCGTTGTCGGACGATCTGAACACTCTGTTCTGTGAGAGGTCAGAGTCCGTTGTCGGACGATCTGAACACTTTGTTCTGGGAGAGGTCAGAGTCCTTTGTCGGACGATCTGAACACTCTGTTCTGGGAGAGGTCAGAGTCCGTTGTCAGACGATCTGAACACTCTGTTCTGGGAGAGGTCAGAGTCCGTTGTCGGACGATCTGAACACTCTGTTCTGGGAGAGGCCAGAGTTCGTTGTCGGACGATCTGAACACTCTGTTCTGGGAGAGGTCAGAGTCCGTTGTCGGACGATCTGAACACTCTGTTCTGGGAGAGGTCAGAGTCCGTTGTCGGACGATCTGAACACTCTGTTCTGGGAGAGGTCAGAGTCCGTTGTGGGGGGACAAAAATACCAACGGAGCACAATATGCTAAATTTTGACAAAGGAAGGAATCAAAACATTCGGACTTAGGCTGGTTTCAAACCGCTTTGAGTCCCATTTCCCCCACTGTTTTGATTGAACGGTCTCGGGGCATTCCTTTTGTCAGTGGATCAGCTAGATTATCCTTCGATCGCACGTCGACCAAAGTAATAACGCCTTGTTCTTTAAGATAATTCAATAGGGCGTGCCTCAGTCGTACATGTCGTCTCTTAGTGTTAAAGAGGACATTCTTAACAACTTGGACTGCAGCCTGATTATCACAGTATAGGCTTAAAGAATTGATTTGAACTCTAGACAAGGGAATGTCTAAGATCAAATTTCTGATCCAGTCTGCCTCTTCACCAACTGAAGCTAAGGCAAATAACTCGGCTTCCATAGACGACAAAGCTATGCAAGTCTGTCTCTTGGACTTCCAAGTAACTGCAGCGCCACCTAATGTGAATATAAATCCACTTGTGGACTTGCTGTTTGAAACTTCTGAACACCAGGAGGCATCAGAGTACCCTTCCAAAGTAGGAGGGTGACCAGTGTAGCACAGAGCGTGGTCTTTAGTACCTTTGAGATACTTCATCAGCCTATCTAGGGCATTCCAATGCTCTTTGCCTGGACTACTGGTAAAACGACTTAGCATAATTACGGAGAAAGCAATGTCAGGTCTAGTGCATCTTGTGGCGTACATGAGACTTCCAATGATGTTTGAGTGCTTGACTTGATCAACGCTTATCCCTTTATTCGGACTCAGCTTGACGTTCGGATCAGTGGGTGTTTCAACAGGCCTACAATCTTTATAACCCCAGGTATTAAGAACCTGCTCTATGTAGTGAGCTTGACTCAGAGTGACACATCCCTTGTCTACTCTTACTTTCATACCTAGTAGGGTATCGACGGGACCAAGGTCCTTCATATCAAATGCTTTGGCGAGAGCGGACTTAATATCCCTCACGACAGCTAGGTCTGACCCCAGGATCAACATGTCATCCACATATAGGCATATGATGACTGCCTGGTTTGACATCGAGCGGTAATAGAGACACTTGTCTGAGAGACTAGACTGAAATCCAAAGCTCTTTACCACTTGATCAAACTTCATGTGCCACATCTTAGGTGCTTGTTTAAGCCCATAGATGGATTTATCGAGTTTGCACACTTTATCCTTTAGATCTTTATGGACATAACCTTCAGGTTGTGCCATGTAGATCTCTTCATTTAGCTCTCCATTCAAAAAGGTTGTTTTCACGTCCATCTGATGGACGATGAAATTCTCGATAGAGGCTAAGGCTAGAAGAATTCTAATGGTAGATAGGTGACACACAGGTGAATAGACATCAAAATAGTCGATTCCCCCTTGTTGTTTATAACCCTTAGCTACTAGACGTGCTTTGTATCTGGCTATAGACCCATCGCTATGTAGTTTCTTCTTCAGTACCCACTTGCATCCCAGGACTTTAGCTCCTTTCGGTAGGTCCACTAGATGCCAGGTATTATTTTGTAGCAGCGAGTTCATCTCATCGTCGATGGCTTCTGCCCACATTAACGCATCTCTCGATCTCATCGCTTCCTGATAGGAAAATGGATCATCCTCTAAGTGGTAGGTGACGAAGTTCTCACCAAAATCCTTAGGGATTCTATCTCTTGTAGATACTCTAAGAGGAATAGGTTCGACCTCTAGAGGTTGGGGAGCAGTGCCAGAGGGGCCAGCTTCGGGTTCTATCGTAGACTCTGAGATCATGTCAGTAGATCCAGGAACGGTCAGGCCATGGTCTTTGATAAATTTATGCTCAAAGAAGATAGCATCTCTGGACTCTATCACTGAATTAGTGGATAGATCCAGAAATCGGTCAGCTGCACTGTCTTCTGCACTGCCTAGATTGACGCAGGTTGTCGTTCTAGGTCCCACCTTAGGTTTTTTAAGGTCTTGTATATGTACATAGGCGATACAACCCCAAGTCTTAAGAGTGTCATACCTACAAGGATGGTCGTGCCACAACTCATAAGGAGTAGAACTGAGCTTAGAGTGGGGCACTCTATTAAGAATGTGATTTGCAGTAAGAACTGCTTCCCCCCAGAAGGAATTGGGCATGCCAGCGGTCAGGAGCATAGAATTTAACATTTCTGTCAAAGTTCTATTCTTAGGCTCAGCGACTCCATTTGATTGGAGTGAGTAAGGAGCTGTAGTTTCAAGGATTATGCCCTCAGTGGCACAAAACTCCCTAAACCTAGTTGCAGTGTATTCTCCTCCTCGATCACTTCTAAGTCTCTTAATCTTCAGATTTAACTGGTTTTCTACCCGAGATTTGAAGATTTTGAAGGTCTCGAATGTCTCGTCTTTCGATTTCAATAGGTAGACATGACAAAATCTGGAGAAATCGTCAATGAAGGTAATTAGATACTTCTTTCCCCCTCTAGTGGCATGACTCCGAAAGTCACAGAGGTCGGAATGAATCAATTCCAAAAGTTGTGTGCTCCTAGAAACGGTCTTGTAAGCGTTTCTAGTTATTTTAGTTTGGGCACAAACCTCGCACCTATCAAACCGAATAGAGAAATCTAACGGAATGTTGTGACTCTTAGCTAGATCGCGCATCTTCTTGTAGTGAACGTGTCCAAGTCTATTGTGAAGTAGCTTTGGATCTAGCAGAGACGAACTCACTTGATTTATGCACTCGTTTTCTAGGCTAAGTCTATACATTCCATTGATTAAGTAAGCGCAACCAAAGTAATGTGAATTAACAGACATTGTTATTCTACCGCTAATGGTTGTGAAGGACATTCCCGACTTATCTAACAAACTCATAGAAATTAAGTTTTTGATTAAATTAGGAACTAATTTAACATTTTGCAAAATTAAAATTTTACCTGAAGAGAGGACGAGCTTTGCCGTCCCAGCATGAGTGACGACTGTCGCTCCTCCATTGCAATTCTCAACTCTGTCTCGGACTGCTCTGACGTCTGAGAGAAGGCCTCTGTCATTTGTGACGTGACAGGTAGCACCGCTGTCCAGCCACCACTCAGAAGACGCACTGCGGTGATTGCTCCCGATCATAGCCACAAAGGACTTGGGATCAGAAGTATCGACCACCATGTCTGCCGCCTGAGGTGGAGCTTCATCCTTTTGCTTCTTCGGACCCCTACAGTCAGCAGCCCAGTGACCCCATTTGCGGCAGTTGTTGCATTTACCCTTCTTCCTTTTGAAAGAAGGCTTCTTGACAGCCAACTGGGCAGGAGGGTCAACTTTAGGTACCGGGGGCTTCCGAGGAGGCTTATTAGGTCGAGAAACGAAGTTGACAGCCTGTAGGGGCTGAGCAACCTGCTCCGCGCTCTTTCCAGCGATGTTCTGGTCCTCGATGTGAATGAACCTTTTGAGTTCATCCAGAGTAATCTTCTCCTTCAGCCTGTGCATCTCCGTCTTGAATGTCAGCCACTCCGCAGGTAGCTTGCTCAGGATCAAGTACACGAACAGGTTGTCGTCCATCTTCGATTGATCGTCCTCCAGCTTGTTGCGCAGATTTTCCAGCTCTATGATTTGGGAGGTGATCGGCAGGTTCGCCTTGAGGCGGAAGTTGAAAAACTTCTCCCCAATGAGCGATTTGGACAACACCTCCTCCTTCTGAAAATGCGAGTTGAGACGATCCCAGATCTCATTTGCGGTCTTGTAGGCGTGGTAGGTCAGTGCGAGACGCGGATTGAGGGAATTCAACAGGTAGTCCCTGCAGAAATCCTCATCCTTGGTCCACTGATATTCGTCTACGCCCTCGATAGAAGACGCAAAATCGCTCTGGACAGTGTAAAAGATGTCGCGTTCCTTCATTCCTAGCTGGACTTGTATTTTCCAACTGAGGAAATCGGACGCGTCGAACGATTGCAATTTGGTGACGTCGAGCGCACTTTTCTTCGACATCGCAGCAGAATTCTAAAAACAGAAAACTGGAATAAAATCACCTGATTCGCGCGAAGACGAGTCGGACACTTCAGATCCAATCCAGAAAATTTTGCTCCTCTCCAGCTGACACCAGTCACCGGAAACTTCTCCCTTGGAAAGAATGCTGCAGATTAGATCTTCACAATCTGAGGAATTCACAGTCTGAGGATCTGTTCTGGATGGAAAGATTGTTGCAAATCTTCCCCTTTGGAAATTCTCAACCGGCAGAACTATTCTGGACAGAAGAACTGAATGACGATCGGCAGAAGAACTGCACAATCGGCTTAGCAAGAACACCCCCTCACGGACTTGAAACAGAGAATCGGCAAGAACACAGATCTACGCCAAGAATCGGCAGGAAACTATTCTGCGGCAGGAAACTATTCTGCGCCAAGAATCACAGATTTGGAAATTTTATTGTGACAATCACAGATCTAGAAAGCTTGCGATCTCTAGAACTTCACAGATCTGGAAAATTACAGGAACGACCAAGGTTTTCGGCAACAGAAAACGTGAGCGCCGGCGAAAACTTGCGGCTAGGGAAACGCCGGAAGCAGATCTGGAACTGCTGGACTGAAGATTGATCGACTTCACGATCTCGGAATTGCTTGACGCAGATTAAAAATGCCAGATCCACGAATCGCTGGAGTGGAGGAATCGCCGGCAAGAAATCGCGAATAGGAGAGCGCCGAAGATCGCGAAAATCGGGAGCGAACGGGAACACCTTGCGATCCTTTTGCAAAACAGCGACGAAGAAGAAGCACATGAAACTCCTCTTCCTTCGATCTCCCTTGCGACCAGGGCAGCGATCTTGCGAGTCCTTCTTGTCGACGGAGAAGGCTTCAGCAATAGGAGAAATCGCGAATCGCGAGAGACGGCGCCAGGAACGAGAACGCAGACACCAGAGAGCGGAAAACCTAAAAATCTATCTTGAGAATGTAATTGCTCTGCTCAAGATAGTCCACAATACCTCATCAAATGTGGAATGAGTATTTATAGTATCTCCAGCGTAGAGCAATTCCCTAGTGACACGGAACCCATTAGGTCGTTCCGAGTCGGTCCTGACACGCGCGGACATATTATTATAAATAGAACTAACATTTATGTCCTGGGTGGTATCGTTCGTCACAATTATAGCAAAGGCCTTTTTCACGCCTTGCTTGTAATTCTGATGGTGTGAGGCGTTTTATGTTTCGGGTTAGAGTCGGTAAAGGTGGTTTCGTTGGTTGTTGCCAGGAATTGTGTTTCTGTGTATGATGGGTTGTCGTTTTTGTGAATGTGTGGTGGTTTTTTTGATCAGCCGCAGCTTGTGCTTCAAACATACGTGCTAAGGCATATGCATCATGCAATTCTGTTGGTCGATGAATGAGCACTTGGCCTTGAATATGTGGTTGTAGGCCTGATATGAACATATTTGTAAGGAAAAGCGGTTCTAAACCTGGAACTCGTGTTGTTAGATCTTCAAAATCCTTTTTGAATTGTAAAACGGTGGTTGTTTGTTGAAGTTTAGTTAGTGCTCCCTGGGTTTTCATAATCTGATGGTCCAAATCTTTTCATAATAGCATTAGTAAATAATGGAAAAGAAAGGGCTGGGTGGTCTCTTAGTGTTGCTTGATACCAACGTGATGCGGGTTGATCTAAGTGCAGTGCGGCATAAATCATATATTCCTGGGGTTTTATTGCATTGTATTGAAAAAAATTCTTAAGGTCATATAGCCAATCCGTAGGGTCTCCTTCGGAAAAACGTGGACATGGAATTGGAAGTAAAGTAGGTTGTAAAGAAACAACCTGAGATGGCGGCGGTATGATCGGTGGTGCTCCAAGAATCCCCGTATGCTCCAGGATCGGCTGATATGGTTGTGGGACTGTATTCGACGATTGGCCCATTGAATGATCCGCTTGTCTGTGCGAATCAGATCTGTTTGGCTCTCTGAGTTGTTGCCAGCCCATGAACATCTGCCTCATTTCTTGCCGGAGAAGTTCCAATTGATCTGAGGGTGGTTCACGGGTTGTAAGAAGTTGACGCATTTCTTGGCGGAGGCTTTCAAATTGGTCGGATGATTGCTGGCGTGTGGCAAGAATCTGTTGCGTTAACAGATTTTCTTTTGTTTGTAGTTCCTCGCGAACGGAATCGATTTGTAGTTGACGTGCCCGCTGTTCTTCCTGGGTGGCCTGGTGGATTTCCGCCCAACGTTGATCATCTTGGGCTTGTTTCCCGCCTGCCATGGAGTCTCAACGAGAGCACCAATGTAGCAAAAGTTAACGTAATTGCAATGGTAACAGAGGAATGCCAAGTTTGAAGAGAGAGAGAGAGAGAGAGAGAGAGAGAGAGAGAGAGAGAGAGAGATGAAAGAGGCAAGAACAAGATGAACTTTCATTAAAAACTGCTTAACCCTTTCAGATCGGGGCTTCCCCTCTTTATAAGAGTTTACATTACTTAATACATCATTAGTAAATAAACTAGCCGTTACAATGTTTGCTGGAAATTAAAAAGCTTTGACACGTGGCTGTCCTTGACTGATGTATGGCTGGCTGTACGCTACTTTTGAAAACTTCCTTTCTGCTGGCTGTTAGCTGTCTTTATTAATAACGCCGTAAGTATTCTGTAGATGTTGGCTCTTCAATAATCACGCCGTTTAAATGATCACGGGGTCTTCCTTGAAAACATAAATGCTCTTATTGCCGTTGGATTGTTGTTGACTGCTGGCGTAAAAGCTCCTCCGTTGGATGTTTGCTACACACGATTACAGGGCGAGATGCAAAAGGAAGCTCTTTTATACTTGCAGTCTATGGCTACCGAGAAACAATAAAAGTACATAATTAACCCGCTAAAATTTGTGAAAGCAGTGGATTAATTATCAGTACTATCAGACTCCACATCTTGGTGCAGCGTCCACACTGGCGCGACGCCGGACAGAGGAGACCCAAATGGTCGCGCGGTGCGACGGCGTTCGGCAAAGGTCTGCCCCCGCTCCTCCGTCATGCCGTTTGAGCTGGAGCCAGTGTTGCGAGTTAACAAACAAAGCCTTGTGATATGATTGTTTGAGCATTTTTTTCTCGTTTTTCAAAAAATGCTATTATTTGCCCATTTGAATAGCCTCCGTTTGGAATCACGGATCCATCAATGCACCGTTAATTTATGCCTGATTCCATTTACAGGAAGGGAGATCCATTCAACAATACCGTTTTATCTTCAGCTCTAATCGCTCCATCTCTAACTGCTTGCTACTCTCTCCAGACATAACCTTAAGCTCTTCAACTCAATGTCTACTTCATTCCACTTGCTATTCTCTCCCAAAATACAACATTTACCGGGAAGAACATAACACAATCATTTAGTCTCCACCCAACTGCACCCCCGCACCTTTGCTAACCCCTTCTCCGACATGACTTTCCTTAGCCTATTAGCTTTCTCCCACTCTCCAGCTTCAGCATATATATTGGACAGGATCACATGGTATCCACTAGAATCTGGTTCTAAGTCTAAGCAATTTTTCGCAGAAAGCTCACCAAGTTCCACGTTACCGTGCAATCTGCAGGCCAGAAGCAATGCCCCCCAAACACCGACATGCGCTTTCATCGGCATTCCCCGTATCAGTCTGTGAGCTTCTTCCAACCTTCCTTCCCGCCCGAGAAGATCCACCATAATCGCATAGTGGTCAGTCGACGGAGAAACGCAATACTTGCTCCACATAGAAGCAAAACATTTCTGTCCTTCATCCACCAAACCAGCGTGATTATAAGCTGTGAGAAGCCCGACAAAAGTTGCAGAATTCGGTGCAATCATCGATTTCACCATTTCATTAAACAAGCTAAAAGCTTCAGAACACATTCCATTTATGCCACATCCTTGTATCATAGCAGTGTAAGCTACTAAATCCTTCGCTGTGAGATGGTTAAAGTGTTCGAAAGCCTGGTCAATGGCTCCGCATTTAGAATATAAATCGATGAACGCGGTGCGCAGATGATCGTCCAGCTCGATTCCGATGGAGGGAATATAGCTCTCGACCCATTTGCCTAGTTTCAGGTCTCCCAGTTGAGAGCAAGCAGAGATGACACTTGAAAATGTCATCTCGTCGGGACTGACATTGGCTTCAGGCTTTCTCATTCTGTTGAACAGATGAATAGCATCTTTTGAGAAACCATTCTGCGCATAGCAAGCAAGCATAGCATTCCATGAAAATATATCCTTCATATCCATGTTTTTGAAAAGCTCTTCAGAAGAAGAGACGTCGCCGCGTCTTGAGTATCCAGAAATCATTGCGACCAAAGTGACATTGCTCCTCATCGGCATTTTATCGAACATCTTTCTTGCCTGCCCCATGTCGCCGTGCGCTATGAAGGCGCTGATCATTCCGTTCCATGAAGCCGTGTTCCTATCAGGCATGTTAGAGAAAAGCTCGACCGCGCTTTTCATGTCTCCGGCCTTCGCATAACCCGAAACCATTGAGTTCCAAGAGATGACGTCCTTAACAGGCATTTCGTCGAACATTCTGCGTGCTTCCGTGATATTGTTCATGGTTCTCAGATGAGCGCAGAGTATGGAGTTCCATGATACGACGTTTCGGCTGCGCATTTCGTCAAACACCGTCAGAGCGGATTCGATGCCTGCGAGCTTGGAGTAGACATCGACGAGGGCGGTCTGCGCGTAGACATCGGCGTGGTGGCCGAGCTTGTGTACTTGGGCGTGGATGACAGCGGCGGCGGGCATGGAAAGAGTGTGGGCGCAAGCCTTGAGGGAGGCGGAGATGACGAAGGGGTCTGGGTGGTGACCGGATCTGATCATTTTGGCGTAGAGTGAGAGAACGTGGTGATGTCGGCGGAGCGCGGATGACGACCGGATCGCGGTGGTCCATGAAAAAGAGGAGCTTGCGCCTTCTGGTTCTCTTCGCGGGGTTTCGCCGGAGCTGCTGTTAGAGCGCTTGCAAGAGCTGAGTTTTATTGGTCTTCTCGTTTTGACGACGAACATCTGTAGTTGTGAATATTTTAACATAATTGTATACATATCCCGCAGCTTGCAAACCCCGTGCGTATAACAGAATCGAGCGATGCACGGAGCACAGTGCTCATTGTGTTGCAGTTGGGGGAGCATCATCGTGCTTGGTTAATGTTGTGGTCAGGGTACTGTCCTGCGGGGGCGCGTTTGGCAGTAGGGGCGGAGCCATGTGTCTGTCACTCACTCGCAAATACAGCTGACATGTCTAATGACAGTCTTCCTCGAAAAGACCATTAACATACAAAATAACACAGCCTACCATAGTAGGTATAGGAGATATGCTAAAAACTTTTTCGATTTTATGAATTTTTATCATTTCTTTTAATTTGAGAATACGGTGTAATGACTTAAATGATATTATATTTAATTTTTTTAAAATAGATTATAATATATATTAAGCAATTAGATTAAAACAATAAACTATATTTGACAATTTAGAATGTTTCATCAAAGTCAACTTTTTCTTTCTTATATTATAAAGATGTATATATATTATATTAAAAAGGAAAAACACTTTTTGTTGAAACCTTTAACTTTTTTATTTTACCCCTCTTCGTTATAAAATTTCTAATTTCTTTAATTTATGTGTTTTTTCTTTGATTTTAAAAATTGTGATCTCATATAGACAAAGTCTTTTATCTATAATAAAAATATGTTTACCATGTCGGTCGCAAAGTATTTGAAAAGAATCAAAATCATGTGTTCTACTGTAGCAAAGCACCATTCATCCGAATTTTTTACATATAATTTACATCCAAAGGAACCGAGGGCTGAAAATTATTCTCGAAAATAATATTCACGGTGGCTGTAACACCGTGAATAAATTATTCAAGGAAATAAATTATTCGATCATGGGAGCAGCTAGCACCTACTGATCCCAAGGGAGGACCTGGTCGGAGACTTGGAGCTAGACACAGACCCTTGGCCACACGTGGAGGTCCCACCACCCACCCGAAAGATCTTTAGAGTGCTTCCCCTCTCAAGCCAAAGCTGAAGATGGGCACCCTTGGAGAGCCTGAGGGGCTAACCAAAGAACCTAGTGAGGAAGAAGCCAAGAATTAGAATTGGAATTGGAATCCTCTCCAAAGGTGTCCTTCAAGGTCTATATATATATTTTCTCTTTTGGTCTGATAATAGCGGGAAACAGCCTTTTGGTTTTACTAAACGCACCCCAAAATGACATGCTAACAGCCAAACTCCGCTGTTCTGAAGGACTATTGGCAGCCCACGAAGGGTATCAGGGCAAATACACCTGTAGACCCTTACTGGGCGAGTGGCCCGTGAAGGCGCCACTCACCTCTCTCCCTGCGAGCTGGGCTCGCGAGATCTCCTCTTGCGAGTTGGGGCGAGCCCTCACTCGCCTCGCCTTGCGCTACTCGCGAGTCCTTCCGCGAGTGAGGCTCGCGAGATCCCCTTCTGCGAGTGGCCCGTGAGGGTACCGCTCGTTAGCCCCCTGATGTCATACACACCTGCCTGGCTCGCTTGCGTGAGGCGGCGAGCCCTTCCTTTCCTCGCCGCAGCTGAATGCGCCCCCCGAAGCGTCGAGCCCACACCTGCTTCGCTTTCGCATTATACTCCCACTGATATCAGCCTGGCTCGCCTGCCCCTGGCGGCCCCCTCGCCGCGAGGCGGCGAGCCCTTGCGCGCTTCGCCCCCGCGGCCCGATTCGCCCTCGCGGCTCGCTTGTTGCGAGGCGACGAGCCCTTGCACGCTTTCTGGGGCCCTGCAGAGACAGCAACCTGGGACTTTGTCGAGCCAGCAGCCTACGAGATCTTCCCCACTCGCCGCAGGTGGGCGAGATCTTTTAAGCTGGCCTCGATCCTCTTTGACCTCGACGAACTACGGGTTATATACAATCCCCGATTTTTTTCGGACTCGGCACGAGGTCGGAAAAAACAATGGAGAACCCGTGGTTCGGAGAGATTGGAGCTAGACCACATACCACTCCGAGAGAGTCCCTGATTGAACCGGCACTACCCTGCTTCCCTTACACCTCTGGGCGAGTGCCTGATGGAGCCGGCACTCGCCTGCTATCCGCACATCTCTGAGCGAGTGTCTGATGGAGCCGACACTCGCCTGCTTCCCTTTCATCTCCGGGCGGTGCCTGATGGAGCCGGCACTTGCCTGCTTCCCTTTAGCCTTTGGGGTATGCCCATTTTCTTCTCATCCCGCAACCTAGCGCTAGCTCAAAGGCCTCATTCGTCTGTCTGCCAATTTTCGTATAGCCATGTGTGGGCCGAGACCTTGACCACCCGCCTTGCTCAACTCGCCTTAAATCGAGTGGCCGACCTTACCACTACTCGCGCGAGACTCACTTTAAATCGAGTGGTCAACCTTACCACTACTCGCGTGAGACTCGCTTCCCACTCGCCGAGCAGTTTTAAATTGGCGAGTGGCCGAGATCTCGGCCGGCGAGTGGCTCACAGTACTTCACTCCCCCCCCCCCCCCCATTTATTCCATTCCTGTGCTAAGTGAAGTTCACTTATTCCTTAGTGTTTCCCGTCCTTCGCCAGCTATGTGAGAGCCTGGACATCGGGTCTGCACCAAGCCAACTACATTTTGAAACTTTCATGTCACCGAGTAATCCTACGGCCCTGCCAGCATGGTGGGAGTCTGGTTAGCGGGTCTGCATCGGGGCTAAGTACCTTTTGAAATCTTCCTGCCACCGAGCGATCCTACGGCCCTGCCATCTTGGTGGGAGCCTGGTCAGCGGGTCTGCATCGGGGCTAAGTGCCTTTTGAAACCTTCCTGCCACCGAGCGATCCTACAGCCCTGCCAGCTTGGTGGGAGTCTGGTCAGCATCGGGGCAAGTACCTTTTGAAACCTTTGAAAGTGCACAGTTAATCTCACTAGAATTCTCTAGAGGGGGGGGGGGGGTGAATAGAGATTTAAAAATACTTTGTGTTATTATATATATGTGTAATAATCACAGATTTAGGCTTCCCACACACCAACAAGAATTAAGTAAGTAAAGAAGAAAAATAGCAAGAAGAAAAACACATCACAACACAAAGAAATATAGTGGTTCCCCAAACTTTGGGTAGTCCACTCTTCTACCCCCTTTGGTAGGAATTCACTAACTTGCACTGAGTCTTTTGATAAGGAGACTCTTAGAACCAGACTGAGTCTTTTGATAAGGAGACTCTTAGAACCACTACAACTGAATTTTTTGAAGAGAGATTCTAAGAACTCTTTTACACAGTTTGAAAATGAAGTAAGAAAGAGAAGAAGTAGAACAAGTAGGAGAATAGAAGACAATATATGTAAGAAGGAATCTTCTTTATAGCAAGAAGATTAAAAGCACAAGTATAGTGAATATGATCTCTCTTCTATAGTGAGAAGGAGATTTGTAAGCTTTTCTCTCTTTTGTGAGAGCTTTCAGAATTTGCAGCAGAATGGCTTCAGAAGGAGGAGAAGATGAAGGCTTTTTCTTTGTTGCAGCACACTATCTCTTTTCTCAGCTTTCTCACTCTTCTCTTGGGAGTTCTTCCTCTTTTTCAAATGTATATGGTGGATCACTTCTTGTCATTCTCTGCCGACCTCCTTCTTATTTATAGCTCTGTTTAAAATATATTGTTAAAGGAGAATAATCAATTAGCAGATAGAGAATTAGAAAGAGATAAGAGTTTCCATAATTAATATTTCTGTAGAAGGAAAAAAATTCATTCTGATTTCAAATAATATCCATAATAATCTTAATCAAATTAGCCAAGAATCAAATAGAAGGAAAGGCTGATTCAGAACGGCTATAAAATAATAATATCATTCCATAAAAATCAGATCTACAGAAAGAAGGAAAGAGATCTGGCGTGTTTTTGAATTACTTATAGATATCGACGTGCGTCGATTACTATTCGACGTAAACGTCGATTTCATCCTGGCTGTGCGTCGAGAGGAGAATAAGGAAGGTGCGTCGACAAAGGTGCGTCGACTTTATCAAATGCGTCGACTAGAAGTCAGAGGTACGTCGACTATGATTACATCGAGTTCTTCTAAGAGTTACTTCGACTCATTCAGAGAGAAACATCGACTATATTTCGACGTTGCGTCGAATACTATTCGACGTATATTTACTTAGCCTAATTTTTCATACTTAGAATTTATGTTCTACTCAATTTTAGGGGTTAAGATAAATCATTTCCCCAACAACCTTCCTTCCACCGAGCGATCTTACGGCCATGCCAGCTTGGTGGGAGCCTGGTCAGTGGGTCTGCATCGGGTCTAAGTACCTTTTGAAACCTTCCTGCCATTGAGCGATCATACGACCCTTCCAACTTTGATGGGAGCCTGGTCAGCGGGTATGCATTGGGGATAAGTACCTTTTGAAACTTTCCTGTCATCGAGCAATCCTACAGCCCTGCCAACTTGGTGGGAGCCTGGTCAGCGGGTCTGCATCGGGGATAATTATCTTTTGAAACTTTCCTTCCACCGAGCAATCCTACGACCTGACAGCTTGGTGGGAGCCTGGTCAGTGGGTCAGCATCGGGGATAAGTACTTTTTGAAACCTTCCTGCCGTCGAGCGATCCTACGACCCTGCTAGCTTGGTGTGAGTCTGGTCAGCGGGTCTGCATCTAGGCTAAGTACCTTTTGAAACCTTCCTGCCACCGAGCGATCCTACGATCCTGCCAGCTTGGTGGGAGCCTGGTCAGCGGGTCTGCATCGGGGCTAAGTACCTTTTGAAACCTTCCTGTCACTGAGCGATCCTACGGCCCTGCCAGCTTGGTGGGAGCCTGGTCAGCGGGTCTGCATCAGGGCTAAATACCTTTTGAAACCTTCCAGCCACCGAGCGATCCTACGACCCTGCCAGCTTGGTGGGAGCCTGGTCAGCGGGTCTGCATCGGGGCTAAGTACCTTTTGAAACCTTCCTGCCACTGAGCGATCCTACAGCCCTGCCAGCTTGGTGGGAGCCTGATCAGCGGGTCTGCATCGGGGCTAAGTACCTTTTGAAACCTTCCTGCCACCGAGCGATCCTACGACCCTGCCAACTTGGTGGGAGCCACGTTAGCAGGTCTGCATCGGGGCTAATTACCTTTTGAAACCTTCATGCCACCGAGCGATCCTACTGCCCTACCAGCTTGGTGGAAGCCTGGTTAGCGGGTCTCCATCGGGGCTAAGTACCTTTTGAAACCTTCCTGCCACCGAGCGATCCTACGACCCTGCCAACTTGGTGGGAGCTTAGTCAGCGGGTCTGCATCGGGGCTAAGTACCTTTTGAAACCATCCTGCCACCGAGCAATCCTACGCCCCTGCCAGCTTGGTATGAGCCTGGTCAGCGGGTCTGCATTGGGGATAAGTACCTTTTGAAACCTTCCTGCCACCGAGCGATCCTACGACCTTGCCAGCTTGGTGGGAGCCTGTTCAACGGGTCAGCATCGGGGCTAAGTACATATCAAGCGCCGTCATCTTATAAATATATGTCACTCATTCATAAAAGAAAAACAAAGTTCAAAAGCACATATTTTTACTGTTGAAACTCAAGGATAGAGATATTCCAAGTACTCATCGCTTAACTCGGGATATCCCTTCTGCCTCTCATTCGTCTCCTCCTCCAGACATGTACCTCCTCAATCCTCTCTGGTGGTTGTTCTTGCTGCATCGGATACCTTGTTCCCCTCATTTCCAAAAACTCTGGGCAGGTGGCCATCGCATGACCTTCCTCTTGGTGGAAGTCACAGTAGGGTAACGCCACCCTGCCCCCCTCCTCTTTCTCTTCTTTCTGCTTTTCTGGCCCTCCTCCCTCTTCCTCGGCCAATCGCCATGGCGTGCTGTGGCGGGGGGAGGAGTGGCATCGGGCCCTGCCTCCACCCTGGCTCAGGGCCCCTCAGCTCGTCCCTCCTCTTGACTCCCTGTTGCCTCATTTCGCGAACTCTGGGTTGGTGGCCTCCCCTTCGATCTCCTCCGCCGCCCTTTCCATCAACTCTTCCAAGGACAAGGGGGGCTTTCGCTTCAGGTTCATCTTAAAGAATACCTCCCGCAGTCCCACTGTGAAGACAAGCTGGATGGTGAACCCAGGTACCTCCTAAACGAGCAGGACTTCCTGTAACGCCCCAGGTTTTCTTAGTCTTTTAAGCGGGGAATTCGAGACGGTAATGTCTTAATTATGAAATTATCGTTGCGTAGTGTAAATGTGAGAGGGCGTTACCATTTCCGGAAACGTCGTCGTTCGTCGAGTCGTTTATGCAATACACGTTAAGGAAATATCTATTTAGAAACGCATATATATATATATTTAGATTTTTGAGTGCAAATATTTACTTTATTATATGATCATGCTTACAGGTATCTAAAACCATAAAACTTTATTAGTAAATATATAGATGCAGACCTAGGGATTTAAATTGGTATATATACCCGTGCGCGTGTTGGCTCATTTTTACCAACTCGAATAGATAAACGCATAGATATTAACTTATATATAATACCTAATATATATATACATAATAAATTGGGTAAAGCTTAAATAGGATTAACATCCCCTGATCTCTCCTTTTCTTCCGGTGCAAGTCTCGAGCTTTCTGGGAGAGAGCGAGGGTTTCTCGGGTTGTCGGCGTCGGAGGCGTAGGCCGTCGGAGGGGGGATTTAGTGGTTGCCGGGATCTTGATTCTGTCGCTGGAGCGGGGTTGCGGAGAGTTCTCGTTGGGTTCGGCAGTGGTTGCGAGGTCTTCCGGCCGTGTATTTCACTTTGACGAGCGGCGTCGGCTCCCGATTTAGGCAAGAAAACTTCTTCACCTTCCCCTTCTCCTTCTTCTACTACCTTCTTACCCCAGCTTTCTCCTTCTATTTCACTTATGGGAGCTGCTATCTTGGGTTATATTGCAATTTTATTTGGGGTAATTTTATTTGGGGTTATATTGCCATACACCTGCTGCTATGCGTGAGCTCTGTTGTTGGACTTGTAAATTTGGGGTTTTTGTTTCCCCCCTATTGCCATACGCCTGCTGCTATGCGTAAGCTCTGTTGTTGGACGTGTAAACTTGGAGTTTTTGTTTCCTTCCTGCTGCCGTATATCTGCTGCTATGCGTGAATTTAGGAAATTATCATACATGTGCTGTTGAATATATGGACTTAGTTAAATTGTGGGGTTTTATTTTACCCCTGCTGCTATATGATTTTTCTGCTGCCATATCACCATCCTTGATGGGTTAATTAGGGGGCTGCTGCTTGGGGTATGCTACCTTGGCCTTGGGTAGCATAAATTCCGATCTTTTAAATTGGGGGCTGCTTCTTAAGTTTTGATTATTGGGGGCTGCTTCTTAAGTTTTGATTATTGAGGGTTGCTTCTTAAGTTTTGATTATATGGGGGTTGCTTCTTAAGTTTTGCTTATGTTGGGGGCTGTTTTGTTGGGGGCTGTTTATTGTGGCTGTTTTGCTTGAGCTGCCCTTTACCTTGATTGCTAGAGCTGCTCTTTACCTTGATTGCTAGGGCTGTTTTGCCTTGGGCTGCTTTTACCTTGTTGAATTGGGGGCTGAAACCTGCTGCTGTTATGCTTTTATTTGGGGGGCTCCTTTCCATGTTTAATTGGGGGTGCTGTTATGCTTTTGTTTGGAGGCTCCTTTCCTTGTTGATTTGGGGGTGCTGCTATACTTTTCCTAAGGGGCTGCTTCACTTCACTCCTGTTGGGTTTCATTACCTGCAAAATAATTCTGCGCGCTTCGATTGCAAGTAGCTAGAAATGGTCAATATTATGGTGGTTCTATTTGCTAACTCCTCGGCACACTTAATTGGTCATGTTTTATTATATGCTAGCTGCTATGGTTGGGTGAACCCTTCTATCCCTCTTTTATATGCTAGCTGCTATATGTTTAGCTTTGTTCCGATCCTGGGCTAATCCTTGATGGTTTATTCTGGTTGATTTTGTTCCGGATCATGTTTTACTTGGCTACTTCTGCATATTTACTTGGCTAAATATTAATGGACTTATTTGCACTGGAAGGATGGGTACAGGGAACACTGGGTTCCCCCATCACAGCTCTTTTAATAGTGGTTGGTAGGATGGGTGCAGGGAACACTGGGTTCCCCCACCACCACCACGGCGCCTATTTCTTATTTGGGGTGAATGTCCCCTTTATGTGAGTGGTTAGTGACATTGTTTTGGGTCCGCCACCACTGGTCCATTTTTGCACTATATGCCAAGTTTAGTCATGCTCTTGCTTATCGGGCTGGTTCTATGCGGGATCTTCCTAACCTTCTATTACTGAAATCTTTATATAAGCGTATATATATAGTTATATATGTGGGTATATGTATATATATGTGTATTTATATACCCCTTTCAGCTTGGATATGTCACTTGTTACTTCTCCTGCTCTTACTTTTAACTATGCTGTTTTCTTGCACCCTTTGGGCTGAGGCATTCTTTTCTTATGGATGCCTCAGGTTCAGGTTCGTAGCTGCCACAGGTTTTAGAGCAGGGTTGTTCAGTTTCTCGGGTGGAGGGCTTTCCTCCCTATTAGGTAAGGTTTCAGTTTCTCTTGTTGTAGCGTTTCTTTTGGCTGTTGACTCTTTTCCTGCTGGTTCGTGTCAGTTGTTGACGCCCGTATGGCTTTTGTTTGGTTTACTTGCTGCTGCTGCTAGCTTCCTTTACTGCTACTTAGTTATTTTGTATTCATACACTCTGGGAAAAGCCTATTTTGCTGAATATTAATGCAGTTCTTTTAGCAGATAAAAATTTGTTCTTTTAACTGTTTGTCGCATTTATTATTAAGTATCACCTATTTGCAAAGCGTAAAACAGAATATAATGATACTTCTTTATTATATACTAAATTTAGACCGGCGATCGCCCTGGAGACGTCTCTGGTCTTCAGCGCCGTTAGGAATAAAATGAACTTATTTTCTTCTGTTGCGTATGCTTGTCTTTTACAAGGTGCGGCTAGATAAACCGCAGGGCCGCGGGACACGACTTCCTAATCTAATGAAAATAATCTTAAAAGATAATCCTTTATTTAATTCACATCTTTTATCGTGAAAAAGTTCGTTTGATTGCTCGCCTGAACGTCCGTAGTTGTCCCCTACTGGACGTGGCATCACGACGCGTGTTTTCCCCCTTGACTCTGATATTATAATATATTTCGGGAAAATACGGGTTGTGACAGTTGGTATCAGAGGGAGGTTAGCCGGGTTGCTGGAAATGGTCTAGTTGGCCCGGTTAACCGTCCAGTAAGAATCGTTAATCATTGCATACACTCACCGATGGGTCATCGGTAGATCTTGGCTGAAGCACGAACACTACACTCATAAGCATGAAAGAAGTATACGGGGCATATTATGTAGTATGGGATGCATAATATGTGTCTGTATATGGATCCTCATAGGTGACAACATACGACTGTTATGTAATATGGGATGCATAACGTAGGTCGCATGCGTGTCCATTAGATTTTCTTTTCGTTGCATGCGATAATATGTAGTATGAGATGCATAAGATCGCATGTGTACGCCGCTCATAGCATGCATTAAGGCCTTTTCTTAGTTTGCATAGCACTGCATGCATAGCATAACATTGCATAACACACGTGCCAAGCCAGAGATCTACACGATGACACATGTACACCCATGATTTCAATGGTAATATTTTGAGTTTATTTGTATACGGGAGAGGTGCACGAGAGGTGAAGGATGATATACCATCCTGAGTATAACGTGATAATATGTATTTACTTTTCCCAGAGAAAAAGCAGTAGCAAAAGCAAGTATTTGTATGTCTTCCCTTCCTAGAGGTTTGAGTCCAGTCTTAGTAGGCTGTTTGTATCAGGTTCTTCCTCGTTCTCGTTGTATTCCAATCTTTTTGTGGTAACTTAATCGCTATAACAACGTTCCATCCGTGTCTTGTCGTGTGTCTATACTGCTTGTTAGGCGAGTTTAAGGTTCGAGACTGTTGGGCGCACGTTCTGTTTGACTCGGGTGCCACTCACTCTTTTGTGGCCAAGAAGTTGTTGATCGGTATCGCTGGGCCTTGGAGCGAGTTGATGATCCGTTTCGTGTCAAGTACCCGTCCGGAGATTCGGTGGTGTCAGATCTGTGCGTGAGGCAGTGTCCGATTGTTTTGAATGGATTTTTGGGATATGCAGATCTGAAGGTGATCGACTTGGAGGATTTTGACGTGATCTTGGGCATGGATTGGCTAGCCCGTTATGACGTCATGATCCAGCGCAGGGATAAGCGTCTGGATTTCCTGATGGATGATGGCCAGCCCAGGAGCGTGTTCGGTTTCCCGCGTCAGACTTCCTCAGTCTTGTCGGTGGTTTGTGCCCAGGCCTTGGCGGAGTTTGATGTCCAGGTCTGCGTTGTTTCTATTTTTCTTGCGGCTTGTGCATCGACGCCTTGTGTGGAGGACATTCCTGTGGTGCGGGAGTTCCCGGACGTTTTTCCCGACAACCTTCCTGGTCTCCCTCCTGAGCGAGAGGTTGAGTTTGTGATAGATTTGGAGCCCGGGATCCGCCCTATTGCGAAGGCACCCTACCGTATGGCACCGCAGGAGTTGGAGGAGTTGCGCACTCAGTTGGATGAGCTTCTACAGCTTGGTTTTATTAGGCCGAGTTCGTCGCCTTGGGGTGCGCCGGTTCTGTTCGTAAGGAATAAGGATGGGTCGATGAGGCTTTACATCGATTACAAAGAGTTGAACAGGGTCACTATCAAAAATAGATATCCGTTGCCGCGGATTGATGACTTGCTCGACCAGTTGCAGGGTAGCTGCGTGTTCTCGAAGACCGACCTTCGGTCCGGTTACCATCAGTTGAGATTCACGACTCAGACGTTCCGCGGACTGCTTTCCGGTCGCGTTACGGACATTTTGAGTTCCTGGTGATGTCCTTTGGGCTGACGAATGCGCCCTCTGCTTTTATGGATCGGATGAACAGGGTATTCTGGGACTATCTGGACCAGTGCGTGGTGGTTTTTATTGATGATGTGCTGATATATTCTTCGAGTGAGGAGGAGCATGCTCGGCATCTACGTTGGGTGCTGTCTACCTTGAGGGCGCACAAGGTGTATGCCAAGCTGAGCAAATGCGAGTTCTGGCTTTCGCAAGTTTCCTTTTTGGGTCACGTGGTGAGCAAGGGTGGCATCTCTGTGGACCCAGCGAAGGTCGCTGTTGTTTTGGACTGGAAGAGGTCGTCGTCGCTGAAGGAGATCCGTAGTTTTCTGGGTTTAGCAGGTTATTATCGGAGGTTCGTGGAAGGTTTCTCAGGCATTTCCGCGCCTCTGACCAAGTTGACGCGGAAGGAAGCGGCTTTCGATTGGAGCGAACAGTGCGAGGAGGCCTTCCAGGAGTTAAAGAGGAGGCTGTGTTCCGCACCGGTTTTGGCTCTCCCGGTTGAGGGAGTGGAGTTCCAGGTCTACGTCGATACTTCGTTGTTAGGCCTTGGATGCGTCCTCATGCAGGAGGGCAAGGTCATTGCGTATGGGTCGAGGCAGCTAAAGGTGCATGAGCGGAACTACCCGACGCATGATTTGGAGTTTGTTGCAGTGATTTATGCCCTGAAGCTGTAGAGGCATCTCTTGTATGGGGTGGTGTGCAAGATCTATTCAGATCACAAGAGCCTGATTTACGTGTTTTCTCAGCGAGAGCTGAACCTGCGCCAGCGTCGGTGGATGGAGTGCGTGGCTGATTATGATGTGGAGATCCTCTATCACCGCGGTAAGGCAAACGTAGGGGCGGATGCCCTGAGCAGGAAGTCAGCTTCTGTTTTCGGACTCTCCGTGCAGTCCCTGGTGGAGGAGTTCCTTTTTATGAGCATCGCGGTGAAGCCCAGGGGTGGTCCGTCTTGTATGGAGGTTGAAGAGCCGTCCTGGATTGCTTTGACGAAGTTGCACCAGAAGGATGATCTGGATTTGCAGCACCTCCGGGGCAGAGCTGAGAGAGGTGAGTTGCCGGATTTCTCGATTGATGTTGAGGGTACCTTGAGATACCGGGGTAGGCTTTGCATACCCGTTGTGGAGTAGATTCGAGCGAAGATTTGCGAGGAGGCTCACGACTCCAACATATCTTATCATCCTGGCTCTACGAAGATGTATCGCGCTATGAAGCAGATCGTGTGGTGGCCAGGCATGAAGCGCGATATTGTGAGATTCGTGGCGCAGTGCTACACTTGTCAGCGCGTCAAGGCGGATCATAGGAGACCCGGGGGCAAGTTGACACCGTTGGATATTCGCTTGTGGAAGTGGGAGAGCATCTCCATGGACTTCATTACTGGTTTACCGAGCTCCCCTCGGGGTCATGATGCAGTGTGGGTCATCGTGGACAGATTGACCAAATGTGCTCACTTCGTGCCGTACAAGACTGGTTATTCGATGGAGAAGATTGTGTCTCTGTGTGTGCAGGAGGTCATTAGACTGCATGGGGTTCCCGCGAGCATAGTGTCTGATCGTGATTCCAGATACACCTCCCGTTTTTGGCAGAGTCTGCAAGGGGCATTGGGCACCGATCTCAGATATTCTACAGCTTATCACCCGCAGACGAATGGGCAGACGGAGAGGGTAAATCAGATCGTGGAGGATATGATCCGGTGTTACATTTTGGAGCATGGAGGAGCTTGGGATGAACGCCTTGGGCTCATGGAGTTCACATACAACAATAGCTATCAGGAGAGCTTGCAGATGGCTCCGTTTGAGGCTCTGTATGGGAGGAGATGTCGGACTCCCCTGTTTTGGGCTGAAGTGGGCGAGAAGCCTGTTCTGGGTCCTGAGGCTTTGGAAGAGATGGGTTTTGCCGTGACGCAGATCCGTGAGAAGCTCTGGATAGCTCAGGAGCGCTATGAGAAGTACGCCAATCGGCGTAGAAGTGATTCGGAATTTGCGGTGGGGGACATGGTGTTCCTAAGGGTGTCCCCGATGGCAGGTGTTAAAAGGTTTGGGAAGAGCCATAAGCTGGACCCCAGGTATGTTGGCTCTTTCGAGATCGTCGAGCGCATCAGAGTTTCTGCTTCAGGCTGTTATTACCTGCCTCTTTCCCCGGCGTGCACGACGTTTTCCATGTGAGCCAGCTGCGGAAGTGCGTCCGCAGCGATCGCCATGTTTTGGATTCCGTGCCAGTGCTGCAGCCCAATCTGTCATTTGTGGAACAGCCTGTTCGCATTTTGGAAAGGCAGGATCGGGTGTTGCGGCGGAAGACCATTCCTATGGTGAAAGTTCTCTGGGGCAATCAGGACGTTCGGGGTGCGAACTGGGAGCTAGAGTCAGCAATGAAGGAGTCCTACCCTCATCTTTTCGGCTAGTTTCTCCGGTGAGTCTTCGTCTCTTGCGCATTTCCTTGTTTGATATTGTTGTTGCAAAGTTTCGGGGCGAAACTTTTTGTTAGGAGGGGAGACTGTAACGCCCCAGGTTTTCTTAGTCTTTTAAGCGGGGAATTCGAGACGGTAATGTCTTAATTATGAAATTATCGTTGCGTAGTGTAAATGTGAGAGGGCGTTACCGTTTCCGGAAACGTCGTCGTTCGTCGAGTCGTTTATGCAATACACGTTAAGGAAATATCTATTTAGAAACGTGTACATATATATATTTATATTTTTGAGTGCAAATAGTTATTTTATTATATGATCATGCTTACAGGTATCTAAAACCATAAAACTTTATTAGTAAATATATAGATGCA
Organism: Dactylorhiza incarnata; assembly: GCA_033032865.1. Classification (NCBI taxonomy): domain Eukaryota; kingdom Viridiplantae; phylum Streptophyta; class Magnoliopsida; order Asparagales; family Orchidaceae; genus Dactylorhiza; species Dactylorhiza incarnata. The sequence goes on from JAWHQI010000086.1 coordinate 2,624,688, forward strand.
GACCTAGGGATTTAAATTGGTATACATACCTGTGCGCGTGTTGGCTCATATTTACCAACTCGAATAGATAAACGCATAGATATTAACTTATATATAATACCTAATATATATATACATAATAAATTGGTTAAAGCTTAAATAGGATTAACATCCCCTGATCTCTCCTTTTCTTCCGGTGCAAGTCTCGAGCTTTCTGGGAGAGAGCGAGGGTTTCTCGGGTTGTTGGCGTCGGAGGCGTAGGCCGTCGGAGGGGGGATTTAGTGGTTGTCGGGGTCTTGATTCCGTCGCCGGAGCGGGGTTGCGGAGAGTTCTCGTTGGGTTCGGCAGTAGTTGCGAGGTCTTCCGGCCGTGTATTTCACTTTGATGACCGGCGTCGGCTCCCGATTCAGGCAAGAAAACTTCTTCACCTTCCCCTTCTCCTTCTTCTACTACCTTCTTACCCCAGCTTTCTCCTTCTGTTTCACTTATGGGAGCTGCTATCTTGGGTTATATTGCAATTTTATTTGGGGTAATTTTATTTGGGGTTATATTGCCATACACCTGCTGCTATGCGTGAGCTCTGTTGTTGGACTTATAAATTTGAGGTTTTTGTTTCCCCCCTATTGCCATACACCTGCCGTTATGCGTGAGCTCTGTTGTTGGACTTGTAAACTTGGAGTTTTTGTTTCCTTCCTATTGCCGTATATCTGCAGCTATGCGTGAATTTAGGAAATTATCATACCTGTGCTGTTGAATATATGGACTTAGTTAAATTGTGGGGTTTTATTTTACCCCTGCCGCTATATGATTTTTCTGCTGCCATATCACCATCCTTGTTGGGTTAATTAGGGGGCTGCTGCTTGGGGTATGCTACCTTGGCCTTGGGTAGCATAAATTCCGATCTTTTAAATTGGGGGTTGCTTCTTAAGTTTTGATTATTGGGGGTTGCTTCTTAAGTTTTGATTATATGGGGGTTGCTTCTTAAGTTTTGATTATATGAGGGTTGCTTCTTAAGTTTTGCTTATGTTGGGGGCTGTTTTGTTGGGGGCTGTTTATTGTGGCTGTTTTGCTTGAGCTGCCCTTTACCTTGATTGCTAGAGCTGTTTTGCTTGAGCTGCTCTTTACCTTGATTGCTAGGGCTGTTTTGCCTTGGGCTACTTTTACCTTGTTGAATTGGGGGTTGAAACCTGCTGCTGTTATGCTTTTATTTGGGGGGCTCCTTTCCATGTTGAATTGGGGTGTTGTTATGCTTTTGTTTGGAGGCTCCTTTCCTTGTTGATTTGGGGGTGCTGCTATGCTTTTCCTAAGGGGCTGTTTCGCTTCACTCTTGTTGGGTTTCATTACCTGCAAAATAATTATGCGCGCTTCGATTGCAAGTAGCTAGAAATGGTCAATATTATGGTGGTTCTATTTGCTAACTCCTCGGCACACTTAATTGGTCATGTTTTATTATATGCTAGCTGCTATGGTTGGGTGAACCCTTTTATCCCTCTTTTATATGCTAGCTGCTATATGTTTAGCTTTGTTCCGATCCTGGGCTAATCCTTGATGGTTTATTCTGGTTGATTTTGTTCCGGATCATGTTTTACTTGGCTACTTCTGCATATTTACTTGGCTAAATATTGATGGACTTGTTTGCACTGGAAGGATGGGTACAGGGAACACTGGGTTCCCCCATCACAGCTCTTTTAATAGTGGTTGGTAGGATGGGTGCAGGGAACACTGAGTTCCCCCACCACCACCACGGCGCCTATTTCTTATTTGGGGTGAATGTCCCCTTTATGTGAGTGGTTAATGACATTGTTTTGGGTCCGCCACCACTGGTCCATTTTTGCACTATATGCCAAGTTTAGTCATGCTCTTGCTTATCGGGCTGGTTCTATGCGGGATCTTCCTAACCTTCTATTACTGAAATCTTTATATAAGCGTATATATATAGTTATATATATGGGTATATGTATATATATATGTATTTATATACCCCTTTCAGCTTGGATATGTCACTTGTTACTTCTGCTGCTCTTACTTTTAACTATGCTGTTTTCTTGCACCCTTTGGGCTGAGACATTCTTTTCTTATGGATGCCTCACGTTCAGGTCCGTAGCTGCCGCAGGTTTTAGAGCAGGCTTGTTCAGTTTCTCGGGTGGAGGGCTTTCCTCCCTATTAGGTAAGGTTTCAGTTTCTCTTGTTGTAGCGTTTCTTTTGGCTGTTGACTCTTTTCCTGCGGGTTCATGTCAGTTGTTGACGCCCGTATGGCTTTTGTTTGGTTTACTTGCTGCTGCTGCTAGCTTCCTTTACTGCTACTTAGTTATTTTGTATTCGTACACTCTGGGAAAAGCCTATTTTGCTGAATATTAATGCAGTTCTTTTAGCAGATAAAAATTTGTTCTTTTAACTGTTTGTCGCATTTATTATTAAGTATCACCTATTTGCAAAGCGTAAAATAGAATATAATGATACTTCTTTATTATATACTAAATTTAGACCGGCGATCGCCCTGGAGACGTCTCTGGTCTTCGGCGCCGTTAGGAATAAAATGAACTTATTTTCTTCCGTTGTGTACGCATATTTTTGATAAAGAGAGGCTATGTAAACCGCAGGGCCGAGGGGCACGGCTTCCTAACCTAATGAAAATAATCTTAAAGATAATGCTTTTATTAATTCATATCTTTTCTCGTAAAAATGTTCGTTTGAGTGCTCGCCTGAACGTCTGTAGTTGTCCCCTACAGGACGTGGCATCATGACGCGTGTTTTCCCCCTTTACTCTGATATTATAATTTATTTCGGGAAAATACGGGTTGTGACACTTCCTTCTGGAATCTGTCCACATAGTGGGCCAACAACTCCTTTGTCCCCTGCTTGATCTTGAAGAGCGCATAAGCATCCTTCTTCCTCTTCTTCGAGATCGAGAAGCATAGCAAAAAGCTACGACGCAAATCCTCGAACGCTTAGATCGATCCTCTCGGGAGCTGGTGAAACCAGTCCCTTGCCTTCTCCTTCAAGGTAGCTGCGAAGAGTCGGCAACTAAAGACGTCCGACATGGGCCTGAGAGAGACCATGTCCTCAAAATACTGCAGGTGCTGGACGGGGTCATCCTTGCCGGTGTAGTACATCATGTCCGGCTCCCTGAACCCCTCTAGGAGTGGTGCCGAGAGCACCAACTCGCAGAACGGGCTTCCTCCACTCGCCGCTCTCCCCTGCTCGACTCTTCCCACGAGATCCCTGACTTGACCGACACTCGCCAGGCCCTCACTCTCTAGGGGACCACTTGTCGGGATCCCACTCGCCTGGATGGCACTCGTCGGGCTGGGGAAGTGCTCCCGCCCAGTGAGATCTCGCCCTGGAGCCCCGACAGCTGCCTCCTTGCCTGCCCTCTGCCCCGGGGCATTCTCGGTGACTCCTGATGGCGGAACCGCCTAGGGAGCTTGGGTTGCAAAGTCGCCTCGCACCGACGCGAATGCGAGCTGGATCGCCTCGAGCACCTCCTTTCGGAAATCCGTCAGCATCCCTGTCGTCACTGGCAAGCCGGATGGTGGCAGGCCGCTATGGTCGGCATCTCGCTCGTCCTTTCCCGCCATGTCACTTCCTTGGGAATTTCCTGTACTAGCTGCGTTCCACGCTCACCACACCAAAAATGTTGAAACCAGTATCTGGCCCAACGAGGAGTTCGGACCACTGTGAAGGGGGGAAACTAGCACCTACTGATCCTAAGGGAGAACCTGATCGGAGTCTTGGAGCTAGACACAGATCCTTGGCTACAGCGTCGAGGTCCCACCATACACCCGAAAAATCTTTAGAGCGCTTCCCCTCCCAAGTGAAAGCTGAAGTTGGGCACTCTTGGAGAGCCTGAGGGGCTAACTAAAGAACCTAGGGAGAAAAAAAGCCAAGAATTGGAATCGGAATCCTCTCCAAAGGTGCTCTTCAAGGTCTATATATAGATTTTCTCTTCTAGTCTGCTAATAGCGGGAACCCGCCTTTTGGTTTTACTAAACGCACTCCAAAATGGTCTGCTAACAACCAAACTCTGCTATTCTGAAAGGGCTATTGACAGCCCACGAAGGGTATCAGGGTAAATGCACCTGTAGACCCTTGCTGGGCAAGTGGCACGTGAAGGCGCCACTCACCTCTCTCCCTGCGAGCTGGGCTCGCGAGATCTCTTCTTGCAAGGCGAGGCACTCACCTCGCCTTGCGCTACTCGCGAGTCCTTCCGCGAGCGAGGCTCTCGAGATTCCCTTCTGCGAGTGGCCCGTGAGGGTACCACTCGTTAGCCCCCTGGTGCCATACACACCTGCCTGGCTCGCTTGCGTGAGGCGGCGAGCCCTTCCTTTCCTCATCGCTGCTGAATGCGCCCCCCGAAGCGCTGAGCCCACACCTACTTTGCTCTTGCATTATACTCGCATGGATATCAGCTTGGCTCGCCCGCCCCTGGCGGCCCCCTTGCCGCGAGGCAGCGAGCCCTTGCGCGGTTCGCCCCCGCGACCCGATTCGCCCTCGCGGCTCGCTTGTCGCGAGGCGGCGAGCCCTTGCCCGCTTCTGGGGCCCTGCAGAGACGGCAACCTGGGACTTTGCCGAGCCAGCATCGTGCGAGATCTTCCCTACTCGCCCAGGTGGGCGAGATCTTTTAAGCTGCCCTCGATTCTCTTTGACCTCGACGAATTACGGTTTATACAATTCAAGATTGTTTTCACTTTCTACCGTTGATTGGAATAATTCTAATTTTTACTATTCATCGGAATAATTATGTCGTTGTAATACTATTGTAATAGTGTTGTAAATTATTTCTCCTCTTTTGCTATAAAAGGAGGCCTCTAGTATGTGAGAAAAAAATTTGGAAGAAGAAATAAAAGTTTGTTTTCATCTCTCTCTCTCGGTGTTTCTCCTTTTCTTTCTACAATTTTTTGATAAGTTTCGCACAATCTTCATTTGGTATCAGAGTCTGGTTTTCGACCCCTTCAGGGTGTGAGTAGCTCAACATGAGCTAAGTGTTTAAAATTTTTCATTTTGGTGGACTCAATTCATCGAGTCGTCCCGATAGAGTCTTACGCGAAAATTATAATCTATTTGGACTCCAACGAGCGTGCGATAATTTAGTCGCGCGAACGATCGAAGCATGCGATATGTGGGACAGATCGTCTCGTAACTTCAGGACGCGAAAACCGGTCTCACCTTAGGCACCATTTTGGCATAGTGTTGAAATTCAATTTAATTTTGGATTTCAAAATTAATTTTGCTTGGGGGTTTTCATTGGATTCATTGAATCCTATTTCTGTAACTCCCATGAGTATCATCCCTATTAAGGCTCGAATTTCACTATGCATTCATATTTTTCCAAAATCGGTGAACTAGGGTTGAAAAGAGGTGCTCTCAAGGTATAGGCGATGTTTGATCCTCCTGGATCACGCCAATCGCCGGAGCAGCAAATATCGGATCTTCATCTCTACAGCCGACGACCATCTTCTCCTCTCTCGTTGGCGTTTTGGAGGAATCAGCTCTAGTTGAGATCGCACAACTCCTGGAGAGAATCCATTGACCCCTGTAGGTGTTTTCTTTCCACCAATCGACAACTAATTAGGTCCCTCTTAAGGTTTTCAGTTGAGGCGTTTTGAAGGTGTTGATCTTCTATCTTTAAGGACAAATATGGTGGCCTTCTCTTGCACGTGAACAACACTCACAGCCAAGAAATTAAACCACCTAGCCCTTCATCATTCATCTCCTCTGCATGTTTTGGCCATTAATTGGAAACCTCCAAAGGTTTCCTATTTACAGTTGGCTTGAAGATTAATAAGTCAGGCAAGCCTAGATCTCGTGTCTGATTTTCAGATTACCAATCTTGGACATATCAAGCAAATTAAGTTAACTGCTCTGGGTTTGAATTTGTCACTTGATCACACTAAAGATACTCCTAATCCGTTTTTAATTTGTCACTTGAGTGCATGGGGCCCCCCGTGCCTCGCGTGACAGTACCCGGTCGGCGACGGCGTGCCTCGCGCGATACGGGGCTCCGCCCCTACTGCCCCACGCGACATTACGCGCCCCCGACGGGCTTCGCCCGCCCCAACATGGGCTCTGCCCCTACAACCAAGCGCGATAGTACCCGACGGGAGACGGCGGCTACGTCCGCCCCCGACGGACTTTGAGTATACACTCGAGCTAAATTAGAAATTTATAGCGTGAATTCTGTTTTTTGGGTTTTGAGGCCCAAATATATCTTATTTGAAAAATGATCAACATGGAAGTTGTAGATCTCAAATGAGATCTACAACTTTCATGTTGTGATGAGAACTACAACTTTTATGTTGATCACATTTTTATTTGAAGCCGTTTAGGCCCCCGATTTGGGTCCTGAAAAAAGACACGCCGACTTTTTTCGGGTCCTAAATCGGGAGCCTAAACGGCTTGAACTCAAAAATTAATCAATATGAAAGTTGTAGATCTCGATGAGAGATCTACAACTTTCATGTTGATCGCTTTTTCAAATAAGATACATTTATGACTCAACAATAAAGAAAAGGGAGAATATAAATGTTGGTCTGCGAATAACTGTAAGCGCAAAACTGATATACTTGGCCTTTTGTCCCACATCGTGAGAATAGAAATATTTTTCTTGTTTAAGTAACATCATATGGGAGCTTATTTGAAATTTGAGATGGCGCGGCCAATATAGAGCTAGCTGGCATGTAAGCAGGCCCGGCTGACGATACATGCAGACCCTAAGCGCATATTTTATATGCAGACCCTACGCGCAAATTTTTTATGCAGACCGGGATTCACCTGGTCAAATTTTCTCAAAATCAAAAGGGTGACTTGGTAATTTCTCATTGTGGGTAGGAGTCATGCAGAAAATATAGGTTTATGGCACCCTACTACTGTAGGCTTAGGACACCATAGTAGTAGGTTTAGGAGACCTAGTAAAATGTGTAGAGGGAGTGCGGTTTGATTGAGGTCGATTGGACGACAGCAGAATTATGAAGTCGTGATCAGACTGCTATTCTAATTTTGAACTCATGAGTTCATATTCACTTTATAGTGGTAGTCTGGTAGATATATATATATACATATATATATATATCTTTATTATATAAGTGAATATAGCATTCTCCATGCTCTTACCGTGCTTTCATTTTCCACTGTTGGATCTTTCTCATGTTTTATCCGTAACATCTTTAATACAAAAAATAAAAAAAAAACTTCCCGAGAAAGTGGGAGAGAGAGAAAGAGAGGGGGAGAGTGCGGCGGAGAAAGAAAGAGAAGGAAAAAAATAATCTTTTTAAGTATATATGTATTTTTTAAAAATAAATATTGTAATATTTATGTATATCTTTTTACGGTCATTTTGAGTACTCGTGTGTATATGTTGTGGACGCAGCTCGCAGACGCATCGAGCATGGGCGAAGCCCGTGCAGAGGCGGGCGTAGCCCGCTAGGATGCGGCCGAAGGCCGCCCGATAGCATCGCGCTGGGGGCGGGCGAAGCCCGCCGTCGCCGACCGAGTACTGTCGCGCTTGGCCGTAGGGGCGGAGCCCCGTGTCGCACTCTTATATATATATACTAGTGCCCGACACGGGGATCCGCCCTTACGGCCAAGCGCGACAGTACCCGGCCGGCGACGGCGGGCTTCGCCCGCCTCCGGCGGGCCCGCCTCCGGCGCGATGTTGTCGGGCGGCCTTCGGCCGCATCCAGGCGGGCTTCGCCCGCCTCAGCACGGGCTTGGCCCGTGCTCGATGCGTCTGCAGGCTGCGCCGCAACATAGACATATGAGTACTCAAAATGACCGTAAAAAAATATACATCAATATTTCAATATTTATTTTATAAAAAAAATGCGTATATACTTAAAAAGATTATTTTTTTTTTCATATCTATTTCCCTCTCTTCTCTCTTTCTCTCTCTCTCCCTCTCTCTCTCTCCTGAGGAGTTTTTTTTAATATATTAAAGATGTTTGGGATAAAACATGTGAAAGATCCAACGGCGGAAAATGAAAGCACGGTAAGAGCATGGAGAATATTATATTCCCTTATATAATAAAGTTATATATATATACATATACATATGCACATACATGTATACACATACATGTATACACATACATGTATACACATACATGTATACATATAGATATATATTTCGTGCTAATTTTGCCTTGTTGTAGGAACACAAATTTCAGATACCTTGTAGGTTAACGGGATCCGCTAGTGTCACAGATTTCATAAGGAGCCTCCAATTGAGATTGATATATTTTTAATTAAGACGATCCTACATATGTATCGTCGTTACATTCTGTTGTTATGTAATTATCTTTAATTTTTCAATAATATCATTTGTGTAGCGACACACTAAATTTTACTATCAGTTGGTATCAAAACAAACTTATTTCAATTCTATTTGTCTCATTAATTGTTTGGAGTGCGATTAATTTCTAATTACCTACATAAAGAACACAAAATTGAAAACTCATTGATTTGTTTGAGAAATAAAATAAGGAACTGTTTCTACAATACATTCATTGAAACAGTCCAAGACACTCGTCGTGTCTCTTTAAGGCAATTAAGTGTCCACACGTGATTAATAAAAGAACACGACATTCATTTTAGAGCAATATTCATATATCCCGATGTGAAAGAGTCTTATAGGTTGATAAGATCTGTAATCGTCAAAGTGGTCGTTTCGAGTTAACCTGTGAGATTACAGTTTCACATATTTTAGGGAGTTCTCTGATACTAGTGCGCAATCATTAACCTAAAGGTGGTGCTTGCGCAATAGGTTCAGAGGGACACACAATGATATTTGGACGGTAGTGCGGGGCTCTAGTAATCTATTCGCCCAAAGGTGGTAGATTTACGAAAAACTCAAACGTAATTATTGCTCGTTCGTGTGTTGAGAATTATTAATTGTATGGCGCTTAGTCTACCCAAAGGTGTTGCCCGCTGACGCGTGTGGATTCTCCATTCAATGTGTAATTTATGGTTTTTAGCTACTGTTGCTCGATTTGTCTAAACCTTTTTATTTCCTCTATTTTCAGTCACCTTCATTGTCCATAATAATATTAGACGACCATTAAATCATTCATTGAGTCGAACTTCGAGAGTTCAAAGTCTGACATTAAGTCTGCACCACATAAGGTAGATATAGAAATGACCATGAATACCGATTAGCCTTCAGCTCATATAGCGATCGTCACTCAAGTTGGCAGAGATTGTTATAACGTCATTACCTGATGTGTTGCTAATGAAGAAAAATTAAAAAATAATGAGACTCACACCGCACTACATATACTCAAGCTCTCCTTTAAGAAGAAAAAGTCCAAAATTCCTTATAGAGCTCATGAAGGTCACGCTTCAGATACTAAGAAAACTACTAAAAGGAAGTCTCTCACTTGCTTCTTCTGTAAGAAGAAGAGACACGTGAAGATGGAGTGCATAAAGTTTAAACCTTAGATTGAGCAGCGTGGTTTCACTCTTAAAGTTAGCTCTTTGACATTAGTCCTTCGTGAATCTAATTTAATTGAAACCTCATCCAGTTCCTGGTGGCTTGATAGTGGAGCAACGAATTATGTTGCTTTCACATTACATGGATTCATTAGAAGGAGGAGGCCAAATAAGGGTGAGTGTAGACTCGCGGCAGGCAACAATGCTGAAGTAGGGGTGGAATTTGTATGAGATGTATGTTTAGTTCTGGCTTTTGGTTATGAACTATATTTAAGAGACATTTTCTATATTCTTTCATTTAGAAGAAACTTGATTTCAGTTTCCGCACTAGATAAACTTAATTATGGATTTAACATTCTTGGCGGTTCAATTAATATTTTTTTTGAAGGCCAATGTCCTTTATTTGACAAATTATATAGTCTACGTTTAACTTATACAAACATTTGTGCAACCTCCTTTAATATAAAGCGCGTTGTCAGTAAAGGATCACTACTTAAGGAAAAATTACTCATGTTGTGACATAAACGTTTGAGTCACATTTCTAGGGAGAGAGTAGAGAGAAAATTAAGGAGAATATTCTCCTTACTCTTAACTTCAGCGATCTAGAGACATGCGTCGATTGTTGTAGAGGCAAGATGTCCAAGATCAAGAAGAAGGGCTCCACATGTAGTCTCGTGCATATTTTTACCGTGCATATTTTTACTGTGAATAATTTTCAGCCATCAGTTCCTTTAGACAAACTTTATGTAAAAAATAAATGAATAGTATTTTGCTACAATAAAACCATAATTTTGATTCTTTTTGAATGCCCTCTGATGTGTCTTGGTATTGTGTCAAGATGCATTTTGGTGTGCTGGAGCCTTTTTATTAGTCTTCTGCTAATTTTTCAGGTCGAAGTAATTTCTGTCGATGTTGCTTGTAGGCAATGTAACCAGTCCCTTCGGAGTGAAATAATTGCTTCGTTCGAAGCTAAGAAACTATTGCGCCAAGCTAATGTCACCATTGCATAGTAGATAAGCTAATGTTTCCTTCGGGGCGAAGTAATCATGTCTTTGTGTAGAAGCAAAATTATTTCTTCGAGTTGAAGTAATAAACTTCTTTGCGACCAAATAGTAATTTTCTTACTGTCGTACTGCTTTACCCATGGCATAATTTGGCAGAATAAATTTATATGAAATAAAGTTTTTCTTACCGACAAATTGCTGGTAATTTTATTTATTTTCCAGTTTTGTGCAGAATAAATATTACGGTGCATTTAATAACTCCAATTCCAAAAATAATAAGCGATCACTCGTGTCATCCACCTCTAACTTCCTATTTTATATACTAACATGTGGCATCCATCCCTTGAATATTCTATTTTATATATTTAACTCGTGGCATTGCTCTGATAGTCAGTATTATGTTATTTTAAATTTTACACGTCAGCACCTCTCCGCATCTTGTGTCATCTGTCTGTCACTCGCTTCATTTTTAAGAGAAATCAATCTTTTGTTTTTGACATCAACAATTTTGCAAAGGACAAAAACACGTTAAAATAACAAATAAATAATAGCCCTAGAACTAAGATTCCCAATTTTTATGGGCGTTTATATAAGCAGCCCACGAATGACTATTCGAAGCCCGTAATAATAGTAGTCATACAAAGTGATATTCACAATACTGGATATTCACAACAAAATGTAAATTTTTTAAAACATGTGATAATATGTAAAGCAAACATCCAAAATGATTTATTAATGATTTAAAAAAAAATTAAGTAAACATTCAAAGTGAATAATATTATCCTATTATTAATGTTTCAAGGGAAATTTTTAGATAGTCATTTATCTAAACAAAAACAATAATGAAACTAAGTATCCATTAGTGTCTATTAAAAAGATACAATAAGAAGGTATGCAAAAATATTTTTGGAGCTAATATATATTAGTTATATCTCATGACACAAATAGTGGAAACTAAAGAAGTGGCTATAGTAACTAAATTAAAGGCCGAAAAATAGATATGAAGACAAATAAATCCTAAAATTCAAACTAAAATTAGCAACTCTATCTCAAGAAGATGTGTGAAGAGAAGTATGTGTTCTTAGATTTTACCCTCTACTTCTTGAGAGATAATGCGAAAGCTCACATTTAGTGATGATATGCCTTTGGTTGAGCGCAAAAAGGAAAGATCTTATATTCAAGAAAAATTCTTAAAAAATCAATCAGAAAATAAATTGGATCATTGCTTTAACATCGGCTAGAAACCTGGTACAAATCAAATTTATATCTTCAGATCGAACGATATTAAACGACTCGAACAAATTTGAGGAGGAGATGCCCAGGAAGTTCTCCATTGAAAGGATCTCTTTGCTGGATCCGGTGTTGCCGAAATCATTTTCATAAGCAACGGCTACATGACAACCACTTTCTCGGCAACTTCCAGGAAAGCTCCTTCTTCACCCTTGCTTTGCCGAGACAGATCCACTTTCAGCAACTTCCATCGAGAATGTTTTCAATCAAAACCAGGAAAGCATGCTGATGATATAGATCGAGACCTGGAATGGAGAGATCTGGGGTTTCTGGAAACTGTAAGGAGTAGTGTCGCTGCTCTTACCCGAAAAGATGAAGATTTCCCTTGTTTTACTATTTCTGCAGGAGCCGAAAAGCAGAGAGGAGGTATTTCATGTTTAGGCTTTTTCCTTCTCATGAAGCCGAAAAGGAGAAAAAGAAAGGTTCTTACGGAGAGCTTGATGGTCGTAGGAGGCTGTAGGCTGAGGCGGGCTGGAGGTCAGGAGTGCATTTCGCAGAAAACAACGACGGGGAGACGAGGAAAGAGGGGATTACAATTATAATAAAGAATAGTCATTCATGAACTGCTTATATAAACGTCCTTTTTTAATTGGAGTGGTAGGCCAAGTAAACCTCAACTTTCATTGAATATTTATTAATTTCAAATGACAATTTAATTTCGACTTTTTTCCATCCAATATTTTGTTGTCTTTTCTTAACTTCTCATTAATAAAGAACTAGGCTATAGAAAAATGCACATAATATTGCATCAATGCCTTTACTTTCAAGTAGGAAGTCACAATTTTTCATTAATTATAAGATATGGGTAGAACCCAGAATAGATCCATAACCGATCTGAACAACTCGGATCCCGTTCTATGCTTTAGTACTTGGGTCAGTTATTGGTCAATTCTTGTTTTTACATCCAAGAACTGACCCGAACAAAATTGCACCCATACTACTTTTACTTATTACATAATTTTACAGACAACTGCAATCCATAAATACGTATGTATTGTTATCAACACTTGCAGCAATTGACACTCGATTTTAGATCTTTTTTCCTGCTCAATTAGATACTCGCACTCGATTCTTCCGACCACCTCCCGCTCACCTGGTTTCTCGATTGCATGTTGCTGCTCTCTTGCCTTCTATGCTTTAGGACGCAACCCGACGATGTTCTTGGAGGCGTCCAAATGATGCAAACCCATCAAAATCAGATGGGTCATCTACTCTATTGCAAAACAATGGTGGTGGTTGATTCCGATGATCAGCAGGTTGTGGGATTACCCAACACCAGCGTGTTCAACGACCACCCACATAGCAAGCTCACCTTCAATCTATCTAGGTCAAGGAAAAGGCTTGACAATGAATCCCCCATTTAAATTGCTCGGGTGCATCCATTTCCTCTGCTTTCTAGTGGTATCCCGTGATCAGAGTCTATGGGTGTTCAATTCCACTGCATCATCTACAAGTGGTAGACAACCCATGATCTCCACTCAGTCCGCTCCGGCTCTTGCCCTAATCTCCCATGAGATTCTTGCTCAGATGTGCCAAAAAAAATTTGAGACAGATGCCTCTCTTTCATTGATTTGTCGCGAACTAGTTTTCCTTTGGCTGCTTAGTTCTAATCACGTACTCTTAAACAGAATGAGAGGTTACATTTTGTCGTGGAGGAACCGGGGAAGAGGCGTTGCAAATTACTGCTCTCTATCTTCCAACGTGTCGTAAAGAAGCTTTGAAACTGCTCCATCTCATGCGGTAGTGGGTTTGGATGATGCTTGGAAGATGGATTCTTCGCGACAACAACAGTTTGAAGCTGCTCGGTCGGCCTCTCAGTCGGCCAATTTTCCTGTGAGCTCACCAACCCTAGAAATGCTTTGCTAATAACATTTTAATTTACGAATATAATTTTATCAAAAATTGTTTTGCAGATAGTCAATTTATTAGTACCGATAACATTTAATGGCAGCCCAGGGTGAAGTGTACCCTATAATTTAAATAGAGCAATAGTACGAGCACACCAACTTTGGATATGTACACACCTTTGATATTGACACACCACAAAATTTTATTTGCAACTCATTTTTTTTTAAATAGACACTGATACACAAGTCTTTATGTTCTTATTTACAATCGCCAACTTAATTAAGGGTCTGTTTGGCGCAGCTCTGGCGGCTGGAAAAGTTCTAATCCAGCCGCCAGAGCTGATTTTAGGATGTTTGGCGCAGCTCTGGGGAGCAGCTTTTTGAAAATCGCGGACGAATTTTTGCTCTTTTCCGGAATCTGGCAGGGCCCCGCGTTCAGCGCTAGGGAAATCGATTCTGCCTTTTTGCTCTCGTTCCCGATACCTCCAGAAAACCCATCGTTCACGATCTCGCCCGACGCCGCCGCCCTAGCTCTCGTTCACGATCTCCCTTTCGTTCACGATCTCGCCTCCCTAGTTCACGATCTCGCCTCCCTAGCTAGCGGCCGACGACGTGCTCTCGTTCTCTTCTCCCCCCATCTGCGCAACGATCCCGATCTCCTCAGCCGAGCTTTCTCGCCTGGTTTTCTGTTCTCGACCGAGCTCGCCGACCACTGCGCAGTTCACGATCCCGATCTCCTCTCCGGGCGCTGCTTCCTCCGGCGTTTCCGTTCGACTGCACAGTCATCGCCAACCTCCGGCGATTCCAGATCTGCTTGATTTAAGGTATATACCCGTATTTTTTTTTCATTTACAATTTCTTTGGCATTCGACTTGCAAGAATGGTGTGTTTGTTTTTGTATTTATTTTGGATTTGTGAGTGTTTGTGTGTGTGTGTGTGTGTGTGTGTGTGTGTGTGTGTGTGTGTGTGTGTGTGTTTGGATGAGTGTGTGTGTGTGTGTGTTGTGTATGCATGTGGATGTGTGTGTGTTTGTTTTAGGATGAGTGTGTGCTTGTTTCATGTGTATGTGTGGATGTGTGTGTGTGTGTGTGTTTCTATGTGTGTTTGTATGTGTGTGTGTGTGTGTGTGTTTTTGGATGAGTGTGTGTGTTGACGCCAGGAAAATCCTGACCTCAAGATTCGGATCAATGCAGCCCGAGGTTACTGATCCTGCGGTCCAACTCCACGGCTCTGATAGCTAAAATAGGAGAGAGAAAATGACTAAGCACACCCCAGGTGCTCCAGCAGGGAGGTCCCACCACATACCCGGAAGTTTGGGAGAAACTTTCCCTCCGCAACCAAAAGCTGGGCGAGGTACTAGACGGGCATGGATTTGGCGAGTATCCAACTTGGGGGGACCTCGACCACTTCCAAAAGTGCCATTTCTAGTACCCCTGGGGGTCTATTTATAGAGAAATCCTAGGGGGGGGGGGGGGGGTACAGGCGAGTATACTGCCTCTGCTCGCGAGTTACAAGCGCTACTCGCCCATACTCGCGAGATACTCGCCCATACTCGCGAGATACTCGCCCATACTCGCGAGATACTCGCCCAAGCTCGCCTCTGCTCGCCCCTTGCTCGCCATACTCGCCCCTTGCTCGCCATACTCGCCCCTTGCTCGCCATACTCGCCCCTTTCTCGCCATACTCGCCCCTTGCTCGCCATACTCGCCCCTTGCTCGCCATACTCGCCCCTTGCTCGCCATACTCGCCCCTTGCTCGCCCAGCTCGCCTCTTGCTCCTGCTGGCTGAGTTGCCTTGTGTCTTGGACTGCCGGCTCCTGTGCTGACCCTTTGACCTTGACTTCAGCCTACGTAGCTTTGAATGGGCCTACCTCGGAGAATGAGGGTTGTACACAATCCCCGCTCTTTGCGAGTAACGTAGTTGCTCGGAAAGAATCATCCAACCCTTATTCGACGAGCTGTCTTTCTGGCGAGAAAAGGTCGACACCTCACAGGAGCCGAGCTCAACAGGAGGCGGATACAAGGTCGACACCTTCTAGGAGCCGAGCTCAACTAGAGGTGGAGAGAAGGTCGACACCTTCTAGGAGCCGAGCTCAACTAGAGGTGCAGAGAAGGTCGACACCTTCTAGGAGCCGAGCTCAACTAGAGGTGAAGAGAAGGTCGACACCTCGCAGGAGCCGAGCTCAACTAGAGGTGGATACAAGGTCGACACCTTCTAGGAGACGAGCTCAACTAGAGGTGGAGAGAAGGTCGACACCTTCTAGGAGCCGAGCTCAACTAGAGGTGGAGAGAAGGTCGACACCTTCTAGGAGCCGAGCTCAACTAGAGGTGGAGAGAAGGTCGACACCTTCTAGGAGCCGAGCTCAACTAGAGGTGAAGAGAAGGTCGACACCTCGCAGGAGCCGAGCTCAACTAGAGGTGGATACAAGGTCGACACCTTCTAGGAGACGAGCTCAACTAGAGGTGGAGAGAAGGTCGACGCCTTCTAGGAGCCGAGCTCAACTAGAGGTGGAGAGAAGGTCGACACCTTCTAGGAGCCGAGCTCAACTAGAGGTGGAGAGAAGGTCGGCACCTTCTAGGAGCCGAGCTCAACTAGAGGTGGATACAAGGTCGACACCTTCTAGGAGCCGAGCTCAACTAGAGGTGGAGAGAAGGTCGACACCTTCTAGGAGCCGAGCTCAACTAGAGGTGCAGAGAAGGTCGACACCTTCTAGGAGCCGAGCTCAACTAGAGGTGCAGAGAAGGTCGACACCTTCTAGGAGCCGAGCTCAACTAGAGGTGGATACAAGGTCGACACCTTCTAGGAGCCGAGCTCAACTAGAGGCGGAGAGGTCCAAGGGGACAAACCATCCCGAGGCCTCCATCCTATTGCGTTTGCTAAATGCTGATCGGTCAAATCGATCATCTCTTCGTCAAGCTGGGGGGTTGGCGTCCGGACTCTCCTCTGATAACCTCTCCAGCCGGATGGGATGTGCAGTCAGGGGGTAACTCGGCCAACGTGCAAGGGGGGAGCTGATCTCGACCGTCAATGCAGAGGCTTGGTCTTAGGAGTACTCTCTCCCGAGGCGCTATCCCACCACCCGACTTGGGTTTTTACGAGAGTCGAGTCGGAGACCTATCCCCCAATCGGTCACCAGGTTGCGGAAGAGTCTTCATACTATCACTCAACAATCAGAGGGGATTAACCGCACCAACCCATATGATTGGAATAAACTACAAGAGATATTAGGGTTTGGCGCAAGAGGTCAAATGACACCTTTATACAAGGGTCCCTCAGTCAGGTAAATCGATCATCGCTTCGACGAGTTGGGAGGTCGGCGTCCAGACTTTCTCCTGATAATCTCCCCAGTCGGATGAGAGATGCGGTCGGAGGGTAACTCGACCAACGTGCAAGGGGGGAGCTGATCTCGACCGTCAGTGCAGAGGCTTGGTATTAGGAGAACGCACTACCGAGGCACCGTCCCATCATCCGTTCTGGGTTTTACGAGAATCAAGTCGGAGGCTCGTTTCCCAACCTGTCGTGGAGATCGGTTTTACCTACTTCAAAAAGCTCTTGCCAGAAGAGAAAAACAACTCTCGCGGCCATGTTTCAGGGGGCGAGGAATTTTTAATTAAATGGAATAAACACAAGGAGGGGGAGAATAGACCTTCCCGCTCAGGGATAGAACCTTTTCAGGTCATTGCCGCTCCAGGTATTCCCAAGCGATTCCCCTTCATGATTCTACAGGCGGTCTCTGCCAGTCTCGAATGCCTCTTGAACGATGAAAGATCTCTCCTAGTTCAGTTCGAGCTTCTCGAGGACAAGTGATCTCCTTGTTGAGCCTTTAGGTACTTCTGAGCAGTTCTTCATCTCATAGAACACACCATGAAGGGGACTGACAGTCGGGGAGGTTCCAAAGGAACACACCATCCCCAGGTCTCCATCCCACTTGGGTGTTGAATGCCGACCAAACCTGTTTCACCTTATGAGTAAGACCCCTCATGGATCATAGCCGACGGAAGGAGATCATCGGTGATAAGAAGCTTGCAGAATACCAAGCTTGGAGACGTCATGAGTAAGCATTCTCATGGAACATAAGTCCTTCATGAAGATCATCGCGAGTAGAAGCTCGTGGAACACCAGCTTTGAGACGTCACGAGTCAGCATCCTTGTGGAATATACGCCCTTGATGAAGATCATCGCGAGTAGGAACTCGCGGAACATCAGCTTTGAGACGTCACGAGTCAGCATCCTCGTGGAATATATGCCCTTGATGAAGATCATCGCGAGTAGGAACTCGCGGAACATCAGCTTTGAGACGTCACGAGTCAGCATCCTCGTGGAATGTAAGCCCTTGATGAAGATCATCGCGAGTAGGAACTCGCGGAACACCAGCTTTGAGACGTCACGAGTAAACATCCTCGTGGAATGTAAGCCCTTGATGAAGATCATCGCGATTAGGAGGTCACCGAGCATCAACTTGGAGACCTCGCGAGTAGATTGTATGCTTTCCCAGGGTGGCGAACTCGTCATGAATCATCCTGTTTGTTAGTCAGACAAAAACACTCACGGGCTTTACCAAAGCACCCGTCAGTATGATCATGTGTGGAAATCATTGACATTGAAGAAGGAGGAAACTGAGGGGAGGAGTGTCCCTTTTTACATAAGACCCCCTACGCAGAGGGTTCGGGGGTTCCGCTGCCCGGTCAGCGGACGGGGGTCAAGGGGGCAGCGCCCCTTGCGGGGTCGGGGGCAGCGCCCCTGGAAATTTTTTATTTTCCATACTCGCCTATGGGCGAGTATAGAAGAATCTTGCTCGCCTGCCTGAAGTCGCCTCATTTGATGCTGCTCGCCTATGGGCGAGTAAGGAAGAAGCTCGCCTATGGGCGAGTAGGGATGGAGCTCGCCTATGGGCGAGTAGGGATGGAGCTCGCCTATGGCCGAGTAGGGATGGAGCTCGCCTATGGCCGAGTATTGAAGGAGCTCGCCTCATTTGATGCTGCTCGCCTATGGGCGAGTAAGGAAGAAGCTCGCCTATGGGCGAGTAGGGATGGAGCTCGCCTATGGGCGAGTAGGGATGGAGCTCGCCTATGGCCGAGTATTGAAGGAGCTCGCCTCATTTGATGCTGCTCGCCTATGGGCGAGTAAGGAAGAAGCTCGCCTATGGGCGAGTAGGGATGGAGCTCGCCTATGGCCGAGTATTGAAGGAGCTCGCCTCATTTGATGCTGCTCGCCTATGGGCGAGTAAGGAAGAAGCTCGTCTATGGGCGAGTAGGGATGGCGAGTAAGGAAGGATCTCGCCACTACCCAGGAAGCTCGCCTCTCTTCCGAGTAAAGTCGCTGGTCTGAACTTATCTCTGGATCTCGCCTGCAAGAAATCGCCTATGGGCGAGTATGGAACTCGCCTATGAGCGAGTAGGGAGCTCGCCATCTGGAACTCGCCTTCAGGATGTCGCCTCTGGAACTCGCCCAACTTGTCGAATGCTCGCGAGTTGCTGCCTTTGGCCTGCATCTCGCCACTTTAAGCCATGAAGCCTTCTCGCAAAAATTTCTTCCTCCGACTACGATCCACGCTCACCGCACCAAAGTGTTGACGCCAGGAAAATCCTGACCTCAAGATTCGGATCAATGCAGCCCGAGGTTACTGATCCTGCGGTCCAACTCCACGGCTCTGATAGCTAAAATAGGAGAGAGAAAATGACTAAGCACACCCCAGGTGCTCCAGCAGGGAGGTCCCACCACATACCCGGAAGTTTGGGAGAAACTTCCCCTCCGCAACCAAAAGCTGGGCGAGGTACTAGACGGGCATGGATTTGGCGAGTATCCAACTTGGGGGGACCTCGACCACTTCCAAAAGTGCCATTTCTAGTACCCCTGGGGGTCTATTTATAGAGAAATCCTAGGGGGGGGGTACAGGCGAGTATACTGCCTCTGCTCGCGAGTTACAAGGGCTACTCGCCCATACTCGCGAGATACTCGCCCATACTCGCGAGATACTCGCCCATACTCGCGAGATACTCGCCCAAGCTCGCCTCTGCTCGCCCCTTGCTCGCCATACTCGCCCCTTGCTCGCCATACTCGCCCCTTGCTCGCCATACTCGCCCCTTGCTCGCCATACTCGCCCCTTGCTCGCCATACTCGCCCCTTGCTCGCCATACTCGCCCCTTGCTCGCCATACTCGCCCCTTGCTCGCCATACTCGCCCCTTGCTCGCCATACTCGCCCCTTGCTCGCCCAGCTCGCCTCTTGCTCCTGCTGGCTGAGTTGCCTTGTGTCTTGGACTGCCGGCTCCTGTGCTGACCCTTTGACCTTGACTTCAGCCTACGTGGCTTTGAATGGGCCTACCTCGGAGAATGAGGGTTGTACAGTGTGTGTTTGTTGTGTGGATGTTGTATGTATGGATGTGTATGTGTGTGTTTTGGATGAGTGTTTGTATGTGTGTGTGTTTTGGATGAGTGTGTGAGTGTTGTGTGTATGTGTATGTTTGGATGTGTGTGTGTGAGTGTGTGGATGTTTGTATGTGTATGTTTGGATGTGTGTGAGTGTGTGTATTTTTTAGATGATGTATGTGTATGTTTGGATGTGTGTGTGTTTGTTTTAGGATGAGTGTGTGCTTGTTTCATGTGTATGTGTGGATGTGTGTGTGTATGTCTTTTGGATTTGTGTGTGTATTTTATTTTGGATTTGTGTGTGTTTGTATGTGTGTTTGTATGTGTGTGTGTGTGTGTTTTTGGATGAGTGTGTGTGTTTGTTGTGTGGATGTTGTGTGTATGGATGTGTGTGTGTGTATTTTTTAGATGATGTATGTGTATGTTTGGATGTGTGTGTGTGTGTGTGTGTTTGTTTGTGTGTATGTGTATGTTTGGATGTGTGTGTGTGTATTTTTTAGAGGATGTTGTGTGTGAGTGTGTGTTGTGTGTATGTGTATGTTTGTTTGTGTGTATGTGTATGTGTGTATGTGTATGTTTTGGATGTTGTGTGTATGTGTATGTTTGGATGTGTGTGTGTGAGTTTGTTTGTGTGTGTGTGTGTGTTTTGGATGAGTGTGTTTGTATGTTTGGATATGTGTGTTGTGTGTGTTTGTATGTTTTGAATGTTGTGTGTATGGATGTTTCTAAAATTGCATTACTTATTAATAGTGTAATGGGTAAACCAAAAGAAGGAGGAATCATAGCGAGTTGGGAGTCTAGCGAGGTGTTGTTATTTTGTGATCTCTGCATAAAAGAGATTGGTTTAGGGAATCGGCCTACCACCCACTTTAGCAAAGAAGGGTGGAAAAATTTGATTGCGGGGTTTAAAGAACGTACCGGGAAAAGCTACGATCGAATGCAAATGAAAAATAAATGGGATCATTTGAAGAAGGATTGAAAGTTATGGAAGGAGCTGAAACATGGCGAGACTGGTTTAGGTTGGGATCCAGAGAAGAGAACTATTGCTGCATCAGAATAATGGTGGGCAGAAAAGATAAAGGTGAAAACAAATTCATTTTTCATTTCATGGTAGTTGTTCTTATTCTGACAAATTTTAATATTGTTGAATTGATTATAACAGGTTGTTGCAGCAGCGAAAAAATTTCAATACGGAGGTATTGCACCTGAGTTGGAGGAGAAACTGAACACCATGTTCAGTCAGGTTGTCGCAACTGGAGAAGACTCATGGGCTCCTTCTGTTGGGAGTTTGCCACCGAATGTGGGGAGGATCCATTTGGAAGATAATGATGTAGAAGATGTCATAGAGAACAATCAAGGTGGCCCTGAAGAGATTGGTCATTCAACAACCATTGGGAATGCGTCCACCTCGGCAAGTAAAAGAAGAAAGATCGGGAAGAACAAAGGAATGACATTTTCTTTGATGTCAGACTTACATCAATCCACCCTAGCTGTGAAGCCTCCACCAGTTATCACAGTCAAAGAGGTGGTGGAGTTGATTTCCAGTAGCCCAGAGATACGGGCAAACCAGGATGTATATTACTTTGCTCTAGACCACATCAGAGACAAGACAAGTAGGGAGATCTTCATGAGTATTCCAGAAGATATGCGTGTTTGGTGGATTATGAAGGCGTATGAGAAGAGGGCTCAGTGATGTTATTTTTAAAAAATTGTTATGTTTTAAGTTTTAAAAACCTTTTATGTGGTATTTTATGCCTTTCTACTTCATGTTGATTAACCTTTTTATGTGGTCGGATTTATATTAGTTGTTGTGGTATTTTCTTCACATAGATTATGATAAATGTTATGTGATACTTTAAATGCAGGTACTACAATGGAAGAGCATGACTCCTCTGAGGATTTCGGAGATTCAACAAGTCTTTCGCCTGAGCAGAGACAATATATAAAGTACTGTCGTGTAGTTATGTCATCGATCGAGAGGATGAGTTATCATGTTCGTGACACACGACCATGCATGACATCTACCCAAACAGGTGATAAATGGATTAAAGAGTTACTAGAAGGACATCCAGATAGGATTCATGATGCATTTAGGATGTCGAAACGCATTTTCATAGATTTACTTCATAAACTAGAGGTAGATCATGAACTTCAAGGGTCACAACGGACGTCTTCAAGAGAAGTCCTAGGGATTACATTGTATATCTTAGCACAAGGAGGTTCCGTTAGATTGGCGAAAGAGCGATTCCAGCACTCGACCGAAACAATTAGTAGATATTTTTCGAAATGTCTAAGATCACTTTTGTTACTCTCAATTGATGCTATAAAGCCTATAGACCGTCAGTTCAGAGATATTCCGGCTGAGATAAGGTATGATGCTCGTTACATGCCATTCTTCAAGGATTGCGTTGGTGCAATTGACGGTACACATGTAGATGCGAGGATACCAGTAGAAGATCAAGTCAGATACATAGGACGTCACGGCACTACGACGCAAAATGTAATGGCAGTTTGTGATTTTAACATGTGTTTTACATTTGCCCTGGCTGGATGGGAGGGATCTGCTCATGATAGTCGCATCTTCGCACGCGCATTGACAGACGATAGATTGCATTTTCCGCATCACCCACAAGGTATAGTAATCAATATTTGTACATTCATTCAAATCCTTCGAATATCCACCAATGTTTGCTTGTTTAACATACCAAATTAATGCAGGTAAATATTATTTAGTGGATGCTGGCTACCCATTAAAGATGGGTTATTTGAAGCCGTATCCGGATACAAGATATCACTTGGTAGACTTTGCCCGTGGGAGCGATATGGGTGATGCTGCTGGAGCTGAACAGATGTCTACAGTACGAGATAGCATTGCCGAAGAAATATACGGGGCGTGTGGATAGCATTAACAAAGAATTATGTAAAAGACTATTGTTATCGGTTATCTTTTATTATTTTTCATGTTAAAAACTGATGTATTTTTAAGTTCTAAAAAAACAGCTTCCAAAAGCTGTTTCTCCAAACTGCAAAATTAGAAAATCGCTCTTCAAAGCGCACTTCTGCACAGAACACCCAAACACTCTGCAGCTTTTCAAAACTGCTCCCCAGAGAGCTCTTTTAAAACAGCTCTATCCGGACAGCAGCTTTTCAATCCGCCATAGCTGTCCCAAACAGACCCTAAATCAGCTTTGTAGTGCATCGAACATATAAAAAACACATCATGAGCTACCAATCAGATCCTTATCTATCATTGAAAACTTGTTTAAAGTTAAGATATTTTATTTACTAAAATGTTTGTAAGTTGCTGGAAAATATCAAATTTCTCAATTTACCAAATCAGTTCTCCGCTTCTAATAAAATTTATTGAAGGGCTCATCGGCAATTGCCAAAAAAGCAGAAAACCAGTAACTTAAAATTAAAAAAGCATAATGCGCTGACGACTTCGTCGGGAGAGAAACGGAGAAGAAAAAGCATCGATTTTAGCAATTTTTGGTGGCAGAAAAAATTTGGGGCAAAAGCAGAGGAGGAGAAGAGGAAGTAATAGAGGTCTTGTTCCTGTGCTTGGCTAGGCGTCAGAGAAGAAAAATGTGGTCGGCGAAAGAGGTGCACGACGGCGAAGAGAAGTTCCTTGGCTCGACGAGATGGAGGCCCTCTTTTTCCAGCACCAGCGAAAGGTCTGTTTTCGTCGTCGACAGTCTGGGAGGAAGAATACGAGCACGCGGCAATCCGACAAGACGAGCTGGGAGGAAGAAGACAAGCTTAGGGTTTCACGAGCAGGGCATGTTGGGGCCACGGGGGGAGGAATCAAGATCCTCTCCTCTTCTGACGAAATGGATACAATCCATTTCATAGTGTAGATGTATTGCGAGAAAATCCACCCGGTTAAGTAATCCTATACTTTTAAATTTTATTTTTATCAAAAAAACATGCACCCAAGCTTTTTAAAACCGGACCGCCCGGTTCAACCGGTCGGACCGTGGACCGGACCACCGGCCGGTCCAGTCAAGGCTAAAGGCCCGGTAGCGCAACGAGCAGGCCAAGAACCGAAAAACCGGGCGAGCAGACCGGTGAGCCGAGAACCGGGCGCGGGTTTGCCTAACCGGGCTGGCCAAGTAGCCTATAATTTAATATGCAAAATGTGAAAATCCTGGGAGTCAAACCCAAGCCGGTTTTAGATTAAGCGAAGAGGTAGACCGCCCAGACATTTGGTTCTTTCTGCCTATAGTTATAATACATTATATATATATACATATTAATATAAATATAAAATGAAGTAATATTTCACTCCCATGCGTATAGTAATTTTTATTCCTTTTTCAATTATATTTTGCATAAAAACTAAACACTAAAAATTATGCTATTATTTATTTATTTCAATTTTATGAGAAAATCAAAATAAATAGGAAATTATTTATGTCGCAAAATTATCCTCTAACAAACACCTCATCCAAAGATAAATATGGAGCAAATAAAATTTTAATTATTCTTAGAAGTGTCATTATAAAGATTAATAACAAAATTAAAGACATTAAATTCACGAAGCAGATCGGATACCAATATATATGTAAATTTTTAATATAATGTTAATTATTTCTATTTTCTAATATATTATATATATAATGTTAATTATTTCTATTTTTTAATATATAGGTTTGCTGCTGTGCAGGCGTACGGGCGCACGGGCAAGGGTCAAAACGACTCACAATTAAAAAGTGATCAACATGAAAGTTGTAGATCTCGTCGAGATAAACAACTTTCATGTTGATCACTTTTGGATTGAGAGTCGTTTTGACTCTCAATTTGGGGCTCAAAATGTGGGACGGCGAGACTGCTACACAAATTTCGGGTTGGGATTTGAGGGTCAAGATGGCTCTAAATCGAAAAATGACCAATTTCTTCGGGCTGGGATTTGGGGGTCAAGATGGCTCCAACATGATACAACATGAAAGTTGTATCATGTTGGTCAATTTTTGATTTGGAGCCATCTTGACCCCCAAAATAGGGTGCCCGTACGCTCGCACGCCCACCTAAGGATGCCCGCATATGAAGGTTTCTCGTATACATATATATATAAATATAAATATACATATACAACCAGATTCAACCTTGAACTTTTTCCTCCGCCGGTTCGATCCCCAATCCGGTTTTCAAAACCTTGTTTGCACCACTAGATTAAATAAGAATGAGTCTTATCCGTTGGATTAAATGAGAATGATTTGTGTACATTAGATGGAGAAATAGATACTATACATTTCTTCAGAAATGGAGAGAAAAGACTTATGCTGGAAAAAAACAATCAGGTATTATTTTAATAGTTGATGTGCTCATAGCCAAATCGGGTGTGCCGTTAACAACACTCTTCATGTTAACACTCTTTAAATATATACCGCTTATTAATATAATGCTGTTATAGCGAAACATAATCCTGTTCTGTCATAGCAATAAAATACTAAAAATCAAAGAATTGCATAATAAAATTTAATAAACAGCACATTACTTATAACAATTTATTTAGATTTTTCATTTCTCACTGATACGCGAAGCCTTAAAAGGGCAGATTAAAAGATGATCAAACCATACAAGCCTCATCAGAACACAAACCAACAGCAGAAACATAACTTCCAGATCAAGAACAGGAAATAGCAGCTAAATCCAGCCCTCTCATGAACGGATCTTATTCTAATATGCAGTAATGCAGCAGACTTCAATCTCAGATGGATGAATCCGCTCCCTTCCCTCTGTAATTATATAAAAAAAAAGTGAGATCTCAGAGGAGGAAAGATTAAAAAAACACTAGAAATGTTAACGGCAGGGAGAACTTACAGTAATAGGGAACGATCTTCCACCTCTGGTTATTCCCCTTGGCCCACTCCCAGAGCACAACGCTGGTGCCATCGTGGACGCCGCCGTGATCCTTGTCGCCATGGAATGCATCAAAGTTGAGCTGGATGTTGTTCACCATCCTGATGCATCGGAAGTCCTCGCCGGTGTCATGGCTCTCCGTCCACAGTATCGATTCGTCCAGGAATCCGGGATTGAAAGGTATCAGACGAACCTTCAGTGATTAGTTTCATTGATTAGTGCCGATTATAACAAGGATTAGCTTATTTTCTTTAATTGATTAAACATACGGGATGAGTTGGGCCAAGGGAGTGTTTGATCGCTAAACCGGTGGCCTTATTGACGAGGGCGAAGGCAGGGAGACCTTCTTGGTCTTTGACCTCCGTGCCCCAACGGAAATCTTTATACCAGTGCTGAAACAAGAAAATGGGGATCTTAGTTTTTTCAGAAGAAGGATTTAAAGGAAAGAGATGAGAGATTTTCGTGAGTTATTAGTTGCCTGGAACTCGTCCCGTGGGTTCGACGGAGCGAGGACGACGTGGCCGTCGCGGATGGTGAGGGAGTAGTTTTCCTCGGCCTTGGTGAAGATTCTGACGGTTGGGTTTGGGTCCGTCTTACCGTCAAAGGGGATGTGCTGCGGCGGCGGGTTGGACGAAGATTTTTCGTGGTGGTCGTCGCTGTGGTGGCGGTGGAAGATGCTCATGGTGGCGATTGCTTGTTCAGTACTAGGGTTTTGGCTGTCTCTCTCTTTCGATTCTCAGATGAGCCCTACGGCCGATTTTATAGCGGGGAGGCGCCTTGGATTCTTGGGAATGGCGGGGCCCACGGAGTTCTTTCTGAAAAGGCAAACAGTAAAAAGAACATCAGCGATGGGGTTGAATTGAATATTACAAGCTTCTCCTCCTCATCACCTTAGTTGGAAGGCAAATAAAGTTAACGAATAAATACTGAATTGCTATGTACTGAATTACTGTTATATCAAACTCAACGGTTGGACTTGATGGGGTTTCCCAAAATAGTTCGATTGAATCGGATATTTTTTTTTCTTCGCCACCTCGATCGTCTCGTCGATACAATTTCAACGGACTCATTCTAGCGCAATTATGAGTTCGTTTGATCATTAAAACGGGCGTGGCCTACGAAAGTCGAACGCATAACCCCCGTGCACGGTGCGTGCAACCGTGCGTCACGCAACTGCACGTAGTGCGACATCACGCGGAGTGTGCGCGGCACTGCGCGCCGCATTGCTCGTGAGGATGTCGCTTAACATGACCCTATCCCCTAGGGGGAGGCACTTCAGTGTTGTGATTGTGCCACCTCACCGATCCATGGGATTGGTTGATTCCTATTTTGGGGAAACCCTATTTTGGAATTTGTTTGTGGGGGCTTAATTGGTGTCCGGTTATGGTGTTTCCTATTTAGGTGTTATCTCCTTTATTGAAGATGGGTTTATCGCTTATTTAAAGGGGGAGGCATGCTACCTCCATGTATAACTCAAGCGTGGTGGAATCCGAGCAAGGTGGAATCTGAGAGGTGACATCAGGAGCAGAGGCTTCATCCCGGCGTCTGCTTCAGACGGCGACGGCGGCAGCAGGCTCGCGAGCGGCGTCGGTGGTCAGGACCGTCCCAGGCGGAGACTTGGTCCTGGCGGGTCAGAGGAGGAGCAGCGACGACATCCGCCAGGTGATCCAGGCGTGCGGCAACGGCGGGACGTGGTCCCGGTGGCAAGCGGCGGCGCGTGACGACCATCCAGCGGAGGCGGCAAGGTGGGATCGGCTAGGCGGCACCTGCTGTGCGGGAGGAAGAAGGCGGCTGTCCGAGGTATCGCCCTGCGATATCCTCGGCGGCAGCGATAGCTCCAGTTTTTCGGTTCCTGTTTGATTTATCAGTGTAATCTCTGTAACTCCTCATTTTATCAGTGGATCTTTTCCGGCGTGCTCTCCCCGTGGACGTAGGAGCTCCTCTCCGAACCATGTATTTCTGTTTGTCGTCTGTGTGCTTGAAATCTCGTTCTGTGTTTATTTTGCGTGATTGTTTTGCTCGATCAATTTCCGTCGCGCTACTGCGGGACTCGATCCGATTTCATAACAATTGGTATCAGTGGGAGGTTTCCGCAGGGGTGATCGTCTGGACGTTCCAGTTTTAGATTTGGGTCAACGGTAGGTGACGACATCGGTCCGCTCCCTATCTTCTCAGATCTGATCCGTGAATATTATTCAGATTGCCCAGTAGCTCTGCGAGCAATGCAATGACGACAAAATTTAAGATTTCTAGGTACGACGGCAAGATCGATTTCGGCTTCTGGCAAAAGCGGATCAAGGCGGTTCTCGTTCAGCAAGGTCTCCACAAGGCGCTCCTCGGCAAGGAGAAGTCCGGAAAGAAGGATGACGAATGAGAAGAACTGGATCTGAAGGCCATTAACACAATTCAATTGTGCTTAGCCGATGAGGTCATGTATAACGTTGTCGACGCTGAGACAACAGAGGATCTGTGGAAGAAACTGGAGGAGTTGTACATGTCGAAGTCTCTCACGAATAAGCTCTACGTGAAGAGACAGTTGTACAACTTGAGGATGTCCGAGAGCAATCAGTTACTGGAGCACATGAACGTGTACAACAGACTTATCTCCCAATTGCGTAGCATGGACGTTAAGGTCGAGGAGGAAGACCAGGCTCTACTCCTGTTGTCTTCATTGCCGAAGTCCTTCGATCATCTGGTCACCATGATTCTATTTTGGAAGGACACCCTGAAGATGGAAGAAGTGATGATAATGCTGCTCTCGAACAAAACGAGAAGCAAGCCGAGTCCTAGTGACGACGTGGGCTTATTCTAGAGGAAAAGGCAAGGAGGAAGACCGACCTAGGTTTAAGTCCGGAGGCAGGAATACTAAGTGTCACTACTGCAAGGAGGAGGGGCACTGGAAGAATAATTGCCCGAAGAAGAAGATTAAGGAGCAGACACATGATCCACATCAGGCTGCGGTTACATCTGAGGATGAGAATGACGCCGACGTTCTTCATGTTTCACCCAGTCTTGAGACCACAAGTTCCTGGATCATAGTTACAGGATGTTCGTGTACATGTGCCCGAACATAGAATGGTTCTCCAGCTTTAGGCAGTGTGAGGGTGGTCGTGTTTGTATGGGGAACGACTCAGAGTGCGAGATGTTGGGAGTTGGTAACATCAGGATTAGGATGTTCGACGGAGCAGTCAGGACGCTTACCAACGTTCGGTATGTGCCCAACTTGAGAAAAAACTTGATTTCTCTAGGCACTCTGGAGGCCGTTGGGTATTCTTTTACCGGCAGCAGTGGATATTTGAAGATCGCTAGAGGTGCGCAAATAGTCATAAAATGAGAGCATTTCGGTACCCTCTACAGTCTGATCGGCACCACGATTTCCATGGAGAAGAAGGGCAGAGTGTTATCTCAGAAGTGCCTAGACACCGCAAGGGGAGCCATCTGGCTCAAAGATCCCACCAAGGAACTCAGGACGACTCAGAAGGCGGTGGAGCTGCATAGTGAAAGTCAGAGTGCGAGTTGTTTTGCAAAAGGCCTGGTTTATCGTGCAAGAACAAAGCACATCGATGTGCACTACCAGGAGTCGAGGGAGTTCGCTAGAGGTGGATGCGTGAAGTGGCAGAAGAAATCTACGGGGGATATCAGTGCAAACATGTGGACGAAATCAGCGGCTGGAGTCAAGTTCAAGAACGGTCTTGACATGGCTTATACTGATGCATATTGATCGGGGAGACCCCAGGGAGAGGGGGTTCGTAGTCTCCGGTAGGGGAGATCCTAGTTGTAGGTGGAGTTTATCGCGTGAGGCGTCAAGGTGGAGATTATTGTGATTGTGCCACCTCACCGATCCATGAGATTGGTTGATTCCTATTTTGGGGAAACCCTATTTTGGAATTTGTTTGGGGGGCTTAATTGGTGGCCGGTTATGGTGTTTCCAATTTAGGTGTTATCTCCTTTATTGGAGATGAGTTTATCGCCTATTTAAAGGGGGAGGCATGCTACCGCCATGTATAACTCAAGCGTGGTGGAATCCGAGCAAGGTGGAATCTGAGAGGTGACATCAGGAGCAGAGACTTCATCCCGGCGGCTGCTTCAGACGGTGACAGCGGCAGCATGCTCGCGAGCGGCGTCGGCGGTCAGGTCCGTCTCAGGCGGAGACTTGGTCTCGGCGGGTCAGAGGCGGAGCAACGACGACATCGGCCAGGTGATCCAGGCATGTGGCAGCGGCGGGACGTGGTCCCGGTGGCAAGCGGCGGCGCGCGACGGCGGTCCAGCGGAGGCGGCGAGGTGGGATCGGCCAGGCGGCACCTGCTGTGCGGGAGGAAGAAGGTGGCTGTCTGAGGTATCGCCCGGCGATATCCTCGGCGACAGCGATATCACCAGTTTTTCAGTTCCTGTTCAGTTTATCAGTGTAATCTCTGTAACTCCTCATTTTATCAATGGATCTTTTTCGGCGCGCTCTCCCCGTGGACGTAGGAGCTCCTCTCCGAACCACGTATTTTTGTTTGCCGTCTGTGTACTTGAAATCTCGTTCTGTGTTTATTTTGCGCGATTGTTTTGCTCGATCAATTTTCGTTTTGCTACCGCGGTACTCGATCCAATTTCATAACACTTCAGCACCCCCTCCCCCATTGGGCGCTTAGTCAGCGCCATTGGGTGCTGATTTCAGCACCCAGGAGGGCGCTGAAAGCCCATGGGGCCCGTACCTCTCCGCGCGCTACATCGTGCGTGGCTCATGCCCCCGCGTGCAACTCCGCACGCGCGCCTCTGCTCTCACCTATGCGTGCAATTCCACGTGCACGCCTCCGCGTATGATCCTTCGCACAATAATTCGTGTGCGCGCCATCACCAGCGCCGCGCGCAACGTCGCGCTCATCTCCTCGCCCACCTACACACTCACTATTGTTGTCAGCGCAACCACTCCTGTCGGTTGGATCTTACGGTGCCCTTAGAGGGGGGGGGGGGGGGTGAATAAGAGTTTTATGGAATTTAAATCTTATTTAAGTTTATCAGAGTCTGGGACTGAAGTTTTGTTTGAGCTTGTAAATAAATAAATTCTTACTATACATTATATTGAATTACTGTTATATCAAACTCAACGGTTGGACTTGATGGGGTTTCCCAAAATAGTTCGATTGAATCCGAGATTTTTTTCATCATCACCTCGACCGTCTCGTCGATACAATTCCAAAATAGTTCGTTTGATCATTAAAACGGGTGTCACCTACGAAAGTCGAACGCATAACCCCCGTGCACGGTGCGTGCAACCGCGCGTCACGCACCTGCACGTAGTGCGACATCATGCGCAATGTGCGTGGCACTGCGGGCCGCAATGCTCGTGAGGGTGTCGCGCAGCATGACCCTATCCCCTAGGGGGAGGCACTTCAGCACCTCCCCCCCCCATTTGGCGCTTAGTCATCGCCATTGGGTGCTGATTTCAGCACCCAGGAGGGCGCTGAAAGCCCAGGGGGCCCGTGCCTCTCCGTGCGCTACATCGCGCGCGACATCAGGCTCATGCCCCCGCGTGCACTCCGCACGCGCGCCTCTGCTCTCACCCATGCGTGCAATCCCACGTGCACGCCTCCGCGCACGATCCTTCGCACAATAATTCGTGTGCACGCCGTCACCGGCGTCACGCACAACATCGCGCTCATCTCCTCGCTCACCTACGCACTCACTATTGTCGTCACCGCAACCACTCCTGCCATCGTCGTCGTCGCTGCCATCGTCACCACTGCTGTCGTCGATGTCGTCGTCGGCGTGCTTGCCCAGACCACCCGAGGGCATGTTCGTTATTTTTAGAAAACTGGTAATCCATGTGACTAGAATCGTGCATCCTCATTCGCTAGTTCAAATTCCAAGAATGCGCAATTACCAAAGCGCCCCCCAGAAAAATTATAAAAAACTCTCGTAAGTTATGAGATTCGTCTAATCTTCACCTAGAGGTGGGGTGAATAAGTATTGTTGGCTTTATATAAACTTATTGCGGAATAAAGAGAGTTTATGAACAATCACACAATCACAGAAAATTCACAGCACAGACAAAGATAACTATAGTGGTTCTCCGAGTTTGGTATGTCCACTTTCCCCTTCCGACTATTTAGCAATGAGCTAGCATCGGCAAACTCCAACCAAAACTCAGATCCTCAGACCCTACAACTCAGAGACCAAGTCTCTTACCTCAGAGGTATTACCTGACCTCCTACCTCAGGTCACAAGGACCCTACCTCAGAAGCTCTGGCTGGCTTCCTACCTCAGGTCATATGGGACCATACAACTTAGAAGTTCTGACTGGTATCCTACCTCAGATCACACAGGACCCTACAACTCAGATTCAACAAATGAATCCTACAGCTCAGATCTCAGAGAGATCCAACAATTATACAAGTTTTGGAAATTGGACGATCGATGGAGTGATAATTATTAGAAGATAAGTCTTCTAAGATTCCATAAGCATCTTCTGGGTATTTGTTCATGAGAGAACCTCCAGCGGCCCCATCTACTTGGATCATAGTGGATGTCTAGAGACCATTGTAGAAGGTCCACGCATGTTGATGGATGGCCAAGCCATGGTGAGGACACTTCCGCAATAATTCCTTAAAGCGTTCTCATGCATCATAGAGGGTTTCTCCATTCCCTCGCATGAACGTAGAAAAATCCCACATTAATTTAGCACTTTTAGATGGGGGGAAATATTTGGCTAAAAA
This sequence comes from Dactylorhiza incarnata, assembly GCA_033032865.1. Lineage (NCBI taxonomy): Eukaryota > Viridiplantae > Streptophyta > Magnoliopsida > Asparagales > Orchidaceae > Dactylorhiza > Dactylorhiza incarnata. The sequence continues at coordinate 2,657,161 of JAWHQI010000086.1, forward strand.
TTTCTCGATCAATATAGCCCAAGTGGTAATGGACTCATTAGGTAAAGAGTTTAATCAGTCTTTTGCTTTCCCTTCTATGGAGAAAGGGAACAACCGCAATTTAATGGCTTTCTCAGATTCACCATTAATTTTGAACGTGTCACAAATTTCAATGAAAGTTCTTAGATGAGAATTAGGGTTTTCGTGGTTATGGCCACCAAACTTATTATTTTGAACAAGTTGCATAGCATTAGAATCAATTTTAAAATTATTAGCTTCTATAGCGGGTCTAGCGATACTAAATTGTACCCCTCCTCGAAAAGGCATATTATAGTCGCGACATATTCTTCTATTTTCTGCTTGATGTCCATTATGTTCTACTTGACCTCCTAAGTCTTGACACTCCTGGTGAATTTCATCATCATTTTATTATTTGGATCCATCGTGGAAGGATTGATATGTTCCAACCTAGTTGATTTTCTATTTCGTCTACAGATTCGTTCAATTTCAGAATTTATGGTAATAATTCAACTGATCGATACCTGGACATACACTAGCAAATTCTGAATAATCAGTAAAAAATAACAAAATAAATTAAAAGTAAAATAAAAACTTCAGCTCCAATTACTAAGGTTAACTAATATTGCAAGAGAAACACTAGATTTATTGCACCTCCCCGACAACGGCACCAAAAACTTGATACGCAAAAAGCCGAAAATTGGTTTATACACAAGTGCACGTGTCAGATCAAGTAATAAAGTGTGAGTAGAGATCGTTCCCATGAAGAAGTGATTAATTTAGTGCTTGCAAATACCAGTTACACTGTTTCCTTAAATTCAAGTAAATCAAATGAGGTGATTTTGAAAAGTAACAAAAACTCTGAACATGGGTTTAAACTAAATTAACTATTTTAAAAATACTTTTTAATATCAGTTGGAAAGGAATTCTTGTATTTTGATTTCCTATGGCTATTGTGATGAAGCATGAAAATAATATTTTATGAAATTGTTCTATGATTTATCTTGCAACGATTTTATAGAAGAAATCTTAATCTCTCGATATCAGAAAACTTCATATTCTATATTTGCCTAGTCATCTCTAACATAGGTGAAGTGAAGAATATTTCGAAAAGTAAAAAATCAAGATCGCTAGTAAGAAGATGAAATCTTTTTCTCCCTTATTCGCTAAATTGAAATCATGAAACACTTACACTTTTCCTCTCTCGATTCTCGAAGTGTAGTAAAAATATAAAAACTTTGCTTAGAAACCTACACCCCTCATATCTCGAATCTCGCGGTGCAATAATATAGTCTTCCACCTAATACTATGCAACTCATCTCTCGATTCTTACGACGCAATAGAAGGTAAAAACATAATCCAAAAGTTTCACAACAAATTCACAATTCAATAAAAACAAATCTTCAAACATACTCAAAACTTAAGAGTAATTCTTCATCACAACACACATAGTGCTCTCGCCATACAATACTATGAGAGTTTAGTTCATAACTGAGATGATAAACCACGAAGTTGGAGAGATCTTACAATACATGATGTATGAAATTCGGATGTTGATACACGTAATGGCTGAAAGCCCCAAATCCTGAAGCCGAACTCTCATTGCATTTTTTTCTTCCCTTCTACTTCGAATGCCCCTTTAATTGCTTTCCTTCTCAGTATATATAGTCGTGCCCCTCAAAAGGTGCCTCCCAACTTCTGAAAACGCCTCCTTTTAAATCCGTAACTTCCAGTTTTTTAAATATATCTGTTTATATCCATTTTCAGAAAATCTGTAACTACCAGACTTGTTGCAACAAATCAGAAATTTGTTGTAACAAATTAATTTCGGAAATTTTCTTCATAAAGTTGTGTTGGAAATGTTGCAACCTTCTTGAATCAACTTCCTTACATTGATATCGGCTTCCACTTCCATGCTTAATCAAATCCTTTGCATTTCCTATCATAAAAACATATAAAATTGCAATAATAGCCGATCTTATTTCCAAAATACAATATTCATATTTTTGAGACTTATTAATCAATAATTTATGAAATATACTCATCAAATGGTTAGAATAATATGTAAAGATAACTTCTTTTGGGAAGTTATCAGTGGATCAAAAGACCTATATGGCTATCATTGGTTCTCAATTATATCCCACAGCTAGTAGACAAAACATAATTTTCTCTACATGTGTTTGTGCTAGATGTCAGGCTGCTCCCAAAGAATCTCACATAACCTTTTTGAAAAGGATCTCGAGTTATCTTAAGAGAACACCTAAGCTAGGCCTATGATATCCCATTGAATCAGCATTTGAATTAACTGAACATTCAGATTATGACTATGTAGGTTGTAAGGTGGACATGAAAAGCACCTCATAGACATGTCAATTCCTTGTGGAAAGGTTAATTATTTGGTTTAGCAAAAAGCAAACCATTTTGTCCACATCCGCAGCTGAGACTGAATATATCTCAGCTTGGAGTTGTTGCTCTCAACTCTTGTGGATATAAAATCAATTGTTAGATTATGGATATAATATTAGTAAATCTATTATTTATTTTGATAGCCCCAATGCAATCTCAATTGTCTCTAATCTAATATCGTGTAACATAACTAAGCATATTGAGATTATGCATCACTTCATTATGGATAATATGGAGAAAGGTAAAATTACCCTAAATATGTTTCTACTAATGATCAGAAGGCTGACCTCTTCACAAAGCCTCTTGATGAAGTGAAGCATACACATTTCATTCATGTCTTATAAATGTTTGAATGAGCAAGATAACAAAAGTTTAATAAATCAATTTATTAAGACATAATTCGACCCATCAAAAAGACTATTCAAAGAACAACAACTTCTTATCGCATACGTCTACTTTTATACAAAGTATGCGTCTAATTCTAAGAAGACACTGAAACTTATATGCGTCGAACTCTATGCGTCAAACTCTAATTTCTTCTCGACACACACCTTAGGTCTCGAAGGATGCTAAAGAGCCTAAAGATTCCTTTTGTCTTCACTCTAACTTCAAACCTTTCGTCTTTTAGTTTTTTCATGTACTTTCCATGGCTCTTAAGATCAACTCAAGTTTTGATGTAGAATCCTTTTTTACTGGTGACCAGAAATTCAAAGACATATTGCAGTTATTTTTTGATCAAGGATTGATTATGTTAGGAATATTACCATCAATGTTCCCTTAATTTGAAGAGGTATCACTCACAATACTAAGTACATATTGTATTTGATAAACCCTACTTTGCATCAGGAATCTGCAAGGTTAAGATATTCCAAACAGTGGAATAAGTTCAGAGGTGTGCTGTCAAAACCGCTGAGAAGGAGTCATTGTCTCAGCGGAACCGCTGAGAAGTGAGCTGCCCCTACTGAGCTGCAGATAGACAAAATCCGCTGAGAAGAGAAACTGTCTCAGCGGAACCGCTGACGCGAAAGTAGTTCAACCGCTGAGATAGAAGGCTGTCTCAGCCCAACCGCTGAGACAGATTCAAATCTGGAAGAAGACAGTGGCGCGACTGTCTTTTGGCGCAAACAGCTATAAAGGAGAGATAAAGAATTCTATCCTCTTCCAATGTGTCAGGGCCCCCTCTAAGAGCCGTTGAAGACACATGGAGTATAAAAGAACATGTTAGGGCACTTTCAAAAGGACTTGTTGTTGTTCTGACAAGAAACAAAAAGCTCTAATCACTGTTCCATTGATGGCTTTCAAGCTCTCTCCTTCTCCTGCTTACTGAATCAACAAGAAGACATAAGGAGAGAAGATATCTCTTCTACTCAGAAGAGCAAGGTGATCCTTTCTCCTCAACTGAAGTGAATGATCAGTTAGAAGCAAGGACTGAAGTTTACATTTAGCTAAGTTTCAAGGAAGCACCAGATGTGCAGGAACAACAGAAGACATCATTCCAGTGTTGTCTAATGTTGTAAGCTTAACATTTATTCTCTGTAGTAACTGTAATGTTCTGAGCTTGTAAGGCACATTGCCTGAGTGTGTAGGGTTGTTGAGCCTGAGCTGTAGGGTTGTTAGGACTGAGGTTGTAAGGTTGTTTAGCCTGAGTTGTAGGGCAATTTGCCTGAGAAGTAGGGCTTCTTGATATGCATGAGTAGGAGGCCAAGGGGATCTCTGGGCTGTAGGAGTGGGATCATTCTGAGAGGTAGGGCTGGTTAGCCTGAGGTAGGGCTTGGAGCAAGCCTGAGGTAGGGCTTGGAGCAAGCCTGAGGTAGGGCTTGGAGCAAGCCTGAGGTAGGGCTTGGAGCAAGCCTGAGGTAGGGCTTGGAGCAAGCCTGAGGTAGGGCTTGGAGCAAGCCTGAGAGATCCTGAGGGATCTTAGTTGTAAGCTCTAGGAGCTGAGATTGAAGGAGTTGGCCTTGTCTAACACACTGTTAGAAAGGTGTATAGGGAAAGTGGACTACCCATAGACACACTGTCTTAGAGAACAACTATAAACATTTGTGTGTTTTTTGTGTGTGCTTGTTATTTTGTGTACTAACAAAAGTAATTAAGTAAAAATCAAAGACACCTATTCACCCCCCCCCCTCTAGGTGAATTTGTCTATATACCTATAAACTATCAAGTGGTATCAGAGCGAGGTTGGTCAAACAGGACTTAACAGTCTGACCAGGTCCTACATAGGTATTGTTAGATCTGAATACAATGGCTACCAATGGAGTTCAGAAGGAGATGAGGTCTATGAAGCTTCCTATATGCAAAAGGAAACCTTTGGCATTTGGAAGCAAAGGGTTAGGCTTTTCATGGAGGCCTCAGACCCTAGGATCTATATCACTGTTCAGGAAGGCCCCTTTCTTATCACAAAGCCCTCCACCATTGATCCTACTAGGCAGGTAAGCAAGTCATACACTGAAATGATAAGGGATGAGATATCATTGACAACAATGGACAAAAGAGCTCAAAACATTATAGTCAATGTTATTGATGATTCAATATTCCAGAACATGGTACACTGTGAAACTGCCAAGGACATGTGTGATACACTGATAGTGTACATGGAAGGGACTGAAGAGGTGAGGGATGATAGGAAATCCCTCCTCAATCAGGAGTATGAAGCCTTCAGGCAACAAAGCCTGGAATGCATAGTTGATTGCTATGAAAGATTCTTCAGGATAATGAATGAGTTGAGGACCTATGTAAGGACCTTCACTCATTATGAGCTGAATGACAAATTCCTAAGATCTCTAACTAGAGACTGGCATACCAAGATATGTGTCATCAGGGAGGTGGCAAAGCTGGGTGAGACTTCTCCTCATACTCTATTTGGAAAGCTGCTCTCCTATGAGATGCAACTATCTATCAGGAAGGAGAGGTCACATCCTCCAGACCTCATGCAAGGGAGAGGACTGTGGACCTCAAGGCTGAGGGATCCAAGAAGAGCAAGGCAAGGATGCCTACACCTCCAAGAAGGCCTGCTGGCTCAGAAAATTCTGAGTACATCTCATCTGATAGCAGTTCTTCTAATGAGGAGTTTACTGCCTTCTCAAGGCATTTCAAGAAGATGATGAGGAGGAAGCAGTGGAAGAACAAGCCTTCACATTCCAGGAAGAATCTCAACAGATCAGACAAGCTGCACCCCAAAGGGGATAAGTATGATTCTAAACATGTTAAACATGTTTCTTCTAATGTAATTTATTATTGATGTAGTAAGCCTGGACATGTCATTGCTGACTCTCCAGTCAAGAGGAAGGAGAAGGGTGATAAGAAAACTTATCACTAAAAGGAAAGAAAGGGAGAAAAGTCCTTCCTAGCCAAGAAAGACAAAAGCTGGAGTGAATCTGAGTCATCATCCTCAGACTCAGATAAAGAAGAAGAAGCCTATATTGGGCTATTTGCAGCTGAGGAAGATGAGGACTTTCCTGCTGCACAAGTGGGCATCAGGGCCCCTCTATCACATTCAGACAGTGATATTGAGGAGGAAGAAGATGCAAGAGAACATCATGACTTAATGGCCATAACAGATGATGATGAATATTGTCAGGACATTCCTGACAAGGTACCTTGAAAGACTTTAATTAAGGGTAGCTAATCACCTAGCGGGGGGGGGGGGGGGGGGGGGGGGGGGGCTGAATAGGTTATTTGAAAAACTATTGCAGTTCTTAAATATAACCTAAAAGACTGATCAGAGCTTTCGAGAATAAGAGCACACACAGAAAAGACACACAAAATTTTATAGTGGTTCCACTTATCTTGGGTAATCCACTTTCCCCCTTCTCCCTTCTAGCAGTGTGCCAGATAGGGTTTATATCTCCTCCAGATCTCAGACCACAAACAGGTCTTACAGCTCAGATCACAACAGATCTTACAGACTCAGATCTCACAGATCTCACTCTCTCAGATCTCAGCAGATCTTACAAACTCAGATCTCACAGATCCTACCTCAGCCTTTATAATTAGGCTTACAGCTCAGATTCACCCCTGAATCCTACAACTCAGATCACACCTGATCTTACAACTCAGATCCTTGACAGATCCTACACTCAGATCTGACAACTCAGACCCTACAGGAATTGATAAAGAAAATAACAATACTTAGACTCAGATTCTTCAAATTGTTGAGTCTTCTTGATCTGCCTGAATCATCAGACAGAAATCTTCAATAGAACATCAACAACAATTGATCTTCTTGATTCGACAGGCTGTGTTGACTGTTCTTCTTCTTAGGAAGACAAATTCTTCCTTCTTAATCTTCTTCTTTCAAAAGGATGTATCAGCACCAGATTGCTGAAGGAAATCTTCAAGTTAGATCAGTTCTGAAAGAGAAGACGACTTCTTCAGATTCTTTCTCAGACTTTCCCTCAAAATGATGGAGACGATAATGGCTTTCGAAAGATAGGTGTAATCAACTACTTAACCCATAGGTCATGCCTTCTATTTATAGCCCGCCATCTGCAACATCTGTTACGCTCCTCCACGCCAGCACGACGCTAAGTCTTAAACAGTCTTTAATGACTTTAGAGGAAACAAGGGCTCAGCTAGCTGTAGAAGAAATTTCTCAGCTCAGAGTATCTGTAGAAAAGGCGCTGAGTACTGAGCATTTCTGTTGACACTTTTTCCATTAGGTGTCGAGCGATATGTAGATACTCGACACATACTTCTTAGACTGAAGCTCTCAACTCCTCCTTCTTAGGCGTTGAGCAATCATCAATTATTCGACTCCTTTTATCTGTAGAAGTCGAGCAACGTACAGAGGCTCGACGCTTCTTAACTATGCCTTCATATCTAGACTCCTCTTGTTGACGCAGAGCTAACTGAACTTTGGTCGACACTTCTCTTTCCATGGCGTCGAGCGATATAACTTGGCTCGAGGCTTCCAAACTTGGTCTCATAACTTCAGCGGCGACCTTGTCTATTTAAGCAGTAGACATGAGTCAACGCTTCTGGGTCACATGCGTCGAGCGATGTATGATGTCTCGACGCTTGTGAACTTGGATGAATTCCTTGAGCACTTTGCCTGACCAGATCTCCTGCACATTGATTCTAGAGAGTATATCAAATACATTCTGAGATATATCTTTGACTTAGGAATGGACTTCTCCAAATCTAAGACATTGTGGACAATGATCCCAACAATCTCCCCCTATTTGAAGAAGTCATAATCTCAGTCAATGATATATCCCTCTTTTCAAAGATAATCAATATTTTCTAATTTCTATACAGGTAATCAAAATAAAGAGTATAATACCTTATAAAATTAGATTACCAAAACATTTTATCCACAGAAATTATCTCAGATAAGATTTCTCATATAAGCGCAAAAACACAAGCAGTTCAGAATAAAACATGTCATGAAGAGAAAAAGGATCACATTACATGCATATATATATGACAATGAAAAATAGTTAGCACCGAGAGCTCATCAAGATTGTTCAAAGATATATCAATTACATTTCTCTGAAAATACTTAGTAAAGATTAAAATCCTAATGCTGTTCAGGTTCCTTGATCTCTATTCCTCTTTTGGCTCTTTTGGAAAGGGCTTCAGCAACTTCTTTTCTTCTCTTGAAATAGCCAAACGGCTTTGGAAAGTATCTGATTGGCTCCTTATCACCTGCCTGAACCTTCCCAGCCAAATTGTCAGCCTTGAATTTTATCTTCAGTTCCTCTTGATCCCTATGCTTCAACCATTCAGCTTCAGAATACCATTTTCCTCTTTCATCTGGATTACCTTTCACAGCTTCCCATGCTGTCAGAATCCTTTCTCTTGAAGAGGGAGACCAATGTTCAAAATTAACCCTTGATTGAACCTCTTCTCTGAAAATTCTTTTACTAGATTCTACTTGCTCACTAGTAAAGTTCTCACTTTTGCTTTTATCCTCAGGACTGTACATTTTAGAAATTTGCTTTTGGACTTGTGTAAGAGAAACTGGCCTGGTCTCAGAAACTTGATCATTCTCATAATCTATGGGAGGATATCCAAAAGTTTCTCTTATAGAATTTGAGGTCCACACAGCTTGCTCAGAGCTGGCTTGAATCATTGACCTCTCCCCTTTTAGGACTTCTTCAACTATATGATCTCTTATAACATTCTTCTGAAACCTGACTTGACCCTCCAAATGATGAATTCCATTTTCAATTGTTTTCTTTACCTTAAGGAGATGGTCATCTATGGTATCTTCATTCAACTTTGCTTGATCTTTTAGAATTATAGAGCTCTCATCAATTTTAGCCAAAATAGCAGTATCCTGCTGTTGTAGTCTAGCTTCAATCTTAGCTGTACCTGTAAGGACTTGTGCAACCTGTTCTTTATACAAAACTTGCATGTTGTTACTTAGAATTCCTTGATTTGTTTGAACATCATCTACTGTCTTTATAATTCCTGCTTGTGACTCTTTAAGAACCTTTGATGTCTCTTTGATTGTATCAAGTTGTTCAGTTGTATAATCTACTGAAGCACCAACTCTTTTGAAAATTTTTACCATTTCCTTTCTCAAAGCAGTCACCTGATGATTAACTTCAAATCTAATCAATTTCATTTGAAAATCTACTTCATTTTTCATTTTTGTGTTATTATCTTCAATATATTGTTCTAATAATCTTCTTTGATTATTAAGCAACACCTCCAGCTGAGGTAATATAGCACTTAGATCCACATTGATTTCCTTTTCCATTCCATTACCTCTACTGCTCTCTTCTCTGGTGAAAGAGTCATTTCTCTGGCTGATTTGTGAGCTAGAGGATTCTATCTTGATCACCTTCTCAACATGTTTCTTTGTTGCTTCAGGCTCTCCTTCCACATCCATAACATCAACTACAGAATTCACTTTAGCAGGGATCTCAGCCTGAGACTCCCCCTCAAATGGTGCAGTGTCTTGAGCTGGAATTTCATCTTGAGGCTCCCCCTCAATGTCTGCATTGATCAGATCAATTTTGTCTTGAGCAGGGATCTCATCCTGAGCCTCCCCCTCAATTTGAAAAATCCCTTCAACTCTAGCAGGGGATCCATGATGACTTCCTCTCTCTTCTTCTTCTTTCTCGTTCTCAACTTTTTCTTTATAGAACTTGTCAACCCCTTCCAGTAATGGATCAGTACCTGTTGGTGTGTCAGGGGTACTGTCCCTAGGTTTGTTCCCTTCTTCTTCTTCAAATGTTGTGAGGTTAGGATCATGAATTGGAGAGGATCTAGATTTTCCTTTGGAAGAGGATGAGCTTGATGAGCTTGAAGAAACCTTCTTCTTCTTTTGCTTCTTAGTTTTCTTCTGCTTGGGAGAAAGATCTGCTGGTGGAAGATTTGATAAAACTCTCTCCCATCTCTCTATCATTCTAATGTCTATTTTCTTCATGTGATTTATCTTGGATCCAAGTTTGTTATTCAAAGAGTCTGGAATGACTTTTACTAAATATAGAGATAATATCCTACCCATGTTGGGCACTTGGATACACTCAATTATTCTGTCAAACACCACCCTCCCCCAATCTGTTCTCAAAGAATGAATAATCCTGGTTAGTAGAATAAACATTTTCCTGGAAATTTTATCATGAGATCCAGTCTTGCACAATAGGCCCTTTCCGATCACATATGTTAGCAATTTTCCTCTTGAATTCATTCCTTTCCTAAGAATACTTCCAGTGATTTCACGTGATGTTTCAATTCCGCACCAGATTTGTGCTAATCTAATCTGTTCAGAGCTCACTTCTTCTTCTTCTTCTTCTTCATTGCTTTTTAATCTTGGCAGTTCTAGTGCCTTAGCGAGTCTTGATGGAGTGATCTTAATCTTCTTACCATTTACAGTGGTCCTAAGCTTCGAATTGACAGAGTCTATTACTATATTGGAGTAAAGTTCTAAGACCTCTCGTTTCCAGATAAGAGTCGATTCAGATAGCACGAATTCTAGTCCTGCTTTGTAGAGTAACTCGATGGTTAATTTGATTTCTACTGGAGCTGATTGGAATCCATTGCGAACAAGCTCGTTTCCTTCATAAAGGTAATCACTGCTCTTGGGAGGCATTGTGGTTGATGATCGAAGAGTGAGAGAATTGATGGAGAAATTTTCTAGGGCAAATAATTTCGAACTTAGAGATCTAGGGCATATGTACTAACGAAGTGTCTTCCCCATTTATAGAATTTCTAATTCAAGAAGATGAATAGCCGCGCGCCTAACTTGTTTGATAAGATTGATCAAATGGTTCAAATTTACCCCGTCGAGACGGCCTAGCTATGTTCGCTCAAGCGTTGAGATAGCTCGACGCCATTTTTCTTCGGTCGTCGCCAGGTATCTTCTCTCGATGCCAGGTATCCTTTCTTGACGCCAGGTAACTTCTCTCGACGCCTGATAATCTCTCCATTCACCTTTTAGGACTCAATCATTATATTTATTTATTTATTTCAGGACAACTTTAATCCATTTTTAGCATTGCTAATTCAATTTTAAAGTTATTGAATTTTGTTTCATCCAAGGGTTTAGTAAATATATCAGCAACTTGTTTATCAGTGGGGACATATTCAATTGTGATATCTCCATTTTCTACATGTTCTCTAATGAAATGATATCTAATTTCTATGTGCTTAGTTCTGCTATGTGATACAGGATTATTAGCTATAACAATAGCACTAGTTGAATCACATTATAAAGGAGATTTACTTAGCTGAACTTTATAGTCTTGGAGTTGGTGTTGAATCTATAGTAGCTGAGCACAGCAGTTTCCAGCTGAGATGTACTCAGATTCTGCTGTAGAAATAGCCACACTGGTCTGCTTCCTGCTACTCCAAGATATTAGTCTTTTGCCAAGGAATTGGCATGTGCCTGATGTACTTTTTCTGTCCTCCTTGCATCCTGCAAAATCAGCATCTGAAAAACCAATTAGTTCAAAGTCATTGCTTCTAGGATACCAAAGGCCAAGATTAAGAGTGCCCTTCAGATATCTCAAGATTCTTTTGACAGCAGTGTAGTGAGATTCTTTAGGGTTCACTTGATATCTAGCACACACACATGTTGAGAACATAATGTCTGGCCTGCTAGCAGTTAGGTAGAGCAATGAGCCAATGATGCCTCTGTACAAGTTTCATCAATAGGTTTCCCTTTGTCATCCTTGTCCAGTGACATATTTGCTGCCATTGGTGTCTTCATGACAGTGGAATTTTCCATTCCAAACTTCTTGATAATCTCTTTTGTGTACTTGGTCTGAGAAATGAAAATTCCTTCCTCAGACTGTTTCACTTGGAGTCCTAAGAAGTATTTAAGCTCACCCATGCTGCTCATTTCAAATTTCCCTTACATAAGGTTTGCAAACCTTTTGCAAAGGTTACTATCAGTTGAGCCAAAGATTATATCATCTACATATATTTATACTAGAATAATGTGACCTTTAACTATCCTAAGAAACAATGTCTTGTCTATCTTTCCTCTTGAGAATTTGTTCTCAATGAGAAATCTAGATAATGTCTCATACCAGGCTCTAGGTGTCTGTTTCAGACCATACAATGCTTTTAATAATAGATAGACATGATTTGGATGAGTAGAGTCAATAAAACCTGGGGGTTGTTCAACATATACTTCCTCCAATATTGTTCCATTAAGGAATGCTGACTTTACGTCCATTTGATAAACTATGAATCCAGTGTGTGCTGCAAATGCCAGGAATAATCTGATTGCCTCCAATCTTGCCACAGGAGCAAACACTTGATCAAAATCTATGCCTTCCTCCTGTTTATATCCTTGGGCAACCAACCTTGCTTTGTTTTCGATAATCACACCATTTTCATCCAGCTTATTCCTAAATACTCATTTGGTCCCTATGACTTTGTGTTTCTTTGGTCTTGGAACCAATATCCAGACTTTGCACCTTTCAAATTGATTTAGCTCTTCTTGCATAGCTAATATCCATGAAGTGTCCTTATTGGCTTCATCAAACTTCTTAGGCTCTATTTTGGATAGAAAGCTGTGATGCAAGGCCTCATGTATTGAGTTTCCTCTTCTAGTTTGCACACCATCATTTGGATTTCCTATGATCTGTTCTTTGGGATGATCCTTCAGATGTTTGGTTGCATTCCTCCACCTTTCATTTTCCCTTTGAGATTCTGGTGCATCTATTTGAGTAGGTTCTTCTAGAGGTTCTGGATGTGGTGGTTCTTCAACAGCAATAGGTTCTTCATAATTGTCTTCTGCTTGAGGTTCATCCTCTCTAGTTACAATTACAGTCTCATTAGTTTCTTCATTATCCTCATTGTGTTGTTCATTGATATTCATCTCCTTCAATTTCTGTGTAGAGCCTGCACAACTTGATAAACTTCCCAGATCCTTATAAATAAGGCTGGTTTCATCAAATACAACATGTATAGATTCTTCTATCCTATTTGACCTTTTGTTGAAAATTCTATAGACTCTACTTTGAGAGCTATACCCAACAAAAATTGCCTCATGTGCTTTTTCAGCAAATTTAGTGAGATGGTGCTTTCTATTATTTAATATAAAGCATGTACTACCAAATATTTTGAAATAGGCTAAAGTGGGTTTTCTACCTTTCAACAACTCACATGGGGTTTTATCCAGTCTTTTGTTGATAAGAGCCCTATTCTGCACATGGCATGCTGTGCTTACAGCTTCAGCCCAGAAAAACTTAGGAAGAGAAGAGTCACTTAACATACTCCTACTAGCTTCAATAAGGGTTTTATTTCTTCTCTCAGCAACCCCATTTTATTGGGGAGTTCTAGGAGATGAGAACTCTTGAGAAATGCCTAGATTTTCACAAAATTTGGTCATTGCACCTGACTGAAATTCAGTCCCATGATGACTTCTAATTTTGGCTACAGGATTTCCTATTTCATTGATGATTTGCCTAACAAAACTGGTAAATATTTCTAAAGTGTCTGACTTATGTTTAAGGAAGAATACCCATGTGAATCTGGAATAATCATCAACAATTGCAAGGGTGTACGACTTTCCTCCTAAGCTATGGATTGACATTGGTCCAAATAGATCCATGTGAAGTAGGTATAGACATCTAATGGAATCCTTCTCACCTATTGGTTTGAAGGATGACTTGGTCTGCTTACCCATTTGACAAGCATGGCATGGACCCTCCTGCACACACTTCCACTTAGGCCCAGCTCTTACTAGGTCTTTTGAAATAAGCTTATTTATAGTCTTATAGTTTATGTGGACTAATCTTTTATGCCATTGAACACTACTGGAAACTTTATTCTCTGCTACTAAGCATATGGAATTAACTTGATCAGAACATATAAAGTTTAGGCAGTAAATGTTGCCACTCCTAGTGCCTGAGAGAATTATCTCATTCTCTTTCTTAATCAGGCACTCATCCTTGTGGAATGAAATGTCATACCCAATATCACACAATTGACTTATGCTGATGAGATTGTGTTGCAATCCATCAACATGAGCAACTTTGGTGATGGTGACAATTCCATTTGTGATTTTACCATAACCTTTAGTTTTACCTTTTTCAGACCCTTCAAAGATAACCTTTGGTCCATTCTTCACAGGAGTGTAATCATTCAGCAGACTTTTTGTTCCTGTCATGTGCATAGAGCACCCACTGTCCAAGTACCAGATAGGAAGTTGATTGGTCTTTGGACAACCCTGCAAGAAAAAATTACCTTTTCTTAGGAGCCCACACCAAGTTGGGTCCTAGAACCTTGTTAGTATGAGCTGAAATATCTAGTTGTTGAATAATCCTTGGTGCTGTGAGAGTTGCCATGGGTCTGAGTACTGGTCTCCCAGAGTTGAATCGTGGAACAGTTGGATTGAACCAACAATCAAGAGCAAAATGTCCAACCCTTCCACAGCACCAGCATTCATATCTGTTATATCTCCTTGGAGGTCTTCTCACTTCTTTATGTTGACTCATATTTTGCTTAATTGCCTTATTCAAAGGAGCTATGTAAGTTGTTTTAGTAAATTTTACTGGTTCTGTTTTCTTGACAGTGGTTTTCACTTCAGGTCTTAGTTCCTCTCTTTTGAATTTATGTTTGCTTTAAATACAAAGGAGTCATGATGAGTTAATACTTTTTCTTTGCATAGTGATTTGGCATCATTGTTACTTGGCTGTATTGAATCATCTTTGCTATTAGAACACTCACCCTTATAAAACTTATGCACACCTTTTTGATCATGCTTATTTGTGATAGGCATGACTTTGTTGAATTTTATATGTTGCTTAGGTGCCTTGTCATTACTTTTAGGGTTATTATCTGCCTTCCTATCATATCCAATGCCATATCTGTATTATGCAGAAAATGTGTCTATTATGGGAAGGATAGTTTATGGTTTTGAGAACTTTGCTACAAGCTTCCTTTCTGCTAGGAGTTTTGCTTCAAGTTCTTTTATTAACTTCTCCTTAGTGCATAAAGTCTGTATGTGAATAATAGACATGAATTTTAGTTTGCTAAGTTCTTTGCTTGTCTGATTCAGCCTCTCAGCTGCCTCAGAGTTTTGGGAATTAGTTTGCTTTAATTCAGATATTTCTTTTTGTAACCTTTTATTATGCCTTTTGCTCTTTTTAAGTGCTTTGAGAAGTAATTGATATTTTTCGATAATTTCATCTTCATGAAAGTTAGATTGTGAGTTATTTTCATCAGAAGAGAATGAATCTATTTCAGGTTCAGAATCAGATAAAGGAGTTTCATCAAGTACCTTTACATTAGTAGTTGTCTCCTGATCCTCTTCATCACTCAGTGCCATGAGTCCTGCATTTTCTTCTCCATCCTCTTCACTATCAGACCTTGATAGTGGGGCTCTTATCATAGATCTATGATTTAGAATGTCTTCACTTTCATTGGCAGCCATCAGAGCTATGAGTGCCTCCTCACTATCTGAGTTTGATGATTGAGATTCACTGTCACTAAGAGTGACTTTGCCTTTCTTGGCTATTAGACTCTTCTCATGTCTCTTGTCAGATTTGTGCCACCTTTCATCAGATTTCTTGTTGTTCTTTCTCTTTGAAGGACTATCAGCAATCATGTGTCCTGATTTCCTGCAACCAAAACACACAATTTCTTCTGAATTATATTTATTGTGTTTAGAGTTGTACCTGTCCTTCTTGGAGTCTTGTTTGAATCCCTCTGAAGAATTGGAGTGCTTTTTAGATCTGGATGACTGAGAGGGTCTAGTTTTCCAGTGATGTTTTCATCTTAACATCCTTTTCAGTTGTTTGGTGAAGAGTGCCAGTTCACCATATGATATTTCAGAATCAGAATTACTGGTTTCTGATTCTTCTGATTCAGATGGTATCCTGGGGGATAATGACATTCTTTCTTTGCTTTTCTTGGAACTTTCTGCTTTCAGAGCAATAGGATTTTCCCTGCTGTGTCCTTCCTCAGCTTTTCTGGTATTCAGATGAAGTTCATGTGACAAGAGTTTCCCATATAAATTCTGTGGCTGAATATTTCCCATTTCCCTGATTGCACAGATTTTGATATCCCATTTTTTGTTCAGTGATCTTAAGAATTTATCATTCAGCTCATAATCTGTGAAAGTTCTTTCATAAGTTTTTAGACCATTTACAATTTTGAAGAATTTTTCATAGCAGACTGCTATTGAATCTTTCTTGTCTTGTCTGAAAGCTTCATATTGCTGATTTAGAAGAGACTTCCTGTCATCTCCAACTTCTTCAGTCCCTTTCATATAGACAATGAGAGATTCCCACATTTCTTTGGCAGTTTTGCAATGAACTAAGTTTTGGAAGGTTGAATCCTCAATAGCACTAACAATGATGTTCTGAGCTCTCTTATCCATGGAGGCCAGAATCACTTCATCTTTGGTCATCTCAGAATAAGTTTTAGGAGTCATGATACTTCCATCTGTAAATGAAACCTTCATAGGAACAAAAGGTCCCTCTAGAACAGTTATGTATATCCTAGGATCAGAGGCTTCCATGAAAAGTCTGACCCTTTCCTTCCAAATCCCAAAGTTTTCTTTTCTGCAAATTGGTAGCTTCATAGATGTGAATTCATTGTTACCTTATGTATTAGCCATCACGACTTAAGAAATCTACCCTTAGAAGATCTTGTTCAGGCTGTTAAACCTTTTCTTGAACAACAACCCTCTGATACCACTTGAAAGACTTTAATTAAGGGTAGCTAATCACCTAGAGGGGGGGGGGGGGGGGGGTGAATAGGTTATTTGAAAAACTATTGCAGTTCTTAAATATAACCTAAAAGATTGATCAGAGCTTTCAAGAATAAGAGCACACACAGAAAAGACACACAGAATTTTATAGTGGTTCCCCTTATCTTGGGTAATCCACTTTCCCCCTTCTCCCTTCTAGCAGTGTGCCAGATAGGGTTTATATCTCCTCCAGATCTCAGACCACAAACAGGTCTTACAGCTCAGATCACAACAGATCTTACAGACTCAGATCTCACAGATCTTACTCTCTCAGATCTCAGCAGATCTTACAAACTCAGATCTCACAGATCCAACCTCAGCCTTTATAATTAGGCTTACAGCTCAGATTCACCCATGAATCCTATAACTCAGATCACACCTGATCTTACAACTCAGATCCTTGACAGATCCTACACTCAGATCTGACAACTCAGACCCTACAAGAATTGATAAAGAAAATAACAATACTTAGACTCAGATTCTTCAAATTGTTGAGTCTTCTTGATCTGCCTGAATCATCAGACAGAAATCTTCAATAGAACAACAGCAACAATTGATCTTCTTGATTCGGCAGGTTGTGATGACTGTTCTTCTTCTTAGGAAGACAAATTCTTCCTTCTTAATCTTCTTCTTTCAAAAGGATGTATCAGCACCAGATTGCTGAAAGAAATCTTCAAGTTAGATCAGTTCTGAAAGAGAAGACGACTTCTTCAGATTCTTTCTCAGACTTTCCCTCAAAATGATGGAGATGATAATGGCTTTCGAAAGATAGGTGTAATCAACTACTTAACCCATAGTTCATGCCTTCTATTTATAGCCCACCATCTGCAACATCTGTTATGCTCCGCCATGTCAGCATGACGCTAAGTCTTCAACGGTCTTTAATGACTTCAGAGGAAACAAGGGCTCAACTAGCTGTAGAAGAAATTTCTCAGCTCAGAGTATCTGTAGAAAAGGCGCTGAGTACTGAGCATTTCTGTCGACGCTTTTTCCATTAGGTGTCGAGCGATATGTAGATACTCGACACATACTTCTTAGACTGAAGCTCTCGACTTCTCCTTCTTAGGCGTTGAGCAATCATCAATTATTTGATGCCTTTATCTGTAGAAGTCGAGCAACGTACATAGGCTCGACGCTTCTTAACTATGCCTTCATATCTAGACTCCTCTTGTTGACGCAGAGCTAACTGAAATTTGGTCGACACTTCTCTTTCCATGGCGTCGAGCGATATAACTTGGCTCGACGCTTCCAAACTTGGTCTCATAACTTCAGCGACGACCTTGTCTATTTAAGCAGTAGACATGAGTCAACGCTTCTGGGTCACAGGCGTCGAGCGATGTATGATGTCTCGACGCTTGTGAACTTGGATGAATTCCTTGAGCACTTTGCCTGACCAGATCTCCTGCACATTGATTCTAGAGAGTATATCAAATACATTCTGAGATATATCTTTGACTTAGGAATGGACTTCTCCAAATCTAAGACATTGTGGACAATGATCCCAACATACCTATTCTTCCCCATTCTTCTGAGTATGAGTCAATACAAGACCCTGAAGCTTGCTCATCAATTGATGAAAATGATTTAGAATTTGAAGTGGCTGTCAATCAATTGATTGACAAGTATGATGCCTTATTGGATGCTCTGAAAAAGAGCAAAAAGCTGGCCAAGAGGCAGGCTCAAGAAATTGTTTCTCTTAAGTTGGCTAAGAAAGATTGCACTGAGTCACCTACCCCAGTGGCTCAGATGAGTAGAGAAATTTGCCAACTCAAGGGGATAACAGTTGTCCAATTGAGCACCATTTCCCAAAAGAACAAGATCATCAAGGACCTTGAGGAGAAGCTTCTTAAAGAAAAGAGCTTAGTGGCTCAATTCTCCAAGCCCAAATCACTGCTTCCAATTATTGACACATTTTCTTCTCAAACCAATAGAAGAGGACTAGGGTTCAATAAAATAGAAGTGGGTGAAGTGAGTGGAGAAAGGAGCAAGGCTAAG
Organism: Dactylorhiza incarnata; assembly: GCA_033032865.1. Taxonomy (NCBI): domain Eukaryota; kingdom Viridiplantae; phylum Streptophyta; class Magnoliopsida; order Asparagales; family Orchidaceae; genus Dactylorhiza; species Dactylorhiza incarnata. The sequence goes on from JAWHQI010000086.1 coordinate 2,675,723, forward strand.
GCTAAGAAGCCTCACACCACCTTTCAAAAGGTGTTACTTCCCTCTAACAGGTATGACCAAGACAACATGTATGGTCACTGGAAGAGTGGGAGCTCATATAGGAAGGAAAATACTCCTTCCCATAGTGGAAGAAAGGGCATGTGGATGAGTGCTATGAAGGATTCCCCATGAAGAAACTCAAATTCCCCATACTAGACCATTTGTTTTTGGTACCTCAGCTCCATCATTCAAGAGTAAGGAAGCAAGCTCTTTCAAGTTCATTCCTGCTAAGCACTTGGCTGATGTCAAACATGTAGACAGGTGTAACAACTTAGTGTCTGATGCCATCAAATCTTGCCTAGCTTCCAAGCCAAGGCAAGCTGATGTCATTAAGACAAAGGCTGCTAAGACTGTCCACAAGTTAACCTTCAGCCAGATCATTACTGAAAGGAATAAGAATAATACTGCTGTCTCCCCTCCTGAACATAAGCATATTAATGCTCATTTCACCTCAAGAATTGTTTAGAAGAGGAGATACAACATTCATGAATGTTGGTGTTGTGGTAAGGTGAGACACTTTACCATAGATTGTTGGCACAATCCCAATGTACCAAGTGCAAATAAGTGTTTTTTGCAAAGGTTGCAGCAAGTGTTTTGTCATCTTTTCATGCTAACAAGAACCTAGGACCCAAAATGAATTGTGCTCCTAAGGGTAACTAAATTCCTTCTTGCAGGTTAGTTCAAGTACCAGCCTTGGGAAAATATGGTACTTGGACAATGGGTGCTCAAGGCACATGATAGGTACCAAAAGTCTTCTACAGGAATACAAAGCTGTGAAGAATGGACCTAAGGTCATCTTTGGTGGATCAGAAAAAGGGCATCACCAGAGGACCTTGATAGAGGCTGGGAGAACACTACTTAGTGACTCCTCACTCCCAGAATATTTCTGGGCTGAGGCAGTCAATACTGCCTGTTATGTTCTCAATAGAGCATCTATCAATAAAGCCCTAGAAATAACCCCATCTGAGATTCTAAAAGGCAAACAACCAACTATTTCATACTTCAGAATCTTTAGTTGCAAATGCTACATTCTATATAATGGGAAATCTCAATTAACTAAGTTTGCTAAAAAAATACAATGTAAGGGTTCTTGTTGGATATAACTCACATATAAAAGCCTATAGAGTTTTCAATAAGAAAGCTCATGTTGTAGAAGAGTCTATGCATGTGGTTTTTGATGAGACCAACCTGCTCTATAAGGGTTGATCCAGCTCTCCTATTTTGACAGGTAATGAACAACAAGTGTATGACATGTCTCTCCAAGACATACCCAGCACAAGCAAGGTTAATTCAGAGGTAGCAATCCATGAAGTTGAAGATCAGCAAGCTGCTGAAGAAGATGTTGCTGAAGAAGAAGAGCTGCAGATAGCTGGCAGGTTGCATGCAGCACACAGACACCTAAGGGATCATCAAAGGAACCAAATAATTGGAGATGTGAACCAAGGAGTGGTCACCAGAAGCAGGGCTCACAATGAAGCCATATTCTTGAGTTTTCTATCACAAATGGAGCCCAAGAAATTTGAAGAAGCAAATGAAGACACCTTCTGGATTCAAGCAATGCAAGAAGAACTGCTTCAGTTCAAGAGGTGCAAGGTGTGAAAATTGGTGCCAAAACCTCAAGGACAAAATATCATTGGCACCAAATGGATCTACAGAAATAAGCTTGATGAGAATGACACCATTATATAAAATAAAGCCAGACTAGTGGCCAAAGGGTACAGACAAGAAGAAGGTATTGACTTTGATCAAACATTTGCCACAGTTTCAAGGTTATAAGCAATAAGTCTATTCCTAGCCTATGCTGCCCACAAAGGGTTCAAAGTGTACCAGATGATGTCAAATCAGCATTCCTGAATATCAATCTAAAGGAAGAGGTATATGTAGAGCAACCCTCAGGTTTTGTTCATCCAACCCTCTCCTCTCATGTTTATTTGCTTAGGAAAGCTCTATATGGTCTAAAGCAAGCCCCTAGGGCTTGGTATGAGACATTGTCTAGCTTTCTCATCAAGAACAAGTTCTTGAGGGAAAAGATAGATATCACATTGTTTCTTAGGGAAACAAAGGGCAAGTGTCTACTAGTCCAAATTTATGTTAATGACATAATCTTTGGGTCTACAGATGACAACCTTTGCAAAAGGTTTGCCAACCTTATGCAGGGGGAGTTTGAGATGAGCAGTATGAGAGAGCTCAAGTACTTCTTAGGTCTCCAAGTGAAACAGTCTGATGAGGAAATTTTCATCTCTCAGACCAAGTACACTAGGGAGCTAATTAAGATGTTTGGAATGGAATCAACATCCACCATGAAAACTCCCATGGGATCCAACATTTCCTTGGACAAGGATGAAAAGGGTAAGCCCTTTGATGAATCCATGTATAGGTGTATAATTGGGTCCCTGTTGTATTTAACTGCCAGTAGACCAGACATCATGTATGCTACATGTGTTTGTGCTAGGTACCAAGCATGCCCTAAGGAATCTCATTACTCAGCTGCAAAGAGGATTTTGAGATACCTTAAGGGCAGTCAACACCTTGGCCATTGGTACCCTAAGAATAATGATTTTGAACTAATTGGCTTTTCAGATGCAGATTTTGCAGGTTGCAAAGAAGATAGGGAGAGTACAAGTGGAACTTGCCAATTCCTACGAAGAAGGCTGATCTCATGGAGCAGCAAGAAGCAGCCCAGTGTGACAATATCCACAGCTGAATCTGAATACATAGCTGTAGGAAGTTGTTGTGTACAACTTTTGTGGATACAACATCAGTTAGAGGACTATAACCTTAAGGTGAGAAATTCTCCCTTATATTGTGACTCATTCAGTGCTATCTCTATTGCTAAGAATCCTATCTCACATAGCAGGACTAAGCATATAGAGATAAGATATTATTTTATTAAAGAGCATGTTGAGAGTGAAGATATATGCCTTGAATTTGTCCCCACCGACAAACAAGTAGCTGATATCTTCACAAAGCCATTGGATGAATCAAAGTTTAATACTTTTAAAATTGAGCGTTGAATTTAGAATATATCTTATTTTGCAAATTTTTATGTCTTGCTCATGATGTTATTCCCTAGCTTTAATATAACATGTAATCATGTATAACAAGCTTTGATAGAAAAAGTAGCTATCTAAATAATGGGTAGCATGTTTAGATCTTGAAACATGGATAAAAGCTTAAAGCTATTCTAATTTAGCATGCTTAGGATCAATGATAGTAATATCAGCTGAAATAGCTGAGAAGGTATCAGCTGAACCGCTGAGATAGCTGAGAAGATCTCAGCTAATCCGCTGAGACAACTTGAATTGTCTCAGCAGTTGACAATACCTTGTCCCCGCGGATACCAACTCCGTCTCAGCGGTTCCGCTGAGACGGGCTGGCTAAATAAAAATATGCCATAATTGACAACTCAACAATATAAAATCAATCAAATTGATTAAGATTAATCAACTTATATACTTTGGAAAAATTTAAACCTAAATCGAGCCCCTATAAATATCAAAATATTGATTAAGTTAGCACATTATCAATTAACCTAGCCGACGAGATGAGCCTTTCTACCTCCCATCTCAGCGACTTATCCTTCAGAAGAAATGGCGTCAAAGATGGCAAAAGATCTCCATGAAGGATATGAGATAGTTTGAAATGGACTTCAACATGCTCCTGCAGAGATAAGAGAAGTGATTCAACTTATAACTGACCAAGGACTGGAATATGTATTGTCTGAACCTACCTCAATTTTCAGAACTGAAGTTCTGGAACTATTCTCTAATGCAAAGATGTCCTCTTCAAATTCATCTATCAAAGAAAGGATTGTAAGTATAAAGATAAGAATATCTCCTAAGAAAATGGAGAAAGCAAAAGATTGTCCATCAAACTCTTAGCACCTGGGAAAAGGTTGTCCATCAAACTCTTTGCTAAATGGATTAGGCATATTCCCAAATCCAAAGCTTCCTCTTTTCATCAAACTTTGGATTCTCCTTCTTTCCCTATATCTCCAGATGATACTTTTCCTTCTCCACCTTCTTCTGACCTAGTTCAAGTTGGTGTTTCTCCAATTCACTCTACTTTTACACCAATTCCAGGTGCTAAGATTTATATTGCCTTGCATTCTTTTCAACTTTATGCATCTGAACGAATGGTTTACTATCCTAAAATATTAGACCCTTCCAACCCAACTGATCAAGATATTCTGCCCTCTCTATCTTGGATTCCCCTACACATTCACCTGAACAAAGAGTTCCTCTTTCATTTGTTCCTACTTCTAGTTCTTTTAATTCAACTTTATTGACACCTATATTTGTCTCCATTACCTCTCAGCTCTCAGCCAACTTAGTTTCTTTCTCCCAACATTTCACTACTATGTGTAAATTCATTCAGTCTTAAATTAACTCTTTTTACTCCTCTATCATTGATCTTTCTCAGTCTTCTTCCTAATCTCCTATCATTAGGGAGTTCTTACTTTATCTTGCCAGTTAAATAAAGGAGGAGAATATATGCTCTCCTTGCAGACTCCCTGATATGTATATTTTATATAGTTATTTTGGCATCACTTTTGCATGAATTTACCATCGTTTTATCCTCAATATGGTTATAATCGCTTAATATTTTTTAAACTCTTAAGACCAAGCCAGACTCCCCTACGAATCTGAGGAGACTATACTTCCATTCCCTCCGAACTAATGATTGGTAACTTGTAGTTTTCCACTTACATTTAAAGTACATGTAATCTCATTGCGATATAATCGAAAGCATCTACACACCATGACCATTGGGTGTAGACGTTCGTAGATATAATTTCTTTTGTGTATGGTTTGATGTAGACTATGTTTAAGTATTTCTTCAAGTTCTTATTGTGATGATATTGTGATTATGCTTGGATATTGATGCGTTTGTGATTTGAGTTTGCATGGTTGTACTGGGCTACGCCTTCATTGAGTTAGAAGTGAGCCAGTGAGAGAGAACGTGGTTGGCCTTTGAAATTGCAGGGTGTAACTGTTGGAGCCAATGTTCCTCATCTCTTGGTTTGAGAATAACAAATACCGTGTTGTATTTGATCTTGTATTTTGTGTGTTTATAGTGTGCAGGTTGTACAGAAGCTATAGCTACACATCCCTATGAGTAGTATACTGTATGGAGATGTCACTCTGGAAAGAGAGCTAACACCCCAGGTTAGTTGTTAATGCCCAGCATTAACTTCCGTCAAGAAGGAATCCGTAGAGAAGAAATGTCGTCGAGAATGAATCCGTCGAGAAGCCAGAGACAACGCCAGGCGTTAGGTCTTAATGCTGGGCGCTAGCCGTTCGACGAAATTAGATGCCGGTCAATGAAATTGCGTTCGACGAAATGAGATGTCGTTCAACGAAATTGCGTTCGACGAAATGAGATGACGTTCGACGAAATGGGATGCCAGTCGACGAAATTGCGTTCGACGAAATGAAATGTCGTTCGATGAAATGGCGGTCGACGGGATGAGATGCAGTTTGACGAAATAAACTCAACGCCAGTGTTGACTCTTAACGCCCGCGTTAAGTCCACAAACTGCCACGATCTTGGCGGTTGCGCGATTTCAGCCATGACAGTGCACGTTCACTAATGCCGGCGTTAACTCTTAACGCCACGCGTTAGCTCCAGTGGCTATTTAAAGTACAACCCCTCTCATTATTTGTGAGATGATTCCAGAATTCCAATAATTTTAAGAGAGGCTCGTGTAAAGCAATTAAGAGATCTCCCTTGGGCTAACATGAAGATCTAAAGAAGATTTTGAAGGAGAAGGTCTACAACGCTTATTCCATACGAAGGACGATCGTTTCAAGAATGTCAACATTTACATCGCCTTCGTCTTCACCTTCAGAATTTCTTGGGGAGTTTCTCTTTACTTATCTTGTAATCTTTTACTTTTTCCTTTTGTAAGTTGTGTGGAGAAATCGTTCGGGGAGAACATCGGATTCCGGGAAGGATTCAGTGGGTCAATTCGCCGCGATTGTTGGCGACTAGGTCCTTGTGCGGCTTAGGGGGTAATTCGCCGCCTTGTGCGTGGCGACTAGGTCTAGAGTAGATCTAGGGGGTGGCTAGAGGCCTTATCTAGGGATAGATAGGCTATAGCCAACCGGTTCTTGGGAGAAGGACCGGTGAAACAACAAAAATTGTTTTTACATATTCTTGCCTTGATTTCTAGCGTTATAGAAATTAAACATTTGTGTATTCAATTTATTATGAAATAAAATCATGTCTTTTAATGTTCTATTTAATTGATTTTATTTCCTCTTCAAGAATGTTTTAATTTATATTTCATTAAAGTATTAAAATTAACATTTGTGTAATTATCTTTGAAATACAATAATCGTTTTCATTATCTCTGATTTTCTGGAATTGTATTTCATTTAAGATTTCATAAGTAAAATCACTGCGGCAATCTTTTTGTGATAAGGAATATTTTCTGGAGAGCTAACGCCCATCGTTAACAATTAACGCCAGGCGTTAGCAACAGTTAACAAAAATTTTTGTTTCTCTTGTTTAAAAAGGAATCTTCAATACAATCTTTTCTGAGATATCAAAATATATTTTCTTATTAAATATTCCTAAACTTTGATCACAAACTTTGATAAATTTAATTAAGATTTAAAATTCCATAAAACACTTATTCACCCCCCTCTAAGGGCGTTGTAAGATCCAACACGTGGTATCAGAGGGAGGTTATTCCAATACGGCTTCACAACCGAGAATAATGGCGCTTCATGATCTCGCATCTTCTAGAGGGGATAATTTTTATGAAAATGAAAAATCATTATGTCCACCATTATTTATGGGTGATGATTATAATGGGTGGAAAACACTTATGGAAAAATTTCTTAGAACTTTGGATATTGAAGTTTGGAATATTACAATTAAAATGTCCCCAATAATTCTAAATAAAAATGAAATGTTTTAAATGCCAAATCTGTGAATAGTCTATATTGTGCTCTAGATCAAAATATTTTCAAACTTATTTATACGGTTCTGCTTTTGATGATGAACAAGAGGAATTCCTTATGGATCCAAGAGAAGAAATCGACGAGGACTCATGCTTGGAGGAAGATCTATCTAAGAGTGAAACAATATTGAACTCAATTGGTGGCAAAACATCAAGCAAAAGAGAAGACAGAAACTATAGCAAGGTAAGAAAATCTAAATCTTCTTTTTTTGTATCAAATTCTATTTCTACATTTCGTGTGCTTAAATTTGCTAAACGTAAAATTTCAAAGTTGAAACATGCTAATTCCAAATTACGTTTAGAAAATAAAACTTTAAAAGCAAACGCTAAAGTGGAATCTTATATTGATGTTTCAAATTCTCTTTCATGCTCTCTTATTAAAAATGCTAAACCTTGTTTTGATTATAATACTTTTAAAGAAGAACTCAAGGTTTTGTAAAAAGATCTTTTAACTTCAAAAGAGCATAATGAAAATTAATAAAAGAAAATGATAATTTAAAGGATAAACTAGAATCATTAAAAATGTTTATTCAAAATTTTTCATATAATAAAAAATCTTTTATTTCTAGTTTATCAAATTATCAAAAGTCTAAAAGCTTAACTTCATTTTTAAGAGTATGTCTATAAGAAAGAGTGGAAATAAAAATCATCAAAATAAGAACCAATCATTTAAAACATATTGTAATTAACGCACTCTTTCAACATTCAATTCTTAAGAAAGACCATTACTCTTATAAACTCTCAAAGAATCAATATAATAAAATTCATTATGATTATCAACATCAATGTTTTTTGAAAAATAATTTGAATAAACATAAATCTCAAATGAATTATTTTTCAAACAACTATCATCCCAAAAAGATGTCAATAATCATAATATGAATTTAAAAGATAAACAACCAAAGTATGAATGGATGCCCAAAATTAAAAACACGGTCTATTTGGGTACCCAAAGGAACCATCACACTTTGTCCCCTTTGGATACCTAAATCTCTTATTCACTAGGAATCATTGTATTGCATGAAGTAGAAATAAATTAAAAATGAAATATCATTACTCTACTTCATGATATGCTTATTTGTTTTTTCTTTTGTTTATTTTTTTAAGCCAACACACTAGGATCACTTTATTTATCATGAGATATGACTTTCATTTTAAGCCTAATGTTTAACAAATCAAATTGAATTAAATTGAATATAAAGTCATAAAGTTTTTAAGTGATCTATCTTTCCTTATATATGTTTTATCCTTTTTTAAATCCATTGCATATAAATGTCTTATATTATCATTATAAATTGAATGCTAAATTTGCTAAATGATATTATCAAGACTAATGAAATTACTTTCAAAATTGTTTTTTAGGGGCCTTAGGCTAAAATATTAAATGCACAACTTATTGTATATTTCTCTATTTTCTTTGTTGCATATAATAGCCCCTATAATGAAAAATCATAATTGAAAAATTACAAAAATGATGAATATGATTTCACACACTCCACCTTGATCTATTAATATCCTATGCTAAAATTCACTATTATCATATATCATAATTCTTGATCTATCAAGAATTATCATAAATTAACTATTTCTACCAACCTTAGGATTTATGAAATATATGATGGCGGTTGATATTATAGTTTCATATCTTATTTAGTGTGTGTGATGGCATCTCTATTGTTTGCATGTATCTTATTATCTTTAGACCTAAGAATTAACTTAATATAAACAAAATGAAATCAAATAGAATTATCACTTTATTCTAGGTCTATAAAAATTCAAAACTCTATGTTTGAATACATGCAACTCAATTATATATTTTTCATCTTTACATAGCTTTGCACCATGTTGTCCTAACTCATCATACTAGCATCATCACTTACCATAGGTAGAAATCAATGTCCATGCTAGTTATATCTTGCAATGCTAAAGTAAATTATATTACTAAAATATGAAAATCATAATTTTCTTTGTAGTTATTTGCATGAATAAAAATTTTCTAAAGGGATTTAAAATCAACAATCATCGATATAATTGTAAATCCAAAACTAATCATGCAATTATACCATAGTTAATATATTTAAGGCTTACACACTTAGTATGTCCATAATCATTAAACCTATGACATGTGTCTCACAATTGCGAGGGCGTAGGATTGTATGCATTAGAGACCTAACCTCTAAGTCATGTCTTGTCCTTAACCGGGGAGGGTTCTAGTAGGGCCTTGCGAGGCACTGGGGGGAAAGAGTTCTAGGTTGAGCGTTGTCTTTTGTATGCATATGGGATTAACACCCCAACCTACGACATGTGTGCAGCTCCTTATGACCATCTGTCACTTAGTACAAGGCTAGAGTGTAGTCATGCAGTTAAGGTATCTTGACCTTAGATATACTTATATTATATTCATTGCATGAACATCATCTCACTCTTTATAGTTAAATCATGCATATTATTTTTATTCTATCATCTTGTGTTTGCATATTTTATTATTTTGAGCTTTAATGATTTTACAAAATACAAGTATTTGAAAAATCACCAAAAACATGCTAAAAGAGTCTTCAAAACAAATCAATATACTATGGAATTTCAACTGAAGGAAGGTCTCTTTATAATACAAATGAATTGTGAAAAATGTTTTTCAAAACATCAAAATTTGTAGTTCTGTCTCGGCGTTAAGAAGCTAACGCCTGACGTTAGCTCCTTTGCTCCATTTTTTTTGTTTTGAATAATTTCTGGTATTGTTTTAATGTTATGTGTGTTTTTATTTCTCTGTTTGTAAAAAGTTATCTATCTTTTTATTTCCTTTAAAACAAAATTTTATTTCTTTTCAAAAAAAAATATATGTATTTTCTCATGCATTATTTTGGGGTTATTTCTCTGGCATAGAATATCATTTATTGATTGGGCTAAAAAAACTTCTATGTTTTCCAGAGAATATATATATAAAAAAAAACAAATACAAAATTACAAAACAATTTCAAAGAACAAAAATATGTTTTTTTCTCTTTATATGTGTTTATTGTTTTGTGCTTATATAAATTCTTTTTAATTTATAAAAAAAATTTGATTGTTATTCATTGCCATTGTCAAGAATGATTAATTATATCAATTAAAGATTAAATACAATGTTTAATTTAACTTTCAAGTTTCTTACAAAAACATTGTTTTGTATTTATCATGCCTTGAAAATTATCTTGTTATGTGCACTGAAATTGATTGTAGATAAACATGTGTAGAAATGCTTAGCTTGTCTCTAAGTATGAGTAATATATTATGTTTGATAATGATTTATTCACTCACTTATTTTTGATAATCTACATGTGTTTATAATCTTATACTTGCATGATTGTGTAGTGTAATAACATAAGTAATTAAAATGCTTAAATAGATTACCTACACAACATTGAATTGGTTACTACAATTCTTTGTCTTTCATGCACTTATTATTTAGAGAAATGTGTTTTCAAATGCTATGTTTGCAAATCAAGTGAATTCGGAGTCCTTAGTTACTAAACAAAAAAGCAAATAATAGATGACAAGGAAAACTCCACCAAACACTGCTCACCTTCCTGATAAGTCTTAATGAGCAGTGGCTAAAGGATTGTAAAGTGTCTTGTAGCAAACAATTTATACACCGCTTCTCTTAGTACACTGAATCACAAAAAAATTGAAAATAAAGCTAAAAAGTATAAAAATGATCCCCAAGCACTACTTTGCACCATGATAAGTCTTAATAAGCATTGTGTGTGCAAAGCACCTTGGTAGTTGTACTCTTTATTTTATGTGCATTGAAATATTGTGGAAGTAATATTATTTGTGTATTTTAATATTGTGTTATTTCATTATATATGTCATGTGTTTTCGATTGATTCACTTGTATACTTTATCAAAACACTATTTTGTACACATCATTATCTTTCATAAAACTTCTACTTATGAGAATTGGATCCTAATGCTCATCTATACTATTCTCTACAAACTTAAGTAAATGCACTAGATAGCAAAGCATGATAGCTACAATGTTTATGTTTACTTGAAATGCAAATTTGATTACATTGTAGTCTTTGTATCTTTTCTTGATATTATCAAATCATGCTTGCAATTTTATCTTAATGAAATAGCATCTCTTCAATCTTTAACTCGAACATCAACTTTTCAAATTTAAAACTCATTATCCTTTATATGATTTTATCTTCTAAACTGATGTTTAAGAGTGCTAATTATATTCTTCTGCTAAGTTTACCACTTATGCTCATTCATGCCTATTATTTTTAACATCGTGGTTTTCTTTTCAACAAGTGGTATCTTAAAATAAGAATGCTTACTTTATCATTTCAGTTATGTTGCTTACTACTTTATGTTACACCATGCTTATATTTTTCTCAACAAGTAGTATTTAACAAGCTTTTGATTGCATCCTATTTTTCTTCTTGACATAGAACATATTACTCCTTATTGCACACTCTCACCTAAACCCTCTTTTGATACTACCAAATGGGGAGAATAAATTGCATAAATCTAATATTTAGGGGGAGTACATTAATTATAATGATTTCAAACTCAAAGAAAGTATCTTTGTAGGGGGAGTAATCATATAGGAGGTGCATACACTATCATATGCTCGATCATGACAATCCTTCAATAAGTGGTTCCTAATCAATCTTAGTAGATATACACTCATCCCTACTCACTTTTGCTAATAACAAAGGGGGAGAAGAAATTGAGAAATCTAGTCAAAATAGATATTTAGGGGGAGTAATTTATAAGAGAAACACTTATGTAGGGGGAGCACATGATATAGAAAGAGTGTGCATTATCACTTTCAAATCTATCATGCTTTTTAACCTGTTATTCATGCATATATTATTACCTCACTTATCTATAAACACAAATGGTCTTAATATCACTAATTTCTCATACAGGTATTTGTTATTATCAAAAGGGGGAGATTGTTGGAGTCTATGTTCCGTATCTCTTGGTTTGAGAATAACAAATACCGTGTTGTATTTGATCTTGTATTTTGTGTGTTTATAGTGTGCAGGTTGTAAAGGAACTATAGCTACACATCCCTATGAGTAGTATACTGTATGGAGATGTCTCTCTGGAAAGAGAGCTAACGCCCCGCGTTAACTTCCGTCAAGAAGGAATCCGTCGAGAAGAAATGCCATCGAGAATGAATCCGTCGAGAAGCCAGAGACAATGCCAGGCGTTAAGTCTTAACGCTGGGCGATAGCCGTTCGATGAAATTAGATGTCGGTCGTCGAAATTGCGTTCGATGAAATGAGATGTCGTTCGACGAAATTGCGTTCGATGAAAAGAGATGACGTTCGACGAAATGGGAAGCCGGTCGACGAAATTGCGTTCGACGAAATAAGATTCCGTTCGACGAAATGGCGTTCGACGAAATGAAATGTCGTTCGACGAAATGGCGGTCGACGGGATGAGATGCAGTTCGACGAAATAAACTCAACGCCAGCATTGACTCTTAACGCCCGCATTAAGTCCACAAACTGCCACGATCTTGCCGGTTGCGTGATTTCAGCCACGACAGTGCACGTTCACTAACGCCGCGTTAACTCTTAACGCCGCGCGTTAGCTCCCGTGGCTATTTAAAGTACAACCCCTCTCATTATTTGTGAGATGATTCCAGAATTCCAATAATTTTAAGAGAGGCTCGTGTACAGCAATTAAGAGATCTCCCTTGGGCTAACATGAAGATCTAAAGAAGATTTTGAAGGAGAGGGTCAACAACGCTTATTCCATACGAAGGACGATCGTTTCAAGAATGCCAACATCTACATCGCCTTCGTCTTCACCTTCAGAATTTCTTGGGGAGTTTCTCTTTAGTTATCTTGTAATCTTTTACTTTTTCCTTTTGTAATTTGTGTGGAGAAATCGTTCGGGGAGAACATCGGATTCCGGGAAGGATTCCGTGGGTAAATTCATCGTGGTTGTTGACGACTAGGTCCTTGTGCGGTTTAGGGGGTAATTCGCCGCCTTGTGCGTGGCGACTAGGTCAAGGGTAGATCTAGGGGGTGGCTAGAGGCCTTATCTGGAGATAGATAGGCTATAGCCAACCGGTCCTTGGGAGAAGGACCGATGAAACAAAAAAAAATGTTTTTACATATTCTCGCCTTGATTTCTAGCGTTATAGAAATTAAACATTTGTGTATTCAATTTATTATGAAATAAAATCATATCTTTTAATGTTCTATTCAATTGATTTTATTTCCTCTTCAAGAATGTTTTAATTTATATTTCATTAAAGTATTAAAATTAATATTTGTGTAATTATCTTTGAAATACAATAATCGTTTGCATTATCTCTGATTTTCTGGAATTGTATTTCATTTAAGATTTCATAAGTAAAATCACTGCGACAATCTTTTTGTGATAAGGAATATTTTCTGGAGAGCTAACGCCCAGCGTTAACACTTAACGCCATGCGTTAGCAACAGTTAACAAAAAGTTTTGTTTCTCTTGTTTAAAAAGGAATCTTCAATACAATTTTTTCTGAGATATCAAAATATATTTTCTTATTAAATATTCCTAAACTTTGATCACAAACTTTGATAAATTTAATTAAGATTTAAAATTCCATAAAACCCGTATTTACCCCCCCCCCCCCTCTAAGGGTGCCGTAAGATCCAACAGTAACAAGAGAGCGAAGCGTATGTGTGCGACCCGTGGAGGTGAGAAGAGGTGAAGGCGATTCTCATTGTGTGAGTTTGAGCGAAGTGGAGGTCGGTGACCCGCAGAAGTCTGAAGCAGTGTCGGCGACCCGCATAGTTAATTTAGTGCTCTTTTTGTTGCATTAGTGTTAGCAAATATCAAATCCCCCAATAAAATCACCGACTAAAGACTTCAATCTCAAGTCTTTCTCGAAAGTAAACTACACCCCGCTGTGTTCTGCGTGAGATTGATATTTGGGATTTACTTCCCATTTTATTATTACTTGTACGACATCGGTACGCTTGATGTAGTTGCATCAAGTTCTTGGCACCGTTGTTAGGGAACACAACACGTGTGAGTATCTGGAGAGAGAGTCGAGAGGTAGAGGTTCTTCTAGTTGTATATTGCATCATTTTTGTCCTTTTGTTTTTAATTCTGAATAGCACCTTTTAAATTTATTTATTCCTAATCTATTTGAAAGTTTATAGAGTAGGTTTATCCATAAAGTATTCTTGCGTGTGTAGTTAGTTTTTGCAAAGTTTTTTTTTCGTTTCTACATCGAATCCTCAATGTACACAAATGCACGATGTAGGTGGTGCGGATCATTCGGTCATCGTACTGACCAGTGTTATGTGGGGAGCATTGAATATCAAACATACCTCACAGAATATAGAAAATCTAAATCTTGAGGTTCTCCATATTGTGTGTCAAATCATTAAATCAGAGAATCTTGTTCTGCTCTGTAGATCGGTAAAGATCAATATAAGAAATGCCACATAAATGAAGCAAAATGAAAAATTATATTGAAAAAAGAAATTCAAAACTCGTCCAAAGAAACTGTTAGACATGGAGAAACATGTTGAACCCTATGACAAAAACCATCAGCTTAATTAACTTCAGAAATTGAAAGTTAGAATAAATCAGAAGATTAGGAATAGATGATTATTCAGAATACCTAGCTAGCCAGACATGGATTCTTGAAATTGAAACTCGATGGAGAAAGAGATCGATCTCACAACTTCACTGCTGGTCAAATGACAAAACAAGCTGAATTTCAATGGGAAGAATGAACAAATGTTCTCATTGTATCAACATAAGAAATGAAATGTATCAACATAATACCAAGATCGTTTCAAACAGTAACTACACTTCAAAACTGCAATCAAATGTTCCACAATGATAGTCAAACAAAATTTATAATGTGCCAAATAAATACTATCAATTGTTCTCCAATTTCGACACATTCACCGAAATAATTGTATAAAAGGTACAAAAAAACATCCCCCACGATTTCAGCACGAATCTAGGCACATCGTTCTTCCAATTTTTAAATTCCTCTCAGGAAATAGCTTTGGTAGATAGCACTTACTCCATGTACATGATCGCAAATACTCCACAATCATGCCCATTTTATTGTCTAGGCAAGGCTGCAACTTCTATTATTGGCCAGCTAATAAGATCACATGGCAAGGCTTCAGTAGCATCCTCATGTAGGCTCTTTATCTACATGAAGCTAAATATTCAATAATCCGTATCATTTTTTATAACGAAAACTCAAAAGTGTTTCGATATACATGCAACTGTAAAGCTGCACGATGACCATATGCAACTGTAAAAAAGGATGATACAATTGTAAAAAATAAAATATATATAACTGTATAAATAAAGATTCAATAGTAAAACTAAGCCATATAAAACTAAAGACATACTGAAGCAACAGTCAAAACCAAAAAAAAAAAACTATAATAAGATGAATGAACTGTAAAAACTATATAAAAACCAAAATGTAAAATGATTATTGTAACTGTAAAACTAAACCACAATAAACTGTAAAATTACAGCTATATAAACATGTACAAATACAATGCTAGCATCTCATACACACATGCATAAGCATCACAAGACGATATCTTGACAAGTACAATAAGAACCAAATAAGTCGCAATAATTTTAAATAATCAATTGAGATATAAACAAGTCCATGCTGCGAAATTACCTTAAAAAGTCACAATAGTAGAACATAAATGCAAATACATCTTAAGCAACAACAGCTAAAAAACAACTGAGTGAATCAAAAGAGTTTGAAGCTTAATAAAATAACTGAGAAAGAAAAGAAATCTGCTGCGAAATTACCTTAACTAAGCAAAAGGGGTGATTTTTTGAATAGCCCTAAGCCGTAGAGAATCTGCAGCGAAAACAACTTCGGTGTGCAAATGGTTTCATGGGGATAAGGAAAATACATCATTTGATAAAATGTACATCATTCCAATTTTATCACTTCTTCATTTAAAATTTTACAACCTCCTATAATTTAATATTCTTTATTTTTTATAAATTACTTAATTATCCTTTTAATATTTATTAAATTTTGTAAGTAACAAAGAAATTTACACGGATAATGAATGACAGTTGAACTATCGCGCCAGGGCCTGGGGGCTGCGAGCGGCGAGAATGTCGTTAAGTTAGATACTATCATGGGCGGGTACTTTTGAGGCCTGGAGGGGGGCCTCCATGCTTGTGTGTGTGTATATATCTTTACCATATATAAAGAAGTATTAAACCCATGAATTTTAAAGCCGTTGAAATGATTACGGCCGTCGAATCTGGCATGATATTTCATCAGCCGTCAGTTCAAACCGCTCCCTCTCTCTCCGCTTTTTCATAGGTCTCCTAAACCTACTAGGGGGTGACCTAAAACTATGAAGGTGTATAATACGCTACAACATGAAATTATGATTTTACCCCTAAATTTATTGAAAAATGAGTGTCATATGACCCATTTTTTAATCTCAAAAAATTGTCAATGGTGAGATTTGAAACCAGGTTTCCACTATGTCAAGCAAAGATGACAACCATCACACCATATGGTTTTTGTTGAACAAAATTGAATTAAGTTTTATATATACGTATATAAATATTGATCGCCCCCGCCGAAAGTCACCATTCCTGCCGAATGTCGCCACACCTGCCGAATGTCGCCACACCTGCCGAATGTCGCCCCTGCCGAATGTCACCGCCCCTGTCGAATGTCGCCAATATTGATCGCCCCCGCCAAAAGTCACCATTCTTGCCGAATGTCGCCACACCTGCCGAATGTCGCCCCTGCCGAATGTCACCACCCTTGCCGAATGTTGCTGCCCCTGTCGAATGTCGCCCACGCCGAATGTCGCCGCCCATGCCGAATATTGCTGTCCACATGGGGGGCCCCGTGCCATGTCACTCGTGTGTGTATATATATATATATTAGTTGTCCACAAATAAAAAATTACATATGGGTGTCATATGTGGCACCTTTTATTTCTCTAGGGATTATGATGATAATAATAATTATTATTATAATCATTATTATAATTGTAATAATTATTATAATAATAACACATATCATTGCATGACATATTTTATTACCTATTTAAAAAAAACAATAATACGTGGCTAGATGTCTTTATAATTTGATAATATATTTTAAATATTGGATGACAAAGGCTACTTTGTTTTGTCTTAGCGGCCAGATTTCATAGCAAAAGGGAAGGTGGGGCACTATGTGGCAAATGGAATCAAGAGAAACATTTTTGCATTTCTATTTATTAGCAGTCGTTTTCGTGAACATTTTTATTTCGTCAAATACAAAACTTGTTAGAAATAGAAATGCACAGACATGAGCTTCACTCTAAAAACAAGAACAAAATGATAACTCGAGCCATAGTTTAAAGAAAAACTCTAAGGGTCCGTTCGTTTTGAAGACATTATCTTTCAAGAATTGACTTTCAAACCAATGTCAATACATGCAGGAATTGATATTGAGTTTAATTCTAATTTTGTTGTTCGCCACATGATGATTTATTATCAAAAAAATTGACATTGATAACTTTTGTTTGTTCGGATTGAAGACATTAACTTTCAAGAATTGAAAATAAAGAAAATTATAAGAATGCAAACAAAAAAAAAATGTCAATGTAAATGAAAAGAATAGATTCGGGTGAAAACACGTGCACTGACAGAAAATGTGTGCACTGCCGGAAAACACAAACAAAGACGAGAAGTTAGCACTCGGGCGAAAAATGGGCGCCGGGTCAAAAAATGCGCGCCTAGGCAAAAATTGCACATCCGGGCAAAAATGAGCGCCCGGGAATAAATGTGAGCTTGGGCGAAAAATGCGCGCCCTGACCAAAATTGCGCACTCGTGCGAAAAATGCGAGCCCAGGCGGAAAAAATGCGCGCCCTGTTGAGAAAAATTCACCTCCTGATTTGATATACAGTTTGAAGAGTGATTAATTAAAATAAAACTCATGTTGTATAGAAGAGTAATTTGCGTTAAATCTGTGTATTTCTCAAAGTACTGTCGAATCCTTCAAAGCAGCGCTGAAATCTCCAAGTGGCGATAATCTCGCCAAACCAGCGTCGAAATCTCCAAGCGGCATTGTATCCTCCAGGGTAGCGTCGAAATCCCCAAGCAACGGTGTATACGCAAAAGTTGCGTCGAAATCGCAAAAGTAACGTTGACTCCACAAGCAACTCAGAACTCTGCTTGTTTGCTATTCAGTGTATACGTCGAGAAGTCTCTGAACAACAAAACTGGCGTCGATATATTTGAAGGCCTCCAACATTCGTTTCTCGAAACTTGTCACGACAGAAATCGTGGATAAAATACAAGCGTTAAACTTCTATTTTAAGCAAGATATCAATGTCTATGGAACGATGCATCCAGAGCATTTAATGCTGCAGTTTTGGAATGAGTTCAAAAAGGACGCATATAAGAGAAATCAAGAGACAACAAAGAAGAATAAGTGACACGGAAAATGACAATGGTTGGTCATTAAGAAAAGGAAGATCAACTCTCTTTGTGTGTTTTGCACAACTACTCAAGGAGGATTTCTCTCAAAAACTCCAGTTGTTGATCAAAAAGAATCTTCTCTTATTTTTGAAGATTCAAACGAATAAGCCCGTGTTGTAAGGGACATTTTTGTAGATCAAGATTCAATCTTCTCCTCCATAATTTTGATCAATAAGAAGAAGTTGTTGCTCACTCTCGACTGAATCCACACGAAAATGACAACAATAAGAAAAGGAAAATCAACTCTCTATGTGCTTTGCACACATTCTGAAGGAGTATTCATCTTGGAAACTCTAATGGTTGATCAAGAAGAATCTTCACCTCTAACAGAAGATTCAAACGAAGAAACCCGTGTTGTAAGAGGCATTGTTGTAGATTAAGATTCAATCTTGTCCTCCAGAATCTTGATCAATAAGAAGAAGTTGTTGCTCACTCTCGACTGAATCCACACTATGCTATGAAGAACAAGTTCTTTCAGTCATTTTGTTACTGAAGGATATTTTGTGGAAATGAAAATCCAACATTCTGAAAGAGTTCTTGAATATCTCTTTAAAAGATTTTAATTGGTTAGAGTGCCCTTATCAAAAGCTCAGTTGGTTTTGGAGATACCATGTCAACAACTCTCGGTTAGAGTGACCTTATCAAAAGCTTATCTGGTTTGAAGAGACTTATCAACAACTCCTAGTTCTAAGGGATCCTTATTAAAATTCGCATACTATGATAGTGGAATCCTGCTTGCGAGCAGAAGAGTAGACGTACCCAGATTAATTGGAGAACTACTATAAATTTCGTGTCATTTGTGATTGATTGTCTTTTCTCTGTGTTTTTCTTTTCCGCACTTTTATTTACTTTAGAATTGTGGTGATTGTGATATAGTTGGGGTATTTCGTGAAACTGTGAAAACGGTAAAATAAATCTCCTTAAAATTTAATTACTCTATTCACCCCCTCTCTAGAGTATCTCTCTAGAGATTTCCCTCTCTTTCAATTGGTACCAGAGATATGTTAATTAGAAAAGGCTAACACCTTGATTAACATGATCCTCACAGGACTAATCACTTGAGAAAAAGTTTATCACAAACATGAGCATATCACAAGCCAAAGAATATGCAACCACAAGACCTCATGTGTGCAATCTAAATAATATTTCTTTTTGGAAAGCTAGAATTAGATTATATATGAACAATATTGATGAAGATATATTTGAAACTGTTTTAATAAGTTTTGTAACTCCCATAAGGACAAATAACCATGGACAAACTATACTCATTGATTAAGCTGAATGGTCAGAAGATGATAAGAAAGCTAAAGCGTGCGATGATGCGATAATGAACATTCTGATATCAACTATGTCTAATAACATCTTCAAAAGGTGGATGACTGCATATCCACAAAAGAAATTTGTCCTTTGCCGGAATGGAATGACCTTCTTTTCTTTTCTTTATCAGTCAACTTTGTAGTCTTACATATAGTAAACCCACTTAGCTGGAATCATCGTATTTGTGTTTGACTTCCTCACCAGATCGGTAAAAGCCTCTACTAATGAAAGGAGAAATTATAGATCATCTCTAATTTCTCTTAAGAACACTGAGGACACAAAGGACAAATATTTCATTGCTGAAATCTGGAGCCAAAGTGACAAAAGCTCCTCTAGCTCAGATGACAAGGAGGAGGCTCATGAAGATGAAGTCAACACTATGGCTCTCTATGACTTAGACCTTGAAGAAGTCACTCAGGTAAATGCGGTACAATACTATGACACTTTTGATTACACTTCATCTAAATTCAGAAGAGACTTTGAAATCCTTTATCTTACTCATCAAGAGGTTGTGAAGGAAATCAAAGGTCTCCAGAAAGAGTTGGCATCTCTTAATCAAACAATGATGGATGATACCACTGGAATTGAACATATGAATCTTAAAGTACAAAAATTTAAACTTGATGGGGGGAAATTGACTCCTTATTAACTGAAGTTGCTGAGTTGAATAATCAACTTGCCCAAGCAAAGGAATTTGAAAATTTCATAAATAGAATAAGCAACAAACTAAAATACATTTCTAAGAACCTAATAATAAGATTTAAGAATCTAGGACTACGAGATGATCCTGGCATGCCAAAGGCCCCTTCAAATATTCCTGCTTGGAAGAGCCCAATGTATTTATCAAGAGCAAAGAAAAATGTCACATGTTTCCAGAACAAGATGTTATATCAACATCTAGGAATAATAAGTTAATAACAATAATAATGGTGCAAGCAGCATCCCAACTCCTTCACCTGACCAAGGAATTCTTAGAAAAGCTCCAAGAAAATTGATTCAAGAAAAGATGAAGACTAACAACAATCTGAAGAATCTTAAGTATTCAGAGCATGCATCGAATACTACTCGACGCAATTATCAAATCCCGTCGAGTATTGCACGACACAACTCATATGCGCCGAATACGATTCGACCTGATCTTGGCCTTCAGACTGTTGCCTCTCTCTACAACAAATTTGATGAAATGAATTTGAGAACTTCTCACCCTCACTCTCACGACATTTATTTGAAGGAAAAACTAAGTATAATAAATATGAGTGTCATTGTTGCCATAAGGTAGGACACTTCATGAAAGATTGCTGGTATAATTTATCAGCAATCTCACAACCTAGACGTTTCACGAGAACTCTTTTCTACCCTCACATTAGTTATTATATTGGAAAATCGGGACCCAGGGTAAACTGGGCTCCCTCTGTTGTTTATTCTTATTGCATGTAAAAACTCAGTCCCAGCAGACACCAACAGTGGAATGGAGACTTAACTAAAAATATTGAATTGTTGGAATAAGTTAATATGGAAGACCTTAGGGCATAAGTCATGAAAATTAACTGCACAAGTCGACGTACTTCTCAACTAGTGTAAGTCTAGTACCTAGTGTCTAGAATCTAATTGCTTGCGTTGGAACTGCATGCAATAAAAAACATTACGTCTCCTCAGTACCAAGAAATTGTCACGTCTCTTGAAAACTCAAAAGATTATCAGTTGCGCCTTTATTTCTCCCAACCAGTTCGATCAAAAGAACTGAATAGTCATCTCATCTAACTAAGACGATTCAGATTTCTTGCATATTTAATGACTACTCCATATGAGTATCCCATTTCCATTCCAAGTATCTAACTATCTCGTTCCTTCTGTTCACCATTACTACCTCCAGTTATTGAAGCACTCCGCCTCCTTCAAGTAACATTTCCATGCTCCTTTGAATCGTTACCTCCTAGGATGGACTTGATCTCTATCTTCTATAGAATCAACAAGGGGTAGAATGGTGTATCCTAGTGTGGACCATGAAATGTGCAATGTCACATATGGTCACTGGAGTCTAGTCTCTTACATGAGATTGATTCCACACAACCTCTTGCAAGAGCTGGCAATGCCACATATGCTCACTGGATGCCCTCTTCGTCCAGCGAGGATTGTTGAGCTCTCATCCAAGAGGAAGAGCTACTGAGGATGGAGAACCATCTAAATATATGCTCACTGGATTCTTTGAGCCTAAATTCTAAAGATGCGTGAAGAATACAGTCAAAACTCCCTTTTCACCTCCTTCTTCAAGCAATTGCTGTCAGTAGACAACGACAATTCAGTGGGAGCATGAGGTAATTTAGACTATAATTATGCTCAAAACATGAGCAGGACATAGCCCAGTTACCTTTTCTTCCAAAATCCTCTTCTCTCTTCTATTCCTATGTTTCTCTCTCTCTCTCTCTCTCTCTCTCTCTCTGCATAAATATATAGGAAGTATTATAACTATTTCTTTCTATTGAATTACTTTTCCTAATAACATCAATGTTTATTGTTATTCTGTACAATGTAAAGGTTAATCTGTGAGACGTGTTTTATCTCCATTGATTGCCTTAAAATTTTTTTACTTCATCAGAAAATACCAAATATTCTTGTAAAATGGGTATATTAAATATGGTGAGATTGTTTGGAAAACTCACCTCTTGATTTGACGTACAGATTGAAGAGTAATTAATTAAGATATTACTCGTGTTGTATAGAAGGGTAATTTTCGTTAAATTTGTGTATTTATCAAAGTAGCATCGAATTCTTCAAAGCAGCGCTTAAATCTCCAAGTGGCGATAAACTCGCCAAAGCAACGTCAAAATCTCCAAGTGGTGTTGTATCCTCGGGGTTAGCGTCGAAATCCCCAGGCAGCGGTGTATTCGCAAAAGTAACGTTGACTCCTCAAGCAACTTTCAAGTCTCATTGTCAAATATTCAGAGTATACGTCGAGAAGTCTCTGAATAAAAAAACTGGCGTCGATATACTTGAAGGCCTCCAACATTCATTTCTTGTCCGCACATTTATTTACTTTAGAATTGACGTGGTTGTGATATAATTGGGTTATTTTGTGAAACTGTGAAAAACAGTAAAATAAATCTCTTTAAAATTTAATTACTCTATTCACTCCCTCTCTAGAGTATCTCGCAAGAGATTTCCCTCTGTTTTAGGCCCCGACGGAAAAAGGTGTGTCCGGGCGAAAAATGCACGTCATGTGGAAAAATACATGCTCGAGCGGAAAAATGCGCACTTGGGTAGAAAAATGTGCGCCCGGGAGAAAAATAAGATCTCTGGCAAAAAATACGCTCCCATGCGAAAAATATGCTCTAGGGTAAAAAATGTGCGCCCGGGCGAAAGAATGCACACGCAAGCACCTGGCGAAAAATGAGCTTCTGAAAAAATGCGCGCCTAGGCGAAAATATTCGCGCATGGAAAAAATGCACGCCCAGGCGAAAACACACCCTGGAGAAAATGTGTTAGGGCGAAAACAAGCGCTGATGCGAAAACACGCGCTCGACAGTTCCAGAGTGCTCAATCTTAAAACCTACGGAGGGACTTAAACATTCGACGGAGGGTTTTGTAGGTTTATTTCAATATCGATGACTTTACACCCAAAAGACAATCCTGCCCTAAAACTTTTCATCCAAACAATTATATTGGTTTTTATATTCTCAACACTAATTCTTAAATACCAATGTCGTTCAAACACACACCAGAGATGTAATAAGTATGAGACAAAATCGAAAAGATAAATGTCGGAAATCTCCAAATTAGATGATGAGTGCAAACATGTAATTGAAGACTGCGAGATTGCACATCCTTTTGACTTGTCAAGATAAAGCCAAAGTGTTCCTATTCTCTATGCCCTTAATATAAGCTTTAATGCGGATGATCGTGCATTTAACATAGGAGAGAAAGTTATTACATATACTGTAAATGAAGTGGTGGTAATTTTGGGTTTGCCAAACAAAGGTGAAGAGTTAATAATCAAGCGTAAACCTACTGCTAAAATGACAAGAATAGATGTGAAGAATAAGATAGTCTCGATGACTTCAGATGACTATAAGGTGACCGTCAGTGATATAAGTACCATTACTTCGCATTTAATTTGTAGATTCATATTTCCATGTCACGGTATAGTAATACCCAAGCATATGGTTTATCTTAGCGAGCCCCAAAAGTTTAAAAAATACATGTTGGAAACTTTGCCATCAATGTTCCAGATTTGAAGAAGTCCTCAACTAAAAGATAAACACAGTTTGTATTTGACACAGTTGCTTTAGAATATTGCTTTCAGGTACTAGACAGTGCAAGTCTAACATATGGATAGACTTAATGTCATTAGACATAGTTTTGCCAATGTATTCCCTCATTGTGCAAAACACCATGTCGACCTATGATCTAGATTATATTAGACTTGCCACTAATATAAGTCTATCAAGTGAGCGGAAGCAAGGGATTTGAGTAGAGAAGATCAGAATTTGCCTAAAGCAAATATCATCTTGGTAAGCTTCAATATCGTCGAGTGAAGGTCTCGATATCAACTTGAAGACTCTAAGCTACAAGACAATATCGTTTTGTAAACTCACATCATTGCTTTTATCGTCTTTTCTAAGAAGAAGAAGTAGAATATCCAAATATCGTCTTGGTAAAATACTTTGCAAGATGATATCGACTTGACAAGGTTCATATACCTTCATATCGTCTTAAAAGTACACTACATATAGCTTGAAGGGTTTATATGGAGAAAGAAATTAACTAAGTCAATTATTGTCTTGGTCACTCGAAATGTCATCGAGGAACCAAGACGATATTTCATGAATAACAAGACGATTCATTTACAAGAACTCAAATATCATCTTAAAGACTATGAAAAAAGATCAAGTCGATTCATAGAGAAGAATTGACTAGAAGGCTGAAGAAACTAAATATCATCTTAAAGACTATGAAGAAAGATCAAGTCGATCATGGAGAAGAATCGACTAGAAGGCTGAAGAAACAAAATATTGTCTTGAAGACTATGAAGAAAGACCAAGTCGATTCGTGTAAAAGAATCGACTAGAATGCAAAAGAAATAAAATATCATAATGTGGAAGAGACGACATGACAATTCGTGTAGACAATTCGTCTAGAAGAATAAAGTGTGAAATATAATCTTGTAGACTACTAGTCATCAAGACGATTCGTGTAGAAGATTCGACCAGAAGAATACACTATGTCAAATCATCTTATGGCATCAAGACGAATTGTGCAAAAGAATTGAAGTAAAGCTTTACACAGTGCAGATTCGTCCAGAAGAACTAAAGTTAGCTAGACATCTAGCTGATTAGCTGAAAGACATGAATTCAAATTAAAGCATGATTTTGGCGTCACGTCATTTATTTTCACCGCAGATTGAGATAATGAAAGCATTGCTTTATGGAAAGCTAAAAACAGACATAAAAAGTCATACGAGGAAGAGACCGCTATCAATGGTCCTTATAAAAGGGTTGAGATGAGTTCAGCAAACCCTAATCTGGGGATTCAATCTTTTCTTTAATCAATAAAAATGAAAGAGCTTGCCGCCTTCGCTGACTGCAAGGAGGGGTGTTCTCATCAAGAAACTCAAGAAGGGAGAAGATACTTACTAAAAGAAAAATCTTTTCTTCTCCAGAAGTAAGAGTTCAACTCATCTTGCTGATCTACTAAAAGCTCTATCATTTATCGGCAAGAAGAGGAAGAAGGATCTTCACAAGCACAGACAAACTATTCTTTATTAAAGCTAATTTTTTCAAGTCACTCTGCAAGAAGATCAAGGTTGAAGCCAATCTACATCAAGCTTCAAGAAGACTCTAAAGTATTCAAGCTTATTTATTTTGAGTCTACATAAAGTTTGTTACTAAAATTATTAAAACTGTAGGATCTCTCAGAGATCTGAGTTGTAGGGATTCTCGGGCGGAATCTGAGTTATAGGGTTATGTCTAGCCTGAGCGTAGGAGACTTTGTCTCTGAGGTAGGAGGCCAGTCAATGTTTTTGAGTTGTAGGATCTTGCGGGATTTGAGGTAGGAGACTTAGTCTATGTGGTAGGAGGGCAGACAGGGCTTCTGAGTTGTAGGGTCCTTGGGACCTGAGGTAGGAGACGATGTCTCTGAGTTGTTGGATCTGTGGATCTGAGTTTTGGTGGAGATTACTGAGTCTAACACACTACTAGATAGGCGAAGGGGGACAGTGGAGTACCCAATGACACATTACCTTGGCGAACCACTATTCATAGCATGTGTTTGTGCTGTGATTGTTGCTTTTACACTTACTATTTCACAAAGCTTTAAAATAGCCAACATCACATATTCACCCCCTCCAGGTGAAGACACCCCTAAACTTGCAAGTGATATCAGAGCTAGGTTGTTCAAAGAAATCTTAACAACTTGAACAAGATCTTTAAAAGGTATTCAAAGTCCGATCACCATATCTATTGAGACTAAGTTGGTAGTTTGTAGCAAAGAAAACTTTGCCATGTGGAAGGAGAGAGTTAGACTATACATGGAAGCCATAGATCCTAGAATTTTCATTACTATTGAAAAAGGGTCTTTCATTCCCATGACTGCCTCTACCAACAATGCCACTGAGTAGGTACATAAGAAATATTCAAAGATGACTAGAGATGAGATCACCATAGTCACCATGGACAAGAATGCAAAGAACATTCTTACAAGTGCAGTTGATGGCTCAACATTTCAGAATTTAGTTCACTGCAAAACTGCCAAGGAGTTGATTCCCTCATTGCCTTTATGGAATGGACAGAGGAGGTCAGAGATAATAGAAATTCTCTATTAAATCAAGATTATGAAGCATTTAGGCAAGACAAGGACTCAATCTCTGACTTCTATGAAAAGTTTATAAAGATTGTCATTGGTCTGAGAACTTATGGAAGAGAGTTCTCAAACAATGACTTAAATGACAAATTCCTGAGGTCTCTAAACAAGGTGTGGGACATCAAAATTTGTGTCATAAGAGAGATGGGCAATCTGATTAAGATGGAGCCACAAAATTTATTTGGGAAGCTTCTATCCCATGAGCTCCATTTGAACACAAGAAAGTAAGAAGAAGAAGAAGAAGACAGGTCCAATTCATTGAATAAATATGTAGCCTTCAAGGCTGAATGCTCAAGGAGAAGAAAAGATGATTCTCCCAATTATCTGGACAGTTGTTTAGAACCTGAAGAAAAAATAGCCAACACATCTGGCTCTGAACTTTCTGATGATGAGCTATCATCTTTGAATAGAAACTTCAAGCAGATGATATTGTGCACTCCGCAAGAGCACAATAAGTCCTATTCTTCATCTATCTCCAAGGACATGTTAAGGCAGAAGTCTAGAAATGATAGATATATTTCGAAACATAATAAACAACCTTTTGCTAATTATGTTTGTTATTGCTGTCAAGAGTCAGGATACATAATTGCTGACTGTCCTGAGAGGAGAAGAGAAGCAAGTAACTCTGAGTCAAAGAAGTCACTCAAATGTAAGAAGAGAGAAAGAAGCTTCTTGGCAAAGAAGCCCAATAACTTGAGTGATAGTGACTCAAGCTCTTTAGAATCTAAGGAAGAAGCCTACATTGAGCTTAATGTTGTCTCTGAAGAAGAATGGGAGAACTGCTATCCTGCACCAAGGGTGTGCATAAGGGTACTTCTATCACTGTCTGACAGTGAATATGATAAAGAAGACCATGATGAATCCAACTCTCCTGCTCAGGCAATTATCAGAACTCCTCTTTCTGCCACCGATTCTGAATCAGAAGCAGAACCTTTATATGATAGTGAGTCAGAAAGATCATACTCATCAGTGTCTGATCATGAGGATGAAGATGACAAAGTAAGTCAGTTTGGAGCTTTGTTAGATGCTCTAAAGAGAAGCAAGAAGCTTGCAAAAGCTCAGGCCGAGGAAATTGAATCCCTCAAGCCGACTCAATCTGAATTCCTAGACAAGACTGAAAAGCTATATCAAGTGAGTGAAGAATTAAGTAAGCTAAAGGGAATCTCCAAAGCCCAAGTAAGCTCACTATGTCAGAAAAACAAGATCATCAAGTGACTTGAGGATAAGTTTCTTGTAGAAAGGAAGGTTGTGACTAGCTATTCAAAGCCACAAACTGTGTTGCCTATCATAGATAGATTTTATGCACCATATAGAAGTGGTGTAGGATACACTGATGAGGAAAACAGTGGCAAGCAATCCAATGATCTGGCCATATTCAGCAAGGCTATTTTGCATTCCTATGCAAATGATAATGATATGTCTTATGGATCTCTGCCCAATGAATGCTCCACAAGTGAAACAAAGCCATAAATCTCAAATGGAGCAGACATAGGTCTGAATGCCTCTAAGGAAAAGCCAAAAATCTCAAATGGAGCAGACATAGGTCTGAATGCGCCTCTAAGTCTTGTCATAAAGAGATCCAAATGAGACATCAAAGATTATTTATATTTGAAACTACATCAACAACATCCAAAGGCAAGGGAAAGGCTAGCATGTACCTAGGAAGAAGAATCAGATGACTGTGCAGTAGATGGTTCATCATGAACAAACACCAGATTCATCAAAGAAGTGTTGTACAGACATCAAACTGCTCTTCTACATATTAGTTTCAGCATCTTACTCAAAAGATGACACATAAGAGGATGTATAACTGCTTTGAATCCTCATGATGTGGCAAAATTGGCCACTTTGCCATAGACTATTGGATCAATCCAACAGTGCCTAGGATAAAGAGCTTAAGGATTGCCAACAGTCCTTTTGTGAAGTATCCTGTACTTATGACTAATAAGTACCTAGGACCTAAACCTGTATGGGCTCCTAAGGAAAAAAAATCTATTTTTTAGGAAAGTCCAAAGGCCAACCAAAAATCTTATCTGACATTTGGACAAAGAATGTTCCAGGAAAATAACTGGAACAAGGGAACATCTTCAAAACTTACACCTAAACATCACATGCTTGTATTGAGGAGGAGTGTCCATCATTGCTTTACCTCTCCTGCTAACATTAAGGGTGAGCAAGTCGGAAGTTCACTGCTGTAGAATTCAATTTTGAAAGAAATCAAACTATAAAGAGATGGATTCAGTTCAGTGGGAGACTCGCAATGAGCTCTAATACCAAGCAGTAGTTGAGGGGGAGACTCGTGAAATAGTCTGGAAGTACTAGCAGCTGCAGAGAAGGAAAATCATCTAAAGTTATCTACCCTTGTTGATCAAGCTTAAGGGTGCACTCTTTAATCAACTTATTAAGGAAGTCAAAGAGAGAAGAACATTTTATGACTCTTATCCTCCAGCACAACAGTAGCTGAAAAGTCAGAAAGGTGGAGAAGAAGTTGAAGAGTCAGAAAGGGGGAGAAGAAGTTGAAGAGTCAGAAAGGGGGATAAGATAACAATGTGAGGGGGAGATTGAGAAGATAACAATGTGAGCTACTCTGAAATCTACACATATAAAGCACGTAATTCTTATTCTCTTATTATGTGATGTTTATCATTGGTTGAGATTCTGACTTCTTCAAATATGGGGAGATTATTGGAAACTTTGCCATCAATGTTCCTGATTTGAAGAAAGTCCTCAACTCAAGGATAACCACACTTTGTATTTGAAACAATTACTTTACAATATTGCTTTCTAGTACAATACGTTGCAAGTCTAACATAGGGTTAGACTTAGTGCCATCGGACATAGTTTTGCCAATGTAATCCTTTATTATGCAAAACACCATGTCAACCTATGATCTAGACTATATTAGACTATTACTAGCTCTTAGTCATCAATTATATATAAGTCTATCAAGTGAGCTGAAGCAAAGGATTTGAGTGAAGAAGATCAGAATTTGCCCAAGGAAAATATTATCTTGGTAAGCTTCAATATCATTGAGTGAAGCTATCGATATCATCTTTAAGACTCTAAGCTCCAAGACAATATCATCTTGTAAACTCACAACATTGCTTTTATCGTCTTGTCTATGAAGAAGAAGTAGAATATCCAAATATCGTCTTGGTAAAATACTTTCCAAGACGATATCATCTTGACAAGGTTCATATACCTTCATATCGTCTTAAAAGTACACTACATATAGCTTGAAGGGTTTATATGGAGAAAGAAATTGACAAAGTCAATTTTCGTCTTGATCACTCGAAATATCGTCGAGGAACCAAGACGACATTTCATGAATAACAAGACGATTTGTATACAAGAACTCAAATATCATCTTAAAGACTATGAAGAAAGATCAAGTCGATTCATGGAGAAGAATCAACTAGAAGGCTGAAGAAACAAAATATCGTCTTGAAGACTATGAAAAAATATCAAGTCGATTCATGGATTAGAACCGACTAGAAGTATGAAGAAACGAAATATCGTCTTAAAGACTATGAAGAAATATCAAGTCGATTCGTGTAGAAGAATTGACTAGAAGACAGAAGAAATGAAATATTGTCTTGTGGCAGAGAAAACAAGATAATTCGTGTAGATAATTCATCTTATAGACCACCAGTCACCAAGACGATTTGTGTAGAAGATTCGATCAGAAGAATACACTATGACAAATCGTCTTAAGGCATCAAGATGAATCGTGCAGAAGAATTGAAGTAAAGCTTTACACAATGTAGATTTGTCCAGAAGAAGTAAAGTCGCCTAGACATCTAGCTGATTGGATGAAAGGCGTGAATTCAAATTAAAGCGTGATTTTGGCATCACGTCATTTATTGTCACCGTAGATTGAGCCAATGAATGCATAACTTTATGGAAAGCTGAGAACTGGCATAAAAGACTTACAAGGAAGAGACTGTTATCAATGGTCCTTATAAAAGGGTTGAGATGAGTTCAGTAAACCCTAATCTGGGGATTCAATCTTTTCCTTAATCAATTAAAAAGAAAGATCTTGCCGCCTTGCAGACTACAAGAAGGGGCGTTCTCATTAAGAAGCTTAAGAAGGGAGAAGATACCTACTAAAAGCAAATCTTTTCTTATCCAGAAGTAAGAATTCAACTCATCTTGTTGATCTATTAAAAGCTATATCATTTATCGGCAAGAAGAGGAAGAAGGATCTTCACAAGCTTCAAGAAGACTCCAGTGACACATTATCTTGGGGAAGCTGATTCTTTCAAGTCCTTTGAAAGAAGATCAAGGTTGAAGACAATCTACACCAAGCTTCAAGAAGACTCCAAAGCATTCAAGCTTATTTATTTTGAGTCTACAAAAATTTTGTTACTAAACTTATTAAAACTATAGGATCTCTCAGAGATCTGAGTTTTAGGATTTCTGAGCGGAATCTGAGTTGTAGGGCTCTGTCTAGCCTGGGCGTAGGAGACTATATCTCTGAGGTAAGAATCTAGTTAGTGCTTCTGAGTTGTAGGATCTTGCAGGATCTGAGGTAGGAGACTTGGTCTCTGAGGTAGGAAGCTGGACATGGATTTTGAGTTGTTGGGTCCTTGGGACCTGAGGTAGGAGATGCTGACTCTGAGTTGTAGGATCTGCAGATCTGAGTTTTGGTGGAGATTGCCTAGTCTAGCACACTTCTAGATAGGCGAAGGGGGGCAGTGGAGTACCCAGTGACACATTATCTTGGGGAACCACTATAAATAACCTGTGTCTGTGTTGTGATTGTTGTGTGATTGTTGCTTTTACACTTAATATTACGCAAAGCTTTAAAATAGCCAACATCACATATTCACCCCCTCCCCCTCTAAGTGAAGACACCCCTGAACTTTTAATACAACTGAGCCAAACCAATGCATAAGTTTTTGATGTATAGTTTCTGACATCTATCCCTTGAGAAAGATTCAGCTGCGTAGTCCAAGACTCTTGAGCGGCCAAAGAGGACAATACAAAAGCTCAGTGGATGCACGCAAGTTTTGGTGGAAAGTTTTTTTCATCTTAATTGCATATGTTGGTTGTTATATCTGATTAAAAACTTGTAATGTTTTGTGTTAACATATTTGATTCCTAGAGTACATGATCCTTCATTCTCCTGCATCTCCTGAAGCATGGCCGAGAATTTATCGTTGGACCAAGAAGATTTTTTACACATGGTGTTCTTAACATGGTGTTCTTAACTTCATGTTATAATATTACAATAACATTTAATTATGCAATGTAGGTTTTTTATCACTTTGTTGATATTGTTAAGCAAGATGAGGATGTATGTAATGGAATGGCACTAATTTATAGCAGTGTTCCAGTCAATCCATCCAAGAAAGTTAGATTTTAAGAGCCACCTTCTTCTCGGAAGCGACAAAGCAAAAGAGCAAAAGTCCAAGAAAGCTCACCATCACCTTGGTTGGAGTCTGTGCAGCATTTGGAGAGTCATGTGAAAAAGGATTTTGCTAAAATATTGAGTACTTTGAAATTGTTAAATTGCAAGGTTAATGTCCCGAGTAAGAACTTCAAGGGAAGGGACTCCATTGTCGTGATAACAGACTCTCCAATTAAGACATACAAAAAGTAAAGTGAAGAAAGAAGAAGATTGTTCCTTTCATAGATGACTACCCATGCTTACAAAACTAAGTGATGACAAGAGAGAGTCAGTGCATAGAAGGATGATATAAATTCCCACAAGGTATAACAAATTGTTGTTAAGATTTAGGGTTTACTAGGGCTTAACATTGTTGTGTAATTATAAATTGCATTTACAGGAATCACATAGCCTTCCAAGGTTTGAATATTATAGGTATGAGTGACTCAATGGAAGAGCTTCTTTTTGGAGATTACTTGGTTGACTGTCATGTGAATGCATTCGCTAAGAACCTTGTGCATAGGAGGAAAATTCATCCAAAACAATGGAGGTCTTTCCTGTATATCTCTCAAAATCTCTGGGTATGTTATGTACTTATATTTGAAAAATACCCCTTGTAGTTTATATAATAACCTCATGTTTTACATACTTGCATAATATGAATATTCCAAAAGGTGAGCATGACTATGACATTATTACATATGTTCCTCATATCATTAATGTTGCGGTAAAGAAAACTTAAATCATTTTCATGCATGTGTGTCATAACAAACTCTAGACATTGCTGGCCGGTTATTCCTGCGAAGAAGCATGGGTATTATATGATTCACTTCCAAACCCTCAATAGAAGGAAATGATGAAAGAATATGTAAGTATATCTCTTATATTTAATTTTGTAATGTTATCTTTAAATTTGTATATATGTATGTTTAAATCTATATGTATACTTAAATCTATATGTATGTCTAAATATGTACTTATATATTACTACATCTTTTAGAGTGTTTAATTTTATATGTAATATTTAAATATGTAAGTATAAATCTATCTTTGTGTACCATCTAGGCAAGGCGATTGCAGCGAATTACAGTCCAAATTTCAGCAAATGGAGAATAACACCAAAGCAGGAGTTTTCGCTACAGACTAACTCAGTAGATTGCGGGATATATGTCATCAAGTACATGAAATTACTTTGTGATAACAAGAGTTTTGATTGGAAGTCATACAATGATGGGGGGAGAGAACTTTATTGTTTAGAGCCGAGTTGGCTCATGACATTTTCAAGTTGTTTAAACAAGTAAGATTATAAACATGAAAATGTTGATTAGCATCATAAATAATACATGGACGATTAGTAGAATATGTTATTTATGTTGGATCTGTAGGCGCCCTTAGAGGGGGGTGAATAAGGGTTTTTAAATTTTTGTAAAATAAGTTCTGAGATTAAAGTTTAAAGGAAATAAAATACGGACTTCTGTTACTAACGACGGCGGTAGAGTTAACGCCCGATGCTAGGTCTCAGAAATTTAGATCTTTTCAAAAAGATTGCCAAAGTGATTTCTCTTAAAAAATTTCGAACGAAATAAAATCCCCCAAAAATAAATCAGAGAAGATGAAAATAGATTTAATTTCAAAAGATAATTACAAAAATAATAATTTCAATAACGCTTGAAATTTAGGCGATGATAAAATCACTTTTGTTTTTCACCGATCCTTCTCCCAAGGACCGACTGGCTATAGCCAATCTTCCCAAGATTTGGCCTCTAGCCACCCCTAAATCAAAACCTAGACCTAGTCGCAGCACACAACGCGACGAATTCCCCCTAAATCTAGCAAGGCCAAGTCCCCAACAACCGAGGCAAATTCACTACCGTTTCACTAATAAAAAGAAGAATATAAAGTAAATTATGAAATAAAAACTCCCTAATATGAAGAGCTTTGAAGGAGATGATGAAGAGTCGCCGTCAACATCATCGGAGTTGAAGCGTGCATCCTTCTTCAAATATGACCGTGTGGAAATCTCCTTCTCACTCTTGTTCTTCAATGATGGAGTTTGGAGTGCTCTAAAACTCAGGATGAAGGATCTCACAAAATGTTGGAATTATGGCTTGAAAGGCTATCAATTAGATTAAAGAGATCCATTCTTTATATAGACTCCGGATGCAACTGCCTGCGGTAGTTCTACCACGCCACGCTAGACTCGTGCCCTCTATCGTGCTAAAATGTGTCAGCCTTCATGGAGATCATGCTAACCACAATGAATCATGGACCTACCGCGTCGTGGTAAAATCTAACTTGTCGCATTAGCTTCTGTCATTTGATCGTTGAGAAACTGTCTGTCGTCAATCTTTAGCTGTCATCCCATCTACCACCAGCGGTAGGAGTTACCACTCAGCGGTATCTCTAAATCCAGAGCTCCATGATCATTCTGCATCGCTCTTTTTAGGAGTATAGTTCATATACACTATAATCACACGACAAGCAAGATCAAATACATTGTGGAATTTGTTATTCTCAAACCAAGAGATGTGGAACTCAAGCTCCAACATTCTCCCCCTTTTGATAATAGCAAATCCTCTAATAAGAAATATACTATAACAAGAGTAGTGTTATAGTATATGATAAGCGTGATAAATATGCATACTCCCCCTATATGGATGCTCCTCATACATAAATGCATTATTTGGTTTACTCCCCATAAATAATAGATTTCTTCAATTTACTCTCCTCTTTTTAATATTAATTGGTTTACTCCCCATAAATAATAGATTTCTTCAATTTATTCTCCCCCTTTTGGTATTATCAAAAGGAGGTGAGGTAGAGCAGTATGAATATGTACTATTGTGCAATATGTAGAGATAAAAATAAAATCAACTTTAAAAATAGTAAACACAACAGAATCAATCTTGAACATCTTTAAGAAATAATAAATTTGAATGGAGTAACTCAGGAAGCAAGTTCATTGAATTTGTTATCATAAAATTAGCAAGCAAGATTACAAATATAAACAAAAGATATGCTTTACAATGTAAATTATTTCGCATTTCAAGTATACAGAAATATTGTAAAGATCATGTTTTTTTATCTAGCGCATTGACTTAAGATTGTAGAAAATAATGTAGGTAAGCTTTAGTGTCCAATTCTCATGAGTGAAAGTGTTATAAAAGATAATGATGTGTTCAAAAAGGTGTTTTGATAAAGTATACAAATGTATAAATCAAACCACATGAAAGTCTGTAATGTAAGAACAATCTTTTAAATAAGCATAAATAATTTTACTTCCACAATTTCAATGCACAAAAAAATGTTAAAAAAGAGAAGTGGTAAAACTTTTGCTTGCACAAGACACTTTATAATTCTTGCCAAGGTGCTCAACCTCACAATGCTCATTAAGACTTATCAGGAGGGTGGGTAGTGCTTGGTGGAGCTTTCCTTGTCATATATTTGTATTTGATTTTGATTGTTTTTTTTTAATTTTGTGACCATGGACTCCAAATTCACTTGTTTTTACAAACATAGAAATTTTATTTTATATACCATTTTTCTCTAATCACAAGTGCATGAAAATAAAGAATTTCAGGAAAGAATTTAATGTTGTGTAGGTAATCTATTTATGCAAGTTAATATGATAAGTTCTTACACTAAACAATCATGCAAGAATATGATTAAAAACACATGTAGATTATCAATAAGGTGTAAGTAAGATAATCATTATCAAATATAAAACTGTACACATACTTAGAGACATGCAAAAACAATTCTACACATGTATTCTACAACCAAAATTCGTTGCACATTTTAAGATAATACTCAAGGCATGACATATTCAAGTACGATGTTATAAAGAAACTTGAAATTAAATATTGTAAATCATCTTCAAGTAATAAATATAATCATCCTTGATTTTAAGCAAAGAAGCATTAAGCTATTTTTTGTTTAAATTTTTAGAAACAAAATATAAATAAACAAATGTAATAAAAGACAAAAGCATATTTTTGTATTTTTGGAATTGTTTTGAAGTTTTAGTTTTATTTTTAAGGACAATTTTAAAAAATAAAATACATGAAACTTTCTGAAACCAGTGTAAATATAGTAAAATAATTTCTCAGAAAAGAAATTCAGAGAGGGATCATAAATATGAAGAATCAGGCTAAGGCTAGCGATAAGAATTATCGCCTGACGGTAGTAACAAAACATGACTTTCATGGAAAAGTTCATATTTTTTGGGCCTTTTTGCTCCTAATTTTCTTGAATATAATTTGTCATTATGTGGGCTAAAAAATACAGCAAGAAAATCAGAAAAATATGCAAGAAATTGTTGATTAAATATTTTAGGCAAGAATATCTAAAACTCCCAATTTTAATCTAAGCATATTGATTCTAGCATCAGGGAGAGGTTTGGTAAAGATATCCGCAAGTTGACAGCCAGTTCTGATAAAGCTAATTTTTACATGTTCCTTTTTAATATGATCCCTAATAAAATGATGTCGGGCATTAATATGTTTAGATCTAAAGTGATGTACGGGATTGTTTGTTAGATCTATAGTGCTCTTGTTGTTACATTTTAATTCTATGTTATTTAGATGAACTCCAAAGTTCTCTAGAGTTTGAGTCATCAATAAGGCTTATGCACAACAACTACCTAGTGCGATATATTTGGTCTCGGTGGTGGAGAGAGCAAAAGAATTGTGTTTCCTACTCAACCATGATACAAGAGAAGGGCCTACAGAATGAAACGTGCCACTAGTGCTCTTATGATCTAATGAATATCCTGCATAGTCCGAATTAGAAAAGTCGTGTAAAATAATGGAATCATTATGAGGATACCATAAGCTTAATCTAGATGTTCCGATTAGATATCTAAACATACATTTAACGGCTTTTATATGTGATTCTTTGGGGTTAGCTTGAAATCTAGCACAAAAACAAACGGAAAATATAATATCGGGTCTAGATGCACTCAAATATAATAATGATCTAATTATTCCTTTATATAATATTTGATCAATAGAAATACCAGCTTCATATTTTCCCAATTTTAGTGATGCACTCATAGGAGTATTGGCTTGCTTTAGGTTTTCAAATCCAAATCTTTTAAGAATATCATGAACATATTTAGATTGACAAATAAAAATACCATCATGTCTTTACGTGCATTGAAATCCTAGAAAATATGTGAGTTCTCCTACCAAACTCATTTCAAATTCATTTTTCATCACTAAAACTACTTCATTACACAACTCTTCATTGGTGGCTCCAAAAATAATATCATCCACATAAATTTGCAATATAATTAAATCATTATTAACATGCTTAATGAAGAGTGTGTTATCTGCACTTCCCATAGTAAATCTGTGCATTAACAAAAATGATGTTAATCTTTCAAACCAAGCATGTTGCGCTTGTTTCAAACCATAAAGAGCTTTTTCCTATTTATACACATGATTAGGAAATTGTTCATTAATAAAACCAGGGAATTGTTCAGCATATACTTCTTCTTTTATAATCCCTTTTAAAAATGCACTTTTAACATTCATTTGAAATAATTTAAACCTTTTAAAACTCGTGAATGCAAGAAAGATTCTAATTGATTCTAAGCGAGTAACGGGTGCAACAGTTTCATCAAAATCTACCCATTCGATTTGAGAATATCCTTGTGCAGCTAGTCTGGCTTTATTCCTTGTAATTTTAGAGTCACCATCTAATTCATTTTTAAATATTCATTTAACACCTATATCCCTGATGATTAGATGACCTCTCTATAAGATTGTAAACCTTATTACGTTCAAATTGATTTAGTTCTTCATTCATATATAAAAACCAAAAATCATCATTTAAAGCGGTTGAAATATTTTTTTATTCCATTTCGGATACAAAACAAAGGTTTGAAAATGACTAATGTAAAGTAGAATAAGTAGTTACCCCTTTTGATGGTTCTCCAATGACAAGCTCCCTTGGATGGTCCTTTGAAAACTATAGCACACTTGGAGGAACATATTCTTCTTTTTCTTCTTCTTTCTCCACCTTTTCTTCTTCTTTCTCCACTTTTTCTTCTTCTTTTTCTCTAAGTGATTCATCATCATCATGCTCCAAAGGGGAAAGGGGTTCCTCTTCGTTTCCTATAGGATTAACATCTATACAAGGAACAAACTCATCAAATCTTACATGAATAGACTCTTCAACTGTTTTAGTTCTTTTGTTATGTATTCTATAAGCCTTACTAGTTGAAGAGTAGCCAATGAAAATTCCCTCATCACATTTTTCAACAAATTTTTCTAATGCATCTCAACTGTTTAAAATAAAATATTTGCAACTAAAAATATGAAAATAAGATACATTAGGTTTCTTTTTAAAATATAGCTCATAAGGAGTTAATTTTATGATAGGGCGAAGCATGACACGATTAATAACATAACATGAAGTATTAATAGCTTCTGCCCAAAATGATCTGGGCAACCCATATTTAGAAAGCATAGTGCGTGGTAGTTCTTGCAGGGTTCTATTTTTCCTCTCCGCTACATCATTTTGTTGTGGTGTGCAGGGAGGAGAAATTCATGTTTAATTCCTAGATCATTACAAAAAGAAAAAAACTTATCATTTTCAAATTCTCCTCCATGATCCGATCATATGCATTTAATTTTTAAATCAAGTTTATTTTGAATTTGAATGCATAATTTAGTAAATTCAAGAAATACATCGAATTTGGAAGATAGAAACATTATCCAACAAAATCTAGAATAATCATCAATTAATACAAAAATGTATCTTCTACCGCTTAGACTAGAAGTGCTAACCGGTCCAAATAATTCCATGTGAATTAATTGAAGTGGTCTAGTAGTTGAAATTACATTTTTGCTTTTAAAAGAATTTTTTGAAAATTTTCCTTTTTGGCAATGCGTGCAATGAGAAGATAAATTTCCATTAAGCATAGGTAATCCCTTAATTAAATTATCTTTTGATAATTTCAAAATAAGCTTGGTGATAAAGTAACCAAGGCGCCTATGCCAAAGTTCTAATTCTTTATTTTTAGAAATAAAGCATTTTAAAGAAGAATTTGAAAGATCATTAAATGCAATCATATAAATATTATGCAATCATATAAATATTCTTTATTTTTAGGTGCAGTGAGTACGACTTCATTTGTTTTATAATTTAAGATTTTGCAAACGTTTGTAGAAGATTCAAATAATACATTAAAACCGTTATCACATAATTGACTAATTGAAATTAAATTATGCTTCAAACCTTCTACAAACAAAATATTAGAAATTGAAAAAAAATCATTACCCACTGTGCTGATGCCCATGATCCTTCCTTTTCTGTTTTCTCTGAATGTCACCATCCCACCTTTCTTCATTTCAAGGCTATGGAATTTTGCTTTATTGCATGTCACGTGTTTGGAGCATCCCGAGTCCAAATACCACACGTCTTATTTAACCTTAGCCTGCCAACATACCTAAAAATGAGATGAGAGCAAAGATCTGGATACCCAGGAGGTTCCTCCCATCGAATAGGTGGAAACCTTAGGAACCCAGATTTATTTTAAAGCACTACGGCCCTTCTTCCTACATGAGTCCGTGTGTCCAAATATATGACATTTGACACACGAAATAAAGGGGGTTGAGACCCTTTTCGGAGTTCTATATAAACTCTTGCATGAAGATGAGGTTACATCTAAATTTTGAAATGATTTTTTATTATAAGAACTATGATTTCTGGATTTAATGCTACCGCCGACGGTAAGAGTTACTGTTGGGCGATAACTTCCAGAAACATAACCAATCTCATATTTAGCACTACCATGGCATTGGTTGGACAAGATCATGTCTAGAGACCTTTGGCCAACTCCAAATTTTTTAATGGTCATGTTTAAATCATGAATTTGGGCTTTAAGAGCGGTGTTTTCCGTTACTAACATAACACACTGATTCACAAAAGATTTCTTTCTTCTATTTAAGAAAGAGAGGTTTTTAAAGTTCTTTCTAAGTCCCGGTTTTTCTTAGTAAGTAATTTGATAGTGAAGTGGGACTTAGAAAGAGCTTTTTCAAGATCTTTCATTTTTGCTAAGGAGTGATTGCACTCTTGGCAAGCTACTTTCTCTTTCCCTATTAGTTAAGCTTCTTTAATCAATTTTTTGTTTTCTTTTAACAAAAGTTTATTTTGAGTTTTTAGAAAATCAATATCTCTTAAACTTTTATCAAAATATTTGCATGTTTGTAAATACACAAAATATAAATAATCAAAAGTAGTAGGAGGTACCTTAGTGTTGCTTTGGACACTGCATTCATCATCAGATAGTGTACTGCTCCTTGTTATAAGGCACATGTTGGCCTCTTCTTCTCTGCTAGAGGATGATCCGCTCGTTTCCTCGGAGGAAGAGTCATCCCAAGTAGCCGCCATTAGTACCTTCTGTTTCTCCTTGCCCTTGTGCCTCTTTTCTTTTAGCTCTTTCAGATATTTCGGGCACTGGCTCCGGATGTGTCCAATCCTTCTGCAATGGTAGCACTCCAGTGGTGGCCGCTCATCACCGTCACCATCACTATCTTTTCTTTTCTTCGATGAGGACCCCTTGTTGATGAAATATTTCGGAAAGGTGTTTCTCCTTTCCGGAGTCTTCATGAATCTCTTAAACTTCTTCACAAACAGGCTCTCCTCGTCCTCTTCATCACCATCTTCTCCATTGGACTCCTTTGATTTCAATGCCAAAGCCTTCTTCTTTGGCTCCATGTTGTACTTTTATTGTTGAATTTTCAGTTCAACCTCATGGATTTTGAGATTTCCAATACGGCTCTCGATTTGAAGCTTCTTTAGATCCTGCGACTCTGAGATGGACGTCACCTTAGGATTGAACTTTGGAGGGAGACCTAAGAATTTTTCTCACCAAGTCGCTGTTGGAGAACATCTTCCCAAGCACTTTTGAGTCGTTGACGATCTTCGTGAACCTTGTGTACATTGA
Organism: Dactylorhiza incarnata; assembly: GCA_033032865.1. NCBI lineage: Eukaryota > Viridiplantae > Streptophyta > Magnoliopsida > Asparagales > Orchidaceae > Dactylorhiza > Dactylorhiza incarnata. Next base: position 2,716,752 of record JAWHQI010000086.1, read on the forward strand.
ATCTATGTCTTCATCCGCCTCCATCCAGAATTTCTCGTATTCGGATTCTAGTTGGAAGAGCTTTGAATCCTTGACCTGTGAAGTACCTTCATGAATAATTTCTATTAAATTTCATATATCATAAGCAGTTTCGCAAGCACAAGTTCTATTAAATTTCATTCTATCCAAAACACAAAATAAAGCATTCATAGCTTTAGCGTTATTATTGCATCTCAACTTATCGTTATCATCCATTTATCTCTCGGTTTTTCCATATTAACATCTCCAACAAGAAATGATGGTGCAGAGTAGAATTGTTCTAACATACCTCAAACATCATTATCTAAGGCAGTCAAAAACAACGCATTCTTGTTTTCCAATAAATGTAATCAGTATACGTAAATAGAGGTGGTCTACTAATCCCTTGACCCTTATGAAAAGCACGATCATAATGCGCCATTATTCCCGGTTGTGAAACCGTTTTGGAATAACCTCGCTCTGATACCAAATGTAGGATATTTAGGCGCCCTTAGAGGGGGGGGGGGGTGAATAAGGGCTTTTAAATTTTTGTAAATTAAGTTATGAGATTAAAGTTGAAAGAAATAAAATACGGACTTCTGTTACTAACGTTGGCGGTAGAGTTAACGCCTGACGCTAGCTCTCAGAAATTTGGATCTTTTCAAAAAGCTTGCCAAAGTAATTTCTCTTAAAATCTTTTGAACGAAATAAAATCCAAAAAAAAAATCATAGAAGATGAAAATAGATTTAATTTCAAAAGATAATTACAAAAATGATAATTTCAATCAAACTTGAAATTTAGGCGATGATAAAATCACTTTTTGTTTTTCACCGATCCTTCTCCCAAGAACCGGCTGACTATAACCTATCTTCCCAAGATTTGGCCTCTAGCCTCCCCTAGATCAAAACCTAGACCTGGTCGCCGCACACACCGCGACGAATTTTCCTTAAACCTTGCAAGGCCCGGTGGTCAACAACCGCGGAGAATTAACTACCGTTTCAATAATAAAAAGAAGAATACAAAGTAAAATTATGAAATAAAAACTCCATAATATGAAGTGTTTTGAAGGAGATGATGAAGAGTCGTTGTGAACATCATCGGAGTTGAAGTGTGCGTCCTTCTTCAAATATGACCGTGTGGAAATCTCCTTCTCACTCTTGTTCTTCAATGATGGAGTTTGGAGTGCTCTGAAACTCAGGATGAAGGCTCTCATGAAATGTTGGAGTTATGGCTTGAAAGGCTGTCAATTAGATCAAAGAGATCCATTATTTATATAGACTCCGAATACTATCGCCTGCGGTAGTTCTACCGCTTCACGCTAGAGTCATGCCCATTATCGTGCTGCAGCGTGTCCGCCTTCGTGGAGATCGTGCTAACCGCAACGAATCATGGACCTACCGCGCCGCGGTAAGATCTAACGCACTATGTTAGCTTCCGTCATTTGATCGTCGAGGAACTGTCAGCCGTCAGTCTTCAGTTGTCATCCCATCTACCGCCAGCGGTAAGAGTTATCGCTCCGCGGTAGCTCTAAATTCAGAGCTCATGATCACCAACATTGCTCTTTTTAGGAGTATATAGTTCATGCACACTATAAACACACGACAAACAAGATCAAATACATTGTGGAATTTGTTATTCTCAAACAAAGAGTTGTGAAACTCAAGCTCCAACAATTTATAATTTACATATCAAAATCAAATTAGTGCAATTATATAGTTCTTGCATGTCTATTTTAGTGTAGACATCGTTGAGATCATGAAGATTATGTTGTGATGAAGGCGCCATAAATTCGTAATAACTTGTCAGAAGCAATATAAATAGTATTAAAGTTCTACAATTATAAAAATTCGTGCATGGTCATAAAATAGATACAATCTTAATAACTATACGTACCTATAGGATCATTCTGTGATGGTGGTGATGTTGTTGCTTTTGCCTTACCTTTGTCTTTCCTTCTGGGATTATGAGTTACATGATTAGACTTGAATTACAAAATGGATCATTTTATAAACGAAGCTATACTCACTTGGCCTATCCCAATGATCTTTGATCTTAGCATTTGAAACACTTTTAGGTTGTAGACACGACATATCTTTTACGAGTGTTTTCTTATTAATAGGTGGTGTGTAATTTTTTGCTAACATTTCAGCTGCATACTTATAAACATCGTTGAAATCATCCACAACATAAGCTCTTGTAATCTCGCACTTTTGAGCTCGGAAAGTCAGATCATATGCAAAATGACTTATATGGGACAATTTTTAACATCCATATGTACTCGTTCCCGCCTGCATTTATATATGATCCCACCACTATTTCTCTCAACACTATAGCCAAGCCAAACAAAACCTGTATTAACCTTCAATGCGAAAGCCTCACCAGATTCAATGAACCTGAAAAAATTAAGGGTTCGTTTGGTGCGACATTTTTGCTCCGATGAGTTTGAACAAAAATGTCATCGTCATAAAATATGTGTTTGCTATGACAATGGTCATGACCACCACCAAGGAAAAAAACTAATTTTGAACATGAAAGTGGATGAAGTTCCTTTGGTGAGGTCGGACTTTCACGAACGGCGGTTTATAACCACCGTGTTCATGACTGTTACCACCATTCCAAACGCAAATATTTTGAGACCGGTACCCGAACAAAAATTCCAGGGATCTTCCAAGAGATCATTTTCGATCTCCCAGGAGATCATTTTCGATCTCCTTGGCGAACATTTAATCTCATAGGAGACCGACCTTCCCTCTCTCCGGCCCCACACACAAAAAGTGCAAACCAGATGATGGGTTGACATCTATTATGAAGAGAAATCCGGGTTGCGATTAAACAAAAACACAACCCCTCCACTAAGATAATGGGGTCATGAGTGAGAAAGTGGGTCTAACCAAAAGAGAGTAAAACACACTATATGTAACATCCCGATTCGGGCAAGACCCCTTGTGCGCATTTTTGAGTCAAGCGAGTTGACTCGGGCTCGAGGTGTACTGAGGGCCAGGCTTGCACCTGAGTCGGGGAAGTGCACTCGGCGAATGCGGCGAGTACCAGTTCTATTCCTTGTCCCGATGTTTGCTGTATCGGGATCCGAGCCGTCCGGAGAGCATAACTTGAGCAATAAAACTCGAAGGAAGCATGCCGCCTTGAAGGAATTATAGTGCGTACGTTAGCTCAAATGACAAGGTGTTCAAATGGCGTACATATGAAGTTGGCCAAAATCAGTCGTCTCTAGCTACGCGACGCCTCAAATATGATTATTGTGCAAATGACCTCGCATTTGACCCCAATCAGTCTTGTTAGACTCGTAACAATAGTATGAGTTCAGCGGATTTATCCGTTTGCAATTCCGACGTCGTTTGAAGGGTTTTTGACATTTACGTAAATTAGGCCGTAAACGCTCCGGAAAGCGTAAAATAAGCAGACGAACTCGGATTTGATCGTGGTCTGTTTCGATAGATGCGTATCGGCAAGCCGGTTGTAATGAGCCCATACGGGACAAATTCCGAGCCCCCTAGAGTGATATACGAGCGATTGAGTGTAATAAATTTAAGATAATAATAATAATAATAATAATAATAATCATAATATATATTATATATATACACGTATCTACTCAGTTAGGTTAGAGATTACCTGTGCCGATCCCCCTCCCAACTGCGCCGTCGAGTCCCCTCCAGCCCGATCTCTCCCTCTTCTCCTCCGACGAGTCCAACTCCGGCGAGAGCTCTGACAAGAAACCATCTCCCTCCGACGCATCCTCCTCCGGCGCCGTTTCTCTCTCCGACGGCTCTCTCTTCTCTCTCCGACGGCTCTCTCTTCTCTCTCCACAATCTGTAGATCTGGCCACCTCCATGGACAAAGCTCCGCCTCCTCTCCCAAATCAAGAGCACCTCCTCCTCGCGGCTCACAGCAAGCCTTTACTCCCATATCTCCCTCTCTTTCTCTCTCGATCTCTCACAGATCCACCTCTCTCTCTATTTCTTTCCCATATCCACACCTCTGCTTCTCCATTCCGGCCAGCAACATCGACAGCAACCAGTGTTCCTTCTCATCCAGGAAACCAGCCACCATCTTTCCATTTCTGTGACCCAAAACAGCGAGTTCTCCGACGAGATCTGACCATGGCCGGGAACAACGATGGACAAACGCCGCATACGCGGCTATTGGATTGCATTCATAGACACTCGGTGAGCTTCCTCCCCTCTCCCTTGGTGCTAGTTTCCTAGATCACACTAGGTGAGATATCGATCTCAATAGAGTCGATTGGAGAGCAAGCCGTGAAGAGACGGCCTGAAATAAATGTTACGGGTAAATGTTCCGGCCACTTCCGACCGCTAACACGTCACCCATCGATGTACTCAAAGCGAGGAAGGTGGTGGCGGTGTTAGTCGGTCGGTTTGGGGGTTTTGGTGGCCGACGAAGAGATGTGTTATATTTCAGGTTGGGCAGATCGCAGCCCTAGGCTGGAGCTAGACGATGAGGTGATCGTCTGAAGTGCTTAAGTTGTGTGTTAGTAATTTATTTTAATAAATGCAATTTACTTTCACTCTTACATAGCCGAGTTTAAAAAGAATTTTATGTACCTTAGGCGCTGAAACGAGAATTTTGCTCAACATAAAAGTTGTAGCTTAGGGCCTTACCCTTTTATAGGGCTATAAATCATTAGGATCGGTGCCCTACAATACCCTGGGTCCTCCATCTACTGGAGGGTACCCTAATGGTGCCCTGGACCTTACTTTGTGAACATTTCCGCCTTACTCAAAGGTATAGGACTAATTTTTGGGACATGAGTGTATGTACTTTGGACAGCCGTACTACCAAAATATAAGAGTTTGTGGGAATTATTTTCTATAATTTTTACCAAAACTTGATTCTCTAAAATGAAAATTATTGGGATTTACCAACCCATACGGACCCAAATCTTGGGTGGCATGATAGTTAGGGCATTAGTAGTCTATGATAAAGATATTAGCTCCATTAGAGGTCAGCATGTGGGTGGATACCCAATGCTTGATATGGGTAGCTTATGTTATGGTGTGCTAATAGCTATATTTCAATACATAACCTATTTTGATATTCTCAGAACCATGGCTTGAGGGAATCCAACAAGGGTGGACATGGTGACTCACCATGATGCTTAACATCATCCTTGAGATGATGGGGATCCTTGGACACAAAATCCTTAAGAAGTTAGTTAATGTAATAATATCACATAAGGACACTTATGAAATAAAATAGGTCAAATGACCTAGGGAAAAAATTATGATCTTTCGACACACATGTGTTCATTTCAAATTATCTCTTTGGAATTTCCGAGAGCTTGTGGTGTTGATTTTCTTGGAGAAAATTGATTATTAGTAAGTGTCACATTTATGTATTAATGAAATAATCGTGATTAATTAAAATTGAAAAATATGAAACTTTGTCACGAGTATATTTAGGGCATGTTACACCTTTAGTGGTTCTGCTGGAATTTTTGGAGCATGTTTACCTCTGATTATTAATCTATGTTGGGTTAAGAGCAATAGAAGAATAATTTATTTACCCTAGATAGTTGTATTGGTTTGATCTCAAACTTTGGCTATGTTTATTTTAAGACATGGCAGGTCACTTAAAATTTACTTGGAATTGTGGGGCTAGTATTTTATATAGTTCATGTAGAAATATGATTTTAGCACCATGTGAATTAATGAATTAAATATGGCTAAATTACCTTGGAAATTCTAAAATTATGGTTAGATGTTTATTTCAGTCATATGAGCCACCAGTGAAAATTTCCTTAAAATTTTGGGATGATTATTTTAGGACTTAACATGTATAGTGACATTTTGGTAATTATGTCCAATTATTAAATAACATGCTAAATCAGTTTAGAGGATTATGAATCTTTGTCCATTAACTTAAATTAACATTACATATCTCTGGTAATTTTATTGGACTATATAGACTTATATAATTTATACTTCATATGTAATTTAGCATGTGTCACATAATTATATATATATTATTAATGACCAATTTGACTGGGAAAATTATGAATTTTGGATCATGCCCTACATAGGTTAGTGGGAACCGATGATAATTATATCAGATCATGAGGATAAATATTTTGAGGGTTCCACCTTTGGGGTAAAGATAGTTCGCTTGAGTGGTCTAGGTTTAGCAAAAATTGAGTTTTGAGCTTAGACCTTCTAAACCTCATGAGACTTGGGAGAAACTTAGAGGCATTGTTGTATCAAGTAGTACGCGAATACCCTGTGTGTTCTTAGGGGCGTACGTAAGGTCTAGGTTGAGTGGTGTCACACAAGCCTAGAAGTGGACAACCCGGTCCACTGCCCTGTTTGCCTCAACTGGGTACCTGATCGGAGACTCGAATAGAGGGCTAGAGGTGGTGCTTACCAGATAGTACGTGGATACCCTGTGTGTTCTTAGGGGCGTACAAAGGTCTAGGTTGGGTGGTGTTACACAAGCCTAGAAGTGGACAGCCCGGTCCACTGCCCTGTTTGCCTCAACTGTGTACCTGAGTTGACACACTCAAATAGAGGGAACAACAAAAGGTCTGTACGTACAGAGTCGTCTGCGTGAGTTGCATCATTGCATTGCACATCATGACATAACATACTTGCATAAAACAGAGACCTCAGCGTATAAATTAGTATGGGCTCTTTTATACGATGAGTTTACTTCTTGCCAGATCCCTTAGCTTATGTGTTTGTGTGTGTACACACATAAGTTAAGGTTACTTTCATAGCTGCTCGAGTTGTTTCATTACTTGATCTAGCTTACTTTTTTTAACTACTCTGGTTTACTTTCCCAGCTGCTTAGTCTCTTATATAACTGCTAGATGTAAGCGCTTTCATATACATGTTGTTAGTTGTTGATATATATACTATTAGGTTAGTAATTCCTCCTTGTCACCTGCATATTGTACATACTATTTTATTGCAGCTTTTCTTCCTTTCCTTCCACACGGTGTCTAAGAGTCGCCGGGGTGAGAGAATGTGAAGCCACTTAGTCTTTATGACTAACGATTGTTACACCACTATTTTTAGGAGCACACCCAGTTGGAGCAGTACCGGACAGATCAGAGTGATAGGGCTTGGAGACATGTTGCAGCTTTTGCAACAGCACCTTCTGATACAGTTGTGAGGGATTGTAGTTCTTGTTGTAGACTTCCGCTATACCTTGTTATAGTATATTTGGGAGCTTTTTTTGCTTCCTGTCATTTATATATTTTGTGGACATTTATACTTTGTGAATTATGGACTCTTGAAAATATTCAAATTATTGATGGGTTGGCAAATGATATTGGTAATAGCCAGCAGAATAGGCGTCTTGTGGTACAGGTTAGTCAGTGTGCTGACGCTACCGCAAGGCGGCTGTTCTGGGCATAAGACTCCCCTCGACCGTGTTTTGTGTTCCGGGAGGGGGATCTTACAAATGGTATCAGAGCGCAACGATCCTGAGAAAAAGAATTCCATTAACCCATGACACCACCCGTGCTCGGTCATTCAGTTTGAGGACAAACTGATGCAGCGGAAGCTGTGGTGTGCCCATATGGGATTCACTCTAAGTATGTCCATTAATCCTTAGAACGAGTGCCAACCTAACTAGGACACCACCTTATTTTGACCTACCAAGATGTTTTGTGGCACATCCTAGTCTAAGAATCAACCTCAGGTATAGACTTGGTTGAGGTATGTGAATACCCAAGTGATTCAGGGAAGAGTTTATTGCAAGAGTATGTGCTCAAGGCTTATACTTTGATATTCCTACTTCATTCATTAAGTGATACCATCATCTTACCCAAACTAATAGAACCATTCAGAGGAGAATTTGTGCCTATAATCTACTAACTAGAGTAGTAAGAGATTCGTAAGTCTAATTGATAACTTAATACTCTCCATCTTGATCATAGTGAAGCTATTACCATGATAAATACCAGAGGTTGAATAAGAATCTTAATCTTAGAAGAAGCCCATCTCTTTTGACTTGGTCACATGTTGACCCAAAAAAAATTGTTGTAAATGGTAGATCTAAAGGCCTAAAGAAAAGATTGTATCACTAATCGTCGAGGTGAAACTCCAGGTCGAGAATTATATGCCCTAAGGATGTGTGCTTATGGGGGATGGATGTACCACGTTAGTGATCGAAGAGACTCTGCCCAAGAATTACGGTGGGCTTATCTCTTCGTTTATTGGGCCAGTGTTACCAACTGCGGTTTCTTTGGGATTTGAGAATCTTCACAAATTTTCAACAATTGATATTGATGGTACTTGATGAAGTAGTTCATCTTTGGCAAGGTGGACTTTTACATGTCAAATTTGGATCGATGAAATTTTCCTAGCAAAATAACAAATGATAGTACTTCAAGGATGAGTAGTTGTTACTCACTGCACTATTTTAAGACTATATGAATAAGAAAACGAGGAAAGTAGTAAGTTAACCCTTTTGGTAAATATCCGTATCGATCTATACTTAACTTTTGATGACATTATAGCTCGGTACTTGATGAAATTATGTACCTTCATGATGATATAATGAAGTTGTATATGTACGAGTGGTTTAATGATCAACCATCCCACGAGGTTAGGAAATTTGCAATGACTTGTATGTTAAAGGGATGTTAGGGAAAATTAATAGATCCAAATCGACTAATAAAAGGCCAAAAAGGAATGTGGCTTCATTGATTTGACTACGTTTGATTTATGAAGATGACAAGGATAGTATGACTTGTTAAGTGATTTAAAATCTCAAATGTTTATCATGGAATAAGCATGTCATTAACAATCTCTAGCGGCGATTGTGGGCAACTTTGGAGTTTATACGCTATATACGAACAAATAAGGGTTATGTGTAATATTATTACCTTGGCAAGGTAGATTTCTAGAGGCTCGATATCATAACCCGACAATGATACAAGGTTTCAGTTTACAGCAAGAGGCCCTTTAAATGGAACTATCTGGATCCCAAAAGAAATTCGGCACGAATTCTGAACTTGGTGCAAGTGTAACTATGATCTAGGTTGGACCAAAGTAATACCTGGCTCGGGTCCTTGTGCTCTTAGAAGGAAGCGATAGATATACCTTCCTCTAAGCCTGCAACGATGGTTTGTAATATCACTAAGATAAATTGTTAAAACATTCACAAGTCGAACAATTGTTGATTTTTGGGAATCATTGAAAATATAAATTTGTCCAAGCTTAAATTCTTGAGGCAATAACATCATGTTGGGGATTTGTGGATTGAGATAGGATATCATCATGGCAAGTGAAATGAGGTGAATGCGAACTTGATTGTTTTATGAACCAAAAGATAAATGGTGGAAATTCTTGATGATTAAACACATGAATATTTTGTCATGACATGACGTTGGAAGTATCCTTGCCTCCCAAAAGTTAAAAGTTAGCCAGTCACTTGCTAAATTTGGAAGATGTATACTATATGTATGAATCTTTTTACTATAAATATGATGATATAGAGAGTCAGAACACATAAATCGAAAATATCATGATCGCCTTTAGAAAGATTCACGATTTGGGAAATAAATTTTAATTATCAACAGTAGATATAGTGAAATCACATGATAAATGTTAAGACCCCCCTTATAGTGAGAGAAACTTGTGACTAGTATCGCGGTTAGAAGCAGTGCTCATTATCTACTGTTGGGGCAGTAAGAGATTTCTAAGTTTGATGTTCGTACCCATAATGTGATGCTCCTCACTGTAGTTTACATCCAATAAGACTGCGAGTCTAGAAAGTGACCATTTTGTAGTCGGGACCATGTCGACCCCTAGAAAGGTTGTTGAAAATGGTAGCTTTGAGGGCCTATAACACTTTAATAGGTCCCAGGAACGGTTTTTTTTTCAAGTGCTTATATGGTAGAACTTCTAATCGAAGATGGCATGCCCATAGGGCCGGTGTGCATATAGGGGGTGAATGTGCCATACTGGTAGTCGAAGAAACATAACTCAGGTGTATGGGGGCTAACCCATTTCTTCGTTTATTGGCATAGCTAATGGACCAACTGAGGTTTCACTGAGAGTTAAAAATCTTTGTAGACTGTTTCACTTAGCCTTGCTATAATGGTGTTTTCTCATCTAAGTCGTTACAAGTCGACGATATTAGAATTAGGTACTCCTTGATGAATGAACATTTTAAGCAAGGTGGATGGTTAAACACCAGGTTTTGGATTACGTTGAGTCCCCTACCAGAATAATGGAGGTGAGTACCTAAAGGATGGTTATGTCTTCACTCTGATCGAAGGTTATGCGGAGAAGTAGACCAAGGAGAAATGGTGATCTAAAACCTTTTGGGATATACACCGAGCTTGTCGAGTTTTCATACATGAACTCCTGGATAAATCATATAGCTGGGTAATGGAGGACATGAACACATCATGCTGTGTAGCCTGTGTGCCAATTAGGACCTTTGTGGGTAACGTTGAGAAAAATTTAGCATGGTTTTAGATGGATGTCAATACTATGTGAAGGATGCGATGATATCCTGATGTGATGGTAATGACTTGAGTTGCAGTCCTCGAGTGCTGCTATGCACTAGTCGGATCTTGGCAAGTGCTTGGATGACTTAAGGACTTGGTGGTAGTCCTTAGGTTCTGATAGCATGAGTTCCATCATTAGAACCTCATGGGTGTAGTTATGTAAAATCTTGAATCCTCTTGATAGTGTTGTAGTGCCTCTCAGTGATCAATGGTCGGTCCGACGATCGCACGACAAATTTTGGGGGACGCCTTGAAATTTGTTGAGTTGGAGTTGTATTTGATTGTTGATCAAAGAGGTGTGTTTAAAAGTGACATATTTAGGATAACCGGTTTAAATCGTAGCACTCTTAGTGCCAAGGTTTTACAACGTGGTTGTTAAGTTAACAAATTCACAACAATGGTGTCTATGCACTGATTTGCGTACATAATGTGATGATATTGTAAATTAAATAAAATTACCGAGGATGTGTGTTGGCGACTCATGACAGGCAGATATGATATTGATGCAAGACAATTGTTGATGACACTTGCTATAGAGATAGTGTTTTGAGATCTAGTCCTGCAAGGTGTAAACGAGCTGGTGGCTCGGCAGTCTTGTTGGTTCATAGAACATGTACAGCGATAGATGTTGGTAGTGGTAGCCTGTTGCATCGTGGTTTATATATAAATAGCCTGCTTGATGCCGTTCACACCAAGTCCTTGCTAAATGTTCCCTTGTATGTTGTATGCTTGAGATTAAATCACAATATAATCAGTTAGACTGATGTAGTGGTTTTTGAAATAGTGTGTGTCATTATTAGTTCGTATGACTTCACAGGGCAAGAGTGCGCATGCAATCTAGTTTCTATGTATAAATCGCAACAATTGAGAATGCATATATAAGCTTGAAAATTATTATGGATGAAGTGCCCATGAATGAATATGATGAGTATATATTACTCTCTTTCAGAAAATCCTCATAGCCTTAACCTAATATTTCGGGGACGAAATTGTTTCTTCATTTATTGGATTTGTAATATCCCGATTCGGGCTGGACCCCTTGTGCGCGTTTTTGAGTCAAGCGAGTTGACTCGGGCTCGAGGTGTACTGAGGGCCAGGCTTGCACCTGAGCCGGGGAAGTGCATTCGGCGAATGCGGCGAGTACCAGTTCTATTCTTTGTCCCGATGTTTGCTGTATCGGGATCCGAGCCGTCCGGAGAGCATAACTTGAGCGATAAAACTCGAAGGAAGCGCGCCGCCTTGAAGGAATTATAGTGCGTACGTTAGCTCAAATGACACGGTGTTCAAATGGCGTACATATGAAGTTGGCCAAAATCAGTCGCCTCTAGCTACGCGACGCCTCAAATATGATTATTGTGCAAATGACCTTATAATCGGACTTAGTCATTTTGTTAGACTCGTGAAGCCTATACGAGTTCAACGAAACTTCCCGCGCTCGATTCGGATGAGAATCGGCGAAATTATAATGTGGTCTGTGAATAGCATATTTATCCAAAATGGTGAAATTGACCAAACGACCTTGCATTTGACCCCAATCAATCTTGTTGGACTCGTAACAATAGTATGAGTTCAACGGATTTATCCGTTTGCGATTCCGACGTCGTTTGAAGGGTTTTTGACATTTACGTAAATTAGGCCGTAAACGCTCCGGAGAGCGTAAAATAAGCAGACAAACTCGGATTTGATCGTGGTCTGTTCTGATAGATGCGTATCGGCGAGACGGTCGTAACGAGCCCATACGGGACAAATTCCGAGTCCCCTAGAGTGAGATACGAGCGATTGAGTGTAATATATTTAAGATAATAATAATAATAATCATAATATATATTATATATATACACGTATCTACTCAGTTAGGTTAGCGATTACCTGTGCCGATCCCCCTCCCAACTGCGCCGTCGAGTCCCCTCCAGCCCGATCTCTCCCTCTTCTCCTCCGGCGAGTCCGACTCCGGTGAGAGCTCTGACAAGAAACCATCTCCCTCCGATGCATCCTCCTCCGACGCCGTTTCTCTCTCCGACGTCTCTCTCTTCTCTCTCCGACGGCTCTCTCTTCTCTCTCCATGATCTGTAGATCTGGCCAACTCCATGGACAAAGCTCCGCCTCCTCTCCCAAATCGAGAGCACCTCCTCATCGCGGCTCACGGCAAGCCTTTACTCCCATATCTCCCTCTCTTTCTCTCTCGATCTCTCACAGATCCACCTCTCTCTCTATTTCTTTCCCAGATCCACACCTCTGCTTCTCCATTCCGGCCAGCAACATCGACAGCAACCAGTGTTCCTTCTCATCCAGGAAACCAGCCACCATCTTTCCATTTCTGTGACCCAAAACAGCGAGTTCACCGACGAGATCTGACTATGGCCGGGAACAACGATGGACAAACGCCGCATACGCGGCTATTGGATAACATGCATGGACACTCGGTGAGCTTCCTCCCCTCTCCCTTGGTGCTAGTTTCCTAGATCACACTAGGTGAGATATCGATCTCAATAGAGTCGATTGGAGAGCAAGCCGTGAAGAGACGGCCTGAAATAAATGTTCCGGGTAAATGTTTCGGACACTTCCGACCGCTAACACATCACCCGTCGATGTACCTCAAAGCGAGGAAGGTGGTGGCGGTGTTAGTCGGTCGGTTTGGGGTTTTTGGTGGCCGACGAAGAGATGTGTTATATTTCAGGTTGGGCAGATCGCAGCCCTAGGCTGGAGGTAGACGATGAGGTGATCGTCTGATGTGCTTAAAATGTGTGCTAGTAATTTTATTTTAATAACTGCAATTTTCTTTCACTCTTACATAGCCGAGTTTAAAAAGAATTTTATGTACCTTAGGCGCTGAAACGAGAATTTTGCTCAACATAAATGTTGTAGCTTAGGGCCTTACCCTTTTATAGGGCTTTAAATCATTAGGATCGGTGCCCTACAATACCCTGGGTCCTCCATCTACTGGAGGGTCCCTAATGGTGCCCTGGACCTTACTTTGTGAATATTTCCGCCTTACTCAAAGGTATAGGACTAATTTTTGGGACATGAGTGTATGTACTCTGGACAGCCGTACTACCAAAATATTAGAGTTTGTGGGAGTTATTTTCTATAATTTTTACGAAAACTTGATTCTCTAAAATGAAAATTATTGGGATTTATCAACCCATACGAACCCAAATCTTGGGTGGCATGATAGTTAGGGCATTAGTAGTCTATGATAAAGATATTATCTCCATTAGAGGTCAGCATGTGGGTGGATACCCAATGCTTGATATGGGTAGCTTATGTTATGGTGTGCTAATAGCTATATTTCTATACATAACCTATTTTGATATTCTCAGAACCTTGGCTTAGGGGAATCCAACAAGGGTGGACATGGTGACTCACCATGATGCTTAACATCATCCTTGAGATGATGGGGATCCTTGGACACAAAATCCTTAAGAAGTTAGTTAATGTAATAATATCACATAAGGACACTTATGAAATAAAATAGGTCAAATGACCTAGGGAAAAAATTATGATCTTTCGACACACATGTGTTCATGTCAAATTATCTCTTTGGAATTTCTGAGAGCTTGTGGTGTTGATTTTCTTGGAGAAAATTGATTATTAGTAAGTGTCACATTTATGTATTAATGAAATAATCGTGATTAATTAAAATTGAAAAATATGAAACTTTGTCACGAGTATATTTAGGGCATGTTACACCTTTAGTAGTTCTGCTGGAATTTTTGGAGCATGTTTACCTCTGATTATTAATCTATGTTGGGTTAAGAGTAATAGAAGAATAATTTATTTACCGTAGATAGTTGTATTGGTTTGATCTCAAACTTTGGCTATGTTTATTTTAAGACATGGCAGGTCACTTAAAATTTACTTGGAATTGTGGGGCTAGTATTTTATATAGTTCATGTAGAAATATGATTTTAGCACCTTGTGAATTAATGAATTAAATATGGGTAAATTACCTTGGAAATTCTAAAATTATGGTTAGATGTTTATTTCAGTCATATGAGCCACCAGTGAAAATTTCCTTAAAATTTTGGGATGATTATTTTAGGACTTAACATGTATGGTGACATTTTGGTAATTATGTCCGATTATTAAATAACATGTTAAATCACTTTAGAGGATTATGAATCTTTGTCCATTAACTTAAATTAACATTACATATCTCTGGTAATTTTATTGGACGATATAGACTTATATAATTTATACTTCATATGTAATTTAGCATGTGTCACATAATTATATATATTATTAATGACAAATTTGACTGAGAAAATTATGAATTTTGGATCATGTCCTACATAGGTTAGTGGGAACCGATGATAATTATATCAGATCATGAGGATAAATATTTTGAGGGTTCCACCTTTGGGGTAAAGATAGTTCGCTTGAGTGGTCTAGGTTTAGCAAAAATTGAGTTTTGAGCTTAGACCTTCTAAACCTCATGAGACTTGGGAGAAACTTAGAGGCATTGTTGTATCAAGTAGTACGCGAATACCTTGTGTGTTCTTAGGGGCGTACGTAAGGTCTAGGTTGGGTGGTGTCACACAAGCCTAGAAGTGGACAGCCCGGTCCACTGCCACGTTTGCCTCAACTGGGTACCTGAGCGGAGACACGAATAGAGGGCTAGAGGTGGTGCTTACCAGATAGTACGCGGATACCCTGTGTGTTCTTAGGGGCATACAAAGGTCTAGGTTGGGTGGTGTTACACAAGCCTAGAAGTGGACAGGCCGGTCCACTGCCCTGTTTGCTTCAAATGGGTACCTGAGTTGACACACTCAAATAGAGGGAACTACAAAAGGTCTGTACGTACAGAGTCGTGTGCGTGAGTTGCATTATTGCATTGCACATCATGACATAACATACTTGCATAAAACAGAGACCTCAGCGTATAAATTAGTATGAGCTCTTTTATACGATGAGTTTACTTCTTGCTAGATCCCTTAGCTTATGTGTTTGTGTGTGTACACACATAAGTTAAGGTTACTTTCATAGTTGCTCTAGTTGTTTCTTTACTTGATCTAGCTTACTTTTTTTAACTACTCTGGTTTACTTTCCCAGCTGCTTAGTCTCTTATATAACTGCTAGATGTAAGCGCTTTCATATACATGTTGTTAGTTGTTGATATATATACTGTTAGGTTAGTAATTCCTCCTTGTCACCTGCATGTTGTACATACTATTTTATTGCAGCTTTTCTTCCTTTCCTTCCACACGGTGCCTAAGAGTCGCCGGGGTGAGAGAATGTGAAGCCACTTAGTCTTTATGACTAACGGTTGTTACACCACTATTTTTAGGAGCACACCCAGCTGGAGCAGTACCGGATAGATCAGAGTGATAGGACTTGGAGACATGTTGCAGCTTTTGCAACAGCACCTTCTGATACGGTTGTGAGGGATTGTAGTTCTTGTTGTAGACTTCCGCTATACCTTGTTATAGTTTATTTGGGAGCTCTTTTTGCTTCCTGTCATTTATATATTTTGTGGACATTTATACTTTGTGAATTATGGACTCTTGAAAATATTCAATTTATTGATGGGTTGGCAAATGATATTGATAATAGCCGGCAGAATAGGCGTCTTGTGGTACAGGTAGTCTGTGTGCTGACGCTACCGCAAGGCGGCTGTTCTGGGCATAAGACTCCCATCGGCCGTGTTTTGTGTTCTGGGAGGGGGATCTTACACTATCTCCGCAAACAACCGCGTGCAATCGCACGGTGCCACGCCCAGCAACGCACGTGCGACCGAACATGCGCGACCGCGCACACAACCGCGTCGTGGTCGCGCACAACCGCATCGCGGCCGCGCACAACCGCGTCGCGGTCGCGCACAACCGCGTCGCGTCCGCGCACAACCGCAAGCGCGCTGCCGTGCGCGCTACCGCGCGCGCTCCCGCGCACGGGCGCAGCCCGCGTGCTAGCGCGCGCGGCCTGCGCGCTAGCGCGCATTCTAACTAGCGCGCGGCCTGCGAGCTACCGCGTGCGGCAGAGCCAAGCGCAACGCACACGACATGCGCGATGACGGTCGATCTCCCTCGCCGCACGACACACCCGCCGCCCCCTTTGCGTCGTCCTCGCGCCGCTAAGTTCATAGCGTGCTTTTGATCCGTACGCACTTGAACATTGCAAAGTTCATAGCACGGACAGTTGCTAACTCCACTATCCTTCTTGAGATTGTGGGATTCACACATTGCAATCGGAAATTGTCAAGGAAGCTGCCCGAACTGATCGGAGGGCGAAATCATCATATTCAGAAAGTGGCGATCCGTGTGCTCTCGATCAACGATCAAGATCGGCCCGACAAGTGATTACGGTGGTTATAATGGCGAAATTACCGGGCCGCCTCCGGCCAAGTCTATAAAAGGGACCCTGAACCCTCATTTGAGGGGATCTGACACTTTGCATCCGAGAGAGTTCCTTGAAGAATTCCTTCAGAGATCTCCTTCGCAGTTTGAAGACCTCCTTCAGAGTTCGAAGATCTCCTTCGTGATTCAAAGATCTCCTTCTGATGCGCAAGTCTTAGCACACCGCTAAAGGCGGTAGTAAGACTGCGGCACGAAACGGCAGTGTACCGATCGTTCAAGTAATATAAAATGTGGGAGTGACTCCCCAAGTATCGAATCTCTTGAGGAACACAGTAAGGTGGAGTTAGGTTTCGAGGAAGGACTTGAGATTGAAGTCCTTAAATCGGATGGAATGCGGGGGAGTTGGGTTGGCTTTTGGAAAATAAAATAAAAGCTATCAACTACTCCTATGCAATGCCGCTGTGCAATGCTTCGCTTGGCGGGATGGAGACTAGGCAGGCCTTGAGCGCGCTGCGTCGAAAGGGCGGATGGGCGAGTAGGCAAGCGGAATCGAACAGTGCAGGCCTTGAGCGCACTGCTTCGTTAGGCGGGATGGAATACACGGGCCGCTATGCCACGCTTCGGTAGGCGGATGGGCAAGTAGGCTAACGGAATGAGGGTCGCAAGCACCTCTTCGACAAGCACGCCACTAGCAATTGCTAGTGCGGCACACGAACGCGGTGGTGAAGTGGAAAATAGATGGTGGCGCTCCTCATAAGCACATAGACCACAAAAGCATTTCACACAACCATGAAATCTATATAAATGTAAGCAAGTCTAAGTGCAACTTCATCAAAATATATAGATCTAGCTATTACAACAATCAATAAGAGAAGAATAAGGCAAGAAATCGACCGAATCCGAAGGCTCGTTGTAGATTCACGGTTGGAATCGCCGGGTTGTCAATCCGCGTCCAAGCTCGGTCCGCAACTACGTCCGGGGTAGAGAGAGCTGTCGCGATTCTCCAATGGACCCGTCTTCTTCGTGTCACGATCCGGTAGAGGTTGCAAACTTCCTCTTGCTCGATGGAGATGGCGACTAGATCTTCCTTTGGAGCTCTTGGATGAAGGAAGAGGCCGAGAGGACACTCCAGCTCAAGATTGGCGTGAAGAGCAAGCCCGGAGCACCTCCATATGGTGGGCGACGGTGGAGGGGCGAATCTGGGCGGAACCGGGCGGAAAACGGCGGAAGAGAACGATCGATCTGACCTAAATCGCGAGCAGCGGATTTTATAGGCGCTGGAATTAAACAGTGCGCACGGTCATTGGCGCACGACCAGTGGTCGTGCGCACTAGAATTTGGTGATCGTGCGCTCTGCCTGGACGGAACCTGCAAAGACAGAAATTATGAAATAACATGTTCACACGACCAATGGCGCACGACCGGTGGTCGTGCGCACTGTAGTTGATGGTCGTGCGCACTACAGCAAACAGAACTCGGAAATTAAATGGTAAGTGCGCACGAGCAGTGGCGCACGACCGGTGGTCGTGCGCACTAGCGTAGATGGTCGTGCGCACTGCACCAAACAGAACTCATAAAAAGAGTTAAGTGCACACGATCAGTGGCGCACGACCAGTGGTCGTGCGCAATAGAACCGGTGATCGTGCGCAGTGTTCCTGTGCAGAATTGCACCGGGAACACCTGCACGACTTCTAATCCAGGCACAACCACAAATCTAGCCACTGAAAGTGGCACTTGACAGCACATGAATACTACTAATGACAATAAGCACGAAAATCACACCAAAGTGGGCCTAGATGTGCACCTAGCATGGATTGATCAATATGAACTATAACAGGGTTAAAGTGCGGTGAAATGACTAGAAAAACGGCCCAGATGAGTCCATAAAAGTGTATATAATCGGGACTCATCACACCCCCAGACTTACCTGTTTGCGCGTCCCGAGCAAACAAATTCTAAGCGAACGGGGAAAGAAAAGTAGATAGTTTAAAACTACAGTACAGAGTACCATGCGAAGTCACATGCTCACGTGCATAAGAAGAATAGTAGAGAAGATTTCTGATTATAAAAATAGTTTATATATTTCCAAAAGAGTAAAAGCATATTACAACTACTCAAAATGGTGAACTACGGTGAATCGTTCGGTCATGCATATGGAGAAAGTAAACTAAACGCCGAGATGAGCATTGCGCAAGATTGGGGTGCCGGATAAACTCCACCGAAATCCATCGGTGTCGGTGACCATAGGCTTGCCCGGTCACATTCTCTCCACGGCACTGGTTTGACTCAAATGCGTGAATCAATAGGACTTTAGGTTTTAAATGGGGCTTGGGTTTAGGTGAGGTATACAATGATAAAGACGATGGTTCAAATACTAAACCCAAATGAGCTAATGCAGGAAACTATCCTCATTCACCACACAAACACGCGGGTACACAATGCCCCCAGACTTGGACTTAACAACATGGGTGCGTGCACCGCCTACTCCCAAACATAAAGCTATACATAAAGATTTTCAATTAAACATTCCTTCTCTTTCCTTTCTTTTTAACTTCTTTTCTTTTTCTCATTTTTTTTCTTTTCTTATCATTTTCAGCAATTAAACAAAAGGACACATTCACAACTTCACAAACATATTACCACATCAACAACCCAACTCATGAAAATAATAAACAGCTAAAGCTCAAATTTTGGGTGTGCGACTAGGATTGGCTTTTGGGCTTTGGTGAAATAAAAGTGGGGCTGAATCAAAGAACGGGTAGGCACAACTGGGCTAGCGAGGATATAGCGGTAGGGATAGGCACAAAGGCTCAACCGGGCCAAAATGATGGCCTATATCACATTCACACAATTGACTAACCGTATACCCATGCTTCAAGAATCGCTTGGGGCAAGTTCTAGCCACCGAGAAAGATTCTCCTTTCTCCCGACTCAAGCAATACGAATCTAGCGATCATATACACACATCCCTATGCTACCGTTTGATTCCACCGAATTCACCATTTGAGTAGAGTAAACAACATTTACACTAATAGAAAAAGATAAAACCATTAATATAAAAAGAAGTCTAATCTACACAAATTTCTATGCAACCGAGCACTCGACTAGGAGCACTACTAGAGTCAACATTTTACTCTGCTACATAGTCCTAAGCCATCACCTAGACTTTCCCAAATAAGCAGAAGAATTAAATTCACAACAGAGCAAGCAAACAGATGAGTACGCGCTCAAGTGGGTGATGTGGTGTGCAATGAAAATAAACAAAACATTTTAAATGAAATCTTCTAGCATGCAGTGCAATAGTGTACGTGAGCGGGTGAACAAAACTACTCTCCCCCAGACTTAAACTAAACAATCCGCATAATATATGACATGAAAATCAGAAAAAGCTAGGGAAAGAGAGTACCCAGTGCTCAGAAATGAGCACACCAGAAGATTGGCGTTTAAACCACGACTAAGCTGCAGCATCCGCCATCCAGAAGAAGTACCTGCAGGGGTCAGCTCCGCAAAACAAAAGAAGCAGAAAAAGATAAACTACAATAAACTATAGCTAACTAAACAGGATGGACTAAAAATAAAATGCATGAAAAGTAAGATAACTACTGGGGTTATTGTCATCCCAGCATGACTTATTCAGATTTTGTACAGTTCTAACTTATAGGCCTATGAAAAGAAAAGTGCACAGGTAACTGTTCTAATATGCGCATCGGTAGCGGGTACCGATACGGAGACAGAGCAGTCACCCCTCTACCTAAATATAGATACCTGCTCCTCACAGGTAGAGGGTAGAGAATGTAAGAAAAGGAGGAGGCCTGGTCCTCACTCATCTCACAAAACACCTCCTTGCCTAGCAAGGTATCGTCAACAGGGGGGCAGCAGGAGGCAAAGGCAATGAGTGGAGCTTCCTCTACGGAGGGAGGATAAACCTCCTCACATAATAAGATGCTCACAACATTGACTTGAGCAAAATGCTCCAAGTCCTCCTGGGGTACCTGTGAAGATTCAACCTGCACAGGCTCAGAAGAAGAGGGGGGGGGGGGGGGTCCAGAAATAAAGAAGACGAAGAACATAAATAAACATCAATCGGGGGAGTGATCCCGGTCTCACTCCCGGCAGGATCCAAGGGTAGATCACTATCATCATCATAAATATCATAGCAAGGGGGACTTGAGAACTCAGGAGCCTCAGTGGTGATTTGGACCTCCTCGTCCCATGAAGAAGTGCAAACCTCCTTATCAGAGAGAGTATCCTCCTCATCCCACCGAGGTGCATCACCGTGTTCAAAGTATTCATTCTCCCCCTCAGGGAAAATGACATCCTCATCCCACTTTGGAGCACCCTCCGAGTCAGAAGCATCACCCAGCTCCTTTACTTCGATAGGATCATAAAGAATATGTGTAGAAAAATCTTGCAAAGAAACTGGAGGGACAAAAATATTCGGTTCCTCCGCAAAAAGATCTGCTAAAGCCTCCCCGATGGAAAGAATACTTTCCTCATCATACTCAGGTGCATCTAGGAGCTCCCATTCCTCTCCTTGTTGGCTAACAGATGAGTGATCATCATCACTTGGAGTGAAGCCACACACAGGGAGTGAGGAGTCCGTGCACGAGACAAGCTCAGGGGTAGAGGGCATAATTGCCTCCATGGGTAAAGAATGAGTGATAGGGACAATGTCGTCATGAGTGGAGGAGCGGCGGTCAGGATTGAAAAGACACGGACAGTCCTTCAATTCATGACCCTCTCCTCGACACAACAAGCAAACAATGTTCCTACACTGCCTAGCATTTAACTCATTCATTTGGTCTATATAATAAACCATCTTATCATTAAAGCTAGGCGAAATATCCCATGACGACATTTTCAATAATAAAAGCAGATATAAAGAGGCTGAAATTCTTTGCAAGGAAATCTACACAAACTAATAAAACTCCTTGGATTAAACTTGCTTAAAAATTTAAAATAGGAGAGAAGAAATAATAACAAACAATATAAATTTAAAAAGCAAACAAAAATAAAAAGGCGGCTATAAACACTGGAAGAAACTTCTCTCTCTCAGCTCTCCCTCTCAAGAAAACTCACACGACTGTGTTCCCCGGCAACGGCGCCAAAAACTTGATGCGCAAGTCTTAGCACACCGCTAAAGGCGGTAGTAAGACTGCGGCACGAAACGGCAGTGTACCGATCGTTCAAGTAATATAAAATGTGGGAGTGACTCCCCAAGTATCGAATCTCTTGAGGAACACAGTAAGGTGGAGTTAGGTTTCGAGGAAGGACTTGAGATTGAAGTCCTTAAATCGGATGGAATGCGGGGGAGTTGGGTTGGCTTTTGGAAAATAAAATAAAAGCTATCAACTACTCCTATGCAATGCCGCTGTGCAATGCTTCGCTTGGCGGGATGGAGACTAGGCAGGCCTTGAGCGCGCTGCGTCGAAAGGGCGGATGGGCGAGTAGGCAAGCGGAATCGAACAGTGCAGGCCATGAGCGCACTGCTTCGTTAGGCGGGATGGAATACACGGGCCGCTATGCCACGCTTCGGTAGGCGGATGGGCAAGTAGGCTAATGGAATGAGGGTCGCAAGCACCTCTTCGACAAGCACGCCACTAGCAATTGCTAGTGCGGCACACGAACGCGGTGGTGAAGTGGAAAATAGATGGTGGCGCTCCTCATAAACACATAGACCACAAAAGCATTTCACACAACCATGAAATCTATATAAATGTAAGCAAGTCTAAGTGCAACTTCATCAAAATATATAGATCTAGCTATTACAACAATCAATAAGAGAAGAATAAGGCAAGAAATCGACCGAATCCGAAGGCTCGTTGTAGATTCACGGTTGGAATCGCCGGGTTGTCAATCCGCGTCCAAGCTCGGTCCGCAACTACGTCCGGGGTAGAGAGAGCTGTCACGATTCTCCAATGGACCCGTCTTCTTCGTGTCACGATCCGGTAGAGGTTGCAAACTTCCTCTTGCTCGATGGAGATGGCGACTAGATCTTCCTTTGGAGCTCTTGGATGAAGGAGGAGGCCGAGAGGACACTCCAGCTCAAGATTGGCGTGAAGAGCAAGCCCGGAGCACCTCCATATGGTGGGCGACGGTGGAGGGGCGAATCTGGGCGGAACCGGGCGGAAAACGGCGGAAGAGAACGATCGATCTGACCTAAATCGCGAGCAGCGGATTTTATAGGCGCTGGAATTAAACAGTGCGCACGGTCATTGGCGCACGACCAGTGGTCGTGCGCACTAGAATTTGGTGATCGTGCGCTCTGCCTGGACGGAACCTGCAAAGACAGAAATTATGAAATAACATGTTCACACGACCAGTGGCGCACGACCGGTGGTCGTGCGCACTGTAGTTGATGGTCGTGCGCACTACAGCAAACAGAACTCGGAAATTAAATGGTAAGTGCGCACGAGCAGTGGCGCACGACCGGTGGTCGTGCGCACTAGCGTAGATGGTCGTGCGCACTGCACCAAACAGAACTCATAAAAAGAGTTAAGTGCACACGATCAGTGGCGCACGACCAGTGGTCGTGCGCAATAGAACCGGTGATCGTGCGCAGTGTTCCTGTGCAGAATTGCACCGGGAACACCTGCACGACTCCTAATCCAGGCACAACCACAAATCTAGCCACTGAAAGTGGCACTTGACAGCACATGAATACTACTAATGACAATAAGCACGAAAATCACACCAAAGTGGGCCTAGATGTGCACCTAGCATGGATTGATCAATATGAACTATAACAGGGCTAAAGTGCGGTGAAATGACTAGAAAAACGGCCCAGATGAGTCCATAAAAGTGTATATAATCGGGACTCATCACCTTCGTCACTTGAAGATCTGCTTTGGACCTTGAAGACCTCCTACGACAGCAAAATACTTAGTTTTTTCTGAGAGGTGGCCTGTCACTCTCAGGGACTTTCCTTCAACTGCAATTGTAATGAGAAGCGGCCAGTCACTCTCAGTTCTCACAATTTCACTTGTAACGCTCGAACACTTAGTGAAATTTGGCTGGCGCTGATCCGACCACGTGGTTTTTTACCCTTTCCGGGTTTTCCACGTTAAAAACGTTCTCTTGCCACTTGTCTGTTCTCTTTGTGACTATTTGCGCACTCGGCTCACTCTCGGGCTAAGATTGTTCAATTCGCCCAGCCTAGAAGAGCGCTGAGTGACCCGCAACAGTTTGGCGCCGTCTGTGGGAAAGGTGTTCCCCAAGCTCTGTTAAGACTTTCGAAGACAGTATTCGCTTCATAGCAATACTCATGACTAACAACGATGGCAAGAAGAAGTACTCGCACCACCGAGGGTTCAGTCCCGAAAGGATGCATTGATCACGCTCCCTCTCATTCACTCATCAATGCGCCTCCCTCCGAAGAGACCGTGTTAGCACCCGTAGCCGCACTGGAGGGGCGCGTGCGCCAGATGGAGGAGCAGCCAACTGAAATGTTGGCTCTCCTTAGAAACCTCGGAGCCCCGCAAGCTCCCGTTCCACCTGCCGCACCAATCGCCCCACCCCCCTGATCCCGAATCATCCTCCATTGGGGGAGGCTACCAGCTCCGCGCATCCGGTCCACCCTGCCAGGGGCGCTAGAGGAGAACCCCTTCACCATCAGCAAGGAGGGGTAGGAGTCGATCAAGCCATAAGAAGGCCCACTCGCGAGGAGATCCGCGATGTGATTGCCGAGGAGTATGGACAGATCGGGTGCCGGGGCATCTTCGCCTGCCGCCCTCTACATCGCGGCTCCCCCTTGATACAACAAATCCTGGTCCATCCAATTCCCCACGGTTTCAAACTTCCCAACATCGAAACATTTGATGGGACGGATGATCCGCTCGAACACATTAATAATTACACCACCATTATGAGCATCTATAACGCTGCTGATCAGCTCTTCTGTCATGTGTTTCCGGCAACACTCAAGGGGCAGGCGCACACTTGGTTCCATTCTCTGCGGGATGGATCCATCAACAACTTCACCGAGTAAGCCCAGCAGTTTACAGATCAGTTCGTCGCCAACCAAAGAATTGTCCGAGATCCCTCACATCTTTCGGGTATTCGCCAGAACGAGGGAGAGACCCTAAAAGACTTTTTCCTTCGCTTCACCGCTGAGGCACGACAAATCCCAGGGGTTGATCCCGAGCTTCTACGCGGCGTTTTCCTAGGGGGACTCTGACCAAGTGGCTTTTACTCAGCTCTGATGAGGGAGACAGTACCAAACTATCAAGATCTCGTACACCGAGTAGAGGCACAAATTGCGGCCGACGAAGCGATCGAAGCTCACCGCCGACAATTCGAAGGAGTAGTAAAGAGAAAGAGAGAAGAGACAACCCCGAAGCGGCAAGAGGAGCGCCAGGGGAATGTACGTCAGCAAGACCGTCCTGGGAACATGCCCCACCGAACTTACCAAGAGTACGCCCTGCTCAATACTTCCTGCACGAACGTGCTCTACGCAATACAGGACAACCCATCGCTGCAAAAGCCAAGAGATCTCCCCAGGGTAGGGGGACCAATCAAAGTACTGCGAGTTCCACCGAGGCGCAGGCCATGCCACCGAAGAGTGCATTAAACTCAAAGATGAGATAGAACGTCTCATCCGGCAAGGTATCCTCGGGAGGTTCATACAGGACCAGACGCAAAATCAGCCAGCAAATGGAGGAAGAGAGCAGTCGCCGGCTTGTTAGTGCGCACTAGGAGACATGCAAGTGGTTGGGGTAGTGGAAACCATCTCTAGTGTTCCATTCCCCCCCCCATCAATTCCATCGCCCAACCATCAGAGACGATCAGCTTCAGAAATGAAGATTTAAAAGGACTGCTCATTCCGCACCAAGATCCATTGGTCGTCAGCGCAGAGATCGGCAACCCCAGCTTCCGCATCAAACGGTTACTGGTAGACAACGACAGCTCCGTCAACGTCATGTTCATGACCACTCTCCTCAGCATGAAGATCCTACTTGTAAGCCTCCAACCAGCTTATGGTCCAATCTACGGCTTCAACGACGTACTACAATAAATTACACTTTTAGTAAGGACTAAAAACGTTACAAAAGGTAACTAATATCGTTACACAAAGTTTTTGTAACGAAATTTACTTTATGTAACGACCGTTACCTAAGGCTCGACGCTAGAAGTTCTTGTAACGAATGTTTGTTTGTCGTTACAAATAATTTATTCGTGACAAACATTACTTCCTCACAATAAGATGAGTTATAGTAACGAATATTTCGTTACAAATGTTTGACTTCTTCCCCACTAAAGAAATTATATTTATATATCAAATATATGAATATTTCGTTACAAATGTTTGATTTCTTCCTCACTAAAAAATTATATGTATGTATCAAATATATTGAAATTAATTTATCATTACAAATAATATTTAAAGTATAAATATTAATTATGACATCAAATTTCGGAAAGCCTTAGCTAAAGACAAGATAAAATCCTGAAAACACATATATTATAATTATTAAATTTGAACTACATGTATTTACTTACAAAAAAAAGTATTACATAGAGTAAAGCTAGTATCGTCTCATCTAGAACAACATAATATTACATAACAATAAGATCAACATGTTTTGAATATGAAATCAACTTCGACACTTTTCGACTAATGAATCTTCCGTCACTTTCTGACTACTGAATCTTCCGTCACTTTCAGACTAATAAATCTTCCGTCACTTTCCGACTAATGAATCTTACGTCACTTTTCGACCAAGGCTCCAGCACCCTACAAATAAAAGAGAGCAATTGTTAATGTTTAAAAAATATGAGAGCAAAAATATCCACACTCACATTCATACATACACAATCCATACACACACACCCTATAAAAACAAACATACATTAAAACAAGCACACACACTATCTATACACAAACATCCATACACACACACACACACCCCATAGAACTCGCAACGCGCACACACATACATAGAGTGTAATTATCAGTCATGCACCATTCATAAGCAGCAAAGCACTGCCCTGGCTTTAATACCCTATAGATTTCTTTATAGCATCCAAGCTGGTTCAAGCAAAAAAATAGAAAGAAAGAAAGTATTAGCCTCCAGTTTAAAAATTCAGCTTGAAAACCATCCCCCATTTCAACAAGAGCATGATCTGGTTTGTTATGAAGTAATTTGATTCTTACAATGTTACCATACATAGACAAGAAGTTAAAAAGCTTGTCCTCATCAATTTTCTACAGGAGAAAACAACAAAATTATTAAATATTAGGATCATCAGAGACAATTCAAGGGAGTGGCAGTCCTAATAAAAAGCAAAAAACTTATATCAATATTATGGTTAGAGACAAGTGTGGTGCATCTCTCATTACTACCACTGATACTAGAAGGCAATCCACTACCAAATGCAGCTGCAATGGCTGCAGCATTGTTCATCTAATAAAACATAAAAAATATGGTACAACTGAAGACAAATTCAGTATGAGGAAAACAATATCAAGTAACAGTAGATGAAAAAATGTTAACAATAAAGGCACACAAAGAAAACAGGAAAGGAATGATGAAGTTTAATATAAATAACCAAATTTGTCATAAAGGTGGAACTTAGTGTGTAGAACCTCAAAATCCATGTACCATGATCAGATACATACCGCATTTTTCACAAATATCATTCATTGTAATGCCATTCAACACAACATTTCAATATGTAGTTACCTGTAGTGAACTGCAGTGCAATTCAATTATACATTTCAATGCAGTGAACTCAGTTCAATCTATAGTAAACTCAGTTCACTATGCAATTCACTACAACCGCTGGAGTAAACTTAGTGCACTGCAATCTCTTTGTTCACTCTACAATTCACTGCAATGCAGTTCAACTATGCAATTAATTGCAGTGAACTATATTAATTGTAGTGAACTAAGTTCCTTCTATAGTTCACTGCAGTAAACAACAATGGAGTTCAACTATACAGTTGACACTACAGTTCACATAGGAAGTTATGGAATCCGTTTACCTCTCAGGGGGAGGATGAGGGACTGCGGTGAAATGGCAGTAGTCATTGCCGTGGAAGAAACTCGGGCTTTGAGTTCCTGAGGATCGGCTTTTGAGGTTTAAATAGGGATGGAGACCTAATAACAAATAGTATGAATAAAGTTAGTCCATGATTGAGTCTCATGCCCATACTGTTGATAACCAGCAAAAATAGCAGCATTTTTTAAAACACCGCCAAAAGTTAGCGGCGTTTTTTTAAAAAACGCCGCTAAGAGTTAGCGGCATTTTTTTTAAAAACGCCGCTAAGAGTTAGCGGCGTTTTTTTTAAAAACGCCGCCAAAAGTTAGTGGCGTTTTAAAAAAAAAATGCCGCCAAAAGTTGCGGCGTTTTAAAAAAAAAACATCAAGCACTGACTATTTCCATTCTATTTCCAGCTAACTAAGTCAAGTTAACCTTTCCAAATGCACAAAACATCATACGTACGGTGTACCATCAATTGATTTCATAAATACATAAATTATAGCGGTACTTAGAATGAAAAGATAAATTATAAACCTTGTGGAGTGTATCAAAATTTTTTAAAGATCGAAGTCAATCAATTATTACTATACAAGAAAACTCAACAAACTGCATAATATCTGTATAATACCTTCATATGTATTTCCTGCATAATACCTTCATATGTATTTCCTGCATAATACCTTCATATGTATTTCCTGCATAATACCTGTGTGTATTTCCTACATAATACCTGCATATGTGTGTATTACCTGCAAAATATATATATATGTGTATTACCTAAACATGTGCTCTACCACTATATTCATGGCAAAATCTGAACTTAAGCACTTTAAAGCTTGTGCACTATCCACTGATAATGTGCACTATCCACTGATAATGTTCATTTGTGCATTTTACTTCTGCACATAAGTCATGGCACTTCATGGCTATTCATGACACTTCATGACACACCTCTTCATGACACTTCTGAACTTAAACATTCCACCTCTTCATAATCCTGCATTCACAAATAATCCTGCATTCACAAATCAGTATAGCAGAAAACATGGGTTAGCAAGGGATCATAATGTCATTTACTATATCATCAAATTCATTCTCCACATTATGACTGCAACTGTATGTGTGTGTATTATTTGTGTTTGTGTATGTGTGTTTTATTTGTATGGGTGTGTTCTATATCATTTATCAAAGTGAGAGATATCTCCTGCATACCTGCAAGTCCTTGGAAGTAGTATTTGCATTGTAAAAAACTAAAAATAGATTTAAAGTTGAGAGATATCTCCTGTACTAGCCCTTCACGGGCCACTCGCCTTCACTGAATGACCTTGTTTATGGCTATGTGTAGTGGAGTCAAGTGTATAATTTTGCTTTAAAGCACTATACTAGTGAGAAGAAACGAAAATTGAAATTAGAGTACCTCACAATCTGATCACTGTGGATGCCAACTAGAAGAAAACCTCCAAGTTGCCTAGCATATCTAAGATCTGTTAAATAAAAATTTACATCATAAAACTTAAACAGGAGAAAAAACTAAAACTTAAACTACTGTACTAAAGATTTGATTTAGAAATCATTGCACGGCTTGTAATATAAGACATTTAATGTTGATTTTAACAATATATCATGATTTTAATTGAAATTTATTTTCATTTTAGTGAAGAGTGATGACAAAAATTTAGCCATTTTTCCTCCATTTGGCATTACCTGCACTGCACAAATAATGAAAGAAACAAGGTAGGGTAACAGTTCCATCATTTATGAGTTTCATGAAAATTCTATGACGAGAGATGACGAACAATTGATTAGAAACTAACAGATCTATTGTTAAGTAAACCTAACACTGATGCATAAATAGAATAAAGGAGTCGAACTGAGCCTAATCCTGACATTGGATCTTGATTTTATTAAGCTAAGCAATCAATGATTGGCTACCCCATAATTAATTTTTTTTCAGGTAAACAAAAGAATCATGTTTTCTGAACAATGTAGAAGAAATCTGGGAAAAACCATGGAGAAAAAGCAGGGAAACTATTATGACCAAAAAACCTGGAAGATATGCACGAAAAAATAGGGCAAAAGCATCTATCTGGGAAGGAGAAGCTACCTTGCGAAATAAGGATGCCGAAGCTTCGCAGATCTGGAGCAGGAACTTTAGGTCGAGGGAACCGAGCACCTTCGAGGGAGCCGAGCACCTTCTTCGTCGAGGAAGCCGAGGGAGCCGAGCACCTTCTTCGTCGAGGACGCCGAGGGAGCCGAGCACCGTCTTCATCGAGGACATCGACGCTTCGCAGCCGACGTTGTGTTCTCATCGGAGGGAGCGGAACCTCGCATGAAACCTAACGAGACGCGAGAGGAGGGAGACTCACGGATAAAAAAGGACCTCGAATGGGAGTGAGATTTTCTTTCCAGATGTGAGACAAAAAGGGGGGAAATTCATTTTACCGCTCAAATTTTTTGGTTGGAGCCAAAAATTTAATATATGTATGTATTTTTAATTAGAAACAAATTAATTGTTGTTAATCATAATCAAATTTTGAGCAACAAATTTTTTTCTTTCTATTTTTGAAAGAAATTTTTAGCAACAAAATTTTTTCTTTCTATTTTTGAAACAAATATTTTTATTTCTAATTTTGTTAGAAAATTTGTTTTTAATATTCATTGCTGAATTTATTTTGCTTTCTAATTTTTTTTTATAATAGATCTTTTTCTTGTAGTGCCCGCCAATTGATTGATGTCGTCCGCCGAATAATATCGTATGTTGATTGATTGATGTCACCCGCCAAATGATGCTCCCCGCCAAATGATGTCGCCCGCCAAATATTATCGCTCGCCGAATATTGTGTGTGTCTGTGTGTATGTGTGTGTGTCTCTGTGTCTGTGTCGGTTTATGTCCGTGTCTGTGTTTGTGTTTGTGTTTGTGTTGTGTCTATGTGTTTGTGTGTGTGTTTGTATCTGTGTGTTTGTGTTTGTGTGTGTGTGTGTGTCTGTCTGTCTATCTGTGTGTGTGTGTGTGTGTCTGTTTGTGTCTGTCTGTGTCTGTGTGTCTGTGTCTGTGTGTCTGTCTGTGTGTCAGTGTCTGTGTGTCTGTCTGTGTGTCAGTGTGTCTATGTGTCTGTGTGTCTGTGTGTCTGTGTGTCTGTGTGTCTGTGTGTCTGGGTGTGTCTGCGTGTCTGTGTGTCTGTGTGTCTGTGTGTCTGTGTGTCTGTGTGTCTGTGTGTCTGTGTTTGTGTGTCTATGTCTGTGTCTGTGTTTGTGTCTGTGTCTATGTTTGTGTGTCTGTGTCTGTCTGTGTCTGTCTGTGTCTGTCTGTGTCTGTCTATGTCTGTCTGTGTCTGTCCGTGTCTGTGTCTGTACGTGTCTGTGTATTTGTGTGTCTGTGTTTGTGTGTGTGTGTGTCTGTGTTTGTGTGTTTGTGTATGTCTGTGTAATCTCTAGCTATGTCTGTCTGTGTCTGTCTATGTTTGTCTCTGTGTGAGCATGTGTCTGTGTGATCTCTAGCTATGTGTGTGTCTGTGTCTGTGTGTGTGTGTGTGTCTGTATTTGTGTCTGTGTCTATGTTTGTATCTATGTCTGTGTGTCTGTGTTTGTGTGCCTGTGTATGTCTGTATCTGTGTCTGTGTCTGCGTGAGTGTGTGTGTATGTCTGTGTCTGTTTGATCATTAGTTACGTGTTTATGCATGTGTTGCCTGTGTCTGTGTGATCTTTAGTTACGTGTTTATGCATGTGTTGCCTGTGTCTGTGTGATCTTTAGTTACGTGTTTATGCATGTGTTGCATGTGTCAGTGTATGCTTGTGTGTATATGTGCGACATTAACCCCATCTCGATAGTACCCCAGCGCGACGACGACCATTCAGCTTGCAAACTCCCGTGCGCGAAAATACTCATGCCGTTGTAGTACCACAAATCTTCGACAATTGCACGCGGGGGTTTGCGAGTTGTAGGAGTGTCGTCGCGTTGTGACACTGTTGAGGTAGGGGTATTGTCGTGCGGGGAACATGGACTTCTTGTGCACTGTCAGTTGATCGAGCGTCCTAGAGCGAGTGAAAATGGGCAGAAGTAATTCTTATTTAAAAAATAAATAATCTTATTTAAAAAGTAATTCTTATTAAACAACATGTTTTATTTATCGATCGTTTATGGTTTTCATTGCATCAATTTTCATTAAAATATGTATCTTTTAGCAATTGATATGACATGTGTCATATATACTTTAAATTTATATGTTTTTAAATTTAATTTTTTTGCGACAGTACACGGGGGTCATCTCTCGTGCGCCCGTAAGAAAAATGTACATTTCTCCCCAAAAAGCTATAAAAGTTAATATCTTTAGTCTTATTTTCTTAAACGGCGCTACAAAAAAAATGTCGTCGTAGACGCCTCTTTTGTTGTGATAATAATTAAATAAAATTATTTTTATTGATATTTATACAAAAAATTAAAAGGTACATTAGATATTTTCATGTTACAATATTTAATAGTCATCTCGCGCGCACTGGTCAAAAAGGCATGCTAGTGCAAAACGCGCGACTGGGCATAAAATATGTGCTCGGGCAAAAAACGTGCACCCGAGTGAAAAACACGTGCCCGGGCGAGAAATGTTCTCCCGGGCCAAAATGATATCTCGAGCCCGCAACGTGGTTATATATATATATATAAATTATAGATTTACGCCCGTGCTCGATACTCTCCGCTGTGACAGTACCTCGGCAGCGACGGTACCTCCGCCAAAATTGTACTCTCCCACTCTCAGACGCTCGATCGATCAATAACTAACAGTGCATAGAAAAAGCGCACGTGCCCGCAAACCCCTGCGCGCGAAAATACCCAAAATTTAAAATCTTTATTTTTATTTTTTTAAACGCTTCAAAAAAACGTCGTCGTAAACGTTTCCTTATAAGTGGTGATAATAAATAAATAAAATTATTTTTTAGTAATAATATATTTCTATTTATACAAAAATTTAAGGCAATTGTTAACCGCACCCCAGTTTTGGCTATCCGCAACCCTTTTATATGAATTATTATGCGTTTTTTTTATGGAAATACGCCTTGTACAAGCATTTTTAGGAAAAGTGTTCAACACGAAAGTTGTAGATACCGTCGAAATCTACAACTTTCGTGTTGAACATTTTAGCTAAAAATGCACGCATAAGACGTATTGCCGCCCAAATTGAAATATGGGCGTAACTATAACGAATTTTTGGAAATACACATTGTGCATGCATTTTTAGGAAAAATGTTCAACACTAAAGTTGTATATCTCGATGATATCTACAACTTTCGTGTTAAACACTTTTCCTAAAAATGCTTGTACAGGGCGTATTTCCAAAAAAATGCGTAATAATTCATATAAAAGATTTGCGGATAGCCAAAACTGGGGTGCGGTTAATAATTGCCAAATTTAAAAGATACATTAGATATTTTTCATGTTACGATATTTAATTAATAGTAAACTCTCGCGCACCCGTAAGACAAATGCATGCTTGTGTTAACAGTACGTACTTGCACCCAGTTGAAAATGCGCGCCCGTGAAAAAATGCGTAACTAGCTAGGCTAAAATGTGCCCGAGTGAGAAAAAGCTTCAGGACGAAAAAAGCACGCCCGAAAAAATGTGTTTTTGAAGAAAACGCTCATGAGCAAATAACTTGTGCGCAAACAAAATTGTGCTCCCGAGCCAAAAAGTGTGCGCAGTAAAAAAAGCGGCCTGACAAAAATGAACTCGGGAGAGAATGAGTGATGATTCGAAAATGCGTTCTCGGGCGAAAATATGATCCCGGGCAAAAATACACACCTGGGAGACAATCGCCCGGGCAAAAATGCATGCTAGTGCAAAAACGCGCCACCAGACAAAGAACGCACGCACAAGTGAAAAACACATGCACGGGCGAAAAAATACGCTCTACGGCCTAAAATGCGCGCTCATGTTTTAAAATTTAATTAATATATTTATTGTAACAAAACTTTGGTTACCAAAAAATACTAATTGTAAGAAAATTCTAATTGTTACAAATACTTTCATGGTGTTGTCACAATTGCTACTTATTGTGAGCACATTTTACTATTTGTAATGTAAAACTAGTCTTGTTACAAATACCTGCGCTTATTGTAACAAATATTTAGTTATTGTAACGAATCATAAAATACTTGTTACAAAAAATTAAGCTTTTGTAACGATATCAAAATTTCGTTACTTAATATAGCTATTAGTAACAAATTTTTTCATCGTTACAATTTAGTCCTTACTAAAAGTGTATTTTGTTGTAGCGCGACAGTCCGGTCCCAGTTAAAGGAACCATCACTCTCCCTGTTACCCTAGGAGATTTCCCAAGGCGGGCTACCCACGACGTACAGTTCGTGGTAATCGATACAAAATCATCTTACAACGCGATTTTCGGTCGACCACTGCAGGTCCTATTCGGAGCTATCCCGTCCATCCAACACCTCGCAATGAAGTTTGTCACCCCAGGAGGAATCGGAGTTGTCCGTGGAAACCAGGAAGCAGCACATGCGTGCTATCTGCAGCAGATGAAGCCTGGAAAATGAGCCTCCCTATGCGCCACCGCATCCAGAACTTGAAGCCCCAAAAGGAGCTAGGAATCGGGCAGAAATGTCTTACTATATTCTAAACTCGTCAAATCGTCTCAAAGAAATCTTGTTTGTAATTGTTATTCTAGAAAAGTCGTAAGCCTGCGCTTACACAAAAACTATTGTGTGTTAAATTTTGAAATGCTTTCTTTGCTTCAAATCATGTTATTCAAACACAGTTAAGATCAACTACAAGCAACACCAATTGTTGTAATATCAACGACATCCCCCAGGTCGGTAACGTTAACCTCCCACTACTCGGCTGGAATCGCTCGCCATTCGCCCACATAGTAAGTTCCAACACCATCTGGGACTCATCCTCTAAACCGCGTCGTCAGGGCCGGCCCCCCTCCAGCTCGCAAATGGTTCGAAGTGTTTGCCCTTCACCGCAACTATCAACGACATCCCCAGGTCGGTGATGAGAACCTCCCACTAATCGGCTCGAATCGCTCGCCATCCGCCCACGTAGTAGGTTCCAACACCATCTGGGTCTCGTCCTCTAAACCGTGTCGCCAGGGTATGCCCCCCTCGCGCTCGCAAACAGTTCGAAGCGTTTGCCCTTCACCGCAACTATCAACTGTTGGATCGGTAGGCGCCCTTAGAGGGGGGTGAATAAGGGTTTTAAAAACTTATAATATATTTTGAATAACTTTGAAAAAGCTTTGATTATTAAACTAGAAAAGATCAAGACAAATCAAATGAAGTAAAAGTAAAGACATGATTTTATTAACTTTAGAAGCATGATTACAAAACTTGATCTCTTATTGAAGCTAGAAATCAAAGCTAATAGAAAGACTCTTTTTGTTTTCTATACCGACTCGTATCCCCACGAACCGTTTGGCTTTAGTCGATCCTTACCCGGATACAGCCTCAAGCCGCTCTAGCCAACCCTTCCCCGGATATGGCCTCGAGCACCCCCTAGACCTACACCCGAGACCAAGTCGCCAACACGAGGCGAATTTCAGCCCTAAGTCCTACCCATACCTAGTCGCCAACACGAGGCAAATTTCACTAAACGATTACAGAAAAGATATGAAATGAAAAGACAATAATGTAAAACTCCCTCTATGTGGATCTCTTGGAGAAGTAGACAAAGACGCAGAGTATGATCGTAGTCGATGCGGTCTTTCGTCACGATGATGAAGCGTGTTGAAATTTTGTCCATGGATCTCATTTAGTCTTTATGGATTTGTGGGAGTATCTCTCTGAAACTTCCTCTCAATGCTGTGACACGAAGCTCTGGAATTCTGGATCTCAAGAGTATTATCAAGACGGAGCCAAGATGTCCTTTTTATAGACTTAGCGCTAGCGGTACCGCCGGCGCTATCCCATATTAGGACACATTCTGCGCGGCAGAATCTTCAATCTGAGGAAACAATTCTCCCTTGCCTACTGTGCTCCTCGCTACCGCATGCGCTATCGGATACTGCCTGGCGCTATCTCCTTCTACAAGTTCTCCCGGCAATTGCGCTTAAGCAAAGAGTTCGTCGAGCAAATTTTCGTCGAACGCCGTTATGAGCATTTCGTCGAGCGCCGCTAACAGTTCGTCGAACGCAGCTAGTGCCTGCGCTAGTACTACCTCCAGCACTAGTGGGAGATTTGGATTTGATGGCACAACTTTGGGGGCAACCTTCTTATATAATCCTTGAGTCATGTGGACTTTGTTATCCTGCACACTTAAACACACAAGATCAAATACACATAGGATTTGTTATTCTCAAACCTAGGAGATGCGGAAGACCATATTCCAACAAACTCCCCCTTTTGATAATAATAAATCCATTAATGATAAATCAGAGCATTAATATATAAGCATGAAGAAACATACTTGTGTGTGTGTGTGAGTGATGACTTAGGATAATTTACGATTTTAGCATTTAGAATTGCTCCCCCTAAATACGTGCTCCCCCTAAGTGAATGCTCTCCTAATATGTAAGCATTTAGAATTGCTCCCCCTAAATACATGCTCCCCCTAAGTGAATGCTCTCCTAATATGTAAGCTATCATCTTAATTAAGCATGTTAGTTTTATTTTTAGATAGCAGATTATATTTATCATGTTAGTTCTCCCCCTTTTGTTATTAGCAAAAGCGGGTAAGGAGACACCACTTAAAAGTTGATAATAAGATAAAAGCATGAGTGAGCTTGTAGAGAAGGAAATGATAATGAGTTTTAGAATACTTTTCATTTAAATAAATCAGAGTTTGAGTATTAAAACATTTTCATAAATCAGAGTTTGTAGCATAAATAAAATGTAATGATTTCCAAGTAACTAAACTACCCAGACATTATGTCTACACCCTAGCCCCGTACTAAGTGATGTATGGGCATGAGGAGCTGCAAACATGTCGTAGGTTGGGGTGTTAGTCCCATATGCAAACACTAGACAAACTCAACCTAGCACTCTTTCCCCCTAGTGCCTCGCAAGGCCCCACGGGAACCCTCCCCGGTTAAGGACAAGACATGACTAGAGATAAGGTTATCTAATGTCTATAACCCTACGCCCCCGCTATGGTGAGAAATGAAGTCATGGATAATAATTATTGGAATCATTTAAGCGTTTAACTTTAGTGATAAGTTCATAGACTATGGGTTTATATTTTTATTTGAATTTATGCAAACACTCACATAGCTATTTTGAAATCCATTAATGAATCAGAGTTTTTAATATAACAATATTTCCATAGAAATAAATCAGAGTTTTATAGCAAAAAAATATATTCATGTTTAGAGTAACCAATATAAAGTTTACCATACAAGTCTACCACATGTTGAAAGAAAGGAATTTTAAGATTCAAGTGATGATGCACACAAAATAAAAGACTTTAAATAAGCATGAAAGCGCAAGGTAAAACAATTATATGGTTATAATGCGGAAGACTTATAGAAATACAAGAAACATCTTATTGTAATCAATGATGATTCATAAAATGATATATGAGTTAAATTTCAAAAAGAAGATGTTTTTGTAAATCATTTTTCAATTAAAATCTTTAATTTTGACAATAAAGTAACCAAACATGAAATAATGTTATCAAAAAGAGATTACTACAATGTTACTTTAATTCACAATTTCAAAACATACCAAACATTGTAGAAAGCATGCTAGGTTATCTAGTGCATTTTAGATGTAAAGAGTAGTATAGAATTTGCATTAGGATCCAATACTCATGAGAAGAAGTGTTATGGAAGATAATGATGTGCACATAAGTGTATTTTGAATAGAGTAAACAAATGTTTTAATCAAAAATACAAGAAATATGTAAAGTAAGAGCACAATAAAACACAAATAATTTTACTTCCACGCACTTCAATGCACAAACAAAAATGTACAACTACCAAGGTGCTTTGCACACATAATGCTCATTACTTATCAGGGCGCAAAGTAGTGCTTGGGGGATCACATATTTTATTTTTAATGTTGAGACTCGTGATCCGGTGTACTATAAGTGTAAGTGGTTTTTATTTTGAAAGAAAGATATAGTTTGCACAAGATATTTTACTATTCTTTCCAAGGTGCTCAACCTCACAACGCTTATTAAGCCTTATCAGGAGGTTCAAGTAGTGCTTGGTGGAGTTATCTTTGTCACTTTATTTTATGATTTTTGTTTTGTACAAAGTTCTCCGAATACACTTATTTTGCAAACCAATATAATTTATAAAAACATAACCACTTTTCTTAACTTTTAAAGTGCAAACAAAGGTTGTGTAGGTAAGATACTTGTGCAATTTTAATTCATTATACTATTACAAAACATACACAAGCATTCTTAGATTAAACACATAAGTAGACAATGCCAAAATAAGTGAGTGAATAACGATCATTATCAACCATAAAACATTTACTCATACTTAGAGGCATGCTAAGCTTAGTTCTACACAACTTTTTCAATATAATTGATGCACATATTAATAGATATATCGAAGCATGAAGAAAGCAATGTTCAAAGTAGTTTGAAAAGATAAATTGCAACATTATAGAAGTTCTAAATAATAGATTAAATCATGCTTGATTTTCTCAAAGATGTCCATACAGTTTTTTGATATTCTTGCAAAATAATTTTAATTTAAATTTTGAACTCTTATAATTTGATCTTGGACTTCCAAAGGACTACCCTGTGAGAGGTTCGCCCGGTACTAGGTGATATGATAGGATGATAGCCCAAATCACCCTTTTGCAAGATACATGTAAATAGAAAAGTTAAGTTCAAAAAAAAAATAACAATTTTTTATATTTCTTTTTATTTGATTTTTGCTTTTTATTTGATTTTTTTTTTGTAATTTGGCTTTTGTATTTTTTTTATTTGATTTTTCAAAAATGTAATAAAGCAAAAGTGCAGAAATGAATAGTACACACAGATTAATATATTTTTAGGGATTTTTCAAAATTTTAAAAATACAGAAAAACACATAGGTGCGCTAGCGCCGGCGTTAGCACTAGCGCGGGAAACAGTACATGATTTTTGATGATTTTGAAATTTTTGTTTGTTGATCTTGATTAAGTGTACAAACAGTAGTTTCATGCTGAAATTTTAGATTTTTAGGAAATGTCTAGATAGTGCAAATTTCATGAAACATTAGTGATTTTGTATATGACTTTACCAACTAAATTTTGCATGAATGAACAAATCAAATATGCATGATTTTAGTGATTAACCATAATGTTCATGCACAAGAATACCATGGATAAGCCCTAGATGAGAATACCCAGTCTGTATGTCTTGGTAAACATATAAAGCCTAACATACACACAAATATTCTTTAGGCGACAATGTTAGTATGATAAGTTTGAGATTAATGTTATACCAAGGTTTGTTGATACAATGTTGCATGTATGTAACAATAGAGATTCAAATTTTAGACATAGAATAAAGTGATGATTCTAATTTATTTATTCATATAGATATAGAGTTGATTCTATGGTCTATGCAAATAATAGATTCATATAGTAATTATGATCACAGACTATATGTTTGGAAAGAATAAAATCTTTTGTAGTTATATTTGATGTTTGACTTAAAAGATCATATGATTTTGCATGATTATTATATATGATCATTAATATTAATTCATAATGATTAAGTACTCGTAATTAATTATTCATGATAATGTACATGAGAAATTTTTAAAGAAAATTCATATTCAACCTTTTCAAATTATTAAATAGAAACGTTGTAAGGTGAATAGTGAATGAGAAAATATGTTTATTTAGAAGAGTTCTGTAAATTTTCTCTTTGGTTTTTGAATATTAAACAAATACATATATTTTTATTGATTTTTCAGAATTTTAAAATTATAGAAAATCAGGCAATTGAGCTAGCGTCGGCGTTAGGTACTAGCGCCTGCGTTAGCTCACAGAGAGTGCATATTTTGATCATATAACCTAGATTTTCTTCGATTTTGCTTCCGATTTTTCTTAATTTTG
Source organism: Dactylorhiza incarnata (assembly GCA_033032865.1). Classification (NCBI taxonomy): domain Eukaryota; kingdom Viridiplantae; phylum Streptophyta; class Magnoliopsida; order Asparagales; family Orchidaceae; genus Dactylorhiza; species Dactylorhiza incarnata. The sequence goes on from JAWHQI010000086.1 coordinate 2,756,536, forward strand.
TTTGTGCAATGTAAGGCCTGTCTAATGAAGTGATGAGACGAGAAGAAATCGCAAAAAGTTGCGGAAGTTAAAATTAGTACATGAGTTTCATCTTCATTAGAGTTTCATATTTATTAAACCTTAATTATTGAGTTTTGCACAACATATGCATGAGTGAAATGATCATAAATAAGTGAAATAATATTGATGCAATTTTTCAATTCCGATTTAAACATGATTATGATTAAACATACTTGGGTAATTGAAAATGACGCAAATATAGTAACTACCTAAGCAAAACTTGCGCATTTTATAAATTTAGCCTAATACCCCTAAAATACACCTTTTAAATCCATTTTGACACATATTTCATTTAGTCTTAATAATATCATATAACAAATTTAGTTTTCCAAATTTTATTAGACTTTTAGGAAATGGATTTAGAAGGATAGAAATAAAAGGATAAGTAGATCATTTGAAAAAATGATATGACTTTTTATTCAACTTTATTCAATTTGATTTATAAATTTTGATTTTAAAATGTGAAAGTCATATCTCAAGTTATATAAAGTGATCATATCATAATAGTTCAATAAAAAGTAAAAACAAAAAAAAAAAGGAAATTGAATATATCATGAAGTAGAGAATTGATATTTTATTTTGAGTTGATTTCTACTTCATGCAAATGATTGGATACTAATGAATAAGAGATTTAGGTATCCAAAGGGGTCCGGGTGCGACGGTTCCTTTGGGTACCCAAATACATCGTGTTTGCTTTTGAGGAGATGGAAGTGAATGAGCGCTTTTGAGTGGAGTTTGTGTTTCATCTTTAACTTTGGGTCTCCATTCAAATCTTGGTTTAACATTATTTTTAGTTTTCAAATTTCCATAATCATTTACTTGAACATTTGGATCAAAAAGGGTTTTGAATTTATAATTTGAAGGAAATTTGTTTGCATTTAATTTTAGATTGGGAGAAACATGATTTTGTAAATTAGGGTGATTTTGATTTTGATTTACAAATCCTTTATGTTCCTTACTTCCATTTTTAAACTTAGGTAAGATGTTCATATTCATATTCAACTTATTTTTAGATATAGTTTGATATTGTGAATTTGTATTTACAATTATCATAAGCAAGTTGATTTTTTATTTTAATTCATCATTTTTAATTTTTAAATTATGTCTAGCTTTATTATAAGCAATTGTGTTATTTTTTAAGAGTTGAAACAATTGAATCTATATGATCTTGATCGTTATTTCTATATTCATCAAATGTTTCATCCATCTCTTTAATTTCAATTTTATAGTCTTTACACTTAGCACAATCATTTTTCAAAGATGAAGAGTTTTCTAAACATAATTTTTCATTTTGTTCTTTTACAAAAGTAAACTCCTTTTCAAGTTCCTTGAATTTTTCTTTAATATTATTACAATCGAAACAAGATATAGAGTTTTCAAATGAAGAGCATGATGGAGATACAAACATTTCATTTTTAGATTCTACATTCACATTTGCTTTCAAAGTTTTATTTTCTAAACGTAGTTTTGCATTAGCCATTTTAAGTTTCTTAATCTTACGTTTAGTAATTTGTAGCAATTGTAATGTAGGAATAGAAGTACAAACAATAGGATTTGATTTCCTTACATTGCTTTCGGGAGAGGCACGATTTGAGCATATCGTTTCTTTTACATCTTTTTGGCACTCCTCTTCCAAAGACAGTACTTCTTCTTCTTTTCCATTTGATGTGTGCTCCATTGATCCGTCATGAGAGGAGCGTTTTTGAAGACTTGTGCAAGCTTGCATATTCTCTAGTTCTTGTGATTGTTCCATACCTGTAGAAGGAGAATCATACATTTCTTCAAGGAATTTCCATACATTGTATGCACTAGAAAAACAATATATTAATTTGAAAATGTCTTGAGATAAAGCACAAAAAATATAATGCATAGCTTTTTGCATTTAGGTGGCGCTCTTGTTTATTTGATTCGTCCGCTGGTCTAACTATTGCTATATCCCATGCATTGATATCTAAACTTTTAATAAAATTTTCCATTAATAATTTCCACCCTTTATAATTTCTCCCTTCGAATAAAGGTGGTTTAGGAGATTTTTCTTCTTTATAAAAATTTACCCCACTAGTAGAAGCGAAATCATGAGACGCCATTATTCCCGGTTGTTAAGCCGATTTGGAATAAAACCTCCCTCTGATACCACTTGTTTGATCGGTAGGCGCCCTTAGAGGGGGGGGGGTGAATAAGGGTTTTAAAAACTTATAATATATTTTGAATAACTTCGAAAAAGATTTGATTATTAAACTAGAAAAGATCAAGACAAATCAAATGAAGTAAAAGTAAAGACATGATTTTATTAACTTGAGAAGCATGATTACAAAACTTTGAAGCTAGAAATTAAAGCTAATAGAAAGACTCTTTTTGTTTTCTATACCGACTCGTATCCCCACAAACCGGTTGGCTTTAGCCGATCCTTCCCCGGATATGGCCTCGAGCACCCCCTAGACCTACACCCAAGACCTAGTTGCCAACACGAGGCGAATTTCAGCCCTAAGTCCTACCCAGACCTAGTCGCCAACAAGAGGCGAATTTCACGAAACGATTACAGAAAAGATATGAAATGAAAAGACAATAATGTAAAACTCCCTCTATGTGGATCTCTTGGAGAAGTAGACGAAGACGCAAAGTATGATCGTAGTCGATGCTGTCTTTCGTCACGATGATGACGCATGTTGAAATCTTCTCCACGGATCTCCTTTAGTCCTTATGGATTTGTGGGAGTATCTCTCTGAAACTTCCTCTCAATGCTGTGGCACAAAGCTCTGGAATTCTGGATCTCAAGATGATTATCAAGACGGAGCCAAGATGTCTTTTTTATATACTTAGCGCTAGCGCCTGCGCTAGCGGTACCGCCGGCGCTATCCCATATTAGGACACATTCTGCGCGTCAGAATCTTCAATCCGAGGAAACAATTCTCCCTTGCCTACTGTGCTCCTCGCTACCGCCTGCGCTATCGGATACCGCCTGGCGATATCTCCTTCTATAAGTTCTCCCGGCAATTGCACTTAAGCAATCCATTTCGTCGATCAAAATTTCGTCGAACGGAGCAAAGAGTTCGTCGAGCGAATTTTCGTCGAACGTCGTTATGAGCATTTCGTCGAGCGCTGCTAACAGTTCGTCGAACGTAGCTAGCGCCTGCACTAGTACTACCGCCAACGCTAGTGGGAGATTTGGATTTGATGGCTCAACTTTGGGGGCAACCTTCTTATGTAATCCTTGAGTCATGTGGACTTTGTTATCCTGCACACTTAAACACACAAGATCAAATACACATAGGATTTGTTATTCTCAAACCTAGGAGATGCGGAAGACCATGTTCCAACATCAACGACATCCCCCAGGTAGGTAACACAAACCTCCCACTACTCGGCTCGAATCGCTCGCCATTCGCCCATGTAGTAGGTTCCAACACCATCTGCGTCTCGTCCTCTAAACCGCGTCGTCAGGGCCTACCCCCCTCGCGCTCGCAAACGGTTCGAAGTGGTTGCCCTTCACCGCTACTATCAACGACATCCCCCAGGTCGGTGATGAGAACCTCCCACTACTCGGCTCGAATCGCTCGCCATTCGCCCACGTAGTAGGTTCCAACACCATCTGGGTCTCATCCTCTAAACCGCATCGTCAGGGCCTGCCCCCCCCCCCCCCCCCCCCCCCCGCGCGCGCTTGCAAACGGTTCGAAGTGTTTGCCCTTCACAGCAACTATCAACGACATCCCCAGGTCGGTAACGCGAACCTCCCACTACTCGGCTTGAATCGCTCGTCATAATCCCACGTAGTAGGTTCCAACACCATCTGGGTCTCGTCCTCTAAACGCCAACGGCGTGAAAGAAGAATATAGTTTGCCGAGCAAAGCATTGGTTCAAACGCCGCAAAAACTCCAGTACTGTAAGAGCTGAAAGCAAGAACGGTTGTGCAAACGACGCAACCCGCCAACAGCCTTCAGCACAGCAGCCCGCTCCGGCGAAGAAAGGCGCTCCACCTCCGTCTTCAAAGACACCAACTCGACCCCCAGATGAATCACTGTAGCTAGCAAACCCTCCAAAAAATGAGCCGAACCCTTCACAAGGGCCTTCTCCGTACGGACTTCAGCACATGACTCCTCCAGACCACACCGAAAGATTTCAAAATCCTCGCACTTCTTTGAGCAACAATAAAGAACTCGGAGGGTTTGGGGGGCAATTGATGAGTTGTCATCTATTATGAAGAGAAATCCGGGTTGCGATTAAACAAAAACACAACTCCTCAACTAAGATAATGGGGTCATGGGTGAGAAAGTGGGTCTAACCAAAAGAGAGTCAAACCCACTATCTCCGCAAACAACCGCGCGCAATCTCACGCGGCGCCACACCCAGCCATGCACGTGCGACCGAACGCGCGCGACCGCGCACACGACCGCGTCGCGATCTCGCACAACCGCATGCGCGATGCTACGCGCGCTACCGCGCAAGCGCGCGCGCGGCCTGCGCGCAAGCGCGCGAGCGGCCTGCGCGCGCGCTAGCGCGTGCGCGGCCTGCGAGCTACCGCGTGCGGCGGAGCCACGCGCGACCGCGCACGGCATGCGCGATGCCGGTCGATCTCCCTCGTCGCACGACACGCCCGCCGGCCCTTTGCGTCGTCCTCGCGCCGCTAAGTTCGTCGCGTGCTTTTGATTCACACGCACTTGAACATTGCAAAGTTCATAGCGCGCGCAGTTGCTAACTCTATTATCCTTCTTGAGATTGCAAGATTCACACATTGCAATCGGAAATTGTCAAGGAAGCTGCCCGAACTGCCCGAACTACCTGAATTGACCGGGGGGCGAAATCGTCATACTCAGAAAGTGGTGATCCGTGTGCTCTCGATCAACGGTCAAGATAGGCCGACATGTGGTTACGGTGGTTACAATGGTGAAATTACCGGGTCGCCCCCGACCAAGTCTATAAAAGGGACCCTGAACCCTCATTTGAGGGGATCTGACACTTTGCATCCGAGAGAGCTCCTTGTAGAATTCTTTCAGAGATCTCCTTCGCAGTTCGAAGACCTCCTTCAGAGTTCGAAGATCTCCTTCGTGATTCGATCCTTCGTGATTCGAAGATCTCCGTCGTCACTTGAAGATCTGCTTCGGACCTTGAAGACCTCCTACGACAGCAAAATACTTAGTTTTTTCTGAGAGGTGGCCTGTCACCCTCAGGGACTTTCCTTCAACTGCAATTGTAACGAGAAGCGGTCTGTCGCTCTCAGTTCTCGCAACCTCACTTGTAACGCTCGAACACTTAGTGAAATTTGGCTGCCGCAGATCCGACCACGTGGTTTTTTACCATTTCCGGGTTTTCCACGCTAAATATTCTCTTGTCACTTGTCTGTTCTCTCTGTGACTGTTTGCGCACTCGGCGCACTCTCGGGCTAAGACGGTTCAATTCGCCCGGTCTAGAAGAGCACTGAGTGACCCGCAACACCAGACATCCCCTCATCATTGATCCCGGACAACAATTTAAAAACAGAGATAGGTTCCAAAATAGGTTCCAAAAATTCCTCATCCCAAATACTGACCATATTTTTAATAGCTTAATTGTTATAGGTTACTTAAGTTGCCCAGAAGGGTCATCTTACCGCACCACTTATTTGAATAGAGCAAGTGGAGAATTGTGCCCAAAGCTTTATCGTCTCGGATAAATTTTGATTCGTATTCTGTTTCGCTCTCTTTCCCGCGAGTCAACGCACCGCGTTTTCGAATATTTTAATATCCTAATAAAAGATTTATTAAAGGACGGTGGGCGGTGGGAGTAGGTTAACCACTGAAATTGGTGTTTTTGAATTAAGATTCGAGCGCGAAGAATATGCTAGATGGATAATATTAAATTTTTTTAAAAAAAATTATCAAATCAACCCCAATTCCAGCAAGAATCAGGTGTATTGCGGGCTGGACCACTAGATTAAATGATAACGAGTCTTATCCATTAGATAGAGAAATGAATACTATCCATTTCGTCAGAAACGAAAAGGATCTGGTTCCTTCCTACGAAACATACTAGAAAATGAGTGCAGTTAAATGCAGCGCAACCAACCCCAGTTCCTGGAAACAACTCTTTTCTTTCTTTCGCTCCCGTGTGTGTGGCCTAGGTCCGTGAATACTCCTAAACGTGCAATTCCTACAGCGAAACGATACAAAACCTCAGGAGAAACCCCAACCCTTGCGGTTCCCGCCGAGGAACCAATTGCTCGTATCATCTCAGTGATTCCTGTCGGTGAAATCCCGCAGTCAAGTTTCTACCAGCGAAAACCTCGTTGGCCTCGACTCAAGTTTGACGTTGTATTCTTATGAGGCCAGCCACATCGATCTGCCTTCCATCATAATTCGTATTAACTTGCATTGCCTAAATAGATGAGATAATTTCAATTCAAATAGATGAATTATTGTTTATTTTTACACTACCAAAGACTGATTGAACCACTTTCTAAGGAAGAATTTGATGTAAAAAAAAAATTTTGTATTAATGCTCATCTTCTGCATTAATTGTCGTACTTTGAAAGATGATATATATCACTAGTTGAATTTTTGTATGATCTGCACAAAATAATGTGGCTTGCGCTTAAATTTTTTGATTTGCACATAATTATGCTCTGCACCTAATTTAAGATTGTGGCTTCGTTTGACGTGGCGGTGGTGGTCGTGAACGCAGTGGTCAAGAACCGCCGTTCGTGAACGCTCGATCTCACCTTAAAAAATTCATGTATTTTATGCTCAAAACTGTTTATTTTCATTATAGCAGTCATAATTTTTGTCTTGCCAAACATACATTCTATGATAATAACGTTTTTTATCAAACTCACGGGAGCAAATAAGCTGCGCCAAACGAAGACTTTATCTATACTTTTTGGATGTTAGGAAAAGACAGAAACATTTATTTGATTTTAATCTCTGAACTCTCACTGCTCAGAAAATTTCAATTCATTCAATTAATTATCCTGTTTTGTCACAAATGTTACCCAAGCATTATTTTTCATTATAAATTGTCACAATTAATTATCTCAGCAGTGCAACTATTCCAAATGGAGCCTAAAATGATCAAGCTAATGGAGGGGAGACAGATAAAATTTAAAAAAAAAAGATTATTATGCAGAAGGGATAATGACAAAGATAAAGCTCACAAGAGTCGCAAAAAAAAAAAAATTTGCCTGCCATTTGTAACTATAGATAAAAAAAAGGGTGCTGATATGGGCAACCCAGTTTTTACTTTAGGCAGCCCATCATTAATAGCAACTCATTTTTACGACATTGCAGCCCAATTTATTAATGGCAGCTCATTTGTAAAAAATAATAATAATAATTGAAGCACTATATGTAGATCTTTGCATATATGTTTGTACTACAAAAATTATCAATCCAAATTATTATATATAATTTTTTACAAAATTGGCGCCTTCAAAACACATCATTTCACATTGTTATGTGCGACACCCTGCAAATGGAAAAAAGATTAAATGACAATTAATGTTTTCTAATTGAACTAAAGGCTCTATAATTTAGAGAAATTATTATTACCTGGTAGTATCAATAGGTATCGTAGCACTGCTTGTCTCCCGTAATATGCAAAAAGGAAGACCAAAAACCGTCTAGCAAATAGGCTATAAAGTTGAATAAAAATAAAAATAAAATTAATGCAACAAATTAGTGTAAAAAAATTAAATTATTAATAAACCTACAACACATACCTAACAATCGAGATTCCATTTAACAACAATATTCGTACGATACCTCTTCCAACTTGTAAATAGTGGTGGTAGTGGGCAATCACTATGCATGACCAGTTGCACAAAATGATTACTATGTACGAACGGTATGAAAACTGTAATTGGGAAAGTAGGCGGTGTCGAATGCAGTGGTAGAAAGGTGATCGATTGGAATTTTGAGAAATGAGCAAACTTGATGTTGTAACATGATGCTACTATCAATCCCATATCCGGCATAGTCATCCACTTGTCGAACGGCGCAGGAGTAACAACACAATCCGAAGAGGCCAATAATTCAGAAGTTCTCGCATTTCCATATATAGTTGTATATATGCTTAAATTGCTTTGTATTTCATTTGAAATGTCATTCCGTACTCTTTTCCAATTATCTCACATATTCATTGCTAAACTGATGGCGGGATATCCACAATGCCCATCTCCCATCACATCCACTACATATATGATAGAGTTTGAAATGCATGTTGGCATTTCTTTTTGAACTGTTTGAAGCAATTTTTTAACAGTAACCAAAAATATTGTTGTCATTGGAGCGATAATATTTTTCTCACTTTGTAGTACATGCTCAATCAAATAGTGAAGTGTCCATCTTTGTTGACTTGTAGTCCTTATGAAATTGCTTATAGCTTCCCTTTAACTTGGATGGCACCAAAGGTTCTATTGTAAGCATTGATGATGTATCCATAATTTCACGCAATTTTCTTTTTATTTCATGTTTGTGAAGCACATTTGTATTGTTATTTCTCTTTAAAATACCTTCGAACTCTATGTCAATATCATTTTGAACATCACCTTCAACCTTTATATCCAATTCGACGTCTTTTTCAATTAGTTGTAGTTGTTTCCAATGGTTATGAATCATCCATAGTGGAATGGAATTTGTATGTACTATGTATGGTTTTAACACATGCACACATGACAATCCCAAAGTAAACCTATTTTTATGAATGCATGCATCAACATAAGTAGTTCTGGTTTGTAACTTGACAACTTCTTTTTGTATTAGTTCTAAAGCAGATATAGAAACCCGACCAACAAGTTCAGAATAGAGAAAACCTCAAAACTCTTTATTAACTTGAATGACATTTTGCCCAAAAAATCTTTTAATCTCCGTTAGTTGTAAAACGATCATTTGGTCAAACGTCTTCCATACCGTGGATAAGCTATCAATCGACACTTCAAGAAATCGTTTCAATTAAGCATGATCACCTTCAACACGATTGGTTGTCACATTATCCAAATGCAAACATTTGTAAACCCAAGCAGAGACAAAATACTCTTTGAATGATTCAATTCATGTTGCAATAATATATGAAAATACAATATGATATTTATCAGCATACACATTTTGCAACGCTGTCAAGGCACCAATGAAATCCACCTCATTTGGAATCAATCAAATTTTGTCATTGAAGTAAAAATACTTCAAAATCTTTGCCCTTTCGAAAGAACTTCTTGCAGTGTGCAAGTATGTTACTATTTATATGTACTTTGCACAAATGAGTTTTTGAAGTAGGAAAAACGTGATATTCGTTAATGTAACCCCAACAATAGATAGTAATGGGAGACGACATCTATTGGTCTTACATATGCAATAATCCCTAAGAAATATTGTTGGAAACATTTTGCAAAGACGAATAGAGATGGGGTGCGCAAAGTACAAGCTCTCCAAATGATTGCTACCAACTTTCACTTTATTAAAACTAGTGTACCCAAAATCAGTGATGCATTTGTATAAAATTTGTATTGTTGTTCCTCCTTCCAGTTCTAATTTCTGTATCTTAGCTCTTTCATTGTATAAAGTTCTAAGCATTGTAGTATTAATATTATCCATTTGCTTCAAGGTTGATAAAATCTTACGTGGTTTTACTCTTGCAACGTACATGTCATGCACAATTTTCGGCTTAGTCTCTGATAATCTGTCAGCATATGCATGAGCTTCTAGGTGCATCATGTCGTGGTTGTGAACACCACATTTCACTTCAACAGTGCACTCAGTTCCAATAACATTTCTTACACCTAACAAAGCGAAAAGACATCCACAATGCTTGGAGGAGGATTTTCTTATATTTTGATCGATCCACCCTTTAGACCTTTGACTGAGCCACTTATAACCCCATCTATCACACCCAAGCTTAACTCTAGGTTTGCTTCGAGATGTCAATTTATCTGCACCTTTAATGGTGATCACAAACCCAAGCCCTTTCGCAATATTACGTGCCCAACAGATCAATTCTTCCTTCATAGGAAAACTCATTGTGGTGATAAAATGTAATTTCAAATCTACATGTAGCAATGTCAAACTTTTCTCTCTGGACCATATGATTTCAAAAACAAAACTCAACATTCGAGAATGCATTCAAACTATTTCATATCATTACAATAACACACATTGATGAATCAAAACATTCAAACTAACATAAATCAGTGAAGCACAATAAATTTTGAAAAAAAAAACTCACCCATTAGACCCAATAATATGCCCTAGATTTTATGTAATTACACCACAATCCAAGAGAAGGAAATGCGGAAATTAAGTAGAAAAAATATACCTGAATCGGTGAAAGAGGGTTACACGTGTAACACCCCAGTTTTGTTGTTCTGCGAGTTAACGCCGGGCGGTAGGTACTACCGCCGGCGGTAGGTAAATGCGAGAGGTCGACGATTGTCGAAGGGGGCGTATTTTCGTCGAACCACTAGCGCGGCGCGGTAGTGCTAGCGCGGCGCGGTAGAAGGTGGCTAGAAAGTGAAAAACGAGGTCTGCTGCTAGCGCGGGGCGATAGCCCTACCGCTGGCATTAGGTCTTCTTCTCAGCGGGGAGCCGCTGAGACGGTAAGGGGGTTCGCGGAGCTAGCGCGGCGCGTTAGCACTACCGCCGCGCGGTAGCTGACGGAACCAGATTCGTAAATAGCTAATCTGGGCATCCGTTTGGTTTAGATCTTGATCGGACGACTGTGAGGGGTTCGTGGGAGAACCCTAAGTAGGGATGAGAAGGTTTCCATTCAGGATTCCTTTTCATTTTGTTTTTGAGGGCTTGAGAGAGAGGAGGGGTTTGGAGGAGGAAGAGAGCTAGTTCCCGCCATTGTTGGAGCTTCGGAGCTCCGTTCGCCGATCCGAGACCGGCAACGCGTAGGGGACGTCGAGGCGCTTCTTCTCCTCCATTCGTTTTGCAAGTTTCTCATGGCTAGGAGGAAATCTCAAAAGGTAACGACATTTCTCCTCCCGGTCTTTAGGATGCGTGCATGTCATCCCTTTTTCCTCTCTTTTTCTGCATTTTGGCACCGGATCCGTCGAGTGAGAGGGATCCGGGTCACCTTGGTTCAAGAGGAACCATCAGGTTGATTGAGTCCGTACCTGACATGATTTGCACTAGAGATCCGCTCCGTTAGTGGATTAGGCATTGTGGTTGATGTCGGATTCACGACCGTTGGTCCGATTCGGTGATGTTGATTGACGCGCATTTTAGGGATTTTCCTAGAAATCCGAATACGACTAATTCGTCGTCGTGATGCCCTTGTAGGTTCGTATGTTAACGAATGTTGGTTTTTGGGCGGGGAAAATAATGTGTGTGTTGTGAGGCGTGTGATGCCTAGTTATGTGCGAAGGCGTGATTTGGTCTTTGTGGTCGGCTGGCTATCCCGTGAATGCTGGAATTCATGTGTGGAGAGTGTCCCGGCAAGACAAGTCCCTTCGGTGTTGGCGGCAAGAGCAAGTGAGCTGTCTGACAAGCCCGATGGCATGGTGGGTCAGGCGCGGTGGGTCACAGCATGAGCTCTTGGCCTTGGGCTACGATGCCCTTGGGGGAAGTGTTGAGTACCCCGTGTTTGTGCTATGTTGTGCGCTATGTTGGCGGCAAAGACATGTGAGTTGTTTGACAAGCCCGATGGTATGGTGGGCCAGGCGCGGTGGGTCACAGCGTGAGTTCTTGGCCTTGGGCTACGATGCCATTTGGGGGAATTGTCGAGTACCCCGTGGTTGTGTTGTTGATGTATGATGATGTGTTAGATTCATACGCTTTAGGGTGCCATGGGTGAAACCCGAGTTGCATTCATATTGCATTGGTAGGCCCCTTTTATTACTTGCTCAACATAGAAACGTGGATGATGTTTGTGACACTCATGCATGTTGTTTATGTTGCTTTTCTTTATATACATGTGCATACAAAGTGCTGACTTGCAGGGTGATGTAGTTCCCCGGGATCCGCTAGGACGGCCGGGAGGAGGGGTGTTGTTACACTGTTTGTGGTCAGCCATAGCTGACCCTCGTTTACCGCTCTTTGTGATTTGGATGCAGGCCAAGGATCGCAGTCCGGAACCAGCTCGCAGGCAAAAAAGGCCTAAAGTTTCATGAAGCGTTTACTTAGCTTCCTTGCCTTTCTTTACTTATCTTTTGTTATTTCCGGCTTGCATGTCGAGGTAGCTTAGGGAAGCTAGTTTTTCCCTTTTGGGGATTTCTTATGTGTGTTTAATGATTGATGACTCGAACTCTGGTTTTGTAAGACCTTAAGGCCAGTTTTACTCCTATGTAGTTGTGGACAATCTCTGTGTTTCTTAGTTTTAATTTCCGCTGTGCTATCTGAGTTTTGAGTCGGGTAGTTATACCATCTTTTAATACTGAAGCTATGGCGGTTATATGTTGTGGGGTGCCGTCCGGACCTATATTATATAGTCATTACAGGGGAGGTGTTACAATTTTGTATCAAAGCCAGGTTTAGTATTCTTGCGAGGTCTAGTGTATTCGGATCGCGTAACGAGGTTGTCCACATAGGAGTATTGTGCGGGATCATGAGTATCCCTATGTTCGAGTCTTGTGAATAGAACTTGATGAGTTAATTTCCTTGCTTATGCTAGGATGTTGGCGACGATGCGGGGACATCGAGAAGGCAAGAGGAACCTTCGGGAAGCAGTGCTACTGCTCCGGGCCTCATGAATATGGGCATGTCCCCGGCTGATTTTTGTCGCATGCTAGCGGAAGCCATGGTAGCGGCTCAAGTTGCGGCGATGCCACGGGTTTCGACGCCTGTGGTGCAAGTTACGACTCCTATTACTTCAACGGCTACACCAGATACACCGGAGGTTGGATTGAGGCAAGCAGAGCCTTTAGCGGAGAGAGCTTATGTGATGGGCGATCGATTTATGAAGTACTTCTTGAGTTTCCATCCTCCAACATTCAAGGGAGTTGGCACTCCAACGGATGCCGAAGATTGGCTTTCGAGGATCCAGGAACTGTTGAAGACAGCAGAGATCCCAGCGGAGAGGCAGTCCCACTTTGTGAGCTTCATATTAGAGGGCGATGCGAAGCTGTGGTGGGTGAATCACATTGGTCTCCATTTCCTTGGGCGCGTTCCGTCCATGGAGGAGTTTGGGAATGCATTCCTCAAGCGTTATATTCCGTCGTCGACGAGGTTAGCACTACAGCGGCAGTTCTTGCATTTTGTGCAGCGGGAGAAGACAGTGGACGAGTATCTGCAAGAGTTCACTCATTTGGGTCGTTAAGCAGGAACGACTATGGCAAATGATGAAGAGAGGGACAATCTCTTCTATCAAGGTTTAAGAGAAAATTTAAGGCAGCCATTGATTGCCTTAAAGAACGCGGGATTTAATGAGTTGGTCGAAGCCGCTCGCACATTAGAAAGCGACCTGGAGCGAACCCAGCGGCGAAAGGGTTTTGCGGCAAAGCAGGGAGAAGGAAAGCCTTCTCAGTCTCAGTCTCATTGGAAGCCCGAGGGCAACCGATGGAAGAAGAAACCCCGTCCCAATGGGCATGGGGAGAGAAGTTGCGCACCTTTGGGAGATTTTCACTCTGAAGGTCCGTTTACTTGTTTCAAGTGTGGCAAGGTGGGTCACATAAGTCGGTTTTGTACTAAGGGCGGAGCTGAGCCAGAGCCGAGGCAGGAACAATCGGTGCGTTCCGGCCCTAGTGTTGGGGAAAAAAGGAAGGCGGCAGAGTCGAATGCTTCGCGGTTCCCTCCGGTCCAGCCTAGAGCGTATAATCTTGGGCAGCAAGAAGCGATTCGTCAACCCGATGTGGTGACAGGTAGGAATTGTTTAAGTTTTCGTTTGTTACGGTAATGTAGCTTGCGGCCTTTCATGTTTTTATGCACGTAGTTAGGTTTTGTGCTAGTTTCAGTCTACCCCTCTCGAGTGTTGTTCGACACGGGAGCATCACACTCTTTTCTCGCGGAAAGCTTTATCTGGAGGATTGGCGCTGAGTCCATCGAGGCAGAGGTGGAGCTGAGCGTGCGCATGCCGAATGGGTCTTTCTTGACCACCGTGAGGAAAAGACGCATTGTGTTGCAAATTTGCGATTGTGATTTCGAGTTGGTAGCGGCGATTCTGCCACTGGCCGAATTTGACGTTATCTTAGGGATGGACTGGCTAGCAGAGCAGCGAGCTAGTATCGATTGCCAGTTGAAGATGGTAACCCTGAGAGGCAAGGGTAGAGCAGAGGTCAAGTTTGAAGGCCTAAGCGGAGTGGCTTGCTCCCTGATTTCCGCCATGAAAGTGAGGCGTGCGGTAAACCGAGGAGGCGAGGCGTTCATAGCTTTGTTGGAGACTCACTCCACAAGGTTGGCTATTGGAGATGTTCCAGTGGTGGAAGAGTTTGAGGATGTATTCCCCGAGGAGCTTCCGGGAGCACCTCCTCAGCGTGAAATCGATTTTTCGATAGAGTTGGTACCGGGTGCAAGGCCGGTGTCGCGTCCTCTGTTTAGGATGACACCGAAGGAACTGGCCGAGCTTAAGGTTCAGTTGCAAGAATTGTTAGAGCAAGGGTACATTAGACCCAGCTCTTCGCCGTGGAGCGCACCGGTATTGTTCGTAAAGAAAAAGGACGGAAGCATACGGTTGAGCATTGACTACCGTGAGCTGAATAAGTTGACCGTCAAGAATAAATATCTGATTCCCCAAATCGATGATTTGTTCGACCAGTTAGTGGGGTCGGTGGTGTACTCCAAGTTGGACTTGAAGTCGGGGTACTACCAGTTGAAGATTCGGGAAGAGGACATTGCCAAGACAGCGTTTGGGACTCGGTATGGCCACTATGAGTTTTCGGTGATGCCGTTCGGACTGACGAACGCGCCATCTGTGTTCATGGATTTGATGAACAGGGTTTTTCGACCGTTTTTGGATTCGTTTGTGGTGGTATTCATAGATGATATTTTGGTATATTCGAAATCGGAAGCGGAGCACGAGTCTCATCTGAGATTAGTGTTGCAGACGTTGAGGGAGAACCAGCTTTATGCGAAGTTCTCAAAGTGTGAGTTTTGGATCGGGAAAGTGGCATTCTTGGGCCACGTGATCAGTGGAGATGGGGTGGCGGTAGATCCGACGAAGATTGAAGCCATTAGAGATTGGCTTGTTTTGAGAACCGTGGCGGAAGTTCGGAGTTTCCTTGGACTAGCCGGTTATTACAGAAGGTTCGTGGAGAACTTCTCGCGGGTGGCGTTGCCCCTCACCACTCTTACTCGCAAGGACCAAAAGTTCGTGTGGATGCCGGAGTGTGCCCGTGCGTTTGAGAATTTGAAGGAAAGGTTGATGTCTGCTCCGATCCTTAGTCTTCCTAGTGGGACGGAAGGATTTCAGATTTTCAGTGACGCATTAGGTTGCGGTTTGGGTTGCGTGCTGGTGCAGCACGGCAATGTGATAGCTTATGGGACAAGGAAGTTAAAGACTCATGAGAGGAATTACCCCGTCCATGATCTAGAGTTGGCGGCGGTAATCTTTGCGTTAAAATTGGGGCGGCACTACATTTATGGTGCAAGGGTGGAGATCTTCACGGATCACAAAAGCCTGAGGTATCTCCTAGACCAAAAGGATCTGAATATGCGGCAACGTAGGTGGGTCGAGTTCCTTGGGGACTACGACGTGGAGATTCAGTATACGACAGGCAAAGCCAAGGTGGTGGCGGATTCCTTGAGTAGGAAGTACTCCGGCAAGGTAATTGGATTGAGGTGCATGACGAGCTTTTGGTGCGAGACTTGGAGTCTCTTGACATTGCTTGCGTAGCTAGATGCGAGTCTAGCGTGGCTCGGTTGAACTGGATTGAAATGCAGTGTGATATAACAGATCGAATCCGAGAGGCGACTAGTGCAGACGAAGAGTGCCAACGGTTGGTGTTGGAAGCTCAGCAAAGCGAAGACAATGCTTTGGAGATGGTCGGTGGGATTTTGAAAAGAGACGAAAGGATTTGTGTTCCGCGTTTTGGCAAGCTCTGAGAGGAGTTGATGTTTGAGGCTCACTTTACGAAGTACTCCATTCTTCCAGGTAGTACAAAGATGTACTCGGATATGAAGAAATCCTTTTGGTGGTCTGGGATGAAGCGGGATGTAGCTGAGTATGTAAGTCGGTGTCATACTTGTGCCTTAGGGAAGGCTGAGTGTCAAAGGCCCGACGGATTCTTGAAGCCTCTTCCTATTCCTGAATAGAAATTCGACGATATCTCTATGGATTTTGTGCATGGTTTGCCTCGATCGCAGTAGGGTAACGATGCGATTTGGGTGATAGTGGATCGCCTGACCAAGGTGGCTCACTTCATTCCGAATCAGAAGGGCGATGGCGTGGAGAAGCTCGTGGAGCTTTATGTTCGAAATATTGTGTGGTTGCACGGGATTCCTAAGAGCATTGTTAGTGATCGCGATGGGCGGTTCACGTCGAAGGACTGAAGGTTAGTGCAGAAAAGTTTAGACACCAAACTCAAGTTTAGTACCGCGTTCCATCCGCAGACCGATGGTCAGACGGAGCGAACGAATCGTACTTTGGAGGATATGTTGAGGATGTGTGCTCTTGACTTTGGTAGGATTTGGGAAGACCACCTTTTCATGGTGGAGTTCGCTTATAATAATAGCTTCCAGGTGAGTATCAAGATGGCGCCATACGAAGCATTGTATGGAAGGAATTGTCGAACGCCGATGTCTTGGGCAGAGGCGGGAGACACTAAGCTTTTGGGAAAGCAAGTGGTGGCAGATGCTTGCGAGATCGTGCAGACGATTCAAGAGCGCATGAAGGTTGCCCAGGATCGGCAAACGAAGTATTTTAACGTGCGCCATAGAAATGTGGAGTTTGCAGTGGGCGATATGGTCTACTTGAAGATCAAGTCGTTCAAGGGCGTTTTGCGTGTGCGGCGACTCAAGAAGTTGAGTCTGAGATATTTGGGTCCATTCGAGGTTACGGAGCGTATAGGCGAAGCAGCCTATCGTTTGGCATTGTCCGCCGAGCTGAGTGGATTACATGATGTTTTCCATGTCTCTGTGTTGAGGAAAGCTTTGGTAGAGCCAAGCGTCGTGGTCAAAGCGGCGGTGGTGCCGGTGATGGAGGATCTAAGGAAGAGGGTTCTTCCGATCTGCGTGGAGGGCTCGGAAGTCCGGCAGTTGCGTAACAAGGAATTCAGGCTTGTAAAGGTGCGATGGGACAATTGCGGGCGAGACGAATTCTCTTGGGAGCATGAGCAAGAGATGCGGAAGGACTTCCCGGAACTCTTTGCATCAGGTATGCATCGTGGTTTTCTGTTTCAGTTTTTGCAATTTCGAGGACGAAATTCTTTTAAGGGGGGTGGAGTTGTACCACCCCAGTTTTGCTGTTCTGCGAGTTAACGCCGGGCGGTAGGTACTACCGCCGGTGGTAGGTAAATGCGAGAGGTCTATGATCGTCGAAGGGGGCGCGTTTTTGTCGAACCACTAGCGCGGCGTGGTAGTGCTAGCGCGACGCGGTAGAAGGTGGCTAGAAAGTGAAAAATGAGGTCGGCTGCTAGCGCGAGGCGATAGCCCTACCGCTGGCATTAGATCTTCTTCTCAGCGGGGAGCCGCTAAGACAGTAAGGGGGTTCACGGAGCTAGCGCGGCGCGTTAGCGCTACCGCCGCACGGTAGCTGACGGAACCATATTCGTAAATAGCTAATCTGGGCGTCTGTTTGGTTTAGATCTTGATCGGACGGCTGTGAGGGGTTCGTGGGAGAACCCTAAGTATGGCTGAGAAGGTTTCCATTCAGGATTCCTTTTCATTTTGTTTTTGAGGGCTTGAGAGAGAGGAGGGGTTTGGAGGAGGAAGAGAGCTAGTTCCCGCCATTGTTGGAGCTTCGGAGCTCCGTTCGTCGATCCGAGACCGGCAACGCGTAGGAGACGTCGAGGTGCTTCTTCTTCTCCATTCGTTTTGCAAGTTACCCATGGCTAGGAGGAAATCTCAAAAGGTAATGACATTTATCCTCCCAGTCTTTAGGATGCGTGCATGACATCCCTTTTTCCTCTCTTTTTCTGCATTTTGGCAGCGGATCCGTCGAGTGAGAGGGATCTGGGTCGCCTTGGTTCAAGAGGAACCATCGGGTTGATTGAGTCCGTCCCCGACATGATTTGCACTAGAGATCCACTCCGTTAGTGGATTAGGCATTGTGGTTGAAGCCGGATTCACGACCGTTGGTCCGATTCGGTGCTGTTGATTGACGCGCATTTTAGGGATTTTGCTAGAAATCCAAATACGACGAATTCGTCGTCGTGATGCCCTTGTAGGTTCGTATGTTAACGAATGTTGGTTTTCGGGCGGGGAAAATAATGTGCGTGTTGTGAGGCGTGTGATGCCTAGTGATGTGCGAAGGCATGATTTGGTCTTTGTGGTCGGCTGGCTATCCCGTGAATCCCGGAATTCATGTGTGGAGAGTGTCCCGGCAAGACAAGTCCCTTCGGTGTGGCAAGAGCAAGTGAGCTGTCTGACAAGCTCGATGGCATGGTGGGCCAGGCGTGGTGGGTCACAGCGTGAGCTCTTGGCCTTGGGCTACGATGCCCTTGGGGGAAGTGTTGAGTACCCCGTGGTTGTACTATGTTGTGCGCAATGTTGGCGGCAAGTACATGTGAGCTGTTTGACAAGCCCGATGGCATGGTGGGCCAGGCGCGGTGGGTCACATCGTGAGTTCTTGGCCTTGGGCTACGATGCCCTTTGGGGGAATTATCGAGTACCCCGTGGTTGTGTTGTTGATGTATGATGATGTGTTAGATTCATACGCTTTAGAGTGGCTTGGGTGAAACTCGGGTTGCATTCATATTGCATTGGTAGGCCCCCTTTATTACTTGCTCAACATAGAAATGTGGATGATGTTTGTGACACTCATGCCTGTTGTTTATGTTGCTTTTCTTTATATACATGTGCATGCGAAGTGCTGACTTGCAGGGTGATGTAGTTCCCCGGGGTCCGCTAGGACGGCTGGGAGGAGGGGTGTTGTTACACCGTTTGTGGTCAGCCATAGCTGACCCTCGTTTACCGCTCTTTGTGATTTGGATGTAGGCCAAGGATCGCAGGTCGGAACCAGCTCGCAGGCCAAAAAGGCCTAAAGCTTCATGAAGCGTTTACTTAGCTTCCTTGTCTTTCTGTACTTATCTTTTGTTATTTCCGGCTTGCATGCCGAGGTAGCTTATGGAAGCTAGTTTTTCCCTTTTTGGGGATTTCTTATGTGTGTTGAATGATTGATGACTCGAACTCTGGTTTTGTAAGGCCTTAAGGCCAATTTTACTCATATGTAGTTGTGGACAATCTCTGTGTTTCTTAGTTTTAATTTCCGCTGTGTTATCTGAGTTTTGAGTTGGGTAGTTATATCATCTTTTAATACTGAAGCTGTGGCGGTTATATGATGTGGGGTCCCGGCCGGACCTATATTATATAGTCGTTACAGGGGAGGTGTTACAACACGAATGCCTCGTCGTTCAGCGAACGATATGGAGATCTGTTATGGATCGATGGAAGGCGAGCAATAAGCATTTCTAGGTCAAAATCGAGGTCAACTGGAGGCTCTACAGTGGAAATGGCGACATCTTCCGGCAAGGGAAAGCTAGAATGGGGTTTTGCGGCTTCACTAGCAGATAGAATGGAAACCACAATGCAAGCATGAGTCTTTCCGGCGGTCAGATTCGGGTCGCCGGTGGGGGGAATCACATAGGAGGAGGGTTGAACGACAGGGAAGAGGGGATCGTAGAGGTCATCGTTCGACGACACTGGGGGAGACGGGGCAGAATAGCATGAATAAGGTTTTAATTGGGATGCCACTAGTTTAAGAGAAAACATATAAAAAATGGTGTGACCCCTTCATTTTTTGGGTTGCCTAAAGCCAAACGTGGGCTGCCCATATCAGGACCCTACAAAAAGAGTGTGTTGTAGGCACACCTATAATGGATATGTGCACACCTAAAAACTCAAAAAATAGCATAAAAAGACATTAAACTCTTGTTATACCCGTACACCGCTTCATTCACGCATGCCCCCCTTTCTTGTTTCACGATCAGTTATCGCCCGCGAGTCGCCCGCCCCTTCTCTCGCTGACGCCCTATTCCCCACTGCCGACCATCATTTTCGCCGAAAAATTCATCCTCTGGACCGGTAAGAGCCCCTCGTCTCCCTCATGTATCCTTTTTAGGATTCAAATCCCTCTATTTTGGTTAAGGTTTCTAACTTTAGGCGCCATTTTTCTCCAGATCTTAGTAATTTCCTCCAGATCAACTGAAGAATTGATTCAATATCATTTTGCTACCCATATCAAGGTATAACTTCTCATTTTCTTGTCTTTTACTTTGATTTTATGGATCAAAGCTCTATTGTTCGGTTTTATGGTTGTAGTTTTGTGATGAATGTTGTTCTATTCAATTTGTTGTACCTTTCTCATGCTAGTAAATGAAATGTGACATTTGCTTTACAAAAATTCACATAGTATGATGTTTATTCAAATTTTTTTGGGTATTTATAGGTTAAAATGAATGTGGAGCATACATTATCGGTAGTTTAGCACCAATGTAGAATGAGTTCAGTAGATGTTGGGTTTCACTTTGTGACAGATACGATTTTCCTAGCAAAGATGACCTAGTTATGTGGGCTCGTAACGTTGATAAAGGAGTGGGATTTGTTGTGGTTATTCAAAGAGCAGATAAGCTTGATGGGAGACCTAAACCAAGGGTTTTTCTATGTTGTGATAGAGGTGGTTCTCCTCGTAATAATCAACATTCGAAGGGTTGGGTGAAGAAAAATGTAAGAACAACAAGCACTAAAAGGTGTAACGGTCCATTTTCTTTACATGAACAAAAAGATGCATGCGCAGATGAATGAAAAGTTGAAATCAAATGTGGGTTGCACAATCATGTGATTGTAGAGAAAATATATGCAACCGACATGAAGCCTAGAAAAAATCTTTTTACTTTAAAAAAGAAAAATCTAACCAATTATCGTCATGAGAACCATTTATAACGAGAAGAACAAGTTATACAAGGAGTACTT
The DNA here is from genome assembly GCA_033032865.1 of Dactylorhiza incarnata. Lineage (NCBI taxonomy): Eukaryota > Viridiplantae > Streptophyta > Magnoliopsida > Asparagales > Orchidaceae > Dactylorhiza > Dactylorhiza incarnata. Next base: position 2,777,559 of record JAWHQI010000086.1, read on the forward strand.
AGACGGTGGGACTCCAATTCAGTTTCTTTATAAGTGTATTAGGGATGCAAAATACATAAGTTATAATCATGTTAACCATGATAGTAACAATTTGGAGTGCTTTTATTTTGCGCATCATACTTCGATTCAGCTAAGCAACATGTTTCCGGAAGTTTTTATTATGGATTGCACATATAAGACGAATCGTTACAATCATAGTTAAAACTATTTTTTCTTATAATCATTTTCATTTTTTGGTGACATTTGATGCATAATTATTTTTTTATGTAAATCAATATATACGAAGGTCGAGATAACTATAAAGAAATTGGATGAAGGTTTTTGAAGCATTGATGTAAACTACTTACATAATAGTTGTTTAGAAATCCTGACTCATTTTGTGTAATGGACTGTTAAGACTATTATATTGGTTAACTTATTTTTGATCGGAAATACTAGTATAAAATTTTTATGTTTGTTTTGTCTTGATAGAGATTCTATTGTGCTCAAAATAGAATGAAATATAACGTTAATTACATGTTCAAGTAAGAAAAACTCAAAAACGGGGTGGGTGCCTACTAAGTAGTTTTTAAGCTAATTTTTCAATTAATTTTTTTTTGTGTCATTTAGGTTTGGTGTGCAAATATATGAATTTGGGCTGCATTTATATTTTTGTTGCACATATTCAAAATATGTGTGTCAATAACACCACTCTAAAAAACAGTTAGCATACGATCTTACGGTCCATTTGACACGGTGATAACGATCGTGAACACTGTGGTTATGAACCGTCATTCGTGAACGCCCGACCACACCTAAGTAACTTCATCCACGTTTATGTTCAAAACTAGTTTTCTTTTCTTGGTGGCGGTTATAACCGATGTCATGCCAAACATATGACGATGTTGTTTTTGTCTAAACTCGATGGAGCAAAAAAGGCGCGATAAAATAATTTTACACGGGCAATTGTGCACGAGGTTTTTGCCGACTGTTGGAACGTTCTTTTGAACGGTAGACATGAAGCCCCCCAAAATAATAAAAATGAGTGTCATTTATAAATATGGGGAAGAAAGAGCAGTAAGCATAAGCTTATTATTTTAACAAAGCGATTATTATGTGTGATAGGAATTCATACATGGGCTCTCATCCATAAAGGGGTAACCGGGTGGCGGTTACTCACACAACCCACTCCCCCCACTAAGGTAGTGGGGGGTGAGTGGTAGAGAAAACCGAACCCGCCATTTCCGCCGCCAACCGCCAGTGCGAGAGCGCGAGCGGAGCGGACCGCGCACGACCATGACGTCCGCAACCACGCACGCTACCGCGCGGCGCTACCACGCGGTAGCGCGCAGGCAGCGCCCCCCCTCCCCGTCACGGGGGTGCGGCCTAACCGCACCCCTCTCTGCAATGGGGTGCGACCAAGCCCCCTCCCCCCTTTTTTCCGCAAGGGGGCTCGCAGAGGGCTCTGCCGAAGTCACGCCCCTAGTCGGGTGCGACCGGAGCCCAATCCCCTTTTTGGGGGCGCGACTCCTCATTCCCCCGTTCGCTCATAACGCCCGCAGAACGTTCCCGTGTTCATTGCACGCCCGGAACGTTCTCATGTTCGTTGCGCATTCAGAATGCTTCTGAGCGCGCTTGGAGCATTCCGCTCTCTCGACACGCTCACAATTTGTCCTTTTTCTCAGATTATAGGACCCGCTTGTCGCCTTTTTCGCCTTCAACAAAAATGCCCGAACTGCCTGAACTGACCGAAGGGCGAGACGGACATTTATGAAAAATGGCTATCTGTGTGCTCCAAATCGGCCAGCGTGATTCGCCCATCAGGTGGTTACGGTGGTTACGACGATAAAATTTCCGGGCTACCCCCCAGGCCAAAGCTATAAAAGGAGCCCAGAACCTTCATTTCAGAGGAGTTGGCCTGCTGCACCCGGGAGAGCTCCCTTGAAGATTTCCTCGGAATTCCCCTTCAACGCTTGAAGATCTCATTCGTGGACCTGAAGATTTTCTTTCTCCCGAAAGGCGACTCAGCATTCTCACTTTTGTTCTCCCGAGCATTCTCACTTTTGTTCTCCACCGTTCTCAGAAGGAAAAAGACCTAGTTTTCCGAGATGTGGGCTGTCACCTTCTGTAACATCCCCCAAACAGCTAGACCCCTAAGTTGGTTTTGTCATGACTAGGTCATGACAAAACCATAGGAAGAGCCCCAGACCATGTGAATTTAGGTGAGAAGGAGAAAACCCAAGTGGTCTGCAAATCGCAATTTTCAGATACCATGCCTAGGGTTGGACTTTAGGGCCCCACCTTGAACCTTGACCCCACCATAGCATCCCTAACCCATTAGGGGTCTCTTTGAAGCACCAGTGACCCATTGGGGTCAACCTAAGAGGCCAATTTGACTAAAGTCAACATTAACCCTAAATTGGTCAAACTAACTCAATTAAGGTCAATTGGCCCTCAACATGCCAAATTGACCCTGTCCCTACCCTTTTATGGGTACTAGGAACCTAATGGACCAAAAAGCCCCATCATGGGGCCTCCAATTTGACCAATTTGTCATAAACCCTAATTTGGTCAAAGTGCTCTAATAAGGGGCAATTCACCCTCACTTTGCCAAATTGACTCCACTTAAGCCTTCCTAACTCACAAGGGAGTCAAATGGGTCACTACCCACCCATTGTGGTCAACCCAAGTGGTCAATTTGACCAAAGTCAACCCTAACCTAAATTTAGGTCAAAATGACCTACTTTACCCAAATTGAACCCAATCCACTTATGCTAGACCCAAATGAGGTGGTCCACCACCTAATGGGGATTGAATGCTGCTGAGTTGGCCATTTAATTTGAAGGATTTTGGCCAGGAGAGAGAAAGCTCTATTTTCCCCAAAAATGGCGGAGAGAGGAAGAGGAGGAGAATGACATTTACGGCCAAATAAACTCAATTTATGGTACCATTCATCTCCCCTTGAGGAGAGGAGAAGTTTCAGCCCTTTTTCTGTCTAATTGATGACCAATTCATTTCCTCCCATAAGAAACCAAAAATCACCATTAATGGTGATTATGGCAATTAATGCCAAGGTTCTTCCCCTCCCCCTTTTGATTTCTTTAACACCTTCAGAGGACGAAAAGGAGTGAAACCCCCCTCTTCTCTGAAGAAATCGAGCCCCAGAAGCCTAGATTGACATGGCGCCAAAAGCTCCAGCACCGTCCATGGCAACTCGTCGGAACACGCGCCACCAAGCCCCCATACAGGTCTGATCCACCTCCTCTCCCTTAGTGCTAGATCTTTTCATAATTGGGGTTTGATCCGTACTCAATAGGGCTCGGAACGTGCTTCCGAAAGGGTTCGATTCGTACTCTTTTTCCCCTCCTCTAAACCCCGATCCGACCACCTCCGGCCGGCCAACCCCCCTATCGCCGGCCACCACCTCAACGGAGGTGGTGGTGGCATTGGCTGGCCGGGAAGCGGCACAGGTGGCCGGGAAATCATCCCGCAAAGAAGCCCAGGTCGGGCTGTCGCGCGACGTCCATTCCTCGGTGACGATGACTAAGAGCCGTCTGATATGCTGTGATCAGCTTTCGCAGATGTTAATTGTTTACATTATTTTATTTAATCCATCGATCTGGGTAGAATAAATTCGTCGAGCTGAGCCCGACGTTCGTCGAACGGAGTTCATTCGTCGAACGCAAATTTATTCAGCTTGCGTCGAGCGCAGTTTAGTTTTCGTCGAACGCAAATTTATTCAGCGTTCGTGGAACGCAGATCATAATTCGTCGAATGAAGTTCATTCGTCGAACGCAGATTTATTCAGCTTGCGTCGAGCGCAGTTTAGTTTTCGTCGAACGCAGATTTATTCAGCGTTCGTCGAACGCAGATCATAGTTCGTCGTACGCAGATCATATTTCGTCAAACGCAGATTTATTCAGCTTTCGTCGAACGCGGTTTAGTTTTCGTTGAATGCAGATCATAGTTCGTCGAACGTAGATTATATTTCGTCGATCGCAGAGTCACTTATATAATTAAATGTTTATATTAATTTCTGTCACACATTATGCAGTGCTTCATTTTAATTATTTAAAATACTAGACCACCTCTGATGAGAAAGTGCCCAACACCAAAGTTGTAGCCCTAGGTGTGTACTTTAATTCAAAATTTGTTTCAGCCCAAAAGGAGCACTGTAGCTCCCTGTAGAGCCAAAATGGTGGGACTGGTCCCTAGGGTAGGGCAGTCACTCTTTCCTGCATATCTTTTTATTGGTAGATGCTATGGCCTTGATATTTAAAACCTAGGCTAGTTACATACACCCACACAACATACTCAAAGATGAGATTTTTAGGAGAACGTTTTTCTAAGGTTTTTGAGATAATTTCATAAATCATTTACTAATTAATTAGTGGGTCAAAGGACCTCCAATGACCTCCAAATTTTGGTGGGTGCTCCTTGGGGTTATGTTATGACCTTGGTAAAAATCTCAGCCCAATTGGGATTGTTTTAATTGAGTAATTTGTAAACCCAAGTTAGGTCAAATTGGGTCAAAGTTAGGGTATGGTGTTTATCTTGGGATATTGTGGTCAGAACTCATCTCCATGAGTTGAAACCTTGGCCACTGGTTTAAGATCACCTAAAACACCTTCATGAGTGAGATGGGGTGGTGTAGAGGTGGTTAAGCCCTAGAACCCTAGTTTTATTCCTAGGTGTGCATTTAGAACCTTGTGAAGACCATATGGTCAAAAGTCCTTTGATGGTCATGGAACTTAGGAGATATGTTCATGGGGTGTAATTATGCCCTAGGGAATTTTGAGAGAATTTTAGGAGAATTTATTCCCCCTAAATTAGGACATAACCCCTTTAGGGAATTTTCTTATGAGAGATATTTACATGCACAAAACATCTTATATGGAGATGAAACCTTGGTAGTGACTTTATTATTATGATATACACCTCTGGTATTTTTTGTGCATTTTATTAAATGATTTAACCAGTACTTCATTCACAAGGCACCTATTTTGGCTTAGGCTTAATAAAATTAATTGAGGGTCCAATACTCTCTGGAAAAATGTGCAACTTGGTGATAGGACATTTAAGAGCTCTAGGAAACTCTGTGAATTTTTATATAGTTTTTGGAGATTACTATCAGTAGGCTACTTCACAACATGTGCAAATTAGGAATTATTTGGATTAATTATTTTAGTGAGGAAATGATTTCCATAAATTGTGAAACTTTGTAATTAAGCTTTTCTGGACATAATAGAGGTCTGGTGATTTTTTTATAATTTTGGCACAAATATTTTTGGTAGTTCCTTCATAAATCCTCAGGTTGGATAGATGTTAAATATTAAAAATAGAGAACATTTCCTTACTGTAAAATTGTGATATTCTTTATTTACTGTTATTTTGGCATGATAGATTTATCTTAATTTTATGGGAGTCATATCATAAGAATACCTTACACTTCATGTTCATATTCATACTTGGCAAATATTGGAGAAATTTAAATAAATGCTAAAATTTCAAGGAAAATTATGAATCTCTGGAGTTAGTCTTATAATGTCATGATAGCCCTCAATTAATAATCTTGTGTCATGAGGATGAATATTTGGAGTACTTCTACTTATTAGCTTCATATAGTTAGTTGGTCTGCGTATAGTAAAAATGTGAAACTTGGGTATTTAGGGGTCTACCAAGTGGAAGTGACATGTAGTTGGTGTACATGGTCAGGTTGAAGAGATTGAAGGTCACCAAAATGGATTAGACGGTGAAAGTGTGCTTGGTGAGTTAAGGGTAAGTTATGCTCGGGATAGACGAAGGATCGTCTTTCCCCTTAGAGGGTCATAACACACTTAGGGTAATCCAAGGGTAAAGATAAGAAGGGTAATCTTATGGGTAGATACCAACAACACTAAGTGTCTTGAGAAAGGGAACTTTGGGGTGTCATCCCATTATAGTTCCTAGTACCGTAGCGAGCCCCTAATTACAGGGTAATCCTCGGGAAGTCCAAGATTAACCATAAACTGTAGGAGTAAGATGTTGTACAAGATTAACTTAACAATACACACACCCACACCCCGTGGTTACGAGAGGTTAGTTGGTTTAGTTTTACGAGCGGTAGGCTCGGTGGTTGAAGCAGCGGACTAGTTAGTCTGGGGAGCTTGTGACTCAGTAGTGTTTGTTGGTACGGACGGGTTGGTCCGGCGAGCCGGTGGCTCGGAAGGTTATTGATGACGGGCATGTTAGCCCGGGGAGTTTATGGCTCGGGATATAGTAGAACATGTTTGCATGTGCATAAAGGTGGTGGGTCTCCGATATTGGACGGTCGTTCACACCGACGTCAATACGTTGACTCGGTAAGTGTGGAATTTGCACTTAGCCATAAAAGTCTGGTGGTCCAGCCAGTAAGAGTACGCAGATGCTCCGTGGTTTTGCGTTGAGGCGTAAGATAGGTCTAGGTTAGGTAGTGTGAATACCAACCTAGAGGTGGGCGAGGCCCAACCCACCGCTTCCATTTGTCACTACGGTAGTATCCTGGGAGTCTTGCTAGCTCCAAAAAGGGGGAACTAAAGTTCTGTGTGCATAGAGTCGAGGTGTGTGAGTTGCACTTGTGTGAACATAGCATAAACTGCATAACCTTGCATGTCATAACATCAACATTGCATTTCAACCCTTACCCCTATCGTTTAAGTTGGTTATGGGACTTCTTATGCGATAGGTCTTGCTAAACGACCCCTTGGTCTATAGGTTTGTATGAGCATTCCTATAAATTAATGGTTACTTTTCTATTATATACATGTCTTTACTGTATTTTACTTATTCTTTACCTGCTCTTACTATTCTCTTTTACTGCTTCAATTATATATATACATGCGTAGTGTAGACATTCCCTGCACCCTGTCACCTGCTATTGTTAGACCCCTTGTTGTCCTCCGCTTTATCCTTCCCGCTCGGTGCCTAGGAGTCACCGGGGGAGGGGTGGGGGATTGGCTTAGTCTTTTTGACTAACGGTCGGTGGACCATATCATTTTAGGGGACCGAAGAGACGCAGCAGCACTAGAGGCTGGTGCAGACGGAGGCGGGCCAGTCCAGTACAGGAGCACAAGTTTCAGGATCAGTGAGTGATTAGTAGTTAGCTTCTGCGAGTGATCTTGTACTGAGGACATGATGTACAGGGCATGAGCCCTTTATTATTGTTATCTTTTTATTTCAGTTATTCTCTGTGGACATTTACCATTTATGGTTTTATATATTTCCTGTGATGTGGACTTGAGCTTTTCTATATGTTCAAATATACTTTTCTTCTTCTGTGATCGATATGGCCGGCAGGATCGGCGTTTTGTAGTGGCAACCTTCCCGAGTGAGGGTGTCACCACAAAGCGGCAGTTCTGGGCATATGACTCGGGTTTTTGAAAGAAAAAAAAATGGGGTCTTACACCTTCGGAACTCTCTCTCTATTATTATAACGAGCGGCGGCCTGTCACGCTCGAATTCTAAGTACCTGACTGTAACCCCTCAGAAGATAATGAAGTTTGGTCGGCACGGCTCCGGCCGCGTGGTTTTTTACCCTTTCCACGTTAAAAAGTCCCAGTGTACTCAACAAATCTCAAATTGACTGTTAGCGCGCTTGGCTCGCTTCAGAGCTGAGACGGTTCAAGTCGACCGGTTTACCAAGAGCACCCAAGCGACCCGCAACAATGCGCAAAATTATTTTGGCTATATGCATGCAGATCGCTCCTTGTTTAAAAATACACCAAAATTTACCTAAAAGTAAATTCCACTTTTTTACGACAGACCACATTCATGCCTCCCTCCTCACTGAGATAATTACGTCTACTAGTCAAGCTCCGGGCAGGCGCAATTCTAGTAGATCCCAAAGGGAGCAGCACGTCGAGATTTTTTGCTGGGAAGCCATCATGGCTGCCACGAAAAACCTCAACGACGAGCACATGGTCAGTGTTAGAGGTTTTGGGTTCATCTTGTTGGGATTTTTGGTCATGAAAGCGCAATCCCTGGGCGCAGCTAAATTCAGCGTCACAAGAAAATATGTACTACATAATTTTATTAGAAATATAAAATTACAATATATATATATATATATATATATATTATAAAGAATTATTTTCAAGCTCATATTGAAGAAAATTACAACCACAAATTCAATCTCAGTCGTTGGATCATGACGATCTGGATTGCAAATAGCCATATTCGGATTTACCTAACCTGCGAATAGCCATATTAGGCTTTTCAGAAATTCCTCCTCCCGATCAAATCCCGATTGGGAGCCTTACCCCTTTGCCGCCCGCCGCCGCCGGAGCCACCGCCTGCCAGACCGGACCCCACCGACGAGGTTGCCGGAACCCGGCGAACATGTCGTGGTTAGTCCGGCGGCGCTCCGGCAGGGCCACCGCCGGCAACCTTGCCGATGGGGTCCGGTCAAGCAGGCGGTGGCTTCGGCGGCGGGCGGCAAAGGGGGAAGGCTCCCGATCAGGATTTAAAAAACATGTATAAAAATTTATTATAATAAATTATATAAAATACATAAATTATAATAAATTATATATATATATATATATCTTTAACTACTGTATAGAAGAAGTTGCCTTTGATGCAACATTCAAAATTGTCAAATATATCCTCATTCTTTTACATCAATGACTTAACATATATCATAAACAAAATGGAAATTCATAAAATGCAATAACTATTTGTGTAATTACATCATATTCTTATAATAAAAATAGGGCATTGATATTGGTACCCCTTAAATGGCTATTTGTAGCCCACTTATATTTGTACTCATAGTGGATATTAGTACCCATAGTAGATATTTGTACCCAACCAATTTTTTTTAAAAAAAAATGAACAAATAGTTAAAAGTTTATTTGTTAAATGTCTGATACATGATTTCATTCTATTTCAATACGCAAAATTCATATTTCATTCCAAACCGAACGGAAGTTAAATGTCTGATACATGATAAATGTTCTTTGCATCTCTTAAAGTACACAAAAAGTACGCAAAACTTAACAAATAAATTTTGTACATTTAGGAAACCAAATATTATGAGAGAGTTGAGAGGATCGATAAAGAAATACTCACAATGGGGTTATGAGAGAGTTGAGAGGACGATTTCGAAACCTACAAAATAATTTTCATGAAGCTTTTAGCATTCTGAGGTTTTAGGGTAGAAAAAATTAAAAAAAAAACTCACCGGAGAGGAAGGAGGTAGTCCTAATGGTGGAAAAGAGAGGAAATCCACACGATTTAGGGCCGGAAATCACCTAGGCGGGCGGCGGAAGGGGGGCAGGCGGGCGGCGGAAGGGGGGCAGGCGAGCGGCGGAACAGGAGGGAGGCGGATCGGGCTGCTGTAACAAAAAAAAACGTAAGTGATGGGGTCGGTACATTTAGGGTTTTTGTATGCTTTAATAATAACTCTTATTTGAGAATAAATGAGTACAAATACCATAAGTGGGGGTATGAATATCATTGCTCTAAAAATAATGACAAAAATTCATAAAATCCAAAAGTTTTAGTAGATCTCCTAACCTAATATAGTAGGTTATCATTAGCTCTACAAAAACTAATTTCGAAATATAATTGTTTATCTAAAAAGATTTTTTGTTAAAATATAAATGTTTTTGAAAAATATAATTATAAAATATTGATGTATATTTTTTTACGGTCATTTTGAATACTCATATGTATATATTGCGGGCGAAGCCCACCGTCGCCAGCTGAGTACTGTCGAATGCGAGCCGAATGCGGGCGCAGCCCGCTCGAACGCAGGCGAAGCCCGCTAAGAATCAGCGAGCACGGGCGAAGCCCGTGCGGAGCTGCTCGTGTATATATATATATTACATATATATATATATATATATATATATATATATATATATTACATATATATATTACATTTATATATATTACAGATATAAATTACATATATATATATTACATATAAAATATAAAATGTAGAATTTTTAAATTATATATATTTTAATTTTTTATAAATTATATATATATATTTATAAATTATATATACATAAATTTTTATTATAATAAATTATATATATAATATAATAAAGAATTTTTAAAGATGTGAAGCCCGTGGAGCGCGGGTAGGGTACTGTCGCACGGGGCACGGGGGCCCCCGGTGCACTGTCACTCGTTTGTGCGTGTATATATATATATATATATATATATATATATATATATATATATATATATATATATATATATATATATCTTTAACTACTATATAGAAGAAGTTGCCTTTGGTGCAACATTCAAAATTTTCAAATATATCCTAATTTTTTACTCCAATTGTATAACCCATAATTTATCGAGATCAGAAATGCAGGAGACCTCCCCCACCTGGGCGAGTACAGGAGACCTCCCCCACCTGGGCGAGTACAGGAGACCTCCCCCACCTGGGCGAGTACAGGAGACCTCCCCCACCTGGGCGAGTACAGGAGACCTCCCCCACCTGGGCGAGTACAGGAGACCTCCCCCACCAGGGCGAGTACAGGAGACCTCCCCCACCTGGGCGAGTACAGCAGACCTCCCCCACCTGGGCGAGTACAGGAGACCTCCCCCACCTGGGCGAGTACAGGAGACCTCCCCCACCTGGGCGAGTACAGGAGACCTCCCCACCTGGGCGAGTACAGGAGACCTCCCCCACCTGGGCGAGTACAGCAGACCTCCCCCACCTGGGCGAGTACAGGAGACCTCCCCCACCTGGGCGAGTACAGGAGACCTCCCCCACCTGGGCGAGTACAGGAGACCTCCCCCACCTGGGCGAGTACAGCAGACCTCCCCCACCTGGGCGAGTACAGGAGACCTCCCCCACCTGGGCGAGTACATGAGACCTCCCCCACCTGGGCGAGTACAGCAGACCTCCCCCACCTGGGCGAGTACAGCAGACCTCCCCCACCTGGGCGAGTACAGGAGACCTCCCCACCTGGGCGAGTACAGCAGACCTCCCCCACCTGGGCGAGTACAGGAGACCTCCCCCACCTGGGCGAGTACAAGAGACCTCCCCCACCTTGGCGAGTACAGGAGACCTCCCCCACCTGGGCGAGTACAGCAGACCTCCCCCACCTGGGCGAGTACAGCAGACCTCCCCCACCTGGGCGAGTACAGCAGACCTCCCCCACCTGGGCGATTATAGGAGACCTCCCCCACCTGGGCGAGTACAGGAGAACTCCCCCACCTGGGCGAGTACAGCAGACCTCCCCCACCTGGGCGAGTACAACAGACCTCCCCCACCTGGGCGAGTACAGAAGACCTCCCCCACCTGGGCGTGTACAGGAGACCTCCCCCACCTGGGCGAGTACAGGAGACCTCCCCCACCTGGGCGAGTACAAATTTTCACCCCGTCAAAGGGCGGGAGCCGCTATCTGCAGCCCATTTCAGAAGGCGGGAGCAGCTATTCGCAGTCCATTTGGATTTGCCTATAAATAGGACCCCAAGACACAAGTAGAAGGAACCTTCACCCCCCCTAGGGTGGGAGAGTACACTGCCTGCCTCTCTTGTGCCAAGCTCAGCATTGGCTTTAGGAGGGGAAGTTCCTATAGACTTCCGGGTATGTGGCGGGACCTCCTCGCTGCAGCACGCGGGTCTTGTTTATAGGCAGGTTGGAGTGGTTTTGTATGCTGTCTAGTTTCTTATCACCTTGTCTCGCGTGGGTCGATCACTAAACGAGTAGCCTTTGGTCACCCCTAAGTCTCGAACAGTTGGACCGGTATCCGGGTTCCAACATTTTTGGTGCGGTGAGCGTGGACTGTGACCGGAGTAAGAAACATTAGTGTGAGACCTCACGTTGAGCCTTGATGAGAAGATTCTTAGGCGAGTACCAGTTCAGGCGAGTACAAACTCCGGCGAGTTCCAGATTAGGGGAGCTCAAATTGAGGCGAGTACCAGTTCAGGCGAGTACAAACTTAGGCGAATTCCATCTTAGGCGAGCTCAATCAACTCGCAGGTGTTCTACTTGTAGATACTGCCTACAGGTATTCTACTCGCAGATATTTCCTACAGGTATTCTACTCGCGGATATTCTGCCCGCAAGCGTACTATTCGCGAGATGCGAGGCGACCAGAAAAGAGATATTCTGCTCGCATGAGTTCTACTCGCAGATATTCTGCTCACATGAGTTATACTCGCAGATATTCTGCTCGCATGAGTTCTACTCGCAGATATTCTGCTCATATGAGTTCTACTCGCAGATATTCTGCTCGCATGAGTTCTACTCGCAGATATTCTGCTCGCATGTGTTCTACTCGCAGATATTCTGCTCGCATGAGTTCTACTCGCAGATATTCTGCGCGCATGTGTTCAACTCGCAAATATTCTGCCCGCAAGCATCCTACTCGCGAGATGCGAGGCGGACAGGAGAGAAGTGCGAGGCAACCCAATGTAGGTGACCTCCTCTAGGGAAACTTAAGGCCAGGCGAGAAGAAATCAAGCTCGGTGAGGAATGAATTCAGGCGTAGGGGGTCATAAGGTCAAAGATAGTGTTACTTTGACATCTTGACCACTATGACAACTGTCACAGAGGGATCCATATGACAGGGTCATGGTAGAGAGTATATTTCACGAGTCCTTTCTACTTTATTCCGCGAATTCAACTTGCGATGCATTCACTTCAACAATTCAGGTATTTTTCTATATATCCCGCGAGTCCTTACTCGCGAGGTCATCACTTCAGCAACTATGGTGTTCTCTTTAGTTCTGCGAGTTCCTACTCGCGAGGATGTATCCAACTACTCATCTCTACCAGATCCAGAAGAAATCTATATTCGGCGAATGCTTGCTCACGTTGGGTGTTCTTATTTGGGATGATCTTATTCAACAGCTTATACTTCCTGATGAAAACTCAAAGGACAATTATTCATAACTCACTTTGGCGAGGAAAAGACATCACGAATCAGGTCACGCAAAACTTCTTCTTATTATTATTATTCACTACATATAGCAATATTGTTCTCTCTATTGCAAAACTCTTAAGGATTAGATCAAGCATCCGCTCGAAGTAGTATGATATATTCAAAAATATTTTAGGATGTGTGATCTCACCTCTCCCCTTGAAACTTCTGGTCGAGCAATGAGATGACGTCTCGGGTTCAGTGCGCCATCCTAAGTCCAATCCTCTGCATTGTCGGCCGAGATCAGCTCCCCCCTTGCATGTTGGCCGATCTGCCCCTCGAGTACCGACTCTCTTTGCCCGCGCACTAGTTACTAGGGGAGAGAATGAAACTATACTCTCAGGTACTCTAAGTTAGTTGATGTCCTCGAGCAGAGTGTTGTCGTAGACCAGGTCACTACACGAGCTCCTCTCCTGCATACCGGCTACTTGCCCCCTCAAGTGAGTTGAAGTCCTCGAGATGTGTTGTTGCCGTAGACCAGGTCACTGCACGAGCTCCTCTCTTACATACCGGCTACTTGCCCCCTCGAGTGAGTTGAAGTCCTCGAGATGTGTTGTTGCCGTAGACCAGGTCACTGCACGAGCTCCTCTCCTGCATACCGGCTACTTGCCCCCTCGAGTGAGTTGAAGTCCTTGAGATGTGTTATTTCCGTAGACCGAGTCGTAGCACTGGGCTCCTCCCCTGTAGGCTGGCTACTTGCCCCCTCGAGTGAGTTCTATGTCTCGAGAAGTGTTGCTGCCGTAAACCAGGACGTAGCACTGGGCTCCTCCCCTGCAGGCTGGCTACTTTCCCCCTCGAGTGAGTTGAAATCCTCGAGCAGAGTGTTGCCGTAGACCATGTCACAGCACGAGCTCCTCTCCTGCATACCGGCTACTTGCCCCCTCGAGTGAGTTGAAGTCCTCGAGATGTGTTGTTGCCGTAGACTAGGCCGTAGCACTGTGCTCCTCCCCTGCAGGCTGGCTACTTGCCCCCTCGAGTGAGTTCTATGTCCTCGAGATGTGTTGTTGCCGTAGACAAGGCCGTAGCACTGGGCTCCTCCCCTGCAGGCTGGCTACTTGCCCCCTTGAGTGAGTTCTATGTCCTCGAGATGTGTTGTTGCCGTAGACCAGGCCGTAGCACTGGGCTCCTCCCCTGCAGGCTGGCTACTTTCCCCCTCGAGTGAGTTCTATGTCCTCGAGCAGAGAGTTGTCGTAGACCAGGCCGTAGCACTGGGCTCCTCCCCTGCAGGCCAGCTACTTGCCCCCTTGAGTGAGATTAATGTCCTCGAGAAGAGAGTTGTCACCTAGTCAACGCTAAAAGCCTAAAATGTTTGGCACCTCCAGTTGAGCCTCGCTCCTGGAGGGTCTCGACTCTTCTCCACCCCCAATTGAGCTCGCTCATCTAGCGAATGGCCTGGAGGGTGTCGAATCTTCTCCACCCCCAGTTGATCTCACTCGTCTAGCGAATGGCCAGGAGGGTGTCGAATCTTCTCCACCTCCAGTTGAGCCTCGCTCATGGAGGGTGTCGTCTCTTCTCCACCCCCAGCTGAGCTCGCTCGTCTAGCGAATGGCCTGGAGGGTGTCGAATCTTCTCCACCTCCAGTTGAGCCTTGCTCCTGGAGGGTGTCGTCTCTTCTCCACCTCCAGTTGAGCCTTTCTCCTGGAGGGTGTCGTCTCTTCTCCACCTCCAGTTGAGCCTTGATCCTGGAGGGTGTCGTCTCTTCTCCACCTCCAGTTGAGCCTAGCTCCTGGAGGGTGTCGTCTCTTCTCCACCTCCAGTTGAGCCTCGCTCCTGGAGGGTGTCGACTCTTCTCCACCTCCAGTTGATCCTTGCTCCTAGAGGGTGTCGTCTCTTCTCCACCTCCAGTTGAGCCTTGCTACTGGAGGGTGTCGTCTCTTCTCCACCTCTAGTTGAGTCTCGCTCCTGGAGGGTGTCGACTCTTCTCCACCTCCAGTTGAGCCTTGCTCCTGGAGGGTGTTTTCTCCACCTCCAGTTGAGCCTTGCTCCTGGAGGGTGTCGTCTCTTCTCCACCTCCATTTGAGCCTCGCTCCTGGAGGGTGTCGACTCTTCTCCAACTCCAGTTGAGCCTCGCTCCTGGAGAGTGTCGTCTCTTCTCCACCTCCAGTTGAGCCTCGATCCTGGAGGGTGTCGACTCTTCTCCACCTCCAGTTGAGTCTTGCTCCTGGAGGGTGTCGTCTTTTCTCCACCTCCAGTTGAGCTCGCTCGTCTAGCAAATGGCCTGGAGGGTGTCGTCTCTTCTCCACCTCCAGTTAAGCCTCGCTCCTGGAGGGTGTCGTATCTTCTCCACCTCCAGTTGAGCCTCGCTCCTGGAGGGTGTCGACTCTTCTCCACCTCCAGTTGAGCCTCGCTCCTGGAGGGTGTCGTCTCTTCTCCACCCCCCAGTTGAGCTCGCTCGTCTAGCGAATGGCCTGGAGGGTGTCGAATCTTCTCCACCTCCAGTTGAGCCTTGCTCCTGGAGGGTGTCGTCTCTTCTCCACCTCCAGTTGAGCCTCGCTCCTGGAGGGTGTCGACTTTTCTCCACCTCCAGTTGAGCCTAGCTCCTGGAGGGTGTCGACTCTTCTCCACCTCCAGTTGAGCCTTGCTCCTGGAGGGTGTCGTCTCTTCTCCACCTCCAGTTGAGCCTTGCTCCTGGAGGGTGTCGTCTCTTCTCCACCTCCAGTTGAGCTTGCTCCTGGAGGGTGTCGTCTCTTCTCCACCTCCAGTTGAGCCTCGCTCCTGGAGGGTGTCGACTCTTCTCCACCTCCAGTTGAGTCTCGCTCCTGGAGGGCGTCGTCTCTTCTCCACCTCCAGTTGAGCCTCGCTCCTGGAGGGTGTCGACTCTTCTCCACCTCCAGTTGAGCCTTGCTCCTGGAGGGTGTCGTCTCTTCTCCACCTCCAGTTGAGCCTTGCTCCTGGAGGGTGTCGTCTCTTCTCCACATCGTTGAGCCTCGCTCCTGGAGGGTGCCGTCTCTTCTCCACCTCCAGTTGAGCCTCGCTCCTGGAGGGTGTCGACTCTTCTCCACCTCCAGTTGAGCCTCGCTCCTGGAGGGTGTCGTCTCTTCTCCACCTCCAGTTGAGCCTCGCTCCTGGAGGGTGTCGACTCTTCTCCACCTCCAGTTGAGCCTTGCTCCTGGAGGGTGTCGTCTCTTCTCCACCTCCAGTTGAGCCTCGCTCCTGGAGGGTGTCGACTCTTCTCCACCTCTAGTTGAGCCTCGCTCCTGGAGGGTGTCGTCTCTTCTCCACCTCCAGTTGAGCCTCGCTCCTGGAGGGTGTCGTCTCTTCTCCACCTCCAGTTGAGCCTCGCTCCTGGAGGGTGTCGACTCTTCTCCACCTCCAGTTGAGCCTCGCTCCTGGAGGGTGTCGTCTCTTCTCCACCTCCAGTTGAGCCTCGCTCCTGGAGGGTGTCGACTCTTCTCCACCTCCAGTTGAGGCTTGCTCCTGGAGGGTGTCGTCTCTTCTCCACCTCCAGTTGAGCCTTGCTCCTGGAGGGTGTCGTCTCTTCTCCACATCCAGTTGAGCCTCGCTCCTGGAGGGTGTCGACTCTTCTCCACCTCCAGTTGAGCCTTGCTCTTGGAGGGTGTCGTCTCTTCTCCACCTCAAGTTGAGCCTCGCTCCTGGAGGGTGTCGTCTCTTCTGTAACACCCCCATCCGTTCGAAAGCATATAGCAGAAGGTCCGGTCGGGGCCCCACGCCATATACTATAAAACAAATGGGAACGTCACTTAATGGAATAACAACGACACTATACCACGAAGCCTAACTCAGAGCATTCTATGCGGAAGTAAAAGAGAGAGAGAGACAGAATTATAAACCACAAGACCCGAACTCGGGTATGTCCAATTCTATTAACTTGGAATAAAATGTTTTACAACACAAAAGAGGCACAACGGCCTTACAGTTTACCAACATCGGCGCGCAGGCCGGCCATACATGAAAAACAGAAGGAACATCAAAGGCCTTCAAAAGCCGCAGTAGCGCAGGGGCTTCAGCCCGCCAAGTTCCCGCTCGGTCCAGCACCTGTACAACAAGCCCACCAAAAACGGTGGCAAAACAGGGCAACGGTCAGCTAAAGCTGACCAATTTATAACAACGTCACCCCTTCGAGGGGGTGACAGTGCTAACCGTCCCTGCAAAACAGTCTCAACAGCATATACATATCTAAGAGTGCGACTAGACGAGCCCACAACATTTCATACATATGCAATAACACAAACGTGGGAATGGCCTCCACGTCTCGTGCACTCAGGCACTCTTTGGTGTACTACGCCTTCCACCACCATCCACTCTTGATGGTTTTGCCCTTCGAGGCTAAAGTCGGCGGCCCGAATACCAGGGCTCCCCCGTGCTTTAATTATGAACTTACGCAGTTCGAAGACTCTTCCCCATCGCCTCCCGACATGCTATTCGAGCCTTACTAATCAGGTGCTGCAATGGTTCGGGTGCTGGTACGCCAAATGCCCGTTGTTCACACACTCGTTGTATGACACGAAATGCGGGTATGGCGTCCCCTCAGCCCAAGTATTCTCAATTAGCTGGCTCCACGGGCCGCTAAGTCATCCACCAGGACACCCTTACGGGTCGGGCATGCCGACCACAGGTCCCCTCAACAGGTGGGCACAACAAACATCACCAGACCCATGTCTGGGAGCTGTCGCCTGGGCGACAGTCACTGTCGCTTAGCGACAGTGGACAACATTCCACTTTTAGTTTCCAGCTGTGGGTGCTTCCCGGGGCACACCCCCAAGCGTTGCTGCGCATGCAGTAGCACTTCCACTACTTCAGAACACCAAACAGTCACCAGAACCAATTCCGGGAGCTGTCGCCGGGGCGACAGTCACTGTCGCATGGCGACAGTGAGCAAAACTCATTTTCTGCATCCAACTTCGGGTGCTTCCCGGGGCACACCCCCAGGCGTTGCTGCGCATGCAGTAGCACTCTCTAGTCCTACAAAGCAGGATAACAACACGGGGTTTTCCCCGAGCAAGCACAATACCACAAGGCATCACCAATCCGGACGAACCGTCTCAGATGGGCTTCACACAGCGCGCCTACGTCCGTATTACGCACGGACTCTATATGTATGCAAGCTTTGACGGGGATAGCACAAATCGACCCGTCGGAGGCCACGACCTCTCCCTTTTGGGTAGGTGCCTCAACGATGCATGGGAAAGGACTAGAACATGTCCAAAAGGGGTTAGAAGAGTTCGTTACCCTTAAACGCCGCTTTGAGCCCATGGCTCGACTTTTGGCACGGATGGAAAGGAGCGCCTTGCCCTCCTCTATGCGTAGCCACTAACGATGATGGGATTGGATGAGTGTAGCTCCTCCAAACCCAAGCTCCAAGCTAGGGTTCACTATTCCTTCTTCTTCTCCAAGCTCTCCCTCTCTCTCTCTCTTTCTCTCTCCTCCTTAAACACTTAAGGAAATAATGAGAAAGAAGGGGGATTTCGGCCTTCTATGCTGCCACTGAGCCCCCCAAGCCAAAACCAGCCCCCAAAGTCAAAGTGCAATCAATGCCCTTGATTTCGGCTACAAAGTCCAACTTTGAGCTGTCGCCGGGCGACAGCCACTGTCGCCTAGGCGACAGCGTTAAGAACCGACTTTGACCAGTCAGCCACACTGCTGCATGAACCCAGTCACCTTGTCGCCAGCGTTAGCCGCCACCCGACAACGCTATCGTCGGGCGACAGCCACTGTCGCCTGGGCGACAGCGCTAAAAACTCCAGAAATTTACCTGCCTGAAATGGGGTCTTACAACCCTCCCCTCCTTATATAAATTTCGTCCCGAAATTTGCAAAAAAAAACAGGCATATATACAATATCCAAAAAGTCTTTACATACAGTGGGAAAAGAAGAGATAAGCGTCACTGAAACAGCTCGGGGAACTCCTCCAACATGGTCTGCTCACGCTCCCATGAGAGCTCCTCGCGACCGCAGTTGTCCCAACGGACCTTTACCATACGGATCGCCCTGTTCCGCAGCTGACGCACCTCAGCATCCTCGATGCTAA
This sequence comes from Dactylorhiza incarnata, assembly GCA_033032865.1. Lineage (NCBI taxonomy): Eukaryota > Viridiplantae > Streptophyta > Magnoliopsida > Asparagales > Orchidaceae > Dactylorhiza > Dactylorhiza incarnata. Next base: position 2,796,438 of record JAWHQI010000086.1, read on the forward strand.
CGGGCCTGACCGCCGTCGCAAGCCCGCTATCCACGGGCACCTGATCCGCCGCTACCACCTGCGTAGGCTCTTGCACTGCCTTCCGCAACACGGAGATGTGGAATACATCGTGTAGCCCGCTCAGTTCCGCCGATAGTGCAAGCCTATAAGCCGCCTCACCGACGCGCTCGATGATCTCAAACGGTCCAAGGTATCTCGGACTCAGCTTTTTCAAGCGTCGAATCCTGGATACACCCTTGAACGGCCTGATCTTCAAGTAAACCCAATCGCCAACGGCGAACTGGACGTCGCGGTGCTTCACATTGTTGTACTTCGCCTGCCTATCCTGCGCAACCAAAAGCCTCTCCCGGATCAACCGTACCGTCGAAGTCGCCTCTTCGACCTCTTTCCTCTTGAAGAGCTTCGTCTCGCCCGTTTCCGCCCAAGCTAAGGGAGTGCGGCACTTCCTGCCATAGAGGGCCTCGAAAGGCGCCATCTGAATACTCGCCTGATAGCTGTTGTTGTACGCGAACTCAACAAGAAAGAGGTGATCTTCCCACCCCTTGCCAAAATCCAGGACGCACATCCGGAGCATGTCTTCCATCGTCCTGTTGGTACGCTCAGTTTGGCCATCCGTCTGAGGATGAAAGGCCGTGCTAAACTGCAGCTTCGTACCCAAAAGACGGTTGACTAGCCTCCAGTCGCTTGAAGTAAAGCGTCCATCACGATCACTAACGATGCTACGGGGCACACCGTGCAGTCGCACTATAGTATCAACATACAACTTTGCCAATTTCTCCACCGAGTCATCCCTCCGGTTGGGGATAAAGTGCGCCACCTTCGTCAGCCGGTCTACAACTACCCAGATGGCATCATTCCCGCGTTGCGATCTCGGCAGCCCATGCACGAAATCCATGGAAATGTCATCAAACTTCCACTCCGGAACAGGCAATGACTGCAAAAAGCCACTGGGCTTCTGACATTCCGCCTTCACTAGCGCACAAGTGTGGCACTTTGCCACGTAGTGAGCGATGTCCCTCTTCATACCTGGCCACCAGAAAAGGACCTTTATGTCCTTGTACATCTTTGTGCTCCCCGGATGAACTGAATACCTGGTACGATGCGCCTCGTACATCAACTCATCGCGCAGCTCACCCACCTTGGGGACGCACAAACGGTCGCCTCTCCACAACAATCTGTCTCAAACCTGAAACTGGGCATCTGGCCCACCACCAGCATCCTCCGCGTAGCGCTTCAAACTCAGATCGAGTTCAAAAGCCTGGCGGACTCTCTCTGCGAGGTCGTACTGCACGTCAAACCAACTCAAACAGGCACCGGCACTGCACCTCTTCTCTACGCAAGAAATATCCAAGGCCTCCAGGTCACGTATCAGGTGCTCATCATGCATCTGAATCCAGTTGGCCTGCGCTGGAGCCCTGCTACTGAGTGCATCCGCAACAACATTCCCCTTCCCGGGAGTGTAGTGGATCTCGAAGGTGAAGTCCCCCAGGAACTCCATCCACCTCTGTTGCCGCATATTCAGCCCTTTCTGCGTCAGAAGGTACTTCAGGCTCTTATGGTCCATGAAGATGTTGATCTTCAAGCCATACACATAATGCCGCCATAGCTTCAGGGCAAATATCACGGCCGCCAACTCCAAGTCGTGGACCGGATAGTTCCGCTCGTGCACCTTCAGCTGGCGAGAGCCATACGCTATAACCTTGCCATGCTGCTGCAGAACGCAGCCAAGGCCGCTTCTAGAAGTGTCGGTGTAGATCTCGTAGCCCTCCGTGCCGCAAGGCAAACATAAGATAGGAGCCGTCGTAAGCCGCCGCTTCAACTCCTCGAAAGCCTGCGCACACGCGGGCGTCCAAATGAACTCCTGCATCTTCCGTGTCAACGTCGTAAGAGGCAGCGCGATCCGCGAGAAGTTCTCCACGAAGCGCTTGTAATAGCCGGCCAGCCCGAGAAAGCTACGGACCTCCGCTACAGTAGAAAGAACAGGCCACTCCCTAATGGCCGAAACCTTCACCGGATCTACCGCCACACCCGAACCACTAACCACATGGCTCAAGAACGCCACAGAAGGAAGCCAGAACTCGCACTTCGAGAACTTGGCATACAACTGGTTCCTCCTCAGAACCTCCAAAACTACTCGCAGGTGATCATCGTGCTCCTCCTCGGACTGAGAGTAGACTAGTATGTCATCCAGGAAGACGACCACAAACCGGTCGAGGTACTCTCGGAAAGTCCGGTGCATCAAGTCCATAAACACCGAAGGCGCATTAGACAGCCCAAACGGCATCACGGTGAACTCATACTGCCCGTACCTCGTACTAAAGGCAGTCTTCGGGATATCGCACTCCCTGATCCGCACCTGATAATAGCCAGACTTCAAGTCCAGCTTCGAGTATACTGTCGAACCAACGAGCTGGTCGAACAAATCATCTATCCTCGGAAGAGGATACTTGTTCTTCTACGTCAGCTTGTTCAGCTCCCGATAGTCGATGCAAAGCCTCAGGCTACCGTCCTTCTTTTTGACAAAGAGGACCGGTGCACTCCAAGGTGAGGAACTCGGACGCACGTAGCCCTGCTCAAGCAGCTCCTGCAACTGCAGCTTCAACTCCGCCAACTCTTTCGGAGCCATACGATACAACGAGCGGGCCACAGGCTTAGTGCCTGGCACCAACTCAATCATGAAATCTATCTCCCGCTGCGGTGGAGCACCGGGGAGCTCGCTCGGGAACACATCGGGGAACTCTGCTACTACCGGAACATCCGCTAGGCTGGGCCTCGGCGTTGAAGCCTCCACAAGAGCAAAGAATAACTCTGCTCCCTGTCGCACTGCCTTGGACACCTGGAGAGCAGACATCAGCGTCTTGCTCGATCCACGCATGCCCGCAAAGACCGTCTCCCGATCGGCACTCTGCCCAAACCTCACCTCCTTGGTGGTGCAATCGATACATGCGCGCTGTTCCGACAGCCAGTCCATATCGAAGATAACATCGAACTCAGCCAGGGGGAGTAACGATGCCTTCAGGTCATACTCCCGACTACCAACTAGAACCTTTACACATCAACTCCTCTCCACACGCATCGAATATCCATTCGGCAGTAGGACCTCCAGTCCATCTGCAGAAGCAATCGACGGCGCACCAATACGTTGGACGAAGTCCGACGATAAGAAGGAGTGCGAAGCCCCAGTATCGAAAAGCGCTCTCGCAGGGATGCCTAAAACATTTACATAGCCTACGCCGTCAACGAGTTAGCATGAACATTAAAACAGGTGTATAAAACAGTAAAGACTGTATCTTAAATTATACCTGTCACGACGTCCTTGGCTTTGATAGCCTCCTGCTGATCGAGACTAAAAACTCTGGGCTGCGGGGGAGCCATACGGGAAGCAGTGGACTCAGCTGCCTTCCCCTTCTCAGAATAAGCTGGCCCCGCCTTCTTCTCTGGCCTTGGAAGCCCACTGCGGCAATCCCGCGAGAAATGGCCAGGCTTGCCACAAGTGAAACAAATAAGAGGGCCACGTCCAGATGACGCGCCCGAAGCAGAGGGAGCTGGCCTAGATACTCGAGCCTTCTTCCAGCGACTCAACCTCCGCAACTTTGCCGCACTCGGCGCTTTGCCCTCCGGCACTGCCTCGACCACAACTGCCTTGCCCTTTTCCCTGAGCATGTCCTGCTCAAGGGCTCGGGCTGAACCAACGAGGGTCGTGAAACCCTGCGTCAACGGCCCTGTCAGAAGATGTCGCAACTCAGTACGCAAACCTCCATAAAACCTGTTCACCCTTCTCTCCTCATCATCGAAAGAAATTCCAGCATAGCGCCTGAGGCGGGTGAACTCATGCAAGTAGTCATCAACCAGTCTACCACCCTGTGTTAGGGCCAAGAACTGGTTCTCCATCGCGATCTGCTGCGACTGAGGCACATACCTTGCGAGGAAGATTCTCGAGAACTCTTCCATCGTCACATCAACCAGTCGCCTTCCCGCGAACTGGCGCCTCTCGACCTCATCCCACCACCGCCTAGCTTCCTTTTCTAGCAAGAAAGAAGCAAAGGTCACCTTCTGCGCTTCCTCCGACTGTGTCGCTGTCAGAATTCGCTTCACATGCGACAACCAGTCTTCGGCCTCAGCTGGTGATTCAACCCCGGTAAACGGAGGAGGTCGAAATCCCAGAAAATGCTTCAGCTGCTGCTCAGGAGCACGCCTCACTGGGACTTGCTCCACTCTTAGTGGCTCAGGGGCCACCTCTTGCACTGGCGGTTGGCCTTGCCTTTCAGGCTGGCCATTCAACGCAGCTAGAACGGCTTCAGTAACTAGCCGAACCAACTCAGCAGACGGAGCTGTAGGGGCCTCAACAGACCCACTACTCTCATGCACATCACGGGGACGCGACGGTCCCGCTGCACTTCGAGTGCCCTACACAAGTGCAACACACAGTTAGGCGACAGCACAGTCGCAACTAACAACAAAAGGAACACTCAGGTTCCAAAATCATGCAATTATTGTTGGTTTGTTGTTGCATTTTATTCCTAAGTGGACATTTTTGGGTTTATTTTACGTCTCAACGGTAGCGCACACACGTGCTCACCACCCCTTAAAAGAATTCATCCACGAATTCCTTAGAAGGATACGGAACCCTAGTAGCTGATACCAATTTGTAACACCCCCATCCGTTCGAAAGCATATAGCAGAAGGTCCGGCCGGGGCCCCACGCCATATACTATAAAACAAATGGGAACGTCACTTAATGGAATAACAACGACACTATACCACGAAGCTTAACTCAGAGCATTCTATGCGGAAGTAAAAGAGAGAGAGACAGAATTATAAACCACAAGACCCGAACTCGGGTATGTCCACTTCTATTAACTTGGAATAAAATGTTTTACAACACAAAAGAGGCACGACGGCCTTACAGTTTACCAACATCGGCGCGCAGGCCGGCCATACATGAAAAACAGAAGGAACATCAAAGGCCTTCAAGGGCCGCAGCAGCGCAGGGGCTTCAGCCCGCCAAGTTCCCGCTCGGTCCAGCACCTGTACAACAAGCCCACCAAAAACGGTGGCAAAACAGGGCAACGGTCAGCTAAAGATGACCAATTTATAACGACGCCACCCCTTCGAGGGGGTGGCAGTGCTAACCGTCCCTGCAAAACAGTCTCAACAGCATATACATATCTAAGAGTGCGACTAGACGAGCCCACAATATTTCATACATATGCAATAACACAAACGTGGGAATGGCCTCCACGTCTCGTGCACTCAGGCACTCTTTGGTGTACTACGCCTTCCACCACCATCCACTCTTGATGGTTTTTCCCTTCGAGGCTAAAGTCGGCGGCCCGAATACCAGGGCTCCCCCGTGCTTTAATTGTGAACTTACGCAGTCCGAAGACTCTTCCCCATCGCCTCCCTACATGCTATTCGAGCCTTACTAATCAGGTGCTGCAATGGTTCGGGTGCTGGTACGCCAAATGCCCGCTGTTCACACACTCGTTGTACGACACGAAATGCGGGTATGGCGTCCCCTCAGCCCAGGTATTCTCAATTAGCTGGCTCCACGGGCCGCTAAGTCATCCACCAGGACACCCTTACGGGTCGGGCATGCCGACCACAGGTCCCCTCAACAGGTGGGCACAACAAACATCACCAGACCCATGTCTGGGAGCTGTCGCCTGGGCGACAGTCACTGTCGCTTAGCGACAGTGGACAACATTCCACTTTTAGTTTCCAGCTGTGGGTGCTTCCCGGGGCACACCCCCAGGCATTGCTGCGCATGCAGTAGCACTTCCACTGCCTCAGAACACCAAACAGTCACCAGAACCAATTCTGGGAGCTGTCGCCGGGGCGACAGTCACTGTCGCCTGGCGACAGTGAGCAGAACTCATTTTCTGCATCCAACTTCGGGTGCTTCCCGGGGCACGCCCACAGGCGTTGCTGCGCATGCAGTAGCACTCTCTAGTCCTACGAAGCAGGATAACAACACGGGGTTTTCCCCGAGCACGCACAATACCACAAGGCATCACCAATCCGGACGAACCGTCTCGGATGGGCTTCACACAGCGCGCCTACGTCCGTATTACGCACGGACTCTATATGTATGCAAGCTTTGACGGGGATAGCACAAATCGACCCGTCGGAGGCCACGACCTCTCCCTTTTGGGTAGGTGCCTCAACGATGCATGGGAAAGGACTAGAACATGTCCAAAAGGGGTTAAAAGAGTTCGTTACCCTTAAACGCCGCTTTGAGCCCATGGCTCGACTTTTGGCACGGATGGAAAGGAGCGCCTTGCCCTCCTCTACGCGTAGCCACCAACGATGAAGGGATTGGATGAGTGTAGCTCCTCCAAACCCAAGCTCCAAGCTAGGGTTCACTATTCCTTCTTCTTCTCCAAGCTCTCCCTCTCTCTCTCTTTCTCTCCCCTCCTTAAACACTTAAGGAAATAATGAGAAAGAAGGGGGATTTCGGCCTTCTATGCTGCCACTGAGCCCCCCAAGCCAAAACCAGCCCCCAAAGTCAAAGTGCAATCAATGCCCTTGATTTCGGCCACAAAGTCCAAATTTGAGCTGTCGCCGGGCGACAGCCACTGTCGCCTAGGCGACAGCGTAAGAACCGACTTTGACCAGTCAGCCACACTGCTGCATGACCCCAGTCACCTTGTCGCCAGCGTTAGCCGCCACCCGACAACAATATCGCCGGGCGACAGCCACTGTCGCCTAGGCGACAGCGCTAAGAACTCCAGAAATTTACCTGCCTGAAATGGGGTCTTACATCTTCTCCACCTCCAGTTGAGCCTCGCTCCTGGAGGGTGTCGTCTCTTCTCCACCTCCAGTTGAGTCTCGCTCCTGGAGGGTGTCGACTCTTCTCCACCTCCAGTTGAGCCTTGCTCCTGGAGGGTGTCGTCTCTTCTCCACCTGCAGTTGAGCCTAGCTCCTGGAGGGTGTCGACTCTTCTCCACCTCCAGTTGAGCCTTGCTCCTGGAGGGTGTCGTCTCTTCTCCACCTCCAGTTGAGTCTCGCTCCTTGAGGGTGTCGACTCTTCTCCACCTCCAGTTAAGCCTCGCCCCTAGAGGGTGTCGTCTCTTCTCCACGTCCAGTTGAGCCTCGCTCCTGTAGGGCGTCGACTCTTCTCCACCACCAGTTGAGCCTCGCTCCTAGAGGGTGTCGACTCTTCTCCACCTCCAGTTGAGCCTCGCTCCTGGAGGGAGTCGACTCTTCTCCACCTCCAGTTGAGCCTCGCTCCTGGAGGGTGTCGACTCTTCTCCACCTCCAGTTGAGCCTTGCTCCTGGAGGGTGTCGACTCTTCTCCACCTCCAGTTGAGCCTCGCTCCTGGAGGGTGTCGTCTCTTCTCCACCTCCAGTTGAGCCTCGCTCCTGGAGGGCGTCGACTCTTCTCCACCTCCAATTGAGCCTCGCTCCTAGAGGGTGTCGACTCTTCTCCACCTCCAGTTGAGCCTCGCTCCTGGAGGGAGTCGACTCTTATCCACCTCCAGTTGAGCCTCGCTCCTGGAGGGTGTCGACTCTTCTCCACCTCCAGTTGAGCCTTGCTCCTGGAGGGTGTCGACTCTTATCCACCTCCAGTTGAGCTCGCTCGTCTAGCGAATGGCCTGGAGGGTGTCGACTCTTCTCTACCTTCAGTTGAGCCTTGCTCCTTGAGGGTGTCGACTCTTCTCCACCTCCAGTTGAGCTCGCTCGTCTAGCGAATGGCCTGGAGGGTGTCGACTCTTCTCTACATTCAGTTGGGCCTTGCTCCTGGAGGGTGTCGACTCTTATCCACCTCCAGTTGAGCTCGCTCGTCTGGCGAATGGCCTGGAGGGTGTCGACTCTTCTCTACCTCCAGTTGAGCCTCGCTCCTAGAAGGTGTCGACTCTTCTCAACCTTCAGTTGAGCCTTGCTCCTGGAGGGTGTCGACTCTTCTCCATCTATTTTAGTTGAACCTACTCAGCTAGCGAAGGGCTTGAGAGGGATACTGAGTGACATGTCATCCACTGCCCATCTCTCCGAACCACGGGTCTTACATTGTTTTTTCGAACTTGTATCGAGCTCGAAAAAAGCGGGGATTGTGTATAACCCATAATTCGTCGAGATCAGAAATGCAGGAGACCTCCCCCCACCTGGGCGAGTACAGAAGACCTCCCCCACCTGGGCGAGTACAGAAGACTTCCCCCACCTGGGAGAGTACAGAAGACCTCCCCCACCTGGGCGAGTACAGGAGACCTCCCCCACCTGGGCGAGTACAGGAGACCTCCCCCACCTGGGCGAGTACAGCAGGCCTCCCCCACCTGGGCGAGTACAGAAGACCTCCCCCACCTGGGCGAGTACAGAAGACCTCCCCCACCTGGGCGAGTACAGAAGACCTCCCCCACCTGGGCGAGTACAGAAGACCTCCCCCACCTGGGCGAGTACAGGAGACCTCCCCCACCTGGGCGAGTACAGGAGACCTCCCCCACCTGGGCGAGTACAGGAGACCTCCCCCACCTGGGCGAGTACAGGAGACCTCCCCCACCTAGGCGACCTCCCCCACCTGGGCGAGTACAGGAGACCTCCCCCACCTGGGCGAGTACAGAAGACCTCCCCACCTGGGCGAGTACAGAAGACCTCCCCCACCTGGGCGAGTACAGGAGACCTCCCCCACCTGGGCGAGTACAGGAGACCTCCCCCACCTGGGCGAGTACAGGAGACCTCCCCCACCTGGGCGAGTACAGCAGACCTCCCCCACCTGGGCGAGTACAGAATACCTCCCCCACCTGGGCGAGTACAGGAGACCTCCCCCACCTGGGCGAGTACAGCATGTTGGAGTTTCTGAGATGATCTCAAAGCAATCAACAGTTAGTCTTGCTGCTAACGCAATATGAGCCTATAGGATCGCACATAAAAGCGTTTGGAGAAATTGGAGAAATGATTGTGTTGGCCTTACTCATATTGGATATGAGTGGAGGACCAATCATGTGACTGCTTGGAATCAAGTTGAGAATGTCTCAAAAGGGAAATCGTTTAAAGTGTTTAAACGAACGGATTTACACTAGGTAATTCGGCTAAAGGCATTAACCGAATTCGACTAAAGGGTTTAGACGAATTCGGCTAATGGCATTAACCGAATTCGGCTAAAGGGTTTAGACGAATTCGGCTAATGACAGATTCCCCGAATCCGGTCAGTTCGACGAAAGGGTTTCGCCGAATTTATATAGCCGAATTCATATAGTCGAATTCGTCGAAATGATTTCGCCGAATTCGGTTATAGTGATTAGTCGAATTCGGTTAATGTGATTAGTCGAATTCGGCGAATGTAAATTTGGACAGATTTTCTGTTTTTCCCTCTGGTCTGCGGATAGTCGATTTTATGCCTTGCGTATAAAAGGACGTGATTAGGGCTTCGATAACGATGGTTTTCAGATCGAGCCTTTTCGCTAGAGAGAAACGACGGAAGTGTTCCGGCTGTTCTCGTTCCGTCCGCCGATCGACGTTCCGCCGCCGCTAGTCGTCGCCGCCGGTCGCCGCCTCCTCTGGATCGGACCTAACAGTCCGTGAGGACGTTGGGAGCTTCCTTCTCCGACCTAGTTCTTGTACGACAAGAAGCTAGGGTTCTTCATCTCTTGTGTTGACTTCTGTAGAGGGATCGATCTATTTCGATCATTGGAGAACTCAAAGGCAGATTTCGAATTTCTCTTAGAGCACCTAGGTTGGATTCGATCCAACTCCACTAAGGTAATTTATGCCTAGTATTTTTGATAACTTCTTGATTCATTTTCATGGCCCGATCCAAACTCTTTTGGGTTGTTCTCTTTATTTCCGCTGCGCCTACATATGATGTATGGTATATAAAAAACCCAACACAGCAGACCTCCCCCACCTGGGCGAGTACAGAAGACCTCCCCCACCTGGGCGAGTACAGGAGACCTCCCCCACCTGGGCGAGTACAGGAGACCTCCCCCACCTGGGCGAGTACAAATTTTTACCCCGTCAAAGGGCAGGAGCCGCTATCTGCAGCCCATTTCAGAAGGTGGGAGCAGTTATTCGCAGTCCATTTGGATTTGCCTATAAATAGGACCCCAAGGCACAAGTAGAAGACACCTTCACCCCCCCCCCCCCCCTAGGGTGGGAGAGTACACTGCCTGCCTCTCTTGTGCCAAGCTCAGCATTGGCTTTAGGAGGGGAAGTTCCTATAGACTTCCGGGTATGTGGCAGGACCTCCTCGCTGCAGCACGCGGGTCTTGTTTATAGGCAGGTTGGAGTGGTTTTGTATGCTGTCTAGTTTCTTATCACCTTGTCTCGCGTGGGTCGATCACTAAACGAGTAGCCTTTGGTCACCCCAAGTCTCGAACAGTTGGACCGGTATCCGGGTTCCAACACCAATGACTTACCATATATCATTAAAAAAATGGAATTTCATAAAATGTAATGATTATTTATGTAATTACATCATATTCTTATAATAAAAATAATGATGGAAATTTATAATATTCAAAAGTTTTTAGTAGACCTCGTAGACCTACTATGATACGTTATCATTAGGCCTATAAAAACTAATTTCGAAATATAATAGTTTACTATAAAATGAGTTTTTGTTAGAATATAAATGTTTTTGAAAAAAATAATTATAAAATATTGATGTATATTTTTTACGGTCATTTTGAGTACTCATATGTATATGTTGCGGGCGAAGCCCGCCGTCGCCAACCGAGTACTATCGATTGCGGGCGCAGCCCGCTCGAATGCGGGTGCATCCCGCTAAGAATCAGCGAGCACGGGCTCCGCCCGTGCGGGCGGAGCCCGTGCTCGCTGACTCTTAGCGGGCTTCGCTCGCAACATATACATATGAGTACTCAAAATGACCGTAAAAATATATACATCATTATTTTATAATTATTTTTTTCAAAAATATTTACATTTTAACAAAAAATTATTGTAAAGTAAGTCATTATATTTCAAAATTAGTTTTTGTAGGCATAATAATAACCTACCATAGTAGGTCTTGGAGGTCTACTAAAAACTTTTAGGCTTCGTTCGTTTGGTAGGTTTTGAGAGACAAAAATTGGTTTTGGCCGAAAACCTATGACGCAGAGGTTTTGGAAATGACCAAAAAATAAATTCTTGTGTTCGTTTGGAGAAGGTTTTAAGAGAAAATGATGATGAACAGTGTCAAAATGATGATGAATTCAGGCCAAAATGATGATAAACTCCAGCCACAATGATGATGAACAGTGTCAAAAATATCCCAAAATCTATCTAAATTGGTAAGTTTTGGGCATAGAAGGTGTTATACCACCCGTAAAGGCCTTGGGGTGCGTCTAAAGGAAACCCCGCTTAAGAAAGGTGGGGGCAACGGACAACGCACAATCGTTTGAGTTGAAAAGACCGAGCCCGCCATTCCCGCCGCCATCCGCCAAAGTCAAGGCGCGCACGGAGCAAACCGCAGGTGCATGCACCACCGCGTGCACGGTAGCACGCAGTAGCACGCGGGCATCACCCCCCATCGCGGGGAAGCGGCCCGGCTGCGCCCCGACTGCACCCCTCAAGGGGCGCGGCTCCAGCTGCACCCCTTGGGGGGTGCGGTTGGTGCGGCCCAGCCGCACCCCTCAAGAGGTGCGGCCCCAGCCGCACCCCTTGAGAGGTGCGGCCCGAGCCGCACCTCCCTTGAGGGGTGCGGCCCGAGCCGCACCCCTTGGGGGTGCGGCCCCAGCCGCACCCCTTGGGGGGTACGACCCCAGCCGCACCCCCCGCCGCCCTTAGGGTGCGGTCAGGCCTCCTCCCCGCACTTTCTCCACAGGGGGAGGCTCGTAGGGGACCCCGCCGTATTCACGCCCCCTCGTCGGGCGCGTCGGACCCCAATTCCCCTTTGGGGGACAACTTCCCGTTCCACCGTTCGCTCAGAACGCCTCCGCGCTCACGCGCCCTCAGAACGCCTCCAAGCGCGTTCAGAACGCCTCCGCGCTTACGCGCGCTCAGAACACTGCTAAGCGCGCTCAGAGCGCTTCTATGTTCGTTGCGCGCTCAGAACGCTTCTGAGCGCGCTCAGAACGCCTCCGCGCTCACGAGCGCTCAAAACGCCTCTAAGCGCGTTCAAAGCGCTTCCATGTTCATTACACGCTCGGAGCACTTTAGCTCTCACGCGCGCTCAGAACGCTTCCGAACACGTTCGGGAGCGTTCTCACTTTTTGTCTTTCAGGCGTCTCACTTTTTGCCTTTCAGGCGTCTCACTTTTTGTCTTTCAGGCGTTCTCACTTTTTGTCTTTCAGGCTTCTCACTTTTCAGGAACGGCCAGTCGCCTTTTTCGCCTCCAACAGAACTGCCCGAACTGCCCGAGCCGACCAAGCTGTCCGAAGGACAAGGTGGTCATTTACGAAAAATGGCGATCCGTGTGTCCCGAATCGGAAAATATGATTCGTCCACCGAGCATTTATGGAAACTGCAAACGGCAAAATTACCGGACCGCCCCCGGCCAAAGCTATAAAAGAAGCCCCAAGGCTTCATTTGAAGGGACCTTGACTTCTGGACCCGGGAGAGCTCCTGGCAGACTTTTGCGGAATTCTCCTTCGGCGCTTGAAGATCTCCTTCGTGGACTTGAAGATCTTCATCATCCCGAAAGGCGACTAGCCTTCTCACTTCCGAAAGGCGACTAGCCTTCTCACTTCCGAAAGGCGACTAGCCTTCTCACTTCCAAAAGGCGACTAGCATTCTCAGAAGAAAAAGACGACTAGCCTTCTCACTTCCGAAAGGCGACTAGCATTCTCAGAAGAAAAAGGCGACTAGCCTTCTCACTTCCGAAAGGCGACTAGCCTTCTCACTTCCGAAAGGCGACTATCCTTCTCACTTCCGAAAGGCGACTAGCATTCTCACTTCCGAAAGGCGACTAGCATTCTCAGAAGGAAAATGCAACTAGCTGTCTCACTTCCGAAAGGCGACTAGCATTCTCAGAAAGGAAAAAGACTTAGTTTTTCCGAGAGGTGGCCTGTCACCCTCGGAGCTCGTTCTCTCTCTCTCCAAATATTGTAACGAGCAGCGGTCTGTCGCGCTCAAGTTCTAGTTTCCAAGTTGTAACCCCCAGAAGATAGTGAAGTTTGGTCGGCACAGCTCCGACCGCGTGGTTTTTTACCCTTTCCGGGTTTTCCACGTTAAAAAGTCCCTGTGTACCCAGCAAATCTCTAATTGACTGTTTGCGCGCTTAGTTCGCTCACGAGCTAAGGTGGTTCAAGTGAACCGATCTACCACGAGCCCTAAGCGTTCCGCAACAGAAGGATTTTTCAAAAAGCAAAACTCATGGGTTTTGGGCCAAAACCAATCCTCTCTTTTAAAATGAGCAAACAAACACTTGAATTGGTTTTTGGTCAAACACCTTCCTCCAAAACTCATAGGTTTTCTGTGAATGTCAATTCCTTCCTAAAAAACGTCAAACGAACAAAAAAATTGGAAAAAATTGGTTTTGATATACCCAAAACCAATTTCTTCCTCTCAAAACCCGCGAAACGAACGCAGCATTAGATTTTATGAATTTCCATCGTTATTTTTATTATAAGGATATGATCTAATTACACAAATATTCGTTACATTTTATGAATTTCCATTTTTTATGAATATATATTTGACAATTTTGAATGTTGTACCAAAGACAACTTTTATTATAGTAGTTAAAGATATATATATAGATATATATGCACACGCGCGCGTGCGCGCGCGCTCACACACACAAGTTGCTTTAAAATGACAAATATTTATTATACAGTTAAACAAATTATTAATAAAAAATAATTTTATTGATTTCATTATTTCACATAATTTGGATGAAATGAAACGTACAGAGGAAAATTTCCCTCCAAAAATTTTTAGTAAAACTAAAATCATAGCAAATAGCCCATTTCATTCGACCAGCTACTATCTCTACAATCTGATATCTAAATTTGAAATTTAACATTTTATGTAATAAAAAGTTCAAATCAATCAGATATCTAAATTTTTTTATTTTTTTATTGCAAGCTCGCTTCACTTGACGAAGATGATGAACGACAAGATTTTTTGAAGGAATTAGAACTTTTATATATGTCTTGAATTACATCTTTTCGTAATGTTTGCTTATGTGAAGTGCTAACAGGAATAGTTACTTGAAGTAACAAAAGTAATCAGCCCTTCATCCAGTAAAGCACTAAAGTCTTGATTCTGATTAACTAAACAATGTGTAAAAATGCGCACCATGTGATACACCATAATTGTTGATATGCATGTTTGATATCACAAAATGATATTCGTCAGATATCTTATTTAATGAACGTGCACTGTTGCTAAATGGACTGACCCTTCTAAAATCATAACAAATTCAAACATTCAAATTTTTATCTTCTCCCAGTTGATCACAAGAAGAGGTCATATGTCTTATACATGATGTACGCAATCCTAATCTAGTATGCAAATCAAACAAATCAATTATGATGTATGTAGAGATGTAGATAAATCTTAATTGAGATTTTCCTTCCAGCTACACGTTCTCGATTAAATTGCGCTCATGCAAGATGTACGCCTAAGATGAGGTATATCAGACTATCCATCAACAATAACAACAACACTCAAGCCTTTATCCCACCATAGTGGGGTCGGCTATATGGATCCTTTGTCGTCATTGCGCCCTATTTTTAATCATAGTCTCACTAATGCCTAAGTACATCATATCTTTCCTTATAGTTTATTCCAAGTCTTTTTTGGTCTACCCCTCCCCCGTTTAACATATCTAGTGACTAAATTCTCACAACGCCTAACAGGAGCCTCTAATGGTCTCCTATATAGCCAAAATCATTCCGAGTTAGTAATCTAACACCAAATACACTACTAGAAAAATGATTTTTAGCCACACATTTTTTTGCTAGGGTTCAAAAATCGTGGCTAATACACTAGTATTAACTAGGGTTGTAAAAATCGTGGCTAAAAATTAGGTTTTAACCAGGGTTGAAAAAAGCGTGGCTAATACTTAAGTATTAGCCACGACACAAAAAAATGTGTGGCTAATACATAAGTAATAGCCACGGCAAACAAAAAGTGTGGCTAATACTTAGTATTAGCCACGGCCATGGAAAAGAACATCTGTACCTTTTCTATTACCTTCGTGATGCCCTCCCGTGCCCTATCGTTGCGCTGCGTACCTCCCCAAACCTCCATCCTCACTGCGATCTCTACCTCGCGCGAACTCCGCTCCCGCTGCCACATTTGCACGACATCGCTAGGGAATCCTCGCACGGGGAGGTGATTTTTGTGGTGGCCGAAGGCGACAAGCAAGACATTGATTTAGCCGTGAAAGCTGCAAGAGAGGCCTTCGACTACGGAAAATGCCCGCGCAAGTCTGTCTTCGTAAGAAGATCTCTTCTTCTTCACTGCCGCATGCCATCATAATATGTTATGTTTCTTACAGATGATGTTTTCTCGATCAAGAGAGGGGCAGAATCATGATGAAGTTTGTAGATCTGATCGATCAACACCAAGAAGAGCTCGTGATCCTAGAGTCGTTGGATTCTGGAAAGTTGTTCCATCTGAACAATGCCCTAGACATCCCGAGTGTGCCCAGCTCGCTCCGTTACTACGTCGTCGCCGCCGATACGATCCATGGCGAGACGCTCAAGTGTTCCGGTGAGTACCAGGCGCACAGTTTGAAGGAGCCGATCGGAGTGGTGGGGCACATCAGACCTTGGAACTAATCTTCTGAGTTCC
This sequence comes from Dactylorhiza incarnata, assembly GCA_033032865.1. Taxonomy (NCBI): domain Eukaryota; kingdom Viridiplantae; phylum Streptophyta; class Magnoliopsida; order Asparagales; family Orchidaceae; genus Dactylorhiza; species Dactylorhiza incarnata. Next base: position 2,812,116 of record JAWHQI010000086.1, read on the forward strand.
ATAGAGCATGACATTTATTAGATCGATTCTGCATTCATGTTCTTCATCTTTTCAGTCTAATAGCATCTTGCTTTTTTAGCTTGTGTGTTTAGATTTTTAAATGACTTTGCTTTGGTTGAAAAATGGGGCAAACATGAGAACTTTGATTTGTCTTTAGTAAATCTCAGATGGTTGTCTGATAGTTAGTGATTTGAGATCTCCCCGAGGATTCCCAGCATTTTTTGCACAAGGCCCTTCTAATTTTACACGCTCTAACAAGTCTATTCAGGATGCTCTCCAGGTGTTTTATAAATTTCCTCTTTTAAATACCGATTGGATTTCGGCTTAACCTTCTTTCAGACACTATTTTTTGCTGATTCATAATTAAGCTTTGTTCACCTTTAAGCCACTTGCTATTTGAATTGCAGCTTACCATTTCTTCATCTCTATGCCCCTAACCAAATGATTTTCATCTCTATGTCCTGTATTATAACTCTATTTTTATGTATAATCAGTTTCAGAATAATGCTTAGAAAAGATATCCAAAGCGAAGTTCATTCGTTTATGCTTTTCACTGGCGATATATTTTTAACTGGTGAGATATTTATTGAGTTAAATAAAAAAAAATAGAACAATAGCAATATTATTTTGAAGATAGAAGATAAATAGATACATATATAAATGGTGGTTGAAAAGCGATATCTATCTGTTTTTTTTTTCTCTCCTCTTTTTGAGAATTCTATCATGGCTATGGTGGTTGAAGGTGGGTTTCCTATGCATTGTATTGGCAGCTGCTACATCAGCACTCATCATCTTTTGCGGCCCTGGTCATAAGAAAGGCATGCTAATTTTTGGGTATTTGCATCAATAGAAGCTGGCTAATGTAAAATTTGATTTACATCAAAATAGGATTTTTGCATCAGCATTCATCATCTTTTGCGGCACCTTATAATAATTTTTGTCCCAATTGTAGATGTTTTGTATATTTGTAGTGTTCTGTATATTTGTCCCAATTGTAGATGTTTGTAGTAATGAATTTTTGATGTGGGTTCCTAAAGGAGTTTTACCTCATGTTATTGTTAAAGCTAGTTTTTTTGACAAACAAACCTTCTTGCTGATTAGTACCTCTAGATTTTAATGTTTGTTCTTGTTCATGTTAAAAATGTTTTGAAAAACTTCGCACTCTTGTATGTTCAGTGGAGGAATAGGTCAATCAATTGTGATGTATGTTAGTTTCCGACGGAAGCACCACGCCGGATGCTTTGCTTGCCATGCAGCTTAGCGATGTAGCCAGGGCCAGGAGAGTCTGTCGGGGATCAATTGTTCAGCTGCTGGAATACATCTGTAGCACTGTTCAGAGTCGGAGGTAATTCTTCCCCTTCAGTTTTCATCTCTAATCAAAATCCTAGATCTTGTTGAGAAAGAAAATGAAGTTGAAGAACTAGATTGTAGGTTTTCATATAATAATACGTTGACAATTTGAATTAGATGATGCATTTGTAGTGCACTTATGCAGGTTCTTCATTGGTATTTGCATATTTTTGCATTAATTTGATAATATGTAGCGTGATGCAATTTATAGTAGTGATAAACAGGATGATTGTTATCCTGAACATGGAAGTTTTGGTCATGGAATCGGAGATATTCAGAAGCAATTAATTTTAGGACCTCCTTCGAAGCAATTAATTTTAGGACCTCCTTCGAAGCAATTAATTTTTCCTACTACTTCAAGCCTTTATGAAATGTATTTTATATGTGCCAAACGTTTCACTTCAGATATTGACATGAAAATAAACATAGTCCACATGCTTCTTTCTATCCATCAATGTCGTTTTAGTAGTAAGAGTTACTTATAAAGATGGATCCGATACCTTAAACAGTTACACTATATTATTAGGCATTAGAAGGTGTTAATTTCATAATATTGATCCTAATGCAGTTCTTATGCAGTTAGTGTTAGTGAAGTTGATGCACTCTTCGAGCTGTTTAAGAGTATTAGTGGCTCTGTTATTGATGACGGTCTGATAAATAAGGTAATTAATTAGCTGCATTAATGTATTTTGTTTACATGAGTGTATTCTCTGCATCAAAGCCTGCTCTATTTGGGGCTCCGTTTGAAATAACTGAACTCTGCCTAGGCTTGGAGCAAAAGAGCTTGGCACCTGACCAGGCTCGACCTGTTTATTAACTTTCATTGTTGATAATCTCTCATCGTCTCCGTTTGGAATGTGAGGTGTCATGTTGAAATGTATGTAATTTCTCATTTTAAAGTTTTTAAATGGGCGAAGACCAATAAATGTATAATACAGCTCATTAGCATGCACACAGAAACCTATTTCCTACCCATGTTCGTCTCTTGCAGAGAATAGTTTTGAGAAAGTTATTATTAAATTTTTTTTTGGCTGGTGATTGTAAATCAGGCTTATTTGGTGGGGGAAATAATATAATTTGAGTAGTCAGTGCAAGGTGATGTTACATCAAGTGGTATTAGAGCATATGACACTAGTTTAATCCTTGGTTGCTTTCAATAGAGGTTTAAAATACCGGACGATCCCATGTGTTGGCAACTTTGGCTCATTTGTTATGGTCCATTTCTACTTCTATTTGTGTACATGGTTAGGATGGTCCCATGTCTATATATTATTTTTCTTCGACCAAGTCTATGGGTTTTTTCTTATTTAATGGCCTTGCATTTTGGTGGCTGGATTTTGTGTTTGTTTCATCATGGTGTTGTTGGTCCACTCCACCATTCCCTCCCTCCCCTAGCACCCCCACCTCCCCAACCCCTAATTGTCATGGTCTTCGTGCTTGAATATTTGAGCAAAAAGTTTACACCTATAGCAAAGTCTACTATGGTTTTATTAATTCCATTATTTATGAATTTTTGAGGCTCTTATCATCCATCTGTTCCACTATATAGTAATTTGTTTCTATCATTTTATATGCAGATAAAATTTATAGCAAGATGGGTGAAGGTTAGTTTGTCATTCCACTTCTGTTTGATGACATTTATTTCTATATTGTTTTGAACTTGTTCTGTTTGAGTGTCTGTTCTATGTTCACCATCATGAAGCATTGAAGCTGATTTTGTTTCTTAACATTATATTTATATATATTGGAAAAAATGTTAACGTCAACATCTGCTACCCCTTTTATTTGACATAAGGTTTGTCTTGCAGGTACATCTAGTCAGGTCTTAGAATGCTGGGATCCTGAAGCGAAAGAAATGGTTCGTGGTGTGAAGAAATATTGGGAGGCTGCTATGATTGAAATCGATGTGCTTAAACAGCTGGCTATAGTATTTATCATGTTATTAAATTTTGTTGAATGATCTAGTTGAAATAATATGTAATTGTTAGATGTGTATGCGAAACTGTTAAATGTTTGAAACAATGCTATTAATTTTGTTAAGGAAATGAGACCTTTGAACTGTAGCTGTAATAAAAATAGATGGTGTCTCTGTTAATTTGCTTGTTTGGAATTAGAGAAATGCATTTCATATCAGTAAACTTGCTTCTATTAAATCATTTTACTCTATCATTTTTTTTACTTTAAATTAATAATATTTATGCATCAATGATCAATTTGTCTGCCATTTTTTTTTCCTAACCCAATAGTATTTGCCAGGGTTTTAGACCGTGGCAAATACTATTTTTTTAAATAAATAAATTATTATTTGCCACGGTCTAAAACCGTGGCAAATAGTTTTTTCATGATATCAGGTAGTATTTGCCATGAATTAAAACCGTGGCAAAAGGTCCCAATATTAGCCACGGTAATGCTTTGTGCGTGGCTAATACCTTTTGCCACGGCCAGTTCGTGGCTAAAAGTCTTTCTCCACGCGGCCTTTAGCCATGAATTTTTACCGTCGCTAAAGCTTTTTAGCCACGGTTTTAGACTTTTTGCCAGGGCAAATTGCCGTGGCCAAAACTCTATTTTCTAGTAGTGATACCAAATAAAAATATTGATGATTTCCACTTGGATTGAACGACATTCCAATAAAATACAAAATCATCATTTCCATTGCCTATGTAACATAATCAACCTCCATCTACAATAAACAGTTAAAATCAATAATCAATTAAAATCAATAGTAAATGCTTTCTATTCAAGTTGTTTATTCATGATGTGCGGCAAAGAAGGAAATAGAAGACAGAACATAAAGCCCACATTAATTTTGGTATAGCATTCTCTTACATATTCATGATTGAGATCATGAATTGACGTTGATTAGAATGATATTGTAATACGACATTGTAACTCTAAGATACACAACTATGTTTTTGTGTGTACGTCGAGCATAAAATGAACTAGATAAAAAAGGGCCAAACAACAATATTAGGCGTACCAATATTAGAATGATTCATAATTGTGATATGACATTGTATAGGAATAAGGTCCAAACAACAATATCAATAGAAGTGTAAGAAATTATCAAAATTCAATACTCAGACAGTTCCGACATGTTTGCATTCCATAAAAAAAACTAACCATGAGAATTGCAAAACAACCATACTAGTAAATTCACGGGCTTAGAGAAGAAAAAAAATCAATTTAAGAGATTGCAAGAATCCAAAGCTAGTAAAGGGTGTAAACCTAATGCTATTATAAACACAACCTGTTAGAATGGCACTCGAAGCATCCACGTGAGTGTCTAGTTTGGAACACTCTACTCGTTGCGCCTAGCAGAGTATTTATTGGCAAACCCTAAGTCCCCGACGAGTGCGTGGATTCCTATTGGATCCAAACCAAACTGCTAAGCATCCGTTAACTCGTTATATTAAATATACCTCAACAATCTCCTCCTATATTATAAAATAATAGGGTCATATCACAGATTACTTAAACAAGAGTTAATAATGACAAAACATGAGTTTTCCAGAAAACATAAATATGAGTTTTAGAATACAGAATATCTAAACTCAAACACATGACTCCAAACAAGAAACAGTAAGCAAAGCTGAAAAAACTCAAAAAATAGATAAATGAACAATGATCTATGCAAACAACAGATCATCATCATCTGGGTCGAAATCAACTTCCTCTCCTCCAGTCTCCATGTGATCTGCAAACAGACACAATAAGAATGTCATAAGACAAATCTCTATGAATTCTAACATTTGTTAATCAAGAGTAAAGTGAATAGTTCTAGCAGGAAAAATACGTAATACTCTAACTAGAAAGAAAGAATCACATATCATCATCTCTATCCAATTTACACAAAATTAGACAATTGATTTCAAAGAATCAAACCATGTTCCTTTGATTATTAAAATTATTACCAAACATTTCACAATTGTATTATATCATCAAGTTTGGAATGATACAACAAGATGTGACCAATATATCATCAAGTTTGGAATGATATAAGTAACAATCATAATATCAGGACGCATATCAGCAACTTCAGTATTCCTTTTTGGAATGATACCCAAATCAGCCTTTGAATTAAAAATAATTGGGTAAGTCATCAAGATTGGAATGACTGGAAACTATTCATCTCTGGCTTTCATCAGATAGCATCTGAAATACTTCTGTGTGCTCACTCTAGATGCTCGAATGTAAGCAGACTACGGTTCTAAGATTTAAAGCATAAGCAGGGTATTAAGTCATACTAAATGAACCTTAATCAAATCTCCCCCGATGTTTTATGTGTTAGAACCTTACATAAGCCCTTGGTAAGGACATCTGCTACATTATATTTCGATCTCACGTCCAAAAGGGATATTATCCCCTGACTGGTGAGATGGGTCAACCAGGCAAGTTTCATCCTTAGTTGCCTTCGCTTTCCATTGAACAATGTATTTGTTGTAATGGTCTTTGTGGCTTGATTGTCACAATATAGCGAAATAGAGTTCATAGACTCGTCATTGGAATGTCTATGATCAGATCTCTTATCCACTCAGCTTCTTCTCCTGCTGAAGCGAGGGCATAGAGTTTTGATTCCATAGAGGAAAGTGCAATGCACGACTGCCTCTTTGACTTCCAAGCTACTGCTGCTCCTCCTAGGGTAAATACAAAACCGCTAGTGGATCTACTATCAGCAATTTTTGAACACCAGGAGGCGTCAGAATACCCCTCTAGCACAGGAGGATGTCCACTATAACATAAAGCATACTTCTTAGTGTACTTTAAGTGTCGCATTAGCCTTTCTAAGGCATTCCAGTGGTCCTTCCCAGGGTTACTCGTAAATCTACTTAACATGCCGACTGTAAAGGCTATGTCAGGTCTAGTGCAGGTTGTAGCATACATGAGACTACCGATGAGTTTGGAGTAATCCAACTGTCTAATAGATGAACATTCATTCGGTTTCAGTCTATTGTTATAATCGTATGGAGTCTCACTAATTTTGCTATCAACGTAACCTCACTTCTCAAGTAGATTTCTAATGTAGTGACTCTGACTGAGGGTAATACCCTTGTCAGTGAAGTTCACTTCCATTCCTAGGATGGTTTTCACCATGCCCAAGTCAGTCATGCTAAATTATGTCGTCAAGGCAGCTTTCACGTCTTTCACCTCAGACTGATCAGAGCCCAGAATTAGCATATCATCAACATACAAGCATATAATTGCAACTTTATTTAAACTTGTACGAACATACAGACATTTATCTGAAAAGCTGGATTTAAAACCCATGGCTTTAACACAAGTGTTAAATTTTTCGCGCTACAATTTAGGTGCTTGCTTCAATTTGTAGAGTGACTTAATCAACTTACAGACCTTATTATCAAGACCTTCTACGACAAACCCTTCAGGTTTGTGCATGTAGATCTCTTCGATCAGATCTCCATTAAGAAATGCAGTCTTGACGTCCATCTGATGAACTAAAAAATGTTCAATATATGCGATATCGAGAAGTATCCTAATTGTCGCATAGTGACAAACATGTGAGTATATATCAAAGTAGTCTATTCCACTCACTTGAGTGAAGCCTTTTGCAACTAGACGTGCTTTGTATTTGGCAATACTCTTATCAGGATTAAGCTTCTTTTTCAGAACTCATTTGTTTCCAATGGTCTTAGCCCCTTTGGGCAAGTCAACCAGTGTACACGTGTTGTTCTGCATGAGAGAGTATAACTCTTCATCGATGGCTTCTTTCCATAATAGAGTCACGAGATCGCATCGCATCCTTATAAGTGGATGGATCAGCTTCAACTTGGTAAGTCACGAAGTCTGTACCAAAGCTTTTAGGCACTTTCTCTCTACTAGATAGCCTTCTGGTATGTAAACCACTCGTGTCTATAGGCTCAGTGTCAGAGTTACATTGACTTGGCTCAGCTGGAGGCTCAAGACTAGTGGCTGACAGACTTGGAAGCGTCAGGTTCTTATCCTTAAGGAACTTATCCTCAAAGAAGACAGCGTCTCTAGATTCGATTACAGAGTTAGTTGAGAGATCTAGAAATCTGTCTGCAGCACTATCCTCTGCACATCCTAGATAGACACACGTATTTGTCCTAGGGCCAATCTTAACTCTTCTAAGGTCAGGTATCCTAACATAAGCGATACAACCTCAGGTCTTAAGATTATCAAATCTATGAGGTCTCTTAAACCAAAGCTCATAGGGTGTCTTAGTCAACTTAGCATGAGGAACTTTATTAAGATTGTGATTAGACGTGAGGGCAGCTTCACCCCAGTAGGCTACAGGCATGTCAGCAGTTAACAACATAGAATTCAATATTTTTGTCAAAGTTCTATTTTTTCGTTCAGTGATACCGTTGGATTGGGGGGAATAAGGGGCAGTCGTTTTAGGGATGATGCCATTGCTGGCAAGGAAATATCTGAACTCCCCGTTGACGTATTCTCCTCCTCTATCACTCCTTAGCCGTTTGATTTTCATGTCAAGTTGATTCTCAACCCTAGTTTTGAATATACTGAATTTTTCAAAAGCTTCATCTTTGGTTTTAAGTAGATAAATGTGACAGAATCCAGAATAGTCGTCGATAAAAGTTATCAGATACTTCCGACCTCCATGTGTGACAAAACTTTTGTAGTCACATATGTCGGAGTGTATTAACTCTAGTAATTGTGTGCTCCTAGAAACCTGACTAAAAGGTGTTCTAGTTATCTTAGTTTGAGCACAGATTTCACATTTGTCAAATCTAGTTTTTGTGTCTAAAAGAATGTTGTGAGTTCTAGCTAGCATGAGTAGTTTTCTATAATTGACGTGTCCTAGTCTTGCATGTAAAGTCTTAGGATCGATCAAATTAGAACTAACCTGATTTACTACTTCGTTCGCTAGACTCAGCCTATACATTCCGTTGACGACATACGCACAACCAAAATAGTGCGAGTGAACCATTAGTGTTACTCAACACCACTAATGTTAAATGACATTCTTGCATCGCATAACAAACTAATTGAAATTAAATTAGCAGCTAATGATGGTATAAATTTACCATTTTTCAAAGTAAGAGTTTTACCTGAGGAGAGCGTCAAGGTAGCATTGCCGACCTTCAGCATGTCAACAACTCCTCCATCAGCAACAATAACAGTCTCTCAGACTGCAGTGACATCCTCCAGAAGCGCAGTGTTGTTGCAGACGTGACATGTAGCACCAGAGTCTAGCCACCACTCGGTACTGGTCTGTCCGTTACCGACCATGGCAACAAAGTCGGTAGGCGCAGTCTGATGAACCATATTGGCCATGTTATCAGGCTTTGGTGTGCTAGTATCACCTCTCTTTGGTTGCTTACAATCGAAAGCGCAGTGACCTCACTTGTTACAATTGTAGCACTTGCCTTTGAATTTCTTCTCCTTCTTGCTCGTGTCCACAACTACGGGTGCACTGGGTAATAGTCTAGTCTTGTCAGGCTTAAACTTCCGCTTAGGATGCGTGACCATGTTAGCAGTAGAGGATTGCTTGCTAATGGTCTCCCTGGCATGTCTAGTCCTATTCTCATCCTCAATGCAGATGAAGCGCTTGAGGTCTTTAAGACTGACCTGCGTTTTCTTTCGATACATCTCCATTTTAAAGGAGTACCACACCGACGGGAGCTTGAAGATAATAGCTCCTGCAACAAATCCATCTAGCAGTGAGATGTTCTCACTGTTCAGCTTGTCCACCAGATTTTTGAAATCGGTGACCTGTGGAAGGATTTCCCGTTCCTCAATGAAGGTGAAAGTCATAAATTTGTCCACGAGGTGCGTCTTAGACATATTTTCCTCTTCCTTGAACTGCTCCTCCAGAGCATCCCAGATTTCTTTGGCGGTCTTCAGTTTGATGTACGTCTCAGCAAGCCTGTTGGAGAGGCAGTTCAACAGGTAGTCGCGGCAGAAATCTTCATTTTCAATCCACTGTGCCTCGCCATCTGTCTCAAGAACCTCAGCACGTACAGACTGAACGGTGTAGAACACGTTTAGGTACTTCATGCCGAACTACGTGTTCTGCTTCCAAGCACAGAACTCAGAGTTGGAGAATTTCTCCAACTTGATCATCGGAACGGGAGTATTCCCTTTCGACATTTTGTCTCTCCCCAAACAGTAGATTTCCACTAGCAAACAAAATCACAAGCAGAAAACTAGAGAGAGATCACCTGAAACGCGTAGAAGCGAGAACAAAAATATTCGGATCCAATCCAGAAAAAATTGGTGTGCTCCTCTTCTCCGACTGAACAAATGTCGTCGAAGACCAGATCCACGCAGACAACAACGGCCAGGAACCAAAAGAGCCGAAACAGGATCACCAAGAGGACTGAACACTGTTAGAATTCCGATAGCGATGTCGGAAAACCGACAGCAGAAAAACTGCAGAAACGGCAGCAGCGGCGTCGTTCGACGGAAGCGAAGGCGAAGGCGAAGGCTCGACTGGATCGGCGCGACTGGACAACTGTGGCGGCGAGGCGGTAGCGGCAGACGTCGGCGAGTGTAGGGACAGCGGCAGTGTGCACTTCACTGCACTTCACGCGTAGAGCCTCCTTCTCCTCGCAGAGGACCCTCGCACAAACTCCAATCGTCGATCGACAGCGTCGGCTACAGTCCCGTCGGCCTCAGGATCGACTACAGTCGCGCACTAGATTAACTGGGTTAACAACGACGGGTTTCTTCTCGCTTGAGAAAGTGAACAGGGGCGGGGAAGTCCATGAGAACTGCTTAGGGCACGGCGGCAAGGACTCGCGATCTTCGATCTCCACTCGATCCAGCGATGAAGAAGCGCAAAAGGTAGAGGGCGGTGAGATCTCCACTCGATCTACGATCTCCACTCGATCGGCGGGAGTCACTTGCGATGAAGAAGCGATTGGGAGAACGACAGGTGCGTACTTCTTCCTCCTTGCAGCGACAGGAACCTTCTTGCACAGAACCGGCGGCAGTCTTCTTCCACGCAAAGAATTCCGTGACGAGAGAGGGACGTCGGCAGTGATACGCGAGAGGGAGCGACGGACGGTTACTTCCTCCTTGCGATCGACGGGAAGACCGTGCACATGGGCGGTTACGAGGAAACACACGGGAGAACTGCTAGGGCTCACGAGAGGGATTTCGAGAATGTTAGAATGGCGCTCGAAGAATCCGCGTGAGTGTCTAGTTTGGAACACTCTACTCGTTGCCCCTAGCAGGGTATTTATAGGCAAACCCTAAGTCCCCGGCGGGTATGTGGATTCCTATTGGATCTTAACCAAACCGCTAAGCATCTGTTAACCCGTTATATTAAATATACCTCAACACAACCTACATAACAGTTAGACAACCAACATAGTAATACTATTTAGAAGACATTCACTGCAATAGTAAAGTATGCAATGATATAGTAACCAACCGAAATAGAACAAAAGTAACATCAAGTAAATTCATCTAAAGAGAATTGAGAGATTAAGAGAGTAGATATAGTGGCCAACCCGAATAGAGACACCAACACAAATAAAATTGCAGAAGTAATGCAACAAGAGAACACAGAGAGGATCAGCATTACAATAGTTGAAGTGAAAATCGATTAAAGAATTGCCATTACCATAACAATAATAGAATACTAGACTATAAAAAGTGAAAAATAGAAGTACAGAACAACACATATCACAAAAGTGATGAGCATAAGCGCATAACAGCCATAAACCATATGCTAAACAGAGCACCACAGGAAATGGTGATGAGAATAATGAGGATGTTACCTATTGGAGAAAAAATGTTAAGGTAGGAAATGGTGGGCGTCAGAAGTCCTTCTGCGGCTTCAGCGGGGCGGCGGCTTGGGGCTGGTTGAAGGAGGAAGAAGGCGTCATTTACTTGATTTTTGGAGGCTTGAAACAAGATCGGTAAGGAACAGATGAGATCGTCTAAAGCATGTGGCTTCAGCGAGAGGCGGCCTGGGCTAGTTGAAGGAGGAAGATTACGTCTGCAGGTTCAGGGAGAGGAGGGAGGTAGGAGGTAGAAGGTCTCCGTACCTCGCGGCTTCAACGAGAAAGAAGAGGAAGGAGGTCTCCGCCGTGCGGCTTCAGCGAGGAGGTACCGACAGGAGCGGCGGGAGCGAATGAATAGAGTATACAAATGGATTTGGGTTGCGATTAAACATAGGAAAACGAAGTATTTTTTTTAAAATTATTAGGGTGCGGATAACCCAATGAGGGTTGCGGTTAACAATCGTCTTGTTTTATTGACAAAGATGGTCGAACTTGAATAATTGGAATTTTTTAAGTGTCGTAATTTAATAAATAAAAAACTCAAAACTAATAGTATGAATACACGTACCCATATGCAATACTTTAGATCTATCATTTTGATAAATAATAATTTTACTATTATTATTTAATAAGAATAGGATTTTATTTAAAATTACAATGAAAGTTTTAAAATATTTGATATTAATACTATTATATAAAGGAAAAGTGTCATTTGGTGCAACATTCATAAGGTCCATTATTAAAGCTATCATTAAAATCCAAAACCGTAAATCGAACCGGAACCAAATCGGAACCGCAAAGAACCAGACCGAATTGTTTGCGAATTATTTGGGTTCCGGTTTGAATTTCGGAACCGTGAACAACATTGGTCCGAGTATGATTCTTTCATTTTATTATCCGGACCGGAAACGAAACCGGAACCGCATTTTACAAGTCTCAAGCGGTTTCAACATTTTTAGAACCGATCCGAACCGGACCGAAGCAGAACCGAACCGCAACCCGTTTATTATTATTATTATAAATATTAATATTGTTATTTTTTATAATATACCCATAATATCTATAATTATTATTATAGGTGAAACTAGTGCGGTTTGAACCCAAACCGCAATCGCAATAAATGGGGTCGGTTTTGGATTGAACAAAATCGCACCGCACCAAAATCGTGTTGTGTGATTTGACATTTGTGCGATTTGGAATCGATTTTTGCGGTGTACATTCGGTTTTTGTACAGTCATATAATTTATTTTCAATTTTACTCAAATATTTTTCTGAAATATTTTGTTTTAAAAATATAGAGAATATACAACTACTATTTAATATTAATCATGAAAGACAAATCTAATTGTAGCTGATAAATTAGTCAAATTGAATTAATTAATATATATTCTTCAAACAAAATTTTAATTGTAAAATAAGATTTAAAGAGCAACAATCCAAGGTTCTTTACCCTATGTTGAGTCGTGATCTTCAACAACATGAACATTGCATCAGCATTACACGATCGTGATCTTTGAATTTTTAAAATCGGTGCGGTCTGGTGCAATTTTGTGGTTTTGCGGTTTCAGTTTTTAACTTTCAGCCCGACTTACTATATAATATACAAAAAATACTCCCCTTTGGTGTAACGCGAAATTCCTGCGCCCAGGCCTCAGACTTCGAAGTCTCTCTTGCAAAAAAAACCGAACGAGTATACTTTTTCCCTCTGATTTTTTATTTTTAACCTCCCTCATTCATTCCGTCAACTTTGGTTTTTGGTTCTAGTTGGAACCGATTGGAACCGGACCGAACCGCATAGAACCGGACCGAACCGTTAGTGGCCGGTTTGGTTATGGTTCTTGTTGAACCGGAACCGGAACCGTTAACACGACGGTCCAAAAATTATGCTGGAACCGAAACCAGAACCGGAACCGGTCAAACCAAATATTGTTTTGGTTCTAATTTGAAGAACCGTCACCTTTGTCTATAATTTTGGTTTTAGTAGAACTGAAACCGAACCGGAACCGTGACAGCTCTGTTCATTATACTCTCATTCTTTTCACTTAAAGACTAGAATTATAGAGAGAGAAAAACAGAAAGGAGAGAGGGGGGAGTGTGGGGCGTAGAGGGAGAGAGAAAAAAATCAAAATAATATTTTTAAGTATATATGTATATTTTTTTATAAAATAAATATTGTAATATTGATGTATATTTTTTTACGGTCATTTGAAGTGCTCATATGTATATGTTGCGGGCGCAACCCGCATTAATGAGGGTGCAACCGGCAGACTCATCGAGCTCGTGCGAAGCCCGCCTGGATGCTGCCGAAGGCCACCCGACTGCATCGCGCCGGAGGCGGGCGAAGTCCACCGTCGCCGGCCGAGTACTGTAGTGCTTGGCCGTAGTGGCGGAGCCCCGTGTCGAGCACTCTTCTATATTATATATACAAGAAAAATGAACCTTTGGTGCAAAATTTCCTCTTCCATTTTTATCCCTTCTATTACAATTAAATCAATTTTGAATTCAAAATACCTGTCCATAAATGTCATTTTAAATTTATGCCGACAGCATTCTTAATAGATATATCTTGGACATGTGGAAAACGATGGCATGCACCTCACGGGAGTGGGCCCCATCATAATGGGATTAGGGTGACCATGTTTCCTTCTTTTGGTTCGGTAGGTGGATAATAATATCGATTTGATAGCCCAAGCTAAATAAATAAATTTCCAGCTTAATTTTCTCTTTTAAATTTTCATTTTGATATATATATTTTATTTCTCATATGCATGATCGAGTTTGATGGATGGATAAGTGTGAAGCTCATGCGCTCGAGAGAAGGTGAGCACGGGCGGGTGAATCGTAGTGGCCGTGGTACGTCATGCGAGGCACTGGGGGTAGGCCTGAAACGGGTGCGGTTTGATGCGGTTTGATGCGGTTTGAGCCCAAACCACAACCACACCGAAGAGGGTCGGTTTTGGACTTTACAAAACCGCGCCGCATCCAAACCGTGCGGTGCGGTTTGGCATTTGTGCGGTTTGGAGTCGTTTTTGCGTTGCGATTTCGATTTTTGCACATTTACCAAAACTTATCAAAGAGTACATTGACTATTTACATTTTATACCCAATAATGCTATCCACTCAAAAATTTTTAAGACATGGTATTCTCTTAGAATTGGGTGATAACCATATATTCCAAGAACTCTATCATCACTTAAATAACGATACTATTTTTCTAATTACTATCAACCGTTTGATCATAAGATACATGTACATTTTTCTATAGTATATGAAAGTAGTGAATCAATTAAGCTATATTAGCAGAGCAAGTAGACATGTGATGAAAATTAGCATGACACTAAAGTTGTCATAGGATTATATAACGTGACATTCAGATCAAGAAATTCATCGTATTATGAATTATGATTCATAAAAGGCCACAAATCCTGAAGCACCACAAAGATCCTCGTATTATGAATTATGATGAAAATTAGCTCTTCTACCTTTGGTTTTTTTGAAGCACCACAAAGATCCTCTTTTTTCTCTCCCGCATCAACATTTTTTGTGTCAATTTTCTCTATCGCTTTGACAACAACAAATTCTTTTCCTTTGGACCCTTTCCCTTTGTCACTCTTTGAAGTAAGCATCATATTACATTGGAATTTTTTAATACAATTTGATCCTAAAATTGATATATCATGCTTATATAAAAATAATACCTACAAGGCTCGATCACTATTTCAGCGGTTCAGCCCGCGGGTTCACCGTTCACTTCAGGCAAAGACGGTAGTGGCGTAGTTCGGTACTCGGTTAGATTTAGATACACAGATATTTAGATTAAGTAATATTAATATATTATATTATATAATTATAAGATATATTATTAGATATATTAATTAGTTTGTAAGATATATTATAAGATATAAAATAAAAATAAAATAATATTATAATTATTGCGGTGCGGTGCAGTTTATTCGGTTTTGCCAAGGCAAAAATCGAACCGCACCGCAAACCATGCGGTTTTCAATAACCAACACCGCACCACAACCACACCGTTCGGTGCGGTTCGAAAACGGTGTGGTGTTGCGGTTTTTTTGCGGTTTCGGTTTTTAGATTTCAGGCTTAACTAGGAGCATGCAGTGCCACGATTGAGGTACGTACTGTAATCCAATAGACGTTAAAACATACATTTATTATATCATAAAAAAGTAAATTTTTATATATATCGCAAAAAAGTAAACTTTTATATCATAACATTTATTATATATAATAAATGTTTGCTATTATATATATATATATATCTTTATTTATTATAAAGAAGTATGTTTGAAGCACCAACGTACAATCTTGGTCATCCAATTTAGACCATCTATTCAATCTTAGCCATCCACTACCACTTTATTTTGAATCTTTATTGGAACTCGAGGACGCACTCAAAAAACACATTTCGCGGCCTCCCTCTAAAAACACTATTTCAAAAATCGCCAGCTTCCCGGGAGCGGCATAATCCCATCTTCCGCTCCTTCACGCCGCTCGCAGGGCTCCAACGCTCCTTCGCCTCATTCTTCCCCATTTCATTCAAAACTCCTCCCGTGTTTCCAACTCTTTCCCGTGCTTCCCTAGCCCCTGCTTCCCCCAAAACCCGAAGCCTCGACAAAATCTTCCCCGAATCCTCGTCGTCGCTCTGCTCCTCCGACTTATTTACCTTTTCTTCCTCCCGGGCTCCGTAAAAAAATGATTCCAGATTATGGATGTCACTCCCGGACTGCGAACATCACAACCTATGACTCTCCCAGACCACACTCTACGGGTCGTGAATCTTTCCAGGTGCTAACTCCTTCTGCTTCTTCATTTCCGAGCATTTTCACAGGCTTTGCTAGCGTCTTCAAGCTGTTGGAGCTTTTCAACAGGTTAGGGTTTCAATCGCTATTTCATCTCCTTCTTTTAACCGAAAATCTGAGATCGATTCCAGAGCTCAGTCCCCATCCTAAATCAATGGCGACGAAGATTTACATTGTGTAATTGCTGCCTGATCTCAGTTTTTTTAATATTTTTCTCTACAATTTCTTTTGGAATTTGACCATGAAACAGCTTTTCAATTTTCATATATGATCTATTTTATTTCCAGTCTAATTTATTTATCTGAGATGTTCCGTTCAAAAATTTAACCGAGGATTTGTTGGAAAGAACAGTTTTAAGTGACCTTTTATGCCAATCATACTATCAAATTTTGTATATCACTAATTTGTGTGATTACTGCACGTAAACTATTTCTGCTTTTGCCTGCATAGAATTAGCTATGTCTGTTCATCAAAATCTGCAATGGGATTAGCCACAAATTCATTATTTTTCTGCCCCACTGGAATGGCAACTCAACATTTCTCTTTAAGTTTCTCCCAATTGAACAAGCAAGATCTTCAAACCCTAAAAACCAAACCTCCTTCCTGATGGTTAGTCATCCTACTACAAGAAGTTTAGAAATAATGTCATCCTCTTGCGCTACATACTAAAATCGTGTCCTCTTTAGAACTTAAATCCCTTTAGGTAGAATGCATTACTTAATTTTTATGTTGCCTTGCAAAATCATTTAAATCAATACTCATGTTAATTTTGGTCTCTCTCTACCTACCTCTCTCCCTCTCTTTCTCTCCCTGGATCCTGTATTTTGTATATCTCCCTCTCTTCCAATTTTTCTTATATTCTTCTCTGCACTTATTTTAGGGTTGTTGGTTAAGTAGAAGGTTTTTTTGGGGAGTAGAACAGGAGCTGCATTAGAAATCTTAGTTAAGAAGGTGTCAGCTATTGTTAATACATAAAGGTAACACATATGTTCTCCAGATTCTCCCAATTTCGTTTAAAGTTATGTTTGATCGTGATTTTCTTAATGGTCACATCTATTGATTGTGATTAGCTATTGCCGACATGCTAAGGTTTGCATAGTTTTTTTCACGCGATACATTTTATTTGTTGTTAAAATTTTGTTCTACAAAACCACTTTTTTATTAGAAAACTTCATTTTTAATACATAAACTTACTAACCATTTAGTAGAAACATTCATTTTTAATCAACTTAGCAATGACTGACAACATTCATGGAGAAGAAGGTGAACACTATATAAAAGAAAAAGATATAGAAGAAGGTGAACACTATATAAAGGCCTGAGTTATACTATATATAAGAGAAATATATATAGAAGAATGAGAACTCGCTCCTGCTATATAACGTCCATGATATAACATCCATGGTGGTATTATAGGGAAGCAAAATACTCACAAACCGACAAATCCTCCTTGGGTGCGAACGGGCGAAGCCCGTGAGCACCCAAGGTAACTGGGAGCATCTATATATATATGTATACATATATATATATGTATACCAACAATCTCTCTTTAGTGTTTTACCTTAATTTTCGGAGGTGTATGCCCAATATGAAAAATTTACAATTTGATGTGCTTTATGTCCCTGCGCAAAAATAAAAAACATTGCAAGATTATAATCAAACTACATTCAAAATTAGGAATATGAAAAGAAACTTCATCCACTTCTATGTTAAAAACTTGCATTTTTTTGGTAGAGCGTCAACAAACCAATTACAAATAAATTACATTCCAAACCAATTGAAAAAGAGCATCCTCCAGTCCAACCTCACCAGACAGTAGCATCAGCTCTGACTAATTCACACCACTACTACTACAACATTGCAAATGCATTACAAAGTGATATCAAAAAAAGGTGGACCCAGAAATAATTGTCATGCAGAGCATCAGCAAATGAAAACTATATTGAGCAAATCATTACCAATATTATATACTATTTATAAAGAAATATGGATGACTTTTAAATTCCATGCATTTAAAAGCCATCAAATAAATCATGTCCGTTCGATGTGAAGATCTAATCATAATTCCAGACTGCGAATAGCAATTCAAGCCAAAACCTTTTCCCGAGCCCTTTACAATCGAAGAGAGAGAGAGAGAGAGAGAGAGAGAGAGAGAGAGAGAGAGAGAGAGATAAAGAAAGAAAAGAGAGAGGGGGAGAGAGTGGGAGAGAGAGAAAGAGGGAGAGAGAGAGAGAGAGGAGGAGAGGGAGAGAAAAAAATTAAGTATATTCATATTTTTTTTTACAAAATAAATATTATAATATTAATGTATATTTTTTTACGGTCATTTCGAGTACTCATATGTATATGTTGTGGTCGCAGTCTGAAAACGCATCGAGCATCGGTGAAACCCGTGCGGAGGCGGGCGAATTCCGACTGGATGCGGCCGAATGCCGCCCGATAGCATCGCGCCGGGGCGGGCGCAGCCCGCCGTCGCCGACTAGGTACTGTCGCGCTTGGCCGTAGAGGCGGAGACCCATGTCAGGCACTCGTATATATATATATATATATATATATGTTTATATATGTCGGGCACTCGTATTTATTATACGAGTTTACTTTTTTTTTATGATATTTATATATCATATAAATATATATATAAATATATATATATATATTATATATATATACACACACACGAGTGGCCGACACGGGGCTCCGCCCCTACGGCCAAGCGTGACAGTACCTAGTCGGCGACGGCGGGCTGCGCCCGCCCCGGTGCGATGCTATCGGGCGCATCCAGTCGGAATTCGCCCGCCTCCGCACGGGTTTCGCCGATGCTCGATGCGTTTTCGGACTGCGACCACAACATATACATATGAGTACTTGTAATGACAGTAAAAAATATACATTAATATTATAATATTTATTTTGTAAAAAATATATATGAATATATTTTAAAATATATTAATGTATATTCATACAGCTAATTCTATACAGACACAGCTAATTTTAAAATATATATGAATATATTTTAGTTGTGTCTGTATAGAATTAGTTGTATGAATATACATTAATATATTTTAAAATATATTCATAAAGATTCAAAATAAAGTGGTAGTGGATGGCTAAGATTGAATAGATGGTCTAAATTGGATGGCCAAGATTGTACGTTGGTGCTTCAAACATACTTCTTCGTCGCCATTGATTTAGGATGGGGATTGAGCTCTGGAATCGATCTCAGATTTTCGGTTAAAAGAAGAAGATGAAACAGCGATTGATGCTCTAACCTGTTGAAAAGCTCCAACAGCTTGAAGACGCTAGCAAAGCCTATGAAAATGCTCGGAAATGAAAAAGCAGAAGGAGTTAGCACCTGGAAAGATTCACGACCCGTAGAGTGTGGTCTGGGAGAGTCATAGGTTGTGATGTTCGCAGTCCGGGAGTGACATCCAGAATCTCGAATCATTTTTTTTACGGAGCCTGGGAGGAAGAAAAGGTAAATATGCCAGAGGAGCAGAGCGACAGCGAGGATTTGGGGAAGATTTTGTTGAGGCTTCGGGTTTTGGGGGAAGCAGGGGCTAGGGAAGCACGGGAAAGAGTTGGAAACACGGGAGGAGTTTTGAATGAAATCGGGAAGAATGAGGTGAAGGAGCGTTGGAGCCCTGCGAGCGGCGTGAAGGAGCGGAAGATGAGATTATGCCGGTCACGGGAAGCTGGCGATTTTTGAAAGTGTGTTTAGAGGGAGACCGCGAAATGTGTTTTTTGAGTGCGTCCTCGAGTTCCAATAAAGATTCAAATTAAAGTGGTAGTGGATGGCTAAGATGGAATAGATGGTCTAAATTGGATGACCAAGATTGTATGTTGGGGCTTCAAACATACTTCTTTATAATAGATAAAGATATATATATATACGAGTAGCTCTGTCCATAAAGCCCGACCGGGATGGGCCGGTACCGGGCCTGAAGGGCCCGTGCTTTTGCCAACCGGGCCCGGGCCAGGGCCTTGCTATAGCCGGGCTCGAGCACCAGCCCCGGTAGGGGGCCTGTTAAGGCCCCCAGGGCCAGGCCGGGCCCGGCCTTTTACATTTTTTTTTTATTTTTTTAAAATAATATCTTTATTTAAAAAAAAATTACAATAAATGAAATAAAATGATATTTTGAGTTGAACCAAAAAAAAACTAATTTTTATTAATATTGGAAAAACATAAATTACACATTTACATCAAATTTGAAAAAAAATTTGCTGAATTCTTTTTTCTTATTATTATTAATTTTAAATAAAGAAAATTAAAAAACTCACTAATTTAACAAAATATATATTTTATCGATTGTGATTGGCGATTGTGCGACGCGCTTAATCATCTCGTAAATTTATTGCGTCCATCTCGTCTTCTACGTCCGACGAGCTATCCTCTATCGATGAAATGTGTTGTTTCTTCTTCGCAGCATCCAAGTGATCCTTGTAGCAGATGCAGATTTCCAGTGATTCTTCGTTGAGGCGACTCCTCCGCTCGTTCAAAACCCTCCCACTAAGAGAAAAAGCAGACTCTGAAGCTACCGTACTAGCTTGGATTGTTAGTAAATCACGGGCCTTATAGGTCAAAATAGGATATGTATTAACTTTACCTTTTCACCATTTTAAGAGATCCAAGTTTTCAATCTCCTCCGTGTTCATAAAATCATGAAATTGTGTTTTAGTATACAATTCTAATTCATTTAAACTACTAGAACTAGATGTGCGCGCTTTTTTCCTAGAAGTTAATTCTAAAAATTTATTTTTAAAAGTATCTTTTGTTCTGGGTTGCGATATTTCTTCTCGGGGCCGCGAGCCGTATAAGTTATCATAATAGTTATAACATTCAGTAAAAATTGAATTAAATTTTAAAATACTAACGTCATCAAAATCCGCGAAAGTTATATTTAAGTTTGAATTAATATTTATTTCTTCTATCAAATTTTCTACGTCATTTACGCCGAATATAGGATTTAAAGTGGCGGCGCATGAAAACATGACAGACATTTCTCTATAATATTTTAAAATTTTTGCTTCCATTATTTCAATTAAAGGACGTCACCCTTCGTTTTGCTTATAATAGCTAAATTTTTGTGCGATATTTACAAAATTTTCAATTACTAGAGGGCTAGTCGGATAATATACGCCAATGTATGCATATTTACAATGCATAAAATGCATGAATTTTTTTAGGTGAGATCGGGCGTTCACGAACGACAGTTCATGACCACCGCGTTCACGACCGCCACCGCCGAGCCAAACGAAGCCACAATTAGAGCTTCAAGGAAGAGACGGCCAAAGAAAAGGAAGCCTCGATTCATTGATTTTGAGAGCAAAACGCACTATCCAACTTATCCCTTAATTTTCTTGCATAACATACTCTGATCTATCTTCGTTCTCACTCTTCAACAAATTTCATAAGTTTAAAATAAGTATAGGTCATAATGCATTGTTCTGAATTGCCAATAAGTTGTTTTCTTCAAAAATATACACTATATAGTTATATATGCATGCTGCAAAATAATTACATTTTGATAATTCATACCTCAAAGACAAAAAACTATTCTAAAATTGTGATGTATAATCTGTTTTGAGTTCAGAGAAGTCCCCATATAATTCTTTTTTCCAAACCATCTTCACAATTTGCTGAAGACAATTAACAGAGAATGAATGTAAACTAAGAAGGAACAAAAATTAAGGCTTCCATCTTACATTTTGCAAGTTTTGCGAGCTTCTGTGTAGTCTGGTGAATCCCAAGCTCAATCCTTGAAGCTCTCTAATCCGCTCATAGACTGCTCGCTTGAGGCGGGCTACGCCCGACAGCTATCGGGCTACACCCGCATACCAACGCCCTACTGCCCATGCGGCAACGTTCAGCGGGCGACAACATTCCACCTGCAGCAATCACAATATTATTAAGAATTTCATCAACAACAACCAATGACCAATGGAGAAATGCATTTGACAACAAAAATATTTCTAAATTTACATTTGCAAAGCAAAATAAAACTAAACCTAAGAATTAGTAGAAAAGTAAAGTACCTGCAAGAGCAAAGATAGTGTAATACATGCAAACATAAACATCAGAACATCAATGCTTAACACTCGTCGAGCGGCAACACTCGACGGGCAGCAACACTCACCCGCATGCACATTCTTCGCCTGCTCATTCTTTAACTAAGTTTGTGCTCGATGCTCCCCTGAGGGCTTCGCCCGAAGGCAAGCGAGTTGCGCTCCCATGCACATTCGGCGGGGACAACGTGGCCAACAACAATATATTTGACTTCATTCGACATGATTTGAATAGTTCATGAGAATACATCAGTAAACCCATATACAACATATAAAACTAAGAAAAAAGACTCAACGTGAGGAGGATCTTTAGATGGAATCTAACCGAATTGAAGTAAAACAAAAACTCAGCACCACTTTCAAATGAAAATGTGTAAAACGCCCATTTTACCTGAGAATTATTGGGCATGTCATAGAACTAAGTTGGCATGGTAACATAATGACACAATTTAGTAAATCTAGAAACACCCAATTTACACACAGAAGGTGGGAGAAGGCCTTCAAAAACAAAATCCTAGGACAAACAAAATAAAATATGTTAGCATATATTCACTCTTCCTGGATTCGATCAATAGGAGGGTTTAACTTCCTTCCTAGTGAATTTTTTACCCACTCTTGATTCAATAGAACAGAATTAAAACAAAACTGAGATTCAAAAAATTGTTGGATAATTCAAAAAATGGCAGAAAGGGCAACAGACGAATCAGTTATATGGAGATAGAACACATGAAGATCAACTATACAACATTTCATTTACTAAGATTAGGTCGTATCGAATGTGTTGTGTGATAACCAAAAACTAAAGAATTAAGCTTAATATCTTTTTAACTTAATTTTAGGAAATGAAGGTATATATATTTCTAAGGCACACTTCAAAAAAAACATGAACATATGAACGTTCAAATATTTGATCCAAGCATAATTGAAACTCTAAGAATTGTGAAATTAAAAGACCGAGAACATAACAAAATGTGAATTCAATTTGAATAAAACATCATTATTTTTCTATGCACAACCTTCCTTTTTATTGAGAGAAAAAGATGTTCTCATTACTTAAACATGATGTGAAATTAGATAACAAAGAAATTATTAAGATTATAAGGTGAAGAAAGATGAGAAGAAAAACACCATGAGAAGAAAGATGTGAAGAAATTATGGATCGATGCTCTCCGCGGGCTTCACCCGTGGGCAAGCGTATAGAGTCTGGGATTCCATCGGAATCATGACATATGCCCAACGGTGGTTGGTACAACTGCAGAAAGTGTATATCATCATTACAAAATAATGCATCATAACATGAAGGAAAAATGAACAGAAATCATTCATGGTAGACTTGAAACAACTTACGTCTAACAAAACTTCTCAGAACTCACTCTGCATAATCAAAGACTTCAATTTCACATAAAGAATGAAATAACCATGATTGACTTCAATTTAATGTGTAATTTGAAACAAAATTTGAGTTTGAAGTTAAAACTGAATTTGATAGCTTAGAGAAAATCACTTGTTTCTGCAAAAGTGTTGAATGTGCAAGCTTTTGGAAGCTGGTGGGAAGAGGAAACTGAAGAGAAGGAAGCAAAAAATTAGTGTGGAGCTAGAAGTAATCATGTATGGAGTTACCTCCCATGATAAAAAGTACAAATTGTTGTCTGCAGCAAGTGTCCCTCCAGCACATTATACATGGCTGCAACCATCCTCCCATCAAAGCAATGACTCGATCCCTTCTATGCATAATGTTTGGACTTTCCATGTTTGAAAGTACCGTGGAATGGCAGGTAG
The DNA here is from genome assembly GCA_033032865.1 of Dactylorhiza incarnata. Lineage (NCBI taxonomy): Eukaryota > Viridiplantae > Streptophyta > Magnoliopsida > Asparagales > Orchidaceae > Dactylorhiza > Dactylorhiza incarnata. The sequence goes on from JAWHQI010000086.1 coordinate 2,835,862, forward strand.
ACAAAAGACCAAACTGGCTTAACTAACATGTGTCTATTGGCTTCAATAGAAATAGGTGACACAACATCTGAATGAGCAAGCTTCAATTAGAAAAATGTTTTTCTTTATTTTGTTATAAGCATCAAGGAAGGTCTATTATGCATCTAATCTTTATTCTGTTAAATAATTTGATAGAAAGTAACTAAAATATTTCCATTAAGGACAACAATTTTGGTTAACAAATCGAGTCAAACATATCCCAACTGTTGTACGATTTATGCGGAAAAATCAAAATCACACAACAAACAAACAATGAACACGATGTGATATACGTGATTCGGCAAGGAGCACCTACGTTCACGAGGAGGGCTATTCATTATCACTGGTGGGAGAGAAAAAGAGAGGCTAATACAAATTACAACTCCACACAAAATAAGTACCCCAACCCCTTTATTTATAGGGAAAATTAGGGCAAACCCAAAAAAGACTAAAATGCTCCCCAAACCAACAATCTCCACTTCATCTCTTATTTGAAACAAAACAAATATGAGATGACAAAATAAACATCAATATCTAATCGGCTGCACCAAGGTGGCTGCTTACAAACCTACCCCCCCCCCCCCCATGGGATCAAGCTAAGCGTAGTTCTTCAAAGGTGCCCCTCAAGGCACTCACCTCTGAGCTCGAACGTTCACCAAACATTTGTAATATGTGAACTTCTGGACTGGAAGCACCTTCGTGAGCATATCTGTTGGGTTCTTCTTGAAGTGACAAGGGACTTCAGCCTCATATGCTGAAAGTGCAAATGCAATGTGGTCCCTCAACCAAGCTAAGCTGGCTTCGGGACATTCTGCCTCCTGGTCCGACTCCTGACAATAGAATCTTGAACATGACGCTCTACCTCAACTTCCCCCACCTCCTGATCATCAACACCTTGTACCTCATCAACAGTATAATCATATACCTCATCAGGAATATGGGGAACTGGTGGAATAAATGAAGTCACATCAAACTCCTTCTGAACAGTAGTAGTGATTGGCTTGGAACTCTCCTCCTGCGCTGAGTCTCGAGGCTTCAGCAAACTCGTCAAAAGTAACATCTCTGTTAATGACAATCTTCCTCTCTGCTTAATCATACAGCTTGTAGCCCTTGACTCCACGCCTGAAGCCAATGAAGAATGTCATCCTTGCCCGTAATTCCAGTTTATCATTATTCACGTGATAATAAGCTGAACACCTAAACACCTTCATGTGCACATAATCTCTAGCATGATTCCCCACCACATCTTCTTTGGTATCTTCTTTCCAATAGTTGCAGAAGGCTGACGGTTCACCAAATGGCAAGCATACTCAAGGGATTCAGCCCAGTAAATCATGTCTAACCCAACATTAGACAACATACATCGAACCTTCTCCACCAAAATCCGATTCATGCGCTCTACCACCTCATTCTGCTGCGGTGTCGCCCTGACAGTGAAGTGATGTTTTATACCTGATCTCTGACACTCTTGCAAGAACTCATTCGATGTGTATTCGCCTCCATTGTCTGATCTGATACATCAAATCTTTTTGTCAGTTTGTGTCTCAATCAACTTCTTCCAAGTCACAAATATCTCCAGAATTTCACTCTTATACTTCATGGTGTACATCCAAATATATCTAGAATAATCATCAATGAAGGTGACAAAGTATCGTCGCCCGCTGAAAGATGTCGTCTTCGTCAGGCCCCAAACATCAATGTGAACATACTCTAAAATACCCTTTGTATTGTGGACGGCAGCCCCAAAAGATACTCGTGTTTTCTTGCCAAGCACGCAATGCTCACAAAAGTCCAATTTGCAGTTTCTTGCTCCCTTAATCAATCCTTGCCTTGATAAAGTATGGAGGGAAGCCTCTCTAGCATGAGCCAATCTAATATGTCACAAAGTAGTGACATCCAAAGAATCATCAGCAACAACCACAGACCTTGTAAATGTAATCCCCTGAAGATAGTATAGGTTGTGGGGACAAACTCCTCTCATGAAAACCAAAGCTCCGCGACTGATCTTTAGAACTCCTGCCTCGATCGCTACTTTGCAGCCCTTGGCTTCTAAAGCCCCAACAGACATCAAATTCTTTCTGATATCCGAAATGTGTCTGACATCGGTCAACTCTCTCACTGCACCATCATGCATCTGAATACTTCCCACACCAACCGTACGATAATTCTGATGATTGACCATAATAACAACACCGGTATCCAGAGACTTGTAAGTACCGAACCACTCATGATTGGGACAAATGTGATAGGTAGCACCCTGTCTAGAATCCAACATGAATCATCAGTACATAAATAATGAGGAGTGACATAGAGTGAAATATCAGACTCACCACCACTAGTAATCTCCTAAGAAATATGGGCCTTCGCCTCTGAGGAACCTCCCTTATTTTAATCTTTTAATTTGGGGAAATCCCTCTTCCAGTGACCCTTCTCCAAACAGAATGAGCACTAATTGCGCCCAAGACTGTGAGCATGTGACTTGCCACGCTTCTGAGTATCGTTACTACTCTTCTTGTGCCAATTTTTCTTTTCTCAAAAGAGATCCAAGTGCTCTGGTCGTCTCCGTCTTCGATGACTCTTTATTCCTTCGACAAAACTCGTGATTCAAAAATGTCGTAGACACTTCACTGTACTTTAAGACATCCTTCCCATGCATGAGATACATAATGAAGTTCTCATGCTAATATGGAAGTGAATTCAATAGAAGGTGTGTCGTGTCTTCATCGCCAACATCTTCATCCAAATTCAACATATCTGCCAACAGTTTTGTAAACTCAATTAAATGCTCATCAATCGAGACTCTACGTCTCATCTGTAATTGGTACAATCGACGCTTCATGTGCAGACGATTCTCCACGCTCTTCGAGAGATATTTATTTTACAACGTTCTCCAGAGGTTTCCTGCGGACGTCTCTAACATAACCCCAATTCGATCTCTTGTGTTAATCAATTTCTCATCAACCCGCAAGCACTTCGGTTCATATTCAACCACACTTTCTCTGCCATCCCATAAGGGCATTCGTCACCATCAAGAACATCCTCCACATTTAGAGAGCATAGAGCATCCATCATCTCGCATCGCCACATGCCGAAGTTGTCCTTTTCATCAAACTGTGTAACATCAATTTTGATCGGATGCAAACCTGTATGATGGATCGTTGATTTTACTGCCCCAGAAGATGAAGAAGTCGCACCGGAGTCTCCTATTTTTCGGTTGATTCCAAAAAAACACCCAAGAAAAAAACAAAAAAATTCCTTTCCTTTTTTTGTTTCAGTTAATTTTAATTACTTTTTTTAAAACAAAAAAAAACTTACCTCTTGCACCTCTTGCTGACGTCTCCTACCAAAGGAGAGAAAAAATCTACCTTTTTTTTGTTTTTTCCGTCAAGCACGTCTGCTAACAGCTGTTATAAAGGTGCGTGCATCAGGCGTCGGGTGCATCAGGCGCACCGGCCCTCGCCTCTGCAAGGCAAAGGCAGGTGAAGTGCCTCAGGCGCGTGCGCCTTACCAGCTCCTAGGCGCGCCTGGGCATTTCAAGGTGCTTTCTTCAACCTGTTTTTTTGGGAGGTAGACAAAAACATGATCTTAGGCGCACCCGAGGCACAACTAGACGCACTTGGGCAACTAATTCACTGATTTTCAGTGAATTGAAATTGGATGCCAAATTCGATGATTTTCAGTGAATTGATACCCAATTAACTGAAAATCAGTGAACTGGAGATCAAATTCGCTGATTTTCAGTGATTTGAAAGCCAAATTCGCTAATGTTTAGTAAATTGGTACTACAAGAAAAATGGGCTTCCACGGCGCGCTATCAACGGCGTGCATCAAAAGCATGCCGCAGATGGTATTTTTGACGACGTGTTGTATGGTGTATGCTGCCAATAATGTTTTAGCTTATACAAGTGATGGCGTGCATTAAAAAATGTTGTTTATACCAATTTTAATGGCACGCATAGAAAGCATGATGTAATACCATTAAATAGCGACCCGTAAAACTCCCTCCCGCCTCATGGATTTTCACGGCTTTTTAGAAAATCCGCTCCCCCTAGGCGCACTTGCTCGAATGAGACATGCACGAGTTGGACATTGTAGCAAGATGCAATTACCAAACCCATGTCCGGCATAGACATCCACTTCTCCACCGACGCCAGAATCATTTGACAATCTAGTGAGATCAACAATTCAACTCTTCTAGCCATTCCAAAGATATCAGTATACAACACTTTATGTTGTTCTATCTCTTGGTGAAGATCTTATCGGACTTGATTCCAATTGTCATTCATGTAAACTGCAACACTATTGACTATATATCCACAATGGCCATCACCCACCACATCTATGACATTTATGATGTGCGGAGAGATATAAGAGGGCATTTGTTCTTTGATCATTTCTACAAAGTTTCCTCCTATAGTTCTCCGTATCTTTCTTGCGGCCCATTTTATGTTGAGATTTTTTGTTTTATCTTCAAGCATCAAGACATGCTCAAAGTGAGAAAGATCACTCTTTGCTGATTTGTAATCATCCGTGAATTTTTTTTCAACTACCTTTTGGATGTCCCTTTGATTTTGCAGGCATTTTGGGTTCCAATGTTTGAGTAATTGGAGGGTTAATAAGCTCACATAATTTGTTTTTCATTTCCTTTCGTTCTAAATCAGTAATGTTGTTGTACTTTTTCAATAACTCATCAAGTTCAATTTTTATATCATTAGACTATTTCGTTTCTGGCATAAATGCATGCTTCTCCGTGGTCTCATTCAAACATAATACTTTCCAATGTTTATGAATTAAACATAATGGAAAAGGAGAACATTGATTTATATATGAAACAAGTTCATGTACACATGGAAATCCAAGTGTATAACGTGTCTTATGTCTACATAAATGTTATTCCACACATGAATTTTAAGTGAGAGCTCCTCTTTCTTAATAATCTCCAAGGCCGCTATGGAGACATTGCCAATTATTTCGGAGTATAACAAACTCTTATAGCCGATGCTAACTTGAATCTGACTCTGCCCTAGCATTTTCTTAATCTTTATATGTTGTAGCAAAATCATCTGGTTGAAAGTCTTCCATACAGTGGAAAGACTACTAATAGAAACTTCGAGGAATTTCTTCAGCAAACTGTCCCCCTTCAACCCGGTTTCTGCTTGTGTTGCCCAAATGTAAATACATATTAATCCAACAAGATACAAAGTATTCTTTGTATTAATCCAATCATGTAGATGTAACATATGCAATAACGACAGGATATTTTCACAACATAATCATTAACCATTTGATTAAACTGCATGTTATACTCATTTTCAGTCAAGAGTTTCTCTACGACCTCTAATAGAAAATTTGCAACCACACTGCTTTGAACTTCATTCTCTCAAATCTTTTTTAATGAAACCCTTGTTTTGACTTCCTCTTACAAACCCGAACCAATCACAACCTAGCATAACTCTAGGTTTTGCCCTTGAGTCAATTTTATCTACCTTCGTGATGATTACAACAAAACCCAATTCTTTACCAATATTTCTCGCTCATTCAATCATTTCCTCCTTGCTACAAAATGACCTATTTGTAATTTAATGTGATCCGACATCGATTTTGTTTGGAGCAATTTCCATACGTCAATAATTTCATGCATCCATCAGAACTCATTTTAATCTAAGTAATATGTGAAAAACCATTTAGAAACAACACAATTTGGAGAAAAAATTTGATTTCAAAAATCCACACATGCAAGCAAACCAAAAATGAGAATTACAACACAAAAATGAGAATTTTGAGTTGGTCAAAAATGAGAATTTTTGTGCAAGCAAAGCAAATCATACTCTAACATGTATATTCACAAATTCCTTACTCTATGTGATTAGAGTTGTCATGGTTCCGGTTCGGTTCCGATTCTACTAAGATCGTGAACCAGACCGTTAAGGTAATGGTTCTTCAAATTAGAACCAAAACTTTATTTGGTTTGATCGGTTCCGGTTCCAGCATAATTTTTGGAACTGTCGTGTCAACGGTTCCAGTTCCGGTTCAACAAGAACTAAAACCAAACCGGGTACTAACAGTTCGGTCTAGTTCTATGTTGTTCGGTCTGGTTCAAATCGGTTTTATGTGTTATAGTTTTAATCATTTTATAACTTTATAATTTGAGTTATTAGACGTAATCACAAAGATTATTATCTCTTTAGAAATAGATATTCAAAAAGGAAAGATGGATGGGTGAGGATAAGAAGCATGTCAATCGACGCTCGTTGGTCATCCACGGTGCTTGTTTCAGGGTTGAACGGAGGAGTGAGGCGAAGAGGTAGCGATAGGCATGGAGAAAACTTGAAAGGAGGACGTCCATAAAGAAAATAGAGAGATACCTAGAGGAGTTGAAGGCGTAAAGAAGTTCTGAGATGGTGGATAAAATTGCCCAAGCTCGACGATGACTCTAGATTGCTTCGTCGAAGGCTTGCTGTCGTGGACGATTGCGTCGCTCTGTCGGTAAGGGGTCGACAAGGAGGCATCTAGCGAGGAGTGGAATGGCTGGTAATGAAGAGGAGAATATGGAACGCGTAGAGCCCTAATTTGTCGAGGAGTGGGAAAATGGAGAATCGTGCGGGTGCCATGGATCTACGACTATTATGGTTTGTGCGGTCCGACGACGTTACGCCAAGGGATAGTACTTTTTTATACAATATAGTAAGTATAGGTATTATAGATAGATTGTAAAAAAATATTATAATAATATTAATAATAAAAGTATATTATAAAAAAAAAATTTGGGTTGCGGTTCGGTTCTGCTTCGGTCCGGCTCGAATCAGGTCTAAAAATCCTGAAACCGCTTGAGACTTGTATGTTTGCGGTTCCGGTTTCGGTTTCGGTCCGGATAATAAAATGAAAGACCTGCATCCGGACCATTGTTGTTCACGGTTCCAAAATTCAAACCAGAACCTAAATAATTTGTGAACGGTTCGGTCTAATTTTTTGCGGTTTCGGTTCGGTTCCGATTCAATTTACGGTTTTCGGTTTTAAGTGACAGCTATAATGGTGATGAGTAGCCATATAAACATTTGAGCAAATGTTGACATTACAATGATCAAGAGTGGGGCATTCTAAAATATGTAAATATACCTCTAGCGAAATGCAGAATCAACCTTGTTGATGACCTTCCTCAACAGAGCCGGCTTCGGATTGACGCCCTATAGCAAAAAGAAGTTGTTGATGGCTTCGGTTTGATGCCCTAGAGCAAGAAAAATGATTTCTGCTTCAGATTGATGCCCTAGATCAAGAAATGCTCTAGATATGGGCTTCCGTGAGATGAGGATGAGGGGGCAAACGCAAAATGTGGAAGATATTGTCGACAAATGCTTTCCAGATGAGGTCGCCAAACACAAAATTTGGAAGGAAGGACCTTCCAGAGGAGTTCACTGGCGACAACTACTTCTCCGACGGTGGGGATTCGCAATATCGCGGCAGGCGAGAGCGGGAGTCGGCGTGGGTTTTGCGTAGAGCTAGGTTTCGGGAGAAATGAAAAATCGGGAGAAGGAATTAAATTTTAGGACTGCTATTAGAGGCTATTAAAAAATTATGTGTTTTTGTAGATTTAGTGGGACTATCAATATCCAAATATGAGTTGCTAATATAAACGCATTTTTTATAATTAAAGAAATTTAAAATTTTGTAATTTATATGGGAACACAGTATATTATATATATTATATTCTTTACGTACAATTTTTTTCAAATACTTTTAACAAAATATAAAAGAATTATTTCAATCTTTAATAAAACGTGGTTGTTATTCGCAAATCGTATTTGTATCTTAGCAGATTGTCTATTCGCAGATATTTTTGTTACCCGCGAATTAGTGAAGAAAAAAAAAACTTTGATCATCCTCTTCGCCTTCCTTACCACATGGAGAGAACAACCCTAGCTATCTAAATCTTCCCAAACAAACCCTAGCTATCTAAATCTTCCCAAACAAACTGAAATCGCATGAACAACAAAGAAATCGTCTTTCTTCCTCAACTCGGACTCTATCCGCGCATTTATATTATGAATCACGATCCGTGCACATATTGAATTGCTCAAAAGATCGTCAGAGATGTTCCTTCGTTGTCGGGCCCAGGAGAACAAAAATATCAATTGCTCAAATTTAAAATTGGTCTGCGGATAACAATTTTAAACTCAAATAAAATGAGAAAATATTGGACTGCGGATAGACATTTATGGTCTGCGAATAACAATTGCCTGATAAAAGAGCAGCGAATTCTCCGCTTCCCCCGCTCCTCGCTCCTGCTTCCGCTCGCGCTTTCTTTGCTCCTGATGATTTTTTCTCGACAAATCTTCTCAGTCAAGTCCTTCACTTCCTCTGCTTCTCCATCTCTTCTTCGTCTCGAACGTTTTTCGAAAGCGATCAGCCCGCAAGCCCTTCTGAAGAGCTCCGTATCTCCTGGCATTCGATCATTTAACCGACTCCTTTCCTTTCTCCTAAGAAGCCGAAAGCTTACTCTCCTTCTCGAGACATTCTCGCAATTCTCGTTAAATTCCGTTCAAATCGATTCACATACGCATTTCTTGGTCACCCACGCTCTCCTCAGATCCCGCCGCTACGAAGAGGCGAAGCAGTTCATTTCCCCCACCGAGAAGTACGATTTCGTTGTCAGAAAGAACTTATGGGATTCCCTAATCCGCGAAGTCTGCGTTTCCGGTGGAGATCCAGAGAGGGCTTTGTCTCTGCTACACGAATGCATGCAGAATCAATCCACTTCGCCCCTTCTCATCACCTTCCGCGCGTTGATTTTGTCATTCAGCTCAGTGGGTATGATGGAAAGAGCGCTCGAGGTGCTGGAAATGATGACTTCTGTGAAAGCCGGATACCCGTTCGATAATTTCGTAACCAGCTCGATAATTTCCGGGTTTTCCCGGATTGGGAAGTCTGACATTGGTTTAGGGTTCTACGCCAGAGTTCGAAAGTGCCAAAAATTTCAACCAAATTTGATGACTTACACAGCGGTTGTAGATGCATTGTGCAGAGAAGGCAGAATTGACGAAGCTTCCAATTTAGTTCAGGAAATGGAGAATAATGGCATAGTTTTGGATGCAGTTCTCTATACCAGCTGGATGTGTGGATATTTTAGGAAAGGATTGTTGATGGATGGTTTTCTGAAGCATAGTTTGATGGGCAGAAATGGAGTAATGGCGGATGTGGTCAGCTATACAGCTCTAATCGATGGCTTGTGCAAGGAAGGGCATTTAGAGAAGGTGATCGGTTTTTTTGTGTATATGAAGAAGAGCGGATTGAAACCAAATTTGTTTACTCATACATCTATCATTCAAGGTTTCTGCAAGAGATCGAAGATGGATGAAGCATTTTTTGTTTTTAGGAAAATGGAGGAATTGAATCTTGTTCCTGATGAATTTGTGTATTCAGTTTTGATTGATGGGTTGTGCACAACTGGGAGATTGGATGAAGTTTTCGAATTACTCGAAGAAATGGACAGAAAGGGGATTAAAGCAACTTCTTTGACGTACAACACAGTGGTCAATGGCTTGTGCAAATCAGGAAGAACAAGGAAGGCTGATGAGATCTCGAGGAACTATTTTGGCGATAATTTTACATTTAGTACGCTTTTGCATGGTTATATGATGGAAAAAGATGAACGAGGAGTGATTGACTCGAAGAGGAGATTGGAGGAGTCTGGGATTACTTTAGATTTGGTTACAGTCAATGTACTCATCAAAGCTCTTTTTGCTGTAGGCATGGTTGATGATGCCTGCTCACTGTTCGAAGAAATGCCCGAGAGAGGCCTTACTGCAGATTCCATTACTTATTGCACAATGGTGGATGGATATTGTAAACTAGGAATGGCTGATAGGGCACTTCAGGTCTTCATGGAGTATAAAAGAAGTCCTGTATTTGTAAATGATGTCTGTCATAGTCGTATGATTGTAGGACTTTGCAGAGTAGGGAAAGTCGAAGTAGCAACAGAACTTTTTCTGGAACTATGTGAAAGAAATATTGTTTCAAATTCTATTACATATAGAAAATTGATGAAGGCCCAGTTTAAAAATGGCAGTGGGGAGGAAATTTTGAAATTTATATCAAGGGTTGAAGGATGTGATTATGAACTAGTGTCTTCCATATGCAATGATGCTGTTTCTTTCCTTTGCCAAAAGGACTGTTTCCCATATGCACTAGAAACTTACATCTTGATGAGAATGAAAAGTTTGACAATTTGGAGCAAATCATACTATGTTCTCCTTAAGAGACTCATAAATAGTGGAAATGGTTTGATAATCGAGCTGATTTTGTGCGACTACATAAAGGCATGCGGACTTTTCGAGCCTAGGATGGTAGATATTATTTGTCTCTACCTTTGCAAAAAGAACGTGGAAGAAGCTATTCGATTTCTGCACGGATTGAGTAAAAAAAACATCTCTCTTGGTGTTCTGACAGTAGTTGTCTGCACCCTGAAGGAGAGGGGGAGAATTCAAGATGCGGTTAACTTTCTTTTGGAGGCCGAAGAACACAATGTCCCGGTTGATGTGGTTGTGTATTCTATTGTGGTGGATGGGTTTTGCAAAGAAGGGCTTCTCGAGAAGGCTTTAGATCTATGTTCGATCATGATGAAGAAGGGTATCATTCCTAATATTATTACCTACAACTCAGTGATTCATGGCCTTTGCCGTGAGGGATGCTTGCTTGAGGCCTTCAGGATTTTTGATTCTCTCGAATACAACGGTTTAGTTCCTACTATTGCCACTTATGCTACTCTCATAGGCGCTTTATCTAGGGAAGGGTTCCTTCTAGATGCAAAGAAGTTGTTTGGAAGAATGGTTGCTAAAGGCATCTCTCCCAATACACTCACTTATAACTCCCTGATAAATGGACATTGTAGATTTGGTCTCTTAGAAGAAGGCATAGAGCTTGTGAAAAATTTGGCAGGATCCTCCATGGAACCAGATAACTTCACTATCAGTTCTATCATATGTGGATACTGTTCAAAAGGTGATATTCAAGGTGCCTTAAATTTCTACAATGAGTATATAGAAAAAGGATTTTCACCTGATTTTTTGGGCCTTTTAAATATGATCAAAGGACTTGTTACTAAGGGGAGAATGGAAGAAGCGAGAAATATTATCAGGGACATGTTGCAGCATGGAGAGGTGGTTGACCTCATAAACAAAGCTGGAGATGGGATGAATTTTGAATCTTTAGCAAATTATATTAAGCTAGTTTGCGAAGAGGGACGGATTAAAGACGTCATTAGTATTCTATCTGATGTAGGTTCCAAAATTTTCTCCTCCTGGTGGTCCAAAAACAGCAGTAATGTTAAGGAGGTGAAACAGCATGTTGTAGGTATTTTCAGTACAGATACTCAGAGAGAAGCACATTCTGTGGAAGATGGCATTTTGGAGAAAAAACTAAGCTTGTGCAAGAACAAGTGTATCAATTCAGGGGTGGATGGGTATCATTTTTTGCAGCAGAACTCCCTGGATTATGACTTTGAGACTTACTACTCCTTTATTGCAGCACTTTGTTCAAAGGGTGAGTTGCAAAAAGCCAATGATTTAGTCAAAGTTACTGTTTTGAACTTAACCAAAAAGCATTGAGTCAGCTAGAAAGTATATTATGAGTAGGAAGCTGGTATTCTATTCTTTAGATGGGAGAGTAGATACAGTATGCAAATACCAAAGAGCAAATAAGGAGTAAGGAGATGGAAAAGAGAGGACAGTACATAATTTACTTTTTGGCCAGGAAATGTCAATTCCATTTGATTTTTCACAGGTATATTAATAATTCCATGAATTTTTTCTATGCGTTCCCGTATAACTTTCTTCTAGTTGTTTTTTTATCTACACGCTCCTTTTGGTTCTGTTTTTATTTCAAAGCAAGATACATATATGTGTTTGATTCAGTCAGATGTTTGATCATGGGATACTATAACTCTTTATTGGAACTCTTGATTGTGTAGAAAGTCATAGCGTCTAAAGTTTCTATTGCAGCTCTTATATTTATTGAGGAAAGTCATGCAAAAAGGCATCAACTTTATGATATAAAACAAGACAAGAACTCTGAAAACCGAAAAATAATAGAAATCAATTCAAACAGACCTTCTATGGCAGTCTTATAGGATAAATGACCAGAATAATATTTACAAGAAAAGAAAGTCTCATGCTTGTACAAGAAGATAACCTCTTATGTAAATTTTTAAGTCTCTGACTTGATCAGGAACTTGAATCTGCGAAAAAAATGAAGGAATTCATAGCTTGAACTTTATTTTGTTGCCAATAAGTTTTATAGATATGCCTCAAGCCTCTATTTAGTATTATAATAGTAATTAAAAACAACTTCCACAACTTAAACTATAGGAAAATTGCAGAATTAAGCTTAATTTTTTGCTGCTGTAATATTTCAATAGCCACAGGCTGTTAAAGCCTTGAAGTGGCAGATCAAAGTCTTCCAATCCACCCGCCGGTGGAATCGAGCGCATTACTCCTTCCCCGTTATCGCACCACCCCGAGAATGAGGGCTCCTTGCGGATCGCCGGAATTTGAGATGGATCGCTGAGGTGGTTGACGTTGACCTCGTCTTCAGATGAAGCTCTAAATGGAACTGTCACAGTTAGACCTCTTCCTCTTGGTGCATCATTTAGTGGAAAGAGGCGAATGGAGGTTATGGCCTGGCATTACTATAAGATAGTGCAGAAACTGGCACGACCACGACTCCGTTTGGTACAGTAGTGGCGTTCATGAACACGGTGGTAAAACCGTCATTCATGAACGTCCACCTAAGAAACTTCATCCACTTGAACATAAAAGTGGATGAAGTTTCTTAGCTGCCCGTTCACGAATGACGGTTTTACCACCGCGTTCACGACCACCACAGTCGTGCCAAACGGAGCCTACATCAGCAGGAATGTACTTCTTACATTTTCAGGAGCAATGAATGGAATCTGCAGTAACTGCATTAGCCGCGGCCAAGGACCCTGATGCACCGATGTTTGTTCAAGCATTTTTTGGGGTAGCTACATCACGAACTCCGGAGTTCCGCATGCGGCAGCCTTGTGAAGTTCTTGCCGCACCATTAGCCGCAAAACCATATGAGGCCTCATTGTCTTGACGACTAAACGACGATGTCGTCGTTTTTAAAAGGCGACGGCAATTTAACGGGTCTCATAGGAATGAGTCCTTCGATCAAACGGCGAGAGAGCTTCAATGGCAGAGATCAAAAATATAAGTAAATCAACGGCCCAGGTGATCTAATGATTTTATAAAGCAGCAGAAGGGCCATATGATGAAACCACATGGTAGACGGTACCCGAAACAACCCTGATCCAAGCCGCGTGCTGTGTTGTTGTAAATGCATTGTAATTTCCGTTATACAGGCTGATTAACGCCTCGTATATGTATAAGCTCTGCAATTGTTTGAAGCTTGACATTAATGAAATTTAGTTTTCCTTTGTTCTTCCTCTTCTTCCCCACCTTCGTTCTTCTCTCAACCCCGGCCACCCTAGGCCTTCCTCACTAAATAGCTTAGCCGTAGCAGACGCTACAATTTGTCGACTCGAGTCCATGTTGTCGAGCTGCACGATGCGATTATCATCGAGAAGATGAGGTGGGGTATGATTCCACACCAATTGATCCGAGAGGACTCATTCCTATGAGACCCGTTACATTCGCTGTCGCCCATATCTCCTATGTATACAAAATTACCTTCAATTGTCTAAATGAAAAATGCAAAGCATACAAAAAAAATACAAAAGTATATGAAAAAAATATAATTGTCCTCGATGTGTCTTCAACTATTGAAAACGATCAAATCGCCCGTGCAGTGTTACTGAGCCCTAATTTTAGAAATCATATTATCATTTATATATATCTCATTCATATCAATAGTATATTCAACATCCTTACAATTATCATGCATATCACTTTACCTTGTATACCAAAACTTAAATTATCATTTTTAACAAGTTATAATTAAAAAACTTAAATAATAATATTAAAAAATTTAATAACATCAATTAATTGAGATTAATAGCATGTATCTTAGGGCCTGTTTGGGAGGGCTTTTCAGAAAGGAGAAGGAGTGGTGGCAAAAGGATGGTAGAAAAAGGTGCTTTTCGAAAATGTCTATTTCAAAAGGAGATCTGTTTGGGTGAACTCCTTTTGCAGAGATTTTCAAAAATGAGAGCACTTTATAAACTGTTTGACAAATCTCTGTTGCGGACTTGCGGTGACTTTTTTATCAAAAATGCAAGCCCGGACAGAAAAATGCGCACCCGGGGGAAAATGAGCGCCCGAGCGCGAATTTTTTACCGGGACGTGAAATCTTCGCCCGGGCGAGCATATTACGCCCGAGCGCGCATATTACGCCCGGGCACGCATATTTCGCCCGGGCGAGCATTTTTCTCCCAGGCGCGCATTTTTCTCCGGGGTACGCATTTTTTGTCTCGGGCGCGCATTTTTCGCCCGTGCTCTCATTTTTCGCCGGTGCGCGCATTTTTCGCTCAGGCGCGCATTTTTTGTCCGAGCGCGCATTTTTACCCGAACGCCCATTTTTCACCCGGGCTCGCATTTTTTCGCCCAGGCGCGCTTTTTTGCCCGGGCGCGTATTTTTTCGTCAGGGCGCGCATTTTTCGTCCGGGCGCGAATTTTTTGCTCGGGCGCGCATTTTCACCCGAACGCGATTTTTTCGCTCGGGCGCGCATTTTTCGCTCGGGTGAAAAATGAGCATCCGGGCGAAAAAAATGCGAGCCCGTGCGAAAAATTGGCGTTCAGGCGAAAACTGCGAGCCCGGGCGAAAAATGCGTGTCCGGGCGAAAAATGTGCGCCCGAGCGAAAAATGCGCACCCGGGCGAAAAATGGGCGTTCGGGCGAAAACTCCACGTCCGGGTGAAAAATGGGCGTCCGGGAGAAAAATGCGCGCCGAGCAAAAAATACTCGTCCAGGCGAAAAAATGGGCCGTCGGGCGAAAATGCGCGTCTGGGTGAAAAATGGACGCTCAGACGAAAAATGCGCTCCCGGATGAAAAAAGTGCGCTCGAAAGAAAAATGCACGCACCAGTGTAAAATGAGAGCACAGGCGAAAAATGCACGCACAGGGTGAAAAATGCGTGTCGGGCGAAAAATGTGCGCCCGCGCGAAGAAATGTGCGCTCGCGCGAAAAATTCGCGCCCTTGCGAAAAAATGCGCATCCGGGCAAAAAATGTGCGTCGGGGCGAAAAATGTGCGCCCGGGCAAAAAATGTGCGCCTGTGCGAAACAATGCGCGCCCGGGCGAAGAATGTGCGACCGGGAAAAAATATGCGACCGAGCGAAAAATTCGCGCCCGGTCCTAAAATGCGCCCATCGGCGAAGAAATGCTCGCCCGGGCAGAAAAATGTTCGCACAAGAGAAAAATTTGCGCTCGGGCGGAAAATGCGCTATGCTTGTATTGGGATCATGAAGTGCTTTTCGAAAAGGATGAAAAGTAGGGGTCAAGTGACATTTCAAATAGATGAGAAAAAGGAGTTTATCGCGGTAGCTTTTCCCACCGGTAGACAATCTAAACGGTTTTGTAGGTGTGGTGGTGTTTTTCAGAAAACGAAAAGAAGCTAAAAAGCCTTCCCAAACAGGCCCTTAAGAGATTCTTTAATAACAATAATATAAAATATATTCTCATTCATTAATATATTTTTATTGCCTTCAAAATTTTGCAATTAATAGTTGTAATGGCGATCAGATGACTTGGGGATCATAGAGGTACGGACTTCCTACTGTACGTTATGGCCTAGGGTTGTAGTGTGACATTTTTCTAGAAGTGGAGGTTACCGATCTACTGTCACTGTTTGACCACAACGGTGAGGCCTCTGTGGCAAGCTACATATGAAAAAATTGGTTACTTCTATGTCGACATAGGTTGATTTGATGTGAAAAAATTGGGTACATGTATGAAATAGATCGTGCACGAATTGTAATGTAACTCTTATAAAAATGGTGTTTGGTTACTCTGGTGTATAACAATGTTCTCTTTACAGTTAAATACACACACTTAGGTGACTGTTATGTGAGAAGCAAACATTGACATAGCCAAAACATTAGAATAAGGTTTATACTAGTGCATGAAATATAGACAGTATTTTAATAACTGCATTGTTGATACTTATAGTTTGGGCATATTGTTATATATTGTGTTGTTCTGACACTTATTGCAACTCATCCTCTGGCTCCACTATTTTTGAGCATTTAGGGGCTCATGGGGGAGGGTGGGAGTCACTTAGTCTATTTTTAGACAAACCCTATTTTTTCACCACCATCGGGAGAGGCAAAAATGGACCCAACAACTATAGTATGTGTTGGATCGGTAGGCGCCCTTAGAGGGGAGGGGGGTGAATAAGGGTTTTGAAAACTTTAGATATATTTTGTAATACTTGAAAAAACTTTGATTATTAAACTAGAGAAGATCAAGACAAATCAAATGAAGTAAAAGTAAAGACATGATTTTATTAACTTGAGAAGCATGATTACAAAACTTGATCTCTTATCGAAGCTAGAAATCAAAGCTAATAGAAAGACTCTTTTTGTTTTCTATACCGACTCGTATCCCCACGAACCGGTTGGCTTTAGCCGATCCTTCCCCGGATACGTCCTCAAGCCGCTCTAGCCAACCCTTCCCCGGAAATGGTCTCGAGCACCCTAGACCTACACCCGAGACCTAGTCGCCAACACGAGGCGAATTTCAGCCCTAAGTCCTACCCAGACCTAGTCGCCAACACGAGGCGAATTTACTAAACGATTACAGAAAAGATGTGAAATAAAAAGACAATAATGTAAAACTCCCTCTATGTGGATCTCTTGGAGAAGTAGACGAAGGCGCAGAGTATGATCATAATCGATGCGGTCTTTCGTCACGATGATGACGCGTGTTGAAATCTTCTCCACGAATCTCCTTTAGCCTTTATGGATTTGTGGGAGTATCTCTCTGAAACTTCCTCTCAATGTTGTGGCACGAAGCTCAGGAATTCTGAATCTCAAGAGGATTATCAAGACGGAGCCAAGATGTCCTTTTTATAGACTTAGCGCTAGCGCCTGCGCTAGCGGTACCGCCGGCGCTATCCCATATTAGGACACATTCTGCGCGGCAGAATCTTCAATCCGAGGAAACAATTCTCCCTTGCCTATTGTGCTCCTCGCTACCGCCTGCGCTATCGGATACCGCCTGGCGCTATCTCCTTCTATAAGTTCTCCCCGCAATTGCGCTTAAGCAATCCATTTCGTCGATCGAAATTTCGTCGAACGGAGCAAAGAGTTCGTCGAGCGAATTTTCGTCGAACGCTGTTATGAGCATTTCATCGAGCGCCGCTAACAGTTCATCGAACGCAGCTAGCGCCTGCGCTAGTACTACCGCCAGCGCTAGTGGGAGATTTGGATTTGATGGCTCAACTTTGGGGGCAACCTTCCTATGTAATCCTTGAGTCATGTGGACTTTGTTATCCTGCACACTTAAACACACAAGATCAAATACACATAGGATTTGTTATTCTCAAACCTAGTTGATGCGGAAGACCATGTTCCAACAAACTCCCCCTTTTGATAATAACAAATCTATTAATGATAAATTAGCATTAATATATAAGCATGAAGAAACATACTTGTGTGTGTGTGAGAGTGATGACTTAGGATAATTTACGATTTTAGCATTTAGAATTGCTCCCCCTAAGTGAATGCTCCCCTAATATGTAAGCTATCATCTTAATTAAGCATTATATTATGATAGCAGATTATATTTATCATGTTGTTAGTTCTCCCCCTTTTGTTATTAGCAAAAACGGGTAAGGAGACACCACTTAAAAGTTGATAATAAGATAAAGGCATGATCGAGCTTTTAGAGAGAAGGAAGTGATAAGGAGTTTTAGAATAATTTTATAGAGATAGATCAGAGTTTTTAGCTTAAATTTATCAATGTTAGTTTTTCCTTTTTTTAAGCAAAAAAAATGTAATGATTTCCAAGTAACTAAACTACCCAGACAATATGTCAACACCCTAGCCCCGTACTAAGTGATGGATGGGTATGAGGAGCTGCATACATGCCGTAGGTTGGGGTGTTAGTCCCATATGTAAACACTAGACACAACTCAACCTAGCACTCTTTCCCCCCAGTGCCTCGCAAGGCACCACTGGAACCCTCCTCGGTTAAGGACAAGACATGACTAGAGATAAAGGTTATCTAATATCTAATCTCCTTTAGTCTTTATGGATTTGTGGGAGTATCTCTCTGAAACTTCCTCTCAATGTTGTGGCACGAAGCTCTGGAATTCTGGATCTCAAGAGGATTATCAAGACGGAGCCAAGATGTCCTTTTTATAGACTTAGCGCTAG
This sequence comes from Dactylorhiza incarnata, assembly GCA_033032865.1. Taxonomy (NCBI): domain Eukaryota; kingdom Viridiplantae; phylum Streptophyta; class Magnoliopsida; order Asparagales; family Orchidaceae; genus Dactylorhiza; species Dactylorhiza incarnata. The sequence continues at coordinate 2,854,228 of JAWHQI010000086.1, forward strand.
CGGTACCGCCGGCGCTATCCCATATTAGGAAACATTCTGCGCGGCAGAATCTTCAATCCGAGGAAACAATTCTCCCTTGCCTACTGTGCTCCTCGCTACCGCCTGCGCTATCGGATACCGCCTGGCGCTATCTCCTTCTATAAGTTCTCCCGGCAATTGCGCTTAAGCAATCCATTTCGTCGATCGAAATTTCGCCGAACGGAGCAAAGAGTTCGTCGAGCGAATTTTCGTCGAACGCCGTTATGAGCATTTCATCGAGCGCCGCTAACAGTTCGTCGAACGCAGCTAGCGCCTGCGCTAGTACTACCGCCAGCGCTAGTGGGAGATTTGGATTTGATGGCTCAACTTTGGGGGCAACCTTCCTATGTAATCCTTGAGTCATGTGGACTTTGTTATCCTGCACACTTAAACACACAAGATCAAATACACATAGGATTTGTTATTCTCAAACCTAGGAGATGCGGAAGACCATGTTCCAACAGTATGATGATCCATACAATGTACTTGATGACGAGGTTGCCCACATGAGTTGCCTCATCGAAGATGTGAGCTCATAATATTTTCTTATATTTGTTTCTATAGTTATTTCATCTGATTGTGGTCTTGCTTGTAAGCCCCACATGAAGATTTAGACATTGTGTGTACTTTGTGTTGTGGTATTTTTATAGCCATGTATCTTCTTTCTTTCTGCACTTTACTTCCAATATGATAATATGTGACTCATCATTTTGGCCTTATTAAATGCATGCATGTTTTATTGACTTTCACAACTTATTACTCTTCCACTTTACTTGAAATGTGAAATTAGTCTGACAATGCATACAATTTGGATACGAGTTGGAGTACGATAGTGCACTAGTTAGAAGGGGTGTTACTTCTTCTCATGCACTACTTACGCTATCGTAGTCAACTTGGGTGCATTGGGCATAAGACTTCCCGGTTTGGTCTAACACCACGGAAGGGGGGAGTCTTACACAGTGGTTATCGCAGTGCTTCGTGGTAGATTGAATACCGGTGTGACACTCATCACTCCTGGAGATGCACTTGCTCCTGTTGTTGGTGTTGAATCTGTTGGTGGGGGAGTAGATGGTGGTAAAGATGGGTTGTTAAAGTATTTCTTGGGTTTCAAACCCCACTATTTAAAGGCATCCGTTCGCCCACCGATTTAGAGGATTGTCTGGGAAGAATTTAAGGACCTTGTTGAAGCCAGGAAAATCCTAGGCTCCAAAATTCAGATCAATGCATTCGAAGGCTACTCGCCCAGCAGTTCGACTAGACGGCTTGACTGGCAACGTCGAAGGGACTAGAACGGCAACAACAGGACCCCAGGTGCTGCGGCAGGGAGGTCTCATCACGTATCCAGAAGCTCAGAAGAGACTTCTCCTCCACATTCAAAGATAGTTGAGCAGGGTACGAGGAAGGCACCAACTGACGAGTATCTAGGATGACGATCGAGGGTGACGGTCAAGAACTCAGGGGACAAGTCTTAGAAAATGGGGTTCCGAAATCTCAGCCAAAGGAGCCAATCCAAGTACCCTTGGGGTCCTATTTATAGGAAAACCAAAGGGGAGGGGGTTATTTATTGCCCAGCCCTGCCCAACGACTACGCGACATTGAGGGGAATCTCGTCTGGCTTCGGCGAGCATCCACTATGGTCGCCCACCTGGTGAGTATGAGGGGCTTGCTCATATATGCTCGCATATACTCGCACATGCCTTCTACTGTCTCTGTTTGTTGGGCTGTCTTCATTCTTTGACTTCTGGCTTTTGCTTTGACCTTTGACTTTAACTTCCGCCTACGTGGCCTGAATTGGGTCCTACCCTCGGAGAATATGGGTTGTACACAATCCCCGCTCTTTGCGAGCAACGAAGTTGCTTGGAAAGAATCATCCAACCCTTATTCGACGAGCTGCTCTGGGCGAGTATCGGGTCTACTCGGCATCTGCCTGGCTAGTTTCGGGACTCTATATAAAGAGGGGGAGGGGGTCTCTTATTGGACCGCCTTTCTGAACTCGCTTAAGATGTCGCGCACTGCTGCTGAAGAGGCTGCCGACGATATGACTGTGCTTCTGAGCTTGCTGACATCTCCTCGCAAGCGTACCATCGAACAGGATGAGCTCGGCGACTTTCTCGTATCTAAGAGGAAGAAGAAGCTCGTTAAGAAGAAAACGAGGAAGCAACAGCCTGTTCCTACGTAGGATGTCGCCAATCCTCCTGCCGACCAATAGGGGGTTTCCGCGAGCACTCGGCAGGTGCTCGACGATCTAGGACAATCCGATGCGGGTGAGCAACCAACTTTCGAGCCTTCCGCTGCCAAGGTCGCCCCGGGGGTGAGTACTACTGAGTCCCAGACCTAGATTCTCCCTGACCCCGCTCTCTTACGAGGTAGAAGACACCTTCTCATCCTGCTAAATTTGTCTTTATCCTGATGCTGTTGGCGAGGTTTTAATGCTCTTTTCTCTATTTGAGACCTGCCAACTTCTGGAGCTCCGGGTGAGCATCTAGACATCCTCCCTCTGTGATCATCGTCGATGGTCGCGTCGAAAACCCGGACGGGTTCGCGAACGGGTGTTCCGTGCCGATCATCTATAGCTCTCCTTGGACGCCTGCTGGTCAGAGGCCTCTCGTGGATGAGACCTCGCGACCTTCGGTGAGCGAGCACGGGGGCCCTCTGGCGAGCAGTCTACCTCCACCGCCGCCAGTTCCTTTGCGATCAGCTCCGGCGAGTGATTCGCAGCTGCCTGCGGGTGGCCTTCCGCCACCGCCTCCTTTGTCGCCTCCTACCAATACTCCAGGCGATCAGTGCCCTTCCTCCTCAGTGACTCGTTCGATCCATCTGGCTGAATCCTCGCGGTGCGGCGGGATTTCGAGCTTCTTCTCCCCGAGAGGGGGAAGGCGACCATTGGATGGTCGCGGCCGGGGAAGTGTGCCTCTGAGCAGGAATCACCCCGTCGGATCTTCTGCAGGCCGGCGGAATCACCAAAACCCTTCTGCGCCGAGTTAGGAGTTCTCGGCGGGGACGATCTCGCAGCCCTCGTCAGCCTGGTAACTGCTCGCTTCTTTGACAGACGATGTTTCTTCTTTGCGGGGCTTCTCGCCGAATCCTTGTTGCTTTTAACTACAGCTCGTGCCCCTACGTCGGGGAGGGGTTGATCGATGTTATCGGGCTCCCGCCCCGTGAGTATCAAGAGAAGGTCTTTCTCACGTACCTTGAGCTGGAGGCGAAGGTCGACCGCTTGGTGATCAGCGAGCCTCATCGGCGCCTTACCGAGTTGGAGGTGTGAGTCGCCAAGCTTGAAGAGTTTGAGACTCGGCTAGTGGGCACGGAGTCCCGCTTCTAGTCTATCAATGATCTATAGCGCCGAATAGCGAGGATCGAGCATCGTCAGCAGCTTCATCATGACAAGCTGGTCGAAATGCGGGCGAGCATGGGCTCTGTCGGCCGACTGACGAGGATTGAAGATCAACTGCGCCAAGGAGAGGAAGCAATGTCGCTGGCCCTTGAGCATTTCAAGCGCGCGCGCAGCATGGGCTGGTTCGGGCAACATCCTCAATCTCTCGATCCTCAGGCGAATACCCAAGGGCCCCAGTAGCTTTTTCCTTCTTTCTTTCATTGCTGAGTGATCGCCTTTGCCGACTATGTAATCAGACTTTTTTACTCTATTTGTAATATTATTTGGCGAGTACTTAATCTCGTCTTTGATTTGTTGCTTTGTTTTCTTTCTTCTTTATTTTTGCGAGTATTTGTTGTTGGAATGTCGCATGTATTTGGCAAGTTGCTTTGTATTCTAGTGCAGGTCCTCGCATGCTGAAGGTCGGCGGCTTTGACGTGCATCGTGGCCACGACAACTTTCTGTGTTACTCGCTACCCCCTTATTTGTAGTCGCGGTGGGGTAGCCAATCTCCCATACCCTGCCTTTGCCTATAAATTAGGGGTGAGTAAGTATTTATTACGCTATCAGCGATATTGCCTTTCTTCGCGTGAGTGTTCATTCCTTCTCGCCTTTGATACTTGTTAACCTTCTCTTCTTTCCTTCCATCGAGATGGCTGACGAGGCCACTGTTCAGCGCGCCAGTCATGCAAGGAATTTCGCGGCGACAACGTTCAAGAAGTCCATCTCGCGCCAAATGGACTTGGATGAATTCTTGGAGAAGTGCCTGTCTCCGTGGTACTTGGCCAGGCTTCCTCGCCAGAGCGAGCGTTTGAACAGCTTCGTGGAGGGCGAGATTTTCTGCCCTATTCGCCACTTCGAGGTGGGCTTGCGACTACCGTTGTGGCCAGAATTATGCCAAATTCTGCGCTACTTCGGGATAGTCCCTGCCCAGATCAATCCCAACGGCATAGCGATGATCATAGGGTTCCTCTGCTTCTTGCGAGAAGAGAAGATCGTCTTTGATCTCTCCGTCTTCTGGAGTATCTTCCATTTCATGGCGACTGGCGAGGGCGTCATATTCTTTTGCAGCCATGTCTGCACCTTGGTCGGCACAACAAGCAAGAATCATTGTTGGGGCGAGCAGCTAGTTGTCATCAGCGACAACTTCGAGGATATTCCTCGCACATCCTTTCAGCCACCCGAGCATATCTTCGCGACTCCCTTCTTGGAGGGACCTCGGGAGAAGCTACTCGACTCCTTCCGAGGTTGCCTCTTTGATGTGGTCTTCTGGCGGAGGCAAGTAGACGAGCTCGTAGAGATCTTCTCGGGTGAAGGTAAATTACTGAGCGAGTATCCGTTATACTCACACCTTCATCTTCGAATGGCGACTAATCTTTGTCTTCTGCAGCTGCTCGCGTTCTGCCGCGCGAGCCTCTTCCCGTGGCGAAAGAGGCGATTACTCCTCAAGGGGGCGCGGGGATCCTGTCGTGCGAGGATGGGGGGTTGTCGACATCCCCTATTGACTTGTCGCAGGTCCCGAATGTCCCAGTGGTATCCGGCGAGAAGGCCGAGTCCTCGAAGAAGAGGAAGAGTAAGGGCAAGTCTCAGGAGCCTTCGAGGAAGAAGAAGCAGATCGCGAGAAGGGACCTTGGCGCGAAGGCGGACCCTTCAGAGGCTGGCGAGCCTTCCATCCATCCGAACTTTAATGAAGGCCTCCGAAGCGAGGATGCCTATGGTCGCCCGCTGGTGACCTGGGCGGAGAGCGCCCATGAGGTGACTCTGAGCACCAACCTCCCTTCTTGGTCAAAGGATTGGGAGGATAAAGGCGAGATGTTCGACGTCATGTTCTCCCTTTATGGTCGCGCTGATACTGTCGTTGCTGGAGGTCTCGACCGAGTATCTGGCTCACCTGACCTCGCGCTCGCTCCTGCGGTCGGCGGAGCTAAGACATCAGACGACGAGGAGCTTACTCGTCGTTGAAGAGCGACTTAAGGCGTTGGGCAATACTACCATCTCGCTCGGCTTCCAACTTGAGAAGTGCAAGGTATTCGTGTTTTGGCTTGAAATATTTATGTTTTATCATTACTCACCTACTACCGACTATCCTGCTAACGGCTATCTGTTTTGCTCACAGGAGGACGAGATAGTGGCGAACAAGAAGATGTCGCAGCTTGAGAAGGACCTGGAGGACACTCAGGCAGCCTTGGAGGCCGCCCAAGTAAGGATAGCCGAGCTGGAAACTCGCCTTGTCGAGAAACAATTTTCCACGGCAGGTCCTTCCCGGGTGGGCAAGAAGATAAGGATCCATGGTGGCGAGATGTCGCAGATTCGCTGGGAGATTGCGCGAGCAACTGGGAAGGTCGCCCTGAGCAGGTTGTGAGCTGAAGGTCCTCTGGTGCCAGAGGCGATGAACTTGATTGTGATGGACGTCATCCTGGCACTACTCGTCGAGGAGTCTACCTCTCCTCTGCGAGATCCCTCCCCGATGCCCAGTGATGTCGAGGATGAAGACGATGAAGATGAGGATGAAGAGGAGGACGTCGACATCAACGGCAAGGATGAAGAGGAGGATGACGAGGATGATGGAGGCGAGGATGAAGCCTAGTCGCCAGGGCACCTTTTTGATTGTTCATGGACCTGTGAATCTTTTGTGTATGTAATACTTTAGATCATACAAATGAAAGAAAGAGATTTCCCCCCTATTCTTCTTATACTCGCATACTTTCCTGTACATCGATTAGGCTCTTAGGTTCGAACGTGATGTGTGCTTGTTAGGCCCATATGCTCGAAGCCAGATTGAGTGATCGCCACCACGATTACTGCTACCTTGGGAGGTACTTGAGGCGATTGACAATCATACCTTACTCGCATATGATATACTCGCACCTGCATGCTCGCACTTTAGATACTCGCCTATAGGCATTCTCGCCTACTTCCGAGTATTTGATGATGCTTGTGCTGTGAAGGACACTCGAGGGGTCCCGCAGGATGCACACTCTCAAGGCCTCTACTTTTTCCTGATAAGAGTTTTTAAGACATCGCAATAGTAAAAATACGAATAGAAATAATAAGCAGGGAATGACGGTCGGGGAGATCCTAGGGGACACACCATCCCGAGGCCTCCATCCTACTTGGACGTCGTATGCTGATGAGTAGGGAATGACAGTCGGGGAGGTCCAAGAGGACACACCACCCCGAGGCCTTCGTCCTACTACGTTGCTGAATGTTAATGAAGATCTTTCTCCTGATTCTCAATAATCAGAGGGGATTAATCACACCAACTCATATGATCGGAATAAATGCATAGAGATTATGCTTTGTTGTGAGTTTTCAACCCTTTAAGGGTAAACGACGCCTTTATTCAAGGGTCTCTTGGTCAGTCAAATCGGTCATCTCTTCGTTGAGTTGGGGGTTGGTGCCCGGACTCTCCTCTGATAACTTCTCCAGTTGCATGAGAAGTGCAATCAGGAGGTAACTCGGCCATCATGCAAGGGGGGAGCTGATCTCGGCCGTCAATGCAGATGCTTGGTCTTAGGAGAACTCACTACCGAGGCATTGTCCCACCACCCGACTTGGATTTTTATGAGAGTCGAGTCGGAGGCCTGTTCCCCAAATCGGTCGTGGAGATCGATTTTACCTACTTCGAAAAGAACTTCTAGAAGTGAAAAAGAACTATCACGACCCATGTTTCAGGGGGCGAGGAAGTTATTGAAGCGAAATAACTTTACAAAAGGGAAACATACACATTCCCACTAGGGGTAGAACCTTTTCAGGTCATCACCGCTCCAGGCGTTCCCAAGTAGCTCCCCTTCATGATTCTGCAAACGGTATCCGCCAGTCGATAATGACTCGTGGATGATGAAGGGTCCTTCCCAACTTGGATTAAGCTTCCCGACGGCGGTTGATCTTCCTGCTGCGTCCACCTTCTTTAATACGATGTCACCTGCTTGGAAGTGCTTGAGGCGGGCGTGCTTGTCGAAATATTTCACCATTCGTCTCTTGATCTCTTCCTGTCGAGCTGAGGCTAAGTCTCAGATCTCTTTGATGTAGTCGAGGGATAGCCTCTGAGCCTCTTCATTCTCCAGCCGCCATTCTTCATCTCCCTCCCCTGCCATAACTACTCTTGGACTTCTGACTTCGAACTCCACAGGGATAAGAGCTTCGGAACCATGGGAGAGCTTGAAAGGAGTTTCTCCTGTGGCCGAATTAGGAGTGGTTCTCAGAGCCCATATGACCGAAGGGAGCTGTTCTGCCCAATTCCCTCTTAGGTTCTCGACCTTCTTCTTCGGGAGGTTGATGATCAATTTGTTGGCGGCCTTCACTTGCACGTTGCTCCGAGGATGGTGCACTAAGGCAAATCGAAGATCTGTCCCTAGCTGCTTGCAGAAATCTTCCAACTCCAAGCTGGCAAATTGGGGACCGTTGTCGGTGACGATGGCGAGAGGGATCCCGAACCTGCAAACTATTTCTCCCCAGATGAAGTTCTTCACGACTTGAGAAGTGGTCTTGGCCAAAGCATTGGCCTCGATCTACTTGGAGAAGTAGTCGATCATGACGAGAACGAATTTCCTCTGGTCGCTAGCCTGGGGAAAGGGGTCTATAAGATCAATTCCCCAGATAACGAACGACAACGAGGCTGTAATGGAACGAAGCTGACGAGCCGGCTGTAATTGGAGAGGAGCGAAGAGCTGGCACTTCTGCACTTCTTGGAGAAGGCTTCGACATCTTTAAGGATGGTCGACCAGAAGTAGCCATGCCTCAGGATTCTTTGCTCTAAAGTGTGAGTCCCTGAATAACTTCCGCACTCTCCCGAGTGGATCTCCTCCAAAACTCGAGGTACTTCAGCTTCCAAAACACATCTGGCCAAGGGGCCTGAGATGGTCTTGCTATACAGCTCCCCACCGTGCAAAAGATAGTACGCTGCCTTGTACTGAAACTTTCTTTGATCTCCGTCATCTGCCGGGAGTTGACCGCTAGTCAGGAACGCCACGAATGGGTCCATCCAAGAAGGGTGTTGTTCGATCTCCATCATTTCCCCTTCTTCGATGGATGGTCGAAACAACTCGGTTATCGTTCCTCCGGCCCTCGGACTGTACTTGACCAAATGGTCCGCCGACGAGTTCTCCTCTCTCGGCACGTGCTCAACGAAGAAGGATTGTAAGCCTCCAATCCTTTCACCTTTACAAGGTACTTTTGCCGGATGGCATCGCGCACTTCGAACTCTCCTCGAATCTACGATGCGGCCACCATGGAATCTATGAAAGCTCGAATATCCTGGATGCCTAGCTCCTTGGCGAGGCGCAAGCCCGCCATTATGGCCTCATAATCCGCATGATTGTTTGTGATGGGGAAGAGGATCTCGACTGCTTGCTCGATCCTAGTTCCCTGTGGGCTGACAAGCACGATGCCTACTCCCACAGAGCTTTTGCCTGAAGCTCCGTCCACGAACATCTTCCAAGAAATCATATTAGAAGGTGCCTTACTTGGATCTGCTTCTCCCGAGAAGTCAGCTAAGAAGTTAGCTATCACATGTGCTTTGATCGCCAGCCGGGGCGAGAAGGAAATGTCAAACTCACTGAATTCTACCGACCATTTCACAAGCCTTCCCGAATGCTCCACTCCTTCCATGATACTTTGGAGGGGATGATCGGTGACGACCCAGATGGAGTGAGCTTGAAAATAAGGTCGGAGCTTCCACGCCGACACCACCAAGGCGAAGGCAAGCTTCTCTAGGATCGGATATCGCAACTCCACCTTCTTTAGCACCCGACTAATGTAATAGATGGGTAGATGCTTTCTTCCTTCTTCTCTGACGAGCACCGAGCTTACTGCTTCCTCCCCTACTCCTAGGTAAAGGAGTAGGTCTTCACCTTCTTTTGGGCTTTGGAGGAGAGGTGTCTGGGATAGTTGCTGCTTTAACCACCCGAATGCCTTTTCGCGCTCTTCAGACCACTCAAAGTCGACATTCTTTCTAAGCGTCTTGAAGAACGGAGAACATTTCTCCCCTGCCTTTGACAGGAAGCAGCTAAGGTCAGCCAGCCTTTCGGTCAACCTCTGGACTTCTTGAGTACTCTTTGGCGAGGTCATCTCCAAGATAGCCTTAACCTTATCAGGGTTAGGCTCTACTCCTTCCGGGGTGAGGAGATGTCCCAAGAACTTTCCTCTCCCCTCTCCGAACACGCACTTTGTAGGATTGAGCCTCATTTTGAACTTTCTAAGCGTCGTGAAGGTCTCCACCAGGTCGGCAACATGCTCCTAGACGCTTTTGCTTTTGATCAAGAGGTCTTCCACGTACACTTCTAGGTTCCTCCCATTTTGCTCTTTGAAAACATGATCCATCATCTGCTGATAGGTAGCCCTTGCGTTTTTCAACCCAAAGGGCATCATCTTATAGCTGTAGCAGCCATCACCAGTGATGAAGGAAACATCGCGGCAATCGGGGGATGCATCCGGATCTAGTGGTATCCTGAAAACGCATCAAGAAAGCTCATCATAGAAAAACCGATGGCTGAATCAACCAGCGCATCGATTCGAGGCAAGGGATAACAATCCTTCAGGCAAGCTTTATTTAGAAGGGAAAAGTCGATACACATGCGTCATTTACCTCCACCCTTCTTTACCATTACAACATTGGAGACTCAATCTGGATACTGGATCTCTGACACAAAGCATGCCTCAAGCAGCTTCCCTACTTCCTCCCTGATAGGTCCGGCCAGCAAGACGACACTTGACTTCTTCTTCTGCCGGATGGGCTTGACTGCGGGGTCCAGATTGAGGCGATGACAAGCAACCTCTACATCAATCACAGGCATTTCGGCGGCGCTCCAGGCGAAGATGTCGACATTCTCTTGCAGACATGCCGCCATCTCGATCTTTTCTTCGGTCTTCAGAGACCCTCCTATCTTCAGCAGCCCAGGTACTCCAGCCTCGGGGAGTAGCTCGATATCCTCCACCTCCTCTGCGGATTATAGCTTAGCCATCCCTTCCAACACCTTCTCCATCTCCTCAGCGTCCTCCATCCAGCCGATGGTGATGACTGCGCTGAGGTAGCACTCGCGAGCGGCTCTTAAATCGCTCCCGATCCTCACCTGAACCTTCCATTGGCAGTACTTGGCACTGATGGTAGGAGGACGGGACGACCTTGAATAAATTGATGAGTGGCCTCCCAAAGATCGCCTTATAGCAACTCGAGGAGTCGACGATGACGAATCGACACTTGATGGAGGTGTCGCTGAGTGTTACTAGCAGATCCACTCCTCCCTCCACCTCTTTCCTCTCCCCTGAGAAGCCAAAGAGGGGGACATATGAAGTCATGACCCTTCCTGGCTTGACTCCCAACCCATCAAACGTCTTTTTAAAGATAATGTTTATAGAGATTCCGTTATCTACTAAGATCCGATCGACGGTGAAGTCCTCCACGGCTGCTTGAATTATGAGGGCATCATGGAAGGGATTCTAATTCCCTAACATGTCCTCCTCTGAAAAAGTGATCTCCTCCAACGGGGGCGGTCTCTGCGAGGTCAAGGCGACACTTCGGCGATAGATCTGATGGAGACTTCCCTTGCGGGAGGCTCTGAGCCCTTTTCCCCCGTGAATTACTCTCACTGTGGCTCCTCCTACTCCGCCTCCTGCTCCCTGGATGACTTCTCCTCGACCTCCCTGGTCGATTCGGTCTTCATTCCTCCTTCGAGTGACAGCTTGCATTGTCTGCGGCTCGACAGGGGCTTCTAGCCTCCTAGGCTCTGCTCCCACTTCTCCAGCGGCTAGCCTCCTCCTGGCCTCCCAAAAATCTGGGCAGGCCATCGTCCCGTGCCCCTATAACTGATGGAGCTCACAATAGAGGGGAACCTCCTCTGCTTACGGCCTTCTCCATTGGTTCCTTTGGGGTGGCATGTTACCCTGTCGGGAAACATCCATCACTTCCTCGCGTCCTCTCTCCTGGCGCCTCTCCTGCTGGTTGAAGTTCCTCCTCTCTGGGGAGACTCTTCTTCCCAGACCTTGACACTGGGGTCGACCCGCTGGCCTCCACGGTGGCCTATTAACGAGGACCCGATAGCGCCTTTCCTCTCTTGCCTTCTCGGCTCTGGAGATGCTCTAGGCCTCCTCTCAACTTGCCTCCTCGGCTCTTCCCTCCTGGGATCTTCTCTCCTCCTCTCTTCCGGCCTCTTCCTCTCCTGCCTTCGGGGCTCCTCCTTCTTCCTGTACACGGGGACCTTCTCCTCTTCTTCCTCCTCCCTGGTCAGCTTGGTGAGCTTGCCAGGAAGCCGCGATTCTAAACCTCCCCCTAAACGAACTTGTTGGCCCTTTCAATAAGCTCCTCATAGGACATGGGAGGATCTCGGCTGATATCCAGCTTGAAGAGGCCTTCCCCTAGGCCGAACGTTAGGGCAAGCTGCAGGGTGAAGCCATCCACCTCCTGGATATCCAACACTTCTTCCTGAAAGCGGTCGATGTAGTTCTCTAACGTCTCCCGCGCTCCCTGCACCGGATAGAAGAGGGTCATCACCTCCTTCTTTCTCTTCTTGGTCGTGGCGAATCACATTGTCACTCCTCGGCGCAAGTCTTCGAAGCTGTAGATCGAACCTGCTACCAGCTGGTGGAACCGGTCTCTGGCCTTTCCTCGAAAAGTGATGGCAAAAGCCTACACTTGAAGGAGCCCGACATGGTTCGGATGGAGACTACATCCTCGAACCACTAGAGGTGTCGGAGGGATCATCCATCCCAGAGTAGTATGCCATCACTGGCTCTCTAAACCCCTCCGGCACGGGGGCAGTGAGAATCTCCTCACATAATGGGCTCCTCCCACCTGACAGGCGACGATCCTCAGCCTGGCGAGCATCTCCTCCATACTCTCCATAGTGGGGAGTATCCCGGGATCTTGCTTGGTCGTCCACCTCGCGGAATCGAATCCCCTGTGAGCTTTGCTGATAGAACTGCGGCCTCCTTTGTCGCTCCAGCTCTTCCTCCACTGGGTCCTTCCCTGTTCGCCTAGGAGGGCCACCATCCTCGGACGGAGTCACGCAATGAGGCGAGGTCATCGTGCCCTCTGCGCGAGGAAGAAGCGTCGCTTGCATGGTCGCCTCCAAAAGCCGCACGAACTCCTCGAAATCTGATCGCATCACGAACTCGCCTCCACCTGCCGACTTACCAGCAGCTTCTCCATGGTCGCCAGCTTCGATCATCTCGCCTTCTCACCAGACTTTCTCCCTCTGACTACGATCCACGCTCACCGCATCAAAGTGTTGAAGCCAAGAAAATCCTAGGCTCCAAAATTTGGATCAATGCAGTTGGGGGCTACTCTCCCAGCGGTCCGACTGGACGGATTGACTGGCAACGACGAAGGGACTAGAACGGCAACAACATGACCCCAGGTGCTGCGATAGGGAGGTCCCACCACGTACCCAGAAGCTCAGAAGAGACTTCTCCTCCACAATCAAAGATGGTCGAGCAGGGTACGAGGAAGGCACCAACTGGCGAGTATCTAGGATGACGATCGATGGTGACGTTCAAGAACTCAGGGGGACAAGTTTTTGAAAATGGGGTTCTGAAAGCTCAGCCAATGGTGTCAATCCAAGTACCCATTGGGTCCTATTTATAGTAAAACCAAAGAGGAGGGGGGCTATTTATAGCCCAGCCCTGCCCGGTGACTACGCGACATTGAGGGGGATCTCGCCTGACTTCGGCGAGCATCTGCTATGGTCGCCCACCTAGCGAGTATGAGGGGCTTGCTCGCACATGCTCGCCTATACTCGCGCATGCCTTCTGCTATCTCTGCTTGTTGGGCTGTCTTCAGTCTTTGACTTCTGGCTTCTACTTTGACCTTTGACTTCCGCCTACGTGGCCTGAATTGGCTCCTACCCTCGGAGAATATGGGTTGTACAGACCTTATGCTCACAATATAAATTCCCAATTAAAATATGGTCACTCTTGCAATCTTCATGTTATGTGGAGATGTGAAGATTTGGTGGAGAGAGTATGAGGAGCATTTTTCGGATGTCCGTTGAGACAGATTAGCATGGAGGCATTTTGGAAGCGATGCATCCTGACGGCTACTCGAATAGCATTGTGAGAAAAATTCTTGTTGTTGAAATAACTGGATTTGTCTGTGGAATCCTACATTCAGGAGTGCACAATGTTGACCCACTACGTTGAGGACGTAGTGGGCTATGATGAGGAGAAATCCCACTATTTCTATGGGGTTACATGAATAATTGTGAGATCCATTGGACTTAAGTCTGTTGGCTACTATGCACTGATTGAGTCATCCCAAACTTTAGAGCTCGATATCTTGAGGGCTCAAAGATGTAAGGGGGATGATACAAAGAGCAAGGATTTTATTGACTCATCTCAGCAAGGGAAGTCAGATAGTAGTGTTGAAAGGAAGAGTTCACTTCATTTGTAAGGGGGGATACAAAGAGCAAGGATTTCAGTGATCTCACTTAAATCATTACAGTTTGTTGGTTGATTACTTAAGCCTTCGATAGAAGGTCGGTATTCAGAATCACTTTCAAGACCTTAGTGAGGGTGATTCCTTCGAACACCAAAGTCCTGCACTATGATTTATTCATAGGGTTCGTTCACTTGATTTTCAAGCTAGTCTTGGTGTGAAGTGAACCCGGACAATCGAACTTCTTGTACGAATTTATTGAGGCTTCAATTCTAGTGAATTATTGATTGTAAAGTCTTGCATGATCAAGCCCATGATATTTAAGAGAATTATTGGTTTGATGGATGCACATAAACTTGTTGTTTAGTTTGTTTAGAAGTGTGAGAAGATTTGCAAAGTTTCAAACTTAAACAAACATGATTCGACACAAGTATAATTCCTTACAACAACAACACTCAAGCCTTTATCCCACCATAGTGGGGTCGGCTATATGGATCCTCTGTCGCCATTGCACCCTATCTTTAATCGTAGTCTCATTAATGCCTAAGTGCATCATGTTTTTTCTTATAGTTTCATTCCAAGTCTTTTTTGGTCTACCCCTCCCCCGTTTAACATGTCTAGTGACTAAACTCTCACAACGCCTAACAGGTGCCTCTAATGGTCTCCTATGTACATGTATGAACCATCTTAAATGAGCTTCTCGCATCTTCTCTACAATTGGCGCCACTCCTGTCTTATCCCTGATACATTCATTCCTAATTTTATCCAGTCTCGTGTGACCACACGTCCACCTAAGCATTCTCATCTCCGCAACTCCCATGTTTTGCTCATGTACACCATTCACTACACAACACTCAGAACCGTAGAGCATTGCTGATCTAATTGCAGTACGATAAAACTTGTCTTTAAGTTTTAATGGTACTTTACAATCACATAAGATCCCAGATGCGCCTCTCCACTTCAACCAACTTGCTTGGATTCTATGTATCACATATTTATCTACACCTCCATCTTTTTGAATTATCGATCCCAGATATTTAAAGCACTCACTGCAGGAAATATCTTGGTCACCCAATTTAATGTCGGAGTCATCCGACCTTCTTGCACTACTAAATTTAAGCTTTATATACTTCGTCTTTGTCCTACTCAACCTAAAACCCTTCTTTTCTAAAGTGTCTCGCCAACATTCAAGTTTCACGTTTATACCCTCGCGCGTCTCATCGACCGAAACAATATCATCTGCAAATAATAAACACCATGGTATTGCTTGTTAGATATGTCTAGTGAGCTCATCTAAGATAAGGGTAACGAGATAAGGGCTTAAAGCTGACCATTGATGTAAGCCAACATCGATAGGGAATTCATGTGTTAATCCTCCAGACGTCCTCACCATGATCACTGAATTTGTATATATATATCTTTGATTACGTCAATGTATGATACATTTACACCTTTCTTTTCTAAGACTCTCCACAAGACCTCTCTTGGAACCATATCATAAGCCTTCTCCAGATCGATAAATAGCATATGCAAATTTTTTTGTCTTTCCTGATAGTTGTCAATGAGTCTCCTCAAGAGATGTATAGCTTCCATAGTTGACCTCCCTGACATGAATCCAAATTGATTCTCTGAGATGATAGTCTCTCGTCCAACTCTTCTCTCTATTACTCGTTCTCATAGTTTCATAGTATAATTCCTTGTATGAAAAAAAATCGTTGATGATCTTATGGATTGCAAATCTCGGATAGTTAACGATCACATCTTTACCCATCAACTTCGAATGAAAGTGAGGTAAGAGAGTGCTCTTTAGCTAAAAGGATTTGTTGGGCTTTTTGCAGCCCTAACGAGATAGCTTTGAGAGAAAACTCATTTAGAATAGACGGTATGGTACTTGCACAGTTGGGCTCATTGATGCTTGTAAATGCTATTTTATGTCCCATTTTTAGCGTCCTGAAAGACTTATAGGATTGTTACCCACTTCTTAGTGTTCGCAACTTCAACTTGTATCTTCATTGTCATTAGGACGCAGCTGAAGCATGGTGGGTCCATAATCTACAGGTCGTATGATCGAAACCTGGCATTATTATCACTTCATTGTTAAGGTTGGGTGAAATTTAGAGACGAAATTTATGTTAAGGTGTGGAGGGGTTGTAGTGTAACACCCAAATTTTGTACAACTACATAAAAATAAAAAACTTTTAAATAAATTAATTATCGAGAAAAATAAAAGAAGGTCATTGGCGAAATGACATCACAATAATTTTAATTATGTAATTTATGTTATAACGAATATTATTTTTGAAATTGATTTGTATGTCGATTTTCTTTTGAGGTGAGAATAACAGAATGACTAAACATAATGTAATTGGTGTGCTAATAGTTGACAGTGGCGTGTCAATAGCAAAATTTTTGGATTAAATAAAATAAAATGTGATAGGTCCGCTGAGTTCAATTAGGGTCCAAATTAACTATGATTAGCCTTAGGCGGTGGATTTGGACCAGTCCCATAATAAGAATTGCCAAAAGCATAATGTAACTTATGTGAATAACAGAATAACTGAACATAATGTAATTGATGTGCTAATAGCTGACTACGGTGTGCCAAAAGCAAAATTTCCGGATTAAATGAAATAAAGAAGTAATAGGCCGATTGAGTTCTATTCGGGCCTAAATAAACTATGATTAGCCTTAGGCGGTGGATTTGGACCAGTCACATAATAAGAACCGCCTAACGGATCCTTCTTTATCTCCAAACCACACGCCTCCTCCCCCTTCTCCCTTACGTGGTGCTCTCGCGTAGAGCTCACAGAAGCTACTTGCACCCCTTCTCTTCCTCGCCCACTCTCCGTCTCTTTATACTAGATTTCGATGGGGGAATGCCCTTCTCCAGCTACTCTAACCTCCCTTCCCTACCAACGTGTTTGAAAGTGCACAGTTAACCTCACTAGAATTCTCTAGAGGGGGGGTGAATAGAGATTTAAAATATTTTGTGCAAAGTTAATATATATATATGTGTGTATGATCATAGATTAGAGCTTCCCACATACACCAACAAGAATTAAACAAATAAAGAAAGTAAATGCAAGAAAAGAAATCACAGCACAACACAAGAAAATATAGTGGTTCCCCAAACTTTGGGTAGTCCACTCTTCTACCCCCTTGGTAGGAATTCACTATCTTGCACTGAGTCTTTTGATAAGGAGACTCTTAGAACCACCCTGAGTCTTTTGACAAGGAGACTCTTAGAACCAACTGAGTCGTTTGAAAAGGAGACTCTTAGAACCAGTACAACTGAATTTTTTGAAGAGTGATTCTAAAAACTCTTTTACAGTATGTGAGTATGAAAATGAGAAAAGGAAAAAGAAGTATTTAAGACAAAAATGAATCTTCTTCCTAGCAAGAAGATTGGAAGCACAAGAAGTAGTGAATTAAATCTCCCTTCTATAGTGAGAAAGAGATTGTAATCTTTTCAGAATTTTGCAGCAGTATGGCTTCAGAAGCAGAAGAAGAAGAAGAAGAATGCTTGATGGTTGCTGCAGAACAATTTTTCTATTCTCTCTTTTTCACTTTTTGGGAGCTTTTCCTCTTTTTCAATGTGTATATGGTGGATCACTTGTTCTCTTTCTCTGCCGACCTCCTTGGTTATTTATAGCTCTGTTCATTAAAATAACACTATAGGAGAGTAATCAATTAGCAGGTAGAGTATTAGAAAGAAAGAGAAATTTCCATAACAGTTATACCCATAGAAGGAAAGTATTCAATCTGATTTCAAATAATGTCCATAAAGGATTTAATCAATTTAGCCAAGAATCTATTAGAGGAAAGAATGATTCAGAACGGCTATAAAGAATAAATTGATTCCATATAAATCAGATCTATAAAAGAGGGAAAGAGATCTGGCGACTTTTTGAATTAATCATATAAATCGACGTGCGCCGATTACTATTCGACGTAGGCGTCGAATTCATCCTGGCAGAGCGTCGAGAGGAGAATAAGGAAGGTGCGTTGACTAGGGTGCGTCGACTTCTCAAGATACGTCGACTAGAAGTCAGAGCTACGTCGACATAGGATACGTCGAATTCTGCTTGGAGCTACTTCGACTCATTCTGAAAGGAACGTCGATACAACTTCGACGTTGCGTCGAATACTATTCGACGCATATTGACTTAACCTTGATTTTCCTTTCTTAGAATTCATATTTAACTCTTTTTCAGGGGTTAAGAGAAATCATTTTCCAACAATCTCCCCCTATTTGTCTTAACTCTATTTAGAGAGAAATTGTATTTAGCATATAATTTACATAGCAAAGCATTTGTACAGATAATGAAGATTTCACACAATCAGAAGCAAACTTCATGTTCAAACCAATCATAAAGTATATGAAGCATTGTTTTCAAGTTTTATTCAGGAGGGGTGGGAGGAGTCTTTCTTTTTCTCTTGAATACTATTGTGGATTGCTCTTTCCCAGTAGCAGGTGACTCCCTCAGCTCCCCCTGAGTCTCAGCTCCCCCTGCCCCTGACTCCTGAGCCCTTTCTTCAGCCATCACAGCATCTGGCTCTTTCTCTTTTCCAGCATCAGCTTCATTTCCTTTTTCAGTTCCAGCAGTTGGTTCATTTTCTTGTTGATTTATAGCAGCTGGTTCATTTTCTTGTTGATTTATAGCATTATTCAGCTCTTTCTCACCTTCTTCCTTTTCAGCCTCATTTTCTGCCCTGCTTCCCTCCCCTTGTAGTAGTGCCACTTGATTTGCAGCATCTCTTGCTATATTGAGTACCTCTATTGTTTGTTCATCATTGTGTAGCTCAGGTACTATCTCATTTCCAATTGTCTTGAGCAGTGCAAGACTGTCAGATTTTGAAGAAGGAGGGGATTTGTGTGAGGGAGATTTAAGATTGGAGGGCTGCTCTTCATCTAGCTTCTCCCCCTTCTTGAACTTCTTGGCCAAGGAGGTTAAGAAAGACTTGGTAACTCTTGAGGAAGAGAGAGAGAGAGTTCTTCAGACTTTGCACAGAGGCACTGACCCCATCTATTTGGGTGTGCATGTGTAGGATTGAGGAATGAATCTGGGAGCAGTGCTCATCCAGCATTGCTTGGAATGTTTGAGCTGTTGATGCAATGTACTGAGTGAGGAGAGCTTCAGTGGATGCAGATGGTTCATGTTGTGGTTGGGGATGAGGAGAGAGTGGTGAAGGTGGTGATGAGGCTGGAGAGAAGTTAGTTGATACATGAGGTATGGGTGATAAAGGAGGTGGAGAGGATGAGAAAGTAAGAGGAGGAGGAGGTGGAGAAACTGCTGTTTGAGGAGCAGGTGTTTGAGAAGAGGTAGGTAGAGTAGGAGTTGTGAGGGTGGTAGAGACTATTTAAGTGGATGATGGTGGTAGAGAAGAATTGTCTCTTTGAGGAGAAGGAGGAGGAGATGGATGAGCAGGAGAGTTAGGAGGAGAGGGAGTCCTTTCAGGAATGGAACCAGGCTTGGGGATTTGCCTAGTCCATTTGGAGAAGAGGGCAATGGACATCCTCTTTCCAGGAGGGATAAGAATTCCTTTTGACCTACAGAGGTCAGAGAAGGAGTGGAAGAGTACTTGAATCATAATCCTCATGTAGGCATTCTCTTTGTGAGAATATCTAGAGCCTATCATCTTGAGCAGACACCTGGCCCAGTCTATTTTCTTCTTCAATACAAGAGCCCCCATGATGTTCAGTTGCTGCTTGGGCACTGCATCATGGGCAGATATCTTACATAGTAGTATCTTTCCTACTATATCTGCTAGTAGTCTATACTCCTCAGAAAAGTCTATTTTCTTTAGATGGGTTGGTTTATCCCTTGAAAACTTCATGATGGTTAGCAGATGCTTGATTTCATCAGGTGTGAGGTCTATTGATTCATCACCTAATAAAGAGATGATGAAGACTTATGAGGTTACTCTTTAGAAATTGATTTCCTTTCCCTATTTTAGTTGAACAAAGATTATATTAGGATATACCTGATGGAAGATCAAAGGTGGTCCTAATATGTTCTGCAGAGATTGAGACTGGTGTCTCATAGATTGTTCCCTGGATTTCTCCTTGTTCAGATATTTGAACATGAGTTATCAGCTCTGTGAGCTCTGTTTCCAGGAGTTTGCATCTTGTTGAGATGAGTTTGTCCAATCCGGATTCAGTGAAGAGAGTTATGATGTTCTTATAGTTCTCTGCTGCTGCTTGGAAGGATTCGAGGTCGATATCGAACCCAGAATTTATCTTGGGAGCCATTGTAGATCAGTGAGAGAGGGAAAAAGAATCGGCTGGACTGAGGAGCAAGAAGGATAAAGGATGCAGAGTAGTGAAGGTTTCTAACTGAAGAGCCTTTTTAAGTCAGGTGAAGCGTCGAAACGGGACTCAATTCGAGGTTTATTCAGTACCTCAGTGGATGTGACCAAAAATATTTAGCATTGCCGCTCGTTTTTATGGAGTCGACGTTGCGTCGAGTGGAATTCGACGTAAGCGTCGATACAGCACGCGTTAAGATGTTAGGGTTTCGTATCGACGTATGCGTCGATTGTAATCGACGTATGCGTCGATTTCACTTTTTGAGTTGAGTCATCGACGTTGCGTCGATTAGAAGTCGACGTGACTTTTGATTTTCCTGAAGAATTTTAGGTGTTTATTTCTTTTTATCTTTTCCTAGTTCTAAGTCAGTCTTGGACTAATTTTTACAGATAGTTTGATTGGTTGTGCCAACATTGTTTGGCAAGGTGGCCAGTTTTGTTACATATATGGCACTTGATTATCTTATTCTTATGATAATTTGAGTTTAGAGAAGGATAGAAGGGTTGATTAGGATAGAAAGTTTGGTTACCAGGTTTAGGGTGGAAATTTTGGTTATGATAGAGGTGTTGATTATGATGGAAATCATGGTTAAGATGAATGGATCCTGAATGAGAATTATAGAAGGTTTTTGGAGGATAGGCATTTAAGTTGCTCTGAATTTTTGTGCGTCGATATCTATTCGACGCATGTTGATAGTTGCTTCGATTTATATTCGGCGCTTTCTCCCGATAGCGTTGATCTGATATCGACGCATGGAAAAAGATGCGTCAATTGGGAGTCGACGTACTTTTATTCAAGCGTCGAGTAGAGGTCGAGGCATCTGAGAGGTTGCGTTGAGTAAAAGTTGACGCACTATCATTCATGCGTCGATATAAAGTCGACGCAACTGTATCTTCACACATTTTCTTTTTCCCTTTTTCTTATTTTGTTCTTTTATGTATTGTTTCTTTTGGCTTAGTTGCTTCTTCAGATGAAGTTTGAGAGTCATCAGCTGAATAATATGATGTTTCATCAAATTGTTTTATTTCCTTGTGGAAGTCTTCTTCCTTATTTAGTGAGTCTTTTTCTTGGTTTGATTTGATGGGTTTTGTGAATTTTACAGGGATCATCCAAGCAGGTTTGTTGGATGGATTTAAGCTGGTTGATGGATCAGCTCCTAGCCCAAGATTTTTGTGTCTCATTGTTTGTTTTTCAGTGATTTCCTTAAGAGTTTGGCTTCTCATGTTTATTGATTCTTCAAAGGCCTTTGCCTGGGAAACCTTATCCTTAAGGAACTGATTTTCTATTTTAGCCTTTTCTACCTCCTTTTCTATGATGTTAGCCCTTAATTCATAATCTTTAGAGCATTTAACTTCTCTATTTCTCTGGTTTTTAGCTACATTGATTTGTTCTTTTAGATCTTTAATTTCTTGTGTTGCTTTTAGTTGATCTAGACACATTCCCATAAAATCATTTCTGAAGTTATCACTTTGAAAATCTATTTTATCAAACATGCTTACCTCATCCTTATCCTCAGATTCCTCTATGAGAATAAGTCTATCTTCTTTTTCATCTTCAGAAGATATGCTTTCTTCTGATCCTGTCTCACTCCATGATTTAGCACTATCATTATTCTTTGATCCTTCAAGGGCCATCAAGCATAGATCTTCTTGCTTAGGTTCTTCATTGTCACTTTTGGAAGAGGAGCTGTCCTCAGAGTCTGTATCACTCCAGGCTTCTGCTATAAAGCCTCTTTCTTTCTTCTTCCCCTTTTTCTTGAGATCTTTCTTTGTCTCGGCATTTTCTGGACATTCTGGGGCAATATGTCCAGGTTTCCTGCAAGAATAACAAATAATTTCTTTAGTAGGAGTTTTGTCATACCTTGGTTTTGACTCTCTCCTTCTTGATCCATCTGTCCTGACCCATTTCTTGAATTTTCTGGCCAGGAAACTGAATAGTTCTTCTTCAGTGATAGAGCCTCCTTCCTCTGTTGCTTTTAATGCAATGTTCCTGTCTTTTGAGGAGGTTGGGATGTTTTCTCTTCTCTTCTCTAGTTTTCAGTAGTTGCTCATAGGATCTGAGTTTTCCTAAGAGAGCATCTGTTGAAATTTCCCTTTGACCTCTTGTGTCTCTTATTGCCCATATCCTTGAGTCCCATGAGCTTGGGAGACTCATCAGCAATTTGTCATTGATCTCTGTAAGAGAGATTTCTCTATCCAAGTCCCTTAGTTGATTGATGATCAGACTAAATCTGTCATACATCTCAGAGATGCTTTCTTCATTCTTCTTTTGGAAGTTCTCATATTGAGAGATCAATAGGGTCTTCTTATCTTTTCTTTCATCAGCACTTCCTTCTGCCATTTTTATGAGAGCCTCCCAAATTTCTTTGGCTGATTCACAATCAACCACCCTTTGAAAGATTTCATCAGAAAGGGTTGAGACCAGAATATTTACAGCCTTTGCATCACATGTTCCTGCCTTTTTCTCTTCAACTGTCCACTCAGCCTTTGGGACAAGTGTTTGAGTCATTTCACCACTTGAGTCTTTTCTATAAGGCTTGGGAGGACCTGTCAAGATAACATTAAATAAGTCTTCATCAATGGAATTCATATAAATTCTAATTCTTGTCTTCCAAAGTGCAAAATTTTCAAGGTTGCAAATTGGTGGTCTAGTGGAAGCATAATCTTTGATTTGTGTCATGTGAAAAATAATTGTTAGAAAAGTATATATATATATAAATAAGAGGTAGGATCTTTTTGATCAAGGAGTTAACCTTTTTAGATCAACCTCCCTCTGATACCAATTGAAAGTGCACAGTTAACCTCACTAGAATTCTCTAGAGGGGGGTGAATAGAGATTTAAAATATTTTGTACAAAGTTAATATATATATGTGTATGATCACAGATTTGAGCTTCCCACACACACCAACAAGAATTAAACAAATAAAGAAAGTAAATGCAAGAAAAGAAATCACAGTACAACACAAGAAAATATAGTGGTTCCCCAAACTTTGGGTAGTCCACTCTTCTACCCCCTTGGTAGGAATTCACTATCTTGCACTAAGTCTTTTGATAAGGAGACTCTTAGAACCACCCTGAGTCTTTTGACAAGGAGACTCTTAGAACCAACTGAGTCTTTTGAAAAGTAGACTCTTAGAACCAGTACAACTGAATTTTTTGAAGAGTGATTCTAAAAACTCTTTTACAGTATGTGAGTATGAAAATGAGAAAAGGAAAAAGAAGTATTGAAGACAAAAATGAATCTTCTTCCTAGCAAGAAGATTGGAAGCACAAGAAGTAGTGAATTAAATCTCCCTTCTATAGTGAGAAGGAGATTGTAATCTTTTCAGAATTTTGCAGCAGTATGGCTTCAGAAGCAGAAGAAGAAGAAAAATGCTTGATGGTTGCTGCAGAACAATTTCTCTATTCTCTCTTTTTCACTTTTTGGGAGCTTTTCCTCTTTTTCAATGTGTATATGGTGGATCACTTGTTCTCTTTCTCTGCCGACCTCCTTGGTTATTTATAGCTCTGTTCATTAAAATAACACTATAGGAGAGTAATCAATTAGCAGGTAGAGTATTAGAAAGAAAGAGAAATTTCCATAACAGTTATATCCATAGAAGGAAAGTATTCAATCTGATTTCAAATAATGTCCATAAAGGATTTAATCAATTTAGCCAAGAATCTATTAGAGGAAAGAATGATTCAGAACGGCTATAAAGAATAAATTGATTTCATATAAATCAGATCTATAAAAGATGGAAAGAGATCTGGCGATTTTTGAATTAATCATATAAATCGACGTGCGTCGATTACTATTCGACGTAGGCGTCGAATTCATCCTGGCAGAGCGTCGAGAGGAGAATAAGGAAGGTGCGTTGACTAGGGTGCGTCGACTTCTCAAGATACGTCGACTAGAAGTCAGAGCTACGTCGACATAGGATACGTCGAATTCTGCTTGGAGCTACTCCGACTCATTCTGAAAGGAACGTCGATACAACTTCGACGTTGCGTCGAATACTATTCGACGCATATTGACTTAAGTTTGATTTTCCTTTCTTAGAATTCATATTTAACTCTTTTTCAGGGGTTAAGAGAAATCATTTTCCCAATAGTGTTGAACCTGACATCTCAGTGCTTAGGCTGAGAACGGGTGGGCTGCTAGACTCCAATAATCTTCAAGTTTTTTTATTGTTCCCCCATTGTAAGCCCTTCTCCTCTCCCTTCCCTTCTCTCTTCATGCAAGTATTGAGTAAAATCGTTTCGATTTATGGAAATATGAAAGGAAAGAAAATTCAATTTGCTGTAGAAATTTTATGTGGCATGAAAAATGAGGAGTTCTTTGGAATTGTTAAGAATTAGGGTTCTAAATTCTGGAAAATTTATGGGGTCGATTGTGTAAATTTTATCTTGATGCTGAATTGAACTCTTTGAATTACAATTAAGAGTTTTAAATCATCAATTGCTAGACATATTTGTTACCCTTGAATGTATTTTGGTCGGACGCATGCTAAAATGGTAGTTTGCGGTAAATCAGGAAGGGGGACTGCATTTTTACATACGAGGGTTGATGTCCCTTATGGGAAATTACTATTAGTTCATTTTATTGAGGGGGTTGCTCTAAATCCAAGATATATTGATATAGAAATATTGTATTCTCATATTTCATGTTGATTTAAGACTAGAATATGCTCATAATTTATGAATTCTGATGTTGGAACCTTCATATATAGGCCGACTATGACTATGAGGTTTATGTGATGTTAAAGTTTAGCATTCCATGGTATGTTAATTTCATTTGGATGCTAATTTGAATGTTTGATACTTACGTTAGAAAGCCCTTTATCTTAATCATCCGTAGATTCAACGTCGTAATTCTATACAAAACATAAATCGTGTTTTAATCGATGTCTACTTTCAAATACGAAGAAAGATGGCGTCGCAAGATAGATGTGATGATAACCCGAGGAAACACAAGGGAAATAAGAAACTCACTGTGAGGGATTATCTCTTTAATTATGCTCTACTTTTCAAATATTTTTATTACTGAAATTATATCCCATAATGAGCCTATTTTTTGTATCAGAAGTTAATTATACATCAATGATAATTATTACCATTAAAAGAAAGTAATTCACAAAATTATTAACATCCTAATAGAGATAATTAATGATAAAATACCACACTAAATGTATCGAAGCATGCGTTAAGGGTATTTGTAGACTGATTTAAATCTAGTTAGACCTCAACAGGTCTTATGCGAGTTGTGCGCACTGGATTCAACCTAAGTGGAACAGACCTAAGACTGAAGATTGATATAAATGCAGTGACCCTTAACGTAATAAAGTGAAAACATATTGAAAACGAATACATAAGTAAAAAGTATAATTGAATACAATGGAATGAAATAAGAAAACATGAATTATGAAGAATGAACATTGCTCCATGAATATTACTTGACTGTTACACTCTCTTACAATTACTTTCTTATTGTTCATATAGATACAACTAGAAATGTACAATTATATGCATTGTTTAAGTAGACTGTTTATTACTGATTATGATACATTGTTTGAAATAAAATGGTATATGAATATTATTAGTAAACCTTTCATTTGCATGTATAACAGTAAAATAGGTAATTAAGTATCTAGCTTAGTATTTTGTTTAAATGCTAATCCTTTTCATCCCAACTTTTTTAGGATCTAAGCATAAGACAGGGTAAAGAGAAACATTATTATATATGGTTGAAAAAAATAGTGGGAATTTTTGGGGTGGTAAATGATCATGGGGGATGGTGCCGAGAGCTGAAGTGCCCCACTTGTTAAAGAAAATATTAATATAGCTTATGATATAATGATGCACTGAACATGTCTATATGTGCATGTGTTGGACATGTGAGATATGCATAAAATGCAATAAGAGTTTTATTTCTGTACTTTTGATTTTGATACTCATTTGTGGCTATATAATTATTGTATTGTGCTCAAAAATATTTGAAATGGAATGAATATTGTTATCTTGTGGCAGTCTACAGGACGTTACAGAAAGTGGAATCATAGGTAGGTTTCGATTTTTTGAGTGTAGTTTCACAATGAGTATTGCATAAATATACATAATATAAACTCTTGTGTATCTTGATTTACATGTCCTTATATTGGAAGCTAATTATCTCCCGTCCCATAGGAACCCATGTACTCCAGTCGGAGGGCTCGAGAAGTTCTAGAGACTACATCCGCCAAAAGTGAGACGGGCCATAGAATACACCTTCATGTAGCTGATATTGCTCGAACAATGGTGGAAGCAATCCAACTAGCGAGAGATACCCCTCCAACAGTACCTCATATTGGCCAACTAAATCAGTCTCCACAGCAACATGTAGACGTCGATCTCAAGCAATATTTGGAGTTAAAGCCACCCACCTTCAAAGGAGGCTTAACTCCAATAGAGACTGAAGACTAGATAATGAGGATAAAATCCATCTTCCAAGTTGTTGAAACCGTCAACCGGTCTCTGAGTTCGGACCCACAGGGGGGTGTAGCCTGTGCTTACTTCTCCCTCACTAAACTCTCTTGACTGTGGATGGAAAACCAAGAACAGACCCAAGGCTGTAGCGAGGAGGTCCCGCCACACACTCGTAAGATCTTAGAGAGCTTCCCCTCCCAATCTAATGCTCAGTCGGGCACCTTGGAGGGCACTAGCAGCCAAATCTGAAACTAGCCTAGAGGAGAGAGCTCAAAAAGATTTGTCTCCTCTAAAGTGCCCTTAAGGGTCTATTTATAGTTTCTCTAGGTTGGTCTGCAAATAGCATGAATCCGCCTTTTGGTTTTACTAGTCGCATCCCAAGTTGGTCTGCTAATAGCCTAACTCCGCTGTTCTAAAGGGCTATTGGCAGCCCACAAGGGGTATCTAGGTAATTTTCCCCTCAAAACCTTCTACGTGAGTGGTCCGTGAAGGCACCATTCGCCAGGCTTCTCGCATACTCGATTCTGCCGAGCGAGTGGTCCATAGAGACACCACTCGCTTAATCGTCTGGCCTACTCGGCAAGTGGGATTCCGCCCCTACTCGCCTGGTCCTCCGCGCACTCACTCCTCTAAACGGGCGAGTGCCTTGCGAAAGGGACTCGCACTCGCCTGGAGGCTCTCCTGCCTCTTCTAGCCTGGGCGAGTGCTCTGCCTGACACGGATCTAGCCTCTTGACCCCCTTTGGACCTAGGGACCTACTCGGCGAATACGAGGTTGTACACAATCCCCTCTCTTTACGAGCGAGTCCTACGCTCGGAAAGAAAAGTCCAACCCCCAATATTCGGTGAGTGCCTTGCTGACCTGAAAGGAATCTTTCTGGTGGGGCCCTCCACTTTGCTATAAATACAACCCCAGTTGTTGCCTTCGGAGCGCCTATTCTCCAATCACTGTTCCTCTTTTTCCATCTCAGAGCTCTCGCTATGATGTCCATGAGGCCGACGCCGAGACCACTTTCGCAGGGTATGATGGATCGTCTCGCCGCTGCACAGGGGGAGACCGCTCCCAGGACCACCTGGTACGCCCCTTGGCTCTCGTCAACGAGGGATCCTTCCAAGCCCTACCGACTGAAGAAGGTCAAGGTGGTTTGGCGAGACCTATCAGCGAGGGAGTCCGCATTGGAGACTCACCCTCTTTCCAATATCCCTCCGGTCAATACTGCTGAGGTAATGCAACCTACCTCGCCTTTAAGGCTGACCTTGGTGACGCGATAACTTAGCCACTTTAACCACTTGCAGAACCTGCAGGCGACTGAAGGTGCCCCTGAGACAAACCAGGCGAACGCTAATCTTCCTCCACCTGCTCCTGGGGGCGTTCCACCGGCCCAGGAGCCCGTCCTACTAGCCATTCCTGGCGAAATCCTGCCTGCGCCCGACAAGCTCTTCATTTCCTTCTCGCCTGCCTTTTACTTTTCGCTCTTTTTCTGACCCTTGGTTTATGTAGCTCTCACCTTTGGGACCACGGGGTTACCCCCTTCCTCGCGCAACTCTCCTGCCCCCGAGACCACTGTCAACTCCCCCGCTCCAGAGCGAGAACGTTCAGCGGATAAGGGTCCCGAGAACAACTCTCCCGCCGCAGATTTTGTTAAAATTTTTTATTTGAATCGTTTAGGAGTAAGCAGGAGTTGCATCAACTGAGTTATAGCCAAATAACCACAATGCCACACAGCAACACAAGAAACTTTTATTGAATCACAAACTTCATTTACAGTGCGAGGTATACATGGCGAGAAATGATTCATAAGAATCACGGAGGAGAGAAGAACAAAACACACAAAAAACAAATCTGGCGGACTGACAAGCAGAGACCGCACATACCGCTCGACTCCAGAGATCGCCCGGCTTGACCTGAGACCGCGCGAACAGAAATCAGACAGACCGCCTGCACTGCAAGACCGTCACCTCAGACCGCACGAACTGGAGCTTTATTGAACGAGGAACTGAAGCTGTCGCCAGACCGCAACTCAGATCGCCTAACCGCTGAAGGTCGCCTAATCATTGAGCTCGCTGCGAACAGCACAACAACAAACAAAAACCAGTTCGCAGACTGACCGCTGCCGAACTATTTATTCAAGCCGCTGGGAATCACCAAGGAAGGAAACTGCAACCTGCTGACCGCAAACCTGCGAACACAACAAATAGTCAACTCGCTTCCGAGACCGCCCGACCTCAAAGTTGAGACCGCACGAATTAACCCAGGCTCAGTTCTTACAGTTCTCGTTATGAATGACAGGCCCTGCACCCCTATTTATAGGCGGGTAGACGGATGTCGTCACCGCACAGGAGAGGTACAATCACCACCCGTCAGATCGCCAGCGGTCTCACAAGGCAGACCGCACGATCACACTACTTGGACGACCATCCGACCAAGGCCACAGATCAGCAGGCAGATCGCGCACAAGTCGCGCGAACACGAGGCCGCGCACAAGCCGCACGGACACAAGTGTACTCCCCCCTTAGACCACCAGGAGCAAACCATATGGCCGACTTCAGATAAGTCGCCAGATCGCCAACACAAGCCGCCCGGTCAGGTGGTTACATAAGAATAGACCGCCCGGTCTTCCAACAAGGAAGACAGGCCAACCAAGCAGAACTCGGGAACAGACCGCAGCAATCAAGAACAGACCGGCCAACCAGCAGACCACCAGAACAGACCGGCAGAGCCAGACCGGCAGATCACTAACACAGACCGCGCGGTCTCTGCAGTCACCCAAAATCAGACAGCCCGGTCACCTCCACTTCACTTCAAAACTTCAACACTCCCCCTTGAAGTGGGAAGTGGAGACTAGCCCGAGTAAACTCCGCAACCGAGTAAATGGTCCCGTCGCCAGTGGCTTTGTGAAGATTTCTGCGACATTGTACGCACTCCGAACATGCTCGACCATAAGAGATCCTCCCAATACCTTTTCACGAATGAAATGGTGCTCAATCTCAATATGCTTGGTCCTCGCGTGACAGACTGGATTATTAACCAGCTTGAGAGCACTCTCATTGTCCCCGCGTAGCATAGTGGGACCTCGAACCTCCACATGAACGTCCTCCACCAACCTCCTGAGCCAAACGGCTTCCTGAGCTGCCAAGGCCGAAGCCTTGTATTCCGCTTCTGTGGTAGATACGGACACCGCGTCCTGCTTTTTGCTGCACCAAGAGATAGCTGTGGGGCCTGTCATGAAGACATAACCAGACGTTGATCTCCGATCATCCACGTCTCCCCCGTAGTCAGCATCCATGTATCCATGCAACTCTAAGCTTGACCCCCTCCTAAATAGGAGACCCAAATCAGAGGTCGACTTCACATATTTCAGAATTCCTTTCGCCGCTAGAAGATGAGGCTTCTGTGGCTCCGCCATGTACCGACTCACTTTGCCAACTGCATAAGCAATATCTGGCCTCGTGATGGTCAAGTAAATCAAGCTCCCAACCAGAGCTCGGAACACCAACGGATCAGATAAAACTCTTCCCTCATCCTTCCGAAGTTTGTGATGTTGTTCCAGAGGTATAGAGATGCTCTTCCCTTCCTCCATGCCAAATCGTTGAACGATCCGCTCCGCATATCCAGCCTGAGAAACGAGCACTCCGCTCTCCCGCCTCTGGACCTCGAGTCCAAGGAAATAGTGAAGCTCACCCAGATCCTTCATCTCAAACCTGATAGCAAGCTCAGCTCTCAGCCTTGCTACCGCCTCCTTCGAGTTCCCGGTGACAATCATGTCATCCAAATACAGCAGAACAATAACCTGAAGTGCCCCCTCCTTCTTGACGAACAAGCTAGAATCAGAGTCTGAAGCAAAGAAGCCGCAGAATAAAAGATACCCCGCGATCTTCCCATACCACGCCCGAGGCGCTTGCTTCAACCCATACAGGGCCTTCTTCAGTTTGCAGACGTAGTCCAGATGATCCTCCGAGATGAAACCCGGCGGCTGGATCATGAAGATATCCTTGTCAATCTCTCCGTATAAGAAAGCATTCTTCACATCGAGCTGCCAAATCTCCCATCCACTAGATGCCGCCAAAGCAATAACAAATCGAACCGAGGTCATCTTTGCCACTGGACTAAACGTCTCATCATAATCTTCACCATACTGCTGTGAGAACCCGCGAGCTACAAGGCGAGCCTTGTATCGCTCGATCGTGCTGTCAGCCTTCTTCTTGAGCTTATAAACCCATTTGCATGTCACAGGGGTAATGCCCTTGGGCCTGGGCACTAGAGACCAGGTCTCATTCTTCTTTTGAGCGTCCATCTCCTCTTGTATAGCAATATCCCACTGCTTCACGCCTTTGGCTTTCTCAAAGCTCGACGGCTCCCTTTCATCCAAGGGATTAGCGAAGAAACATGAGACGAAGCTCACCATGTTTCCTCCTGTATATCGATCTGGTGGCTTGATAGTCCTCTTCAACCTCCTAAGAGGTTGCACCTGACTAACCACCTCCTCAGCTGCTTCTTCTGTGCAAGCTACTCTTCCAGATGAACTTGGAGCATCGCTCCCCCTGCTTCCAGAACCTGAAGCCTCCATCTCAGAGCTTGACACAGCTGGAGCTCCTGGTGAAACAGGCAACTCAACTTGAAGATTTCCTGCAGCCTTCTCTGCTTCGTTAACCCTGCTCTCTGGTAGTTCAACTCCTGAACTCCCCTTGTAGGAAGTCACTTCATCGAACACCACATCCCAAGATACCACTGATCTCCTTGTCTCAGGATCCATGCATCTCCATCCCTTCTTCCGCTCATTATACCCAACAAAGACTAGCTTCCTTGCTTTCGCATCTAGCTTTGTCTGAAGAGCATCAGGAATATGCACATAACAGGTTGACCCGAACACCCGAAGGTGTGTGATGCGTGTCGGCAAGTGCACCGGTCGCGCAAGTAATAAATTTTGGGAATAGAATTCCCGAGTGTCGGTCTCTTGAGGAACACAGTAAGGTGGAGTTTATTATCGAGGAAGGACTTGAGATCGAAGTCCTGCGGTAGATGGAATGCGAACAAAAGGGCCTTTGAGATTTGCAAACAAAAGTAAATACTACGCCTACTCCTATGCAATGCCGCTATGCAATGCTTCGATCGGCGGGAAGGAAACTAGGCAGGCCTTGAGCGCGCTGCGTCGAAAGGGCGGATGGACGAGAAGGCTAACGGGAACGAGCTATGCAGGCCTTGAGCGCGCTGCTTCGTTAGGCGAGTGGAATACGGGCCGCGATGCCACGCTTCGGTGGCCGAATGGGCGAGTAGGCTTACGGATTGAGGGTCGCAAGCACCTCATCGACAAGCACGCCACTAGCAATTGCTAGTGCGGCACCGGACATGGTGGTGGAGCGGAAAAATCGATGGGGGCGCACCTCATTAATACAAATGAACAAATTGATTTCATAAACATGAAATAAACAATACTAAACATGATTCATAGTGTTCATCATCAAGATAAAGAGAATACAACAAATATAACCACACAAGTAGAAGAAAAAGGCAAGAAATACGACCGAATCCGGAGTCTCGTTGTAGATTCACGGTAGGAAGCACCGGGTTGTCAATCCGCGTCCTAGCTCGGTCCCAACTGCGTCCGGGGTAGAGGAGGGTTGTCACACCTCCCAATGGACCCGTCTTCTCCAGCGATTTACCATCCGGTCACGTCTAGTGCGAAGAACTTCTCCCTTAGCGATCAAAATGAGTGTAGAATCTCTTCTTTCAAGCCCTTGGATGATGGAGGAGGCCTAGGGGGTGAAAAACCTCTGGAAATGGCGAAAACGGCGGACTGAACGGAGTCCAAATGCGTAATCCCGACCTAATTCGCGATCAGGTCATTATATAGGCGCTGAATTAAACAGCGCGCACGGTCATTGGCGCACGACCAGTGGTCGTGCGCACTGGAATTCTGCGATCGTGCGCACTGCCTGGGAGGAACCTGCAAGATACGAAATTATAAAATAAAATGTTCGCACGACCAGTGGCGCACGACCGGTGGTCGTGCGCACTGGAGTTGATGGTCGTGCGCACTTCAGCAAACAGAACTCAGAAATTAAATGGTAAATGCGCACGAGCAGTGGCGCACGACCGGTGGTCGTGCGCACTGGCGTTGGTGGTCGTGCGCACTGCACCAAACAGAACTCGTGAAAAAAGGGTTAAGTGCACACGATCAGTGGCGCACGACCAGTGGTCGTGCGCAATATAACCGGCGATCGTGCGCAGTGTTCCTGTGCAGAATTGCACCGGGAACACTTGCACGACTCCTATTCCTGCACAACCATAGATCTAGCCACTGAAAGTGGCACTTAACAGCACATGAATACTACTAATGACAATAAGCACGAAAATCACACCAAAGTGGGCCTAGATGTGCACCTAGCATGGATTATCAAATATAAGCTATAACAAGGCTAAAGTGCGGAGAAATGACTAAATAACGGCCCGGATGAGTCCATAAATGTGTATATGATCAGGACTCGTCACACCCCCAGACTTAACTGTTTGCGCGTCCCGAGCAAACGAATCCGGCGGAGCGTGAAAACGATAATTAACATAGAGAATTACACAAAGGAGTACGGTGCGAAGTAACATAGGCATGCAAGTAGAGAATTTAGTAGAAGGAGATTCTAACTATGCTAACTGATTTACAAGAGTATTAAAGTGTAAGTAAAGATTTAGTTATACTCAGTTGGAGAATTATGAAGAATTTGACGATCATGCCCGGTGTGAAAGTGACAAGATACTGAGGCGGGTGTTGCAAAAGATCGGGGCCTAGGAATAACTCCGCTGAAATCCATCAACGTCGTGAACCATACGCTTGCCCGGTCACACTCTCTCCACGGCGCTAGCAAACTCGCAAATCAAATCAGTAGGACTTATAGGATTAAAACGGGGCTTAGGTTACGGTATGATATTCAAAGTTAAACACGGCGGCTACGCAACCCAAGTGAGCTAACGGAACGCTGCACCACGCAAGACCAACAACGATGCTCGTGTGACACACCCCCAGACTTATCATGAAAACCAGGTGTGCACACGGCCTACTTCACAAATACCAACAGATTGTCTTTTTTTTTAGCTCGAAAGGATTTTTTTTTCAAAATGCTCTTTTTTTCTTCTTTTAACATATTTTACTTCTTTTATGTATCCTCCGGTTGGTTCAAAATCAGCAGATAGACTTTATTTTCTCTTCATAACACAAGGATTCCACACACCACACAAGTTGAGAATTATGAGCGTAGTTTAAAACAATTTGGTCGCGGGGGTAGGATAGGCTTCAGGCTTTGGTTGATGAAGAGGAGCTGAACAAAGGATTGGTAGGCACAAATTTGGCTTGCAACGGTGAACGAAATGGACATGGAATAACAAAGCTCAAACTAGCCAAAGGGTGGCCTACATCATGTTTAACTCGACGAGTCGCTCTCACCCATGCTTCAAGAGTCGCTTGGGGCAAGTTCTTAGCCCACGAGAAAGGTAAACCTTCCTCCCGACTTGAGCAACACACGACTAGCACTCGTACACACACAACACCGGGTTATCGTCAATTTCATACAAATTCACCACTTGAGTATATTAAATCTAAATTTACGCAGAAATACTAAACATAAATTAGATGCATAAAGAAAATCTAGTTCTACTCAAATTCTACCATAACATGCGAAGTGACTAGAACACTACATGAGTCAACATCGCACTCCAAATAATAATTCCTACGTTAACAACCTATTTCATACTCCAACCAAGATAGTTTACAACGGAACAACAACAAAAAGATAAGCGCGCACTCAAGTGGGTGAAATGGTGTGTGAAACATGGAAAACAACGATAATGATAAGATAAATAAGAATAAACCTTCTAGTATGCGGTGCAACTCGTGCACAGTGGATAACAACAACCGCTCCCCCAGACTTAAGCTAAATAATATATCTAGAAATTTGAAGCTAAAAGAGGGGAGGAAGTATGACCCAATGCTCAGAAATGAGCATACCAGGCGATTGGCGTTTACGATCAAAAGCAGTCCGCAGCATCCGCCATCACAAAGAACAAAGGCCACCTGAAAGTGACACACTAGAACAACAAAAATAGTAAAAACTGAACTAAACATGTGAGAGCACTAAAAATCAAGAAATCTGGGTTATCACCCATGGGAGGGAACCTGTTCCTGCAATTAATATTAAGCACTCGCACACAGAATAAGGGAACAGAATAAGCTGGATACATAAAACTATGCCCAGAAGAGCATCCACAAGCAAAATGTCATTATTACACGGACGACGAAAAATGCCTAGGAGTAGGCGGAAGAGCGGCCGGAGCGTTGGTAGACCTTTTGGCGATCTCTGGAGCTCATGGTGGTAGGAGGGCAAGGGGAAAGAGGAGAATAGGAAATGGGCTCACCGGAAGGAAGGCGGGCGCACGATCAGCGGCAACCCAGCGGAGACGGCGCACGGACGACGAAAAACGAAAGCCCTAGATCGTGCGTGAAAAGCTCGGGCGGACGGGCATTTTATAAAAATCTGGGCCGATCGCACGACCAGTGGTCATGCGCGATAAGTAGTGCGCACGACCAGTGATCGTGCGCATTAGGAATTTTCCAGCGGCCAAAATTTTAGTAAAATGTCCATCCACCGTGCAGTTTACGCACAAACAGGAATCAGCACAAGCAGCGAGGTATTCACAACCTTAACAAAACTTAACTAAACTAGACAAAATAAAATTTCAGGAAAAAGAAAGATAACTACTGGGGTTACTGTCATCCCAGCACGACTTATTTGAAAACATAAAGGTCCTAGCTAATGGGCCTATGGAAGAGAAAATGCACAGGTAACTGTTCCAATATCCGTTTCGGTTGCGGGTACCGATACGGTGATAGAACAGTCACCCCTCTACCTAGATAAAGATACCTGCTCCTCACAGGTAGAGGGTAGAGAATGTAAGAAAAGGAGGAGGCCTGATCCTCACTCATCTCACAAAACACATCCTTGCTTAGCAAGGTATCGTCAACAGCAAGGTGGCAGGACGAAAAGGCAATGAGTGGAGCTTCCTCAAAGGAGGGGGAATAAACCTCCTCACATGAGAGGATACTCTCATCATTGACTTGAGCAAAAAGCTCCAAGTCCTCCTGATGTACCTGTGAAGACTCAACCTGCACAGGCTCAGATGAAGAAAGGGGGTCGGGAAATAAAAGAGAAGAATGACATAAATAATCAATCATCAGGGGAGTGATCCCGGTCTCACTCCCAGCAGGATCCAAGGATAGATCACTATCATCATCGTAAATATCATGGCGAGGGGAACCCAAGAACTCAAGGGCCTCGGTGATGAGTTGGACCTCCTCGTCCCATGAGGAAGTGCAAACCTCCTCATCAGAAGGAGTATCCTCCTCAACCCACCTCGGAGCATCCTCCGAGTCCGAAGCATCACCCCGCTCCTTTACTTTGATAGGATCATAAAGAATGTGTGTAGAAAAATCGTGCAAAGAAACTGGAAAAACACAAAGATTTGGTTCCTCCGTAAAACGATCTGCTAAAGCCTCCCCGATGGAAAGAATACTTTCCTCATCATGCTCAGGTGCATCTAGGAGCTCCCATTCCTCTCCTTGTT
Organism: Dactylorhiza incarnata; assembly: GCA_033032865.1. Taxonomy (NCBI): domain Eukaryota; kingdom Viridiplantae; phylum Streptophyta; class Magnoliopsida; order Asparagales; family Orchidaceae; genus Dactylorhiza; species Dactylorhiza incarnata. Next base: position 2,890,348 of record JAWHQI010000086.1, read on the forward strand.
GGCTAATAGATGAGTGATCATCATCACTAGGAGTGAAGCCATACACAGGGAGTGAGGAATCCATGCACAAAACAGGCTCAGGGATAGAGGGCACAATTGCCTCCATGGGTGAAGAAGGAGTGATAGGGACAATGTCGCCCTGAGTGGAGGAGCGGCGGTCAGGCTTGAAAAGACTAGGACAGTCCTTCAATTCATGACCCTCTCCTCGACACAATAAGAAAACAATGTTCCTACACTGCCCAGCATTCAACTCATTCATTTGGTCTAAATAATAAACCATCTTATCATTAAAGCTAGGCGAAATACCCCATGACGACATTTTCAATAATTAAAGCAGATAAAATGAAGCAGGAATTCTTTGCAAGGAAAATCCACACAACTAATAAAGCTCCTTAGATTTAAACTTGCCTAAAACTTTAAAATAGGGAAAGACGAAATAAAGGCAAACAACAGACGATTAAAGGCAAAACAAAAAAAAAATAGAAATGCGGCTAAACACAGAGAAAGAACAACTATCTCTCGTCTCCCTCTCAAGAAAACTCACACGACTGTGTTCCCCGGCAACGGCGCCAAAAACTTGATGCGTGTCGGCAAGTGCACCGGTCGCGCAAGTAATAAATTTTGGGAATAGAATTCCCGAGTGTCGGTCTCTTGAGGAACACAGTAAGGTGGAGTTTATTATCGAGGAAGGACTTGAGATCGAAGTCCTGCGGTAGATGGAATGCGAACGAAAGGGCCTTTGAGATTTGCAAACAAAAGTAAATACTACGCCTACTCCTATGCAATGCCGCTATGCAATGCTTCGATCGGCGGGAAGGAAACTAGGCAGGCCTTGAGCGCGCTGCGTCGAAAGGGCGGATGGACGAGAAGGATAACGGGAACGAGCTATGCAGGCCTTAAGCGCGCTGCTTTGTTAGGCGAGTGGAATACGGGCCGCGATGCCACGCTTCGGTGGCCGAATGGGCGAGTAGGCTTACGGATTAAGGGTCGCAAGCACCTCATCGACAAGCACGCCACTAGCAATTGCTAGTGCGGCACCGGACATGGTGGTGGAGCGGAAAAATCGATGGGGGCGCACCTCATTAACACAAATGAACAAATTGATTTCATAAACATGAAATAAACAATACTAAACATGATTCATAGTGTTCATCATCAAGATAAAGAGAATACAACAAATATAACCACACAAGTAGAAGAAAAAGGCAAGAAATACGACCGAATCCGGAGTCTCGTTGTAGATTCACGGTAGGAAGCACCGGGTTGTCAATCCGCGTCCTAGCTCGGTCCCAACTGCGTCCGGGGTAGAGGAGGGCTGTCACACCTCCCAATGGACCCGTCTTCTCCAGCGATTTACCATCCGGTCACGTCTAGTGCGAAGAACTTCTCCCTTAGCGATCAAAATGAGTGTAGAATCTCTTCTTTCAAGCCCTTGGATGATGGAGGAGGCCTAGGGGGTGAAAAACCTCTGGAAATGGCGAAAACGGCGGACTGAACGGAGTCCAAATGCGTAATCCCGACTTAATTCGCGATCAGGTCATTATATAGGCGCTGAATTAAACAGCGCGCACCGTCATTGACGCACGACCAGTGGTCGTGCGCACTGGAATTCTGCGATCGTGCGCACTGCCTGGGAGGAACCTGCAAGATACGAAATTATAAAATAAAATGTTTGCACGACCAGTGGCGCACGACCGGTGGTCGTGCGCACTGGAGTTGATGGTCGTGCGCACTTCAGCAAACAGAACTCAGAAATTAAATGGTAAATGCGCACGAGCAGTGGCGCACGACCGGTGGTCGTGCGCACTGGCGTTGGTGGTCGTGCGCACTGCACCAAACAGAACTCGTGAAAAAGGGTTAAGTGCACACGATCAGTGGCGCACGACCAGTGGTCGTGCGCAATATAACCGGCGATCGTGCGCAGTGTTCCTGTGCAGAATTGCACCGGGAACACTTGCACGACTCCTATTCCTGCACAACCACAGATCTCGCCACTGAAAATGGCACTTAACATCACATTAATACTACTAATGACAATAAGCACGAAAATCACACCAAAGTGGGCCTAGATGTGCACCTAGCATAGATTATCAAATATAAGCTATAACAAGGCTAAAGTGCGGAGAAATGACTAAATAACGGCCCGGATGAGTCCATAAATGTGTATATGATCAGGACTCATCAGTGTGCAACACTCGGCTTCTCCTTGAACATCAGTTCATGAGGGTTCTTCATGTTGATAGGACTTAGAGGCATCCTGTTGATGACGTAAGCCGCACAAGACATTCCCTCCGCCCAAAAGGACTTTGGGATACTCTTGGCATGAAGCCAGCATTTGCAGGTTTCCGTCAGATGACTGATCTTCCTTTCCGCAACGCCATTTTGCTGTAGAGTATGGGCACAAGTGTGCTCTCTCCGGACGCCGTGTTTCCTGCAAAAACTTGAGAACTCACCAGAGGTGAACTCCCCACCATTGTCAGTTCTCAATTTTTTCACCCGCAGGCCTAACCGACCTTCCACCAGCTCCTTGAACTCCACGAACTTCGCAAAGGCTTCTGACTTCTCTTTCAGAAAATACACCCAGACATATCTGGTGTAATCGACAATCAACACAAACATATATTTGTTGCCTCCAAGGCTTGGGGTGGCAGTCGGTCCCATCAAATCACCGTGAATGCACTCCAACGGCGCTTTGCATCTTGTTTGCGATTTATCAAATGGAAGTCGATGAGACTTACCAAACTGACATCCCGCACAAGCATGACCGTCTCCATAAGAGGACAAGCTAGGAAAGCCCTTGACAAGGCCCCTTACCGCCATAGCCTTCAATTTGTCCATGCCAACATGCCCCAACCTTTCATGCCAGATAGTCGCGCTATCGTTGGTCTTCATCTTATCAGCATAGGTACTTGTCGATAACACGAACAAGTCCTTCACCCGCTTTCCAACATGGATAACATCTCCCTTTATCTTCGGTTGAGTTTTAAGAAACTTCACTTCTGTTGGGCCAAACAGAACGTGATAATCGGCATCGACCGCATTGGTCACAGAGAAGAGATTCTTCTTCATACCAGGCACGTGATAAACACTCCTCGATGTGAGTGGACCCTTATCACTGCTCAGGGAGACAACACCTTCTTGTTCTACTGCATGAACAGAATTATCAGCCGTAATGATAGCATTGTTACCTGAGTAAGGCGCCAAAGAAGAGAACTTTGATTCATCCCCGGTGAGATGATGTCCACACCCTGAATCAACAATCCAATCCTCTTCGAAGTTGATGGCAGCCAAGGCGTTAACGGGCATCGCCGTTATATTAGCCGCAAAGGCTCCTCCCCATCCAGCTTCATCAGACTTTGGATTCTCCTTCTCCGCTACATGTCCCGACTGAAGATTAACCCGGCAATCCTTCTTGAAGTGCCCGGTCTTATTGCACCTGAAGTGCCTTGGTCCCTCTCCCTTCTTCTTCCCATCAGACTTAGAAGCATAACCTCTATCCTGCTGACCTGAAGTAGAGGTTCCATCCTGACCTGGCTTCTTCTTCTCCCACTTCTTCTTCTTCTTTCCAGAGAACAACACATCACTATCTCCCCCAGAGATAGAAGTCCCCGCCATCTGTCTTGCCAAACTTTCCTGCGACACAAGTAAGTTCTCCAACTCCAACAGAGATGGTTGATTTGCCCAGCCCTGAACTGAAGTCACAAAGGCAAGATACTCCTTCCGCAACCCGCGGGCGATATGCCTCTTCAGTTTTGCCTCCGAGATGGGCTCATCAGGGTCCAATGCAGAAATCTCTGCTGTGAGGTTCTTCATCTTGAGAAAGAAGGTAGAAATATAAAGATCACCTTGAGAGGCTTCGCCAACTCATTTTCAAGAAATTGTAGCTGAGCTACATTCTTCTTATTAAACAACCCGTCCAAAGACGTTCAAATCTCAGCAGCAGATTTACATCCAATGATGTGATCAAACAGCTCTGGTGAGATAGCCCTCTTGAGTGTGAACTCTGCCTTAGCATTAGTCCTCCTCCAAAGTCTCACCTCTGCCATATTATCTCCTGCTAGAAACACTTCTTGTGTGTATTCTCCTCCAACTATCTCCCATAGATCCTCGCCAAGTAACTAACTCTCCATACACGACCTCCACTTCTTATAGTTAGTCGATGTGAGCAGTTCAATGCCAAGCCCTCTTGCGTATCCACCTTCCATGGCAATCTATGTGGTCTCTTCTTCACAAAGACGATGGCAACTCAAGTTGATCACTGCTTATCCACTCCAACAACCTAGCTCTGATACCATGTTAAAATTTTTGATTTGAATCGTTTAGGAGTAAGCAGGAGTTGCATCAACTGAGTTATAGCCAAACAACCACAATGTCACACAGCAACACAAGAAATTTTATTGAATCACAAACTTCATTTACAGTGTGAGGTATACATGACGAGACATGATTCATAAGAATCACGGAGGAGAGAAGAACAAAACACACCAAAAACAAATCTGGCGGACTGACAAGCAGAGACCGCACAGACCGCTCGACTCCAGAGATCGCCTGGCTTGACCTGAGACCGCGCGAACAGAAATCAGACAGACCGCCTGCACTGCAAGACCGTCACCTCAGACCGCACGAACTGGAGCTTTATTGAACGAGGAACTGAAGCTGTCGCCAAACCGCAACTCAGATCGCCTAACTGCTGAAGGTCTCCTGATCGTTGAGCTCGCTGCGAACAGCACAAGAACAAACATAAACCAGTTCGCATACTGATTGCTGCCGAACTGTTTATTCAAGACGCTGGGAATCACCAAGGAAGGAGACCGCAACCTGCGAACACAACAAACAGTCAACTCGCTTCCGAGACCGCCCGACCTCAAAGTTGAGACCGCACGGATTAACCCAGGCTCAGTTCTTACAGTTCTCGTTGACGGGCCCTGCACCCCTATTTATAGGCGGGTAGACGGATGTCGTCACCGCACAGGAGAGGTACAATCACCACCCATCAGATCGCCAACGGTCTCACAAGGCAGACCGCGCGATCACACTACTTGGACGACCATCCGACCAAGACCGCAGATCAGCAAGCAGATCACGCACAAGTCGCGCGAACACGAGACCACACACAAGCCGCGCGGACACAAGTATACTCCTCCCTTAGATCACCAGGAGCAAACCATCTGGCCGACTTCAGATAAGTCGCCAGATCGCCAGCACAAGCCGCCCGTTCAGGCGGTTACATAAGAACAGACCGCCCGGTCTTCCAACAAGGAAGACATGCCAACCAAGCAGAACTCGGGAACAGACCGCAGCAATCAAGAACAGACCGGCCAACCAGCAGACCGCCAGAATAGACCGGCAGAGCCAGATCGGCAGATCACTAACACAGACCGCGCGGTCTCTGCGGTCACCCAAAATCAGACCGCCCGGTCACCTCCACTTCACTTCAAAACTTCAACAGATTTGGCCACCACCTCGGGTGTCGCCGACCAGGTTCATTGCCCCGGGAAGGGGAAATCGCTCCACCCCCTGCCAACCATTCGCAGGGCAGGCTGACACCTCTCGTCGATCCCCCGTTGAAGAATATGTACCTGGTGAGTTCCCCCTTTTTCCCTCAAACTAAAGGTTTTGCCAGAGAGAAGTCTAACTCTCGCTCTCGCGGGCTATCGCCGGATCCCGCCAGGGGATCCTCAAGAGGAGGGTTTGATCTCGCCACCTCCCTCTCCCTGCAACGTCTCGGATTTTCTTGGTGATCACGAAGATGCCAGGACCCTGAAGGAGCGGATGACAGAGCTTTTCTGCAAGCTGATCTGGATGCAACGGGATCTGGCCAATTAGACGGAGGAGCACCGGGCCGCTTTTGAGCGCCGAATAAGCATCCTCGAGCGAGACTACACGCATCTCATTGGGGAGATGGAGCGTTAGGGGGGCGGGTGCGAGGAGACTTCTCCTGGGAGGCATATCGCGCAGGTTAGGGACCAGATGTGCCTGGTGTACCAAGAGCTCACCGCGGTAAGTGCGTTCCATTACCAGCGCGTGCCTCCGAGGACATGGAGGCGAGGCCGGGGTCGATGGCAGTGGATACAATATTAAGCCTACCGGCCCTCACCCCCTATACTCTCCCGCACCCCTGTTATTTCTCTTCCTTTTATGTACTAAACCAAGACGAGACCTTACGTGTCTCGCGAACTATTTCTCCCAGTAATATTTATTCTTGTTCCTGCGAATGCTTTCTTTGCAAGTGCTTTCATTTGTGTCCCGCTTTTTATTGCATTCTCCTGAGGGGCCTCACACATCTCTTTCGCATTTTATCGGCGGCTGGGCATAGATGGACAGTACGAATCCCGAGGAGCCAGGATAGCGCGGTCGCTATCCGCACCCCGCGCATAATTCATTTCCTCTATTTTCCCCTTTTCTATAAATAGTCAGTCCAACCACCGCCTTTATTACGCTTCCAATTCTCTCTCCCTTCTTGCTCTCGCGATACCGCTCGCCCTTCTCTCTAGAATCCTTGCGAGACCTCCTCACCCCTCAGTGATGCCGAAAGAGGCCGATGGCAGGGCCAACTATGCCCAAGCTTTCACCAATCGGGATTTCGAGACCTGCGATCTCTCAGAAGAAGATTTTACCCAGGACATCGCTGACTATGATCCGCCGGGGTTCGTCGCACGCCGCCCGAGGACCAAGATCGCATCAACCAGTTCTCGCCAGACAGTCTCGCGATCCCCCTCGAACATTTCGAGGTAGGACTCCGCCTCCCGCTGTGGCCAGAGGTGCGTCAGTCCCTGCGCTACTTCGGAGTCGTTCCCGCGCAACTTAATCCAAACTCCATCGCAATGCTGGTAGCATTCGCCTGCTACCTGCGCGAGGAGGGGATCAAGTTCTCGCTCCCAGTATTCCGCAAACTTTTCAATTTCATGGCCACCCGCGGGGTGGCATTTTTCTCTGGGCAGTCCCTGCTTTCCGTGACCGGCACGGCGAATAAGAACCACGACTGGGTTCGGCGGTTCATCTTTGTAACCGGGAAATTCCACAATGTGCCTCTCGCGCCCCTGCGGGAGGATGAGTCAACCTTCCGGCCTCCCGCGCTCGGAGGTTACAAGGCCAAGCTCCATGCCTTCATCCTGAAGTGCGAGATGGATGTCGTGTATCTACGGCAGCACGTCGGCTCGCTACCGCCGATTTTGGTGGGAGAGGGTAAGCAAAAAGATTTCGACCATAGCTCCTGCTCTTTTTCCTTTCGCTCCCACCTTAACTTAACTTTTTTTTGAAACAGGAGTTCGAAGCCTTCCCCTCCACCCACCGAATGAGATTGTGTAAGTCGCTCCCGCTGACCCTCTTGCTCTCGCACAATCCGCCTCTGCGGCTTGCCGCGAGGGTCCGCCTCCTGTGAAGTCCAGCGGGCAGAAGCAGAAATGGAAGCCCGACGCGGCCCCTAGTTCCTCCGCCAAGCGGGCGAAACCTTCTTCAACATCGAAGGGAAAAGCGGTCATGGACGAGACCCCAGGTTCGAGTGCTCCCGCGGCCGAGAACTCGGCGATCGAGCCCGCAGCCGAGAACCCGGCGATCGAGCCCGTTGTTCAGACGGTGGGGCCTTCCTCAGGACCGGTGCCGAGAGGTCACCGAAACTTTTCTCTCGGCGAGAGATATGAGGATATGGCCGGCGAGCCTCTGATTCACTGGGATCGGCAGGCCAACCGAGTCTCCCTCTCCACCCTCCTTCCATCCTAGAGGGAGAAGGAAACCACCAGTGGCGACTCCGATGGACTTTCCTACGTGCTCTACAGTCGCGAGGGCGCGTCCATCTACGACACTGAGTCTACCCAGACTCTCGCGCATGAGGCAGCGTGAGCCATGATGCGGGCTCACGAGCGGACTCATATGTCCTCTCGCCGCAGCATGACCCTCGCGCAGAACCTGGACGAGGTTGAGAATACCCGCTCCATCGCCGCTGCCAAGGTTGTTGCCGTCAAGCAGTAGCTGGCCAAAGCAGAGGACCTCCTCGCCAGCCGCTCGGAACGAAAGGTGAGTGCGTCCCCATTCTGAGTCCTAAGCTCTCGTCCTTCTTTCCTTCCTTTACTGTGCTAACTGTCTTTCCTTTTGTAGGACATAACCAACTATGATACCCTGCTCGTGCGGTCTCGCATCCTTAAAGAGCGAAATAAGGAGCTGGAAGCCGAGAACAAAAGGTTGCGAGAAGTCACCGCTCGACCACCTCCCGCAGAGAGGGAAATTCGACATCTTTACTCCAATGCCAAGTTCGAAGGGTTAATGCAGAGGTCGGCCCAGGGAGCAGCGAAACACGCATTGGATGAGCTGCGAAGGGCCGGTCTCCTGAAGGAAGAGGGCGAGAGGATTCTTGCCCACCATGTTCTTCCCGAGCTCGATCTTCGGCCCGGTGGACGGTCTCGGGGATGTCGCTGATCTCAGGCGGGAGCTCGATGGTCGTCAATCTCCGGGAGGGGGCAGCGAGCATTCCAGCGAGGAGGTCGACGACCACCCTTGAAGATTCTCTTTCGTTTCTTTTGTTCTTCCTTTTTGATGTAGCGCGAGAACTGTTTTGTAACTCCCTTTTTATATTGAAATGAAATAGAAAGTTTTGCCTCTCGCAATTTGTCTTATATCTTCTTTGTATATTTCGCGATTATCAGCCGATAGCTCGCCCGTTCGTACGTAATTTTTCTCGCTTTCGCAATTTCGCGCACGTACTTGCATATCATTTATTCACCCTTAGCATCGACGACCATTAGCCTTAGGCCGTGCTGAGACGCTCTCGCCGCACGGGAGCGCCACGTGGTGGCAACCCTTTCGCACTCGCCCCACCCTTAGGATGGATGATTTTGCTGATTCCTGTTGGGAACGTAATTGTGCCGAGAGTGATGAGTCTGGTTTATACAGTGATTTCCGGCCTCATTTGGGTTTGTTTTAGTGTCATTGCACTTCAATTGCTGTTCATATACGCTTATATTGATAGCATGGCGTTTCTGCGCCTTTTGTGCAATCCTTCCCCCTTTGTGGCATGTTTTTCCGATATATTACTGTATGCCTGTGTTATGGATCCGGTGGTGTGCACGGATCGGGGTTATTTGTGTTTTTCCTGCAGGTCCTGGGATCGTGTGCACGTTCGGGATGGTGCGGGGCAATTTTTGGCATAAAAAGCCTCTGATCGTGCGCATTCCTTCGCGCATGATCAGGCGCACGACCAATGGTCGTGCGTTAATTCCCGTCCCTGATTGAGCGTCGGCGCACGAGCACAGGCCTTTCTTCGCGCACGACCACTGGTCGTGCGCCCCTGACCATGCGTTGTTTTCTATCTTTTTCTTTGCTACAGGTTGACTGCGCACGATCACAGGCATTCCTTCGCGCACGACCATTGGTCGTGCGCCACTGACCGTGCGCAGTACTTATTCTGCTCCCTATTTAAGCCGCTGTTCCGCGAAATTAGGGATCGGGCACTGTTTTGGGGCGCGATTTCTGCGCGCGAGTCCGCCGTTCCACCTCTCCAAGGTCCCCCCTTCCATTCCTCCCTTTGGGAAAGCTTCATCCATTGATCCTAAGATCCATCTAGGGTCCCGGAAACATTCTCCGCCATCTACGACCAGCATTCCACGAGGAAGACATCTCCATCGGGCGAAGGAGAAGTGACCCAGCTCTGAGAAGAAGACGGGCAACGGTTGGAGGTAGTGACAGCCTCTAAACCCCGGAAGCAACCAAGGACTGAGCTCGGAGGAGGCGTGACGACCCCCCATTCCGACCAAGATCCGCGGCGAGACTTCTCATCTCGTGGTTACTTCTACCCCTTCTCTTTTTGTGATTTGTACTCTTTATGGTTGTAATGAACTAAGTGAACATCTGTTTGTCTATGAATGGGAGTTTATTTATGAATGTGTTCTTTACTTGATGCTGTATTGTGATGCGCTCCGCCCCCGCTCCACTTACACCCACACGGTCTAGTACTCGCTCTAGCAAAAGCTGGAAGCGATAGCGAAGAGGTGCCTTCGACCCTCAACTCTCGCATTTGCACTCACCTCATCCATATTCTCACCGGCCATCCGCTAAGCGAAGCACGGCATCGCGGCCTGCACTAAATCCATCCACCAAGCGACGCGGTGATTGCGACCCGCATAGTTTATTTAGTTTTCTCATTCCCGTTCTATAAAACCAACCAAACCCCCCTTGTTTTGTTAAACTTAGAAACCCCCATAATTAATCTCCTAACGAGCAAATCGTATTACCCAACTTGCGGTCCTTTGAGAACGATATTCGGGGAGCTACTCCCTACTTTTATTACTTGACAACGACCGGTGCACTGCCGTCGTACCGCATTTTATGCCCGCTAATTAGCGGTGTGGAAATAGCGCGTCAAGTTTTTGGCGCCGTTGTCGGGGACTGCAAGCGTGTATAATTTGTCTTTCGTGGGAAATTAGTTTAAGGGTATTTTTGTTTTTGATATTTCTCTTTTTGGTGTAGTGTGCGCATGCATAGACAACATCTTGGTGAATTTGCAGCATTTGATCCTGAGATAGAGCGTACTCTGCGGGCGCGTCTACGTGATGCTGCCACCATGGATGTTAATGAAAATCAGGCTAATCCAGGAGTGGGAAATGCACCGGCTGTTGCTCAAGCGGCTGATGAGAATGAAGTGGTTAGGCCATGACCTAGGACCATGAGGGATTACACCACTCCTACTGTGGGGAGTGTGTACCCCGGATTTGGCCCGGCTATTACTAACAACAATTTTGAGATAAAGCCAGCCATTCTGAATATGATCCGCAATAATGCCCAATTCTCCGGATTAACCAGTGAAGACCCCCATCTTCACCTAGCTGAATTTGCGGAGATTTGTGGTACATTTCGGTACGCAGGAATTGCTGATGAGACGGTGAAACTCAGGTTGTTTCCATTCTCCCTCCGCGACAAGGCGAAGGCTTGGCTCCACACAATACCACCCGGTGCAGCTACCACCTGGGACGCTCTGCAGACAAAGTTTTTGGCAAAATTCCACCCGGTGGACAAGGTTGTAAACTTGCGGAGAGAAATCGCAACCTTCCGGCAACACGATCAGGAGACCCTTGCGGAAGCATGGGATAGGTTCACGGACCTCCTCCGGAAGTGCCCTCAGCATGAGCTACAACCTTGGAACTTAGTGGAAAATTTCTATTTTGCAATTGAGCCCAATTATAGGGCCATGATTGATGCTGCTGCAGGCGGCACCCTTATGAACCATACTCCCGAGGACGCATTGAGGATTCTCCAGGACACCGCCACTCATAGTTCGTTCTGGACTGCTGGAAGAAACGCCCCAAGGAATGCTCGTGGACTCTTTGAGGTGAGCACATCGGGCGCATCTGCTGAGGTGGCATCAGCACCTTATGACAACGTCGTGCTACTTAAGAGGCTTGCCCTCCCTCCTGCTCCAGTAATGGACATTTCGTGTCAAGGATGTGGAAACCTCGGGCATCATGCATATGAGTGCCCCTCAGGTGAGCAACCTGCTGAATTAACTTTTGATGAAAGTGTGAATTATTTGAATGATCAAAATCGGGGAGTACCATTTAACAACGCTTATAACCCGGCCGTGAGGAGTCACCCGAACTTCTCATGGAAACAAAACGTGCCTAACCAACGATGTCAAGGAGGCTCGCATCAATTTGATGCGCAAGCCTCCGGTAGCCAACCAAGGCCACCACAACCGGGGTTTGCTCAAAATGCACCACCGCAGAGGAAGAGCGCATTGGAAGAAATGATGGAAAAGTTTGTCGATCTGGCTCAAACAAATATGGCCAATCAGACTGCTTCAATGCGGAACTTGGAGACGCAGCTAGGCCAATTGGCCCAGGTGCTCTCCGAGCCTACGCAAGGTGCTCTTCCAAGCAATACTGAAAAGAACCCGCGGGAGCAAGGTAAAAGCATTGCTGACGCAGATGGTGGTCAAGTGAGCCCATGCGTTGTTGAATGTGTTATCAATAATATTGAGGTTTCCGCGCTTTGCGACTCTGGGGCATCTCGCAACATTCTTGCTCTGCAAGATGTTGAGAGATTGCACCTAACAATGAACTCTGAGGACCGGAAGTCGCTGGTGTTGGCTAATGGAGTGACTGTCGAAACTGAGGGTGAGATTCGTGAGGTCGTACTAAATCTTAATGGAACGGCTGTAGTCACTGACTTTCAGATTCTCGGCCCCATGGAAAATGATTCCATGCCAATCTTGGGGGTTCCTTTTCTAAAGGAGAGCGGCGCAACCCTCCACATCGCCACGGGTTGTGTCACCCTACCTTCCAATGCAACAAACCTTTCTGGATCATTTTATCTTCCTAACTTCTCTGTAAGTAAAAGTAAGTGCAGGTCCAATGAGGAAAAATCATACTTTGACGTGAAGAATCCTAGAGAGGAGGAAAGTATCACTCTGATGGAAGAAAAAGCAAAGCAGCTCACAAATAATGAGCTGGAGATAGAAGGAAAAAGCAATGAGACCAAGGAGTGGGAAGACATGGGAGAAGGCGGAGCGATGAGCCATCCAAACAATGTTTTTGTTCAAAACAAGAAATGTAAACAATCTAACCAGGTTCATTGGGCTGATCTACCACCTTTTGAGGGTGCAGAAATGAAGCCCCAGGCTGATCCCAATCCGACAAGCACTATCACTCCTCCCGCACATGGTGCTCGGTGGCGCTCCCCTTCAGTGGAAAAACTGAAGCGGGAAAGAATCCTGCATGTTGCGCGCTTTGCAGCCCTCCGACGCGAGAAGGAGGAGGTTAGGGGCAAGGGAGAGACATCTTCCTTGGGCCCTAAAGCTTTCACCTCCTGCCCATCTCGCGTGACTGGGGAGAACCACCACAAATCAGCATATAGCTGATGCATGTCGGGATCTCCGGGCTGTGCTGTGTGCCATATCTGTGATGTTTCTGTGCTTCTTGTTTCATGTTATTTGCTGCGTCGTACTGTCTCTTTAGCTTTTTATTATAAGACTTTTGCTATCTAACGCTAATACAAGTATTTGGTCCACCTTCAAGGACGTTAAACAAAAGGGCTCTTGGGAGACAGCCCATTTGGGACCATTTGGTCCCGTTCTTTCTTGTTTTTTTTTGCTATATTTTTGTGTGCTTGGGATCTCTTTAATCGCGAGTCCGCATTTCTTGGAGCACGGCGGGATCACCGCCTTCTGAACAAAATGCCATATCTTCTGGTATGCTCATTTCTGAGCATGGGGTAATCTCTCATCCTAGCCTTCTTAAGCTTATGCCGCTATCGAACATGCTTTTTGCTTAGTTTAAGTCTGGGGGAGTGAGAGTTAGCGTTACCTCGTGCACATGCACAGTGCACAGCATACTAGGATTTACAATGTGGTATATTGTAGCATTGCTCATCTCATGGCACACCACGACACCCACGTGAGCGCACTTAACTGTAGGCGCGCGACGAGTCTAACTCGTCTCGGTTGTGCGAATGGGAAATCACGGTGCTGGGTTTGGATTGCGAGACGAAGTACTTTGTTGACTCGTGGAGTGCTCTAGTCATTTATTCATGTCTCGCATAGAAATCTGTGTAGATTAAACTTTTCTTTATGCTTTTAGTTTTACATTTTATTATGATAGCGTAATTCTAGTTTATTCTACTCAAAAGTGTTGAATCAGGTGCGAATCATTCGGTAGTGTAGGGATGTGTGTAGAGGGGTGCTAGGCTCGTATTGCTCGAGTCGGGAGGAAGAATCATCTTTCTCGGTGGCTAAGAACTTGCCCCAAGCGACTCTCGAAGCATGGGTATGAGTTAATTCAATGCGTGAGCGTGACGTAGGCCATCATGTTGGCCAGTTTGAGCTTTGTATTCCGGTCCTAACATCTTATCCTTGCTATCCCCTTGTGCCTACCCGATCCCGTTGATTCAGCTCCACCTTCAATCCACCAAAGCCAAAATGACTATCCTAATCGCACACCAAATTCTGAGCTCAAGCAATCTGTGCATAAAAAATTGGGTGTTGATGCGGTGTATATCTGTGATTGTGGTGGAAATGTGTTATTGAAAATATAGTTGTTTTGTATCTAATTATGCAAAATTGTGAGATTTGAAAAAAAAGAAAAAAAATGAAATGAAACGAAAAAGAAAAAATTGTATAAAGAGATACATTTGGGAATACGTGGTGTACACAATTTTATTATTGCTGGGATAGTGTTTCGTTTGCAAGCTCATTTGGGTTATGTGTGCTAAGCCCCCGCATTTACCATTGTTTACCGCACCGTAGCCTAAGCCTAAATCATAACCTTAAGTCTTACTGATTTGCGCATCGAATCGTACGAATGCCGTGGAGAGAGTGCGAACGGGTGAGCGTATGGTCATCGACACTGATGGATTTCAGTGGAGGTTGTTCCGAACTCCGGTGTTGAGTAATGTTCGCCTCAGCAGCCTTTCTACTTTCTTCCTACGCATGACCGAGTGATTCCCTATGATTCAACTTTTGAGTAGAAATAATATATAGTTACGTTGTTAGAATTATGTAAACTAATTTGCATAACTAAAAATTCTTTTTGCTAGATTTCTATGCACATGCGTATGAGACTTCGCATATTACTCCGTCCTTGCAATTTCTAACCCAACTATGTTTTTTCTCGCTCCGCCGGATTTGTTTGCTCGGGACGCGCAAACAGGTAAGTCTGGGGGTGTGATGAGTCTGGTTTATACAGTGATTTCCGGCCTCATTTGGGTTTGTTTTAGTGTCATTGCACTTCAATTGCTGTTCATATACGCTTATATTGATAGCATGGCGTTTCTGCGCCTTTTGTGCAATCCTTCCCCCTTTGTGGCATGTTTTTCCTATATATTACTGTATGCCTATGTTATGGATCCGGTGGTGTGCACGGATCGGGGTTATTTGTGTTTTTCCTGCAGGTCCTGGGATCGTGTGCACGTTCGGGATGGTGCGGGGCAATTTTTGGCCTAAAAAGCCTCTGATCGTGCGCATTCATTCGCGCATGATCAGGCGCACGAACAATGGTCGTGCGTTAATTCCCGTCCCTGATTGAGCGTCGGCGCACGAGCACAGGCCTTTCTTTGCGCACGACCACTGGTCGTGCGCCCCTGACCGTGCGTTGTTTTCTATCTTTTTCTTTGCTACAGGTTGACTGCGCACGATCACAGGCATTCCTTCGCGCACGACCATTGGTCGTGCGCCACTGACCGTGCGCAGTACTTATTCTGCTCCCTATTTAAGCCGTTGTTCCGCGAAATTAGGGATCGGGCACTGTTTTGGGGCGCGATTTCTGCGCGCGAGTCCGCCGTTCCACCTCTCCAAGGTCCCCCCTTCCATTCCTCCCTTTGGGAAAGCTTCATCCATTGATCCTAAGATCCATCTAGGGTCCCGGAAGCATTCTCCGCCATCTACGGCCAGCATTCCATGAGGAAGACATCTCCATCGGGCGAAGGAGAAGTGACCCAGCTCTGAGAAGAAGACGGGCAACGGTTGGAGGTAGTGACAGCCTCTAAACCCCGGAAGCAACCAAGGACTGAGCTCGGAGGAGGCGTGACGACCCCCCATTCCGACCAAGATCCGCGGCGAGACTTCTCATCTCGTGGTTACTTCTACCCCTTCTCTTTTTGTGATTTGTACTCTTTATGGTTGTAATGAACTAAGTGAACATCTGTTTGTCTATGAATGAGAGTTTATTTATGAATGTGTTCTTTACTTGATGCTGTGTTGTGATGCGCTCCGTCCCCGCTCTACTTACACCCACACGGTCTAGTACTCACTCTAGCAAAAGCTGGAAGCGATAGCGAAGAGGTGCCTTCGACCCTCAACTCTCGCATTTGCACTCACCTCATCCATATGCTCACCGGCCATCCGCTAAGCGAAGCACGACATCGCGGCCTGCACTAAATCCATCCACCAAGCGACGCGGTGATTGCGACCCGCATAGTTTGTTTAGTTTTCTCATTCCCGTTCTATAAAACCAACCAAACCCCCCTTGTTTTGTTAAACTTAGAAACCCCCATAATTAATCTCCTAACGAGCAAATCGTATTACCCAACTTGCGGTCCTTTGAGAACGATATTCGGAGAGCTACTCCCTACTTTTATTACTTGACAATGACCGGTGCACTGCCGTTGTACCGCATTTCGTGCCCGCTAATTAGCGGTGTGGAAATAGCGCGTCAGAGAGCTCATTTCCTACCGCGAAGTTCTCGCAACCCTTGGGTCTGGCCAACGTTTCCACTGCGCATTCACCGGGCGAGTGTCTTCCTCAAACTATATCATACGCCAACGAGTGTCCCTCTTGAGGGGCACCATTCGCCGACCTCATGCTGAGACATCCCGTGTTAATTTTCTGTATTGGATTTTTCTTTCTTATCTTGCCTTCCTCATGAGTCGCCACCGAGTGAGCCTAAGGCCCTGCCAGCTAGATGAGAGCCTGGTCAGCGGGTTTGCTCGGGGCCAACCTTTGAATCTTTAGAACCTTCCACCGAGTGATCCTACGGCCCTGCCAGCTAGATGAGAGCCTGGTCAGCGGGTCTGCTCAAGGCCAACCTTTTGAACCTGCCACCGAGTGAGCCTACGGCCCTGCCAGCTAGGTGAGAGCCTGGTCAGTGGGTCTGCTCAGGTCCAACCTTTTGAATCTTGGGAACCTGCCGCCGAGTGAGCCTACGACCCTGCCAGCTAGGTGAGATCCTGGTCAGCGGGTCTGCTCGGGGCCAACCTTTGAATCTTTTGAACATGCCACCTAGTGAGCCTACGACACTGCCAACTAGATGAGAGCCTAGTCAGCGGGTCTGCTCAGGGCCAACCTTTTGAATCTTAAGAACCTGCCGCCGAGTGAGCCTACGGCCCTGCCAGCTAGGTGAGAACCTGGTCAGCGGGTCTGCTCGGGGCCAACCTTTTGAATCTTAGGAACCTGCCGCCGAGAGAGCCTACGGCCCTAACAGCTAGGTGAGAGCCTGGTCAGCGGGTCTGCTCGGGGCTAACCTTTTGAACCTTTAGAACCTGTCACTAAGTGAGCCTACGACCCTGCCAGCTAGGTGAGAGCCTGGTCAACGGGTCTGCTCGGGGCCAACCTTTGAATCCTAGAACCTGCCACTGAGTGTGCCTACGACCCTGCCAGCTAGGTGAGAGCCTGGTCAGCGGGTCTGCTCGGGGCCAACCTTTTGAATCTTTAGAACCTGCCGTCGAGTGAGCCTACGGCCCTGCCAGCTAGGTGAGAGCCTGGTCACCGGGTCTGCTCGGGGCCAACCTTTGAATCCTTAGAATCTGCCATCGAGTGAGCCTACGGCCCTGCCAGCTAGCTGAGAGCCTGGTCAGCGGGTCTGCTCGGGGCTAACCTTTGAATCTCTAGAACCTGCCACCAAGTGAGCATACGGCCCTGCCAGCTAGATGAGATCCTGGTCAACGGGTCTGCTCGGGGCCAACCTTTTGAACCTTTATAACCTGCCACCGAGTGAGCCTACGACCCTGCCATCTAGATGAGAGCCTGGTCAGTGGGTTTGCTTGGGGCCAACCTTTGAATCTTTAGAACCTGCCACCGAGTGAGCCTACGACCGTGCCAGCTAGGTGAGAGCCTGGTCAGCGGGTCTGCTCGAGCCCAACCTTTGAGTCCTTAAAACCTGACACCGAGTGAGCCTACGGCCCCGCTAGCTAGATGAGAGCCTGGTCAGCGATTCTGCTCGGGGCCAACCTTTGAATCTTTAGAACCTTCCACCGAGTGAGCCTACGGCCTTGCCAGCTAAATGAGAGTCTGGTCAGCGGGTCTGCTTGGGGACAACCTTTTGAACCTTTAGAACCGGCCACCGAGTGAGCCTACGACCCTGCCAGCTAGATGAGAGCCTGATTAGTGGGTCTGCTCGGGGCCAACCTTTGAATCTTTAGAACCTTCCACCGATAGAGCCTACGGCCCTGCCAGCTTGATGAGAGCCTGGTCAGCGGGTCTGCTCGGGGCCAACCTCTTGAATCTTGGGAACCTGCCGCCGAGTGAGCCTACGGCCCTGCCAACTAGGTGAGAGCATGGTCAGCGGGTCTGCTCGGGGCCAACATTTTGAACCTTTAGAACTGCCGTCGAGTGAGCCTACAGCCCTGCCAGCTAGGTGAGAGCCTGGTCAGCGGGTCTGCTCGGGGCCAACATTTGAATCTTTAGAACCTGCCACCGAGTGAGCCTACGGCCTTGCTAGCTAGATGAGAGCCTGGTCAGCGGGTCTGCTCGGGGCCAACCTCTTGAATCTTGGGAACCTGCCGCTGAGTGAGCCTACAGCCCTGCCAGCTAGGTGAGACCCTGGTCAGCGGGTCTGCTCGGGGCCAACCTTTTGAACCTTTAGAACCTGCCGCCGAGTGAGCCTACGGCCCTGCCAGCTAGGTGAGAGCCTAGTCAGCGGGTCTGCTCAGGGCCAACCTTTTGAACCTTTAGAACCTGCCACTGAGTGAGCCTACGGACCTGCCAGCTAGGTGAGAGCCTGGTCAGGGGGTCTGCTCGGGGCCAACCTTTGAATCCTTAGAACCTGCCACTGAGTGAGCCTACAGCCCTGCCACCTAGATGAGAGCCAGGTCAGCGGGTCTGCTCGGGGCCAACCTTTTGAACCTTTAGAACTTGCCACCGAGTGAGCCTACGGCCCTGCCAGCTAGGTGAGAGCCTAGTCAGCGGGTCTGCTCGGGGACAACCTTTGAATCCTTAAAACCTACCATCGAGTGAGCCTACAGCCCTGCCAGCTAGATGAGAGCCTGGTCAGCGGGTCTGCTCGGGGCCAATCTTTGAATCTTTAGAACCTGCCACCGAGTGAGCCCACGACCCTGTCAGGTAGATGAGAGCCTGGTCAACGGGTCTGCTCGGAGCCAACCTTTTGAACCTTTAGAACCTGCCACCGAGTGAGCCTACGACCCTTCCAGCTAGATGAGAGCCTGGTCAGTGGGTCTGCTCGGGGCCAACCTTTGAACCTTTAGAACCTGCCACCGAGTGAGCCTACGGCCCTGCCAGCTAGGTGAGAGCTTGGTCAGCGGGTTTGCTAGGGGCCAAACTTTGAGTCCTTAGAACCTGCCACCGAGTGAGCCTACGGCCCCGCCAGCTAGATGAGAGTCTGGTCAGCGGTTCTGCTCGGGGCCAACCTTTGAATCTTTAGAACCTGCCACCGAGTGAGCCTACGGCCGTGCCAGCTAGATGAGAGTCTGGTCAGCGGGTCTGCTCAGGTCCAACCTTTGAATCTTTAGAACATGCGACTGAGTGAGCCTATGGCCCTGCCAGCTAGATGAAGCTTAGTCAGCGGGTCTGCTCGCGGCCAACCTCTTGAATCTTGGGAACCTGCCACCTAGTGAGCCTACGACCCTGCCAGCTAGGTGAGAGCCTGGTCAGCTGGTCTGCTGGGGGCCAACCTTTGAATCTTTATAACCTGCCACCGAGTGAGCATACGACCCTACCAGCTAGATGAGAGCATGATCAGTGGATCTTCTCGGCGCCAACCTTTGAATCTTTAGAACATGCCACCGAGTGAGCCTACGACCCTGCCAGCTAGATGAGAGCCTGGTCAGCGGGTCTTCTCGGGGCCAACCTTTTGAATATTGGGAACATGCCGCCGAGTGAGCCTACGGCCCTGCCAGCTAGGTGAGAGCCTGGTCAGCGGGTCTGCTCGGGGCAACCTTTTGAATCTTGGGAGCCTGACGCCGAGTGAGCCTATGGCCCTGCCAGCTAGGTGAGAGCCTGGTCAGCAGGTCTGCTCGGGACCAACCTTTTGAACCTTTAGAACCTGCCACTGAGTGAGCCTACGACCCTGCCATCTAGGTGAGAGCCTGATCAGCGGGTCTGCTCGGGGCCAACCTTTTAATCCTTAGAACCTTCCACCGAGTGAGCCTACGACCCTGCCTGCTAGATGAGAGCCTAGTCAGTGGGTCTGCTCAGGGCCAACTTTTCGAACCTTTAGAATCTACCACCGAGTGAGCCTACGGCCCTACCAGCTAGATCAGAGTCTCTTCAGCGGGTCTGCTCGGGGCCAACCTTTGAATCTTTAGAACTTGCCACCGAGTGAGCCTACGTCCCTGCCAGCCTTTGAGTCCTTAGAACCATCCACCGAGTGAGCCTACGACCCCGCCAGCTAGATGAGAGTCTGGTCAGCGGTTCTGCTCGGAGCCAACCTTTGAATCTTTAGAACCTGACACTGAGTGAGCCTACGGCCTTGCCAACTAGATGAGAGTCTGGTCAGCGGGTCTGCATGGGGAAAGATGAAGTTCAAAGTATAACTATTCTCATTATACGAACTTAGGGAAAGAAGCGTTTTAAGTCAACACCGCTCCTCCTGTGACTGATGGATTCGCCTCCCACATTTTGGAGGCGATATCCCCCTGTCTTTAGGGTTTCTTCTACGACATAGGGACCTTCCCAATTGGGATTGAGTTTTCCTACCGCGGCGGATCTTCCGGCCACGTCGACCTTTTTCAACACGAGGTCCCCCCTCTCGAATTGCTTGATCCTGACGTGCCTATCAAAGTACTTGGCCATCCGCCGCTTGATTTCCTCTTGACGGATGGCGGCAAAATATCGAACCTCCTCGATCAGATCCAGGGTGAGCAGCAGCTCTTCCTCGTTCCCTGCTCTCCACTCTTCATCACCCTCTGAGGCGTCCCTTACCCGCGGTGTCCTGACTTCAAATTCCACAAGAATGACGACCTTGCTACCGTAAGAGAGCTTGGAGGGGGTCTCGCCAGTGGCGGTGTTGGGGGTTGTCCTTAGAGCCCATAGGACCGAGGGGAGGTTCTCCACTCAATTCCCCTTCAAGTTCTCCACCTTCTTTTTGAGCAGGTTCACTACGATCTTATTTGCCGCTTCCACCTGCCCGTTGCTCCTGGGGTGATGGACGGATGCAAACCTGAGATCTATTCCCAATTGGCTGCAGAAGCTGATGAACTCTTCATTGGCGAATTGCGGACCATTATCTGTGACTATGGCTTGTGGGAGCCCATGTCGGCAGATGATCTCCCCCCACACGAAGTTGCGGATTACTTGGGAGGTGACCTTGGCCAAAGCTTTAACTTCCAACCACTTAGAGAAGTAGTCAATCATAACCAAGAGAAACCTTCTTTGTCCACTTGCCTGAGGGAAGGTTCCTACCAGATCCATTCCCCATATGGCGAAGGGCCATGGCGCCGTGATGCTCCTGAGCCTCTAAGCCGGCAAAAGTTGAAGCGGAGCGAACAGCTGGCACTTCCGGTATTTCTTGGCGAACTCTGTCGTTTCCTTGCTCAGGGTCGGCCAGAAGTACCCCTGCTTCATTATCCTTGCTTCCAATGTCCTGCTCTCCGAATGACTACCACATTCACCGGAGTGAATCTCCTCCAGAACCCTCGGGACCTCTTCCTCAGAAATGCATCGTGCTAAGAGTCCAGAGAAAGTCTTCCGATACAAGTCCCCTTCATGAAGCACGTAGTAGGCGGTCTTGTACCGAAAGCACCTTTGATCCAGAACCTCTTCCGGAAATTTTCCCGTCGCTAGGAAGGTCACGAAAGGGTCCTTCCATGAGGGTCGTTGCTCTACGTCCATGAGCTCCCCTTCCTCAATTGAAGGGCGGAACAGATCTGTCAAGGTCCCTCCAGCCCGAGGGCCGGACTTGGCCAGCCGATCTGTTGGAACACTTTCTTCCCTTGGTACGTGCCTGATGGCGAAGGTTTTGAATGTTCCGATGAGACCCCTTACTTTGGCTAGATACCTCATGAGTGTGGGCTCCCTTGCCTCGAACTCACCCTTGATCTGTGAGGCTATTACCATTGAATCAGTGAGGACCTCCACATCGTGAACCCCCAACTCCTGGGCCAGACGTAGTCCGGTGATCACTGCTTCATACTCCGCCTGGTTATTGGTGATGGGAAAGTGTATCACTAGCGCTTGTTCAACTTTCACTCCATGAGGGCTTTCTAATACCACCCCTCCTCCTAAATAATTCTTGCCTGAGGCCCCGAAGACCAACAGCTTCCAGGGGATGTGACGAAGGGATTTCTCCTCCTCCATCTCGACCATATAGTCTGCCATGAAATCTGCCACAACTTGAGCCTTCATTGACAGTCGCGGGATGAAGGTGATGTCAAATTCACTTAACTCCACCGACCACTTCGCGAGTCTCCCCGAGTGTTCTACCCCCTCGAAGATTTTGCAAAGGGGGTGGTCAGTCACTACTTGGATTGAGTGGGCCTGGAAGTAGGGTTTAGGGTTTAGGGTCACGAAAGGGTCCTTCCATGAGGGTCGTTGCTCTACGTCCATGAGCTCCCCTTCCTCAATTGAAGGGCGGAACAGATCTGTCAAGGTCCCTCCAGCCCGAGGGCCGGACTTGGCCAGCCGATCTGTTGGAACACTTTCTTCCCTTGGTACGTGCCTGATGGCGAAGGTTTTGAATGTTCCGATGAGACCCCTTACTTTGGCTAGATACCTCATGAGTGTGGGCTCCCTTGCCTCGAACTCACCCTTGATCTGTGAGGCTATTACCATTGAATCAGTGAGGACCTCCACATCGTGAACCCCCAACTCCTGGGCCAGACGTAGTCCGGTGATCACTGCTTCATACTCCGCCTGGTTATTGGTGATGGGAAAGTGTATCACTAGCGCTTGTTCAACTTTCACTCCATGAGGGCTTTCTAATACCACCCCTCCTCCTAAATAATTCTTGCCTGAGGCCCCGAAGACCAACAGCTTCCAGGGGATGTGACGAAGGGATTTCTCCTCCTCCATCTCGACCATATAGTCTGCCATGAAATCTGCCACAACTTGAGCCTTCATTGACAGTCGCGGGATGAAGGTGATGTCAAATTCACTTAACTCCACCGACCACTTCGCGAGTCTCCCCGAGTGTTCTACCCCCTCGAAGATTTTGCAAAGGGGGTGGTCAGTCACTACTTGGATTGAGTGGGCCTGGAAGTAGGGTTTAGGGTTTAGGGTCATGAAAGTGTCCTTCCATGAGGGTCGTTGCTCTACGTCCATGAGCTCCCCTTCCTCAATTGAAGGGCGGAACAGATCTGTCAAGGTCCCTCCAGCCCGAGGGCCGGACTTGGCCAGCCGATCTGTTGGAACACTTTCTTCCCTTGGTACGTGCCTGATGGCGAAGGTTTTGAATGTTCCGATGAGACCCCTTACTTTGGCTAGATACCTCATGAGTGTGGGCTCCCTTGCCTCGAACTCACCCTTGATCTGTGAGGCTATTACCATTGAATCAGTGAGGACCTCCACATCGTGAACCCCCAACTCCTGGGCCAGACGTAGTCCGGTGATCACTGCTTCATACTCCGCCTGGTTATTGGTGATGGGAAAGTGTATCACTAGCGCTTGTTCAACTTTCACTCCATGAGGGCTTTCTAATACCACCCCTCCTCCTAAATAATTCTTGCCTGAGGCCCCGAAGACCAACAGCTTCCAGGGGATGTGACGAAGGGATTTCTCCTCCTCCATCTCGACCATATAGTCTGTCATGAAATCTGCCACAACTTGAGCCTTCATTGACAGTCGCGGGATGAAGGTGATGTCAAATTCACTTAACTCCACCGACCACTTCGCGAGTCTCCCCGAGTGTTCTACCCCCTCGAAGATTTTGCAAAGGGGGTGGTCAGTCACTACTTGGATTGAGTGGGCCTGGAAGTATGGTCTGAGCTTCCTGGCCGAGACGACCAGGGCGAATGCCAGCTTCTCCAAAATCGGGTATCGGAGCTCTGCCTTCCTCAAAACCCTGCTCACGTAGTAAATGGGTAGTTGCTTCTTCCCCTCTTCCTGAACCAAGACAGAGCTCACAGCTTCGGCTCCAACTCCGAGATACAAGGCTAGACACTCTCCCTCCTTTGGGCCCTGGAGCAGCGGAGCCTTGGTGAGTTGATTTTTTAGGGCCTGGAAGGCCTCCTCCCACTCCTTCGTCCACTCGAACTTCTGATTGCCCCGCAATACTTTGAAAAACGGCGAGCACTTCTCTCCTGCCCAGGAGAGGAACCTACTCAACCCTGCGAGCTTCCCCATCAGGCGCTGGACTTTCTTAGTATTCCATGGCGATTCCAACTCCATTATAGCTCTAACTTTGTCTGGGTTAGGCTCTACCCGTGCTGGGGTAAGGTGGTGACCCAAAAAATTTCCCTTGCCGGCCCAGAAGATACATTTTGAAGGATTCAACCTCATCTTGAACCTTCGGAGGGTGGCAAAGGTCTCCTCGAGGTCCCCGAGGTGGGAGCTCACATCTTTGCTCTTCACCATGAGGTCATCTACGTACACCTCCAAGTTCCTTCCTCTTTGCTCCCGGAAGACTCGGTCCATCATCCTCTGGTACATTGCCCCTGCATTTTTTTAGTCCAAACGACATCATCTTATAGCAGTAGCACCCTTCCCTTGTGATGAAAGAGACATCCTTGACGTCTGGGGGGTGCATCCTGATCTGATGATAACCTGAAAAAGCATCTAAAAAACTCATCACAGAAAAACCGACGACTTAGTCAACCAGCGCGTCGATTCGAGGAAAAGGATAACAATCCATAGGGAAGGCTTTGTTTAAAAGAGAAAAATCAATACATATCCTCCAGCGGCCATCACCCTTCTTTACCATGACGATATTGGAGACCCAGCCTGGATACTGGATCTCTGATACAAAACCTGCTTTGAGGAGCTTCTCCACCTCCTCGCGGATCAGCTCCTCCAGCTTGTCGGCAATGGCCCTCCTCTTCTGTCGGATGGGTGGGCCCCGGGCTCGAGGTTGAGGCGGTGGCAGGACACGTCTGCATCGATGCCCGGCATGTCTGTTGCGCTCCATGCGAAGATGTCCACGCTCCTCTGGATGCATTCCAGCATCCTTTTCCTGTCCTTCGAGCCAAGGCCCCCGCTGATCCGCACATTCTCCACTTTCCCCTCCTGGGTGGTGACCTCCATCTCGACCACTTCTTCTGCCGCCTCAAGCCGGGCCGGCTCTTCCCATCCCCCCCTTGCCTCCCTTTCTTCGGCCAGGGTCTTCCCTTCCGCCGCAACCTCTTCCTCCATTGACTCAACATGCTCCTCCTAAGCCACCTCCATATCCTCTTCCCGGATGTTGTTCTCTCCTTCTCCTTATCCCGCCTTCCTCACTCCTCCTAGCCCCTCTGGCCCCTTCATCTCTCTATCCACCTTCTCAGCCTCTGCCATCCAGGAGATGGTGTTGAAGACAGTCACATAACACTGCCTCGCCACCTTTGGATCCCCACGGATCCGGACCTAGACTCCTCCACTGCGGAACTTCAAGCACTGATGGAAGGACGAGGGAACGCACCGGAAGGTGCTGATGAGAGGGCGTCTGAATATGGCATCATAGCTGCTCGGAGCGTCGACAATGACGAACCGACAGTTCCTGGGGACCCCTCCCAACATCACTTGGAGGCCGACTCCTCCCTCGACCTCCTTCCTTTCCCCTGAAAATCCAAATAGGGGCCCATCTGAGGCATGCACCCTCTTCGCTTCTACCTCCAACGCGTCAAAGGCCTTCTTGAAGATCACATTCACGGAACTCCCGTTGTCAACCAAGATTCGGGAGACTGTGAAGTTTTCGATCGTCGTATGGATCACCAAGGCGTTACAGAACAGGTCTACGAAGTCCGGCATATCTTCCAACAAGAAGGTGAGATTCTCCGAAGGGGGTGGGGTTTGGGAGGTCGACGTGACGCTCCTCCTGAATATCGCTTGGAAGCTTATCTTGCGAGTTGCCTCTATCCCAACCCCGCCGTGGATCACTCTGATCCCTCACGTGGATCCCACGTCTGTCCAGTCTTCACATCTATCTTCCCCCTCTCCGGGTAACACTTCTTCAATCCTTATGGGTCTTTGTTGCTGCTGACCTCTTCCCTCGTTTCCAGAAACTCCGGGCAGATGGTCATTGCATGGCCTTCCTCCTGGTGGAAGTCGCAATAGGGCAACGCCACCCTGCCCCCTCTTCCTCCTCTTCCTCTTCTCCCTTAGCCTACAACCATGGTTTGCTCCTGGGGGGGGGGGGTGAGGAGGTCTGGGACCTTGCCTCCATCCCGGGTGATTGATCCTCCCTTCCCCCTTCCCTGGTGACCTCTTTCCTGACCTCGTGCCGGTCCTTCCTGGGGTCTCCTAGACAGCCGGTTATTGGGCTCCTGATACCCCCAATCCCGTTGCTTCCCCCGAAACCCCTGATCTTTGGGTTCCTCTCTTATTCTTCCCTCCTGCTGCCTCACCTCTGGCTCGATTAGCCTCGCCAACCTCTTTGCAAACTTCGGGTTGGCGGCCTCTCCCTCAATCTCTTCCGCCGCCCGCTCCATCAATTCCTCGAAGGATTGAGGGGCCTTCCGCTTTAGATCCATTTTGAAGAACCCCTCCCGCTGCCCCACTATGAAGGCCAGCTTGAGGGTGAACCCTGGCACCTCTTGGACATGTAGAACCTCTTCCTGGAACCTGTCCACATAATGGGCCAGCGACTCCCATGGACCTTTCTTTATCTTGAAGAGCGCATATGCGTCCTTCTTCCTCTTCTTTGACGTTGAGAAGCGCAGCCAAAAGCTTCAACGCAGATCCTCAAACGCGTAGATAGAACCCACGGGGAGCTGGTGGAACCAGTCCCTCGCCTTCTCCTTCAGAGTGGTAGCAAAGAGCCGGCACTGGAATGCATCCGACATTGGGAGGATAGAGACAATGTCCTCGAACCACTGCAGGTGCAGGACTGGGTCATCTTTGTCGGTATAGTAAGACATCTCCGACCCTCTAAACCCCTATGGTACCGTGGCCGAGAGGATCAACTCACAGAAGGGGCTCCCTTCCCCTGCTCAGCGAGTGGTCCTCCCGCGCGAAGTCAGCTCGCACACCTCTGCACTCGCCGGGCAGCTGAACAGCTGCCGCCCGGGGAGATCTTGTGCGCTTGCTTCCGTCGCTACCTCCTTCCCAGGCCGCTGGCCCGGAGCGTTCTCGCCAATTTGCTGGGGCGGAACCACCGTAACCACAGGCGTCTCGCACTCGCCTCTCCCGGCGAGAGCCATCTACATGGTCTGCATGACCTCCCGCTTGAAATTTTCGAACATCTCTAGCCACTCCATAGCTGTCGGTGGCTGCGAGTGACCTGTGTCGGAACAATCTCTTCCATCACCTGTCATCAAGCTCGACTTGAGATTTTTCTTACACTGGCTACGATCCACGCTCACCGCACCAAAAATATTGAAACCGTCAACCGGTCTCTGAGTTCGGACCCACAGGAGGGCGTAGCCCGTGCTTACTTCTCCCTCACTAAACTCTCTTGACTGTGGATGGAAAACCTAGAACAGGCCCAAGGCTGTAGCGAGGAGGTCCCGCCATACACTTGAAAGATCTTAGAGAGCTTCCCCTCTGAATCCAATGCTCAGTCGGGCACCTTGGAGGGCACTAGCAGCCAACTCCAAAACTAGCCTGGAGGAGAGAGCTCAAAAAGATCCGTCTCCTCCAAAGTGGCCTTAAGAGTCTATTTATAGATTCTCTAGGCTGGTCTGCAAATAGCATGAATCCGCATTTTGGTTTTACTAATCGCACCCCAAGTTGGTCTGCTAACAGCCTTACTCCGTTGTTCTAAAGGGCTATTGGCAGCCCACAAGGGGTATCTAGGTAATTTCCCCCTCAAAACCTTCTGGGCGAGTGGTCCGTGAAGGCACCATTCGCCAGGCTTCTCGCATACTCGATTCTGTCGAGCGAGTGGTCCATGGAGACACCACTCGCCTAATCGCCTGGCCTGCTAGGCAAGTGGGATTCAGCCTCTACTCGCCTGGTCCTTGGCGCACTCACTCCTCTAAACGGGCGAGTGCCTTGCGAAAGGGACTCGCACTCGCCTGGAGGCTCTCCTGCCTCTTCTGGCCCGGGCGAGTGCTCTGCCTGACACGGATCTAGCCTCTTGACCCCCATTGGACCTGGGGACCCACTCGGCGAATACGGGGTTGTACACAAGTCGCGCGGTGTTTATAGGAAAGAAAATTTGATTTAGTTACGTTCTTGCTGGATGGAGAAGCTAAAAGATGGCGGGACACAATGATGCATGGAAAATTTGTTGTGAGAGGAATAGCTAGTATTTTTTGGAATGAATTTGTTCAGGAATTTACCAACAAGAGAAATTTTTACGGCTAGTGCAAGATAATCGCAATGTGCTTCAATATGAGGCTGAATTCTCGAATTTGTTCTTTTATACGGGATCACCAGCTACAACGAAAGTGAAGTGATGTCGTTGTATCCAACAAGGTCTATGAGATAATCTTCGTACATATTTTGTGTCATTTGAGTTTACCAATTATAGTAATATGATTGCAAATGCTCGCTTGATTGAGATGGATTTAGAAAGAACCCAGAAAAGAAGGAAATTCATGAAGAAAAGATCGACGGAAGGACCGAACATGGAATCTTCAGGTAGATCTTTTTGTGGAAGAATAAGAAGTGGTAGCAACCTCCCCAGTCCTCTACAACTGGAAGTGTGACTCAGCCATCTACAGACAAATGTTAAAATTGTGGAGAGGTTCAAAAGGGACAATGTTTGTTTGGTAAAAGTAGTTGTTATATTTTCGCCAGCATGGCCATCAGCAGAATGAATCTCCCAGGAGACATACAAAGGAAGGAAGTTTCAAGGGAGCCCCTGAAGCACAACTACAAAGAGTTTATCAGATGGAGACGGTTAAGGGAGGTGAGTATGTTGCCTCTGCCTCAACACCGGTGAAGCCTGGACGTGAGGAACGATACATACAACCTCATGTCTTTAACTCGGGGAAACAAGAAGCTAAGGTTGATGGCATTATCATCACGGGTATGATTTATGCATACAAATAATTACTTAAGGTTTTATTTGATACTGGTGCAAATCACTCATTTATTTCAACACGCATCATGAATACCTTACACATACAACCATATTAAACAGATAATAACTTACATGTAATGATACCTAACAATTTTATAATGATTACACAAGTGCAAACTCATATTATTGAAAAAAAATTGGAAGTAGATTTGACAGTCTTGCCAATTACAGAGCATGATATCATTTTGGATATGGATTGGTTGTCATGACATGAAACAGTGATTAATTGTAGGACAAGAGCTTACATTTAAATGTCAAGATCAAAGTTTGGTAACATTCAGAGGATTGAAAGAAGCATAAAAAATGTTGATCTCTGCTATGAAGGCTTTGAAGACAATAAAAAAAGGTGCAAAACAATGTTAAATGATATAAGAGACAAAATAAGAAAAGAAATGTATTACTATGGTGCCAGTGGTTTGAGAATTTCTTGAAGTATTTCCAGATGAACTGCAATGAGTGCCTTCGGGCAGAAAGGTGGAATTTGAAATTTCTCTGATTAAAGGAGCAACCCCGGTAGCTAAAACACCATATCGCATGGCTCCAAAGGAATTGGCACAGCTGAAATGTCAGTTATAGAAGTTATTAGACAAATACTTCATTCGTCCCAATTTATCACCCAGGGGAGCCCTAGTACTATTTATGAAAAAGGATGGAACACTTCATCTATGTATCGATTACAGGGAGCTGAATAAGTTAACAGTAAGAAAAAATATCCTCTTCCCCATATTAATGATTTATTTGATCAACTGGTACACATGATTGTGTTTTCAAAAATTGATTTGAGGTCGGTCTATCATCAATTGAAAGTAAAAGTGTACAACCCCGGTGTCCGCCAGGGGGTGAACAGAGAAAAGGAACCAACAGGCGAAAAGAGTAAGAAGGTGAGCGAGCCAGGGGGCCGGGCGAGTCCGGCTCTCGCCGGCCGCTCACATGAGGGCGAGCGGGCCAGGTCCTCGTCGATCGCTCACAGGAAGGTGAGCGAGCCGAGCCTCTCAGATCACGAGAGAGGCCCTTATGGGCGGCTCGCCCAGGAAGGGTTCATGATCGTTTTACCCAAAAACCCATGATGGTCTGCAGTTAGCCCCTCCAAACATCGGAGTTTGGTTGTTGGCAGACCATTTTAGGCTGCGTATAGCAAGAGTGTAAGGCGGAATCGCGCTATTAGCAGACCAGACTTGAAAAACTATAAATAGACCTTGAAGGGCACCTTGGGAGAAGATTCCAATCTCAGTTTTCTGAGCTTCTTTCTCCCTAGGTGATCTTGGCTTAGCTCTCAGGCTCTCCAAGGTGCCCATTCTCAGCTTTGGCTTGGGAGGGGAAGCGCTCAAAGATCTTCCGGGTGTGTGGTGGGACCTCCTCGCTGCGACCAAGGGTCTGTGTTTAGTTCCGAGTCTCCGGTCGGTTCCTTCCAAGGAATCAATAAGTGCTAGCTGCCCCTCAACTTGTTGAGGGCCCGAGCTCACCAAAGAAGCCAAGTCCTGGTTTCAACAAAAAGGAAAAGATGTGTATAAAACAGCTTTCAGTACCAGGTAGAACCACTTTGAATTCATAGTAATACCATTTGGACTGACAAACGCTCCTGCAATGTTTTTGGATTTAATGAATCGAGTATTCAAACACTCCCGCAGTGTGTTATTATTTTTATTGACGATATCTTGATATATTCCAAAACTGAAGAAGATCATGCACAACATTTGAGATTTGCTTTATAAACATTAAAGAATCATCAATTGTATACTAAATTCTCCAAATGTGAATTCTTAGGACATTTTATAAATGAACAAGTGTTAGTTGTGGCCCTAATAAGATTTAAGCTATCACCAAGTGGCCACGACCCGCGACTGTGACGGAAGTGAGAAGTTTTCTAGGATTAACTGGGTATTATAGAATGTTCGTAAATGACTTTTCCAAAATAGCTTTAGCCTTAACGCAGATGATGAGGAAAAATGTAATCTTCAAATGGAATGAAGAATGTCAGCTAGCTTTTGAAGAATTAAAAGAAAAGTTGACAACCGCTCCTATCTTGGTAATGCGTTCAGGAACATAAGGGTTTCAGATATACAGTGATGCTTCTTAAAAGGGTCTCGAGTGTGTACTAATGCAACATGGGAAATTCATTGTCTATGCCTCCAGATAGGTGAAAGATGTTGAGAAGAATTATCTGACTCATGATTTAGAACGACAATAATGTTTTCTTTGAATATGGTCATACTATTTGTATAGAGTTCAATGCATGATTTTTATTGATTATAAAACTCTAAAGTATATATTTACATAGAAAGAAATAAATCTCCGACAATGGTGTTGGTTGGAGTTCATTAAAGATTACGAGATAGATATTCAATATCACTCAGGTATGACCAATGTTGTAGCTGATGCATTAAGCAGGAAGGGCATGATCACATTATCAGCAATAAAATAGTATGATCAGAGATTAGTACAAGAATTGCAGAGGATAGAAATATCTCTTGTATTTGCAACAGAGGATATGCAATCTCAATTATTTCAAATGTAGATTCAATATCCGATTAAGGAAAGAGCTTTGAAAGCTATAACTCAAGACCCATTTTTGTGACTTTGTTGGAGAAAATAAAGAATGAAAAATCAAATAACTTTACGGAGAAAGAGGGATTGTTATTCATGAACAATAAGCTTTATATTCCAAAGGCAGATAATTTGCGGAATGATATTATGTATGAAATGCATAAGACGCTAATCATCCTAGTCGCACAAAAATGTATCACGATTTAAAAAAAATGGTGGTCAAGGATGAAGAGGGATGTAATTATATACATCGCCAAATATAATACCTGCCATGTAGTGAAAGCAGAACACTTGAAACCAAAAGGTTATCTACAATTGTTGTTTATTCTGGAATGGAAGTGAACAATATTGCAATGAACTTTGTATAGGGTTTACCACAAAGCAAACAAGAAAATGATGGTATTTGAGTGATCATTAATCAATTGACGAAGAGTGCACACTTTTTTGCCGCAAAGCAAGGCGGACCAACGGAAAGATTGGTAGATGAATATGTATTGATGTTATCATTAAATTACATGGAATACCTTCAAACAATTATCTCATTTAGAGATGGTCGATTCACTTCTGATGCCTAGAAACATGTGCATAGATAATTGGGAAAAACTTGTTGTATAATACATCCTTTAACCCACAAATAGATAGTTAATTTGAGCGTATGATTCAATTATTGGAAGATTTATTGAGAATGATTGCTCTGGACTTAAAGGGGTCATAGGGAAAATATGTATGACTAGTTGAATTCGCTTATAATAATAACTATAACTACAGTTCAGATGACTCCTTTTGAAGCTCTATAAGACAAAAAATGTCGAACTCCACTTAATTGGGCCGAAGATGGGGAAAGGAAAATATACAAGAAAGAAAAATGGAAAAGCTACAAGAGAACGTCTTATTTATACAAAAGAGAATGGAAATCACACAAGATCGTCAATAGAAGTATTACAATGCATGTCAATGTCGTGTAGAATTTAATGTTGACGATCAAGTATATTTAAAAATCAAATCGTTCAAGGGCGTCTCGCGACTACGGAAGATTGGGAAATTGAGTCCGCGATATGTAAGACATTTTCCTATCACAGAATGAATTGGGGAACTGACATCGATTAGCACTGTTGAGCGAGCTGCAAAATCTACATGACATTTTTCATGTATCATCGCTACGCAGATACATTGCTGATCCAGACAAAATGGTCTTCATCACACATGTATAAATTGAACATGATCTATCAAGGCCAATGGAAACCTACCAAATTCTTGACTGACTGGCTGACCAAGCAGTTGCGGAACAAAGATGTCAATTTTGTAAAGATCATGTAGAAATGTCACGTAAAGAGTGAAGCCACTTGTTCCTGACATTTTAAAGGTATGAAATTTGAGAAAACGAAAATCTTTATAAGTGGGGATGAAATTATAACACCCAAATTTTGTGCAAATACATAAAAATAATAAACTTTTACATAGATTAACTCTCGAGAAAAATAAAAGAAGGGCATCAACGAAATGTCGTCGCAATAATTTTAATTACATAATTTATGTTATGATGAAGTTTTATTTTTTGAAATTGATTTGTTTGTCGATTTACATTTGAGATGTGAATAACAGAATAACTGAACATAATGTAATTGATGTGTTAATAGTTGACTACGGTGTGCCAAAAGCAAAAATTCCAGATTAAATGAAATAGAGAAGTAATAGGCTGATTGGGTTCTATTTGGGCCGAAATAAACTATGATTGGCCTTTGGCGGTGGATTTGGACTAGACACATAATAAGAACCGCCTAACCGAGCCTTCTTTATCTCCAACCTCCCCCCCCCCCCCCCCCCCCCCCCCCCTCTCCCTTACGTGGTGCTCCCGCTTAGAGCTCACAGAAGCTGCTTGCTCCCCTTCTCTTCCTTGCCCACTTTCCATCTCCTTATACTAGATTTCGATGGGGGGAGGCCCTTATCCAGCTACTCTAACCTCCCTTCCCTGCCAACGTGTTGAAGCTGAGATCTCAGTGCTTAGGCTGAGAACAGGTGGGCTGCTAGACTCCAATAATCTTCAAGCTTTGTATTGTTCCCCACTGTAAGCCCTTCTCCTCTCCCTTCCCTTCTCTCTTCATGCAATTATTTGAGTAAAATGGTTTCGAGTTCTGAAAATTTGAAAGGAAAGAATATTCAGTTTGTTGTATAAATTTTATGTGACATGAAAAATGAGGATTTCTTTGGGATTATTGGAAATTACGCTTCTAAATTCTGGAAATTTTATGGGGCCGACTGCGTAGGTTTTATGTTGATGATGAATTGTACACTTTGACTTCTAATTAAGAGTTTTATATCATCAATTGTTAGACATATATGTTATCCTTGAATGTATTATGGTCGGACGCATATTAGAATGGTAATTTGAGGTAAATCAGGAAGGGGCTGCGATTTTTTTACATATGAGGGATGTTGTCCTGTATGGCAAATTACTATTAGTTCATTTTATTGAGGGATGTTGTCCTGTATATATGAGGGATGTTGTCTCTTACAATTACTTTCTTATTGTTCATATATATACAACTAAAAATGTACAATTATGCATTGTTTAAGTACACTATTTAGTACTGATTATGAAAGATTGTTTGAAATAAAATGTTATATGAATATTGTTACTAAATCTTTCATTTGCCTGTATAGCATTTAAAGTGGTAAGTTTCTCGCTTAGTCTTTTATTTAAAGATAACCCTTTTCATTCCAACTTTGTAGGATCTAAGTGTATGGCAGGGTAAAGAGTAACATAATCATATATGGTTACAAAGAATAGTGGGAATTTCTAAGGTGTCCAATGAACATGGGGGATGGTGTCGATACTTGAATTGCCCCACTTGCCATAGAAATTATTAATAATGCTTATGATATAATGATGTACTTCACATGTGTATATGTGCTTGTGTTGGACATGTGATATATGTCTAAAAATGGCATATGAGTTTTATTTCTTCACTTTTGCTTTTGATACTCATTTGTAGCTATATAACTATTGTATTGTGCTAAAAAATATTTAAAATGGAATGAATACTGTTATCATGTGGCGGTGTATGGGTCTACATGTAGTGCCATAAAATCCCCTTTGATCCTCTGGTTGCATGCCTTAGACCTGCCCTTGAGGTTATGGTTTTATATTGTAGGGAAATCGAAGCGAAATGAAGGATTTTTGGTGTTTCTGGGCTACGCACCCCGGTGCATTTGAACGCATGCCCTTATTCAGAGATTTCATCTAGAACTATCAAAAAGACGAGGAACGAATGATTTGGCATATGCCCATGCCGATAGACGCCCGTGTGAAAATGCATGCACGTCATGTAGGTTTTCGATCCGATTTGCAGGAGACGACTTATACTCACACCCGTGCAATGGGCACACGCCTGGATGCATGCCTAGACACACGTCCGCGCCTTGGGCGCACACCCAATTTCAGGGATTGAGTTTCCACCACAACATTTTGGTCTCCTACCACAATTGATAGTTGTTCTTTAAAACTGTAAATTATTGACAAATTGTAAATAAATGATGCAAAAAGGTGTTGCATATGGAGGTGTTACCTATTATCAAAGGCAACAACATTTCATACCTTCGTGCACCACTATACAAATTTGTTGCATTTGCCATAAGTATATGCAACAGTTCTTTGGTGGACTTAATGCAGCATTTCAGACATGTTGAGTTGAAGTGTTACAATTAAAAAATGTTTCAAATAAGCGCTAAGATAACACTTAAAAATGCAAGAATGTACTTTATTCAACACTTCAACATTTTAAATATAATAATAATTTGACTAAATAATTCAGAAATAGAACTCTTGATAAC
This sequence comes from Dactylorhiza incarnata, assembly GCA_033032865.1. Lineage (NCBI taxonomy): Eukaryota > Viridiplantae > Streptophyta > Magnoliopsida > Asparagales > Orchidaceae > Dactylorhiza > Dactylorhiza incarnata. Next base: position 2,925,471 of record JAWHQI010000086.1, read on the forward strand.
ACTTGTTTGAATTATACTTCCTGCATGATATATAAAAAAACATAACATCATTTCACATCAAATATATATAAATAGAGAGCATGTACATATATATATAACATAAATATATGTATATCCAAAACTAATCAATAATATATTAGTTAATATACTGAGTTTAAATATAAACTTAATATATATTAGTGAATTGAACAAAATCATCCAACCTACATCTAACAAAGTCTAACAAAATAACACATACAAATAACTAAAAATCAAAGTCTGCAAAAAAACACATGAAATAACTTGAACTTCAATTGTCTTCATGGTAATGATCGTCATATTTCAGCTCCTCATTTGCATCTTCTATATTGAGAACTTTCTAAACAAATATAAAAAATGGCTCAATTTAAGTAAACACACACAAAAGAAGAAAGAGAATTATCTCCATACTAGCCTCTTTGTTTAGTTTTGCAACTTCCCCTTCTTGATTGATATCTCATCAACTTGAAGTAACTCATTTCTCCTATTAAGCTCAAATTCTATCTATTTAGTTGATGGCTGATTTGATTCACTTTCATTGGAGGTTGATTTGGGATATGATCACAGTCGTTAGGTAGTTATTTTTCAATGCCATGACTTGATTGCATCCTTTTTTCTTGACTGTTGAATTTGAACATGATGATTTCCTCCTTCATAAGAAACCTCGAAAACTCCAATGAAGTCAGCAATCAATATTGATGTACATATGTTATTCCTCTTTACCTCATTTTTAAGATTTTCTTCTATGTTATTCCATTCTTGGGGCATTGTTGTAGTGATAGTAACTATATGTTGAACTTGATTTTGATTGGAGGCTTGAGTTTTGGAAGCAATTTTATCACAATATGCTGGAATTGATGTAGATTTTTCTGGCCAAAGCTTCATTGTTAGACATTGATGAAGGGATTCTATTTTTTAAGTAGCCAATTTTGATCCAACTTGTCATCAACCTCTTGAATTTTATTTTTATTATTTCCTCGAAGCCGTTAATTTTATGCAAAAATATTAGCTTTCTCTTGCTTAAATTGATGAAATTTTCTTGCTAACTCAGCACTGAACCTTGCTTAGATAGGTAAATCAAAACCACTCATTCTTTCCAAAATTTGACCATTTTTGTAAGGATATATCCACTTGTTGCTTACTTCATTTATGTAGCCATGACATCAAATCATTAAGCAGGTAGTAAAATTAAATGAACATTATCGAATTTGTATTAGTAGTCACATGAAAAAACGTACAAGAGATGTAGAAAAAAAACTATTATTACCTAATTCGTATAATCACTAACAATATAGTCAGTATCATTTTTATTTTCACTTTCAAAATTGATCTCATCGCCGAGTTCCTTGTATTGAACATGAATTTTAGATAAAGCATTTCAATAATATCATATGGTATATCTTTCCTAGCCAAATCAACTTCACAATCATTCGCTGATATAACAATACTTATTGAAATCTCAAGTGCTTCTTGAGTATTTGAATTTGCTTTATATCACATATCAAATGAGTCCCTTGGAAGTATTTTCAAAACATTGTGCTTATTTTTATTAAAAGGATCTTCGACAAAGAAGCATTGATGCATTTGAGATACTAGGACAAATGTATCATTCCTATAATACTCTTTATTAAAATGAACACATGTAATTTCATACTTGTCTTCTTTAGCTTCAAATCAGATACATTTGAAGCACACATAATTCACATGTCCATAATAATCTAACTCTATTGTATTAGTTATTGCTCCATAATATGTCACACAAATTTTTTTTGACATTTTATCATTAACACTTTTAAATATTTCGGTTACCGCTTTCAAAGTGACGCCACTTTTTTGAGTTTTCCTCCTTGCATCGCTCTATCTTGTATGAAGTCTATATCCATTATAACATAGATAAAATACATCTTTGAAATAATATTTCATCTTCAAGACAACTCCTTTATCCAATCAGATACATCCTCATTCATGGCACGTGTTTCAAACATTGACCGAAATTATATCTTTGATTTTGTACTTTTGCTCCATGTGCTTCTTCTTTTGCAATTCTGAAGATAAACCTCAAGTTCTTTACAAAAGAAATAGGTCATTTTTTAATACAAATGTCAATTTTATTTTTTAAAGATAAATTATTGTGGTAAATAAATGATTGTACTTGATGTAGTCTTCGACTCTGTTAAAATTGAATAAAATGTATTCATGGGCTTAGTTTTGTGACTCATAAAAGAAAAGAGATTCCTTCCCCCAATAAGATGGCCGGTGTTAGGAAACTCATTATTATCTTGTGTCATTCAATTCATCTGTGTATCTACTTCACTGGATAAATATCATGAACAAATGTCAAATGTTCTTTCACCAAATATACTTCAGCGATAGAGTCTTCTAGGCGAATCTTATTACGAACAAATAATTTCAAATCACCTAAATATCTTTCCATATAATACATCCATCAGAATTGTACCGGTCCACCCAATCTAACATAATTTGTTAAGATAATGAGTAAATGACTCATTATGTCAAAGAAACTAGGAGATAAATTCTCCAAAACTAGCAAAGTGTTTCTACAATCTCTACTTTCAAATGATCTAAACTTTTTACCTCAATAACCTTTTGGCATAAACAATGAAAGAAGGAACAATGCCTATCAATGGAATTGCAACTCAATTAGGGGTTATACCTCTTATTGCTATTTATAGCAAGTAATATAGTATGATATGAGCATCGTGACTCATATACCTGGATATTTTTCCTTCATCAACATGCAAACAACGTGAAATATTAGAGGTCATACCATCAAGAAATTTTACATCCTTTAAAACAATTTTTTTCATCTAATTTTTTGTTAGGGAGAAATGAGCTTTTGAGGACTGAGTTTTCTTACCATCACTTATTGCCTTCAAGTAAAGCTTCTTTCTTATCCCAATATTTTGTAGGTCCAAACAAGCATTTGCATGATTCTTTTTGTTTCTTCAATCTCTAAGTGAGTCCCAATTATATTATCACATATATTATTCTCAATGTCCATGACATCAAAATTGTCGTGTAAAATTTTATCATTCCAACATGATAACTGCTAAAATATGGACTTTTTCTTCCATGGAAAATATTAAGTAATACATCAGGAAAGTTTTGTAAATCTTCTAAATTTCTTTTTGAATCTAACAAGAAAGGTGAAAACCTATAATAAATCCGTCTTCCATTAAAAGAAGCATTTTCAGTCTGCTACTCATGATTCAAAAACAAAAAAGACTTGATGACCTATGTAGCATATCTTCCGACTATGTTTCAAATAACTATAAGTTATTTCGTAAATATAAGCAGGACATGTCAACTTTCATTTAGTGCTCCAACCAGATAACATAGCATATGTAGTGTAGTCACTAATTATTCACAAAATAGCGGCACACGTCTGAAATATATGATTTTCGGAAACATCATATGTTTCTACCCCGACATCCCACAATATCTTTAGCTCCTCAATTAGTTGTTGTAGATACGCATCAATAGCATTTCCAAGTGATCGCAGTAATGGATAAGAGAACACTTACTTAATGTTGCCTCATAAAATATTGCTTAAAACTAATACTTGATTGCGACAATTATATCTTATTCATTGTTTATACAACATTTTATACATATTGCAAAATCAAATGTTGTCAAGAACAAAAATGTTGTAGTGGATGCCACTAGATTGAGTTCTGACAAGGTGTGACAAGGTAACGATGTTCCGACAAGGTGTGACAAGGTAACGACGTTCCAGCAAGATGATGAAGTTCGGACAAGACGATGAAGTTTTCACACTCCTATAATGATCTCAAGAATATGTCCAGGAGAATCTTGATCTTGGAGAAAAAAATAGATGAGAGAGGGTGATTTATTCTTTTAATTCTTAACTACAAATAAGCATAGCTAACAACTTAATTATATAATAATGAAAAAGATTGGAAAATTTGTTTTAGAGATGCGACACTAAACAAATTAATAAACCAGAAAAAGTTCCCATTAAATAAAGAGCAATGTTACATGCACATCAAGTTATATGTGCACCAAAAATGTAACATCATAAAAAGAGCATTTTAAACATCAAAAGATTGACTAATAGTTTATATCATTCTCTAAAATTACACCAAACTTCTCCAAAATTGTAAGCAACACATACAAACATAGAACATATTATTCTCCAAAATTTAACGGTTCGCTGGAGCAGCAACCTGCATAGCATAGAACATATGTAAATGAGTTCTCATTAGGTATCTATGATTACTTGAATTATCAAAAAAAATTATAAAGAAAAGGCGTAAAACCTCTTGAATCATATCATTCTTGATAGTGAAGCGGCATAAATTCCCTCATTGAAATCGAAGCTCTCAAAATTATATAATATATATATATCTTAACTACTATATGAAAATAGTTTAAAGTGGTGCAATAAATATGAGCCATCAAAAATGAGACAAACTTTGCATCTCAACCTTACAATGGAGAGAGAAAAAGAAAGAGAGGAGAGAGAGGGAGAGAGAGGGAGAGGGAATCTTTATAGGGCTCCTAAACCTACATACCTACATGAGAGGGAGAGGGAGAGGGAGAGTGAGAGAGAGAGAAATTGATTTTTTAGGTAAAATTTTACATTTTTTTACAAAATAAAAATAAGAATATTGATTCATATTATTTTTGCGGTCATTTTAAGTACGCATGTGCATATATTTTGAATAAAAGTAAGTGTACATATGATGGAGCAGTCCGCTCATATACGGGCACAGACCGCTCATATGCGGCGCAACCAGTTCATATGTACTTAAAATGCAAAAAAGAAAATAATTAAAAATAATGAAACAAAAAATTTAAAATAAATTCGTCTTGCGGGGGCGGGCAAAGCCCGCCATCGCGAGCCGGGTACTGTCGGGCAGGGAACGGGGGGTCCTCGTGCTCAAAATTTAAAATAAGTCCGCCTGCAGGGGGCGGGCGAAGCCCACCACCGCGAGCCCGGTACTGTCGTGCGGGGCACGGGGGCCCCCCGTGCACTGTCACTCGTGTATATATATATATATAATTCTAGGTTTATCACGTGCATCAATCTTATCAGCTCTTTGAATGGTAACAACAAACCCTATACGTCTTGCAATATTACGAGCTCATTCAACCAAATTATCTTTACTTAGAAAAACACTATCAGTGATAAATTCATTTCCAGCATCTATATGTGCAATGTTACTTGACTCTTCAAATAATTCCATCTCTTCCTTTGAACACATGTTATCACAGATAGAAAATCCTTGAAATAATATGTTTATCCTCTTTACAAACGTAACCTTTATCATAAAAGATATTTGCTAAAAATTTCTGAAAATATTAGCATATACAACGAAAGCTAAAACAAAATTTACAGAATTAATTTCTAAATTTACACCCACAAAACATGAAGGAGAAACAAAAAATTTACCCTTTGGTCATGTAGGCTATGGCTTAGAAATAATGGGGCTTCGACAAAGAAAGGGTTGCTGCCTGTAGGAGGAAGGAAACCTCAATAATCCGCCATATCCGAGTTCAAAAGGCCAAAAATTAGTAGGAGGAAGAAGCTTACCAGCGAGAAGGAGGAGGTCGACTGACAGTTCCTGTACAACCCTGTATTCGTCGAGTGGGTTCCCTGGACCCAAGAGGTCTTGTAGAACATCATTTTTCAGTATGATCCAGGGCAGGGAGAGAGGAGGGCGAGCGGTGGAGGTAGAGACCGCCCGCTCGCCCAGCTCATGTAGGAGGTGAGCAAGGGGGGCGAGACCAGCAGGGGGTCCGACCCCTGGGTCTCGCTCGCCCCAACAGGGGGCGAGGGGAGGAGGCCTTCGGCCCCCCTCGCCCCCGCCCCAGCAGCAGGGGGTCCGACCCCTGGGTCTCGCCCGCCCCAGAAGGGGGGCAAGGGGAGGAGGCCTTCGGCCCCCCTCGCCCCCTCCCCAGCAGCAGGGGGCGAGACGGGCAGGGGGTCCGACCCGTGGGTCTCGCCCTCCCCAGAAGGGGGCCGAGGGGAGGAGGCGTTCGGCCCCCCTCGCCCCCGCCCCAGCAGCAGGGGGCGAGACCAGCAGGGGGTCCGACCCCTGAGTCTCGCCCGCCCCAGCAGGGGGGCGAGGGGAGGGGCCTTCGGCCCCCCTCGCCCCCACCCCAGCAGCAGGGGGTGAGACCAGCAGGGGGTCCGACCTCTGGGTCTCGCCCGCCCCAGCAGGAGGGCGAGGGGAGGAGGCCTTCGGCCCCCCCTCGCCCCCACCCCGGTTGGGGGGCGAGACCAGTAGGGGCCGACCCCTGGGTCTCGCCCGCCCCAGTTAGGGGGCTCGCCCAGCCCTCGCGGGGGGTTCCCCCTCTTGCTCAGTTCCGGGGGGAGGGGTCGGTCTGCGTTTAGCTCCTCAGAACAGCGGGATTTGGCTGTTCGCAAGCCAAATCCGAGGGTATTTTTGTAATCTCATAGGCCAGATTGTGGTTATTGGCAGACCAAGTTCAAAATCCTATAAATAGGACCAAGGGGGCACCATTTGGAAGGACTTCTCTTTAGATCTCTCTTTTAGCCTCTCTCTCCCCAAGTCTCTTTTGTGGGTGAGGAGAGACTCCAATGGTGCCCAAGCTTAGCATTGGCTTGGGAGGGGAAGCGCTCTTAAATCTTCCAGGTGTGTGGTGGGACCTCCTCGCTAAGCCCTTGGTCTTGTTCCTAGTTCCTAAGCCTCCAACCTAGCGCTCTCCCTTGGGAGAGGTAAGAGTGAGGTCACCCCCCAACTTGTTGAGGGCCCGAACTCCACAGAGACTAAGTCTTGTTCTCAAGTCTTGGTTTCAACATTTATGGTGCGGTGAGCGTGGAGAGTGACCAACTCAAGAAACTCTTAAGATGAGCTCCATGGCTGGAGGTGGAGGATCCGACCCAAGCCACTCGCAACCCCTGGTGGTTGGAGTGACGTTGGAGATGCTGGAAAATTTCAGGCAGGATGTCCTGCAGACCTTGCAGCTAACTTTCGCCACGATAGGCGAAGGCAGAAGAGGGAGTGGCCCGGAGGTCTCGGCTCAGCAGGTGGGCGAGAGCACTCTCAACCAGCAGTCCAGGAAGGGGGGTGCCAGTGGAGGGGAGTGGGGAGGTCCCAGACCCCCACTCGCCCAGTCCCCTAGGAGGGGGCGAGTGGGGAGGCGCCAGGCCGCCACTCGCCCAGCCCCAAGGGGGTGAGTGGGGAGGCGTCAGGCCCCCACTTGCCCAGCCCCAAGGGGGCGGGTGGGGAGGCGCCATACCCCCACTCGCCCAGCCCCAAAGGGGGCGAGCAAGGGAAGTCCTTTTTGTGACCTGGTTCTCTCAGCCCCGGTTCCAGAGGGGTTCGGGGGGCCGGAGATGTCTCTCTACTCTGGCAAGGATGACCCAGTCCTGCACCTGTAGTGGTTTGAGGACATGGTCTCCATCAGGCCCATGTCGGACGCTTTCAAGTGCCGACTCTTCGTGACAACTCTGAAGGAGAAGGCTAGAGATTGGTTCCACCAGCTCCCTGCGGGATCCATCTATGCCTTCGAAGACTTGCGTCGAGGTTTCCTGCTATGCTTCTCGACGTCAAGGAAGAGGCAGAAAGATGTCGAAGCACTTTTCAAGATCAAGCAAGAGCTAGGGGAGTCACTGGCTCACTATTTTGCCCGTTCCAGGAGGAGGTTCTCCTCACCCAAGAGGTGCCATGCTACACCCTCCAGCTCACCTTCATCGTGGGGCTGCGGGGAGGATTCTTTAAGATGGACCTCAAGAGGAGAGCTCCTTCATCTTTTGAGGAGTTGATGGAAAGGGTGGCGAAAGAAGTTGAGAGTGAGGAGGCTAACCCTGAGTTCGCAAGAAGGTTGGCCAAGCTGAGTGAGCCAGAGGCAAGGCAGCGGGGGGGGGGGGGGGGGGGGGGGGGGGGGGGGGAGGGTAGGGGCTCCCAAGAGGAAGTTCGACCAAGAGGAGGACAACTTCGAGGAGTAGGGGCCGGACCTCCCGGGGTGGGGACAGGGACCGAAGGCACCCTCTCCACCACCCCATCAAACCATGGCGTTCGGCTACAGAAGAAGACGAAATCGTAAGGGAGGAAGAGGGGGAGTCCGGGCTGAGTTACCTTACTATGACTTCCACGATGAGGAGGGTCACGCGACATCCACCTGCCCCGAGTTCTTGGAAATTAGGGAGGCAAGGCATCCGAGGTTGCAACGTCAGCCACCAGAGGAAGTCGAGGAGGACCATGCCTAGGAGTAGAAGTCCAAGTCCCGGTCTCTGTGTTTAGCTTTTTCTTTAAATCCATGTAGTGTGATGGTTTATTTCCTTAGTTTTTCTTGCGTGTAACCGGATAACTAATGTAAAAAAAGTTTTTCCAAGTGTTATTCACCCCTCGGACGGTTCTGCTGACCGGGCTCTCACTAGTCGGTAGGGCAGGTTGGCCTCCCAGGGAGGCAAGGTTCTCACCCCTCGGACGGTTCCGCTGACCGGGCTCTCACTAGTCGGCAGGGCAGGTTGACCTCCCAGGGAGGCTATGTTCTTCACCCCTTGGACGGTTCCGCTGACCGGGCTCTCACTAGCCGGCAGGGCAGGTTGACCTCCCAGGGAGGCTATGTTCTTCACCCCTTGGACGGTTCGGCTGACCGGGCTCTCACTAGCCGGTAGGGCAGGTTGACCTCCCAGGGAGGCAAGGTTCTCACCCCTCGGACGGTTCCGCTGACCGGGCTCTCACTAGCCGGCAGGGCAGGTTGACCTCCCAGGGAGGCAAGGATCTCACCCCTCGGACGGTTCCGCTGACCGGGCTCTCACTAGGTGGCAGGGCAGGTTGGCCTCCCAGGGAGGCTATGTTCTTCACCCCTCGGACGGTTCCGCTGACCGGGCTCTCACTAGCCGGCAGGGCAGGTTGACCTCCCAGGGAGGCTATGTTCTTCACCCCTCGGACGGTTCCGATGACCAGGCTCTCACTAGCCGGCAGGGCAGGTTGACCTCCCAGGGAGGCTATGTTCTTCACCCCTTGGACGGTTCCGCTGACCGGGCTCTCACTAGCCGGCATGGTAGGTTGACCTCCCAGGGAGGCAAGGTTCTCACCCCTCGGACGGTTCTGCTGACCGGGCTCTCACTAGCCTGTAGGGCAGGTTGACTTCCCAGGGAGGCTATGTTCTTCACCCCTCGGACGGTTCCGCTGACCGGGCTCTCACTAGCTGGCAGGGCAGGTTGACCTCCCAGGGAGGCAAGGTTCTCACCCCTCGGACGGTTCCGCTGACCGGGCTCTCACTAGCCGACAGGGCAGGTTGACCTCCCAGGTGGGGTAAGTGGTCTTCCGCCCCGGGATTGCTCCGTAGGTCGGGCTCTCGTTAGCCGGCAGGATAAGATGCCCTCTCAGGTAGGCTTGGGTAAACTTTCACCAGGCCGATGTGGAGACTTCTCATTTTTGCTTAGCGCCACTCGCCGAATATGCAGGGTTGGACATTTCTTTCCGAGCGTGTATCTCGCTCGAAAAGAGCGGGGATTGTGTACAACCCTGTATTCGCCGAGTGGGTTCCCGAGACCCAAGAGGTCTTTTAGAACATCATTTTTCAGTATGATCCATGGCAGGGAGAGGGGAGGGAGAGCGGTGGAGGTAGATACCTCCCGCTCGCCCAGCTCATGTAGGAGGTGAGCAAGGGGGGCGAGACCAGCAGGGGTCCAACCCCTGGGTCTCGCCCGCCCCAGCAGGGGGTTGAGGGGAGGAGGCCTTCGGCCCTCCCTCGCCCCCGCCCTAGCAGCAGAGGGTCCGACCCCTGGGTCTCGCCCGCCCCAGCAGGGGGCGAGGGTAGGAGTCCTTCGGCCCACCTCGCCCCCGCCCCAGCAGCAGGGGGCGAGACCGGCAGGGGGTCTGACCCCTGGGTCTCGCCCGACCCAGCAGGGGGAGAGGGGAGGAGGCCTTCGGCACCCCTCGCCACCGCCCCAGCAGCAGGGGCGAGACCAGCAGGGGGTCTGACCCCTGGGTCTCGCCCGCCCCAGCAAGGGGGGCGAGGGGAGGAGTCCTTCGGCCCCCCTCGCACCCGCCCCAGCAGCAGGGGCGAGACCAGCAGGGGGTCCGACCACTGGGTCTCGCCCGCCCCAGCAGGAGGGCGAGGGGAGGAGGCCTTCGGCCCCCCCTCGCCCCCGCCCGGGTTGGGGGGCGAGACCAGTAGGGGCCGACCTCTGGGTCTCGCCCGCCCTAGTTAGGGGGCTCGCCCAGCCCTCGGGGGGGTCCCACTCTCGCTCAATTCCGGGGGGAGGGGTCGGTCTGCGTTTAGCGCCTCAGAACAGCGGGATTTGGCTGTTCGCAGGCCAAATCCGAGGGTATTTTGGTAATCTCATAGGCCAGATTGTGGTTATTGGCAGACCAAGTTCAAAATCCTATAAATAAGACCAAGGGGGCACCATTTGGAAGGAGTTCTCTTTAGATCTCTCTTTTAGCCTCTCTCTCCCCAAGTCTCTTTTGTGGGTGAGGAGAGCCTCCAATGGTGCCCAAGCTTAGCATTGGCTTGGGAGGGGAAGCGCTCTAAGATCTTCCGGGTGTGTGGTGGGACCTCCTCGCTAAGCCCTTGGTCTTGTTCCTAGTTCCTAAGCCTCCAACCTAGCGCTCTCCCTTGGGAGAAGTAAGTGCGAGGTCACCCCCAACTTGTTGAGGGCCCGAACTCCACAGAGACTAAGTCTTGTTCTCAAGTCTTGGTTTCAACATTTATGGTGCGGTGAGCGTGGAGAGTGACCAACTCAAGAAACTCTCAAGATGAGCTCCATGGCTGGAGGTGGAGGATCCGACCCAAGCCACTCGCAACCCCCGGTGGTTGGAGTGACGTTGGAGATGCTGGAAAATTTCAGGCAGGAGGACCTGCAGACCTTGCAGCTAACTTTCGCCACGATAGGCAAAGGCAGGAGAGGGAGTGGCCCGGAGGTCTCGCCTCAGCAGGTGGGCGAGAGCACTCTCGGCCAGCAGTCCAGGAAGGGGGGTGCCAGTGGGGGGAGTGGGGAGGTCATAGACCCCCACTCGCCCAGTCCCCTAGGAGGGGGAGAGGGGGGAGGCGCCAGGCCCCCACTCGCCCAGCCATAAGGGGGCGAGTGGGGAGGCGTCAGACCCCAACTCGCCCATCCCCAAGGGGTCGAGTGGGGAGGCGCCATCCCCCACTCGCCCAGCCCCAAAGGGGGCGAGCAAGGGAAGTCCTTTTTGTGAGTTGGTTCTCTCAGCCCCGGTTCCAGAGGCGTTCGGGGGGCAGAGATGTCTCACTACTCCGGCAAGGATGACCCAGTCCTACACCTGCAGTGGTTTGAGGACATGGTCTCCATCAGGCCCATGTCGGAGCTTTCAAGTATCGACTCTTTGCGATAACTCTGAAGGAGAAGGCTAGAGATTGGTTCCACCAGCTCCCTGCGGGATCCATCTATGCCTTTGAAGACTTGCGTCGAGGTTTCCTGCTATGCTTCTCGACGTCAAGGAAGAGGAAGAAAGATGCCGAAGCACTTTTCAAGATCAAGCAAGAGCCAGGGGAGTCACTGGCTCACTATGTTGACCGGTTCCAGGTGGAGGTTCTCCTCACCCAAGAGGTGCCAGGCTACACCCTCCAGCTCGCTTTCATCGTGGGGCTGCGGGGAGGATTCTTTAAGATGGACCTCAAGAGGAGAGCTCCTTCATCTTTTGAGGAGTTGATGGAAAGGGTGGCGGAAGAAGTTAAGAGTGAGGAGGCTAACCCTGAGTTCGCAAGAAGGTTGGCCAAGTTGAGTGAGTCAGAGGCAAGGCAGCAGGGGGGGGGGGGGGTAGGGGCTCCCAAGAGGAAGTTCGACCAAGAGGAGGACAACTTCCAAGAGGAGGTGCCCGACCTCCCAGGGTGGGGACAGGGACACCCTCTCTACCACCCCAGCAAACCATGGCGTTCGGCTACAGAAGAAGAAGAAATCGTAAGGGAGGAAGAGGGGGAGTCCGTGCGGAGTTAGCTTACTGTGACTTTCACGATGAGGAGGGTCACGCGACATCCACCTGCCCCGAGTTCTTGGAAATGAGGGAGGCAAGGCGTCCGAGGTCGCAACGTCAGCCACCAGTGTGAGGCCCCGATCCAGACCTCACATAAATTCTGTATCTGAGTCTCTTTGCAAGCATTTATCGCAGCATAGTTAAATATGAGTACAAGGAAAATACATAAACTAAAGTCATACCTTTGCTCGTTCTTCAGTTCGAGTCCGTTTAGCTTTTCTTTGAGCACTCGGAGTCGTATCCGCTACCTAAAAAGATAAACCACGACGGGTTTAGTCATAAAGAATATGACTAAGCGAGTAACATACCTCTTCAACTGCTGTACATGCAAGCAACAAATGTTAGTAGCAATGTGCATAAATATTCAAATTCAGTGCATAATAAGTATCAGTAAAGTATTCAATTCTAGCATGTATTCAATTCTAGCAGGTATTCAGCAATCAAAAGCAGTAACTACAGTGTTCATACTATAATGATTTCTGTTTCAATTTCTGGTATTCGATCTAATTCATATCATTCATTCATCTCAAACATTTGAGCATTTCAGTTTCATTTTCAAATTCAGATTTCATATTCTTTCGGATCATAGCTCATTCAAATTGTTTTCATTTTCTGAAGTAATCTTTAGTTTACTTTAATTCGGAAATCATAAGGGTAGCTGTAGATTCATCCCTTCTTGGTCTTCAACGACCTCTTGGCCTTCAACGACCTCTGGCCTTAAACGGCCTCAAATCAATATCAAAAACACATTCCGCCGTAGTGTATTCACACCCCCACTACGGCTACAGGGTTAACCCTTATCATTTCAAATTTTCTTATGCATCGATGCAATCTTCTTATTCAATTGTGTAGATATTTATTTTAAATGTTTTCCCTCAGAATTTATTCATCGCTTATTCATTGCCAATTCAATATTTTCCAGCGATCCTTGGAGTATCAGTGATTCAAAATTCGAACAATTTCAATTTCATGTCAATGCAAATTCACTAAAAAACTTTCTGTAGAGCAGAGAAATCGAATCAGGTGTATATATTCAAAATAATTCAAAACTATGCATAATTAAAGAAATAAGTACTCACCACGTTTCTTTTGCCTCTATTCGTACCAGGATTTTCATCGGGTCTATCTTCGGACGCCATCCTCTGCAGTATTAACGAAATCATTTACTTTAGGGTTGCGTCACGGCTTAGTTACAATTTGCTTCCTACTACGAATACAACTACGACGCAAAAGGAGTTGCCTAAGGAAAGACGACTTTGGTGACAAAATGAAAGCAAAAACTCTTCATAATCCTAAGAAATCAGCCCATACAAAGGGGCAAAAATAGCCTCAAACGTGCTGTTATAAACAGCTCCAAGGGCTGCGGAAACCGCAGCTCCAAGTGCTGTTAATAGCAGCTCAAAACTAAGTAAAACCCTTCCAAAAACTGGACAGCTCAAGTAAAATCAGCAAGTAAATAGGGCAACCATCTAATGAGTTTTCCCCCCATCAAAAGATCACTAAACAGGAACCCAAACAGCAATAATAAAACATCTCATGGCAGCCCACAACAGCTAGGAACAGCAGCCAATAATCAAGTAATAATATAGCATAGCAGCACCAGGTAACAGGAATTAGACATAGTCGGCCAACATCAACACCAAAACCAAGTGAAGAAAAGCTACAACACAACCACCAACACAAGTGAAAAGAGGAGCAGCCTAGCAGCAGTCGGCCACAAGAAGTACAAGAAAAGAATAGCAACACTTTGAAATCAAATGCAAAACCCTAACCGGCCAAACAGTACCAAATCCTGTGAAGAAGAGCTACATCATAACTCAATAAACCAGCCCCACCATTTCTGAAATTAAAGAGAGAAGAGAAAGAGGAGCTCACAAAGGGGGGGGGGGGGCTTCACCCAGAACTGCCGGCCAGTAGGAGCAGCAAACCAACTAAGAGGCAAGGAGGAGGCAGCAATAGATGTCTCCCAGCACCAACGACCAAGGAAGAGAGGCCACCGTCGATGGGGAAGAAGCGGCGTATCCAACCCTAGCCTTATCGGCACTGCCGACCTTCCAGGAGACCGGAGACGGGAGAGAGACGGGATAAGGGAGAAAAATACGCAGCCAAGGTAATAAGAAGGAGAAGCCACCGCTTAAAAACTCCTCCATATTATTATAATAGTATAAATGTAGCCAGGTAAATATATATAATCAGTGATCTTGACCCGGCCTACCCAAAAGAACCCAAAGCAACCACATGACAACAGCCACATTAAAACCCAGCCACATTAAAACCCAGCCACATTAAAACCCACGTAAATAGATGGTAAGTATATCAACAGCCACATGAAAACCCAGCCAGCCCAAAAAGTTCCATACTAAGTAACTCACATTTCCAGCATTCCACCATCAAATCCATATACAAAGCTCTTCGTACCGAGCAAAACGAAATAAATAAAAAGAGAAACTTAAAACGAAACGAACGTCGCAAAAATCATCGAAAAATTCAAAACTTCAAACTTAAAGTGCGACGTCGTCTCGACACTGATTTTCATTATTCTTTCATCATCGAAACTTTTATTTTTATTCATTTATGTGTCTTTCAATTGCGCTTAACCGTTTTAGGTCGTTACAAACTCTTCCCTTCTAATAGAAATTTTCGTCCTCGAAAATCACAGAAAGATGACATTACTTTGAACATGAACATTGTTTATATCGAAAGATAACTTCAAAAGCAGTTCAAACGCTATTTACACTATTCACAACAAAACGTCTACTGACATATTACATAACACAATAAGATGCTTCTACTTCCTTCCTTCCTTCCGTCCATCCCAAGGTTGACCTAAGTTCATTGCTCGGGGCTCGATACGACGTTCTTCGGGAACTGGGGTGGATGCTAACGATTCAGTTCCGATCTGGAATAGCTTCTGCTGCGAAGGTCTTGGAACGTCTCTACCTTCCTTCGATTGATTCAACCTTGGGCAATCAGCTCGCCTATGCCCTGGTTGACGACAATAAAAACAAACGCCTGCGAGACATTCTCCCTTATGAATCTTTCCACATTTAACACATACCTGTGATGTTTGAGACATCTGGGATACATTGCTACTTGCTGCAGGCGCAGCTTGCGATACCTTCCTTTCTTTCCATTGCGGCTCACTTACCGTTTCAATCACTTCCTTATTCGAACCTTCTCTAAACCTCTTTCTGGCTTGTTCACGTCGCCACCGAGATTTCTCTGCATCAATTTCAACCAGTCAGGCTCTTTCCACTAATTTTCCATACTCAAGGATATCCAAAGGTACCAAGAGAGCACGAATTTCATCGCGAAGACCTTGCTGAAATTGACGACACCTATCTTCTTCTGTTGCAATCAAGGAGTCTGCATAATAACCTAATTCTGTAAATTCTGCTTCATACTGCAGTACTGATTTGCTTCCTTGAACTAAATGGAGAAATTGGTCGTGCAACAACCTTTTCTCAGATCTCGGGACAAACCACGACGTAAATTCTTGCAAAAACTCCCTCCAAGTAATAACTGGAGTACCACGAACTTCATACTTTTTCTTCATGATACTGGTCCACCATCGCTTCGCCTCCCCCTCCAAAATAAACGCAGCTAAACTCACCTTCCGATTCTCGGGGCACTCCATTACTTCGAAAATCGTTTCCATTCGCAAAATCCAATCTTCGGTTTCAAGCGGGGGTAAACCTCCTCTAAACGGTGGCGGCTTCAATTCTAGGAATTGTTTCAGATCCACATCTAATTGACGATGCTGAGGCGGGACTGCAGGCCCTGCAGGATTTACAGGAACTATCGGCAAATTACCAGGAACTGGATTCATTGGAGGCACGATCTCAGGAGGCACTTGCACGGTTGGAGGTACAGGATCAACACGAGGGGCAGCTAGACCAGGTGCAAGTAGGGTTGGCAAAACCAACTTTAATGCTTCAGCAAGGGCTTGGGTGAGGTCATTCACTGGGGGACGTGGCTGATTTCCATTATCACTCTCCACTGACAATGTATCTTTATTTACCTCTTGTTCGTCTCGACCTCCATGGACTCGTTTACTTGCATAAACATGGACGGGGTCCTTGAAACACAATGACATTAACATGTCAGACATATGTTCACGATCGTTTATGTATCATGTACTCATAGCTATTTACTTGCTCGATAAACCTAGCTCTGATACCAAATTGTGAGGCCCCGAGCCAGACCTCACATAAATTCTGTATCTGAGTCTCTTTGCAAGCATTTATCGCAGCATAGTTAAATATGAGTACAAGGAAAATACATAAACTAAAGTCATACCTTTGCTCGTTCTTCAGTTCGAGTCCGTTTAGCTTTTCTTTGAGCACTCGGAGTCGTATCCGCTACCTAAAAAGATAAACCACGATGGGTTTAGTCATAAAGAATATGACTAAGCGAGTAACATACCTCTTCAACTGCTGTACATGCAAGCAACAAACGTTAGTAGCAATATGCATAAATATTCAAATTCAGTGCATAATAAGTATCAGTAAAGTATTCAATTCTAGCATGTATTCAATTCTAGCAGGTATTCAGCAATCAAAAGCAGTAACTACAATGTTCATACTATAATGATTTCTGTTTCAATTTCTGGTATTCGATCTAATTCATATCATTCATTCATCTCAAACATATCAGCATTTCAGTTTCATTTTCAAATTCAGATTTCATATTCTTTCGGATCATAGCTCATTCAAATTGTTTTCATTTTCTGAACCCCTCGGACGGTTCCGCATACCGGGCTCTCACTAGCCGGCAGGGCAGGTTGACCTCCCAAGGAGGCTATGTTCTTCACCCCTCGGACGGTTCCGCTGACCGGGCTCTCACTAGCCGGCAGGGCAGGTTGACCTCCCAGGGAGGCAAGGTTCTCACCCCTCGGATGGTTCCGCTGACCGGGCTCTCACTAGCCGGCAGGGCAGGTTGACCTCCCAGGGGGGTAAATGGTCTTCCCCCCAGGATGGCTCCGTAGGTCGGGCTCTCGCTAGCCGGCAGGATAGGATGCCCTCTCAGGTAAGCTTGGGTAAACTTTCACCAGGCCGATGTGGAGACTTCTCATTTTTGCTTAGTGCCACTCGCCGAATATGCAGGGTTGGACATTTCTTTCTGAGCGTGTACCTCGCTCGAAAAGAGTGGGGATTGTGTACAACCCTGTATTCGCCGAGTGGGTTCCCGGGACCCAAGAGGTCTTTTAGAACATCATTTTTCAGCATGATCCAGGGCAGGGAGAGAGGAGGGCGAGCGGTGGAGGTAGAGACCTCCCGCTCGCCCAGCTCATGTAGGAGGTGAGCAAGGGGGAGAGACCAGCAGGGGGACCGACCCCTGGGTCTCGCCCGCCCCAGCAGGGGGGCGAGGGGAGGAGGCCTTCGGCCCCCCTCGCCCCCGCCCCAGCAGCAGAGGGTCCGACCCCTGGGTCTCACCCGCCCCAGCAAGGGGGGGGGGGGGCGAGGGTAGGAGGCCTTCGACCCCCCCCCCTCGCCCCCGCCCCAGCAGCAGGGGGCGAGACCGGCAGGGGGTCCGACCCATGGGTCTCGCCCGCCCCAGTAGGGGGCGAGAGGAGGAGGCCTTCGACCACCCTCGCCCCCGCCCCAGCAGCAGGGGGCGAGACCAGCAGGGGGTCCAACCCCTGGGTCTCGCCCGCCCCAGCAGGGGGGCGAGGGGAGGAGGCCTTCGGCCCCCCTCGCCCCCGCCCCAGCAGCAGGGGGCGAGACCATCAGGGGGTCCGACCCCTGGGTCTCGCCCGCCCCAGCAGGATGGCGAGGGGAGGAGGCCTCCCCCCCCCCCCCCCTCGCCCCTGCCCCGGTTGGGGGGCGAGACCAGTAGGGGCCGACCCCTGGGTCTCGCACGCCCCAGTTAGGGGGCTCGTCCAGCCCTCGCGGGGGTCCCCCCTCTCGCTCAGTTCCGGGGGGAGGGGTCGGTCTGCGTTTAGCGCCTCAGAACAACGGGATTTGGCTGTTCGCAGGCCAAATCCGAGGTTATTTTGGTAATCTCATAGGCCAGATTGTGGTTATTGGCAGACCAAGTTCAAAATCCTATAAATAGGACCAAAGGGGCACCATTTGGAAGGACTTCTCTTTAGATCTCTATTTTAGCCTCTCTCTCCCCAAGTCTCTTTTGTGGGTGAGGAGAGCCTCCAATGGTGCCCAAGCTTAGCATTGGCTTGGGAGGGGAAGCGCTCTAAGATCTTCCGGGTGTGTGGTGGGACCTCCTCGCTAAGCCCTTGGTCTTGTTCCTAGTTCCTAAGCCTCCAACCTAGCGCTCTCCCTTGGGAGAAGTAAGTGCGAGGTCACCCCCCAACTTGTTGAGGGCCCGAACTCCACAGAGACTAAGTCTTGTTCTCAAGTCTTGGTTTCAACAGTTCCGCTCCTTGGTCGATCGATAGGTCGCAGGAAGGAGGAGGTCACGCTCAACAGGAAGAAGGAGGCGGTGTCCGGAATCGCTGAAGGAGGTCGCACTAACGGCGATCAAAATCGATGGAAAGATTTCCGTCGGCTGCCTGCTTCGAGCTTGGAGGGTGAAAGTGCACAGTGTACCTCTGAGAATCCTCTAGAGGGGGGGGGGGGGGGGTGAATAGAGATTTAAAATAATTTCTATCCTAACTGTGAAAACAATAAACTTAATTAAGGATTTATGCTGAACAAGAACACAGGTAGAATAAATATGCTGTAGAAAATAAGTTAGGACATCACAGAAAATCAGCAACCAAAAGACACACAGAACATTAATAGAGGTTCCCCAAAATATGGGTATTCCTCTCTTCTACCACCTGGTAGGAATGCACCACCGTGACTGAGTCTTTTGATAAGGAGACTCTTAGAACCAATGATCTTTTGACAAGGAGATCATGAATCACCAGATCTTTTAATAAGGAGATCTTGAACCACTAGATCTTTTGATAAGGAGATCTTAAACCACTGAATCCTTTGAAGAGGGATTAATAAAACTCTTTTACAGAATGAGGAAGAAGAAGAAGGGAGAAGGTTGAAGGAATTATGTTCTCAGAATTCTTGAAGATGCATGTATGAAGATCAGCCTATTAGTTGTTCCAAAGGATCTGCTCTTGATTAGCCCCTGCTTTATATAGTGATGATTTGCAGGAGCTTTGTATTGTCAGATCCTTTCTTCTTTTTCAGATTATGATCTGGCTGCTAAGAGATTATGATGAAGAGCAGCTTTCAGATCCTCTGTTCTATTTGATGAAGAACAACATAACCTTCTTTTCTTTTCTCTTTGCTGTGTTAGAGTTCCTGCGAGAGGGAGAACAAAAGGAAACCCTAGAAAATGAAGGAGACGGCTGATTGTGATAAAATGCCTTGTCTGCCTCGGACTTCTCTTCTCTTTTTATTCTTCCTTATTCAAATTCGAATATCTTTCCCTTTCTGATATCCTTGATAAGGTAATCTGCTTATCACTTTCTCTTTCTTTCCTCTTTAATTCTCGGCGCGTCCACCTGGAAAGAATATGTTTCCAAGAAACCTTTTTGTCTTCTTCTTTAATGCTCATTTCTATTTCAGGCAATTATTAAGTCATTGGGGAACGGTCTTGAAGGATGTGGGGCATGAAAGAAGGATCAGAAAGACAGCTGAAAAGATATATTTTTACAGACTGTATTCGAGGTAGCGTCCAATTCATTTCTTCTCTTATCGACGCAGCTTCGAGTTCATGCAGGAGTAGCTTCGACTTCATTCATGCTCTAATTGAACTCAACTAGTCAACGTTGCGTCGATATTTTATCGACGCACCCGTCGATTTGAACAGCATCTCTCTGA
This sequence comes from Dactylorhiza incarnata, assembly GCA_033032865.1. Lineage (NCBI taxonomy): Eukaryota > Viridiplantae > Streptophyta > Magnoliopsida > Asparagales > Orchidaceae > Dactylorhiza > Dactylorhiza incarnata. The sequence continues at coordinate 2,945,233 of JAWHQI010000086.1, forward strand.
CTCTCATTTTCTGCGCCGAGATGAAGTCGACGTTGCGTCGACTTTAGATGACTTCTATAGATATCCCCTTCTGCGTCGATATCAACTCGATGTTGCGTCGAATTCCATTCGACGCAATTATTAACTTTTGCCCAAATTTGTACCTCTTGAACAGGTCTTGACACTCTAGGTTGAGTGTGACATCCTAAGACATTTAATGACCAGATTACCCTCACTATACAATGAGTAATATAAATCATATGAGATAAAATCACTTTTAATTAATTTGTTAAGTTAAATCAAGGGTTTTTCCCAATAGAGGGTGTGCGATCTGTAATTTAGGGTTGCCTACGCTTAGGGGAGGAATTTTCGATGGGGGAGAATTTGACTTAATAAGCTTATTTTAGTTTATGGGGGTGCACATAGCCAAAATAGGCTTGCCTTTAACATTGCTCTAAATAAATGATGTGATGTGGGATTTATAAAAAAAATCGGATTAGACAAATAAAGATAAAATTAGTATAGAGTGGAAATCTGATTTGATCTGATAGGTCAAATCAACCCCGATTTTAGATCCGTAAAACCAGATGTTCACAGATAATATAAAGTAAATTGGGTAAAAAAATTCATCCAATTCCAATCACTAAAATAGAAAATATAAATGAAAGGAGTCACCATAGATATATGGAATGAATATACCTATGAGCAGACGACAAATGATTTTAATTAAAATGAAGATATTTTACAATGCAAATCTATGAGTCACTCAAACCCAATCAAGGTCTTGCTTAGAAAGTTCTTCGCGAAATTATGCCAGCATATCATAAGAACACTCGTAGACAAACATCGGAAACGATAATCGCAAGTTTGCTAGCATCAAAATAAACCCAGATTATATTATATGACCAACAGAGCAAGCAAGCAACTAAGATATATGTAGAAAGATAAAATTGTCTTCAATGTAAAACTTTTTGGCTCCCTTTCCACCATATCCATTTATATACATGAAATAAAAGTACATGAGAAGTTTGTTGACAATTTTGAATTATTTAAACTCTCCAAAAAAATGTTAGAAAAAGCATAAATGATAGCAATAAGGCTCCGTTTGGCACAATGATGGCAGTCGTGAGCACAATGGTTATGAACCGTCGTTCGTGAATGCCCAGCCTCACCTAAGAAACTTCATTCCCTTTTATGTTCAAATATAATTGTCTTTTATTTGTGTCGGTTATAACCGTTGTCATGCCAAACATACATTCTATGATAATAGCCTTTTTGTTCACTCATCAGAGTATAAATGTTGTACCAAACGGTGCCTAAGGCTCTGTTTGGGTGCAGCTTTTTCTATTCATAAAGTTTCATTCGAACACCAAAAACTATTATTAGGTTGTTTGATAAGCAACTTTTTCAAAAGAGCTTCCGCAAAAAAAACTATTTTGGAGACTTTTTGAGAAGCTAGTTCAACCTAGCTTTCTAAAAATTGTATTATCTGCATTTAGTTTTTTCTCTTTTATTAACTTCATTTCGCTACATACCACTCAGACATTTTGTCTGAGCGTGCATTTTCGACAGAGCACTAGTTTTTTGACAAGGCTCACATTTTTTGACCGGACGCTCATTTTTCGGCTAGTCACACATTTATTTTATCGGGTGCATGTTTTTCGGCCGGGTGCACGATTTTTTCCTGGTCGCGCATTTTTTCGCCCGAGCGCTGGTTTTTTGACGGACACCCGTTTTTCGATCAGACACACGTTTTTCGACCAGACACACGTTTTTCGCCCGATCGCACATTTTTTCGCTAGGGCGATCGTTTTTTCGTCCGAGCGACGATTTTTGCTAGGACAACCTTTTTTGCCAGGGCGATCATTTTCGCTGGGCGTGCGTTTTCCACCGGTGAGCGTTTTTCTGCCGGGGACGTGATTTTTCGCCCGACGGCCGGGTGCACATTTTTTCTACCAGGCGCACGTTTTTTTCTGCCGTGCTCGCGTCTGTTTTTCACTTAGGCGGTCATTTTTCACCCGAGCGACCGTTTTTCACATAGGCGACCATTTTTCACCCGAGCGACCGTTATTCACCCGAGCTACCATTTTTCACCCGGGCGACCGTTATTCACCAGAGCTACCATTTTTCACCCGGACGATCATTTTTCGCTCGGATGCGTGTGTTGGCCCAGACGCTTTCACGCCCGGGCGCTCGTTAACGCCCGGGTGCACGTTCATGCTGGTGCGCTTGTTCACTCCGGGCGCTTGTTCATGCTCGTGCGCACGTTCACGCCCCGACACACGTTCACGCCCGAGCGCTCGTTTTCACCCGCAAATATCATATTTCAACATTTTTGCTAAAAAAACAGCCTTCAAGAAGCTATTCTACCAAACAGTTTAAATGAAAAAGCTATATTCGATTAACACTTGAGAACACACTCTCCAAACAGCTTACAACTTTCTCATCAACTCTTTTCAAACAACTTTATTTTCAAAACTCTATTCGATCATCAACTTTCTCATTAACATAAGCGGTGTTTAGAGCAACAAACTCAACCGATAGCTCTTGCTTGGGTTGATCTTAACATAATGTTTATATATACATACATTTTTTTTATTTTATACTAATCTGTATATAATAAAAATATCTTCGTATAATTTTTTTATTTTATTTTAATTTATATTTAGTAAATAAATATATACATATAATTAAATTTAATATGCATATATCAATGCCCAAACTATACTTAAAGGCGAAGAATTACAAAGAGAAGAGTTATCTTTAACTATTATATACAAGGTGTTGCCTTTGATGCAACATTCAAAAGTGTCAAATATAGCCTCATTCTTTTACTCAAATGACTTCATATATTATGAAAAAATGAAAATTCATAAAATATAATAGTTATTTGTGTAATTACACAATATCCCTATAATAAAAATAGTAATGAAATATCATAAAATTCAAAATTTTTTTAGTAGAACTCCTGCACCTACTATGATAGGTAATCATTATGCCTCCAAAAATTAATTTCAAAATATAATAACTAACTTTAAAATGATTTTTTGTTAAAATATAAATGTTTTTGAAAAAAATAATTATAAAATATTTATGTGTATTTTTTACGATCATTTTGAGTACTCATATGTATAAATTGCGGGGGAAATCCGCCATCGCCGATCAAGTACTGTCATATGCAGTCACAACCCGCTCAAGTACGGGCACAATCCACTAAAAATGCAATAATCATCAAAACAAGGGAAATTGAAAGCTTTATTTTGGGAGAGAGAGAGAGAGAGAGAGAGAGTGAGGACTGAGGAGCAGGCGGGCAGCTAAGATAGAGGTAGAAAGAGAAAATGTCTTCGATGTAAAACTTGAACGCTTTCCACCTCTCTCTTCGAAGCCCACTTCTCCAACTCTTTACTCCTAAGTTTCCCCGAGTGCTCTTTCCGGAGTTATCCACCGGGCCACCGTGCCGGCGTAGAAAAAGGCGGAGTGGAGGGCCATCCTCGTTTTCTGTGCTCTCTTGGCCCACCCTCCCCATTGCGGCCATGGATGGGAGAGATCGCCGGCGTTTAGGTTTCATCTGACTTGAAAACACTCGGGATCTGCTCTTCCAGCTCGCCCTTCTACATCCTCTCTCTCCAGCCATCCGGGCGCATGCACAGTTGACTGTCTTCGTGCTCGGTCATGGTATTTTATTCCTCTTCCTTATTCTTAAGATGCATTGCTGGTTTCTTTTAACCTAGTAGACTGAGGGAAAGAAGACGGTGGTCTTATTCTACTTATTTGGTTCATTAGTGACTTATTGAAGGTTCATATTCGCTCGGTTGTGCAATTTGACTACTACCGAGAGATATAGAGTAGGGTTTGGCCCCTGAGTTGGAATTAGGAACTGGCATTCTTTCACGTCATTGTGGCTAGTTGTTCAATTCGGAGGTTGATTTGTTTCTCGCACATTTGATCATGCTGCAGAAATTACCTAAAAATCATATTTTTCCCCTCTTGTTTTTTAGTCTATTTTCCACTAGTACTCCCTCGTTACATTTTAGTTGATGCAGTTTCAAATAATTCTTGAAAGTGGATCTGCGCAATGCCCTAAAACTTCAAGTTATCCTACAGATTCTAAATTCAGCAAGCATCAATCAACATCATTTTAAAGTTAGAATCAACTTTGTTTGCAGGCAACCACCTTCCATATTAACTTAGAAGATTTCCTGATGTTTTTACATAGTTTGATGATTATTGTTCAGTGCCTCTTTTTGAATAACAGTTTTTTCTAGCAATTATATCAATTATGAGCAGCAATATACTGCAGTCTATTTGCCAAACCTCATCCTATTTTTTTTTCATAATTCATTGCTGGCAGTGTAGTGCTATTGGCTGGCTACATTTTTTTTTCTATTAACACTTATCTGTATTGCCACGGCCTTTAGTTGTTTCTTAGCAATCTGAATTTTCATCATCATCATGAATTATCATCAATTATTGGCCTTGTCCCAACCCTGATCGGCCTTTTGAATCTTCTTTCATTAATTTGTGTTGAGTCATGTGCTACATGATGTCTTAATTTTATTGTGTGCAATTAATTTTGCATACCTTTAGTTATCTTTGTTATATTGTTTTCCTTGCTAATCATCCATATTAATTGTATCTACTTACCTTATTGTAGCCTCTTTTATCTCCATTTGTACATTTACAAATTATCCCGCTCGAATTGTTTTAATAGTTCCACTGCACTTCAATCTATAACACTAACATCATTTGGTTTTCCAAAAATATCGATACTCTATACTTAAACCAATTATTGTGAGATGAAAACAAAAGTTAGCTAGGACATCGCCCCGAAGTGACATGACAGTACTTAGCCAAGTGCATTGTGTAACACCCAAAAATTTTAGGATGAAAATTATTAAGAAATCAAATAATAAATGTTTAACTTTATTTGATTTATGAACTCAAGATTTGTATTAGTTATCTAGTAATAATGTAAATAAGATAGTATTTTATGATCTAGAAAATGATTACCAATATAGTTATAAATATTATATATGTAAGATATTCTATGCATACTTAGTCTTAATATTATTTTTGGGGCCTACTTGCAGAATCTTATCTAAAAAAGATTATGTTGCATGTTCATGAAATAATTGAAATTATAATATTTTAAGAAAAGATACCATGGTAATGATCAATATTATTAACATAAAATAATAATATGTACATGGACATGTTATTATTGCAAGGAAATTAATCATGTAGATATTTCATTCATGTGGTGCCCACTCTTAACATGATGAATTTGTGTTCCTCTCCCCTTGGAATGGATGTCCTCAGTACTCAAGGGCGGGGGGGGGGGGGGGGGGGAGCTCTTTTTTTATTTTAATGGATAGAGATTCACCTTCTTGACAGGATATCCAAAGTTTCATTCGCTTCGCACCTTGTGTGACCTGAAATGGGTTAGTGACAACCAGGATACCAGAGGGCATAAATTCAAAATTGACTTCAGAAGCAAAAGTCTAAACTCAAACTCTTCTTCTTTCAATAGGGGGTTCCAGTAATTGGTGTCAAAAGATATGCCTAACAACAATCGGCTAGCATGAAACTTCTATGAGGTTAGGATTGAGACTATGATCTCCCTATCCTATTGAATGAAGTAAGATCTATTCCCCTTTTTTCGACAGTGTCAAGTCGGGACCCAATCTTTGGCAGCTAGCTACAGGGATATCTTAACATTTGGAATTAAAAGTGTCAAGTTATGGTGATTATAATGGGCTACTTTCTTCTTTGATAATAATAGAAGAAATCGTAGACAACCACCTTTTAAGGAGATTCTAGGAGACAGTGCAAAGTGAGTGTTGTGCCACTGGTTTCTCCCTATCCGTAGAGCGAGCTTCGTGAGAATATGACCTAATCCTCCCGCTGGAAACAAAAGCATTCCTTGTGAGGCTGACCATCAAAGGCGGGATCATCAAATAGAAGTCAAAGCCATATTTCACATGTAGATATTTCATTCATGTGAGATTGATCTTTCATTTTAGGCTGCATGCGCGGCGACGCCAACTATGAGAAGTTCACCAATCCACATGTGATGTGCAAATAATGACACTTGCGTGCCATATGTAGTAGCTAAATATGGAGAAGAGGGCTGTTACGGGCCGGGAGGCTTCTTCCACTTCGGCCCGCAACAGGAGGCTACTCGGCATGGCTAGACCGGCTTCTTCCGGATCCGCACCCTCGAGCCCTCCCGCTATGCTTAACAGTTCCGCGGACCGTACACCCCAACCCGTCTCCCCATGCGTGTTCTCAGCGGGGCGGGTTGTTGAGGCCAGGGATAGAACCCCCGATCTCTGTGATGAGGGCTAGCGTTAAGAGCCTCTCATCAAGGAGGTCGGGGGTTCTATCCCTGGCCTCAACAACCCGCCCCGCTGAGAACACGCATGGGGAGACGGGTTGGGGTGTACGGTCCACGGACCTGTTAAGCATAGCGGGAGGGCTCGAGGGTGCAGATCCGGAAGAAGCCGGTCAAGCCATGCTGAGTAGCCTCCTGTTGCGGGCCGAAGGGGAAGAAGCCTCCCGGCCCGTAACAAGGGCCCACACGACATTGCTCTGTCATAGAATCCGATTTGCGGACATGAAACTGAAAGAAGGGCTGAAAGTCCTATGCTATCTCGTCTTTTGCCCGCTTGTTATTTTCTTCGCATCGCATGCTTTCGCACATTAATCAACCAAGCTACTTTGTCAGATACTAGTTCCCTATGTCATTGTGGAGTAGAGGCTCGAGGAGTGTTATTAAAATTTACGTAGGATGTAAAATTAGAATTTGAATCATTCTCTAATGGGGTCATGAAAAATTAATATTTTAAAAGAGAGGAAATATGAAATTAATTAATCATGAAAAATGAGAAGTCATCGTATACTTCATCTCCTAACCAAAATTTGGAGAGTTTAAACTGTAAATTTCACCATTAATGATGAGGCTTGTTGGATGGAGATGAAGAATCCAAAGGTTGTAATTAACTGACTTTATGTAATCAATAGAATAAGAAATGGCTTCACCTAGCCGTCGACCATCAAGGGTAATCAAGGTTGGAATTACAATTTTTTGGCTATATATTCCAACCAATGGTAACACTTAAATTCATCACCATCCTCCTCTACCTGAAAATTCTAGGTAGAATCCATGTGAACCGGTCGACCAAGCGAATAGAGAAGGTTGATTCATCACCATGCCACTAACAAAGTACAAGGTGGTGGCATAGTTTATTTTTCAAATTAGGATAAAACCACAGAAACATAATCTTATTTTGATTTATGTTGAAGCCCATTTGTAAAAAGCCCAAAAGGGGGTCCCATTGTACATTTTTACCTTTTGTTGTATTTACTCATATCTCCAATTGTATATTTCTCCTACTCTTCTGCGCTGTATAAAGATGGGAGTTCCCATGTAACCATTTAGAGATTCTGGAATAATAATTGTTTTATTCTCACATGGTATCAGAGCAAAATGAATTTGTTCACTGCTCTCTCTCATTTTCTCCTCTCGCTTAATTTTTCCCGCCTTATTCAAACCTATCTGGTTTTGTACGAATTTCAAGGCCTTATTCGAGAAATAGTGACACATTTGCCCATCTGCGAGTTCTTCCAATCAAGCTCGCCTTCTGCTCCACTCCGATCTCGCAAGCCGACCTGTCCAGCTGCTCGCTCCCCGATCTCGCCAATCGAGCTCGCTCTCCAACCAAGCTTACCCGCTGCTTCTCGCTGATCTCGCCGAACTCACTCCTTACTACTAGTCGATCTCGCCTGCTCGTAACTTGAGCTCGTCGATCTCGTTGCGGGAGCTCGCCTATCTCGTCGCGTGAGCTCGGCAATTCCGACCTCGCCTATCATGAACTCGTCGACTCCGACCTCGCTAATCTCTCCGATCTCACTCCTTACTCGCCAATTTCACTGCATGAGCTTGCTGTTTCGCCAAGTAACTCCAAACCCCAATTCTTTTGTAGAGGCCGTAAGGTGATCTCAGCCTGGGTGATCTCGCGAGCTCCTTGTGCGAATTTTGACTGCGCGCACTCCTTCCTGCACGCGACTTTTTGCGATCTCTCGGCCAACGATCCTTCCTGCAAACAACTTCCTTCAATCCTCTTTCCCTATGCTTTGACGATCACCACTCACTCTTACTCTTACCTCCGCCCTCATTTCCAGTGCCTCTGGAAATCTGGGGATGACTTCCAAGTTAACTGGACCGAATTATCCTGACTGGAGTCTATTTCACCTTCCTTTTGCGCTATCAACGCAAACGACATCATTTCATTCACGCTCCTCCTAACTTAACGTCTCCCACCTATACTGATTGTTAGTGATGCTCTTGTTTGCATGCGGATTGCAAACATTCTTTTTGATGAATGTTTGTCATGAGGTCATAATTACACTGTGAAGGAGGTGCATGATCATCTTGCAAACAGTCTTTCTGGTGTAAAAAATAGGGCTGAACGTTAAAATCGAAACATTAGAAAAGCGCAAAATCGCACCACATCGCACCGATTTCGAACCACAATGAACAGTTTAGTTGCGGTGTTGCTGTTGTGGGTCTATTTTTGGGGCTTCGTCGAAGGTAGCGGTGGAGGTAGAGATACAATGGACGTAACCCTAGAATGAGGATGAGAGGAGAAGAACAAGAGGAAGAGAAGAGGGGACTTATAGAGAAGGAGAATAGTTAGAGAGAAAAGTTGATTTAAATCCTTTTTTCCCATACAAGACCTAAGGAGGCTTATATATAGGACCCCGATGGCATGGGCGTAAATGCCCATATAAAGAAAGTGCGTGAAACATTAAAAACACTAATAACCCGTAACCCGAATCGACTTGACTAATACAACTCGACTCATACACTCGACTAATACAACTTGACTCGTACACTTGGATCGATACAACCACTGTTTTAAATGTCATCCGACATGACATGTTTGCTGACATGTCGTTTTGGAAGGTAAAACAATATTTTGTTTCTAAAAAAATGGATTATGTTCTTTTGTAAAATATATGTCGATATATCCATTTTTTTTGACATATCGTCCGACACGACTTTTGAACATATCGTCCGCTATTTTATTTTATGTTATGTTAGCAGTTTAACAGTATATGTCTAAATCACATATATATATATATTGTATTATGTATGTTTAAATCAATTAGACTTGCCAATGAGGCTTGACACAGTTGGCTAAGGTGAGGCCCCATGACATGGATGCCATGAGTTCGATTCTTACCATGGTGTGAGCCTGTCTACTTATGTAGTAGTTTGTTGATTACTTTGGATGCTGATTACTGTTTTATCTTCTGAATGTAATACTCTCTGTAGCTGTTGATGCTGATTACTGTTTTATCATGAGATTGCGTGAAAATTTCTTTTTTTCCCTAAAATATTAGTTGATTTTATAAAAATTATAGTGATAGCATAATAATAAAAGTTATTATGGGGTTTATACTATAATTTATTGGTAATTGAGGAATTTAATTTTGGAATATATGAATTTATAAAGGATGAAGGTGGACTTTTAAGACAAATATGTATTTGCAAAATAATGAAGAATTTTATTGAAGGTGGAACTTTAAGAGAGATGAATTTATTTTGCAAATTAATGATGAATATTATTGAAGATAAAATTTTAGATGTGAATTTATTCTGCAAATAATGATGGATGATATTGTAGGTGGAGCTTTAAGACATGAATTCATTTTGCAAAATAATGATGAATATTATTGATTGTGAAATTTTAAGAGATATAATTTTATTTCTGTAAAATAATAGAGATATTATTTTATGAATATTATTGAAGGATATATTTTATTGTATTGTGGAGATCATTATTCTATCATTTCAGGTGATTTATGAGTCCAATTACAAAGGATTATGTGGTAGATTTTATTCGAGATTAAGGAAGCAAAATATCTCATGCATGGATTTCATGCGAATAGTTCCATGCATGACACTTACGTAGATATAAAGAATTAGCTTTATTTATATCATATGAATTGAAAAATAAATGATTTTGAAATCCTTATTTATGAAGCCACGATGGGATCGTATTTGGTGGTAACAAGTGGAAATAGTGTTCACAATTGTTGTTATAATAAGATAACTAAATATGTGAAGATTGCACTAAGCGATGCATTGTAAGGACTAAAATAAATATTGATATCAAGCTTAAATGTGTTTGAATCAAGTTGAAAATGTTGCCTTTAAATGTGATGTGCAATATTTTGTGATAGCTATAAAAGTCACTTGTGATGTGTTGTATGGAATGAAGTATTTTGTGTGGTGATAAACTCTATGTTTATAATTATTAGTAGATTGTCACCAATCTCATAATTGTGGATGAATCAAGTAAAATTGTTGTCATCCAATTTATGAAACGAATGATATATTTAAAATAGTTGTTCATGAATGAAGCACAAACATTTTTGTTATTTAGTGTATGTAACCACACTATTTTAGAATGTGAAGTACTTGTTTGTGTATTTGTAGACTTAGTTTGAAACTTGTGGCGTTCAACTCAGTTATGACTAGCTGCATTATCTACTATTTTTGTGTTTTGTCTTTTTTTAGTCTCATGCAATCTTCTTACTATTCATAAATATCAAGTTTTGATTATGCATGATATAAAAGAAAAAGAGAAGGGTAATTTGTTTCCTCTCAGGAACTCAATAGATTAATTGAAAAATTAATTATATCTTTTATTCTTTTGACTGATCCCGTTATTAAGTATTTGTCATTGGAGGGTAGCCTTGGAATGGATGTTGCTTTGGGGTGATGAAAATAATTATTTCATTGTCAGTTGTCTTGTTATGTCTTTTGTTTTTGTATCATTTTAAAGCTAATTTTAGGCTTATAGTATTTGTGCTAGACTAGTCAGTTTTCTCAATGATCTAAACAATATTTCAAAATAATAATTGAGTATTTATTACAGTTTTAAATTCTATTGTGTAATGTTAATTGAATTTTTTCTGTGACTCAATATATTGTACAAGTTATTTGTATAAAATGTATTTGACATTGGTCCGGGGTGTGGAACTGATTATACTTCCTGCCAACAATTTGAGATTTGGAATGAAAATAAGGGAATTAGTGGATAAAATGCTTATCTGAAGAATAAATAAATAATACTTGTTTAAAGGAAGATAGATGGAAGTATGAAGAATCCAAGGACATTTTTAAAGGTTATTAGTTATTGTATTGGAAAATTTACATATTATTGGGGTTGGGATGACAGTGCTTTCAAAGTCTGAAAGAAGTGTTATTGTGAACACATTAATATAATGATGACATTATAAATATGCTAATACTTATCCTCCTCAAGTTGGACTAGAAAATAATTGAAAGAACAAATTTGGCAATAGATAGATTACCTATTAAGAACATTTTATTTATGGGTAGAAAATTAAATGGACGCATATATTCTACTTGGATGCTCTATAAGAGGATTAAAGATCATATTAGAGAAATCACCTTAAAGATTCTGCATAGGTTTTGCTATGTTTTATAATTGGCTATTAGACAAATAATCTAATATTAACCTTCAATTTTTCTCATTCTTGGAACTTTTGTTAGAAGTTTCAACCTATGTTAACTTGAGCTTTTACCTCTCACATATTTTTCCTACAATGTTACTTAAGTGATCGTTGATGCAGGCATTGGAGGATATCCCATCTAATGGTCAACGATTTAAAAGGATACTCCGTCAGTCATGGGCTTCTAACGTGGAGCTATACCCATTGGTATGTTGATCCTTCTATTTAATTTAATGTTATGTGCTAGAATCATTGGAGGTAAATTAGATTCATGAAAGTAATTTATTTCTTAACCATGAAAACATTTAATGTCATGAAAGTAATCTATTTCCTGCCATTGGATTTTCAAAATTTTCATTTCCCATATTGGCTGGTTATTAGTTGATAGAACTAACAAGTTAGGAATGCATAAACAAGTTTTTACAGTGTTGATACCATAGAGTTATTTATATTTCCTAGTTCAACCTTATTGTTGGTTGTGCCCCAGGTCTCTTATAATGATTTTTTTCCTTTTTCTTTCTCATGCATGATAATGTAGGAGGGAGCAAATACTTGTTACACAATTTTCTTGTATAATATTTCGGAATAACAAACCTTCAATCAATGCAACCGTCAAAGGCTAGCATATTCTACTTATATATTGCATTTTAAATCATACTTTTGTAAATTACACATAACATGTATGTATGGGTCTCTTCGTAGTTCCATCTATTCATTTGAGTTATCTTATTAGTTCTTACTACATGCCACGTAGACAAAATATTTTTGTTGGCATAATTCCAATGAGTTGCTGCTTGAATTTTAAGTTCAATTCTAGATGACAGTGGATTGATAAAATGAATTAAAAGTATTTTTCTATGACAAGGTTCATTCAGAATCTGCGTCGTGTAGGACCGCTCCATTGCGGATATCCCAGATGGTCCGTGTTGTTGATTAGTCCTACATTACCTACCGCACACCACTCGTCTATGCTTATAAGCATCATCCCACTCCAATCACTTCAGAGTTTTGGGATGAAAGTGCGGGCTTCTTAGATGAAACCAGAGGTAGATTTGACCCGCTGTGGGGGTGTGTTGGTTGACCCGATTCCAGTGGGTCTGCGTTGTGTGGGACCCCCCATGTGCGGATTATCCCTGTTGGCCCGTGTTGTTGATCAGTTTCACATTGCCTACCGTGCGTCACCCACCTGTGCTTATAAGTCCCGTCCCACTCCTATCACTTTGGAGTTTTGGGATGGAAGTACGTTTTTTTTTAAATCGAGAACTAGCTTTTCTGTTTTCGGTTGACATACTGAGCTATTTATTCAATTTACCTTTCTATTTTCTCCTGTGTGAACCCTAAATGTGCTATAAATATAAATTTGAATATAAGTGTGCCATCTAACATGTCTTCCATCCTGCTTTCTAGCTGATCTATTCACCATATTTTCCAGCTTGATGAGAATTTGGAGCAGTGGCCACATTTGAATGAATTGGTACAATGCTGTAAGGTTGATTGGATAAAAGATGAAAGCAAGTATGGACGCTATGGCGGTGGACCATCCTTCACATTTCAAAATCAGATATACGAAGGTTTTGACACTGACATTGAAACAGGTGGCTGCATCATGTTTATTTTATTTTTAAAAGAAGGCTTTATTTTGAAATGAGAATCTCTCTAATGGTGTATGGTTGTCTTTCTGTCTCAGAAATGCGACTTGCCCGTGCAAGAGATTCCAGGGTTGATGACGCCAATGATGATGATGATGCCCCCAGCACCTCTGGAAGACCAATATCCGAAAGTGCTTCTCATTCATCATGGTTAAAAGCTCCAAATATGGTAATTAATGATTTTTTTAGTTTTGCAAGTTGGCCTTCCATTGAGAAAGTCATCATAATTCTTATCACAATTTTTTGTTGGCGCACCTATGGGTTTAGCTTGAGCGTTTACTTTTTGATGGAATTTCAAAATTTCACAAGTAAAATTCTGGTTAATCCATATAGCTCTAGTGACTTGGATTTGGCCATCATATACACCATGTATCCTTTTTGGTCTAATCATTATGTTAATCATTGAACCCCATCCTGACCTTGTCATCCTGTTTTTTTGGTTGGATTGCTGAGATTATTTTACTTAGTTTTCTTTTGCTTCATGGACATTTTCAGCATTTTGGTGATTCTCCATTGCCAGCATATGAACCCACATTTGATTGGGAAAATGAAAGATTGTTGATTTTCGGGCAACGAATTCCTGAGCCATTACCAACTCAATGCGATAGGTACAACCAACTGTTCTAAATTTCTAGCTAATTCCATTCCTGAGGTTGTATTATGATAGATAAAACTTTTTTGGCTCTTTAATTGCCTTATTCTCGTTCAGTCCTTCTGTTATCAGTCTCTTCATAATTTCTCGTTCCTTTTCATTGATGACAGTGGATTGAAGATTTCAGTGAAGGTATTATCATTATCACTCGAAGCTGGATTAACTGGTATATGTGCATCCTTTTATAGTCAATCTTTTTGCTCTCCAGTAGAAGGGATTACATAACATGTTGGTCTTGTATCTTATAGAACCTTTCTATGGGACTATATGCTTATACAACCGAGAGAGAAGAGAGAAGTTATCAGAGGAATTCTATTTTGACGTAATTCCAACAGAAATGCAACAGGTAAGAGGTGATTATAAGTCATGATCTGTTTTGTTGGGGGCAGTTGAGGAAAACAATTGCATTAGATTTTTCTTGTCATTTTTGTAATACAAAAATAGATTGAAAGAATCTCTTAAGGAAACAAGATAGCAGCATTCTTTCCACATGTCCTTCATTTTAGGGTCCGCATTAGAAGATTTCTACTTGGTAAGAAATCCTATCCTGGTTCATCAATGTTCAATTTGTTGGGCTTATTCTCTCCAGTTTTGTGGGAGTATTTGCCCATTGGTGTTGGATAACATGGTTTCCCTCAACACTATGGCTCATTAAATAATCTCCTCTATAAATTCAGTTTATTGGTAAACTTAGGTGTCCACACAAGTGTTAAAGTATTTTTCTCAGTAAAGAACAAACACCTTTAGGTTATCATCATGTCCTTATAGATATCATTTTTGACACTTCAGGACATTGCCATGAACACACCTTTTGAGACATCTCATTTATCTTTCTTAAAAACAATAAACAATGTGTCATGCACCTTTACACAATCACCTTTACACACAATGTATGACTTGGCTTACTGATGGGGATCATGTCACGACCCGTGAGGGTCTATTTGCCCCGACCACGGACCTAGTGACAATCGGGACCGCTCATCACGAGCGGATCGCTAATCGGAGTATTTTATGTTTTTGTATTTTCATTTTATTTATGTGTATTTTGGTGATTACAACGAACAAAGAATTATGACCGTTCGTTGCCTCTCCCTTGTCCATAAATAAGGGTAGAAGGCTCCATGAGATGCTGTTGAATGATTGAGCATGCAAGCCGCTTTTTGATCTCCCGGTGCCGAAGTCGGAACCAAGTGTGAAGTTTGGAACCTATTTTCCCCGTTTCTCTTCTCCATCCAGCCGGCCACCACCATTCTCCTCATATAACCGACCTACCTCCCTTTCTTCTCACACCACCGTTTTTAGTCGGCCACCTTCACCCTCCCCCATCTCCATATCTCCTTCCAGCTGGCCCCCACCAAATTCCACCATAGCCCTCTCACATCTCCTTCCATCCGGCCCCACCAAGTTCCATCTCAGCCCTCTCACACTTCCTCCCCGCTGGACACCCATACACCTCCCTTTCCTCCCCATTTCCCCCACCAGCCACCTTTCTCTAGCCACCACCTTCTCAAAGCGTCTCCTCCATCACCACCCCTCAAATTCCCCTCTGTTTCAGTTTTTTGGCGATTGCCAGCATCTCTTCCAGCGATCACCTCCGACCATCCTTGGCCGACCACCACCCTCCACCACCACCACCACCACCTCCCTCCGTTTTCAGTTTTCCAGTGATCACCGACACCACCTTCGGAAACCACCTCTGGTGATCCTCTCTGGTCACCCTTGGCCATCCACCTCCCTCCTACCACCATCCCAACTCCCAAGCCACCTCCCCACCACTCCACTACCCCACTACTAACCACCTCCCCAAAACAAGGGGCCACTAATCCCAAAGTCACTCTCTTTCCCCCACTTCCCACTTTCCCCCACAATTCCCTCTCCTCCTCTCTTCCCAAACCCTGCTCACGTCTCCACTAACGACTTCCCCTTCCAACTCCACACTCTTTTCCTCCCCCCTGAATCTCACGCCTACAGCTGCAACAATTTGAAGGCTGAATCCTTCAGTCCAGCCGCACTTCTCCTCAAGCCCAACCCCCAATTTCAGTTACTTCCCTTTCCAGCCCCTGCCCGCACTTCAACAGCCGTCCTGCACCCAAATTCCCATCTTTTTCCCTACAACCAACCACTGTCTAGCACCCATTCTGGGTTCCCCACACTGCAGCCAGCCTCCTCAAGCCAGCCTCCAGACACCCCAAACAACCTCTCCGAACCCTTTCCAACAGCTGTTCTTAATCATCCAGCCTTGCAGCAACACAACTTAGCAATCCGAGTCCCCTCGGAGGCCCTAATCCAATCTATTGCATCATTCCCTACCACCTGAAAATTATCGGATACCTGTCAAGCCCTCCATGCCACACAACAACAACAACACTCAAGCCTTTATTCCACTATAGTGGGGTCGACTATATGGATCCTTTGTCGCCATGGTGCCCTATCTTTAGTCATAATCTCACTAATGCCTAAGTACATCATGACTTTCCTTATAGTTTCATTCCAAGTCTTTATTGGTCTACCCTCCCCCGTTTAACATGCCTAGTGACTAAATTCTCACAATGCTTAACAGGTGCCTCTAATGGTCTCCTTTGTACGTGTCCAAACCATCTTAGTCGAGCTTCTCGTATCTTCTTTGCAGTTGGTGCAACTCCTGTCTTATCCCTGATCTTGTCTGTCCATACATCCACCTAAGCATTCTCATCTCAGCAACTCCTATTTTTTACTCATGTACACAATTCTGTTACGCCCGGCGTCATTACCAGGTTATTCGGCTATTGGGCACGTCGACCAAAGGAGAAGGCGGAGGAAGACCGGGCTGAACCATCTGGTTCAGCCCGCCAATATTAATATAAGGAGCACCGGGGCTGAACCGCACCGGTTCAGCCCCTATGGGGGCTGGCCGGCCCTAGGGGTTGGGTGGGCATAAATACCCAACCCCTCCTCCTTAGTTGGGGATGAAAAGTTATTAATCAGGTATTTTCCTTAGGCTCTCTCAAACCCTAGTCTCTCCCTCTCCAATAGCTTCTTCTCCTTCTAGTACGTAACAATTGGTATCAGAGGCTTCGCCCTCCGGATTTTTTTTTCCGCATCATCGTCGACTCCAGCAGCTTCCGTCATCCCCGACTCCTTTGGATCCAGCGACCAAGGCTTCCGTCATCCCCGACTCCTGCGGATCCAGCGACCACGGCTTCCGTCATCCTCGCTCGACGTCGACGACTCCAGCGCCGCTCGACATCGACGACTGTTTCTGCGATTCCAGCGCAGAAACATCGACATCGACGACATCGACATCGACGATCGACATCCTCGCTCGATCCAGATTCCAGCGACGTCTGTGTCTGCGATTGACGGATTCCAGCGCCTACGACAATCCAGATTCCAGCGCCTCCAGATTCCAGATTCCAGCGCCTACGACAACGACTACGACATCGACGATCCAGATTCCAGTGCCTACGACTGTTTCTGCGATTGACGGATTCCAGCGACGACTCCGGATCGACTGTTTCTCCGGATCGCTGAGAACGACAACGTCTTCTTCTCCGATTGCTTGCGTCGATCTTCCCAGGTGCTGGATTACTCCCTTTTACGTCTCTGGCCGAGCTCTCCCTGCCCTAGATTGGAGTTGCTGTGTTGTTTCTGCCCAGCCGACAGCCTCCTCGCCCTCCAATTTCAGCCCTGCCGCTGTCCAAGCCCAGAAAACGGACCGTCCATCATCCCCCGAGCAGAATACATAAAACAGATCACTATTCCAAGTTCACATCGCCGTGTTCGCGCCTAACCATGGTGACACGCACCGAAGCCGAGAATGCACGCTTGGCCACCATCGAAGAGAACTACGTTGGATTATCGGACAAGGTGGCGACACTCGAAGAACAAGTGAAATCCTCCCATAAAAATCTAGAGGATCGCTTGGACGCGCGCATGGAGGAGATCAAGAACTTACTCGTACAAAATCTGAAAGGAAAATCCCACGCGGCGGAGGGATCCGAAACCGAAGTATCCTACCATCCCCGGCGCAGAACGACACAGGAATCGGAAGTGGAACGCAACAAGGTGTCGGATCCGGGTCTACGGGAGGCGGCATCCACGTATCGGGATCGGCGACACCGAATGGGCCGTTCGGCGCTCAGTACGCTTGGAACGGACCGGGAATGCAGCCGGGTTCCTCGTGGCGAGGTCCAGGGCAGGGAGCAGCCCCTTTTCGACCTACTGGAGCGAATGCGATCCCACTTGGGGGTGTGGCGGGCATCCTACCGATGCCACCGCCATATGGAGGAGCGGAGGACTATGGAAATGGCAACCCATGGGGTGGAGGGCAACAAGGAGGCTACGGTCTGGACCGGGGACGGCCCGGGCCCGCAGTGGTTCCAGCACCACCATACCATCCAGCACCGGCAGAACACCGCCCATATATGCAGCCCAAATTGACACGAATGAACTTCCCTAAGTTCAAAGGAAGTGACGCCCTTGAGTGGATCCAGAAAGCTGAACTTTTTTTCAAATACCAAGAGATTCCGGCGGGGCAGTGGGTTCAGTTGGCATCTTTCCACCTGGAAGAGGACGCCTATCAGTGGACAAAATGGTTTCTGAGGGGACGCGACTATGCGCCATGGGAGGAGTTTGTGGAGTCCTTCTCTGCTCGCTTCGGTCCTTTGGAGTACGAAGATGTTGAAGCCATGTTGCAGAAATTGCGGCAAAAAGGGACCGTCACGGAGTACCGGACAGAGTTTGAACGGTTGGCCAATCGGGTCAATTGGGAGGAACAAACGATGCTGAGCTGCTTTGTATCAGGATTGAAGGATCACCTGAGAGACGAGGTCCACGCCTACATGCCACGCAGTTTGAGTCATGCCATCAGCCTGGCCAGGATACAGGAGGAGCGGTACAATCGGCAGAGGACTCGGACGACAGGTCGGCCACCGACGGGTGCAGATGTACCCAAGCAAGAACCACCTCCCGGGGGCCGCCCTACGGTGACGAGGTTGACGTGGCCAGAGCTTCAGGCCAGAAAGGACAAAGGGTTATGCTTCAACTGCGATGAGAAATATACCCGCGGGCACGCTTGCCAGAAGGTCCAGGTATTCATGCTACAGGAGGAAGCGGAAGATGTTACTCACACTGCAGAGGAAGGAGAGTTGGTTTTTGACGACTTTGTCGTATCCCTCCAGGCCCTGAAGGGGGGTACCCCATCTCCGACCTTACACTTGACTGGGAGGGTCGGCAGGGAGACGGTGACGATCTTGATGGACAGCGGGAGCACTCACAACTTCATCCAACCCGGTGTGGCCCGGAAGACGGGGGGGGGGGGGGGGTGTCATAGATCGCAGCGCAGCGTTCCACGTCAGGGTGGCGGATGGACGTACAATGCAATGCGAGGGGGTGATGAAAGGGGTGGAGCTCCAGATACAGGGATACACCGGGCATATTGATGTTTACTTATTGCCAATCCGGGGTTCTGACATGGTGTTGGTCGCACCGTGGTTGCAGCAACTTAAGCGGGTGACCTTCGATTGGGTCCAGATGACTTCAGCCAGCACGGGAAAGGGTACTGCTTGGAAGACCTCCAATCGTCTCAGGTCAAGGATATCTCCCTCCGCAGCGTGGCACCGGTTAGTACGATGAGTGGAGCAGCGCCTGCGGCTCCAACAGAGGTCTCGTCTCAGATGCACGCCAGAGCCGGCTTGTTCCAGGAGCCTCACACTCCCCGCCTCCAGCTTGAGGACAAGCTGGTCCTTGATGGGGGAGGGAATGTTACGCCCGGCGTCATTACCAGGTTATTCGGCTATTGGGCACGTCGACCAAAGGAGAAGGCGGAGGAAGACCGGGCTGAACCATCTGGTTCAGCCCGCCAATATTAATATAAGGAGCACCGGGGCTGAACCGCACCGGTTCAGCCCCTATGGGGGCCGGCCGGCCCTAGGGGTTGGGTGGGCATAAATACCCAACCCCTCCTCCTTAGTTGGGGATGAAAAGTTATTAATCAGGTATTTTCCTTAGGCTCTCTCAAACCCTAGTCTCTCCCTCTCCAATAGCTTCTTCTCCTTCTAGTACGTAACAAATTCACTGGCCAACACTTAGAACAATAGAGCATCGTTGGTCTAATTGCAGTACGGTAAAACTTGCCTTTAAGTTTTAATGATACTTTACAATTACATAAGATCCCTGACGCGCCTCTCCACTTCAACCAAGCTGCTTGGATTCTATGTATCACATCTTTATCCACACCTCCATCTTTTTGAACAATCGATCCAAGATATTTAAAGCACTCACTGCGGGAAATATCTTGATCACCCAACTTAATAACGAAGTCTTCCATCCTTCTTACACTGCTAAATTTAAGCTCCATATACTCCGTCTTTGCCCTGCTCAA
Source organism: Dactylorhiza incarnata (assembly GCA_033032865.1). Classification (NCBI taxonomy): domain Eukaryota; kingdom Viridiplantae; phylum Streptophyta; class Magnoliopsida; order Asparagales; family Orchidaceae; genus Dactylorhiza; species Dactylorhiza incarnata. The sequence continues at coordinate 2,965,424 of JAWHQI010000086.1, forward strand.
CCTAAAACCCTTCTTTTCTAAAGTGTCTCGCCAAGATTCATGTTTCGCATTTACACCCTCGCGCGTCTCATCGACCAAAACGATATCATCCACAAACAATAAACATCAAGGTATTGCCTGTTGGATAAGTCCGGTGAGCTCATCTAAGATAAGGGTAAAGAGATAAGAGATTAAAACTGAACCTTGATGTAAGCCAACATTGATTGGAAATTCCTGTGTTAATCCTCCCGATGTCCTCACCCTCGTCATTGAATTTGTATACATATCTTTGATTATGTCAATGTATGATATATTTACACCTTTCTTTTCTAAGACTCTCCATAAGATCTCTCTTGGAACCCTATCGTAAGCCTTCTCAAGATCGATAAACAACATATGCAAATCTTGTTTTCTTTCTCGATAGTTGTCAAAGAGTCTTCTCAAGAGATGTATAACTTCCATGGTTGACCGCCCTGACATGAATCCAAATTGATTCTCCGAGATACTAGTCTCTCGTCTTACTTTTCTATCTATTACTCGTTTCCATAGTTACATGGTATGACTCATTTTAATTCCTCAGTAATTAGCACAATTTTGTATATCATTTTTGTTCTTATACAAATGTATCAAGATACTTTCTTCATTGGTCCGACATTCTTTTTGACTTCAGTATCTTATTGAAGAAACATGTAAGCCAAAAAATTCCTTCTTTTCCTAGACATTTCCATACTTCGATGGGTATATTGTCTGGCCCAATCGCCTTTCTATTGTTCATCTTCTTTAAAGCATCATTTACCTTTGATACTTGAATTTTATGATAAAACGTTATGTTCTTATACTCCTCCGATTTACTTAACTCTTCCAAATTCAGTTCATTATCTTTTGTTTCATTATGAAGTTAATAAAAATATCTTTTCTATCGCTCTTTAATAGCCACATCATCCGTCAAAACTGTATCTGTTTCATCCTTTATGCATTTAACTTGGCTTAAATCTCTTGTCTTCCTCTCTCTAGCTCCAACAATTTTATATATGTCATGCTCTCCATCTTTGGTATCTAATCGCTTATAAAATTCTTCATTAGCTTAACTTCTTGCTTTACTTACTGCATGTTTAGCTTCTTTCTTGACGATTTTATAACTGACCCTCTTTGCCCTCATCTTGTCTTGTACTTCTTTTTTCCACCATCAAGATTCTTTATTTGGGGGCGCACGACCTTTTGATTTTCTAAGTATGTTCTTATTACTTATCCTTAAATGTGAAGACATAATTTCCCATGAGACAGCAAGATCAACATAAATGTATCAACTAGTTGTTCCATAACTGCTGTCTTGAAAGCAATCTGTTTTTCCATTTTCAAGTTTCACCACCGAATTTTTGGCAACACTTTTGTTCTTGTCTTAAATTTATTATATTTAATTTACACGTCCAACACCACTAACCTATGTTGTGTTGTCAAACTTTCTCCTGGTATGACATTGCAATCATTACAAATCATTTTATTCATTTTGTGAGTCATTCAATAATCAATTTGTGACTTATTTGGTCCGCCTTTAAACGTAATTAAATGTTCTTCCCTCTTCATGAAAAGAGTATTTGTCACAATTAGCTCATGTGCTATGACAAAGTCTAAATTGGTTCTTCCTTCATTTCTTTTTCCATAATTAAATCCTGCATGAAGGACTGTATAATCTGTATTTTCCTTCCCTATACCACAAAGTAATAGTTGTGTAATTTTCCAAGTTGGATGTCATTTGCTTTATGTTGAATTAGTGTCTACATTCAACTCTAGTTATATTTACTTTGTAGTCATTATTGTCGAACTTTTGTAACTTTGTATGTTCCTATTTGCTTGAGTAATTTGATTGCTTACTCTCTCGCACTTATACAACAACACGTGTTTTCCTATTTGATAAGCTTCTTCAACTATAACCTATGTAACATAATTTGATTTAAAATTTCATTATTGTATGTTAGTTGTCGGATTTGCGTTTGCATTTTGAAATCATCCATTAACTCCGATAGGACCTTACCTTGCGTCACTTACATTATACACAAAATATCCACTTTAATTATAAGGATTATGATTTATCATATTTGAAAGTCCCATTACTTGTGCTCTAGTGTAGTGACCTAGTATATTCAATTCTTTCTTGGGCTGAATCTCCATCTTGCCCTCCCTGGTATATCCTTAGTGTTGGAAGAAATAATATAAAGAAAAAGCATAATGCGAGATGTTTGTATTCATCTACATAGAGGTATATTTAAAGCATTACAAGGGACTCATAAAGACAGACAGACAATGTGGGACTAATACCCTGTAAGACCCCCCTTCGGAAACTAGGCACGACCATGTGATCTTATCGCACTCCACCATCAATCCACAACAAAGAATGGAATAACAGAAGAGTAGAGGTCTGGACGTCTCAACCGTCTCCCATCATTCTCTTCCAAGCTACTAACCGACGACGGTGCTAAGCGAATAACCATCACACCCTAACCAGGGTACACTATGAGCAGTAGCGGAAGAAGTACTAGCGGAAGACTAGTAGCCACGTAGTAGAGTACAAAAATATATGAGTAAATGAAGACAAAGTAAAAATTACTACAACAATGACACGATGACCCCACAGTCCTAGTACAACAGTCTATAGAAAATCCGGGGGCTCACAAGTAACATGCCAAGCCGAATGAATGAAGATATAATAAGTGCTGTAAATATGTAAATCTAATGAGCTAACTATATGACTGATGGTGTTGCTAATGTAGCAACGATCATCATCATGCCTTCTTTCTCCATGCCAAGTCCACGTCGAGTTCACGTCGAGTTCATGTCGTGTCTACGTCAAGTCCACGTCGAGTCCACGCCAAGTCCACGTCATAGCTCTGGAAACACCCACGATTTCGGTTGCGTCGCTATTGGCGAAGTCTCCGCCTAAAATGATAAGCGCGAATGCGTCAGTCAAATTAGACTGAGTGGTTCTTCCCGCTCCCCCCAAAGCCCTAACGCTAAAGGGAGGAAAATACCACACTGCAGGAAGTGACAGACGGGGTATACTATGCAAGTATAGCAGACGAGTATAAGTATGATAATAATGTAAGTACAACTAGCAGACTATCATATATGAGCAAATAGACTAAGCAGTGCATAATAAGAAAATGAAGGTACAACTAGTAGACTATCAAGTATATGTGCATAATAAATTGAACAGTGATTAGAACTTACCGTTTCATACCTAGCGGTGTCCACACTCACGCACCCAACGATGGCTAAGCTAAAACAATATGAAACGTGCTATCATCTAAAAACAGTAATAGTAAAAGAATAAACTCAATCGAGATTAACATCATCATCACAGGTGCACATGAAATCTATGTCGACATAGTCTTAACAATTCAAACAGTGTCGAGATGCAAGCACTCGTTCGAAATCAAGTACAAACTAACGACTGAGACACTTATTCGTGGGGTAGCTAAGCTCACAGACACCACCGTCGTGGCCAAACAGTGGTAGTGACACGTCCTGGCCACTTTTAGGGTATTTAAGCACAATCATCCCCAGGCCTCACGTATGGATGTCCGAGCCCGTACTCGGTCTTCGCCCATACTGACAGAAAAAACAAAAGAACCGAGGCATAACTCAGGTCGAACTCTGTGGCTAACACCTACACAAACAACAAACTAGGTTAGGGCGCACGCTGTTGTTCGACCATGACGCTATCCTAGAGTCGCTGTACTAACCCTCAAGAGTGTACCACCGGCAGAGCCAACGACCCACCACATACATTCACACACAGTAACTTTTCATACAAGCAGAGTTACATACAATGTAGGACACCAACTAGGGGAGACGAATAACTCGCTACTCTACCCAACCAAAACACTACACAAACCCCGCCTCTGCAAAATTCATAGAACCACTAAGTGGTTATGTATAATCATATGCTTAAGTGCGATAAACGCATCAAATTAGGGATCCTAATCACTTCCCAGACCTAGAATAAGATTTGGGTTAACCGCCTCATATGGTTGACCTACGTTATTAAGGCGCGCGCCTAGGCGTGCCTGTGGCGCTAGGCGCACCTGCCATAGGTGCCACGGGCGCACCCATGAGCGCCTAGGCGCGCGCCTTACCAACTCCCAGGCGCACCAAAGGCGCGCCTGGGCTTTTTAAGCTGTGTTCTTCAACCTGTTTTTTTTGGAGGGGGCAAAAACATGATCTCAGACGCACCCGAGGCACACCTAAGCTCACTTGGGCATTCAATTCACCGATTTTCAGTGAATTGGGTGCCCAATTAACTGAAAATCAGCAAATTGGGCACCCATTCCCTGAAAGTCAACGAATTGGGTACCCAATTCACTTAAAATCAGCGAATTTTCAGGGAACTGGGCTCCCAATTCGTTGATTTTTCAGTGAACTGGGCACCCAATTCGCTGATTTTTAGTGAACTGGGCGCTCAATTCGCTAATTTTCAGTGAATTGGGTGCAATCAATGAATTGGAAGCCAAATTCGCCGATTTTCAGTGAATTAGGTGCCCAATTTACTGATTTTCAGTGAATTGGGCATCCAATTCATTTTTGCGCCTCACGTGCCTCAGGCGCGCGCCTAGGCTCCAGGACCCCTTTGTGCCTCGGTGCGCCTTGCGCCTTTGATAACTTAGTGGTTGGCGGCGCGACCTTGATTTAACAGCCATCATGCCGTTGATTATTTATCTTGAAGTGGGTAACGTAACATCGCATGTACAGCTACTCTAGCCTAAGTCGACCAGACTTTTCACAGACTGGGAATCTTCCCCGTTGAAGGTCTCCGCCCGAAGCTTCACGATTACCACCAATGCGCGATCGCCGTTGATTTCGTCACATGATTGTGAGACTTATACACTTATATTGTCAATATCTTTGAATCAAATTAAAGGTTTGGAATTGGCTGCCTCATACACATCAATTGTTGGCGGATGCGGCTATGAACTATAAGGCATCAGACCGTTATTAAATATTATTTCAATCGGTGATGCGTCCTTGATTTGATGATTCTACCCTAAACCTGACTATGTAATGACGTGCTCGATTCCATCATCGTCGTAAGTCTTCGCTGCAAGCTCCACTGCTTATTCTCACCGTCGTCGAAATTCTTCGCTGCAAGCTCCACTGCTTATTCCCATCATCGTCGAAATTCTTCACTGCAAGCTCCACTGCTTATTTCCATCGCACGATCAAAACGAGTTTTCATCACGAGATCTACCGTCGATCTCACCGCATAATTTAATATTAATTCTCGATGTGTTATTTTGATTGCGCGCGTCATTATCCTTCATTAACGTGTAACCGCCATTATTGGATCGTGCACATCAATATTATTTGCAGTCGCGTTTTCGTCGTTATTTTGACCGCACGTGCATCAATATTATATGAAAACATTAATTAAAACATTCAAACGCTTGTATATCGCTCGCTGACACGCATCCACCGGAACGATCCGAGGTAAATTCCGAGTTTGTTTGCTCATTTAATGCTCTCCGGAGCGTTTACAACGTAATTTTGCGTCGCATTAAAAACTCGCCGAACGACGTCGGAATTTCAAACATGCGAGTATGTTGGACTCGTATCATTATTACGAGTCCAACAAAATTGACTGGGGTCTATTCCGAGTTCGTTTGTTCGATTGCACATTTTTGGGTCATTTACGTTATTTTTATATCACATAAACGTCATATTTTTCGCCAATTCTCATTGGAATCGAGCACAGACAGTTTCGTTGGACTCGTATGGGCTTCGCGAGTCTAACAAAATTGACTGAGGTGAATTCCGAGTCTGTTTGCTCGATTTCACCATCGTGGATAAATACGCTAATCGCAGACCGCATCCGAATGACAAATTCTTCGTTACTTATTAGGATCGAGCGCGAACAGTTTTGTTGAACTCGTATTGACTTCACGTGTCTAACAAAACTGACTGAGGTGAATTCCGAGACAGTTTGGTGGATTTCACTTTTTAGATAATTTTGGTACTTAAAGTCGCGTCGACACGACGGATTCTCCGATACTCATCGGAATTGAGTGCGGTCAACTCCGTTGGACTCGCATCAGCTTTAAGAGTCTAACAAAACCAATTAAGGTCGATTATGTGGTCATTTGCACACAAGTCATATTTGAGGTGTCGCGTAGCTCGAGACGACCATTTTTGACCAACTTCATATGTATGCATCAGAATGCGACGAAACAAACGTCGTTGAATTCATATTGGTCTTACGAGTGTAACATCATGGACCAGAGTCCATTCCGAACTCATTTGCTCAAAAATCTTATTTGAGTCATTATAGCTTGAAATTCGGAAAAGCAAATTGTAATTAGTTTACCCGACCAACAAGGTCATTCTGGTCTTGAATAGGCTCACCAAAAGAGGTCGATTGAACCGGTTAGGTCCACTCGGTGGCTCAATTGGACATGTCAGGATTTTGGGTTGTTACATACCCACTCACATATATATATATATTAATATAATAATAATACTAATAATCTCAACACTCCCCCTAAAGCTGAAGGGGAAAACTTCAGGTTGGACATCATAAAAAAGAAAGGAAATGGTGGTAGGCGAAAGCTCCGTTTGGTACAGTGGTGGCGGTCATGAATGCGGCGGTAAAACCGTCATTCATGAACGCCCACCTAAGGAACTTCATCCACATGAACATCCACAGTGGTGCCCGTCCACGAATGACGGTTTTACCACCGCGTTCACGACCGCCACCACCGCGCCAATCGGAGAATCAAGTCGGGGACATAGCCACACACGACGCATGTCCCACACACAACGTAGGTCTCACACACGACGTGGGCTCGCTAGAAGGAAATCATCAGACTGGTGACCGGGGATACTCCCACACGATACAACCCGCTGGATAGAAAGGTCAACCCACACCATCTACACACAACATGCGGTAGGGAACAAATGATGTGGGTATAATCATCAAACTGACAAACATGGATAATCCGTCGGGGATAATCTGTCGGGGTAATTCGCACAAAGGGCGGTCCCACACGACACAGTACCACACAACATAGTCCCACACAACACAACCTTCTGAGATTAGAACACCAACATCAGCCGTGCCCCGACACATGACCAATCGAAAGAAACATGGAGAGACGCTAACAACATACAACATAAGCCTAGAGGCCGTGTGGAACGAAGGCGAAAGGTTGGGAAAGATCATCCGAGTCGCCTTTGTCGCAAACACTCCCCCTCACGTGAAAAACACGTGCATATAGACATGAAACACAAACAAACATGAACAACCAAGCAAAAACACAGAAAACTACTAAAAAAGCAAGAAACTCCATCGACGAGAGATGAACATCCCGGAAGAGGTAGCAACAACTGGTAGCATCAGAGACAGGAGGGCAGCGACTGGAATCGTCCGACAAATGAAGGGTCAAGAGTGCAGCGGCTGGGGTTGGAAGCTCCATACATGGAGAGTGGAGGCTCCAGAACAACAGCAGTGAACAACAACCCATAGAGGCGTGGAAGCTCAGGATCAACAACATGCATCAACAGAAGAAGCTTTAGGTGGGGTTCACCAAACAAGAGCCAGAACATCACCAGACAGGATCATCGGTTTGGAGGCAGATGGGCCGTACCAGAATCTGCAGAGGGTAAGTTCGATGGGAACTGCAACACGATATCGTCAAGTCCAGCGATTGATGAGATCAGGATTGGCAGAGGGAAACATCGGCTTCATCAGGTAGGTTGTCGATCGGGATCAGTAGTAGACGAGCACATCGGGCTAGAAGAATACGCGTGAGAGCGATGCCGTCGTCGAACCCAAAAGAAGAGCGCACTCTGCGCAGGAATGGAATAAGTCCAGGGGGAGCTTCCTCAATGTCGGATATGCCGTGAGATCGTCGACGGGAGGACAGAAGGAGGCCCGACTGGATGGGAATCACCAACTGATGGGATCGGAAGAAGAGATGAGCGGAAGCCTTCGTCAATCGTAGAGGAAGCAGAACGTAGAGTTGAGCGGATGAAATCAGCTCGACGGGAAGAAATGTCGAATAGATAGGAATGCTCGACGGGATCGAGCGAGCCTGAAACATCAGCGACGGGACTCCTTCGACTGGCTTGAAACGAAACAGGAGGAATCGAGAGAGGAAGCCACCGTGAAATGTACGTTGCCCATAATTAGGGCAACCAAATTTCAGGGAGGAGTCAATTCCACCTCTGATACCATGTTGGAAGAAATAATAGAAAGGAAAAGCATAATGCGAGATGTTTGTATTCATCCACATATGAGTATATTTAAAGCATTACAAGAGACTCATAAAGACGGACAGACAATGTGAGACTAATACCCACTCACATAAATATTAATATAATAATAATACTAATAATCTCAACACTTGGGAACTTCTCTGGCAGCGTACGATGCTTAGAACATGGGATATACCACAGAAGGAACAAAAAAAAAATCCTCCCAAGTGGCAACAACGACTACATGACATAAGGTACAGTTTTGGGCCACAATAATATTGATATGAAAGACTTATGGAAACTATCTTACTAGCACCGTCCTTCTGCAGGTCTGCTTTCTACCATTTTTTAGCATCACCATGTAGCATGAATACTGCCATAGAAACCTTCCCATTATCAGGACACACCATCGCTTCGAATAGCTCTTCAATCTGACAGAGCCAGTCCTCCTTTTCACTCACAGGCTCCGTACCCTTGAAGGAAGAAGGGTAAAAGCCCTTGAAATATTTCAAAGTGCTTATTCACGCCATCTCCATCTATCATTGGAACTCCTGCTAGTACTGTCTCATTTGGTGACTGCTTCCGGTACTGCTCGTGATGCCTCTTGCCGAGCTGTCTGAAAAGCCATATGCTGCTGATAACTATGCAAAGTCTCCCAACATCATATTGAACCTGTTAGTATTGAGACTGCTACTATCCTCTCCTCCAGGTGTTGAATGGGAAGACTCACCCGTATGAAATTTCTAGCAGCCCAAAGTAGAGGGAAGTATTAATCATAAGTATGGTTTTCTAACTATGATTTTCTAGTGTCACCGTGTAAAAAGGTTTTGCAATGTCATTGTTTTCTAACTAGAGGTTTGATTTTGAAGTTTTCAACCCTAATACTCTGTGATCTCTACATGTGTTCCTAGAATCTAAACCTATCTCTTATATCAAAGTTGCAACAATTTATTTAACCCTATACTATGCCCTGGACTTGATCGATATCCATTCCTTGTTATAAGTCAATCAAAATGTGCAAGAGTGATAATCATAACATTCATTCATTTTTTTTCATCAGAGTATACACATGTCAATAGCTATTATAAAGTAACATTATATTTTAATATATTAGCGGTCCCAAAGTGATCACAAAGCGTGCGAACTGGTCACAATGAGGAGTCCGCACAGACTGATCACAATGAGGAGTCCAGGTGGTTGCAATAGAGAGGCTGATCACAATGAGGAGTCCATGTGGTTGCAATAGGGAGTCCGCACAGACTGATCACAATGAGGAGTCCAGGTGGTTGCAATAGAGAGGCTGCGCGAACTGGTCACAGTAGGAATTCCAGATGGTTGTAAGAAAGAAGTCGTGCGAACTGGTCAGAAAGAAAGTTCCGCACGGGAGGTTGGGTAGGCCACAAAGAAGGGCACGCCAGGAGAAGTGGAGGGTAGGAGGTGCGGGCTTGCAGGTGGATTCCGCACGGAGTTCACCCGAGAGAGGAGTCTGGGTGGTCTCAGTACAGATGTCCGCGCAGGGTAGTTTGGGCGGTTTCAAGAAGCTATCCGCAGGATTGAATCTAGCTCTGATACCATGCGGAAGCCCAAAATACAATTAAAAATAATTATTTTTATTCTCCAGAAATCTACTTATTACACGAGTGCACTCCTCTTCATATATAATAGAGGAGGTGAGAAAATGTACATATGGCGATGTAAGACTAATTACATCGGGCGGTTACACAAAGGTAACCACCCAACCCTTTATAGAGCAGCAGTATCGGGTGGTTACACAAGGGTAACCGCCCGACCCTTTACAGAGCCGCAACACCGGTCGGTTACATAAGGGTAACCGCCGAGCCTTTATACAGATTCCTTCAACATGATACATGATTTGTTCAACCGGCATGCCTATTGCTTTTGATACATGATTAGTTAATCCGGTAGACTCTGGAATCCTTTTATCAAATTGAAAGAAGTTGAACATGTTCATTTTTTTTCCACTTATAATATTATTTATTGATGTGTTAATGTTATGCTCAAAATGATTAATATATTGTAGAAGACTCAAGTTTGCGATTTAACCATGTGTAGTAATACTGGCTCAGTAGGAATATAATTGAACCAGAATTGGATCAAACCGCTTGTGAATAATTTGGTTCTCGTTCTTATTGAACCGAAACTGGAACCATAAGCACGTGGTTCCAAAAATTACGTTGGAACTGAAACTGAAACTAGTCAAACCAAATAAAGTTCAGATTCTAATTTGAAGAACCAAATAAAATTCCGATTCTAATTTGAAGAACCTTTACCTGGAAGATTCACTTTTTGGTTTTAGTGGAAGCCAGTGATAAATCTAGTGGGATGGGGATCTGTCAGTTGCAACCCTAATTGAAGAATAGAATTGTTTAACTCTATTCATCCTAAATTGTTTATTATATCCCAAAGGCCAAAGTGCAAAACACAAGCAAACAACAATATCTATCAGGACCCGATAAGTCCTATCGAGCTCCTATTTTAAAGAGAGAACTCATGTTCAAAATGAATTAATCATATCAGGACTCAGATATGTATATCCTACTCTCAACCTGAGTAGAGATTTGGAACAAACTTTATGAATCTCATGTTAGTCTATTATCATAATATTGAACTGACATTTGTATACAATTTTAAAATCCTGTGAGATATAAGGATGAATTTTTCATGTTTCTTTTTTTAGGCAAGCATTTCTACAGAACGGCTGGTTATTTTTTCTCTAGACACCCCATCAACTTCAGTGTGCCTACTGATTCAGCTTGAGAAAACTGCTACAGAAGAAGGTGGTATCACTTCATCCGTTTATTCTCGGAAAGAACCTGTAAGTCATGTATGCGGTGCAATTTTTTATACTAATGTCTCTCCTATGATATGCTAGAGGTAGCAGCATTGAGAACTGATTTCATGCCATTTGTGCATTTTTTTAATTATCTTTTTATTATAAAGAGATCTAGTATCACATCCATTGCCTGATTCATCTCTCAAGGATTGCCAGTGGCTTCTGATGTTTTCTTTTTATGGAATGATAGGTGAACTTAACTGAAAAAGAAAAACAAAAGCTACAAATTTGGTCTCGACTTATGCCGTACAGAGAGCCTTTTTGTTGGGCTATTGTTCCACTGTTTGAGAACCATAACACATCTGGAGGTGATGCGGCCTCTCCCACCAGTCACCTTACTCCCAGTATGTCAGGATCAATTTCACAAGATGGTATTATTGAAACTGCTGCAAAAATACCTTATGATGGGAAGCTTCCCTCGTGTTCAACCAGGAACTCAGTTATTGTTGAGGTATCAAATTTAAATAAAGTCAAAGAGAACTATATCGAGGACTCCCTTCAGGTAACATTTTTTTTCTACCTGTCTTTTGTTTTGAGGCTTGTTTTTTCTAATCGTTTCTTTGTTAAGTTATTTTTGTGGGAACAGTGGAACATTTTCTGATTAATGCCTCCACATCTGGTATCAAGCTAGCCCGAGACCATTTTGTTAAAATAATTAGGTATAAAAGAAAATAGAAAAAATAAAAATTTAGAATGAAATTACTCAATGCTACCATAAAAATTTAGAATGAAATTTATAAATAAAAATTTAGAATTGAGATGGATCGAGTCACCGGTCGTTGAAGGGAGAAGACCCTGAGGGGAGTCGATCTTTCCTTTCTAGGTTTCGAGCGCGTAATGATTGCCAGGGGTGAGGAGGAAAGAGGAGGAGTGTCGCCGGTCACAAGGACCCGCCGGCTAGGGCTATTCGAGCTATAGGGAGAAACGAGAGAGAGAGAGAGAGAGAGAGAGAGAGAGAGAGAGAGAGAGAGAGAGAGAGAGAGAGTAGAGGGAATTAGAAAAGGTGGAAATTAATTTCTGCCCAAAACCCTATTTATGGGTCCATAGGTGCTGCCCCCAACTTGGGCTTAAACACGTGGGAACCAAATAAAAATAGTGCGCACAAAAACTATGCAGAAATAATAAATAGTGAATATTAAGAAGATAAAGAGATATGCTTCCGAAATGTGCGCCTGTCGATAATACGTTTGGCCCCAATGCGCGTCATTAACATTATGTTATTTACATAGTAAAGAATGCAATATTATAGAATGCTCTATAACAGCCTTGGTATCTCTATATTCTTTCAGAGCCATCTACACTTTTCTGGAATTCTTCACATTCTTCTAAAATGGCCTACCCTCCTCTAGGTCCACTGCGGTCTCCATATCCCAATGGACTTACATTTGGCATAAGAGATAAAACGCATTTGCCTAGTGATGCATCCTCCGTCGCATTCAAATTTTCGTGACGTCATCATGCGTCGCGAATTTTTATTTACTATGCATTTATTTATTGTCATGTATTTTCTTTTTGGGCTCCTGCTTTTATTTAAAAAATATTTGGCTCATTGGTTTGACCAGCCGATGAGACTTTGAATAAATAGGTCTGGTATATTTAGTCGTTAGGACATAACGGGCAAACTTAAAATTATTTAAATGTATAAATTTAAAATTAAATTTGAAGACAGAATATTTAAAGTATGGAGAAGAAAAGGAAGTTTTCAGTTAGGAAATAATTTCAAAATTGACAAACACTCATGGAAATAAAGGTTGAAAATAGTATTTGGGAAGTAATTATTGAGAAGATTATTTGAAATCTGGGAAATAAAGGTTGAAAACAATATTTGGAAAATAATTAGGAAAACTATTTGGAAAGAAGGACAACAATAATATATTATATAAGCAAGGCCTGCATAAAGAAAGGCAGACCGGACAGCAGAGAATTGATTTCTTAATCGATTCTCTGCATTGCCGGTTCCATCCTCCTTCCCGTACAGCTACTTCGGACGCTGCTCCAAGTTCCTCGTCGACGACAACACAACCCCCTCGGCCGTAGCTCCAGCGCCCCTGACGACGCTCCGACAGTCCTCGCCGCCCCTGTTTCCAGAGATCGCGACGCACCGGTGGTCCCTCGCCTAATTTGACGGGCATCGGTCTCCAACAGTCGACGCCGGTAGAAGCGCTCATCTCCTCGCGCCGGCTTCCCTTCAGGTTCCTCCCCATTGCCGATTGTTGTCGACTCCAGCGCTTACTTCCAACAATCGGCCGACAACCACGGTTCCGCACCGCTGCCATTTAATTTTGGACGGACTGTCCTCGTGTGGTATGAATCTCCGTTCTTGCTCACATTACTTAGTTTAAATTTATGCAATCATTTAAATAATTAAGAGCTTGCCCCGAACGTTCAATCGCTTGAAATCCCGTATTCCATAAATTATTATGCGTAAGATTATGCTTGTGGATGTATGAAACTCGCAACGATTCAACTCATAAAACGATCAAAGAATTTTCTCTCGAATAACGATTAACGGATTTGCGAACATCAACGTTGGAAAGCGATTTACGCGCGTCAAGTTCGGTTTGGCCTCTCGGCCCTCTTTCAAGATTAAAAATCCACGTATTTTTTTTAGAATCATAATTTTAATTTTATAACAAAATAAAATATTTTCGATTAAAATAATTAATTTTTAAAGCCCTAATTTGAGTCTACATCAGTTTGGTATCTGAGGGGGTTTGATTCGCTCCTATCGCGAATCAAGCGATCCGGATTTTATAACAAAATAATATTAAATAAATAAATAAAATAAGAAAAGTATTTTCCTTTAAAGTCTTAAAATTCTCATTGAGTAAATTTTCATTATTAAAAAAAAATGAAGAGTTTATTTAAACTATCTTTTGAGATCTAAAACTTATTCATTCTCAATAATTAAAAAAAGGGGTGTTTATCATTTCTAGGTTTAAACGAATATTTTTGTTTATTAACATATTTTTTTAAAATATATAATTTTGCTCGTATAATTTTAGAGTTAAAAATATTAATAACTAGTGTCGTATCTTTCATTAAACATTCCACAATTATAAATATTAAACAAAAAATTTATTTTTTAAAAAAGGGATTTTGAATTATGATTAAAAAAAGTACGTTTCAAAACAATATGAATATTAAAAAAAAAATGAGATCTGTCCTATAAAGAATTTTTTTTTTAATCTATTTCAAAATCTTTAAGACTTTTAAAATAATATTGATATTTTAAAAATGGAGAATATTGACGAACGCATTAAAACCTTATTGAAAAACATTGAGTTCGTCACTGCAGAATTCAAGCAGAATCTGAATGGATTGTGCACCAATGTACACAACCTTGAAATGAAAATTCACAAACAATATGTTTTTCCTGATTACCTCCCAACTCCGTATCCACAAGTGGAAACCGGGCTTCAGTCTACTGATAGTTATCTTTCTAGAAGCGTCGTTTCCCCCACGAGCACCTTAACCCCACTTAGCACCATTGTAGCACTTCCTTCAGTGGAGGAGTTTCTTTCTGAACCCCAGCTCCTGAAAGAAGAGGTTCTTCCTCCTATTTATGTCATCCCGATTGATGTAGTGACTCCACTTGCCCCCACTGTAGTCACTGAGTTTCTTGCCGAGCCCCTACTCCAGGAAGAAGAATTTGCTAGCGACGTGTCACTCACCTTAGTTGACACAGACTCGATCTCAGTCTTTCTTGAGTCACCTAGTCTACTACAGTTGCCTATCTCTGAGCCCGAAAGCATTTTGTTTGTTGATCACTTGTCACTCACACTAGCGCCATCATCTTATATTGACTTTGTATTTGGTGTTCACACTCTTAGTCCACTTCACTATCCTCAGAATTTAGGCTTGCACACTGAAATTTATCATAACGTTATTTATCATTTTAGACAGATTAATGCTAGAAGGTTCCTAGAGATTCCTAAAATTTTCACTCCTCATAGAGACACGCGTTTTAAAGGATTTCTCTGGAAATTTTTAAATAATAAAACTGGGATCAATTTAAAATTTTGTAGTATTAAAGATATAAGCGAATTTGTAGAAGCGCAACAATATTTTAAATATTTTATGTCGGATTTTCGGAACATACTATGGAGTCGAAGGGGCGTCAAACTCGAGTTTAGTAGCATTCATCACTCTCTAACTGATGGATGGACCGAGCTCGTTAATAAGAGTTTGGAGAATCTTCTTAAGCGTTTAACTGAGGAGAATCCGACGCAATGAGATCTAGTACCTCCACGAGCAAATTTCACATGTAATAATTCTAAAAGCCGCTCTCTTAATATATCTCCTTTCGAGATTTTGTATACATTGCTCCGCCCACATGACCGCCATCATCTCTCGTTCCATGAACGTATTTCCTTCGATGCGCAAGCTCACATTAACTATTTAAGTGAACTGCATAAATTTACTGCTAATATTTTGCGAGCAACCTTTGAACGTTACAAACTCACGGTCGGTCGTTATCGCCATGAGTTGTACTTTTCAAAGGGAGGCCGGGTGATTGCTTATTGCATGAGATTTGGTCTAGTTCATGATCAAAAGCGCATTGGGCCACCAGTTGAGCCATCTGTTGAGGCTCTAGATATTCTACCCGATCTAGCACCAACGATGATGCCAGGTCTCTCCATTACCAGTTTTTGCAAAGTCTCGCCGGGGTCGAGCTCTTTCAACCCCGGGAGAATTGATGCGTCCTCCGTCGCATTCAAATTTTCGTGACGTCATCATGCGCCGCGAATTTTTATTTACTATGCATTTATTTATTGTCATGTATTTTCTTTTTGGGCACTTGCTTTTATTTAAAAAAATATTTGGCTCATTGGTTTGACCAGCCGATGAGACCTTGAATAAATAGGTCCTGTATTTTTAGTCGTTAGGACGTAACGGGCAAGCTTAAAATTATTTAAATGTATAAATTAAAAATTAAATTTCAAGACAAAATATTTAAAGTATGGAGAAGAAAAGGAAGCTTTCAGTTAGGAAATAATTTCAAAGTTGACAAACACTATTGGAAATAAAGGTTGAAAATAGTATTTGGGAAGTAATTATTGAGAAGATTATTTGAAATCGGGGAAATAAAGGTTGAAAACAATATTTGGAAAATAATTGGGAAAACTATTTGGAAAGAAGGACGGCAATAATATATTATATAAGCAAGGCCTGCATAAAGAAAGGCAGACCGGACAGCAGAGAATTGATTTCTTAATCGATTCTCTGCATTGCCGGTTCCATCCTCCTTCCCGTACAGCTACTTCGGACGCTGCTCCAAGTTCCTCGTCGACGACAACACCACCCCCTCGGCCGTAGCTCCAGCGCCCTTGACGACGCTCCGACAGTCCTCGCCGCCCTTGTTTCCAGAGATCGCGACGCACCGGTGGTCCCTCGCCTAATCTGACGGGCATCGGTCTCCAACAGTCGACGCCGGTAGAAGCGCTCATCTCCTCGCGCCGGTGTCCCTTCATGTTCCTCCCCATTGCCGATTGTTGTCGACTCCAGCGCTTACTTCCAACAATCGGTTGACAGCCACGGTTCCGCACCGCTGCCATCGAATTTTGGACGGACTGTCCTCGTGTGGTATCAATCTCCGTTCTTGCTCGCATTACTTAGTTTAAATTTATGCAATCATTTAAATAATTAAGAGCTTGCCCCGAACATTCAATCGCTTGAAATCCCGTATTCCATAAATTATTATGTATAAGATTATGCTTGTGGATGTATGAAACTCACAGCGATTCAACTCATAAAACGATCAAAGAATTTTCTCTCAAATAACGATTAACGGATTTGCGAACATCAACGTTGGAAAGCGATTTGCGCGCGTCAAGCTCGGTTTGGCCGCTCGGCCCTCTTTCAAGATTAAAAATCCACGTATTTTTTTAGAATCATTATTTTAATTTTATAACAAAATAAAATATTTTCGATTAAAATAATTAATTTTTAAAGCCCTAATTTGAGTCTACATCACCTAGTGTCACGAGTGGGCTAAAATGTTTATTCCCGCAACAATCTCCCCCACTCAATTTTTTGACACTCTAGTTGCAGTCTTATACATACTTCTGCTCCCCATGCAGTCTCTTCTTACCTTCCTCAAGACATATCAAGTCACTGCATTTCTCCAGTGCCCCATGCGAACTCTACCAGTTTTCACTAGACATCAAGAGTCTACACATTTCTTCTTCCTAGACCATGCATGCTTCCAGTTTCGCCTACCCTGGGTTCTTAGTTATTAAAGGCACAAGGCGCACCAAGATGCAAATGGATTTTGGAGCCTAGGCGCAAGGCTCAAGGCGCAGACGCGCGCCTGACGAAGACAAGACCCAACCACATCCATTTTAAATAATCAACATCAAGCAACATTTCATCTTCTCGATCAGATTCTTCATCTATTTTACTAATTAATCATTCATTACTATCATTTATATCTCTTAAAAAATAGAATCAATGTGGTCACTTGCATCATATCTAAATCCAAACGCACAAATATCTTTCATAAACACTAAATCAATAATTTGTTTTTGAGTTTTTACAATATTTCTTTCTTTATTTTTGAAAAAAAAATTACCACATAAATCTCACTCAGGTGCGCATTTTATATTCCAAAAGCACAAATAAGGTGCACAAAGGCGCAAACATTTGAGTATGGTGAGCCTTGAGCCTTAGGCGTGCCTTTAACAACAAGCTGGCTTGCTAAATTGGTGCGCCCACGGTCTGTTTGCGGCGTTCTTAGACTCTCGCTTCGGGTATATCTTTGCTGCTTCATCCTGCAGTGTCTTACTCCTCTCTAAGCGATTCTCAGAGCAACCCTCTAGCGGTATTACCACCTTACTGCAGCAGATGTTCTCCTTGTGAACTGTTGTACTTATTTATTCCACTTCGTCTCGTATTCTGTCATCCTTGAATAGAGCGGACAACTTACCAATGCTTTGTGCAGTCTATTTCATAAGAATGATCCTAAAGTAGGTTGCACTCCTATGACTTTCTTGTTATGCACCACAGAACCTTCCCTGCCGCTCCTTCTTACCGTCATGATGCTAAGAGTTCATAGCGCTCCTATTTTCTTTTCTCTCTTTGATTCTTGGTCTTCACAAGTATTGCTAGTTTTTCCCTACACCGGACAATCATGTGCTCTATGTGGTCCATTGTATAAGAAGCACTTTTGAGGTCGTTGCCTCTTCTCGCCACCTTACTGAACATCCCTTAGTCTCTCGTTATGGTGAGTGCTGGAGTCGATGCCCCCTTCCTCACCCTAATTGCTATGTTTACTACCTTCCTCCTCAGGTTCATAGTCTCCTTGGTTCCATATGTTGTGCACTCAACCATGTCTCCGATCTTGCCATAGCTTTTGACAGACCTTGCACACTTTTGCTCAAAGGATAATATTTAGCCCATGGTTCAAGCCTATCTATGAACTCAATAAAAGCATCCTTTTCGCTCTTGGACGGACATGGCTCTAGAGTTCTGTAATTTTTTTCTAATATTCCTTCACATCTCCCCTTACGCCTCATGCAATGAAGTTTCACCTGAGCTTCATCCTCTGCGTAGTTTTGGTAAAACTGTAGCCTAATCTCCCACCGAGAGCCCTCATATGTTGTGATGGAATTCCCACTTGGCTCATCACAATGATGGCTCCACCAACAAAGTGCAACATTTATCAAGCATCAAAGTAGTACTTACTCATAGCGTGCCATCAACAATCCTTGTAGCACAAAAGTATTGCTTCATACTCCACAGGTAGTTGCCCACTTCGGTGCCGCCCTTTGTCCATTGCACTCCTTTGGCTTAGATACATCCATCTGTGGTCCGAACATTTCATAGTTTCCCGCTGCCTTCAACCTGACTGTCTCCTCCTTGGATTCTCCAATTTCTTGTCGCATGACCTCCACCAAGGTGCGACCTTGGAGTAAAGGGCATGGAGATGGTCCCATGCGGCCTGCACAATGTCGTCACGGAGGATGATAGACAAATATGCATCAGAAAGGTTGTTTGTAAGCTAGGTGCGAACAAGAGCACCACTGGCATCCCCAATCAGCATAGGCAAGAGACGTGAGGTCAGGAGGAGCGTCAGTGAGATGGTGGTGTTTTTGTTGAGAGCACAAAACGAAGGTGAAGGAGACAATTCAATCTGAATAATTAGGTCTAGTCAATTTAGACGTGCCGAGATTTTCAGTGGCACTGGAAATGATTGTAGTAGGTGCAATGTTGACGGGAGTAGAAGGACGCACCACATTGAACATTGTTGAGAACAAGTTTTGTATGCACGATAGAAGAGTCCACGATTATACAGGGAGAGCTTGCAAAAACAGTCGGGACAAGCCGTAGAGTTGGAGAACTTGCAGAGGGGATATCAGAAGCTTGGGCAAGGCACAACAATAACTAACGGTCTCGCAGAAGGCAGTGGAGGGTAAATCTCGCACGCTGGCATGCTACTGGAAGCACTCGATTGATCGGGTTGGGTAGAACTCGCACGCTGGAAGTTACATATGCTCAGGTTGGCGAGAGCTCGGACGTTGCTGACGAGCATGCAAAAGTCGCTAGATGCCTTAGAGAGAACTCGTTGGAGAATTCGTAGATGGTCAACGAGGGACTGCGAGGAGCTGCTCGAGGCAGGGACGTGCCTGCCGGGAGGAAGGCACAAGAAGTATCGGCAGAGAGCTCGCAGCTAAGTACACGGAGGACGCATGGAGTCATCACTGCCTGGAGAGTTCGCAGTCACAAAGGGAGAAATCGTAGACGCACACGAGGCATTATTTAGCTCGAAGGGCATGACTGTGAACTCGTAGTGCCCTTATCTGGAGCTGAAGGAGGTCTTCGAGATGTCTTCTTGGATGCGGAGCTGGTAGTAACCAGTCTGCATATCTAGTTTGGAGAATACTCGGGCTCCTTGGAGTTGGTCGAAGAGTTCATCTATCCTTAGGAGAGGATATGTGTTCTTAACCGTGAGCCTTTTCAGCTCCCGGATGTCTATGCAAAGCCTCAACGTGCCATCCTTGTTCTTTACGAATAATATTTAACACCCTAGAGCGATGAGATGGGTCATACGAACCCTGAGCTCACCAGTTCTTGTAGCTGGATCCGGAATTTTGCTAACTCCTTTGGGCCCATACAATTTGATGCTTTGGAGAAGGGGCATGCTCCTGGTACTAACTTGATCTGGAAGTACACTTCTCGGTGCGGTGGTAGGCCTGGTAGCTTCTCGGGAAAGACGTTCGGGTAGCTCAAACTATTGACAGTTTAGCTATCTCCTTGTTTTCTCTGGTCATTTCAAAGTATACCACGCACACTTCTTGCTCCTGCAAGTATGCCTTGGTGGCCTGCACGAAATTTTGTATTGTACGGGAGATGGAGTACCTTTGAATCGGTAAATGAAGTCGTCGTGTCTGGAGAGAAGCACCTCCTTATTGCGACAGTCGATTTGAGCTCCATATTTTGTTAAACAATCCATCTCTAGGATTAAGCCGAAGCCAATGATCCTTAAAACGGTGGCTACGATGTCTAATTCGATCTTGTTCAGGTTGCCTTGAAGATGTACCGATCCGATGATGTCATCTCAGAACCGTTAAAGAGTCACTTGTAGAGAACTCCCATGAGCATGAGTCACACCGGTCCCTTGTTTACGAAGTCATGGGAGACGAAAGAGGGTGAGGTCCCATCATCGAATAAAGTGTTTGCGGGTTTCCAACTAATGAGTAGAATTCCTGGTTTATTTCGTAATTGTTTTTAATTCTTTGCTAAATTCAAGGAAAGGAGGGCAATTTATAAAGGAATGTTTATTTAATAAAACTTTATATACCGGTCACCACGTCCTGTGGAGTGTGTCTTTGTTCCAAGTCTAAGGCATAAGATTGCGGCGGAGGGGGGTTTTGCCCCTTTTGTCTAGGTCGGCCGGACTGTCATCGTCCACAACCTCTTTATCTATTGCCTCCTTGTTGGTTATGGTGGTTTCTTTCGACGTTCTGCTGGCAGCTGTACTGTACATGCCCAGGCTAGTTGCTGATGAAGCATCGACTTACGTAAGGCTGCTCATCCTGCCTATAAACATGGATGCCTAGTTCTTGGTTCTGGGGGTTGGGCCGGTTTTGCTCCTAGGATTACTAGCCCCGCCAAGCCTTATCTCTTTCTCTTCCTCGTCCTCCTCTTCCTCCTTGCTGCTGATGCTACTACTACCAGTATCTTTTCCGCTGCTCCACCGTTGGTCCCTCCAAGCTCCTTTTGTGACGGTTGCGCTCCTGTACCATCTTTTGGTCTGCCTCCATCGATTTTGCCAGACGAACAATATTATTGAAGTTGGTCTTTGCTGCCACGATTAACGGTTGCCTGATGGAATCTCAGAGCCCTCCAACGAATCGGTTGGCTCTATCCCTTTCGTTAATGACAATGACTCCGATGTAGAGGGAGAGGTGGCAGAACTCTCATTGGTATTGCATGAACGTCATGCTCCCTTGTTGTAAGTGTAGGAAGTGTAACACCCCAACTTAGTTTTACCACAAATCAGCTGTCCGGTCGGACCCCGTGATAAGAAGCAAACCAAGTAGCGGTAATAAAAATGGCACAAAACATGCATAAATGAAAAGTGCTAAAAGAGTACTTACATCGAAAATAGTAAAAGGGGCTAAGGGTAAATGTGTACCTCAAAATTTGATTTCACAGAGCCACTAAAAATTGAAAGAGTCATAATGCTTGAAATATTGAAATCTTAAACATAGTCTGATACAAGAAAACATTAGAAAATCTGGATACATTCCCATTGTCACAAAACAATACTGAAAGAATAAACTACTGAAGGAAAACGAACTATAAGAGGAGCATCGACAAACGTGCTCATCCTAGGCGCAACACCCCACCTGTGATCCCTGTAATAATAAGCCCCAAAATGGGTCACCCTAACTGGAGAGTAAGAAAGACCATTTTTCTTAGTAACACCTAAATATTAGGAAAAAACATGTATGCATGTTTTTCTAAAATAGAGCTCGAAAATAAATGTCTGTTCTAATATAACCATGTCATGCATTTTCATTCAAGTTCTGAAAATATTTAGCTATATAGATTTTCTACATTTCGGCATGTTCCTGAAAACGGTTTGTCTTATGCTCGTCACACATCATATTCTAGGTGGAGTAGCTTCTTATGCGCATTCTAACAATCCGAGTCCCAACTAATGAACGCAGGGGTTCTAGTGCCTCACGGACACAGACTCGCACCTACTATTCTTCTAAATGGAGAAAACATCTCCCTGACTTTGAAGCTCATAAGGTCTATTACGCCCTATGTGTAAGATAGTGTGCCTCTATCTATCACGAGAGAAAAATCTCAATCATGCCTCCTGATTATTCTTCGTTAACTGTTGGATTTTTCATTGAAGTCAAGGTGTACGTGATTGCATAACAACACCCATACTAACTTGTTATATGGGAAACAGTTTGTGCATAATACTATGTGATATATCTAGCCAAAAAGAATAGAATTTCTTACTGCGGTGTTACGGGCTCGTACACAAGACGCGGCGACATCGCTGTCTAGGTGACTATGAAACTCCTAGAATTTTTTTTCTGACGTAACGTCAATAACAACAATCACTCGCAACCTGTAATTTACAATATACCTTAATTAGTTGCGTACCCTAACCATAATTTATCATCCGACCAATTTGGTAGAGACTAAGACTAAAGAAACAATTAAAAAGGTTGGTAACTTAATCCAACAACGGAAATTTACAAGGCGAAGAAAAACAGAAATCGCCTAAAAAAATCTCTCTCACCAAAGGGTTGTATTCTTGCAACGAAAGAGAACGAAGAAAACCCTCCGCTGAAATGAAATAGGCAAACGATTGAATCCAAAAGAGGGGAAAACGACGACTACCTGCACGGGAGAAAATTTGGAGGCACTGATCCACGACTGAACACACCTGAAAAAGATCTTGAGGGCTCTGCTGACTTGGGTTTCAGTCGACACTCGGCAAGATGGAAAATCGACGCCGAAAGGGGAGGTCGTCCGGAGTGCCTGGTTGAGACTTTCGCGTCTGACGTGTGGTTGAGAGCGTAAAAACGCACGAGAGAGGCAATTCTAGGGCTCACGGCTAAGGAGGGATCGTAACCTGCACGCCGACGATAGGGACGATCGACAGTTACTTCTCTGCTGTCGAGCGCTTGAGGGGAGGGGAAGAGCTTCGGGTTCGACTGAATGCTCCTGTCTGCTAGTGAAGGAGAACAACGACATTTTTTTTCCTGCTTTTAGCGAGCGCACGGGTGGAGAAAAAGGAAAGGCGCGTCGGTCTAGGTTGCTGGTTATGGGAGAGACAACGTTGCGTGCGTTTTTTCCCTTGACAATTACTCTTAATTTTCTTCCTAATTAGAACCGAAATCCTTATGACGGAAAATTTAAAACTTAAATCATATTCCACTACATAAGAAAAATTGCTAAAATTACGCGTTACGCTCCCACATCAATATTCCATAAAATCCAAATGCTTTCGTTAATTACATCATTGGTGAGCATATTAATCGTAATAAAATTTGTACGTCGACCCGACGCTGGCTTGGTAAAAAACACTCGTACTCGGGCCCTGCAATAAATATAATTGGCATACTAAATTACGGGTGTTACAAATCTTCCCTCCAAAAAAGAATTTTCGTCCTCGAAAATTACAAACATACCTGAGACAAAGAGGAAAGCGTACTCTTCAACGCTCCGAAGTTCATCTTCTCATTCCCAAGTATACTCTGGTTGACCGCAGTTCAACCAAAGGACCTTAACAAAACGGATCTCTCTATTTCTGAGCTTCTGAAGCCTTGAGTCCACTATCTTGACTGACTTAATGTTGATATTCAAATTTGGTTTGATTGGTGCTTCCTCGGTACTGATTATCTGCTTAGGATATCTGACTGCTCTCCTCATATAGGAGACGTGGAATACATCATGTAAACCACTCATTTCCCCGGGCAAGGCCAACCTATAAGCAACCTCACCAATGCGTTCTAGTACCTCGAAAGGATCGACGATCCTCAGACTCAATTTCTTCATCCGCTTAATTCGAGAGACACCCTTGACTGGTCTGACCTTCAGATAAACATAATCTCCCACGCTAAAATCCACAGATCTGTGCCTCTGATCATAGTACTTGGCCTGACGATCCTGAGCCATCTTCATGCGCTCCTGGATGAGTTTGATTCGAGCTGTGGTCTTGTCAACCCATGATTCTTTGTTGGAAGGCCTCTCTTCACTTTCAGCCCAATATAACGGTGTACGACAACGTCTGCCATAGAGAGCCTCAAAAGGTGCCAACCCAATGCTTGCCTGAAAACTATTATTATAGGAGAACTCTACTAAGGTGACATACTTCTCCCACTTACCTCCAAAATCCAGAATGCACATACGGAGCATATCTTCCTTGGTTCTATTTGTGCGCTCGGTCTGTCCATCTGTCTGAGGGTGGAAGACCGTACTGAAAAGAAGCTTAGTCTGCCATCAGAAGTGAACCCTCCTGAATGCTGAACTTCTTCTGACCAGACTGGGTCAAAACCCAAACCTCTACCATCTTCGGATCTAGGGGTAAAGATGTTCTGATCCTATCTTTAATATCACAAGTGATTTCCATCCAACTTAAACTCGCAGAACTAAAGCTGGAGCGTGGTATGACATTGATCTCTAATCTCTCCAGAGCTCGCACAAGCTCCTCCTGCTGAGTAAGGAGGGATAACTCGAATCTCTTTTACTAAGTGCATCAACTACCACGTTTGCTTTCCCCGAGTGGTACTGGATACCAATGCCGTAATCTGAAAGGAATTCTACCCATCTACGCTGCCTCATATTAAGCTCCTGATGATCAAATATATATCTAAGACTTTTCTGATCCGTAAAGATCTCACAACGAACTCCGTAGAGGTAGTGTCTCCAAATCTTCAAAGCGTGGATGACGGCTGCAAGCTCCAAATCGTGTACAGGATAATTTTTTCTCGTGAACCTTTAACTGTCTAGAGGCGAAAGCTATGACCTTACCATGTTGCATAAGCACCCAACCCAACACTTGACCTGAGGCATCGCTGTAAATCTGAAAGCCATCTTAACCTGAAGGTAGACTCAAAATTGGGGCGGTCAACAACCTAGATTTCAACTCCTGAAAGGCAAGCTCTCACTCAACTGTCCACGTGAAAGCTTTCCCCTTCCTGGTAAGAGTGGTCATCGGCAAAGCTATTTTTGAGAAGTCCTTAATAAATCTCCTGTAATAACCTGCTAGACCGAGAAAATTGCGAACTTCAGTAACTGCCTTCGGCCTTGGCCAATCCTTTATTGCTTCTATCTTTTTCGGATCCACAGCGAGACCCTTCTGACTGATAACATGTCCCAAGAATGCAACCTCTGGAATCCAAAACTCACACTTTGAAAATTTGGCATACAGCCGATTCTTCCTGAGAGTGCTCAACACTGTCCGGAGGTGCTCAATATGATCTTCTTGACTCTTTGAATACACCAAAATGTCCTTTATGAAGACGATACGAATCGATCTAGGAATTCCCGAAACACTCTATTCATCAGATCCATAAAGGCAGACGGGACATTAGTTAACCCGAACGGCATGACCACGAACTCATATTGTCCATATCTAGTGCTGAACGCCGTCTTCTGAATGTCCACATCTCGAATTTTCAACTGGTGGTAACCCGACCTCAAATCTAACTTAGAGAACGTGCAAGATCCCTCAAGCTGATCAAACAAATCGTCTATCCAGGGGATATGGTACTTATTCTTAATTGTCAGCTTGTTCAGCTCGCGGTAGTCTATGCACAACCTCATGCTACCATCCTTCTTCTTAACAAACAGTACTGGGGCACTCCAAGGTGAAGTACTGGGGCGAATGAAACCCAAGTCAATCAATTCCTGCAACTGGATCTTCAACTCGACAAGTTCTCTGGGAGCCATTCGGTAAGGACTCTTGTCCACTGGCACAGCTCCAGGTACAAGATCGATTTGGAAGTCAATCTCTCTGGTGGGCAGGGCACCCAGTAACTCTTCTGGAAAAACATCTGAAAACTCCTGAACTACAGGTACTTCTGGCAAACTAACCTTGGCTTCAGCATTCATCGGTGCTAAGAAGGTTGCACAACCCTTATTGATGCATCTAACAACCTTGATTTCAGAAATAATCCTTTTGGAGACTCCCTTCATGCCCTGAAATATAAATGCATCTTGGTTGGGTCCTTCGAATTGTACATACTTGTTCATGCAGTCATTTTTTGCATTTACATCTGATAGCCAGTCCATACCCACTATCAGGTCAAATCCTTCTATAGGGAGGAGTGAAGCTTCTACAATGATTTCAGTTTCTCCGAACCGCACCAGAACTCTACACTTATTTCTGGTCTGCAGAAGGGATCCATTGGGCATCATAACTTCTAATGATGCTGAGTCTGGAAGAACTCCTGAATCTAGCCTATGCACAAGATATTCTGCTATGAATGAGTGTGAGACACCCGTGTTAAAAAGAATCTTGGAGGGGACGTTTCGTATCATAAGTATTCCTACATGCATGATGCAACAAGGGTATAATTTTTTAGTGTCACTAAGGAGGGAAGTACTAAATCGTCTAGGACATAAACATACCTGTCACCACATCCTCTTGCTCCTTAGCCTCCTGTTGGCCTAGTCCATAAGCTCTTGGTTGCACCGGACCTCGTACTGAAGTTGGTTTCACCTCGGCTCCAACATGCGTTTTTCCCTTTGTCGGTTCTGCTAGGGCCACCAACCTCAAACTTCGACTACAAAAGAAACACAATTAGGACTACTGTGGAAAGGGTATTAATTAAGATGATTACACAATCGAACTTTCGTTACCTGAACCATGGGAGTTCCCTGGTAGTAACGGGCTATATGCCCCGGTTACTGGCACTTGTAACAAACTCCTGCAGCAGCTAAACACTCACCCAGATGGTGGCGGTAGCATTTAGGATAGAGGGGGTAATCCTTGACCTTGGACCCGGTCTGACTACCTATATTATCATCAGTTCTCTGCTTCTTGTTCTAGTTCTTTCCTTGGCTATTCCTGTTCTGCTGCTGCTGTGGTGCATCCTGAGGCCGCTTCGAACGGAAATTATTACGCTTTTGCACCTTCTGCTGATCAGCTTCCAGCTTCCTCGTTGGGTCCACCAAGCTCCTGTAATCGGCATTGACCATCGTCATCAGTGGTTGCCTCAGAGAGTCACGCAGTCCGTCCACGAACCAACTACATTTCTCGTTCTCATCCCCTTGCATATTGCCCGCATAACGAGATAAGTGAGTTAACTCCCGCTCGTAGGCTATTACAGTTCTGTCCCCGTGAATGAGCTTGAGGTACTTCTTCTGGAGACTGCTGCACTCGGACGGGGGCACAAACCAGCTAGCTAGCGCCGTCGAGAAATTGTTCCACATGAACATATCTGCTGTACGACCTAAAATGAATGAAACTCATATCATCATTACGCTAAAAGGACAAGGTATTCTAGGAAAAATGGTAATTTGAACAACATTACTTACCAGCGGGATCGTCAGCCAAATGCCTTGTCCACCACATATTTGCCTCGCCTTTCAGAAGGAAGGCAGCTAGAAGAACCCTCTTCTTCTCTGGGCACTGCATCACTTCGAGCAGGTCGCGGGTCTTTATCAGCCAATCATCGGTCTCCATCGGTGTTTCTTCTCCATTGAAATTGGAGGGTTGGAGGTCCCGAAAATTTCTCAGATAGCGTTCCATTCCTAAGTCCCCGGCAGCCTATGAAGCACCGATACTTTCTTGAGGGTCATGTACCCGTACCGGATACGTATCCGATACCGGTACGTACCCGATACTCACAGATACACCTGCTATTCTAGTTTGTAGATACACTTGGACTTGGTAGATTGTTCTGCATATTGTAATAAGAGTATGTTTTTCTGAAGTAAAGAAAAGATTTTTGCGTGTCTTTTAGAAAAGAAAAATTACCCAGAAATGCAACTAGCGATGCTTATTTATTATAGTAACAAAATGTACTTCAGATTTACGTATCTTTTTTCGTTTAAACTATAAAGAATTTGATTTAAATTTTATCATTTTGTTTTTTTACTATATATTTTGTTTCAGATTGGTACTGTTTCTATTTGTTCAACATGAAATTTTCTATGTTTAATATTTTGCTAACTTGTCTTTAGACGAACCAGAAGTTGAAGATGCAATATTCTCCAATAATGGGGAAGAAGAGGAAGAAAATGATTGATAAACATCCTTAAAGTTGAAATGATTATGAATATCTTTTGTTTGAGAACTTCATATTATATTGCATTAACTATGAATTTATACTTCAATTGGTGATTTATGCAATTATGCTTGATTTTTTATTATTTTGAGGACTTTTAATTACATTTGTGAAATTATACATATAAATTTATTATATTTAATACAACGTATCCCGCCGCACCCATATCCTTATTTTTTAAATTTTGGCGTATCGCCGTACCGGATACGTATTGTACCAGGTACTCGTACCCGTATCGGTGCTTCCTAGCCGACAGCTGGTATAGGGACTGCTGCTGGATCTGCTGCAGGGAGTCCATTTCTGAATTCCAACAGAGCTATGACCACTGCCCTGGCAATAACAGCTGCTATATCGGTAGGTTCTGGTACTGCTGGTGCTGCTGGTGCACCACCGTCATCCATGACTATCTCGGGAGTGGTATTCTGATGTGAAGGCTTGCCTGCCTCGTTTGTACGCGGTGCCTATATGATGGAAGGGCAAAGAGTTATTGACGTACGTGACACAAAGAAGGATCTACTAGAAAGATGTTTCCAAACAACGCATAGCTAAGCTAGATGAAATTTGGTGACTCTATCGTCAAAGGAATGATTCAGTTGAAATCCTAAGGCTCTGTGAACTTTTTGGGTCATGGGATCCTAAACCTCTCTCTGATACCAATTGTAACACCCCAACTTAGTTTTACCACAAATGAGCAGTCCGGCCGGGCCCCGTGATAAGAAGCAAACCAAGTAGCGGTAATAAAAATGGTACAAAGCAGACATAAATGAAAGTGCTAAAAGAGTACTTACCGCGGAAATAGTAAAAAGGTGCTAAGGGTAAATGTGTACCTCAAAATTTGATTTCACAGAGCTACTAAAAATTGAAAGAGTCATAACTCATAATGCTTGAAATACTGAAATCTTAAACATAGTCTGATACAAGAAAACATTAGAAAATCTAGATACATGCCCATTGTCACAAAACAATACTGAAAGAATAAACTACTGAAGGAAAACGAACTATAAGTGGAACATCGACAAACGTGCTCATCCTAGGCGCAACACCCCACCTGTGACCCCTGTAATAATAAGCCCCAAAATGAGTCAGCCCAACTAGAGAGTAAGAAAGACCATTCTTCTTAGTGACACTAAAATATTAGGAAGAAAAATGTATGCATGCTTTTTAAAACAATATTTCATTCTATTGAATAATATCTACTGTTATACTATGCATGTTTTTCTAAAATAGAGCTGGAAAATAAATGTCTGTTCTAATATAGCCATGTCATGCATTTTCATTCAAGTTCTGAAAATATTTAGCTATAGAGATTTTCTACATTTCGGCATGTTCTTGAAAACGGTTTGTCTTATGCTCGTCACACATCATATTCTAGGCGGAGTAGCTTCTTATGCGCATTCTAACGATCCGAGTCTCAACTAATGAACGCAGGGGTTCTAGTGTCTCACGGACACAGACTCGCATCTACTAATCTTCTAAATGGAGAAAACGTCTCCCTGACTTTGAGGCTCACAAGGTCTACTACGTCCTATGAGTAAGATAGTGCGCCTCCATCTATCACGAGAGAAAAATCTCAATCATGCCTACTGATTATTCTTCGTTAACTGTTGGATTTTTCATTGAAGTCAAGGTGTACGTGATTGCATAACAACACCCATACTAACTTGTTATATGGGAAACAGTTTGTGCATAATACTATGTGATATATATCTAGCCAAAAAGAATAGAATTTCTTACTGCGGTGTTACGACGCTCGTACACAAGACGCGGCGGCATCGCTGTCTAGGTGACTATGAAACTCCTAGAATTTCTTTTCCGACTTAACGTCAATAATAACAATCACTCGCAACCTGTAATTTACAATATACCTTAATTAGTTGCGTACCCTAACCATAATTTATCATCCGACCAATTTGGTAGAGACTGAGACTAAAGAAACAACTAAAAAGGTTGGTACCTTGATCCAACAACGGAAATCTACAAGGCGAAGACAAACAAAAATCGCCTAAAAAAATCTCTCTCACCAAAGGGTTGTATTCCTGCAACGAAAGAGAACGAAGAAAACCCTCCGCTGAAATGAAATAGGCAAACGATTGAATCCAAAAGAGGGGAAAACGACGACTACCTGCACGGGAGAAAATTTGGAGGCACTGATCCACGGCTGGACACACCTGAAAAATATCTTGAGGGCTCTGCTGACTTGGGTTTCAGTCGACACTCGGCAAGATGGAAAATCGATGCCGAAAGGGGAGGTCGTCGGTAGTGCCTGGTTGAGACTTTCGCGTCTGACGCGTGGTTGAGAAAGTAAAAACGCACGAGAGAGGCGATCCCAGGGCTCACGGCTAAGGAGGGATCGTAGCCTGCACGCCGACGATATGGACGATCGGCAGTTACTTCTCTGCTGTCGAGCGCTTGAGGGGAGGGGAAGAGCTTCGGGTTCGACTGAAGGCTCCTCTCTGCTAGCGAAGGAGAACAACGACGTTTTTTTTCCCCTTTTAGCGAGCGCACGGGTGGAGAAAAAGGAAAGGCGCGTCGGTCTAGGTTGCCGGTTACGGGAGAGACAATGTGGCGTGCGTTTTTTTCCCCTTAACTATTACTCTTAATTTTCTTCCTAAATAGAACCGAAATCCTTATGAGGGAAAATTTAAAACTTAAATCTTATTCCACTACTTAAGAAAAATTGCTAAAATTACGCGTTACGCTCCCACATCAATATTCAGACGCATTGCATAAAATCCAAATGCTTTCGTTAATTACATCATTGGTGAGCATATTAATCGTAATAAAATTTGTACCTCGACCCGACGCTGGCTTGGTCAAAAACACTCATACTCGGGCCCTGCAATAAATATAATGGGCATACTAAATTACGGGTGTTACAGGAAGCGGCCCTGCAACTCTGTCCGTTTTGTCTGCTGAATGAAATCGTCGATCAGTTCGTCCGCAAACTCCTCTCAGGAAATATCATCAGTTCGCCTGCCGGCGAAGGTTGAGTCCATAGATGATCTCCATCACTGGCGGGCATATCCCTCCAAAACAATGATGACCCAGGAGATGGAGCGGTTGGTGGGACACCACATCCCATCTAGAAGCTCCTCTACCCTGTCAAGTCACTCCTCTGTTTGCATTGCCGTTACATTCCCGCGGTATATAGGTGGTTGGAATTCCTAGAAGATGGTCAGTTTTACATTTCAGACGGGTCATTTGTTCGTGGAGGGGACACGCCCGTTGCTGAAGGGATTGGTTGAAGACGTATATTAGGGCAGTAAGGGTCTGCCCATGGTCAGATTGTAGAAATGAAGGATTCTGCGGTAGTGGAGACATCGTTGGTGGGGCCCAATCTTCCTCTGTGGTAGTTGGGTGGTAGGTATTCCTCGCAATTAGTTTTGGAGCGGGAATTCAATTAAAAAAAACTTAGGTCAAGGTTTTTCGAGTTTTTCCCTAGGGTTTTAATTTGTCTAGGTTTCTTAGGGTTTCTTTTTCTAGCAGAAGGTATGAAGTGTCTTAAAATTTTATCCTTATGGTTCATTAGGCTTTCGCTGCAGAAGTTCTTCCATGAACTTGAGTGCGAGGACTAAGTAAAACTCTTGTGACTTCCCACATTTTGATCGTTGGCGCCGATGCTCAGTTGTAACGTCCCCCTTCCCCTGGTACAATTGAGGAGGGCCTTATGCCCAAGGAGAACATCCCAAGATCCTGCTCATGACTCGCTTCCTGAAACCTTCGTTTTGTAAGACTGTCACATCAATTCCAAACATATCAATTAAGCGGAAGATTGGAGTAATAATATCAAGTGGTAGGATAATAAAAGAATGGACAAGGCAACAATAGTTCATGGATTTTCATGTCGTAATATTGCTCCTGCTTTTTCCCATCATCTTGCACCACCGGTCCAGTCACCATGTCCAACTCTGTCAGCTCCTGGGGGTGGTAACAAATGAGTTAGTCGAAAATGACCAAATGAGTCCCTTTATCCTCGCCCACCCAAGCTTAACGCTTGATGTGGAGAAAAGCTGCAAATGCGGTTAGCACAATAGTCGAAGCCTATATTATAAATTAAAGAAGACGAGCAAGTGATTAGATAAGTTAGTCAGAGTATTTAAGAGATGCAATGATGATGTTATGACGATGTTCAATATGTAATTCCATATGCTTTTTCCCTACGTCGACATAGTAATTAGTTCGTGTGAGGTTCTATCCGCACAAGCCTCACCGCCGTGACCAAACAGTGACAGTGGGTAGTCAAACCCAATTTTTAGGGCGTGATCACTACACGTGACTAGTCCTTAACCCTCAGTACTATCTGCTAGGACACAAACACTCGTCATCGCTATCCTAGCAGAATCATATTACACAAGAAGTGAGCCCGACCCAAAAAATTCAGTAGCTAGCCAAAGATCGCAGCCACTTCGAATCAATCTACAGTCCATCGTCCTACTCACCCGTCAGTATGCCCTAATCGGAAAGCCGACGGCCGTCCACATTTATGCACCTCTCCCACCAATTACGCTTGTATGAAGTATGCTTAATTAAATGCGAGAGTGGGTGCAATGTGTCGATTCGTCATTCACTAGCATGAGCTAGTTCTCATTTTATTTTCATAGCCTCTTAGTTTTGACTTAAAATATTACCTTTCTTCAAGTTCTATTTCGGCCCATTTAGAAACCTTTAAGTGTATAAGTTCCAAAGCCAAAGTTGTAGATTTATCAATTACCCACAACTTTGGTTCTGATAAGGTTTTTCCAATTCAGCTTCTAAGGTTCTCAAAATTGCATGTGAAATTCATGTTGGCCATTTTAACACTAGGAAATAAAGCTTTTAACCAAATTTTCTGTCCATTTTAGAGGCATATAAATATTTCTGAAGAAGAAGCTTTGAATACCAAAGCTGTAGCCAATATGTAGGCCTACAATTTTGATGTTCAATGTTTTCTTATTAGAGGTCATTAGGTGGTACATAATCTTGGGCGAAGTTTCTGAAAAACTGACACCACCGACGACCTCCCCTTTCGGCATCGTAAACACATTGGCTTATTTCTTGTGTTATTTGCGTCTCCCCATTTTTTCCGTTGATTGGTACATGTGTTGTGGTATGATCGTTGTTGGTTGTCTTAATCTCAGCGGGTTATGTCGTGTGGACCGTGTTGTGCGGGACTATGTTGTGTGGGACCACCCTTTGTGCAGATTATCCCCGACGGATTATCCCCGGTTTCCCGTTTGGTTGACCTAATTCCAACGAGTCCACGTCGTGAGTGGGACCCACGTCATGTGTGGGTATGCGTCGTGTGTGACTATGTCCCCAGCTTGATTCCCCACTTTGAAATTCCCCCCGGTGGCTCATCTGATGTTTTTTCCCACATCGTCTACTTTCATTACCTTTATATGATGTTTTCAAGTTGGAGGTTTCCCCTCCAGCTTTAGGGTGAGTGTTGAAGATTAGTTTTATATTAATATTTAGGTCCATATAGGAGTCCTTTAGGAGTGTTCGGTTTAGTCCCACATTGTTGTTTCAAATTTATATGTCCATGTATTTCCTATATAATGCCCTTTTGTGGATGAATAAGATTGCACTTTTCTTTCCTCTCTCTTATTTCAACAATCATGATAGAATTTGTAAAACTTGCTCTTGTCAGCTGATATCCTGGTAAACTGACTGTACTTTTTTCTTTCCCAACAACAACACTCAAGCCTTTATCCCACCATAGTGGGGTCGGCTATACGGATCTTTTGTCGCCATTGCACCCTATCTTTAGCCATAATCTCACTAATGCCTAAGTACATCATGTCTTTCCTTATAGTTTCCCAAGTTGATGAAAATTTATAAAAATTGTGTCTTATTTCTTGGTTACTCGGGTGACGATTAATGAGTGTATAGAATTATTATGTGGCTGTTATTTGTGGTTTGAGTAAAATTCATCATGCTAATCCTGTCATCTTTTGTTACTACAAATTCCTTTTTCAGGTTCTATACGTTACTTACCTTTCTGTAATAGTGTTATGAATAGATAATCTTTATGCCAAGTTCTAGGACTTTCAGTCACCATTTTTCTTCGAATATTCTTCATTATCGCCTCTTCTTTTTGGAGTTCGTATCATCTATATATATGCGTGTGTGTGTGTGTGTGTGTATATATATATTTAATCTTTATACTCTTCAGGATCCAAAGAGAAAAATTCACAAGCCTGTAAAAGGTGCTTTGAGGTTGGAGGTTGATAAGTTTCTTGCAAACCAAGCTGGTTCAGACAATTTTTCTGAGACTGGAAGTGCTACCAACGATTTAAATGATGTTGGTGAAAATGGTGGACCTGTTGATGGTTCTGATGTTCACAGGAATGGGAGTCTAAAGTTGAACAGTTCTGATAGGAAAAAGCAGCGCAAGTCATTTTTGCAAATGAATGCAGGAATTGGCCCTCATTACAGTAATGATGAAGTGGTAAGTGCTGGATTATTTTCATTATTTCCATCATTCCTATAATTCTTGTTTCTTTTATCTAATTGTTCAGTTTTTATGGAGAATACTTATCCCAAAAGAAGTTTTGGGATTTTGTTGTTAGTGCGGTTGTATGATAATTAGTGATGAAAAATAAAAGGTATAAAAAAGGTATGCGATAGATTTAATTTACTCTTTTAAAAGTTAAACTAGTCAAACAAAAAGTTTCAATACTATTTTCCCCTTCACATCCTGTTAGCAAACTTGGTTACCTCACATGGACTTCCACAAGGCAAATTATTGAAGGGTTTGTATTTGGTATTACCAATGAGTTCAAATTCCATTATGATATTGGTGTTTAGTATGATCTTCAATATACCCGATCAAATTATACCTGGATGTAGTAACCAATGCCAGGTTTATGCCATTCCTCGGAGTGGAACTAGTGCAGGTTCATATCATCTCGTGAATGGAGCTTGAAACCGATGGAGTATCCTCTCCTACGTTGTAAGTGTAATGATGCAAAACAACCATGTTTGGTCATCACTTCTTTGCCTTATTTAGAATTGAAAGTGCACAGTGAGTCCTCTGAGTATTCTCTAGAGGGGGGGGGGGGGGGTGAATAGAGTTGTAAAACTTTACTATAAAATGTGCACAGAACAATTAATTAATTCTAACAACTGTGCATTCAGAATTTCAATCCAGAATAAAACAAACACAAAATTGCAGAAATAAAGAATGGACAACACAGAAATCTCATAGCACAGATTGAGACAAGATCTGTAGTAGTTCTCCAAAATATGGGTACTCCATTCTTCTATCATCTTGGTAGGAATACACTATCTAGTGCCTGAGTCTTTTGATAAGGAGAGTCTTTGAACCAGGGTCTGAGTCTTTTGTTAATGAGACTCTTAGAACCAAGTTAGATCTTTTGATAAGGAGATCTTGAACCAATGTCTGAGTCTTTTATTAAGGAGACTCTTAGAACCAAGCTATATCTTTTGATAAAGAGATCTTGAACCACTGAATCCTTTGAAGAGGGATTCTAATGACTCTTTACTCACTTTACAAAAAGTGTAAGAAAGAGTAAAGAAGAAAAAGAGAAGATGATTCTTCTGATTGAATCCTCCTGCAGCAGTCACTGAGGATTGAGACACTTAGTGTTTGTATGGATCTCTGTTCAGTAGATGAATCCTTACTTGAGAGAGAGAGAGATCCAAGGATTGTGAAATTCCAGATCCTAATAATGATCTTTATATATCTGTATGCTTCTTGCTGTGAGAGGAAGAAGAAGCCTTGTTGTGTTGTTCAGTACAAAAATCTATTCTCTCTTTTCTATAAAAACCAAAGAACCGAGGAAGAAGAATACTGAATTATTATCTGTGTCCAAAATTGTTGTTGTCTATCTTCTTCTGTATACTTATTTTTCTGTCGAATAATGATGAATTACTTTCCTGTTCTGTTATTTCCCTAATAGAAATATCTAAGAGGTTGTATTGTTCTCTTTCCATTTTTGTTGACAGCCCGTCCAAATCGTTTTGAATAACTTCAAAATATCTCTTTATTGTATCTCTGAAATTCTTCTTTCCCTTCTTGATTATGGACGACCCGTTAGACTTCAAATAACTTCCATTTATAACCTCTGAATAAGCTTCAGAATAGAATACATGAAATATTCTAATTCCGTGTTTGTATTCGATGTTGCGTCGAATACATTTGCCTTATTATCGACACACCTCTGAGTTCTAATAGATGCTGCTTTGAAATCTTCCTCAGCTTTGAAATGAACTCTGATATCGACGTTGTGTCGAGTCCTTATCGACGTATCCGTCGAGATGAAGACCTTGACTTTGAGCTCTGACTTCTGCGTCGAATGTAATTCAAAGTTGTGCGGACTTCAAATGTTGTTTTGACCGACTCTGCCTTCTGCGTCGAATACATTTCGACGCTGTGTCGACTTCAACTGATACATCGACTATCAGTCTGAGTTATCCTTACTTCTATTCGAAGTAACTTCGGCTTGAAGTCGAAGCTGCGTCGACTTTTAGTCGACGCAGAATTAACTCAACTGAATTTCTGCACTCTTTTGGACTGGTCTTTGACACCCTAATATGAGTGTGACATCCTAGGACATCTAATGGCCATATTACCCTCACTATACAATATGAGTAATGAATCATAGATGATGAAATCACTTTTACCTAATTTGTAAGATAAATCCAGAGGATGTTTTTCCGAACAAGAATGCTATATTTTGACTTATTTACACCTATCGTGTTATTAATATTCATATTTTAAAAATTTAATTGAATGTTACTTTATTAAGTGAATTTTCTTCCATAATACTAGGTTTTATGAAATATTAATGATTACTTTATCTTTATTAGTTATTACACTCGATTACTTTCACTATGCTACCATTTTAAAATTATTTATGATGCAAAAAATATCATAATTGAGAGCAAATTGCGTCCAGCCCCTCTTATGTAACACCTTTCTCTTTTTTTTACTCTCCTTCTTCTCTCCCTCATTGACCATATCTCATATTGTCAAATTTCTCTTCCCTTTTTGTCTTTTGAAGACTTCTAATACTAGCCTCCCTTCTCCTTTTTCAATTAACAACAAAGGTGCAAGTATCATCATCTCCAAGCCTAGATAAGATCTTTTCATCAAGAAAACTTCCTTGGTTTTGCATCTCTTCAATTATTTTTAGAGTTGAACAATTCTCAAGTTCATGGATAAACTAAAGCTTGAATCACCACCCTCCCTCATCCGTGCTCATTGTCCTACCCATTGCTCTCCCCGTAATTCCAAGAAGAAACCCTTCCACCCATCCCCTAGTCCAACCTCTGACCTTTGATCCGCTATTCTGTGAGTTAATTTTTGTTGATTTTACCCATGATGTAAGACAAACATCTTTTTATTAACATAATTATCACCAGTTTGATCAAGATTAAGATAATCATCATCTCTATTATATGAGATATCAATGATCATATTATAATAAGATTTCAAAATCACATTCTTTAATCACCTCATATAGATCATTCTTTTTCTTCTAACTAAGACAAGCAATTTTTCAACTAGCCAGAGCTCGTTGTATAGCTGATGTGCCAATAAAGCTTGAGCTAATGTGGTTTAAGGAAATAAAATCTAAGGTGTAATTACAGAATTATCGACAAGAGATTAAAAATTTATGCTCCTTTCATTTTTCCACTTAATATTTTATTCTTCTGCTCAATTTTGCTAGTAATCCTAGGTTTCATTGTGGTAATTTCTCGTATTCACATAATGTTCTCTTTTATGAAGATAAATCTACTTGTGCCTGACTCAAACATATATAATTTAACTCTAGTTTGAGTTTGAAATTAATTAACCTGTTGACGCAGGAAGTGTCTAGCATAGTAAAGGTCGACTATATGCTTGCCTAAATAAATTTGACAATTTTCCGGCAACTAAACTTTCAACAATGAATGTCGTAAATAATAAGACACAATAATCACAATTTAGTGGAGCTTCTAGTAAGGTAACACATGATGTTTTACACATTTGAGAGTGCTAGAAGACAATTATTGGAACGAACAAAGCCCGAGAAGTCGTGGAATGCCTGACAAATTTTTCAAACCAATAATTGTAGAGAAAACAGTGAATCAATCACACAATTCAACACAATGAAATTACAACCCCAAGGATAGACTTACAATGACTACGAAATAATCATCATCTCTATTATATGAGATATCAATGATCATATTATAATAAGATTTCAAAATCACATTCTTTAATCACCTCATATAGATCATTCTTTGCTTGTAACTATGACAAGTAATTTTTCAACTAGCCGGAGCTAGTTGTATTGCTGATGTGCCAATAAAGCTTGAGCTAATGTGGTTTAAGGAAATGAAATCTAAGGTGTAATTACAGAATTATCGACAGGAGATTAAAAATTTATGCTCTTTTCATTTTTCCACTTAATATTTTATTCTTCTCCTCAATTTTGCTAGTAATCCTAGGTTTCATTGTGGTAATTTCTCATATTCACATAATGTTCTCTTTTATGAAGATAAATCTACTTGTGCCTGACTGAAACTTGTATAATTTAACTCTAGTTTGAGTTTGCAATTAATTAACCAATTGAGGCAGGACATGTCTAGCATAGTAAAGGTCGATTATATGAATGCCTAAATGAATTTGACAATTTTCTGGCAACTAAACTCACAAATATGAATGTTATAAATAATAGGACACAATAATCACAATTTAGTGGAGCTTCTAGTAAGGTAACACATGATGTTTTACAGATGCGAGTGCTAGAAGACAATTATTGGAACGAACAAAGCCCGAGAAGTCACAAGATGCTTGACACAAATTTTACAAACCAGTATTTGTAAAGAAAACAGTGAATCAATCACACAATTTAACACAATGAAATTACAACCCCAATGATAGACTTACAATGACTGCGAGATAGAATCCTCGGTGAGTGTTTGACAAGTTACCTGTGGCCGGAGGGACGGTGTCGTGCTGAAGATGGACTGTTGGAGGGAGTGTGGTGGCTGGTTGAAGCAGGAATGATCCGTCTAGGACAGGAGGCGGCCTCTGGAAGGGTCAGGAAGGCTGATGGGGTATGGGGAATAGTGGGCCGTTAGTTTGAAAGGGATCCGAAAGAAGTGAAGTGCACATTTTTGGGGCGTGGAGGCGCGGGAGAGATGATGGTTTGTGGAATGTGATTGGTGTGGATGGGAGTTCAAAGATTGGGATTTAAGTGTCTGAGGTATAAATTCCAGTAAGGCTCCGTTTGTTCCGAAGGAATTCTGAGGTGGGAATAGGAATTGACCCAATTCCCATTCCCGCAGGAATCGGAATTAAAGTCAATGCCAATACTGATGTTTGGCTGAGGACATGAATTCTGTCACATGAATTAGAATTAGTAATTCCACTGTTCGGTTACACGTTAGAATTCATGGATGAAATTGAAATTTAATCACATACTCAAATCAAGAACTAATTAAGAATGGGGCATGGTTGGATTCAATGGAGGAGAAACGACTGTTTAGAAACATAACAATAACAACACTATATTACAACTTTGAACTGGAGAAGCTCTAAATAATGCTCAAGAAAGCCAACAACAATTGGGACGGAAGGTCCATCTTTAAGATGCATAAAATGGAGGCTTACTAGCTCATCACATATTGATATAAAACTAAGGGGTGATTTCAGTCTAATCAGTTGGTTCAGGTTTCACGACTCATATATGGTCAAACCAAACACCAGTTGTAACAACCCGTTTAGACCGCCGCGATTACAAACATTTTACTTCTTAATTGACAACCTCTAACATTACAAATATTTATTTTTAAACTACTCTAAATGAAATGGTGCGCAACAAGAATATAAATGTCTAAATCTAACTCAAGGGACTGAGCACCGCAGAATCTAAAGAGACATAAACTAGAAATCTCATATTTCAAAAGGGTTTTGGATACATCATCATAAAAGCATCTACTCAAACATGACCCTGACTATAAGATACTGATACAAAGGCAAAACATCACATCATAGCTACTACATAGATCAACATGACTCCACTTCTGACTTCTTATTCTAAATCCTAATCCTATGAGTAAGAGTCTTCTTTTCTTTTATTGCGCCTTCCATCTTCTCCAGTACTCCTGTGATGACCTGGACCCAAAGACGATACTCCTGTGATCAACATGACATTTTTCTAAAATGTTAAAATATATAGGGTTAGCCATAAATATGACTAAGGCTGTGTTTGGTTCGGTTGATGCTGATGGAAAGTAGCTGATAGGAAATGGAGTTCGAGAGAAGTGCTGTTTCTGCAAAATAGCATGTTGATAAAAAACTGTTTGGATGAAATTGAGTTTACAGAGTTGTTAGAGATACACACACAACTACATACACACACAACTACATACACACATAACTACACATGCAAACACAGAACTATAACAAACTACACATGCTAAAAGCAAGTACAAGAAATTAACATGATGGAAATTTTCATTAATAAGAAATTTTTGCACATCTTTCACTTTCATCATTCAAGAGCGGACAAAATAAGTCACAAATTGACTATTTTTTGACTCGCAAAATGGATAAAAAGATTTGTAATGATTGCAAAGTCATACCGGGAGAAAGTTTGACAGCGCAACATAGACTAGTGGTGTTGGATGTGCAAATTAAATATTGTGACTTTAAGAGAGAGAGACAAAAGTGTTGCCGAAAATTCGGTGGTGGAAATTGAAGAAGGAAAAACAGGTTGCTTTCATGACAACGGTTTTAGAACAACTAGTTGATGATCCTTATGTTGATCCTAATGTCACATGAGAAGTTATGTCTTCTCATTTAAGGATAAGTGGAAAGAACGTACTTGGAGAGTCAAAAGATCGTGCACGCCCACAAAAAAAATCTTGGTGGTGGAAGAAGGAAGTGCAAGACAAAGTGAGGGCAAAGAGGGTCAGCTACAAAAAATTATATGCTTGTAGGAATGATGAAAATTTGACAAAGTATAAAGTCGCCAAAAAAGAAGCTAAAAATGCAGTAAGTAAAGCAAGAAGTCAAGTTTATGAAGAATTTTACGAACGACTAAATATTAAAGATGGAGAGCGTGATATATATAAAATTGCTCGAGCTAGAGAGAGGAAGACAGAAGATTTAAGCCAAGTTAAATGCATAAAAGATGAATCAAATACGGTTTTGATGGATGATGTGGCTATTAAGGAGCGATGAAAAATATATTTTTATCAACTATACAATGAAGGAAAAGACGATGAACTGAACTTGGAAGAGTTAAGTAAATTGGAGGAGTATAGAAACTTAACTTTTTATCGTAAAATTCAAGCATCAGAGATAGATGACGCTCTGAAGAAGATGAAAATGGAAAGGCGGTTGAGGCAGACGATATACCCATTGAAGTATGGAAATGCTTAAGGAGAGACGGAATTTTATGGCTTACAAGTTTTTTCAATAAGATACTGAAGATAAAGAAGATGCCAAACCAATGGAGAGAAAATATTTTAGTACCTTTGTATGTGAACAAAGGAGATATACAAAATTGTGTCAATTACATGAGAATTAAATTAATGAGTCATACTATGAAACTATGAGAACGAGTAATTGAGAGAAGAGTCAGACGAGAGACTAGCATCTCGGAGAATCAATTTGGATTCATGCCAGGGAGGTCAACCATGGAAGCTATACATCTCTTGAGGAGACTCATTGACTACTATCAGGAAAGACAAAAAGATTTGCATATGTTGTTTATCGATCTGGAGAAGGCTTATGATAGGGCTCCAAGAGAGGTCTTGTGGAGAGTCTTAGAAAAGAAAGGTGTAAATGTATCATACATTGACGTAATCAAAGATATGTATGCAAATTCAGTGACCAGGGTGAGGACTTCTGGAGGATTAACACAAGAATTCCCTATCGCTGTTGGCTTACATCAAGGGTCATCTTTAAGCCCTTATCTCTTTACCCTTATCTTAGATGAGCTCATCAGACATATCCAACAAGCAATACCTTGGTGTTTATTATTTGCAGATGATATTGTTTTGGTTGATGAGACGCGCGAGGGTGTAACCGCGAAACTTGAATCTTGGCGAGACACTTTAGAAAAGAAAGGTTTTAGGTTGAGCAGGACAAAGACAGAGTATATAGAGCTTAAATTTAGTAGTGCAAGAAGGTCGGATGACTCCGTCATTAAATTGGGTGACCAAGATATTTCTCGCAGTGAGTGCTTTAAATATCTGGGATCGATAATTCAAAAAGATGGAGGCGTAGATAAAGATGTGATACATAGAATCCAAGCAGGTTGGTTGAAGTGGAGAGGCGCGTCTGGGATCTTATGTGATCGTAAAGTACCATTAAAACTTAAAGGCAAGTTTTACCGTACTGCAATTAGGCCAGCAATGCTCTACGGTTCTGAGTGTTGGGCAGTGAACGGTGTACATGAACAAAAAATGGAAGTTGCGGAGATGAGAATGCTTAGGTGGATGTGTGGTCACACGAGACTGGATAAAATTAGGAATGAATGCATCAGGGATAAGACAAGAGTGGCACCAATTGTAGAGAAGATGCGAGAAGCTCGATTAAGATGGGTCGATTAAGGAGTTGAGAGGAAGACCTTACCTTTCTATAGGAAGAAAAACGGAGGAAATCGGAGAAGATTTGAGGTTGCTGGAGGGATCGGCGCCGATCGGCTGTCCGCCTGTCGTCGGGCTCGCAGGAAGCGCTGGGAGAGGAAATAAAACATCGGGATTTACTTTGGCCCCCCTTAAGCGATATCCGGCTTCCCCCCTGATGACACGCACATCGTGAGTCACGATTGCCTTGGACCCAATTGTCGGTTAATTCATTTCCTGCTAATCGCAACCCTCAAAACTTCTATTCCTCTCTTTGTTTTCTCTAATCATTCTTATGTCTTATTAACATTTTCATGTCGAAATTACGTACACATATTCCGTGTCCCACATTTTGTACATAACATATTAATTATTCGTACATTTCATAAATTTCGTACATATCATAACATATTAATTATTCGTACCTCGTCGCCGGCGTCACATGTACATAGGAGACCATTAGAGGCACCTGTTAGGCGTTGTGAGAGTTTAGTCACTAGACATGTTAAACGGGGGAGGGGTAGACAAAAAAGACTTGGAATGAAACTATGTGGAAAGATACGATGCACTTAGGCATTAGTGAGACTATGATTAAAGATAGGGCGCAATGGCGACAAAGGATCCATATAGCCGACCCCACTATAGTGGAATAAAGGCTTGAGTGTTGTTGTTGTGTTTCATTTTCATTTTGTCAATATATACACATTATATAGATATTTAATATTATTAAATTCCGAAGACACGGATGTATCTCCTAAAAGAGAATTTATTATTTTATTTATTTACTTTATTATTGCAATCAAACCACATGCCCCTCTATCCAATTCCACTATGGCGTGGTGGCGACTGGGTCGAAAATCTCCCACTTTGTCGTCAACACCACAGGCAGCCACTGATGTTGTTTGTTCAGATTAACGACGAAATTGTGAGCCGCGAACCTGTATTCCCCTCTGTCGCTTCGCTTCGGTTTTTTCAACAGAGATCGCGTCGAGCCCGAGGAGCTGCGCTATGAGCTGCTCGATGAGCTCCGCCACCTCCTTCTCCGCCACCGACTCTCCCCTGCTCACCGCCGCCTCCATCTCGGAAACCTGAGAAAGTTTATCAGAGCGTT
This sequence comes from Dactylorhiza incarnata, assembly GCA_033032865.1. Taxonomy (NCBI): domain Eukaryota; kingdom Viridiplantae; phylum Streptophyta; class Magnoliopsida; order Asparagales; family Orchidaceae; genus Dactylorhiza; species Dactylorhiza incarnata. The sequence continues at coordinate 3,009,453 of JAWHQI010000086.1, forward strand.
ACTTGAGAGAAATGGAAGGGAGGGATTTGATTGCCGTGTTTCCACCTTCGATACTGGCCCGTCGATGGCGACGGTGTTGGCCGCGAGTGACTTTGCCACTGACTCTGCTTGGGTGGCGCGACACATCTCGAGGAGAGAAATAGAAACGCACAACTTTGCGGTCGAACTGGAGGGGGGAGGTGCAGACAACTGATACCTTTTAAAGGGCATTTTTTAATAAACGTTGTTTACCCTATCAGCCCAACCAAACGCAGCTTATGCATCAAAGGGCGTTTTGGCCCAGCCGCACCGGAGCCAATAAGCCCAACCAAACCGGACCCAAGCAAGTTCTTACTTATTTAGTCTCTTGCAGAAAGCAAAAAAGTTAGCATTATAATAACGAGCTAACTAGTAAAGAGCTTGCTATGTAGTAAAAAGCTGTGTAAGAAAAAGACATGTAAAAATACTAATGAAAATGGAACATAAACCAACATTTGCAATATATTTACTTTAGGATCTACTTGCCGCACGTCTTTCATCTACTTCTTTATCTTTCTTATCATATATTCATTTTTTGTCTTCGTTTTTACCTTTCTTTCATTCATGCGACATGGGTAGAGTATCTTGGTCTTTCATCTCCATATTCATCATAACATGCGCACATGCTCTAGGTTCAGGTCTATCATCAAGTGTAGAGTCCCTGTAGGACACCTGAACCTATAACTCATCATCATCTCGATTCAGGGCTATCCAGAAGCGTAGAGTCCCTGTTGGACTCCTGAATCGATCTCTTCCTTAGCAGGTCGATTCACACCCCCTGCAAGGGTTAACCCTTAACATTGTCCTATTCTTATGCATTGATGCAATTTTTTTTTCATTTTCAATCGTCTTTTTTTCCTTTTTAGTGTCACAAGTTGTATTTTTATTTATGCTCCCTTGAGAATTCTTTTCATAATATTTGAGTCACGTACGGTTGACCTTCATCGACGGGGCATTTAGAATATGTTTCTTTTAGTCATTGGTAGCATTTAGAAAAACTCTTCATCATTAGCATACACATATAACATTCAAGTAATATAACGAGCAAGAATAAATATGCATAAAAATAGAGATTAAAGAAATTAGAACTCACCGAAGCCTTCCCTTCCCCCTTATCCTTCCTAAGGTCAATATCTCTTCCTTTCGTCGATGCCATCTCGAATGATAATATTCTCAACGAGTCTTTTATTACTTGAGAACGGGGCATCTGAAATACATAGATTTCACCTCTTAGTTTCCATAGTATTACCATGAGTTGCAAACTAAGAGATTCTATTAACTATCCTAAGAGGATAATTTGTAAAGGTTCTATCGAAGCTAAGGAACACTTATCATGAATCTTAAGACATAGTTATACCCCCCCCCCCCCCCCCCCCCCCCCCCCCCCCCCCCCCAATTTCATACTTGCATAAATAGTACATATACACTTTCTTTACCAAAAATAGCCTTAAGTATTATGTACTACAACATATAATGTTATATGAATATATTAAAAACAACCCTTATATATTTCAACACATGATTTTATATTCCACCCTCATATTTATGAAGTTAACATCTGGCAGCCCGCAATGTACAGAAAACCAAACCTCAACTCTATCAACAACATATTTATTTCCAGCAGCGGTCATAAATTAAAAACCAAACCTTAAAGCTGAGCCCCAACCCAAAACATCTGCATATATACTTATAACCAGCCGGCCCAGTCTATTTTAAAAGGATAATAACTTGCATTTCTATAACCAATATGTATAAGCGACATTGAATAACCTTAAGGGCCCGTTCGTTTGGACAGAATTGGAATTTGATATTGGGATTCGATATTCAGAATTAGAATTGGTCTAATTCCAATTCCAGCGTTCGCCTAATAAACAATATTGGTGAATATTGTAGAATTAATCAATTCTTTTGTTCGTTTGTTAAATAAAATTCAATCTAAAAATTGAAAAATATTACAGAGAAACTAATATTTTTTTACATATGTAATAAAAAATGCGCCTACTGAAAAAAAATGCTCCCCCGGGCACAAAACCGCCCGGGCACAAAACATGTGCCCGGACAAAAACACGCGCTCGGGAGCAAAAAGCGCGTCAGGGCAAAGAACTCGCGCTCGAGCTTGCAAAACGCACGCCCCGGCGACAATACGCGCGTCCGAGCGAAAAACGCGCGCCATGGCGAAATATGTGTGCCCAAGCGAAATATGCGCGCCCTGACGAAAAACGAACGCCTTGGCGAAAAAGCGCGCCCGGGAAAAAAAGCGCTCCCGGCCGAAAAGCGCCGCACGGGGGAAAAGACCCGCTCGGGTAAAAAACGCGCGCCCGGGGGACAAAACGCGCCCCCGGACAAAAAAAACGCGCGGACAGGAGAAAAACGCGCGCCCTTGCGAAAAAGCTTGCCCTGGAGAAAAAGCACGCCCGGGCGAAAAACGGGCGCCCTTGGGACAAAAATCCCCCCAGGCGAAAAACGCCCGCCCGGGCGAAAAAGCGCGCCCGGGGGAAAACGCCCGCCCGAGTGAAAAATGGGCGCCCGGGGCACAAAGCGTGCCCCGTGCGAAAAAACAGCGCGCCCGAACGAAAAACGCGCTCTGGGCGAAAAACCCGCAACCGCGCGACAAACAATGCGCCCGGGCGAACAAAACCCGCACCGGGCGAAAAACGCCCGCCTGGGCAAAAAAGTGTGCTCGGGCGAAAAACGCTCGCCCGAGGGAGAAACGGGCGCCCGGGCAAAAAACGGGCGCCCGGGCGACAAATAACGCGCCCGGGAGAAAACCGCGCGCTGGGGTGAAAAATGGGCGCCGAGGCGAAAAACGGGCGCCAGGGCGAAAAAAGCGCACCGGGCGAACAAAGCGTTCCCAGGCGAAAAACGGGCCCCCTTGAGAAAAAACGGGCGCCAAGCGACAATACGTGTGCCCGGGCGAAAAAAACTGGCGCCCGGGCGAAAAACGGGCGCCCAGGCGAAAAACGGCGTCCGGGAGAAAAATGCGCGCCTGTGATACAAAACGCGCGCCCGGGCTACAAAACGGGCGCCCGGGCGAAAAACGCGCGCCCCTGCGACAAAATGCGCTTGGGCGAAAAACGCTGGCCCGGGCGGAAAAATGCGCGCCCGGGCAAAAAAAAAACACGCCACTGCTGGATCATCGGAAGATCACGAGTCGCTGCTGGAAAGTGGAGGAGGAGCCCTAGCGAGTCAGAATGTCGAGGAGGAACGGGAAGCATAGTTATGAAGCCGTTGCTCCTTTTTTTTATCTGGAGTAAATTGAGCGAGCCAAACTCCCCAATTCCGATATGTCCAGCTAGGTTTTGTGCCTAGGATAACATCAATTTCATGATATGCAACTCAAATTTCAATTATTAATGCTACCTAAGAACCAAACGGCGTATTTGGAATTCGTCGTCGAATTTCAATTCCAAGTCTTCAATTCCGTGCAAACGAACGAGCCCTAAATGAAGTGAAGAGGTAGGAGAAAGGAGAAAAGTAGATTCACGAAATATCCCCACTAATTTTTAAAACTTAAATGCATCAGGGAAAGGAAATAAAATCATCCCACTATTAAGAATAACCCAGCTCCCACATCACCTGAATTAAACAATCTTGGCACATGAATTAGTGGGGATATTTCGTGAATCTACTGAAGCAGACTTCAAGTTGATAAATGGAAACACTCGACTTTACAAGCATGCAACTGAAACAAGAAACAAGAGGGAATTACAATATGCATGTAACTGAAGCAAGAAAATATTTCCGTTACCTCAAATTTTAGAACTTAATCCCCAACGAAGCTTCCTGCCGGCAAGATGAAACAACAAGGGTTTTGGACACTCTTAGCAGCAGGTTCCGGGGCTCGGCAAGTGGGTTAGAAGAAAGGAGAGAAGTTAAGAATAGGGAAAGAGGAGACGAAATCCCACGGTCCAGGCACTCGATTTCCTTGCACAAGGAAACCTTAGTAGCTCCCGCTATGCAAGAGCTTGCTGAAGAAGGAGAACGAGAGAAATGATGGGATCGAGAGCCAAAAAGCTCTTTAACCAGTCTACGTTTACTGAGTTTTACCCGCTTGCCCTAAGATCGACACCATCCAACTCAATTCAACGCTTAATTAAGAACCATTTGGTTTGCACTAAGGGGCAAGTAGGTCATTTGCCTCTCATTCCAGAGATGTCCACCGACCTAACAAAAGAGTAATGCAAATGAGTAAAACATTTATTAGTAAAACATTTCTACACTAATGGGTGATATGTATTCTGTCACATCTACATTATAGGGTGTAGTTCATCAACATCTGCCAACAGTTTATGGGCGATTATCAATCATCTTTGGCTTCCATCACATGGGGTGAAATAACTTCAACGCTTACACCAACCTCTATTTGAAGGAGTGATATGATATTGGCATTAATCGTTATCCAATGAGGCAATATTAGATTGTCTTCTACATTAAATTGTGCTATGTTGCCAATATATCTTAAAAAAAATTAACATCAATTTTAAGAGGCATATCTTCCACCCAATAGGGATGATAACAGAACAAATTAATCTTCAGTCTAGGTAGTTGTAAGACTCCCCTTCGGAACTAGGTACGACCAGGGGATCTTATCGCACACGACCACCAATCCACAACAAAGAAGGGAATAATGGAAGCGTAGAAGTATGAACGTCTCAACCCTCTCCCATGATTCTCTTCCAAGCTACAAACTGACGATGGCGCTAAGCGAACAACCATCACCAACAAACAGGGTACGCTATAAGCAGTAGCGGAAGTAGTACTAGCTGAAGACTAATAGCCACGTAGTAAGCACTTAACTATATGAGTTAAAACAAGACAAAAATAACTACAACAACGACACGATTGACCCACAGTCCAAGTACAACAGTCTATAAAAAATCCGGGGGCTCACAAGTAACTTGCCAAGCCGGATGAAATATGATATATAAGTGCAATAAATATGTAAATCTAATGAGCTAACTATATGACTGATGATGTTGCTAGGGGTAGCAACGATCATCATCATGCCTTCTATCTCCACGCCGAGTCCACGTCGAGTCCATGCCGAGTCCACGTCTAGTCCACGCCATAGCTCTAGAAACACCCACGATTTCGGTTGCGTCGCCATTGGCGGAGTCTCCGCCTAAATGATAAGCGCGAACGCGACAGTCAAACTAGACAGAGTGATTCTTCCCTCTCCCCCAAAAGCCCTAAGCTCAAGGGAGGGAAATATCACGCTGCAGGAAGTGACAGACGATATACTATGCAAGTATAACAGACGAATATAAATATGGTAATAAGGCAAGTACACCTAGCAAGCTATTATATATAAGCAAATAGACTAAGTAGTGTATAGTAAGAAAATGAAGGTACAACTAGAAGACTATCAAGTATAGACGCATAATAAATTGAACAGTGATTAAAACCTACTGTTTCAAACTTAGCGGTGTCCACACTTACGCACCCAACGATGACTAACCTAAAACAGTATGAACATGCTATCATCCAAGAGCAGTACTAGTAAAAGAATAAACCCAACCGAAATTAACATCATCATCACAGGTGCACATGAAATCTATGTCGACATAGCCTTAACAATTCAAACAGTGTCGAGACGTAAGCACTCGATCGAAATCAAGTGCAAACTAACGACTGAGACACTTATTCGTGGGGTAGCTCCATAGCACCACCGTCGTGGACAGACGGTGGCAGTGGCACATCCTGACCACTTCTAGGATATTTAAGCACAATCATCCCTAGGCCTTACGTACGACTGTCCGAGCCCGTACTCAGTCTTCGCCCATACTGACGGAACAAACAAAGAACCGAGACATAGCTCAGGTCGAACTCCAGGTGGCTAACACCTACACAAACAACAAACTAGGCTAGGGCGCACGCCGTTGTTCGACCATGACGCTATCCTAGAGTCACTGTACTAACCCTCCGGAGTGTGCCACCTGTAGAGCACCCGCCACATCTTACACATGCAAACATACAAACAATCACTTAGGAGGAAGAACACCCTACTAATCATCACACATGAGGGAAAAGACACCCAGCTAGTGTATCGTCCCACTCTAGCACTCTCTGCATTACAGGTGGACGTTACAGATCTCCTTGATGAGAGTCTCAAACCATTCCTCATCACTTAGGGGAAATGAATACCCTATCATATCCAAGGTCACCGACAATTACTCTTACATATACACATCGACCCAAATCAGACACAACATGATGAATTATTACATATTAGAGGTCCTCCTATAATTCATTATCATTTCCGATTATTAAATGACCTAAGCACACACGATTACGATTCATCAACTTTTATAATTTAGATTAACAACCTATAATGTAATACAACATTATTTGCTCCTCAATTTATATTCTCATTCAATCACACAGTTCATCTTACCACATCAGGTCAGGATTGTCACTATTGACTTCAAACATACTTATTGAGGATTCAAAAACCTGATTCATTTTCAATATAAGGTTATACTCATCAAGACTGGATCAACCCACATGATCTAATCTAGGTCATTAATCACATCCTACATTTAGGGTTCGTGACGTACTCTCGTCTACTCCTATTGAAATCATCTTATAGATTCATAGCATCGAGACTGCGATCATCGTTTGTTGCTCGGTCCTGGTTTCATATAATAGGCTTAAACCTACTAATTCTTCAAGTCTAAGTTCATTATATATGTTTTTATCATCAGACTCGTCTAAGCATTCCAACGGTTAATATCCTCAATTCTAAACCAGGATTTGGACTATCCGCCCATAAGCATTAATTATCAGCGGTTACGATAATACCCTTAGAAGGTATCATGTCGTTGGTTAAATAATAATGAAATTGACGATGCTTCCTTGTTCGACGATTCTACCCTAAATCTGAATCACGTGACAACAAACTTGATTGCATCTTCGACGTCAGTCTCCTCCGCAAGCTTCACCATTTATTTCCATTGCACGGTTCTCCGTTGAGTTCGTCGCATGATCCACCTCGATCTCTGCCACAAATATTGTTGATCTTCATTGCAGGATCCATTATTGATTTTCGTCGCACGATTCTTCGTTGATTTCCATCGCATGATTTCACTTTATTTTCGTCGCACAATATATCATTATTTTCCACTGCGCGCTTATTGTTATTTCAATCACGCAATTCATTGTAATTTATTGGCGCGCGATTGTCGTTATTTTAATCGTGTGTACCAATATGATTTATCATTTAAATTCTTCGCTGCAAGCTCCACTGCTTATTTCCATCGCTCGATCAACACGAGTTTTCGTCGCGAAATCTACCGTCAATATTCTTCGTTGCAAGCTCCACTGCTTATTTCTCATCATCGTCGAAATTATTCGTTGCAAGCTCCACTACTTATTTCCATCGCGCGATCAACACGAGTTTTCATCGCAAGATCTACCGTCGATCTCACCGCAAAATTTAATATTAATTCTCGACGTGCGAGCGTTGTTATTTTGATCATGCGCATCGATATTATTTACCGCCGCGCGATCGTCGTTGTTTCGACCGCGTGGCATTAATATTTATTTACCATCATGTTGCACTTCGAGACTCGCGAAGAGGGGTCGCAAGGACCCACTCAAAATGATCTGCGGCCACGCCGAGCACGACTATGCTCGGGTGTCCGCGGGTTGCCGGAAAAACGGAGCCTTTGCGAGAAGGTTTCTATAATAGAAACTTAAGATCTGTGCGGAGGGAGGAGTCGAGGAAGAACTTACCGGGGGTTCGTGCAGCTACCCCATAGCCGTGAATGCGGCATTTGTATGTTGTTCCCGGCACCGGATCTCGCCGAATCGGATCTCGTCGATTGTCGCCGAAGTGGTGTCGTCCTCTTTGAGTGCGCTGCCCTATTTTTGGAGAGGAACTTGCTACTGTTTTCAGAGCTAGAAAAGTCCTCGGTCGAAGGGATCTCGCCATTTTTTCACTTGAGTGGAGATCTCGTCGGAGCTTGGAGAGAAAGGGGGCTGCTCGGTTTGAGTGGTTGGAGAGGAGATCTGGAGCAGATGGAGTGGTGCATCCATGGGGAGGTGGCCGAAGCTTATAGAGGGGCGGCCATGGAGGAAGCTCGCCGGATATTTCGGCCATGGAAGGGGCTGCCGTGGAGAAAAACTTGCCGGAGGAGATCGCCGGCCATAAAGTGGCTCGGTTTGGTGGCGGTCGGTCATGGATCTTGAGGTTGCCCGCCTTGAGGGAGAAGGTAGAGGTGGCTCGGTTGGAGAGGAGCTCGGCCATGGAGGGGGTTAGAGAGAGAGAGAGGAGATGAAGGAGCTTCGGTGGTGGAGGGAGCTCGCCGACGGGTAGCAGGGACGAAGATGGCGACGCACAGAGGGAGATCGGGTAAGTTGTTTTTTTTGTTCTAACCTAACTCTGCGTGTGTGTGTGTGTGTAATATGATAATAATAATAATAATAATAATAGTATTAACATTTAAACGCTTGTATCTCACCCTATGAGACTCAAATTTTGTCCCGGAAGGGCTCATTACGATCGTCTTATCGATACACACCCTTTGAAACGAGTCACGATAAATTTCGAGTTCGTTTGCTCATTTTACGCTTGTCGAAGCGTTTACTGCCTAATTTTTGCGCTGCATTAAAAACTCGCCGAACGACAGCGGAATTTCAAACAGACGACTCCGTTGGACTCGTATCATCATTACGAATCCAACAAAACTGATTGGGGTCCATTCCGAGGTCGTTTGTTCGATTTTACATCTTGGGTCGTTTGCGTTATTTTTATTTTGCATCCACGTCATATTTTCGCCGATTCTCATCGGAATCGAGCGTGGACAGTTTTGTTGGACTCATATAGGCTTTCACGAGTCTAACAAAATTGACTGAGTTGAATTCCGAGGTTGTTTGCTCCATATCATCTTTTGGATAATTTCGTAACTTAAAGTCGCGTCGACATGACAGATTCTCCGATACTCATCAGAATTGAGTGCGGTCGACTCCGTTGGACTCGTATCACCTTTTACGAGTCTAACCAAACCAACTAAGGTCAATTATGAGGACATTTGCACAAAAGTCATATTTGAGGAGTCACGTAGCTCGAGACGACCCTTTTTGGCCAGCTTCATATATATGCATCGGAATGCGACGAAACGAACGTCGTTGAATTCGTATTAGTCTTACGAGTGTAACATCCATGACCGGAGTCCATTCTGAACTCATTTGCTCAAAAAGTCTGTTTTAGTTATTGTAGCTCGAAATTCGGAGTAAACCAGTTGTAATTGGTTCGCCGGACCAACAAGGTCACTCTGGTCTCGAATAGGCTCACCAAAAGAGGCCGATTTAACCGGTTAGGTTCCTTAGGTGGCTCTATTGGTCAGGTAAGGATTTTGGGATGTTACAGTAATTCCATGGATAGGTGGTCTATGATAATAAGGATGTTTCTGTGTTACGATCAAGGGCCCAAAGTCCGATAGCTTACTAAACCTGGGCAATGGAACCCTGGATTTTTCTAGGGTTTGAAACTCCTCCATGATTAATTCGTAAAGAATTTCAACACCTGATGAGTCCTGATCATATACACATATTTGGACTCATCTAGGCCGGTTTTCTAGTCGTTTCACTGCACTTTAGCCCTGTTTCAGCTCATATTTTTCTTTCTATGCTAGGTGCACTTCTTGGCCTAATTTGGTGTGTTTTATGCTTATTCCCTTTTGATAGCCTTATCATTTTGTTGAGTGCCACTTTCAGTGGCCTCATTAGCATTTCTGTAGAAACAGGAGTCGTGCAGGTGTTCCTGGTAAAATTCTGTACAGGAACACTGCGCACGATCACTGGTTCGATTGCGCACGACCACTGGTCGTGCGCCGCTGATCGTGTGCACTTAACCCTTTTTTCTGAGTTCTGTCTCGGACAGTGCGCACGACCACCTGTGATAGTGCGCACGACCACCGGTCGTGCGCACTTAACATCAATTTCATGAGTTCTGTTTCGATCAGTGCACACGATCACCTACGATAGTGCGCACGACCACCGGTCGTGCGCCACTGGTCGTGCGAACATGGTATTTTATTAATTTCTTACTTTGCAGGCTCCACCCAGGTAGGCGCACGATCACAGAACCCCAGCGCGCACGACCACTGGTCGTGCGCCAATGACCGTGCGCACTGTTTATTCCAGCGCCTATAAATTGTCCTGCTCGCGATTTAGGTCGCGATCCCGCATTTTTCTGCTATCCAGTCCGCCGTTTTCGCCCCTTCCGCTGTATCTCCGCCCCCCTAGGCCTCCTCCATCATCCTTGAGCTCCAAGGAGAGGTTTCTAGCCCAAAGATCGCCAACGTCGAGCAAGGAGATCGTGTATCGAAGTAGATTTGATCGTGACACGAAGAAGACGAGCCATTGGGAGGAAGTGACAGCCCTCCTCTACCTCGGACGCAGTTGAAGACCGAGCTTAGATGCGGATTGACAACCCAGCGATTCCAACCGTGAATCTTCGGCAAGGCTTCGGATGTGGTCGACTCCTTTACCCTCTTTTTCCTTCTTTATGTTGATGATTGTTTAAATTAGACTCTTCTATATTTTGATGATATACACAATGAATCTTGTTATGTAATGTCTATTTCATTTATTTGAGATTATACTATTCATGTGTTTATGAGGTGCGCCCCCATCTAATTTCCATTCCGCTTTCGTGTTCGTGTGCCGCACTAGCAATTGCTAGTGGCGTGCTTGTCGACGAGGTGCTTGCGACCCTCATCCGTATGCCTACTCGTCCATCCGCCTACCGAAGCGTGGCATCGCGGCCCGTATTCCATTCGCCTAACGAAGCAGCGCGCTCAAGGCCTGCATAGTTCAATTCCGCCAGCCTACTCGTCCATCCGCCCAATGAAGTAGTGCGCTCAAGGCCTACGTAGTCTTCCATCCCGCCGAGCGAAACTTTGCATAGCAGCATTGCATAGGAGTAGTTGTAATATTTTATTTTATTATTCACAAACCAAATCCCTTTCGTCCGCACTCCACCTATCGCTGGACTTCGATCTCAAGTCCTTCCTCGAACGTTAACTCCACCTTACTGTGTTCCTTGAGAGATTCGATACTCGGGGATTACTCCTCGTTTTATATTACTTGAACGATCGGTACACTGGCGTTTCGTGCCGCAGTCTTACTACCGCCTATAGCGGTGTGCTAAGATTTGCGCCATCAACACCCAACAAGTCTTCATGAACATTTGAGCTGAGTGACTTCTTTAATCATGTGTGCTTAACTTTAATACATGAAACTTAATAATACTTATATTTTATATTTACATACTTAATTAAGCTTATATATGTGAGCTATCTTAAAACCTCAGCTGAAGATTAGGATGCATTTGACTTGGCTTGAAGGAGCAATCTTTTAATCTTCCAGTTCAGGTAGTACTCCTGTATGGACTTTATCAATTTTTTGACAATTTATATATTTGTCTTTTGGCAGTTTGAAGCATTAGATTTCAGGATGATGTTAAGAAGTGAGCCATTCACACAACTTATTCATTGTCTTTATCTATATCCGCTGACAGTCGGTTTCAGTCGCAAAAGAAACTTGTTCATTAGGGTGGAGATGAGAAAAGATGATGGGGATATTCGCAAACAACCTATTGAGGTCTGTATTAAAAAATATGAACAGATATTTTAAATTTTTTTGATGCATTACATCATTATATTTGTAATTTACAGGCAATGTATCCAAGGGGTCCTGGTTTAAGACTTCAAAAATGGGCTAACACACAAGTGGCTGTTGGTACCAGAATGGCATCCTACCATGATGAAATTAAAATTTGTCTACCTGCTCTTTTGACACCTCAACATCATCTTCTATTCACATTTTTCCATGTCGACCTCCAAACAAAATTAGAGGCTCCTAAACCTGTGGGTATTGACTATACCAGCTATTCTTGCTATAATCACTTCTTATACATTCTCTTCTTTTTACCCCGTGCAGGTAGTTGTAGGATATGCGGTGCTTCCATTATTCACTCATGCTCAGTATGATTCACAGACTTAATATGATTATTATTATTAGTATTAATATTATTATTATTTTACTTCTAAAATTATATAGGTATCTAATGAAGCTTATAATTTCTATTTTTCAGGTTGCAGATGGACTTATCTTTACCAGTAATGAAGGAGTTGGCTCCCCATTATTTACAAGATAATGTGAAGGTAGAACAACTTCTCACTAGTTTGCATACATATCACTATTTTGCTTGCTTCTCTGTTTCATACAAGGCACTGAACTTCATCTAGGTATTTGAGGTACTCCCTGATGAGTTTTTTGGTTATATTGTAGGAGAGGTTAGATTATTTGGAAGATGGAAAAACTGTCTTCAGAGTACGGTTAAGGATTTGCTCTACACTATTTCCACTCAATGAACGAATTAGAGATTTTTTCTTGGAGTATGACCGACATGTTCTTCGCACTAGTCCTCCTTGGGGTTCAGAGCTTCTTGAGGTAAAATTAAGTGTATGATGTAAATATAATATGCACCGTTGAATGCTGCTTGGTGCTGTTTGATTATTTTAGTTTCAGATAACACTTGGTTCTAGTTTGTTCAATCAACTCTTCATGTTTCTTTTTGAATGAATCTATGATTTGTTATACGATATTTTACTGTCATATTTAAGTAGTACATCTGAGTTATCCTTTTTAAATTCCCCCCATCTAAATACCATATTTCTGCAATACAAAGGTTTCTGAAATTTAGAAAACATATATCTTCATCTTTCTTTATTCCGTTTCTGAATGTACGTTTGAATTTAATATTCAATTGTAGATTAGCTGCATGTTCACTCTTCATGCAATCCATTTCTCACGTTTGAATAAATTGCATTATTTACTTTTCAATAGATTTCGCTATTTGAAATGCTACATGAGCAAAATCTCTGTTTCTTGTATTTGATGAAGGATATCTTAGGGCCTAAGATTTTAGAAGCCAAAATTATAATGGGTTGCAAAGAAGTCATGCAAACATATGCGATTCAGAGTCTAAATATAAATATTTTGGGCAATTAATTATTAACTGAAAACAAAAAAACTACGAGGGTCCGTTTGTTTGGACGGAATTGAGCTGCTCGAATTGGAATCGAAGGCTAATTCCAATTTTTTCGTTCGTTTGCGCGCTTAACGTTGGAATTGGAATTTTAATGAATTCCATGAAATTCATTTTGAACTAAAACCAATTTTTTTCAATCTATATAAAAATTGGATAATTCCGGCAGTGACGTGTTTTTTAGCCCGGGGGCTTGTTTTTTCGCCTGGGCGAGTATTTTTTGCACAGACACATTTTTCATCCGGGCTCCCGTTTTCGCCCGTGGGTGCATTTTTTCGCCCGAGCGCGCTTTTTTTGACCGGACAATCTTTTTTCGCCAGGGCGCGTTTTTTTCGCCCGACACGTTTTTTGCCAGGGCGCACATTTTTTCGCCCAAGCGCACATTTTTTCACCAGTCCGTGCTTTTCTCCTTGACTTGCGTTTTTTCGCATGAGCGTGCATTTTTCGCCCGGAGCACGTATTTTCGCCCGGTCGTGCATTTTCCGCATGGACGAGTGTTTTTTGCATGACCAATTTTCGTACGAGCGCACGTTTTTTCGCCCGGTCGTGATTTTTCGCCACAACGCTCATTATTTGCACGGGCGTGCGTATTTCTCTTGGGCACGCATATTCCCTCGAGCGTGCTTAATCCGCCCGGGCGCGCGTATTCCTCCCGGGCGTGCGTATTCCGCCCGGGCGTGCGTATTCCGCCCGGGCGTGCGTATTCCGCCCGGGCGTGCGTATTCCGCCCGGGCGTGCGTATTTGAACCGGGGGTGCGTTTTTTGCCTGGGCGAGTTTTTTTAAGCCCGGGGGCGCGCTTTTCGCCTGGCCATGCGCATTTTCACCTGCGTGCCCGGGCACGATTTTTTTGCCCGGGTGCGCATTTTTCGCTCTTGCGCGCGTAATTCTAAGATTGATTTTTATCTAACAAACGAACAACAAAATTGATCAATTCCACAATATTCTCCAATTCTGTTTATTGGGCGAACACTATAATTGGAATTAGACAATTCCAATTTCTCTAAGACTTGGAATTAGTCTCAATTCCAATATCCAATTTCAATTCCATCGAAACGAATGGTATCCGAAGAGTGTTCTGTAGTCAACAATACTTTAATGACCACCTGGTTTAAATAAATTTTAGAAGCATTTAAACAAATATGTTGGGGAAATGAACTATTAACTAATGTTACAAATCTGAATCTACACTTTGTAAAAACAAAAAATGATCTACAGCAATTAAAAGATATCATTGTGACCTTAACCATAACTCCTAGGATTCATCTCATATTAAATAATTTTGAGAATAAAAAACTTCATAAATAAAAAATTAATTTTAGAAATATTATTTTCTTTTTAATATAGTAGAAATTGGGAATAAAATGGGCTAATATTTTATTATTCTCATAAAATCATCTTCTTCTCATACATTGTGCAAATGGTCTCCTTTTATCGAAAGAAAGAGAGCTAAATACAATCTCAAGATGTGGGACCAAAGGAGGACCTAGAGAAGAGAGACCTTATGGGCCTAAATACATGGGTTTTATATTTATTTCATGTAACACTCCCCCTAAGCTGGAGCGTACAATTTGTAGGTACCAAGCTTGGAGAGAAATTGCTGATATAGTGAGCGAGACAAATCCTTAGTGAGAATATAATATATTTGATCGGCAACCCGCATATGCCGTAGAATCAGTCTCCGAAGCCGAACCTTTTCCCGGACAAAATGACAATCAACTTCAATATGTTTTGTTCGCTCATGAAACGCAGGGTAATCGGCGATGTGAATAGCAGTTTGACTATCACAAAAGAGAACAGATGGTGATGGGAGTTTGACACAAAAATCAGTGAGGAGACTTTCTGAGACGACAACAGTCATGGTGCGATACTCGCTTCAGCTGAAGACCGAGCAACCACAGTCTGCTTCTTGCTTCGCCAAGTAACCAAGTTCCCTCCAAAATATGTGCAATAGCCGCTCTTGGATCGACGATCGTCCAGGGACTGTATACAATGCGAGACAAAGAAGTAGAGGGCTTGTATACCAGCCTTTGTTTCGGAGCATTCTTCAAGTATCGAATAATACACTCAACTACCTGGAGATGAGAGACCCGAGGGGTATGCATGAAGCGACTGATCACGCCGACCGCAAAGGAAATGTCAGGTCGTATGACAGTAAGATAGATTAGCTTGCCAACAAGGCAACAATAATACTCTAGATTAGGGAGAAGTTGATCAGAGTATAGGCCATGAGCGCGCAGCTGATGATTTGCATCCATAGGTGTATCCACATGCTTACATCTAGAGTAGCATGCATCATGAAGTAGATCGAGACAGTACTTCTGTTGAGACAAGACAAGACCATCAGGTCGTCGGGCTACCTAAATTCCCAAGAAGTAGCTGAGTAATCCCAAATCCTTTGTTTGAAAATGAGAAGCAAGATGTTGCTTGATTTGGGTGATGCCGGAAAGGTCACCACCAGTAACAAAGATGTCATCAACGTAGACTAGAAGAATCACCGTGTCAGATGAACGTTGTCGAATAAAAAAGGAGAAATCTGCCGAGCTTCGGGTGAAGCCAAACTCACGAACCAACTGACTAAACTTCTCAAACCATGCCCATGGAGACTGTTTGAGGCCATAGAGAGATTTCTTTAGATGATAGACAAGGGACTCCCTCGTGGTTGTATAACCATGAGGTTGCTGCATGTACAGTCTCCACAAGATCGTCGTGAAGGAAAGAGATTTTAATGTCAAGCTAATGGAGCGGCCAATGGCGATGAACGACAAGTGTTGAGTTTTGCCACCGGAGAAAATGTTTCTTCATAATCAAGGCCGTGTTACTCCAGCAACAAGACGGGCTTTGATGCGATCAACAGTCCCATTCGGATGATACTTCACAGTGAATAGCCATTTGCAACTCACAGTATGTTGATTAGGCGGAAGAGGAACCTAGGTCCCAAGTGTGGCTGTCCCAATGAGCAACCATAACCTCATCCATTGCCGCACGCCAACCCGGATGCTGAAGGGCTTCCTGCACAGAAGAGGGAGTGGAAATAGACGATAGAGAGGTCGCAAACCTGTGCAAATCAGAGGAGAGACGATGCAGGGAAACATAGTTGGAAAGCGGATGCGCGGTGGGGGGTGTCGTCTAATCAGCAGTCTGCGGAGTATCAGTCGTAGATGGGGGCTGTCGCGGGGCACCAGATCGTGGATAGCGGCGAGAGTATACACGGAGAGGAGTCGAGGTAGGCGGTGTTGTCAGAAGTAAAGGTGGTAAAGGAGAGTTGGTAGGAACAAAAGGACGTTGGTGATTAGGAGGTAGCATTGACGTGGTGTCAGTTTGATGGAAAAGTTCATCTTCTTGGAAAGTGACATCAACAGACATGATCAATTTTCGTGTAGAGGGAGAGTAACAAACATAGCCCTTCTGGGTGCGCGAATACCCAACGAACATGTAGCGCGTGGCACAAGGGGTCAATTAGTCAACGGAAGGACCTAAATGTTGAACTTAGCAGACACACCCAAACACCCGGGGGTCAAGGGGAAGGGATTTTGTTCAGGAAATAGGAGAGAGAAGAGGTTGCAAATTGGAAGACGGACGAGGGCATGCGGTTGATGGGATAACAAGCAGTGGATATAGCGAAATTCCAATTGGTGGTGGTAACCTGCATCTGGAATAAGAGACCGAGTAACTTTGAGAAGGTGGCGGTTACGCAACCTGGTATTCGCTCCACAATACCATTTTGTTGTGGCGTGTACGCACTGGAGGTTTGGTGGATGATGCCCAAAGAGGTGCAAAATTCTTGGAAAGCATGCCCAATGTATCCACGCGCATTATAAGTGCGAAGAATTTTGACAGCACGGGTAAATTGTGTGGGTTTCTGCATTAAAGAGCGGAAAATGGACAAAAGATCAGAGTGATCGCACATCATATATTATCAAGTCATATGTGAATAATCATCAATAAACGTAACAAAGTAGCGATAACCAAATATAATAGCGGTTTTGTAGGGACCATAGATATCAGAATGTACTAAATCAAAAGGAGCAACACTCTGAGTACAATGAGGAGGGAAAACAGAGCGATGTTGTTTCCCATAGATACAAGATTCACAATTAAATGGGGAAAAAGATATATTGAGGAGAGCCTTTGGAGAATGGGAAGAGGAGCATGACCGAGACGTCGATGCCAATCAACAGAGCCGGCGGAAGAGAGAGTGGAGGAAGGAAGATCCAGAGTGTAGAGCCCATTGCATAGTCTCCCCATACCAATGATATTCCTCGTCTGCTGATCCTGCACAACAAAAGAAGAGGAAGAGAAGTTAATTAGGTAATCATGATCATGAGTTAGGGGGTTGACAGAGAGCAAATTGAATTGAGAGTAGGGACATGAAGAACGGACCCGAGAGTTAGAAAAGGGGTGAGCAACATATCGCCAGAGTCGGCAATGGGAGTGGTGTCGCCATTCGCCACTGTAATGAACTTTGGACACAGAGTGTCCAAGTACTGAGAGGGATGTTGAGGTGAGACGTGATTGGTGGCTCCGAAGTCCACAATCCAGTAGGAACCAAGGGGAAAGGTAGAGATACCGGCATGGGAGGAGGAGGCCATATGGCCAGAGTTGCAAGTAATCAACCCCGCATGTTGCGAAGTTCATTTCGCAAAATGTTGATTTTGGCGTGGTCGCAAAATACATTAGAGGGAGGGTGAGCTGCAACAGAAGACAGACCGCTGCGCGGGCTAGAAGAAACCGCAAGTGTTGTCATGATTGGTTTGGTAACAGTTGGAGTAGGGGTGAAGCTGCGTGGGACCAGACGGCTGCAACTAGATCATCAAGTAGGGGCTCGACAGGAGGGAGCTCGACATAGGAGCTCAGCAGAAGAGTAGCTCGACACAGGACCTCGGTGGAAGTGGAGCTCGACATCAGAGGAGCTCGTCACAGGAGCTCGACAGAAGAGGAGCTCGGAAGGTGATGAGCAGCGAGCTCGACGAGCAGAAGACTCCGGGCGGTCAGCAAGATGCGGTCACATCGATCTCTGTGAGCAGAGTGCCGGATTCAACAGGCACGAAGGAACGAACGACGGTCACTGCGAGCAGACGGGCAGTTGCAGAATACTCCGCGCGGTCAGCAAGATGCGATCACATCGATATCTGTGAGCAGGGTGCCGGATTCAACAGGCACAAAGGAACGAACGACGGTCACTGCGAGCAGACGGGCAGTTGCATAAGAACACCGGTTATAGAACACGGTCCCAGAGGTCACAAGGCAGCGCGAATAGGGAGTCTGCGGACTCGCAGGGTGTGCGATCAGACGTAGAGCACTTGAGTAGGAGAAGTACGGATAGGGTGCTAGCAGACACGCAAGGTGCACGAGCAGATATCGAGCGCGATGAAGGAGAGATCGTGCAAGAAAAGGCGAGAAAGCGCGAACAGACGTGGAGAGAACCACGTGAGCGGAAGACGAGGAGTGCGGGCTAAGACCTGTGACAGGAGCAAGAGCTCAACGAAAAAAACGTGTAGGATTCGTCTGCCTCTAATACCATGTAGAAGCGTGGTGGACCCATAACCCACAGGTCCGAGGATCGGAACCTCGCTCTGATACCATGTAGAGATTGAGAATAAAATTGGCCAATATTTTATTATTCTCATAAAATCATCTTCTTCTCATACATTGTACAAAGGGGCTCCTTTTATAGAACAAGAGAGAGCTAAATACAATCTCAGGATTTGGGACTAAAGGAGGAGCTAGAGAAGAGGGGCCTTATGGGCCTAAATATACGAGTTTTTTTATTTATTTCTTGTGACAAATATTATAAAATTCTCACCTTTACATTTTAATTTCTATCACCTTACGTAATTACCACTATACCTAATGTTACAAATTTTTGTTCATGGTCTTATTAGTCAATCACCACAGTAAGCCGTAATTACAAGCGTGAGCAGTATGCGTGAAACAAAACATATGGACAATAATAACATGTGTGAAAATAAAAAAAGAAACAAACATGCATGGAAACATGTGCTATAAATGCAATAAAAATATATAAGTATAACAAAACACATGATGTGATGCATGCTACATCAAGGTAGGACTTGATAGGTAGAGTTATGTGGTCAACATACTGCTTAGGGTTGTAACCTAGTACTACATGAAACAGGCTCAACCCAGCGGATCTATTGCCTAACTATTGTATGTAATGTCTCCTATCAGTAGAGTAGAGTTCCTACTAGAGGTGTGATCACCCACTAGACACCGCATAAAATTTCCTAGGCTCTTGTTAACTGTTATGATCTACAGAGAAGAAGAGAGAAAGAGAGCTACGACTACAAGAAATTAAGGTTTAGGAAGAAGATGAACCTGAATAATATTTCATGTATTCCCATCTCCAAAGAGGGTCCGGCATTATATAGCACCCGGACCCATGAGGGCCGGCCGGCCCCCATAGGTGCTGAACCGGTGCGGTTCAGCCCCACTGCTCCTTATTTCAAGCTGGAGGCGGAGAGCGTGCGGCTCTTGGAACAAGTCGGCTCTGGCTTGCATCTGAGACGAGACCTCTGTTAGAGCCATAGGCTCTGCTCTACCCGCCGTAACGATGGTCATCGTACTATCCGGTACCCCTAGTCGTTCCACGCTGCGGAGTGAGATCTTCTTTACCGGAGACGACTTGAGGCCTTCCAAACAATACCCCTTCCCGTGCTGGCTGAACTCCATAGCCATCTGGTCCCAATCGAAAGTCACCCGCCGAAGTCGCCGCAGCCACGGTACGCCCAACACCATGTCAGAACCCCGGATTGGCAATAAGTAAACCTCAATATGTCCAGTGTAATCCTGTATCCGGAGCTCCACCCCTTTCATCACTCCCTCACGCTGCAGTGTACGCCCATCCGCTACCCTGACGTGGAAAGCTGCACTGCGATCTATGTCATACCCCGTCTTCTGGGCCACAACGGGTTGGATGAAGTTATGAGTGCTCCCGCTGTCCATCAAGATCGTCACCGTCTCCCTGCCGACCCTCCCGGCTATGCGTAAGGTCGGAGATGGGGTTCCCCCCTCCATGGCTTGGATGGATACTCCAAAGTCTTCAATAGGCAACTCTTCCTCCTCCTCAGTGCGAGGAACATCTTATGCATCCTCCCGCAGCATGAATACCTGGACCTTCTGGCATGTGTGCCCTCGGGTGTACTGCTCATCACAGTTGAAGCATAACCTCTTCTCCTTCCTGGTCTGTAGTTCCTGCCACGTCAGTTTCGTCACTGTCGGCCGGCCCTCGGCCGGGGAAGCCCCCCGAGGAGGGTGTACAACCGTAGGAGCTCTCACCGCTGTACGGGTCCTCTGCCGGGTGAATCTCTCCTCCTGAATCCTTGCTAAACTGATGGCATGGCTCAGACTTCGTGGCATATAGGCGTGGACCTCATCCCGCAACTCATCCCGCAACCCAGATACGAAGCAACTGAGGAGGGTCTTTTCCTCCCATCTGACCTGATTGGCCAGCTTCTCAAACTCTGTACGGTACTCCATCACGGTGCCTTTCTGACGGAGTTTTTGTAACGTCGCTTCCACGTCCTCGTACTCCAAGGGCCCGAAACGGGCTGAAAACCCTTCCACAAAGTGAGTCCACGACGCATATCCATTTCCCCGCAGAAACCACTGTGTCCACTGATACGCGTCGTCTTCCAGATGGAAGGCCGCCAACTGCACCCACTGATCTTCAGGAATTTCCTGATAAGTAAAAAACAGTTCCGCCTTCTGCACCCATTCCAAGGCATCTCCGCCCCGAAACTTTGGGAAATTCATGCGGGTCCTCTTCGGAGGCATGTACGGTCGTTGTTGCATATCCCCATGTCTCCCGTTTGCCTCCGGTCCGTGCTGTGGCCGGCCGTAAGGGTCATGGAGATTCGCTCCCCCTTGGCCGCCGCCCCATTGCTGTCCTCCGCCTTGAAATCCCTGCCTAGGAGGTTACTCATGCCATGTTTCGCCGTTTCCGAACCTCATCGACCCTCCAGCGTGTTGTGGCGTAGGTAGGAGGCCCATTCCTCCTTCGAAAATGGCGTCGAAAGCCCCCGGTGGTCGATAGGGGGCTGCTGGGGCCTCCCGACCCCTCCACGGGGCAGCCCCGGCCCTCTCCTGGGCGGCGGAAGGGCCGCCTGGCCCGCTACCTGGCTGCACAGCCGGGTGCGGCTGCTGCTGGGCGGCCCAGTCCGGCGGTTGGCGGGGGGGGGGGGGGGGGGGGGATAACCGCCCCCTGGCCGGCCGTAGCCGGTCCCCTCCGGGCCCGACGCCCAGCCCGCCTGGCTGTGCGGAGTCCCGGCCCAGGCAGGGGCCGATCCGGCGCCGGCTGGCTCCGTGCGGCCCGGATCGGTCCCGACCCCGCCAGGGAGGGTCACGCCCGAGCCCCCCGTCCCTCCGTTGGTTGCCGGCGGCGCATTGTGTGACGCCTCCGCCTCGGAATCGCTGCCCGGAACCGCCTTCCCCTTCAAGGACTGCATCAACAACGCCTTGATCTCCTCCATGCGTCCATCCATGCGTTCCTCCATTTTTGTTGTGGACGTTTTCAAGTGATCTTCGATTACCGCCACCGAATCCGCCAACCCTACGTAGTTCTCCTGTAGGGTTGCCAATCGTTCGGTTTCCGCCTCCGAGCGTGTCACCATGGTCGCAGGAAGGTTGTTCTGATACCAAATGTTATGATCTACGGAGAGGAAGATAGAAAGAGAGCTACGACTACAAGAAATTAGGGTTTAGGAAGAAGATGAACCTGAATAATACTTCATGTCTTCCCTTCTCCAAAGAGGGTCCGGTATTATATAGCACCTGGACCCATGGGGGCCGGCCGGCTCCCATAGGGGCTGAACCGGTGCGGTTCAGCCCCACTGCTCCTTATTTAATATTGGCGGGCTGAACCGGATGGTTCAGCCCGGTCTTCCTCCGCCTTCTCCTTTGGTCGACGTGCACAGTAATCTTCGGAGAATCTGGTAATGACGCCAGGCGTAACATTAACTACTTCTGTCGATCACCACAGTAAGCCGTAATTACAAGCGTGAGCAATATGCGTGAAACAAAACATATGGACAATAATAGCATGTGTGAAAATAGAAAAGAAACAAACATGCATGGAAACATGTGCTATAAATGCAATAAAAATATATAAGTATAACAAAACACATGATGCGACGCATGCTATGTCAAGGTAGGACTTGATAAGTAGAGTTATGTTGTCAACATACTGCTTAGGGTTGTAACCTAGTACTATATGAAACAAGCTCAACCCAGCGGATCTATTGCCTAACTATTGTATGTAATGTCTGCTATCAGTAGAGTAGAGTTCCTACTAGAGGTGTGATCATCCACTAGATACCGCATAAAATTTTCCAGGCTCTTGTTAACTACTTCTGTCTGACCGTTCGTTTTAGGATGATAGGTGGTAGTGAACTAAAGAGGCATCCATGTTTTCTTCCACAACGTTTTCCGAAAGTAGCTCATAAAACAACACTGTGGTCTGAAACTATCGTCTTAGGCAAATCGTTAATCCTATAGATGTCTCTAACAAACAAGGCTATGCTGACGGATGCATTAGCAGTCATACTGCAATTGTTAAAATGAATTATCTTCGAGAAGCGACCATCCACCACGAAGATGGGATCATGTTTTCTGAAGGTGCGAGTGGTCCTAGTATAAAATCCATACTTATGTCAACCCAATGCTAATGTGTGACAGGTAGAGGGGATATATAATCTGGTGTTTTGTCGGGAGATCTCGCCGTGTGACAAATGCGACAATAGCGGACGACCCTAGCTACATCTCTTTTCAGGCTAGGCCTAAAGAAGTGATTCCCAGCTAAGGCCACCGTCTTGTTCCAGCCAAAAGGGCCAGCGGCTCCTACATGCATCTCTCAAATCAAGTGATCACACAAGGATGTGTTGGGGATGTACAAGTGGCATCTGTGAAAAATAGCCATCCACAATAAGAAAACCTGCAACGAGGTCTGGGGGATCCCTCGATAAACCCCCGTAGATATCTCCTAAGTCTGGACGTGGGTGATAGTCAGAAATATCAGGCTCTGAAAATCCACTACACCTGCGCTCATAGTGTGAAGTTGGCAAACTCGTCGACTTAGGGCTTCAAGATGTTTGTTCTCAAGACCAGCTCGTTGTTTAAGAACATAGTGAAACTTCTGTGGATGCTCGACCCATCTTGCATGCTTGCGGCTTAACTTCTAGGAATCCAGATATCCTAGGGCTTGATGGTCAAAGTACAAAGTGAACTCCTTTGAAAGGAGATAGTGACCAAGGAAATAATGATGCCACTATCGGAAATCTTGTACCACATCGTAAAACTCCCGGCCGTAATTGGAGTATTATGACAAGGTTCATTCAATTTCTCCCTATAATAAGCAACTAGATGACCCTCCTGGTTCATTACCCCATCTATACCAACTCCAGATGTATCACAAGTGACCTCAAATGCTTTACTGAATTTAGGTAAACTCAAGATAGCCTCGAACGCTCTGTGGCCTTTTGGGTCCTGGTAAAACCACACATACAAAGTAGTTGCGCTGTATGAAGAATTCCCGAACACCAACTAGCACTACGACATTAAGAAGGAAAAATATACAAAATATCTTGACAAGCTCGACCTAATCTCTTGAGAGAAGGATCCTTCTAAGAGTATTCTCTCCAAGGTGATCCCAAGACTAAACAATGATCCAAGATGATAGACTCTCACACTAAGGGCTCCTTATGTAGATGGAGAGTCACTACAAAACAAAATTCATAAAAGACATACATAATTAACCACTAATATACGATAATCCATAAAGGTCGCTGCTTTTCTGCATGAGATCTTGTGTAATGAGGCCGATCGTCCAAGCGCGTGTGGGATATGTTCGCGATGTGTATACGTATCAACACACTCGTCCCGAAAAGTGACCTTGCCCTTAAGGTCGAGCTTGTAAGGGTCCCGTGAGAGCGTCGTTGAGACTCGGGCGACTCTTCTGGTGGGCAGTTCATGTGAAACATAAGGAGCTTTGAGGCACCGTATCGGTCTGCTTGCAGCAAATCATTATGAAATATGTCAGAAACTAGCGTAGAGCTCGACATTGTATTGCTCTATAGGTGAAAAGATGCCATGCTCCCAAGAGAGGCTGATGGTAAGATGAGGGTCATAAGCACCGAGAACATAGTATGGTAAGCCGTGTTGGCCAATTTCTGAATGAGTGTGGCTGCAAAGAATCTGCGTGAGGAGGCATGTCGATAGTGATGTATCGTTGGCTGGTGGGACGGGAACCACAAAAAGTGAGGTGTGGAAAAAAGATAGTGACCATGCACATTTATACGATCTTTAGGAATACTGAAAGGAAAATTAATCTCAGAAAAAAGAACACGCAAGGAGGTCGCAACGTTGGGTTCGAATGAAGAACAAGGTGTGTCAATGTGGGTGTAAGAGAGAGACAAACATGGACTAGAAGGGTGTGACAGTGCATGCCAGACCGGTGTAGCAACTTGGTCCTATGGGCAGAAACGCGTGCAACATGTGCGATTTGGCCTGTTGTGGCGTGAGGCTAAAAAACGGGTGACTGCATACATGAAGGTGTTGCAAGTAGCACTGGTCGCAATATCGTCTATAGGTCCCTAACAAGTCGTGGCGGTGTGATAGTGTGGGAGAAAAACTGGATAGGCGTAAGGACGAAGGAGTGATAATCGAGGATGGAAGGGAAGGAGGCCTCAGACAAGATCGGGGCAAGTGTTGCTGAATCCAAAGTCTGTCGCGAGAGAAGCCATCGTGGTTGAAAGGAGTCACGTCGGAAGGTGGCGACGTGGGGCACATGATCGAGAGCAACTGGTGAAGGTGGCGCTTCACGGAACGACGGACGCAGACATCAGAGGATGGGGCCGGTCGTGTGTGATGCTGCGGGGGGAGGGACGATGAGGTCATGATCGAGGTCAAGATTTATTTGTGCGTGGGGAGGGCTGAGAATAGGTGGGTTGGGGATTGTGCTTGGCATCCGCGTGATGCCAGAGACCAAACCGGTGGGGTCGTGCACAAGTGATAGAGCTTGTGTCGAATGAAGTAGAAGGAGCCGACTACGTAACTCGTGCGCCGTGGCATGAATGTCATCCATGGAAGCTTCAATCTGATCGCAATGAGCATGCAATGAGTCCGCAAGGAGGGCCATGACAAGGGGGAAAAGAAGCCAACGAGATTTCAAGATTGAAAGCACAACGAGCGGAGAGGGGCAGGTCGGACAAATTGTTACGAAGTTGTTGTACCGTGTCAAGAAATCCCGAATACAAATTTGCAATATGTCATTAAGGACGAATGAATATACAAAATATCGAGACAAGATCGACCTAATCTCTTGAGGGCAGGATCCCTCTGAGAGCCTTCTCTCTAAGGAAAGCCCAAGACTAAATAATGATCCAAGATGATAGACTCTCAACCTCAGCGCTCCTTATATAGATGTAGATCCACTATAAGCAGTGTTGTGGATATCGGTTGACATGCCCGCCATGTTGGCCGACATAAATATTTTATAGACAAAACATGTTTCCGACATTGTTTTGCAAAATAACCTTTTGGAATATATCGATTGATATATCAGTTATCGACCGATATTTGGGCTAATATATCGGCCGATATATCCTGACGGTATATCAATTGATTTTTTTAATTTATTTTATTTAGCATATTAACAAAATTGTTGCATTGTTTTGGTTGTTTTATGACTTAGCTCTCGACCAACTTCCCGCTTCCTCTGGATTTCTTCCATACGCATGTACATCGTAGGCGTCGATTTTTCTTGACCTTCGGTTTTGGACTGGGGATTTCTTATCCTCGATGGTTGTCGACGACTTCCGGGTTTCCTGCTTTTTCTAACTTTCTTTCCTTGTATACCGTTATTACTTATATAACATAAAATGTTTATGGTAATTTGGTAGATTTAGAATTTAAATAAATATTAAATTATTAGTATATCAACATATATAAAATAAAAAAATGATTATATGTATATATAATTATGTATATAAATATTTAAATATTGAAACTCGATATATAAATTATCCCCCGACATATTAAAACCGACATGAAAAACCAAAACTGGCGATCAGAAGAGATCGCAGAGAGCTGGCGGGATTGTCGAGCTGGCGAGATCACAGAGAGCTGGTGAGCTGAGCGGCCAGATGGTGCGGGATTGGCGGTCTTGCGAGATCGCAGAGAGCTGGAGAGATGGCGAGATCGCAGAGAGCTGTTGAACGAAGAAGAGCGGTCTGACGGGATTGGCGAGCAGGCGATCAAAAGAGATCGCAGAGACCTTCCAGGTGGGGCCCGACTGCCAGTAGAGGAAAAAAACTATAAAGCCAGGAGGAGAATCGCAGGAGACCCCACAAAGCAGATCTGCTGTCAGAAAAAATTGTGACCGCAGGAATGGGAAGAAGGAAAACCAGAAATATGTGGTTAGAAGAAGTTTGACCGTGGAGATGGTGAGGAGGAAATCTGAGAACCTCGCTTTGATATCATGTAGAGAAAAGTGACATGTGAGAGAGATAAAACAAAGATTTTATATATTTTCTCAGAATAACATGTGTACATATATATAGGAGGAGAGATGAGAGCCTAAACTCAATCATAAGGTGTGAGACTAAATCCCAAGAGAGCTTTACATGAGCCTCCTATATGGGCCTTTCTTTACAATTTCTTCAACTACCTTTTTAGCTTCTTTCTTGGTGATTTTATGTCTTTCTAAGTTTTCATCGTTCCTACAAACGTAGAGTATTTTATAGCTAGCCCTGTTTACGCTCACTTTGTCTTGCACTTCCTCTTTCCACCACCAAGATTCTTTATGTGGGGCGCATGACCTTTTGACTCTCCAAGTACGTTCTTTCCATTTATCCTTAAATGTGAAGACATAACTTTCCATGTGACATTATGATCAACATATGAATCATCAAGTAGTTGTTCCATAGAATCATCAATCCTAAGTTGTGGGACTAAATCCCAAGAGAGCTTTGCACAGGCCTCTGATATGGGCTTTTCTTTACAATTTCTTCAACAACTACCATTTTAGCTTCTTTCTTTGTGATTTTATGCCTTTCTAAGTTTTCATCATTCCTACAAACGTAGAGTATTTTATAGCTAGCCCTGTTTACGCTCTCTTTGTCTTGCAATTCCTCTTTCCACCACCAAGAATTTTTATGTGGGGCGCATGACCTTTTGACTCTCCAAATACGTTCTTTCCATTTATCCTTAAATGTGAAGACATAACTTTCTTTGTGACATTATGATCAACATATGAATCATCAAGTAGTTGTTCCATAACAGCTGTCTTGAAGCAACATGTTTTCCCGTCTTCAATTAAACGTCCTTGGTCGAATAAGCTTATTGATAGAAATTAAGCGTCCTTGGTCGGATAAGCTTATTGATAGAAATGCTACAATTAAATAGTAGGTGCAATTCTTCGGTAGGCCACATAAAGTTACTTTAGGCTAGGTTTTCATTTTATAGGTGATCATTTTAGCAAGATCATAAAAAGGTCCTAATTGCTATGCATCAATTGTAAACAAGTCTTGATAGGCTTATGATAACATTAATGTAATGCTTACAAAATTTTAGTGAACAACTTAATATATAATTTCTTGAATTTGATTTGAAAGAAACCTTCCTGAACTAGTTTAGGAGTCCTTAAATTTAAAAGACAAATAAGAGCTTATCTTTTAGTGTGTCACTCAAAGATTCAAATTTAATATTTATCTATGATGGTATGGTAATTAGGTGTGCTCCTACACCTGCGCATATGCTCTTATACTGATTTCAATCTACTCCAAGAGTGATAAGCAGGCTCTGGGTATGGTATGTACAGATAGATGCTAATGTATAATAATCTTCATTATAAGAGAACTTGAAGCTTAACAATGCTATGTTTTATTGATGAAAATAGGCAAATGACTTGTTTATATGTCCAGCTTCCATAGCCAGTCTCCTCTTATAGGTACGGAAAAATGGTATTGTCTAATGTTAAGTTGGCATGTATACCCTGATGAAAAGTTAGTTATTCAATAGGATGGATACACCAATGTAACGAATAGGCTTTGCATGAAATGTGCTTAGTTAATCAACCCAGCCTTAAGTGATTTCTTTGCTGCTGGGTTGTGAAATGATAGATTCGACAAAGAATGCCATGACTAGCACATTCATTTATATTGTTACGGGTCTGGGCTTGTATCTATTTTGGCTAGAACCACTAGGTTTTCATGGGAGCAGATCTCTAAGAGAAAGAGCCAAGAACATGGATACACAATGATACACTATGCTTAGTTGTGTCGGAAATAATATTATGTGATAGGTAAATAATAAAAACATGCCACATTGACACACTAGGCTGAGTTGTGTTTAAAAAAATATTACGTGATTGGAACATAATAAACAGATGCATAGAACTTGTGTTCTTTTGGCTCTGCACTTAAAAATTCGTTCATAGTTTCTCTTACATAATGTCTGACATTACAGGATTGTATATTAATTTATCCCTCCGGAGTCCAATAGGGTGCTTGATGAGTTGCGTATGCTGCACAGTAACAAATGATTGACCACTTTTATATATAAATATTTGTTGTTGGAAAGCAATCTTAAAAGACTGATAGGATTGTCTGTGTTATTCTAAAATTGGAACTAAGGTGGTTTTTTATATGTGTTTAATATTCTGTTTTGTTTAAATTTTGTAGCACTTTTAATAGATGTTATACACCTTTGCACTGTGTACAACTTGATAGCACTATGCTTAAACATTTAATATGTATTGGCGGGCACATGCCTTATTTATTTGCTTAAGGAGTTTCATTTGAAGACTTCACTCCACATTACATTACTAATGCCATTTAGCTGAAGAAGAAAGATTGTTTCCATGTCCATGCCTTATGGGTTTGAACATGGAGTATGCACTCACATGTTACACCATGCTCCTCGTAATACCTTTTGAGAAGCCTTTAGTATGGTATTAGGGGACGAGGACTGTTGGAGAACATGAAAGAGGGTCGTTAAATATGGTTTGTATAGTCTAGGTTTTGCACCTCAGAGGAACAAAGGGTAAATAGAGATTTATAATGCTGACCCCGAATAGTGGGAGTACAGTTGTTGATGATGAGTATCTTCTTTTCTTTTTGTGCAGTCGTAATTCTGAAGTGTTCTGCTCTGATTTTTGTTTTAATCAAGTAACAATTAGAAATCGATCTCTGCAGGCAATTAATAGTTTGAAGAATGTGGAGTCATCTGCCTTGTTACAGTTTCTCCAACCTATCCTCAACATGCTTTTGAATCTGATTGGTGATGGTGGAGAGACCCTTCAGGTGGAGATGAGTTGCTACCTTGTTTTCTGTTAGACCCATCATATGTTACTTTAATGGGGAGCATTATTTTGTTTTTCCTTCATCAGAATATCTATATTTTAAAAGCCAATACTTGGGAAGTTCCTTAAACTAGTTTCTATTCTAAACATGTTCAACGGCTTCTTTTTTTGTCGATTTTATCTTCAGCTGATTACTTCTTTCTTTCTTTATTCTTGACCACGTGTCTTTCCAGGTTGCAGCATTTAGAGCTATGGTTAATATTTTGACCAGGTAATTTTAAGCACTATATATGCATTCTTGCTAAGAGCATAGAAAAATTCAAACGCTTATTCTCTCTCTACTTTATGCTTAAGACGCATTATTTCACTCACAATGTTGAAAGATTTGCATCATACTCTTGATTTGCTATGCTGATTGTTCATCCTCTATTTTCTACACCATTATTTATATGTGTGTTCGTGTATGCGTCCGTGACACAAGCACATTACATATGGGCTTTATTTCACTCGTTTGCTTGGCCTTCCAAGTTGTATGTAGAAAATTATTTTGGAAACTAATATAAATAAAGCACTCCAAGATAGGATGTACAAGACCGTTCCTTCAAGGCATGTTCATGATAATTTTGGTGTGTCTAAGCTTCTGTTGTGTGCTCCTGATTAAGATCCGGAGGAGCTATGGCGGCAGTGGTGTGGAAGAGGTGTCCCCCTTTCGAGAGCCCAGAGGAGCTATGAAGCTAGTTGTGTGGAAGAGGGGAAGATATTGAGCCCAGAGGGGATCGGTGGATTGCGGTTGCGCGAATGAGGTAGCTGCTCGGGAATTTTGCGTAAGGTGGGGCGCCGAGTAGAATAGGGTTTAGAGAGAGAGAGAGAGGTAGAGGGGTAGAGAGAAAGAGAAGAGGAGAATGAGTAATTTCATTTCATAATCCCAATGGCGAGCCCCCTATCTATCACCTAAATAAAGAGGAGTCATAATTGTTCATGGACCAAAATGGCCTCGCATGGGCCATACTACAAGTGAGTTACAAAGTGATAAAAAGGTAAATACGCTCAAAAAATAATAAAGATACAAAGTGCGATCACTCCTTGGTGGGTTGCGCGTGTCTTCGATAGGTCCGACCCCTATGTGGATATTACGCTAACACTTCGGCCAAGCGGATCTCCCTCATCGGAACCATCAGAGCGCACATATGGAAGTCGCCGTGATAAATTTATGGTGGAATATAATATTTTGTAATTTATAATTAATGATTATTAATTAATATTAATTTGGTTAGTTATATTACTTAAAGTATTATGTATTTGTTTGATATGCCCCCCTCATCTATATAAGGTGGAGATGCATAAGTGTTTGTGGATCCTGGAAGATCACTAATGTATTGGGCTCTCTTTCTCTAGGTCTCTCTTCCTCCTCCCTCCTTAGGACACTCCTGTCTATCTCTCATATATGTATCTTTTATTATGAAGGGGATGCAATGTTCCTCGCTTTGAGTTCGCTTTTTCTGTCGGTTCGTATTGACCATTGAGGCTCACTCTTTCTCGCGCACATCACATTAAGTGGGTCGCTCGTCGAAGATTCTTGTTCGTAACAATTGGTCTGACCTGCCATTTTCTGGTTATGGTCTTCGTCATCATATTCTTGCCAACCCTTCTTTCCACCACCGATAATAACTCAACCACAATCACCCTCCTCCTCCATGATTACCCCTGCTACTTTGCTACATGAACGCTTCAATTGATATGACGCTCTCCTAGACAACCCCCTTGTGATGGAGAACATGCTCCATGCCAACATTAACTGCTTGGATGGGCTCAACAGTCTGACAAAGCAAATAGATCAACCAATGATGATCCCGATGCGCCCTGCCACATTCGTTCCCTCCGTCGTTCCACAGACCTCCATTGTCGCATTTCCTGAGGGGCAGCAAAACTCCGTGGCCGAATCCTATGCCCTTGTCATCAACAAGAAGGTTCCAATGTGCAAAATCTTGGCCAGCCAGTGATACTTCAAAGATACATTCCCGCCCCTGTCACCGACGAGCAACGCACACAAATTTGCCAACAAACATTTTTTCGGGATATCCTCATCGCCTCAGAGTTCAATGCCTGTGGGGAAGCCAAACTATGTGGCAGAATTGCCACCCGTGAACCTGAATAGATAGGATGGCGTCCATCAACGACGGCAGGGCACATACCAACGTTCGTTGTCTATAAGGCGTCCCACACAGAGCTCGACTGGCTATCCTCGCTGAAGTCCCTACTTCAACGCCCTCTTACAATACCCCCTTTGGCACCGCACAACCCTTCCTGCATGCTGGCTCACCGCCCCATCCACGCATGGGTCACTTCCCTCCTCTGCACGCACCTCCAGTCGACTTCGCCTCCAGGACTGGAAGCCGCATTGCCGCCCACATCCCTTTATTCTGCTGGTTACAACTCCCCTCGGCCGTGTCCATATCGCCTCCGCGCCTAAGTTATCAAGGCGCGCGCCTAGGCGCGCCTGAGGCGTCGGGCGCACCGGGCGCACCCCGTTGCGCCCCAACAAGGCTTAGGCGGGTGATGTGGACAAGGCGCACCCGAGGCGCGCCCAAGGCGCACCTAGGCGCCGAGGCGCACCCGAGGCGCGCCCAAGGCGCACCTAGGTGCCCAAATGCTGAAATTCAGTGAATTGGGCGCCCAATTCGCTGAAATTCAGCGAATTGGGAGCCGAATTCGCTGAAATCAGCGATTTGGGGGCCCAAATCGCAGAAATTAGAATTGGGGGCCCAAATTGCAGAAATTCAGCGAATTGGGCTCCCCATTCGCTGAAATTCAGCGAATTGGGCGCCCCATTCGCTGAAATTCAGCGACTTGGGGGCCCAATTAGCTGATAATTGGGCGCCTCATTCGCTGATTTTCCATGAATTGGGCGCCCAATTAACTGATTTTATTTTTTCCCCATTTTTGCGCCTCACGTACTTCAGGCGCGCGCCTGCGCCTTGCGCCTAGGCTCCAGGGCCCCTTTGCGCCTCGGTGCGCCTTTAATAACTTTGCTCCGCGCATGCTGATTTCCTGTACAAGCTCCCGCTCACACCCACTATTGCGCTTCACACACCCACATACTATCAATCCTTCCATCCACGGCAGCCCCCACACGATTCTCTCTCGCCCACACGACAATGACGCCTCCAGACCTCGAGTCCCCTTCCAGTCACTACATGCCGAAGCTTTGGTACTTCTTGGTCACGCCACATCTAGAAATTCGATGCCCGCCTTATTTATTTCCCCATTTTGAGAACCACAACAACGGGTGGCTTAGCAAAAGAAGTCCGCTTTTTTTCCTCTTCGGGCCCCACTACAACAACCTTTTCTAGTGAGCCCAACAAAAAAACTACTTAACTTTGCATTATGTCTACTATCTGGCCTTCGCGTCGCATGCTTCCTGCTACAATATTGTCATCAACACTTTCCAATGCGCCTCTTTTAAAGCACACAAAATCCCACTCATTTACACCCACCACATAAGCCAAACTCTTCTATTTCTTTTCCCCTTCAGCCGGGCCCCAATCACTTCCACATTTATTATGGACATTTCTTTAACCTTCCTTATCCACTGCACATCTCTCCTTTTTCAGCATCTGCTTTGAGTGCCTTTTGCCTACCCCTTCCTAGAGAACCCCACCAGTCCTCAACATGACCCACCTTTTGTTTTCTTTCATCCACATACCAGCTGCCATCTCTATCTTAAAAAGCTCATCCCTTTTCTATACCCATTTGGCACCAGCCTGCATCCCCACACACTCACTCACTTTAGTTTCCCCCATGAATTCTGACAACCCACTAATAATACCTAAAATTTTACCCCTTTCCTTTCTTCCTTTTTAGCACCTCTTTATTCATTCTCCTCGCACGTGCCAGTGCCGCCTTATATCCAGAAAGTTTCCATTACCAACATTCTTAAAGATCCCGCCGAAAAATTACAACTCGACCTTACAGACAAGGTCGATTTTCAAGGGAGGGCTCACACATTCGCCCAAGCGGACCTCCCTCGTCGGAACCACCGAGCCCGCATATGGAAGCTGCCTTGGTAAATTCATGGTGGAATATAATATTTTGTAATTTATAATTAATTAATTAGTATTAATTAATGAGTATTAATTAATATTAATTTGGTTAGTTATATTAATTTAAGTATTATGTATGTGTTTGATATGCCTTCCCTCATCTATATAAGGGGGAGTGGCACAAGTTTTTGGGGATCCTGAAAGATCACTATTGTATTGGGCTCTCTCTAGATCTTTCTCTCCCTCCTCTCCTTCTCTCTATCTTTCATAAATGTATCTTTTTATTATGAAAGGAATGCAATGATCTTTGCTTTGAGTTTGCTCTTTTCGCTGGATCGTATTAGCCACTGAGTTTCACACGCACTCTCTCTCTCACACGCATCGCATTGAGTGAGTCGCTCATCGAAGATTCTTGTTTGTAACAGTGGATCCATAACAACTTCTTAGGCTTTCATGCGCTCATTCCTTCTCTGTAGATTAAACCAATTTACAGCATAACTTTATACACTTGTCGGTTCTTGTTGAGTATTATTAAGTCTTTGGTTTTAGTGAACTCTAATTATACTTTGAGCATGTGTTTTCTTTATTTTTTGTATTTCTTAGGCTAATAGCTGAAATATCGCAATCAATTATTTTTATCTTTGTGATTCTAATGTGTTCCAGTTGGTTTCCTTATCCTATATAGTGGATCTTATCCTTCGTTTGAGGTTGATAATTTGGTTATTGTAGACTTGTTGTGATCAGATGTAATGTTGTAGCCTGCCATAATGCACAAGCATGGTTCAAAATTTCATCAAATTTTAGCTCGTAGTGAACTTGACAAGACCAGTTAAGAGTTTTTCTTTCTAACTTTGTGACACATGCACATAGTTGTAAGGCCATTTCATTCAAATAAACTCAAATTGCTGATTCGCTTAAATTATGAGCAATAATATTTGTTCTTTGCAGTTTAAGGGGAGATAAGGTTACTAAATGAAATATGAAACTGCAGTGATAGTTTTGTTATTCTTTTGTAGGTTTTATATACCTGAATTACTTTTCTTTTGAAAGATTACCGAGGTCTAAATAAACATTGTTTTGTTGTAAAATTGACTGATTTACCAATTTGACAAAACATTGTCATTGGTTTCCATTTTTGCAAAGTTTTTGTATTTCTAAAATCATTTCTGTTGAGTTCATGGATTCTTGTAAATTTTTTATATACCGAACAAAAAATTACTTCATTTGTTTTCAAATTTCAAGACTATTATAAGCCTGTATAGTTTATAATGATCAACCATATTGTTTTCAAGTTATCATTTGGCAACCTCTGCTTGGTTTTCTTCAATCTTTACACTTCATATGTAATTTGATTATATCTTCAATTTATCACAATCTGAGCAACTGTTGTCTGTTAGAATGCCTTTGTGTAAAACTAAGACAATAGGAAATTTAAGTTCTCATCGATTTCTTGTTTCATTTTTTCTAATTGGTATTGTTTACTTATATTTTGGCAATTCATTAATTATTATATAGGGTACAGCAAGAGTCATCTGATGGGACTGAAAGAAATCGTTTTCTTGTCAATTATGTTGATTACACCTTCGACGACTTTCGTGGCCAACAAGCTTCAGTTTATCCAGGTTTATCCACAGTGTGGGGAAGCTTGGCTCGGAGTAAGGTTATATGCATATTGAACCCATTAACAACTGTTTATTTTCTTTGTATTGATCGCTTGTGGCATTAATAGTGCAATTGATTTCCATTAAATTTTTTGCAATGGATCTTTAGAAATGTTATCTGTATGCTAGATTCAATATGCTAGTTAGTCTTTTTTTACTTGTACTAAACAAATAAGAAAACAACTTTCCATGTTAAATTGATCATTGGTTGAATTTTTGTACCTTGCATCTTTATGACATTGATTTTTAAACTTATGTACGATATACAATTTTGTGTGGCAGGCTAAGGGTTACAGGGTTGGACCAGTTTATGATGATGTTTTGGCAATGGCATGGTTCTTCTTGGAGCTTATTGTCAAGTCAATGGCATTAGAGCAAAACAAGATTTATTCCCATGATATTCCTCTAGGTATTACTTCTCTATGCACACTTACTTAGCAATATCCTCGTGTACGATGCTTGATCACAGTCTTTTGTTGTTATAATGTTCCATTTCTGTTTGTTCATATTGGCAATATGCTTTTACAAATACAGAGCTTTTTATTGCCATATCTTAGTTGAGCCTTGGTGTCTTTCCAATATCAATCGTACAAATTGCTAATATTACCAACAAACAGTACTTGCTTCTTAATTAATATGGTTTTTAAGAAATTGCAAAAGTGCAGCCCGGTCCACAAAGCATCCCCGCGCTGCGAGGGTCCGGGAAAGGGTCCCAACACAAGGGTGAAATGTAGGCAAATTTGCAAGAGGCTGCTTCCAGGACTCGAACCCGTGACCTCAAGGTCACACGGCAACACCTTAACCGCCAAGGCTCCCCTTCTGAAAGAACATGAAATATATGCGAAATTTTCAAAGTGTGAATTTTGGTTAATGGAGGTTGCCTTTTGGGGGCATGTGATTAATAAAGATGGATTATCAGTAGACCCAGCCAAAATTGAGTCCATTCTTAATTGGCTTAAACCCACATCAGTGACGAAAATAAGGAGTTTCTTCGGTCTTGCAGGGTATTACCGAAAATTTGCTAAAGGTTTCTCCAAAATAGCCCTACCATTAACCAAATTGACTCAGAAAAATGTGAAGTTTCAGTGGACTGATGAGTGTCAAG
Organism: Dactylorhiza incarnata; assembly: GCA_033032865.1. Classification (NCBI taxonomy): domain Eukaryota; kingdom Viridiplantae; phylum Streptophyta; class Magnoliopsida; order Asparagales; family Orchidaceae; genus Dactylorhiza; species Dactylorhiza incarnata. The sequence continues at coordinate 3,045,650 of JAWHQI010000086.1, forward strand.
AAGCCTTTGAAGAGTTGAAGGAGAAGTTAACGATTTTGCCAATTTTGGTGATGCCTAGTGGAACATAAGGGTTCCGTATATACAACGATGCATCATTAAAAAGTTTTAGATGCATACTCATGCATCACGGAAAGGTAATAACATATGCATCAAGACATCTGAAAGAACCTGAAAGGAACTAACTGACGCATAATCAAGAATTGGCTGCTATAATTTTTTGCGTTGAAGATTTGGGGACATTACCTATATGAAATTAGTTGTGAAGTGTTCACACGTCACAAGAATTTGAAATATATATTCTCACACAAAGAGATACACCTCTGATATCTAAGATAACTGGAATTCATCAAAAATTATGACCTTGACATAAAATATCATCCAGGAAAGGCCTATGTAGTGGCTGATGCTTTAAGAAGAAAAAGCTCAGAGACGATTTCCGTGATAACTTTGCAGAATAAAACATTGCAGAAAAGGTTGGTCGTTTCCACGTACTGGCTAAGCGTGCGGATTCAATTATGGTCGCCACATAGGGGTCATGTCGTGGCATGTATTTAGTCGAGCCTCTCACGATCCCCCGCGGTAGGGTCCTTCTCGTGGCGCCGAGGCGGTTCAAGGGTTTTAGAGGGGGCAACCAAGGGTGAAGGCGTAGGCGTCGTCGCCTCCATTTTAGGCGTGAGGTGCCCCCAAAGTAAATCGTATATCGAAATGCGAAAGTCGTCAAAATCAGCCCGGGTGACAAACTCGTTCTCCCTCGCCATGAAAGCCTTCTTTGGGGCTTTCTTCCTCTGCCCAAATTCCATGCACATTGCACCTAGATGTTGAAGCTAAGAACCCGTCCTCACCGGACGAAGGAAGGTCGAACGAGAAGGCGGGCAGGCGAGCGAAGTGCGCTTGTAAGCACACTGGTCTTGGGTGAGGTTCTCAGGAGCTCGTTAGCGATGTATGGCACCGACCGAAAAACATGCCCTCCCCTTTGGTGATGGTTCGTATTTATATACGATCAGGGGGCATATCCCCCCCCCCCCCCCCCCCCCCCCCCCCCCCCCTCCCGACACGACGTCGTGTCTTCCCCCTTCATATGAGGTTTGATAGCTGACAAATTGGGGCGAGTTGGCCTCGGCTCCCAGCGAGGCGATATTAGTCCTTGGAGCAAAGTTCAATAGTTGAGGGCGAGTTAGTTGTGGACAGGCTACGAGCCTACAACGGGTTTACTGTGAGCTAGGCGAGCTGATAGGTTTTGGCGGGCCCGTCACTGGCCTATGGCGAGGTGATTGTGAACTTGTGGCGAACTCATTACTCCTAGAGTATTTTTATTAATTAGCTAGGTAAGATTTCCACGGGTAGGCCTCGTCGAGTACGGGTCGTACATGTAGGTCTTTGACATCCAACACAACTACTGAAAAAGAAAAGGTTAAGATCGTTCTTCTCATGATGAAAGGCTTGACCCTCCATTGGATGCATCGAATTTGTTTTACAACTCCAAGACTCACACGGGAGGTCCTAAAAATTGCCCTTATCAAGCAATATGGACATAATTATTCAGGAACCATCACATGACCACAGTCGGCAATTACATTGATCATGTCTCAGAGCTTCCCCTTCACTACTACATTGGGCTCTTAATGCAAGGGCCAGCCTCACATTAGTTCTCGCATTTGCAACATCAACCCGTAGGACGTTATAATTATTCAGGAACCATGTTAGAGTTTCTTTTACAACACTGATAACATGCCACAGCCGACAATTACATTGATCACGTCTCGGACCTTCCCATTGATTACTACATCGGGTCCTTAATGCAAGGGCCCAGCCACACATTAGTTCTCGCATTTGCAACATCAACCTGTAGGCTGTTGTAATTAACACAAAATGCGAAAACAGAGGAATGTTATCACACAATGGGCAGTTGTCTATTATGGCCTTGGAACGTTAGCCGCGGTAGAAGAGAAACGAATATATCCTAGTGGTCGAGAAGATGCGTCCGAGAGTGGGGAGTTTGAGAAGTTCAGTTGCTCTGTGAAGAGTTGGCAGTGGCATCAAAATGGAGTTGAGATCAGGCGATAGCAAGATAAGGGATGGAATGGCAGTTCAAACCAACGCTACACCTTAGGGTTAGTGGGAGCTAGATTCCAGAGAATATGGTGGAAGTGGAAGGAGATTGAGAGGAATGCCAAGGAAAACTCCAAGGCCAGCCATAGGTTCATGATAAATGATAATCCAAGATACAACAACATCAACAACAACAACATCATAACCCATATAGTCCCCAATCATTGGGGGTATGGGCGGGGGAAGATTGGAAACAGACCTAACCTTTGGCACTATGCACAAAGTGGCTTCTCTCAGAGGAGAAAGACCTAACCTTTGACAATAAATGCACATAAATCAAAATGGATTCTAGGGTCTGCCCTCTCTGATGTCTTTGGCTTTGATTTGAGGGCATGATTCCGCAGCAAACGTGACGGTATAGGGGGCCACTATTTCAGTGGTAATCTGTGAGCAGCCACTTTGTGCATAGAGCCAAAGGTTAGGTCTGTTTCCAATCTTCCCCCGCCCATACCCCCAATGATTGGGGACTATATGGGTTCTGTTGTTGTTGTTGTATAATCCAAGATAAAGGTTAAAAAATTCATCCCAACTACTTGTAGCCCCACACACCCATGCGTGAAATAGCAAATAAAAATAATGCTAGTAACACAAGATAGAAAATAGAGTCGATCCATTAAGTGATCTCAGCATCCGGTGTCGTACCTCCCATCGTGGTTCTCTTTGAAAAGACCCACCAGGTTTGTACATGTGTCTTCATCTGATGGGCCTACTTCATAATGCATGCACTCGGCATATAAGTACAATAAAGAAGCAAAAATTGAAACAGCTGAATTCTTAATCTTCGTTATTCTTCGGATATACGAGAATGCCATCAATAAACAATATTACAAACTTTTCCAAATACTCTCTAAAGATCCTATTCATCAGGCTATAAATGCAGTTGGAACATTCGTTAATGCAAGCAGCATCACAACAAATTCATATTGTTCGTATCTGGTACTGAAAGCAGCTTTATAGACATCCTCTTCTTTGATTTTCAGCTGATAATGTCCTGATCTGAGATCGATTTTAGAAAAGATCGTGACATTCACTAGTTGGTCGGACAAATCATCTATTCAGTGCAGTGGATACTTGTTTTTTATCGTGAATTTGTTCAATTCTCTGTAATCTATGCACAACCTCATAGTTCCATCTTTCTTTTTTACGAAAAGAACCGAGGCTTCCCATGACGATGAACTAGATCGAATGAAGTTCTTATCCAACAATTCCTGAAGTTGGCTTTTCAACTCGGCCATCTCTTTTGGAGACATACGATGGGATTTTTGCCACCGGTGTTCTTTCCGTAGGATGAATTGGGAACTCAATCTCTCGATCAAGTGGAATTCCCGGTAACCCTTACAGAAAAATCTCAGGAAATTTGCAAACAACATGCACTTTACTTAATTCCTTCCCAGCATCAGTATTACTCTTGATCGTCACCAACATTGCTTTGCAGCCCTTCCAAATCTTCTTAACCACCTTCATTGCCGAAACCATAGCTTTAGCTATTTCGCACATCCCCCGGAAGTACACATACGTATGGTTTAGGAATTTTAGTTTTACTTCCTTACTCTTACAATTTATAATTGTGTTATGCTTCGATAACCAATCCATACCGAATATTATATCAAACTCTGCCTATGGTAGAACATCGAAATCGATTTCTACCTGCTTATCTCCCAAATTAATTAGTGTTTCACATCTAAATATAATAATCATCACCGAATTATTTGACATTGAAACTTTCAATTCATCCGCAGCGTGATACGGTTTCAGTTGTAAGTGCTTAACAATCTTATCGAAAATAAAGGAATGGTTAGCTCTAGTATCAAAAAACACTTTTAAAAGATTATCATGCACATTAATCATACCTGTCACCACAACATCATCTGCCTTGGCTTCTTGCTGGCGCAAATTGAAAATTCTAGGTTGCACTTGCCTTTCCTCTGGTGCTTCACCAATAAAATCAGAGGCAACTAATTCTATCCCCTTTCCCTTATCGAGATAGCTTGAGGAACCAACATGATATAGCTTTTGTGTCGGAGGTGGAGCTACGTGCTTGATATTAGGGCAATTGTTCCTATTATGTCTAGGTCGATGACATTTGAAGCATACATTTAATCCATCCAGAGACTCTCCACCATGCGTCTTTCTGCATTTTTCACATTTCTTCGACTCAAAGGTTGAGTCACACTTTGACTACGTGTCTGAGATTGCATCTCTTTTCTCTTTTTCTAGCTGGGGTTTCCTTCTTTTGAAATGGACTCATTACCTCTGCTTTCAACATCCTCTTTTTTTGAAACTCCCTTCGCTTCTGAGATTTCTCGAGATCATTTTCTATCTCGAAGTTTCCTCCAAGTCATTATAATTCCTTATTCTTTGAGAAATCCAATATGTTCTAATATTGTCCCCCACCCCCTGCAGGAAGCGGAAACATTTATCGTTCTCATTAGCAATAAGGGTCCCCACATTGTATGCCAGGTGAGTGAACTCAGCTTCATATTGCACTGCCGAACGACTTCCTTGAATCAATCAAAGAAACTTCTCTTTCAAAAGCCTCTACTCAGACGAATGCACGAACCAATCTGTGAATTCCTGAAGGAATACTGCCCACGGTACTCCTCGGATGCCCCTTTTAGCATATCTTCTTTCCAAAAGGCTATCCCACCTTCTCTGAGCTTCTCCTTCTAAGATAAAGGTTGCAAGATCCACCTTCCGGTCCTCCGGGCACCTCATCGCTCGAAAGATAATTTTGGCCTTCTTCACCCAATCAGTTTCCATGGGAGTCACCCCTCCTTTGAATGAAGGTGGTTTCAATTCCAAGAAGTGCTTAAGGTAGAGGTAGATCGACGTTTGGGGCTGGGCACCAGAGCTCTTGGGAGTTGATGCAACGCCTTCTTTGAGCATCGTCATTACTTCCGTCAACGCTCGGGCCAATTCAGATACTTGCACATTTGGTTCATATGCACCACCACTTTCCATTGACGTGCTTTCCTTCGGTTCTTGACGATGTCTTGAGCTTGTATATACCCGGGAAAACTCCTGTCGCAGTTTGTCGCAATATTAGTATCAACGTGAGACGTTCCTATACAAGCTATACCTAAACGACTTATAGGTATGTTCTACATATTCTTTTGGTATTCTTTTTGGTCCTAACATCTAAGCAACACAAATCTCCCTCTGATACCTCTTAATTGTAACGGCCCGCGAGGCTGCTACAATCCAAATGCTCTACTTAATCAAAGGCCGCGCTTACTGGATTTTTTTATTTTTTATTTGCAGCTGCATTTTGCTATTCATAATAAGCAGAATACCAAGAACTTATGAATATATAGAGCGACATGCAGCAAAAGATATATATATATATATACATATATATATATATGTGTGTGTGTGTGCGCGTGCGTGCGTGTGTGATTGTATAATAAATCATTTACAACATCAAAACATGTCCACAACTACTACTCTGATATTCAACACTGGACATGAAAAACATGAGGTTGGAGACGCCTAAATCTCTAGCCCTACACATAAACATCTCAAAACCCGCTCATCCAAAACACACTACCTACTACTAGGTCCTCCGTCTCAGAGTCAAACTAAGCTAACACTATCATGCGAGCAACTCGGATCCTGACAGGTCTTCTTATGGCGCTCTAGGTACTCTTCAACTGCAACAACTCTCTTAAGCCAAAGCTTCTCCTCTCGAAGCATTCTCTTTCCCTCCTCGGGTAGACGACTAGACACCTCGCCTTCCTTGTCCTAACTCGTCAGTCATACAGACTCAATGAATTCTTACCTCTTTAATTGCTTACATACAATTAAGGGGATTAATACTAAAATGCAATATAAATAAAAGAAGTGCATTTGACATGAATAAGAAACTACTGACTGAAATAACTGTAGTGTAATAAAATTGGAATACTTTAAAAAGGAAATGCTAGAATAGTAAACAAAATTCTTTCTTTATTTGATTATTTCAGCCAGTTACGTTTCATTAAATTTTAACTGTGGTTTTACTTCTTTTCCTTTTCTCTTTCTATTCTTTGCTTGTTCTTTTCTTTCTCGTTCTGCTTGACGATAAGGTTCAGGGTAGATTGATTTTCTTTCTTTTCTTTTTCTTTGGGGCCCGGCTCATGCAAAATACTTTTGCTAGAGCTTCTAGCTATTGCCAATTTGGGCATTTGTTGCATGACTATAATCATCTTTGAGTTCTTACAAACTACTAACTTAGGTGATTCACCCCCCTCGGGTTTACCTTTCATCGCATTGCATGCATGCTTTATTTTCATTGTGTAATTTATGTTCTTGTATTCTTTAAATGAGCTGAATGCTTAGTTAGCTCTTATTTTTGCATCAATAATGCCGCCAACGGTTAAGTTTCTTAACCGGACAATAAAGATAGACTCTTTGTCCCAATTGTATTTGTTCTTTATCTTGCACCCTTAAATTGAAAAGCGAATTAAATGAAATAAATGCTTCAAAATCTTAAGAAATTGGTACTAAAAACCCGTGCTTAAAAGTCTAAAGCCGAGGAAACTAAAAGCTCTAAAATGCCGAGTACAATATTGGAAAACCATCACGAACATGTGTAATTTTCATGCATTGAAAGTGTTGGAATTATGTTATTTTATTGCCTTGTATTTTTCTTTTATTGTCTTGTTGTATCTCCCTTCTATGTAAAAGAGAGAGCCTCCTTACTTTCAATTAAATCCTAATTTCCTACTCTCCAACATGGTATCAGAGCTAGGCGTAACCTAATTTCGCCTTTCGCTCGTCCGTCTCTAGTCCGCCGCTCGCGTTTCGTCTTCCATCTCTCGCGAGTCCGTCTTCCGCGTTTCGTCGTCGGTCGACTCCTTCCAGCTTCTTACGCCTCCAGCTCCAGTCCGCATCGCCAGCTCCAGCGTATGCCTCCTGCTCCAGCGTCGTCGGCCTCCAGAACCACCGTCTCCAGCGCCAGTCTGGTTTCCAGCTCCAGTCTCTAGCGTCAGTCGGCTCCAGTCTCCAGCTCCCGTCGTCTGCCTCCAGCGCCAGTCGGCGCAGTCTTCTTCGCATGGCTGTTTGAGCCTTTCTTGGCATCGGATCTATGCAGTCTCGTGTCCGTGATTGCTCTTTCGAAGTTCGTTCTCGCTTCTTGTGTAATGTATCTTCCTCTCATTGCGTGATTGCGTCCCTCCGTCGCATCTCCTCTTTCTATGAGTGAGATTTTTCGTCTCTAGCAACCCGGGGTTTTATTTTCCTCGCTTGCTATGTCGGGAAGTGGTGAGACTCCGGATGTCTCCTTCGGTGGGAATGCCCCTCATGATCATCTGCCTTCTACTGGATCTCTTCGTGCCAACCACGATCACGGGACTCCTCAAATCACTACCATTAAGTTGGATGACACCAATTATGTCCCCTGGGTTCGTTCCGTTACTCTGGCCCTCAAGAGCCGCCGCCTATTTGGCTACATCAACGGCACTACTAGGGCACCTACTACTACCTCTTCGGATTGGCCCCAATGGGAATCCGAGAACTCCTTGGTGATGTCTTGGCTGACCAACTCTATGCAGGAGTCTATTGCCCCCAACTATCTATTTCTGGACACTGCGATCGACATTTGGAAACATGCCGAGATTACCTACTCTTATCGTGGAAATGCCGCTCAGATTTTTCAATTGCGGCGACGGAAATTTTTCTTGCTCCAAGGGGATCGCCCCCCCCCCCCCCCCCCCCTCGATGCCTATTACCTGGAGTTTACCCAGCTTTACCAAGAGTATGACCACTTTGATTCGCTTACTGTTGTCTCCCCTGAGGATGAGGCGCTAGTCCGTGCCCGGGAGGAACGCAATCAGATCTTCGAGTTTCTTTATGGTCTCCACCGCGACCTTGATCCCATCAGTGTTCAGATTCTTGGCCGTTCTCCTCTGCTTTCCTTACCTGTGGTGTATAGTTTGGTTCAACAAGAATATGATTACCAGCAGATTCGTCTACCAGACACTGTTGCTGAGGACTCTGCCCTTACCGCTCAGTTCAGTGTCGGGGTCGCTCTATCTGTGATACTAGGTCCATGTTTATGGACATGGACTATTTGACGTGCGATTATTTCTGGAAAGCCCTCCATACTCGGGACACTTGCTTTAAGCTTCATGACTTTCCTCCTCGCGGTGGCCCTGCTCCTTGTGGGGGCTGTGGCTTTGGTCGCACTCTGGGTCGACCTTCTCCTTCTCGCTCGGCTCATTTCTCCGATGTCGTTGATGATCTTGCTCCTTATGGTGGACCTGATGCCCCTGAGGTTCCTTCTGCCCTTCCGCCGCTTCATGCTTGGCCACTCATCTGAGTTTGCTAGCTCTTCATATGCCTACCAGGGGATTCCAGGTGCTCACTCTGCCACAGCTTGCTCTCCCACCCAGTGGATCATTGGTTTAGGCGCCACAGACCACATGAATGGTTCTGCTACAGTTTTGTGTCTTATATCCCTTTGTCTGGTAGGGACAAAATGAGCATTGCTGATGGATCCCTGTTCCCCATTGCCGGGAAAGGGTCCATTCCTTACTTCTCCCTCACCATCTCTTCGGTGCTTCATGTTCTTAAGTTTACCCGCAACCTGCTTTCTATTAGTCACCTTACTAATTCTATGAATTGCTCTGTAACCTTTTTCCCTTCTCGTGTGTCTTTCAGGACCTGAAGACAGAGACGGTGATTGACTCTGGTAGACTGCGTGATGACCTCTACCTGTTTGACCCTTCCAGCTCTGCCTCTTCTCCGAAGACTCTTTCTACTGCTCAAACCTCCGTGGACTCCTAGCACTGCCGCCTGGGACATCCTTCTCTATCTACTATGCATCTTCTAATTATGAATATGTCAAATGTATCTTTGAATACTTTTAAATGTGATGTGTGTGCTCTTGGTAAACATCATCGTGCTTCTCTTAATCATGTGTCTACTCTAATGCTTCTCCTTTTGTTATGGTTCATACTGATGTTTGGGGTCCTTGCCCTGTTGCCTCTATTTCAGGTTTCCACTGGTTTGTTACGTTTATTGATTGTTTTTCTCGTTGTACATGAGTCTACTTAATGAAAAACAAGAATGATATCATTCCCTTATTTCAACGTTTTCATAAGATGGTAGCTACTCAATTTAATGTTGCCATTAAAGTTTTGCGCAGTGATAATGGTCATGAGTACGTTGACTCTTCCTTTGAGCGTTATCATAGTTATCAGGGCATTATACATCAGCCATCTTGTGTCTACACCCGGGCTCAGAATGGGGTCGCCGAGCGCAAGAATCGCCATCTTCTAGAGGTCGCTCGCTGCCTCCTCCTGAAGATGCACCTCCCGAAGTATTTTTAAGGTGATGTTGTTCTTACTGCGACGTACCTTATTAATCGCTTGCCGACTCGTGTTCTTGGCCACAAATCCCCTCTTGAGTCTCTTTCTGTCTCTCCCACACATCTCCTTCCTCGGATCTTTGGGTGTGTGTGTTTTGTCCATGTTCGCCCCACGTCCAAACTTGATCTTTATGCCCTCAAGTGTATCTTTATTGGGTATTCTTCTACACAGAGATGATATAAATGCTTCCATCCAACTTCCAGAAAGATCTTTGTTACTATGGACGTCACGTTTTGGGAGTCTGTGTCCTTCTATGAGCCCTCACTTCAGGGGGAGTCTTACCCAATGGAAGTGAGCTCTCTTCCCCTACATATTCCTCCTTCATATCTTCCTCCTCCTATGCCTGTGCCTGCTATGTCTACATCCTTGCCTACTCCTGCTCCTACTCCTGTGACCGCTCCTCCTTTATAGGTGTATACTCGGCAGAAAAGGGGTCCAGGTACATCGACATCTCCCAGGCTACCCGTTCCAACATTAGATCCTTCTTTGAGGACTCAAGGTAACTGTACCCCGCGAACATGTGGAAGCTGGGAGTGTGAAGTCAAGCCTCGGATTGTCGACTCGACTTTCAGCTCACTTGATATTCACCTCGCCAGGGGCCCCACAGACATGTGGCAGCCGTGAGTGTGAAGTTTAGCCTCGGGCCGTCGACGCCACTTTCAGCTCGCTCGATATCCACCATTCCAGGGGCCCCGTAGATATGCAGTGGCCAAAAGTGTGAAGTACGACCTTGGGCCGTCGATGCGACTTCCAGCTCGCTTGATATCCACCTCGCTAGGGGCCCCGCGGATATGCAGTAGCTCGGAGTATGAAGTCCGACACTGTCCGTCGACGCGACTTTCCGTGAACTCCTGCTTCGGTCCGTCGACACAACTTTCAGCTCGCTTGATATCCCCCTCACTACGGGTTCCACGGGCATGTGGCAACCGAGAGTGTGAAGTCCGGTCTCGTGCCGTCAACGTGACTTTCAACTCGCCTGGGGTCCCACAAACATGAGGCAGCCGTGAGTGTGAAGTCCGACTTCGGGCCGTCGACGCGACCGACAACTCGTCGATTCCAGGGTTTCGCACCGTTTTTTTTTTACCTCTAGCCATGCCAGGAAAAAGCAAGGATTGTGTATGAACTGTACTCGGCAAGTCCTACCCGGGGAAATCCGACCCGGCGAATTACTAAAATACCCCCAAAATAATGAGTTTGCCACAAGCTCGCAATCACTTCGCTCTCAGCTTGCCATATGCCAATGAGTCAAAAAATTATTTTGAACCTAACAACACAAGGCGGGCCTTGAACATCAGCTAAGGCGCACGCCTAGGTGCTCCTGGGGCACTTCACCCTCCTTTGCCTGTCAAAGGCGCGACCTCGTGCACCCGGCGCCTGAGATGCGCCTTTAATAACGTAGCATGTGACGAGCCCTCCAAAACCTCGCTATCAGCTCTCCTACCTCGTGATCAACCCACGATAGGCTCGTAGCTTCTCTGCAGCTAGTTCACCCTCAATTAGCGAACTTAGCTCCAACGACTAATATCGCCTCACTGGGAGCCGTGTCCAACTTTCCCCAGCTCGTCAGTTATCAAGTTAACCTCGCGCGGAGGGGGGAAGACCCGTCGTCGGGTCGGGGGGGGGGGGGGGGGGGGGGGGGTTGCATAAAGAGGACATGTTTTTCCAGCCGGTGTCATACTGTGCTAACGACCACCTGAGAACCTCACCCAAGACCAACGAGCTCACAAGCGCACCTCTTGCCCTTCCCTCTAACCTAGCACAACATTTGGTTTCGGAGGGGGAGTTCCTATATAGTCCTGGGTGTGCGGCGGAACCTTCGAGCTGCGCTAAGTCCTTCTCATTCGACCTTCCTTTGTCCGCGACTTCTACTTCGGCGGGCTAGTAACCTCTGCCCATACTAAGTCCGAACATTGAGGTCGGGTTCCTGGCTTCAACAGTACTCTACTTTTCCCATCCAACCATCATATTGGAGTTATTGAAGTGGGGCACCTCGAGGAGGCTAGGAGCATATGGGATTAGTTGTGATGTGAGTGGTGCCTAGTGAATTGGCCGGTTGTCCAAGGAGTGAGGATGGTTCTTTTGCTTATAAGTGGACGGTGGAATGGTGCTCTTCATGAGCCTCTCGAGCTTCGATGCGAAGGAGGGTGGCTTGCATAATGAGGAGGACAATAGATTGTTCCTCGAGGCAGTGTTCGACATAGTCAAGATGAGCTTCTACTAAAGCACGTGTGTGTGGTATGCAGTGGGAGTGGTTTTTGACACTCATCGGATGAGTTATCCGTGTGCCCGTTGGTTGGAGTTGTTGAATTGTGCATGAATAGGGCTAAAGGCATTGATTATTGTGATGTTCTAATTGCGCGAGGAAGGTACGCTGCGCATGCGACATGTGGATGTGAAACACAATGGGGGTGCTTCACCGTAGTGCGCAAGGCTTTTGACAAGTGTGGAAGGCGTGTGCTAGTGCTGCGATGGGTTGGCAACGATGGACGATGCCTAGAGCCTGACAACAAGGAGGCAGTGATCGGGAATAGTAGACCGGACCTACACTATCTGTAGGTATTAAGTTGGTGGGAGAGGGTGGGTGGTGGGTTGAGAGAAGAGGGAATAGATGAGGAGAGAAATTCAAGAAATCCTTTGCCCCACGCTAGGTATTGGCGCACAATGTTCCCACTATATTCGTTGTCTCCGTTCGTCTAGACTACACTTGCAATGTACCCGCTTCCGTTTCGCCCTTGTGATAAAAGTTGACTAAGAAAATGAAGGGGATTCACTGAAAATTTAAGAAGATATAAGCACCAAATTCTTGAGTTGCGTTTCCAAATTCTCAGGCAAGACGTGAATCCATAAGTTTCGCGATGCAAATATTTAACATCCGTAACATGAGAGATCTCATAAAATAAGTTCAATTTTTGTTAATTATCATCCGTACTAATATAAATAATTGATCTCCTATATATGTAAATAGGGTTCTATGGTTATTTCAGATTCTAAACTATCCAAACTAAAGATAAAAACAAACAAAAATCTAAATTGGACAAAAGCTTTATACATATTTTTATTTAAACGAATTTAAATTTTTAGTAAATTTAGAAAGTTGGGCCATAATAAATTAATGTTCAAATGAGTAAATATTGGTTTACTTCAACACTTTATGACCTGATTCGATTCCTTGGGTTTGACTTGTGAAACTTTTCACGTATTGGGTTAATCGGATGATGTTTAGAGTCATGGTGTTCAAACAAATTTTCAACCTAAAAACTTAATTCTGCAAATGAGATTCAACAATTTATCTTTTCTTCGCGACTATCTGATATGAGACTAAACCAATACTTCCCCAACAATCTAGTCTCATGCAAAAGTTCCTACATCTTCCATCACTCACCCTCAAATGTAAGCTTTTAAACATTACCAGGTATAATGGAAAAGAGCCCACTCAATCACGTGGAGTGTTGTGAGGTCACCCACTCTTGAACTTTGTTTGACTATGGTTAATGGCTCCAAGACTCTCCGGATCAACAAATTTCATTAACATACTCTATTCTACTATGATTCCACATGTTAAGGATTAGGAACAAATGGGGGACCTTTGTTGAGACAGATACATCATACATGGATGATTAAATTTAAAATTTAAAATAAAAGCTTAAGCCTATAGTCAGGTCTACCACTTAGGTATATCTACCTCAACATTTTTTTACTTACCTAATGTGAGACTCTACTAGTAATCTCGTGTGCTTTAATACAAATGAAGGTTTAACTCCCGCTTGAGTTTTAATATATCTTAGCTTTGCCGTAGATCTTGTTGTTTAACTTATCACTTTGCTTATACTCAGTAATTGGAGCGTAGAGATTGGAAATTAAAGCTCTTAAATTTTTTCATTAGATTTGGATTTTTTAAAATTTTTGCAGTTGATTATATGGCTGTTTATTTGGAAGATTTAACTTACACCTTTTGGTGTAAAATCTGTGTTATTGATATTTACGGAATCATAATCTTTCTGTGTAAATAAAGCATGCTTGCAATTTTCTTGAGTAAATAAAACATAATTGCAATTCTCTTGCTTATAGGTGAAGATATCCCGCCACTACAATTGAAGGATGGTGTCTTCCGTTGTATTATGCAGCTATTTGATTGCCTTTTAACAGAAGTTCATGAGAGATGCAAGAAGGGTTTAATCTTAGCAAAACGCTTGAATAGCAGTCTTGCATTCTTCTGTTTTGATTTGTTATCAGTCATTGAGCCACGTCTTGTTTTTGAATTGGTATGAATAGAAAATTCTATTTGTTTTTCTCTTGCTATTTCTGTTGTTGTTTTAATAAAGTCTAAATTTCTTTACTGTTATTTTTATTTAATGGTTAGAATTTCATGTTTCTTTTTGTATTACAGTCATTATTTTTCGTTAGGCCTCGAAATGCTTACTTTTAAGCAAATTCAGGTCCATCATACTAGATAACAATTTATTTTCAATTTTGATTTTTAGAGGGTTCACATTTTCTGCAATTACTATGATAGCCGGAAGGGTTAAATTTAGCAGTGCAAGAAGGATGGATGACTCCGTTATTAAGTTGGGTAATCAAAATATTTCACGCAGTGAGTGCTTTAAATATCTGGGACCGATAGTTCAAAAAGATGAAGGTCTATATAAAAATGTGATACATAAAATTCAAGCAGGTTGGTTGAAGTGGAGAGGCGCATCAGAGATCTTATGTACTCTTAAAGTACCATTAACCTAAAGGCAAGTTTTACCGTACTGCAATTAGACTAGCGATGCTCTACGGTTCTGAGTGTTGGACGGTGAATTGTGTACATGAGCAAAAAATGGGAGTTGCGGAGATGAGAATGCTTAGGTGGATGTGTGGACACACGAGACTGGATAAAATTAGGAATGAATGTATCAAGTATAAGACAGGAGTGACACCAATTGTAAAGAAGATGCGAGAAGCTCGACTAAGATGGTTCAGACACGTACAAAGGAGACCATTAGAGGCACCTGTTAGGCGTTGTGAGAGTTTAGGCACTAGGCATGTTGATGGAGTATTGAACAAATCAAGAGACATGATTGCGATAAACAAGAACGCAGATACAATCCGGAGCGGACTCCGGCCAAGATCCAGGAGTCTGGTTCCTCCTAAGACCCCTCTCTCAAATGAGAGCCAAACCCTAATGATCAAAAGATAAAACTAACACTCCCATACCTCCTCCTTATATAGGGAGGAGGGGGCTCACATGGTACTAACATAAAATAATATTTAATTAATATTACAAGAAGGATATCACGGCGGCTTCCATAAGCGCTTCCCAGACTCATGCGGATGCAACGTCGTAACAATAGGCCGCTCTTGAAAATTGACCTTGTCCCTAAGGTCAAGACAAAAAATTTTGTCGGGGTCCTTCAAAATGTCGGCATCGGTTATAATCGAAAGGAACGACATCGGTCTGTTTTTGTTATCAAAAGAGGGGGTGAGGTGAGGTGCGGTTAGAAGGTGATAGTCCATGATGGAGACATGTGGGCAGCTAGCTTTGGTCTCACTAGAGAAGGAGAGGAGTTCGATAAAAATTAAAGGTGGCAGTAAAATGGAGAGAAGGGGGTGAGAGCTAGGGAAAAATAAAATAAATGAGGGAGTAGCAGGTGACATGGGAAAGATGAAGTAAGGTGGGGGTGCACTACATATCGGAAGAGGCGGAAGCATTTATGGGGGGGTAGAAAAGTGGGTGAAAGGAGGAGGCCAATTAAAAGCTTGGCAGGCAACCCAACAAGAATGCCAGACATGCGGGGGGCTCGAAAAGGCAGCGGAATGGTGGCGTGTGATGGAAAAAGTTCTCGTGTGAAGGGGGCGTCGAAGGCGATCATCGTAGGCGCCTGCTTCCATCGTTACTGCGGGGACGCCTCTTGGCGGAAGCGGAGGTCGGGAGGTAGCGACGCTGAACGAGGAGGCAGGAACCTTTCCAGACGGCCCAGCTCTTGGTGGGTGGCTGGAACCAGGCCGTGGTCCCTCGTGGAAGAAGGTAGGGACTCCAATGGACCAGTGTTCCGTGTCGCCCGTGACGAGACACGGGAGGGAGCTGCCGATGTGGTGTTCTGGAGGCTGAGAGGAGGCGGCGTTGCTGGAGCGGCGGTTGGCTGAAGCGGTGTGGGAGGTGCGGCGGCGGCTGGTGCTGTCGGGATCGGGGTGACGAAGGCGCTGGTGGTGTCGTCTGCTGCTGCCGAACTCGGCGCGGGAGGAATGCGATCGTTTACCTCCAGTCGATCGAGCTGATCGTGGAGGCGCTGCGCGAGGGCGAGTATGTCGGCGAGCCTCGCTGTCTGCCGATCGAGCGTGGCACAGACGGAGATGGCAGCGAGGCGGGTGTTCACCGTTGCTTGATCCCCGACGGCTTGGAATGAGCAGACGGGGGCGGCAGGTCGGACCATTGATGGAGTATTGAACAAATCAAGAGACATGATTGCAATAAACAAGAACACAGATACAATCCGGAGCGGACTCCGGCCAAGATCTAGGAGGCTGGTTCCTCCTAAGACCCCTCTCTTAAATGAGAGCCAAACCCTAATGATCAAAAGATAATACTAACACTCCCATACCTCCTCCTTATATAGGGAGGAGGGGGCTCACATGGTACTAACATAAAATAATTTTTAATTAATATTACAAGAAGGATATCATGGCGGCTTCCATAAGCGCTTCCCAGACTCGTGCGGATGCATCGTCGCAACACATGTTAAACGGGGGAGGGGTATACTAATAATGACTTGGAATGAAACTATAAGAAAAGACGTGATGTTCTTAGGCACTAGTGAGATTATGACTAAAGATAGGGAACAATGGCGACAAAGGATCTATATAGCTGACCCCACTATAGTGGGATAAAGGCTCGAGTAGTTGAGTGTTGTACTATAATAACTGGAAGGTTTAAATTTTAGCCCAGCCATCCAATTTAGAAGGAAGAGTTGATTGTATTACTGGGCTTTACTCCACGTTCCAATTACCATAGTAGCTGGAAAATATAAGATTCTGTTTTGTCAAATCTCCTGCGAAACTTTTCATGCATTGGCTGCTTTTTTGTATTATAATGATTTTATTTCGCATTAGTAACTTCAAGTGTTGCAGGTCTCCTTATATATGGACAAATTTTCTGGAGTCTGCCAGTCAGTGCTGCATGACTGCAAACTGACATTTTTGCAGATAATATGTGATCATGACCTATTTGTTGAAATGCCTGGAAAAGATCCTTCTGATAGGTATAGATAAATTTCGTTAATCTTGAAAGGTTATCTAAAATTCTAACATTTCTGTCAAAATCGCTTCACGAGAAGTCACTTATTATTTTATATGATGTATTAATTATTGTAGACTATTTAGCCGTTAGTCTAGGGTTTCTTTTTCATTTGAAAAATATAGCTGTCTAGTTGATGTTCTTATATGAGTTTTTGGAATAGAAAAAGATGATTAGGTGGATAATTTAGACCATTATTTTTCCCCTCATTCATTTTTGACTATAGTTTTTTCACAATTTTTGTGTAAATGTTACATATTATTTCTGTATATGAGCAACATACATTTCTCACTTCCTTGAGATGGACTATTGCTAAGTGCATTCAAGCTTACATTGTTCTCTCAGTCTGTTTGTATTTTTTTTAAGTTGAGCACTTGTTAGTCTTCTCTTTCTTTATCAATCCATCGATCTTTATCTCTATCTCTATCTATATTGAGAGAGATGCTTTTAGATTATACTTCTGTATTGGTGCGCTGTGTTTGAACCCCTTTTTAGATGAACTAGCCACTTCACCAGATATAGAATTATTTATTAGTCATGTTTTTCATTGCCGTGTGATGCCACCCTGGGAGGTGATTTCCATTCTTGTAGGTTGGTGGTGCTTGATTTAGAACTAAAAAAGCTTCGTGGTTGTACCGCCAACATTTAATCTTCAGAGAATGCTCAAGAATCTTGACTATTTTATTTTCTCCATGAAATAGAAAAAATATTTTCTTTACTATTTAGGCAGTGCATCATCTCACATGCATAAGATTTATGCAAACTGACTGGAATGTTTGTGGACTTGTTGGTCTTAGGAACAACAAGTGAATGATGTTTTTGCATATTGTAGTCCACAAAAATATGCAAACATGCATTAGTATTGCACAAGATCTTCAATAAGTTGCATATGATCTATCCTAAAGTCATGCATGCATGAATTGGAGAGTAGAATTTACCATGGAATATTCTTTTCTGTGGTTAATTCCTAACATGACTTTCAGCTGAAGTATGTAAGGAGATTTTGCGTAGAAGGTAGTAGGCTGCTGAAGCTATGTAGTGAGCAAGTGTTCTCAGTTCCTCCCTTTACGGGAAAATATGTAGCAGTCTTGCAGAGAGTCTTAGTCAGCAAGAGATCGACAACTTGGCCGCAGCTGATAATGAGGAGCCAAGTAAGCTATGGAAGCAACCTCAGCTCAACAAATATTTAGGCTGACTCAAGTACAATAGGAAGCCAACAATTCTAATAGGGCTTAATGCTAGATCAATGATAGGGGTGCATTTTGCAATGAGACTATAGAGAATAGGGGACACCGATTAGTGTATAGCCTTTAAAATCTCAAGGGATGACATTAACTTAGGCTTTGTTTAGCTTGGTGCAATGTTGGGAGAAGATGTGATGTGTAACTGTGGTGGGAAAATTAGTTGTTGTCCGGAGTGGTGGGAAATTGATGAAATTGTTTGGAGGAACTCCATTTGTAGTGTTGTTTGAAACATAAAACATGTTTACCTTTTGGGGATAACAGCCGTGCAAGGTCTGTGTGCTAAAATAAAATTGTTTTAAAATAATGCAAATATATGATATAAGAAACATTGCAGACCCTACATGGATGACAAATAGAAATAAACATCATTTTTCCTAATAGCATTCTATGATGTGCTAACGTCAACTTAATACACCATGCTTTTGTGCGTCAAATGCAAACAAAATTCAACTTCATAATAAATATATGATTAACTAGCAAATTATAGATAAATCAGTTATTATATTGAACAATATAATGTATGGCGCCTATGAGCATTTTGCAATTGGTCCTCAATGAAGTCTCTTAATGCAGATATTCAGTTGCTCCGGTCCCCTCAAATGTAATAAGATCTCTGTTCGGACAATTATTCTTGTTTGTCCGACAATTGGTTGCTCTGTACTTGTATGCACAAAGTCTTCATCATCATTCTAATATAATTATGTAGCGCGATTGTAGCCACCACAATCACACATTCTTTCAAGAGTGTGTACCGTGTCATATCCCTGAGTATGCCCCATTCCTTATTCCATACACTGAAGCTTCGTTTGATAACAGTAAGAAGTGAGGAGTGCATTTTGTTAAAGGTCTCACAACGCCCTTTAATTGAGCTTAACCTCGAACAAAGTCTGGAAAGTGTTATCTAGTTTCATGAGCTCATTTTCTAATAGATATCCAATGTCCACTAAATAATATTTTCCTGCAATTATACAAATGATTAGAGCAATGTGAAATTGATAAGTATTTCGGATATGTGGATATAAGAAGTGTTGAACAATCACCTTGAGGTGGACATGGAGGTTTGCACCTCAAATCTTCTACTGCAAGATAAAATATGCGGTTGTCATGAGCTGAACCCTCCTATCCAGACATGGCGTATGTAAAACACATATTGAAGTCGCACACCGACAGTACATGTTGAGTAAGTGATCCGTGAAGACCAATGCATGACTTGGTTTTCTATTAGATTGTATGCATCAACATGCATTCCATCAATTGCTGCAATATAATTCTTGAAGTATGATATATCAGTCCTCATTTAATATATAGAATTTCTCAAAATGGCCTATTGGTTGGAGCTATGTTATCTATTGAAAGATGTGTTACGAAGCCCTTTCCAAAAGTATTGACTTAGTTCAGTTGAGTGTTGAGTGTTAACACTCGCTCGTGCTTCTTATCGATTCATTGTTCCCAAAAATCTACAATATAATTGCTAATCCCTCACGTGTAGCAGTCCTTAGCCATCCTTTAAAACTGTGAGATTGTTCAAGTAATTCGGGCAAGTCTTAAAAGATTTGTTTAGACATCCTAAACCTATTGTGGACCACCTGGGATACCCAACTAATAATTCACAGATTCACTTATTGCCTTCTTGAGTTGATGCCATGTGTCTTGTCGCAGTTCAATGATATGCACTCATGTATCACACATACTGTCGTTGCTACTAGATTCTTATAATGAGTATACCACGTTGGCGATTCAGTTACTGAGTTTACATGAGTTCATCATCATTGATCAAGTATTCACTATTATTCTCTTCTGCCAATGTAAGAACCTAGAGGCGTGATAAATAAAATCAACATAATATCGACAATTGAGCAACTATGTAGCACGGGGACGGAAACGGGATACGATACGAAACGGATACGGGAAACGTGATTTTTAAAAAAATACGGATACGGGAAACGTTTTTTATTTTTTTTTAATTATTTTAATATACGTATTAATTAATATAAAAAATACAATTAACAAACTAAGGTACCATCCCAGTCACTACATTCAATAAAGAATAATTGGCGCACAATAATGTTGTTTAGGCGCAATGGGAAAGATTAGGCTAGGAGAAGGTATTGGATATCACAGGAAGAGAAAATATGAAGAATAGCTCATGCAATTTATTCCTTGAGGTATCCAAAAGCACAAACATTATTTATAGTGCCTACAAGTACACACATTTTAGTTTGATTTATTTATTATCAATACAGATTACTAAA
This sequence comes from Dactylorhiza incarnata, assembly GCA_033032865.1. NCBI lineage: Eukaryota > Viridiplantae > Streptophyta > Magnoliopsida > Asparagales > Orchidaceae > Dactylorhiza > Dactylorhiza incarnata. Next base: position 3,065,877 of record JAWHQI010000086.1, read on the forward strand.
GAGTCAAAATTGGGCCTACAAGTACACATTGAGAACTAATATCATAATAAGTAACGATGATCATCAAACTCTTCACATAAACAAGATCTTCTTTGACATTAAATTAATAAAATGATTTTGTAAGGAGAAAAAATTATTTCTAAGAGTTAGCCACCATTTAATATGAGGCGTGATTGCGCGCCTGACGCCGTAAATAAAATTGCGGGAAACGCGTATCCCGCAAGGGGTATACGCGTTTCCCAATTAATTTTTTTATTTAATTTAAATATTGCGTTTCCTACGTTTCGGAAACGCGTTTCCGCGCGTTTCCGGACGTTTCCCGTATCCGATACACGTTCGAGCCGATACGCGAAGCATTTTTAAGTATCCGTGCTTCGTAGTTGAGCAACACAAAGCTATTAAATTAAGAGCACCACAAAGCTATTAAATTAAGAACAACGCAAAACTATTAAATTAAGAGCAACACAGAACTATTAAATTAAGAGCAACACATTATTTATCATATTTACTTCAAAAGATAACATGTCATGGAAACACGAAAACCTTAAAACACTACTGATTTCAGAACAACTAGCATATAGGTAATACATACACACCTTGTAGTTCATCATCAGTGCTAGAAAAGATAAAATGCCAAATGAAAAGTACAGTATAAAAAATGTTCATCATCAATACTGCATAAGATAACTAGCCAAATAAAAAGTGCAATGTAACAGAATTTTTCAATTTAGGCTACTAATGCAGAGATTTTTCAGCCAAATTACCCATCTATCAATTGGAATTGTGAGAAAGGCGTCTCTATTAACAGTGGTCAGTAAAAAGTTAGGTGCTAAATTTTACAACTACGTATCTTCAAATATCTAGACATGTTTTTTAATTTCTCCGAACAGTTCATTCAGCTGGGACGCACTCGGAGGGATAACCGGTGCTGAGATACTCGTCCCGACAGAGCGTGACCATTCTGCTAACTCCTTGACATGTGATAATAACACTTGCTTCGTGTCTGCTTCCTTCTTCTTACCTTTACACAACCTCTTTGGTCCGGGTGCAGCTTGTGCATTCTTTCTCAGGGAACTTTATTTGTTATCGCACCGGTAAACATTTGTGTAGATATGTTCTATACGACATGATCGTCATCAGAATTAATCTCTTGTTGGGAAAACATTTGCGGCATTTCCTCCTAGTAGGAATCCTAATGTTATCTCCTGTAGCAACAACTTGATTAAACATTTTCTCAAACTTTTCCTCTAACGTGAGCTATGTTTCTGCATACTGAAATTTCTTTGCTGCAAGAACATCTAAAAAAGGCAAAGAATAAGCAATTGTAAATGATAAGAATATTGACAGTATAAATAATTAAGATAGTTCCTAACCTGTCACCTCACTTTTCACCAATCATTTGATGCTTCTATTGTTCTCTTAGTTGGGCTCCAACCCAAACTAGTCTCGCATTTTTAAAGCTCCCCATAACTTCACTCACATTTTACTCGATTCCCGTTGTTCGTGAACTGTGCACAACTATATTATAGACAATATGCTCCTTGAGTTTAGTTATCAAAATTTTCCTAACTCGATTTCTTGTATACAAAGATGTTAGAATTAATATTAATGTCTTTGTATTACTCCTTGATATATAAGAGGAGGATTAACGCTTTTATTTGTCAACATGGTATCAGAGCCACCTCATCCCGTGCCCTATCCCTAACTGCGTTCCACTGTTGCTCGCAGACTCCGACCGACCACCGCCTTAGACCTCTTGCCCTCCTTCCTCTCCCTGTTTCCCCACTCTTCCGCAGTCGCAGTGCCGATCGGCTCGCATGGCAGTTTCCATTAGCCGATTGGCTCTATTTGACGGGATGCGGCTTTCGGCAGACTTTTGGCAGCCCGATTGACTCCAAATTTTGGGGAGAGTTTTGCATTGATCTTCTTATCATCATATTGAATTTCTAAAAGATTGCAACGGTTGGATGTTCCCCAAAATCAAATCTAGCTATTTTCCTTTCAAGAAGAAGAAGGCTCCTAACTCCGCAATGATGTTTTATTTGACCTCAGCTCGTTCAAGACTTGTTCTACACTGCCCTCCACCGTTTCTTGGAGGATTTTGTTGAATAATATTTTATGTCGGAGGTACTTGATTCTAGTAGATCCATAGCCTCAGCTGGATCTACCAGGGCTGGTCAAGATCATAATTTCTCTCAGATCACTACAATCCGATTGGATGACACAAATTACTTGTCATGGTTCTGCTCTATTACCATGGCCTTAAAGAGTCTGCGTTTCTTTGGCTATATCAGTGGCACCACCAGCAAACCAGCCGGGAACTCTACAAATTGGCCTCAAGGGGAGTTAAAGAACTCCCTTGTTATGTCATGGCTCACGAATTCCATACAAGAGTTCATTACTCTGAATTATCTTTCCTGGAAACTGCTGCCGATATATGAAAACGTACTGAGTCTACTTACCCCCACAGAGGAAATGCGGCCCAAATTTACCAACTACGATGCAAAGTCTTTCTTCCTCAACATGGTGACCTCTCTCCATCTGCTTACTATCTTGAGTTTACTCAGCTGTATCAGGAGTAAGACCATTTTGACTCTCTTGTCATGGTCTATAACGCAAATGGGCTCTTTATCAGGGCTCGTGAGGATCGTAATTGTGTGTTTGAGTTCTACATGGGTTGCATAGGGATTTTGATCAGATCACTGTCCACATTTTGGAATGTGTTCCTATCCCTTCACTCTCTGAAGTTTATAGCATCATCCAATAGGAGTTTGACCGCAGACAGTCTTAGAATACCACCACCGTTACTGAGGGATCAACATTAGTAGATCATCAACCCAATTTTGGGGGCCGCGTTTTTCGTGATTTCAAGTCTACAAATAAGGATCATCTAACTTTTGATTATTGTGGCAAGCCTCGTCATACTTGCGATACATGCTTCAACCTACATGACTTTCCTCCTCCCAAGACTGATCTACATCATGTGGTGGTCGCGGTTGTGGTAGAACTCCTGGGAGAAACTGTCCATCCCATCACTCAACTCATCTGACTGAGGTTCCCTATGACAATTCTCCTAGACATTTATGCTCTACTCCACTCCTTAGCCATCCTATTTTTCTGTCGAAGAGATGCACTCTTCGCTGATTGATGCATGGTCTTACTCTTGAGACGGTCACCGCCTCTACTTCCTCATCTGCCCTTGCCCACACAGGTACACCGGGTACCCACTTTGCTACTACTCGCCCTTCTACTCATTAGATTATCGACTCAGGAGCTACTGATCACATGATTTGATCAACTTCAGATTTTGTCCTATTCCCCTCTTTCTGGAAAAAGATAAAGTGAGCATTGTTGATGGATCTTTCTCCTTCATTGCTGGAAAAGGATCCATCTCTTGTTTTTCTCACATTATCATCTATACTTCATGTTCCAAAATTTACCCATAGTTTACTTTCGGTTAGTCATTTGACTAATTCTCTTTAATTGCTCAGTTACTTTTTTTTCCTTCTCATTGTGTCTTTCAGGATTTGAGGATGGGGAAGGTGATTGACTATGGTAGCATGCATGATGGCCTCTACGTGTTTGACTCCTCTTGTGGGTCTCCATCTCCGCAAGCTTTCCACACTACACAGACCTCCATCTTGCTCACCTGGCATCGTCGTCTTGGCCATCCCTCTGTTGCCACCATGCAACATATATTTCATACTATTTATTCCATGTATTTTAAAGGTTTTGTTTGTGATGTATGTGTTGTTGCCAAAAATAATCGTATTTTCATTAATCATGTTTTGTTACCCAGTACAAATCCTTTTCATATCGTTCATACTGATGTTTTGGGGCCCTGCCTTATTGCCTCCATATATGGATGTCATTGGTTTATTGTTTTTATTGACTATTTTTCTCGCACTACTTGTGTATATTTGATGAACAATAAGAGTGCTATGTTTTCTATTTTTCAGAAATTTTATAATATGGTTTCTACCCATATCTCCATTACTATCAAAATTTTACATAGTGATAATGGTCTGGAGTATATCAACTCCTCCTTTGAGCACTACCTTGTTGATCATGGTATTATCCATCAAATTTCACGTGTTCACTTTCTTTCTCAGAATGGGGTAGCTGAGCGAAAAAACCGTCACCTCTTAGAAGTTGCTCTATGTTTACTATTTACTATGAACCTCTCTAAATTCTATTTGGGTGATGTAGTTCTCACGGCTTCCTACCTTATCATCCACTTTCCCTCTCAGGCATTGGGGCACCAAACCCCTCTTATCACTTTAGGGGTTACCCCAAATCTCTCCCACCAAAAATATTTGGTTGTGTGTGCTTTGCTCACATACATTCTTCGGGACGGTCTAAACTTGACCCCCGTGCTCTCATGTAACGACCCAGACCCTCCTCCAATCGGGACAACATCCACCGAGAGCCTCGCCCGGCGTCGTACCGAGCTGCTGCCCAAGCACCCAACCCCTCTCTAGTACCACCACAGGGCACATTGGGTTGTTGGAGTGCACAACCTCCCTTTGATGAGGGAAACTCAAGTTAAGCCGACAGCGCAGGGACTTCCCATGAGGTCACCCATCCTGCTACTACTCTGGCCCCAACACCCTTAACTATAGAGTTTCTCCACACCTCATCACCAATTGAGCTGCAGCCTATGATGCACCGACACTTCAAAATGCCCAGCGTGTCGGTGTCGGACTCTCCGACACTCGTCCGACTCTCCGACACTCTCCGACACTCGTGTCGGAAGTCTGACACGTTGGCTCACACGGGACTCGCGTGTCCCGCTCAATCGAACATGCGTGTCCCGCTCAATCGAACATGCGTGTCCCGCTCAATCGAACATGCGTGTCCCTAAGCTAGCTACTCATTGTAAGGCGGGAGGCAATTTGTCTTGGAAGTGCAATCTTTGTGAAAAATGTTTTATAAGTTCATATACAAGAGTGAGAACACATTTGTTAATGATTGGTGGAAAATATATTGGAAAATGTGTAAAAGTTCAAGGAGTGATTTATTTGAGGTGAAAAAACTAGAAGAAGAGGTGAATGCTAGAATATCGAGTCTTGCTCCTAAAAAAGTGTCTTTGCCCCCTTCTAAACTTTCAAGTAGTGATGGTGCCGTGGATCTACTAGTGAGGTGGATATTTCTCTAGAAAAAGGAAGATTGAAAGTGGGATAAAAGGTTTGCTTGAGAATCCATTATTTTTACTGATGATATATAATGATAATGTGTTAATGTTCTATCATTTTTTGACATTTTGTTAAGTTTTGCATTTGAATATTTAATGAGTAATATTTAAACATGACTTAGTTTATTTGAATATTTGTTAATTGTTCATTTTTTTTATTTTTTGTTAAATGTTTTAGGATTTTCATAATTATAAAAAATTAATATTTAATATACGTGTCCCAGCGTGTCGGAATATGGTATTTTTTGAGAATTGACGAGTCACGTGTCGTGTCGTATCGTGTCGCGTGTCCCGTGTCGGTGCAACATAGGGCCCGCAGCTCAATTGGTGATAATGGAAAAACTCCATAGTTAAGCATGCTTGGGCTGGAGTAGTCACGGGATGAGTGACCTCCCAGGAAGTCCCTGCGTTGCCGCTTAACTGAAGCATTCCTCATGAAAGGGAGGATACGGCCTCCAACAACCCGTTGTGCCCGGTGTTGGGACCGGAGAGGGTTTAGGGTGTACGGTTTGCAGACCAGTTGAGGCTGAACCCTTCTGAGATGTGTGTTGTGGGTGTCGGCAGTTGTCCTTGTAGCTGTGTGCTGGGGAGGCCGCTACATCTCAAGTGTGTGTTCTTTTGCTACTCTCTAACTCAAAAAGGGTATACATGCTATCACCCTTCGACCAAGAGGATCTTTGTCACAACAGATATTACATTTAATGAATCCGAGCCTTATTATATGACATCACTTCACGGGGAGTCTACACCTACCGAAGGAGTGAGCTCCCCTACTATACCCTTATCGTAACCTCCATACTCCATTCTTCCACATACTCATACTCACGACGAGACTCCCAATCTATAGGAGCTTCTTCTTAAAGAACCGGAATTACAGGTGTACACCAGAAGGCGTAAAGGTCCTAACGCACATGCTCATCCCCTGCTTCCGGTCTCAGTGCCAAATACGTCAGCAGATTCCTCTGAACTTCCCATTGCCTTCAATAAAGGTATCAGATCGTGCACCCAATATCTGTTGTCTCATTATATTTCCTATGACACTCAACTCCTTCACATAGAGCCTTTGTATTTTCTCTTGCATCTGCTTCTATTCCATCCTCATGGAAGGAGGCTCTTGGGCATCAAAAGTGTAAATGGGCAATAATTTAGGAAATGTCTTCTTTGATTAAAAATCATACATGGGATTTAACACACCTCCCACACGGAAAGAAGCCTGTTGGTTGTAAGTGAGTGCTCATTGTGAAGCAGAACTTTGAAGGCTTGGTGGAACGTTTCAAAGCGAGACTGGTGGTAAGGAGATATACTCAAACCCTGCAGATTGATTATTAAGAAATTTTTGCTCCCGTAGAAAAAATAAAATCTATAAGAGTCTTGCTATCTTGTGCTTTGTGCAAGGTATGAAATCTTACCCAATTGGACGTGTATAATGCGTTCCTTCATAGAAACTTAGAATAAGAGGTATATATGTGTCTCTGGTTTTTCTCCACATAGTTATGAAGTGAAAGTATGCAAACTTAATAATGCTCTATATGGTCTGAAGCAATCTCCAAGGGATTGGTTCGATCGTTTTCACAAAGTCATGAACTCTCTTAGATATAGACAATGTCACGCCAACCATACTTTGTTTATTAAGCAGAGGGAGAACATGTTAACGACTCTCATTGTCTATGTTGATGACATCGTCATAATATGAGATGTTAAAAAAGTGAAAGTTTTAAAGGGGAATTTTTCAAAAGAGTTTAAAGTAAAAGATCTAGGAAAACTTAGGTATTTTCTGGTGATTGAAGTTTCTAGATCTAATCATAGTATTTTCATGTCTCAAAGAAAATATATCCTTGATTTGTGGAACAATCTGGATTCTGGAATGAGTGGATGTAGACCCGCTGATACTCTTATGGAGGACAACTACAATCTTGGAAGGGATGATGAGGATCCTATTAAAGATGTTACAAATTACCAACGTCTTGTCAGGTGATTAATCTACGTATCACATACTTCCAATGACATAACTTATGCTATGGGAGTCGTTAGCCAATATATGCATTCCCCAAAACAAGACATTCCGATGGTGCTCCTAGAATCTTCGGGTAGTTGATGACCTCACCTGGACGATGCATCATCTTCACTTCTAATACAGAATTGAAAATTAAAATTTATACTGATGCGGATTGGGCTGGATATGTTGAAGACAGACGATCTATATCTGGGTATTGCTCGTTCTTTGGTGAGAACCTGGTTACTTGGAGAAGTAAAAAAATAACCCGTTGTCTCAAGGTCTACTATAGTAGTAGAATTTAGAGCTATGCCATGTGACATATATGAGGGATTGTGCTTATGTAGAGGAGTAATACAATACTATATTACTAATAATTCTAACACTCCCCCTCAAGTTGAGCATGCTATATTTATCATACCCAACTTGTCAATAAAAACATGAAAAACATTCACCCTCCGACTCTTAGTGAGGATAACAACTAATTATATAACAATTTTATTTTGTCAACAAAAGATCACAAAATAACATCGCATTTGCAGGTTCCCTTGCTGTAAATATTCTCCCTTCTCTAGCTTTACCCATCCATTTTAAAATAAGCTTCATACAAAATTCATTAGACATACTACCAAAAATCTACTACCAAATCTATACATTGTGTAAATCAAGATCAACAATACTAATGCATATAAAATTTATATATAAAAAACTGTGTTTATCATTCTTAAGATCCATTCTATGAATCTACAGAACCAAATCTATACATAGTGTATGGAGTGATCAACAATACCAATGCAGTGAAGTCAACATATGAATTTACCAAACCAAATCTCTACATTGTGTAAGCATTTACAATTGATGTGATTGATGTCATTCCATGACAAAAGAATCGGAAAACATATAACACCCAAATAGATTCATATAAGTAGTTAAAAAAACTACCCAACAAATCTGTTTAATCGGCAAGTGTCTTGTTACCATTGAACAAAATAAGTTTTCATATAGTCGCTAGAGAAGTACATTAACCATAATGAATGTGTCACGTCAAGAAAGATACAAAACAATGGAGCATTCAAACAACTATTCCCGGAGAAACACCATAGCATGATGACAAAATGTAAATATTGATCACAGGAACTAGTACTCACTGATGATTCCATTGGAGCAATAAATTTAAGAATTTAAAATAAAAAATGTTCTGATCTGGCAGTTTCAAAGGCATAGGATAGTCGGAATGCAAACAGTAGAGCATTTGAAGGGAAGATTCCCCGTGTTTGTCGAAGGGGCTTTGTATTCCTGGAGAAGCTGCCGAATCTGGTGGAGGAGCCGGAGAAGACCCAGAAGTGGTTGAGTACTTGAAAAGCCTAGCTAATAAGGCATTTAACAAGATTGTGATCGTCGGCTGGCGGAGAAGACACCTGAAGAAGCATTAGAGAGGAGTATGCTGCAAGACCTACAACCTTGTTTTGTTCCTGATCTATAGAATGGGATGGAGGATGAAGCGCGATTAACTGTAGCGATTACATGCCCTGGAAACCTATGCACGGGCAGAAAATATGGCTTATTCACGTTTTTGGGTTCTGGCGGTGGTCATAATTTTCCTCATGAACCCTCTTTGACGCAGTATTCGAGACTAGAGAGCGTGCAACTCTCAATCAGCCCAACCAATCAGAGCCTTAGTTAATGAGTGGATCAGTTGACACACCACTTTCGATCTAGAATGTGGTGCTAGTCATCAGCAAATAGGTCGAGGTTAAAACAATACAAATAATTTTTGGCTTTTTCTCATTGTGCATGTTTCAGAGTGCTCATTTTCTTGGTATATGCTGATAAGTATCCTTTATGCGTGCATTGATATGTGGGTTCTATTTTCTTTTTGTTGAATCCTCTGATCTGCCCCTTATAGACTTAATTTTAGCTAAGTTTGACCTTGTAAATATGCTCTCTCTTTTCTTTTGCTTGATGTCATTATGTTTTATTTAGTATTCATCACTTTTTTTGTTCTGGTATGCTCTTCAAAATTCACACGAGCATATGCTGTAAAAAATTTGTATTAGTCTATTGCAAAATATGATGTCCAGGAACTTGGTGATCAATATGTTTGGTGGTTCAACAATCTTTAGGCTTTCGAGAGACACGATGCATTATGTTTTGTAGTCAAACTGAGACTCGCGTTCGCTCATGGAGTGCTCGAATTTGAGTCTGATAATATCAGCGGATATGAAAAAAATTAGTTGGATGAAAAAACTCTTATCATTATCTGATAATGTGACTCCCTTATTGACTAGCCTTTCTCGCTCTTCCGGAAACTTCTATTCATGCTTTTGGAAGGTGATCTGTTGGCTCCTCGATGATAACTCTTGAGTTTCAACATATGCTCATTCCTCTTGCCGATGGAAGGTCACCCTTGGCCCCTTCTTTTTATTTTATGTTTCTTTTGGTCTCACTTTCTCACATTATATATGGAGCTTATTTTTACTTGTTTTAATATTGTAATTATAATGAATGTTTTAATTTATATCTTTTCTCTATGATCTTTCCACCACTCTAATGTCAGAGTTTCTTAGTATGTATGTGTTTGCAACCCTTAAAGGATTTCTGAAGCTCAGAAAATTTTAGTTTCGGTGAGGATTGTTAGTGAGTGCAGTTTTCTAGTTATCTTTTGGTATTCTCAATTCTTAATTATTTAATTTTCTTATTCTTTCTTAGATCTTAGAACATCGCATTATTCTCTATGTCAGCTTTAAGTTAGCTGCTTTTGATGATCACTTTCTTACGCTTGTTTTTTTTTTCAAGTTTATGGTCTTGAGCTCATGATTGTTTAGTATTGAATCAACATAAAACTGAATCAACATTTTAAATTCATCAATATCTTTAAAGAGCTTAATAATTTTTTTCCTTTTGTCATTTTCAACTTTTAAGTTGAACTTCCGTGAAGTTCAAAATATTTAGTCATTGATAGGATAACCTCTGAAGCAACCTTAGCTTTTTATATCCTATACCAATTATGCCTTAATATTCAATTAGCTATTTTTTTATGCAACTCTGCTGCATTGAATCGTAAAAGATTTCACATGATCTATTCTAAAATCATGCTTGCATTCTTTTGACGTTTTTTTTCTTGTATTTTTGATAGTATGCAATGAATTTTTTGTGTGTGTTGCTATCTACTAAAAGACTTGTTATTGAAACAATTAGTGAGGGTTTGCATGAGAAGGCAACCCGTGGACTTATAATCCTATGACAACTTTAGTGTAAGAAAAGAAGAAACCATGTGCAACACATGCTCTCATTTTTTTTCTATTTAGTATAAAGGCATGTATAGGGGGCCACTATTTCAGTGGTACTCTGTGAGCAGCCACTTTGTGCATTTATTGTCAAAGGTTAGGTCTTTCTTGTGACGCCGTCGATGACAGGTATGACTAATTATATTATTGTATGTACTAAATGGGCGTATCGAAGCGGCGGAAACGAAAAATAGAGTAATAATTAATCCGCACGTGACATACGTAAAATGTGTTTGTAATTCCGAAATAAAATGTGTTTGTAATTCCGAAATAAAATGTGTTTGTAATTCCGAAATAAAATTAAGACTTTAATCAATGTTGATAAGACAAATCCATAGGCGGGCCAAATGATTATAACTAGGAGGAAGTAACAAGGGCTGCGATTAGCAAAGATGGCCTTAGCCGGTCAAATAAACCGTGAGTCACGCTATTTTGAAGCATGTGTGTCAACCAAAGGGCAGCCGGGTCTCGATAAGGGGAGAAAAGTAAAAGCCGATACCTCATATTCTTCTCCCAGCCTTCTGCGAGCCGACGATAGACGCACAGTAGGCGCTCGGCGTCGGAAGCTCCAGGCAGCCCAAATCTCGATCGTTTTTCGTGATTTCTTCTCCATTCAAGAGGTAATCCCTTCCTCTACACTCCTCTTTAGTCTTATACAAAGATTTGACATATTTTGAGTACAGTCGAAACTCTAGGGTTTCCTTTTCTTGAAGTTTTTAGTTCCTTTCCACGTTAAAAGTTTCTGAAAAGGATTATTAAGCATTTAGAGGCGTTAGTTCATGATTTCAAGTAGTTCTATGTGAAACCCTAGTTGTTCTTATGCTATTTCAGAAATTTTAAGCATTTCTAAGATTGGGAAAATGCTCCTAGTGTATTCTATAACTCACTAGCATCTTCGAACGGGCTTCGCCCGTTCTCGATGCGTCGTTGCGGGCTTCGCCCGTAACCAAGCGAGCTTCGCCCGCTTGACATTTAAGCGGGCTTCACCCGCTCTCGATGAGGTGTTGCGGCCTTCGGCCGCATTCACTCTTCTATATATTGGAGTACATAACAATAATTATGTTACATTCATAGAGTGATTACATGCAAAATATCAATTTATGTGCTGTTGGATTTCATTTGAGGCAACTGCTCATTTTGTTCCTGGAAATTAGAGAACATGTTCCAAAGAATTATGTTATTTGTGAAATCTACTGTCAGACGCTAATATTGAATTCAAATTCCATAAATCATCTCAACATTAACTAAAATTTGATTATTTAGTGAGTACAAAATCACCAATTTAAGAAAACAATTTGATTTCAACTGACCCAATCTGTTCAAGTCACCCTAAACTCGGCTAAACTTGGCTTGAAATATGATAATTACTGAGGACAATTTTTCGGAGTTCAATAACATATATATTTCCCACCAAGACACAAAAGCAAGAGCATTTCAGAAAATGAATTCCTATTCGAAGAATGCAGTAATCCCTCCCCTGCAAGCTGCCGATTAGAAACTAACAGATTTTAAAATAATACTAAATTGTTCAAAAGTGGATGAAGAGGAATGAATATGAATCTGAGTTACTGGATTGATAACAGCAATTTGAAAAGTTAAAAGTACCTTGTAAACAGTCAATAAATGTGGACATGAGGAATTGCTAAACCAAGATAAATAATGTCCGTGTTTTCGGCCTCGCCCGTGCTCGATGCATCGTTACATAATCATCTTGCAAAATTATAATGAAGAACATAATCATCATCCAAAGATTATAGGATTAAGCAGTGCGGTAACAACTATAAGACCAAACATTTCATAGTCAAATTTTAATTCTCCTCAAGCAAAAGAAAGAGAAACAGAATGACAAAAAGGAAACAAAAGTGAGAAGCGGGCAACATCATGGAGCATCCATTTTCTATCTTTTCAGAGCTAAATGCTTATGATACTACTTGCACTCCATGGTTTTGTGGCTCAAGCTGACTACGATGGAGAGTTTATCCATATTGATTCAAGGCAAGCAACTATGCAATTATAAAAAAAGACCAGAAAGACAAAGATATCTGAAATGATGATTATAAAATATAATACATGCAAACCAACAAAAATAAAGTATGTAGGCCTCTCAACTCAATACCTGAAATTTTTTAAGTGTTGATTGTGGACTTGCAAGTAGGATTTTGAGAACTCCCATAAAGAGTTTAGGGGAAAAATAAGCCATGAAATTTGTTAGAGAAGACTGGAGAAATAAAATATAGAGGAAAAAGTCACATATAGGAAAAAGTAATTACCAAATGTGTGCATATTAGGAGTTAATTTTATCAATGGATGCATCAAAGCGGGCTGCAAATCATAATTTTACTTGATTAGAAGACAACATAATGAGTAACACGGTAAATATGTAAAATGGCAATAAATCTCTTTTGTAAATCCCGGTCTTAATTCATGGCAAACAATAGATTGTTATGAATCTGCAACAACTAAACTAATTTAATTTTTTAGCATCCAATCGAAAAATATGTGTTTGAGAAAAAGAGCTAAAAAGGAAAGGTGCCCTTGCCGAGACCAATGTGGTAAACCCTCACTTGCCAAAGGCCGTGTTGCTGCCTTCCGCAAATGCGGCGTCACTTGAAAAAAAGGCATAATAGGTAAAAATCAAATGAATTCCTGTAGAACCCCTCACATTTTTTTGAATGTACCTGGAAAAAGATGGCGATTTTGATTTATAGTTAGCATAAATTCCAGATTTTAGTGAAGCCCGAAGGAATTCCAAGTAAAATAAAAAACAAAGGCTCACCTGAGAAGAGTTTCAGTAACCTTCGCGGGACGAACAACAACAAATTTACTTTTCGTTCTCTGGGTTAAGAAGGGGTGAAGGATTGCATTGAGAGCATAGTACCAGAAGGGGGCGGTGATAACTATCTGCAGCAAGTAAACAACTATAAGTTCATGATCACAAATTTTGCTCTTTCTAAACAGTAAAAAAAAAGTGAAGCGGAACTTACATTACTTGCAACCAATTCAGGGTAATTATCCTGGAGAAGCTGCACAGCTTGTTTGATAGTATCCCTGACCTCCTTTTTGGAGAAGCCGACCGCATCCTTGAGATCAGTAATATGCAGCAGAGAAGAAACTCCACCGGGTGTCGGCAGGGCAGCGTTGGCGTGGCAGCATCACGGGGGCATCCTCGACGGGGTAGCATCAGTGAGGCATTCTTTGCCCAGGTTAGGCGGAACGGTGTGTAGGAGGAGAAGAGAAGCACACATTGGGGCTTAGGGGCGCCGTTCGAAATTGCAGATGGAGTGTCGCGAGAGAAGTGCGTCGCCGTCGTGAGAGGCTAGGGTTTTGGGAGACGGGATGATCTGCACTGTCTGCTCCCTCGCGGGCTTTTAGCGAGCGGATTTGAAGTAGCGGACGCGAAGCATCGGACGCCAAGAATATTTCAGAGCGCAATTTCAAATTTTCGGACCTCCTCACGATTTCAGATGGGCAGCGTGGAGAAGGGAAACGCGAGAAACATGCGGTAGATCAATTTTTGGAGGGCCACGTGGATTGAGCTTGGGTTCCTTTAAGGAGTTTAGATTTGGAGCGAAGCCCCTTCCTCAGAAAGTAGGGCAGCAATTTTGTAGTTGGGATTTGATATCTTTTTCTCCATGTAAAGTTAGATTAGGCTTGGGGGTGATGTTCCCTCACTAATTTGGTGGAAAACCCCTTATGTTAAATTAGGGCAGCCAAATTAAGAGTCTTATTTGACCTAATTAGGTCAAGTGAAAGCCACCTAGTATGGAAAATAATGTAGATGACTCCTCTTATAGGTGATGGCATCTCAAGGAGGCGGGAAACGCAATGATGATTCCGGAAGGGATCCGAGGAAAGGGAAAGCCGCGGTGAGTTCTTTCCTCCCTAATTTCAGTTGCTTAGTTCTTATTATTATTGTTCGATTACAATAATGCAACTAGAAATAAACATGAATTAGAAGCAAGTAATATGAAATCTGAAATGCACAATATGTCAATGCAAAGCAAATTATAATGGGCTATGTTAAGGATGTACCCAACTAGTGGAGGTGGGGTGAATGTCCTCCCAATATGAAATGAAATGAAAAATAAACGTGCGAATATGACAAGGCACGTAAATGATTTATATGTGTGCGAATATGAAAAGGCACACAGATAAATAAAGCGCGCTATATAAATACAAGAAATAAAGAACAATGTATCCTTAACAGTGCCCAATAAAGAAATCAAAATGTGATAATATGTCCAACATGTCAAAGGAATATGTAACGACATACGACATCAATTAAATCGTATGTAGTTAGAAAGGAAAGATGAAAAGTAAAGTGAACGATCAATGATATGATAAAAAGGAAACCTATAAACTTATCATAAGAATAAAAGGGGGGGGACTATAAGAATTCACTTAGTCTTTTGACTAATTAAATAATATAACTAAACAGGTCAAGTAAGAAGCCACCCCAGCAACCAGTAATCCCCGTCCGCCATGTTCTCCTCGCCAGCAAAAGAAATATAGTCTTTGGGTCGAAGTGTCTACCGCTGTTTTCTAGGTTCTGGACGCTCATCTGGAGAGATGCAGAGACCCCGAGTGCCCTCATGAAGAGTTCCAGTTTTATTTTATGTAGTCAGTAGTTGTTACGTCTGTATATAGTAGTGTACTCTGATGAGTTTTTGGGCTGAGTCAGCCTTGTATATTATACTACACTTTTGTGATAAGCCCTGCTTTTGTATGTATAATGTTGGGCTATCTTTGTACTCATCAGGTTTTAATGAAATGAAATGTTTTAATTATCCTGCAATTTTCTTTTTGTACTCTAGCATGACATTTAATCACTGAATGTTCCTACCTGGCGCCTTTGCTTATAGAAAGAATAAAAGATAGATGAATATGTAAATTGTAGCGGTAGCCAATTCGAATGGCCGTTACAATTAAGTGGTATCAGAGCCAGGTTTGAACTTTCGGTGTGACTTGAGTACTTAAGGAGACGTGTGAGGATAAGTAGAATAAGTTTTAACGTAATTGTCCAAATGCTAAGTTGAACCATCCTGTTACAGGAACCTTTCCGAAAGTACTTAAGTAGACGACAAAGAGAAGAAATTGAAGGGGAACAATATGAAGAAAGACAGTCCTGGGAGATCAAATCCTCCCTTAACTTAAGTTATGCAAGCGTTAGCTGAAGCAATCCGAATGGGTAATACTGTCATTCCTCAACCAATGCCTACTGTCGATATGTATTTGAGACAATTTTTGGACATGCGACCGCCAATATTTCGGGGTGGTTTAACCTCAATGGAAACAGAAGGCTGGATCAAACGGATTGAATTAATTTTCAATGCGATGAAATGTCCAAACGATCGGAAAATCGATTTGGTGGTTTTCCTTCTAGAAGGAGAGGCTGATAGATGGTGGAATAGTTTGAGGCAAGGACGATTTGCTGGTCGTGCTAATGCGAGTATTCTCTGGGAGGAGTTTTTAGACGAATTTCTTGAGTGGTTTGTTCCACCGTCAGAAAAGCAGATGCTGCAGGAGAAATTTCTTCGTTTGCTGCAAGGGAACCGCACAGTTCTGCAATATGAAGCTGAGTTTGCACAGTTAGCCTATTATGCTGGGGATATGGTTGCGAAAGAGCGAGATCGTTGCTTTCGATTTCAATTGGGTTTACGGGAAGATGTACGTGTACATCTCATATCTCAGAGGAAATAGAGTAATAATTAATCCGCACGTGACATACGTAAAATGTGTTTGTAATTCCGAAATAAAATGTGTTTGTAATTCCGAAATAAAATTAAGACTTTAATCAATGTTGATAAGACAAATCCATAGGCGGGCCAAATGATTATAACTAGGAGGAAGTAACAAGGGCTGCGATTAGCAAAGATGGCCTTAGCCGGTCAAATAAACCGTGAGTCACGCTATTTTGAAGCATGCGTGTCAACCAAAGGGCAGTCGGGTCTCGATAAGGGGAGAAAAGTAAAAGCCGATACCTCATATTCTTCTCCCAGCCTTCTGCGAGCCGACGATAGACGCACAGTAGGCGCTCGGCGTCGGAAGCTCCAGGCAGCCCAAATCTCGATCGTTTTTCGTGCGCCGATAATAACCTGCCAAACCCAGAAAATTCCGAAAGTTTCTGAAAGGGATTATTAAGCATTTAGAGGCGTTAGTTCTATGTGACACCCTAGTTGTTCTTATGCTATTTCAGAAATTTTAAGCATTTCTAAGATTGGGAAAATGCTCCTAGTGTATTCTATAACTCATTTGGAGCGAAACCCCTTCCTCAGAAAGTAGGGCAGCAATTTTGTAGTTGGGATTTGATATCTTTTTCTCCATGTAAAGTTAGATTAGGCTTGAGGGTGATGTTCCCTCACTAATTTGGTTGAAAACCCCTTATGTTAAATTAGGGCAGCCAAATTAAGAATCTTATTTGACCTAATTAGGTCAAGTGAAAGCCACCTAGTATGGAAAATAATGTAGATGACTCCTCTTATAGGTGATGTCATCTCAAGGAGGCGGGAAACGCAATGATGATTCCGGAAGGGATCCGAGGAAAGGGAAAGCCGCGGTGAGTTCTTTCCTCCCTAATTTCAGTTGCTTAGTTCTTATTATTATTGTTCGATTACAATAATGCAACTAGAAATAAACATGAATTAGAAGCAAGTAATATGAAATCTGAAATGCACAATATGTCAATGCAAAGCAAACTATAATGGGCTATGTTAAGGATGTACCCAACTAGTGGAGGTGGGGTGAATGTCCTCCCAATATGAAATGAAATGAAAAATAAACGTGCGAATATGACAAGGCACGTAAATGATTTATATGTGTGCGAATATGAAAAGGCACGTAAATGATTTATATGTGTGCGAATATGAAAAGGCACACAGATAAATAAAGCGCGCTATATAAATACAAGAAATAAAGAACAATGTATCCTTAACAGTGCCCAATAAAGAAATCAAAATGTGATAATATGTCCAACATGTCAAAGGAATATGTAACGACATACGACATCAATTAAATCGTATGTAGTTAGAAAGGAAAGATGAAAAGTAAAGTGAACGATCAATGATATGATAAAAAGGAAACCTATAAACTTATCATAAGAATAAAAGGGGGGACAATAAGAATTCGCTTAGTCTTTTGACTAATTAAATAATATAACTAAACAGGTCAAGGAAGAAGCCACCCCAGCAACCAGTAATCCCCGTCCGCCATGTTCTCCTCGCCAGCAAAAGAAATATAGTCTTTGGGTCGAAGTGTCTACCACTGTCTTCGAGGTTCTGGACGCTCATCGGGAGAGATGCAGAGACCCCGAGTGCCCTCATGAAGAGTTCCAGTTTTATCTTATGTAGTCAGTAGTTGTTACGTCTGTATATAGTAGTGTACTCTGATGAGTTTTTGGGCTGAGTCAGCCTTGTATATTATACTACACTTTTGTGATAAGCCCTGCTTTTGTATGTATAATGTTGGGCTATCTTTGTACTCATCAGATTTTAATGAAATGAAATTTATTAATTATCCTGCAATTTTCTTTTTGTACTCTAGCATGACATTTAATCACTGAATGTTCCTACCTGGCGCCTCTGCTTATAGAAAGAATAAAAGATAGATGAATATGTAAATTGTAGCGGTAGCCAATTCGAAGGGCCGTTACATTTCTCCTCTGAGAGAAGCCACTTTGTGCATAGTGCCAAAGGTTAGGTCTGTTTCCAATCTTCCACCGCCCATACCCCCAATGATTGGGGACTATATGGGTTCTGTTGTTGTTGTAGTATAAAGGCATGATAAGGGGACTTAACTTGAAATAAATCGTGTTAGCAGATACGATTAGGAGCCCGGGTGGCTACAATGACAAATTGACAACCTTGACTCAGAAAGAACTGTAGGCCAATGATCCCTTTTGGTAGTTGGGCGACATATCTGTTGTTGAATTTCAGTTTCATCCAAAACCTCAGGATATGCGACAATTGCAAGGTTTTGGTTATCAATGCCGAGGAGGACAACAATTTGGTTGCCGAGCTGCATGATTAATAAAGCCGATTTCAATTCTTGAACTTCAGTGATCTTCATCTGTAAGGAATGTAAAATGAGAAATCGGTATTTGAGTTTCTTCTCTTTATGAATGTTCTGCTTTTATTGTATTTTAGGAAGGGCTGATTTACCTCCTTTGTTTATACTCCATTTTTATCTAATGTGTTTTAATGGATTGATCTTCTCCTCTCCTGTGAATGTAACTTTTTTTAAACCATTCCACATATATCTAGCTCCTCGCCTGGTATGCTTCATCTTTTCTGTTTGGCTTTATGTTCATTATATTCTGAGGTGCATATGTCGTAGAATAACCTAATGAGAGTGAATGGTTTTAATATTAAGAAAACATCACATTTTTCATATACTTGTCTCTGCAGAAATTACCTAGCATCTCTCCTAATTCAAGAGGTATTCCTCACTTTGGATCACGACGACCTATTGCAAAGAGCAAAAGTAAGTTTTATACTGAATATGTAGCAGTTATCTTCTGAAATCCTGTTTTTATGTTCAAGCAGTTCATGTTGTTTTTCTCTACAAATCTTGTTGTGATACATCTAATTTAGAATATTTCCGTTCTTTTCTCCTTTATAAAGTCTGAAAACTTGCCTATTTATGTGTTTAGGCTGCTCGCATTTTGGTATTCCTCATGTGCAAGCACGAGTTTGATTTACGTTACCAAAAGTGTGAAGATAAGTTGTACATTGCTCAGCTTTACTTCCCTCTCATTGGACAGGTATGATGATGCAATAATATCCATCATCTGTTTTGTTAGGATTTTTCTTTCTAACTTGTTATTTTAGTTCTGATCTTTCGTTAATTGTCAATTTTTAGTATACTGCAATCAAAATAAATGTTTTTGGGAAGAATACATACTTCTTTCATACATGAATTTTTTTTCCTTCTGCTATCTTCCTCTGAAGTACTCTAAGATTATGGAGCATTGCATTGGTTTTTAGCTATTCAATCGTGAGTTTATTCCACATGTAATAAAGACATCTTTGATGGAGGTAGTACATGTACTGGAGCCCTCTAATTTATTTGAAGGTCGTTGATATCAAGATGGTATGTAGATAGTGTTGCCCCTTTACGGTTTCATCGCTCCACATCGTGAAGAACGAAGGGGGAAAGAGAGAGGAACTCCAAGGAGAACTCTTGGCTAGCCCTAGGCTCTGACTTTTTCATTCAAATCTCCAAACATAACATAATACAAGTGGGTTGGGTTATTAGAACCCCTCCCTGGGCATAAGCATAAATATCCAACTGGAATTAAAAATACAACTAAATAAATAAGATAACTTATAAGATAACACCCTGTCTGGGTCTTCATAAATCACGTCGGTGTCTTCGCCGCCGGCCTCTTCCTCCTGGTGTAGACTCTCCATGCTTTTGATGCCCCTTTGTGCTCCATGCCGCCGTAACAATACCATCATCTGGAAAATTTGTCTTGTCCTCAAGCCAAAACTCAGGGAACTGGCTGCGGAAGTTGTTGTGATCCCATCAAGTTGCATTGGAATGAGGGCACTGTCGCCACACCACCAACACCTGTTCTCCAACTCGGTTGTCCATTGTGACGGTTTTGCGGTCCAAAATGGTTTCTGGAAGGTAGGTGGTGGCGTCGTCTGATGCGATGTTTGGCGGCAAGGTCTCCTCGACTGGGTGATCGCCCACCATCTGTTTAACCTGGGAGACGTGGAAGCCCAGATGAATCTGACTGTGGAGAGGAAGGAGAAGGTGGTAGGCCACTTCGCTGATGCGAGTAATCACCATAAATGGGACGTAGAAGCGGAGGACTACTTGGGATTGGGATGATTTGCCACCGAAGTTTGGCGATACGAGAGGAACTTGACAAGAACCGCGTCCCCCGCCTGGAAATGGACGTCTCAGCGTCGTTTGTTCGCTCGGTGGAGCATCTTCTGTTGTGCGCTGCAGAGATGGATCTTCAAGACACTTAGTATCTTATCTCTATCCAAGCGTTGTGTGTGCACCGTGCCGACATGACATTCTCCTGGTAGATGCTGGAGTGGGCAGGGGATGGCTGTAAACGGCTGTAAACGGCTGTAAACGGCTTGGAGTGGTGTTATGCCGACGGAATAGTGGAAAGAGGTGTTGCGCGGGAAAACTCTGCCCACCCCAACCATTTGCTCTAATCGCGTGGGCGGCCTGAAGTAAAACAACACAGGTTAGTATCCAAGCATCAGCTTAGTACCTCGGATTGCCCG
Source organism: Dactylorhiza incarnata (assembly GCA_033032865.1). NCBI lineage: Eukaryota > Viridiplantae > Streptophyta > Magnoliopsida > Asparagales > Orchidaceae > Dactylorhiza > Dactylorhiza incarnata. The sequence goes on from JAWHQI010000086.1 coordinate 3,086,595, forward strand.
TATGAAAGAGAAAGTGAGCTCTTGAAAAGTACTCTAGAGGGAGGGTGAATAAAATATTTATGTTTTTAAGATGATTAATTCACTGATTTTCTCAGATTCACACAACAGCCAATATATCACAACCACAAAACACATTAATTACAAAAAACTAAAAGTGCACAGAAAACAAAGAGAAAAGCACAGAGAAAAAGCAACATGGAAGACACAAGTATTTTTATAGTAGTTCCCTAATCAATCTGGGTACGTCTACTCTTCTGCTCACAAGCAAAATTCCACTAAACAGTGTGGGGGATTTTGATAAAGATCCCTTAAAACTAGTTGTTGACAAGGGTTTTCCAAACCAAATGAGTTTTTGATAAGGTGATTATAATCAGGAGTTGTTGATAAGGTCTCTCCAAAACCAAGAGTCTTTTCTAAGGGAGACTCAATGAACCAGGAGTTGTTGATAAGACATCTCCAAAACCAAATAGAATTTTCTAAAGAGAGATTCAAAATCTTTCAGCAGATGAGATTTGAGTTTCCATAATATGTCTTTCAACAACAAATCTCTGAAGGAACTGATTCATGCAACACTGTGTAGATTATGTCAGGAATGAGCAACAGCTTCCTTGTAGATGAGAAGTGAAATTTGATCCTCAAGAGAAGAGAGAATCTTCTAGTTATCCTCTGAATGTAGATGATTTCTTGATTACTTGCTTGCTGCAACTGTTCTTTAGGAATGAAGAAATACCCAACAAAAAAGGAGAAGAGAGAGACAGGAAAGAAGGGCTACATTAAATAATTCTTCTTTTGTATATTTCTGGAGAATGCTCCTTCCTATTTATGTCTCCCCATTTATTTTCAAATTTCCGGTTTAGGAAGAGATTCAAATTCTTTCCATTTGTCTTCTTCTTGATCTTTAATGCTGACAAGTAATAACAAGATTATTTTTTTCCAAATCAAGTTCCAATGGCCTTCAATTCTTTCTTGAAATATGTTATAACGACCAGAAGATAACCTTCCTGATAGAGTCATGAATATCTTGAAAAGAATCTGTCTTTACTCTGGAGAGAAGTCGACATAGCTTTTGAGAAGTCGACGCAGCTCTTAGAAGTCTGAGTAACTTTGAGAGGAAGTTGACGCAGCTCTGAATATATATCAATGCTGCGTTGATTTGTTTCGACGTTGCGTTGATTTCAAGTAACCTACTCTGAAAAGTCTTTGACTTAGAATTTTGCTGATGCCTCCCTATCTTTCTAAGGACTCTAACCAACAGATTTAAAGTAACCTTTTCTATACGTCATTAAGGTTTATCCTAAAATCACTTTAACCCTAATCTGTTTTATCAAATCAGAGATATTTCTCAACAATCTCCTCATATTTGATAGAACATATTTCACAAGAAAGAACTAAATGATTTTTAGCAAAATAAAAGAAACAAATGGCAATACATAAAGTGATAAACACACACATTCCAGAGGCCATTCACATAAAATAAATGGAAAGCTTGTGAAGCTAAGTCATCAGAAAATTTAGAAGTCTTCAGAAAAGAAATACCATTAAGAGAATTCACATATGTTTCTTCAAGAATAGTTGTAGAAGACCAATGAGCTTGTCTGGAGTTTTCCTGACATAATCAAAGTGCATTGCTCTGGCCATAGTGGGATGCTCCTTAATGTCTTTCTTTTTTTATAATTTTCTCGAATTCTTCTTCAGCAGAAGGAGAAATTGCCTTTAATGTGTATCCTTTACTGATCACCACAACTGTTATATCATTGATTGCTTCAAATTCATGCCCTAGAAGAATATACTTTAAATAATCTGGCACTGCAACTTGAGGAGGAGGCATCACATTGGCTTCAGCAGGATCTGAAGATCTTATGAAGAGTACTGGAGGAGGTTTAGGTTGCCCAGGAATATCAGGGGTTGTCTTTACATAAGGTACATGTACCCTTTTAGTAGTACAACCTAACCCAAGGTGGAAAGGTCTCTTGGATGCCTCTGGAACTTGTACAGCTGGATGAAGAGATGTATATTCTTTTAAGTCAAACATCCCCTCTAGGATTTTAATAACTTCCTGTACTAATTCCTCTATTGGCTTCTTTGCACTGTCAATGGACATATGTCTTCTTTCTTCAGCAAGTCTCTGACTTTCTTCCCATTCTTTTTCAGCTTCTTTTCTACCCTGTTCCATATAGCTTCCCACTCAGGGTCCTTTCTGGGTGGAGAGGTAGAAGCAAGAGCATCCTTTGGAATATCATACTTGGCAGTTGGAGCTAAATAGGATTTCGTAAGCTTATGCTTCTTCCTCTGCCCTTTTGTAAATATTTCCCATATTGGCATGGAATCATATGGCCTCTTCCTTTGGTAAGATTGAGTAGTCTTTTTACCAGTTGGGGTAGGAAGAAGACCAGCTGAGGGAGAGGGAATGATAGCTGCAGCAACAGAAAGAAGAGCTCCAGGAATATCAGAAGCAACTTTTGAAGAACTCTCAGGATATCTGTTTTTTGAAATTCAGTGATCTTGTCAGGAGAGTTATCAGGCACAGAAGATTCAACAGTAGCTTGAGGTTCAGGAATGGTAGGAGCAGTCCAAATTTTCAAGGAGGTAGATTCTTTGGGAGAAAGGTATTCTGGGACCTTTTTAGATATAGATGACTCAGTGTCCATTGCTGCATTGGATGGAGGACTTTCCATAGAATTGGGAATGCCCATCAGATTTTAATGATCCCCTTCTCTGAAGCAATAAAATCTTCACACGGACCTGCAAAGTTATGCACACACACTGTACTGTATCCTCTTCAGGCATATTTTCAAATGGGCATGAGTATCCATATAGTCTCCTCATTTTCAATAGCTATCTCTTCTGAATCAAGTGCATTTCCTGTTGTCTTATCTTTATCAAACTCAGTTAACTCTTTATCTTTATCAACATTATCAGCGAAGTCTTCATAATCTTCATCATTTTCAGTATGTTCATTGCTATTAGCCTCAGCTATGATTTCAACTACTTGGGCAATAACTTCACTGGCCATATCAGGAATGGATTGTTTTCCCCTACAACTTCTGGAACAACTTTCTCTAGAATAACAGTTTCAGCTTGAATATCAGAGATAGCCTTTTCTTGAACAACCTCCTAAAGAACATTCTTTTCTAGAACAATCTCATTTGGATCAACCTCTGAGAGAATGACCTTCTCAGAAGTATCAATTACAGCAACATCATATGCAGCCTGAACAGGCTCATTGATATCATTTTCAGCATCTATGTTCATGGACTCATCTGCAACATTATTATCTCCAGTAGGAGTACTAGGAGTAGAAGAGGGAGATGATGGATGAGTAGTTTCTGGGAAGGCACTCCTGTCATGAAATTTCTCGCCTTTCTTGACATCATGAAGAAGAGATGTCAAGACAGACAGAGTAACAGGAGGGTCACCCAGAGATTGCTGGAGAGATGTGACAGAAGAGGTAAGGTCAAAGATTTGTTGTTGGATTTTTTCTATTTGAGTGGATAAGGTGGAAATGGTGGAGAGAATTGAGATGAGAAGGCTGCAAAGGCAGATGCAGTTTCATTGTGGATGATTGATTGAATGTTGATGGGATGAGCAAAAATGGAGGGTGAAATGGATTGGAAAACTTTGTGGATTTGGATTGATGTTGTGGATGTCAGTGTAGGTATGGGAGGTGTGAGTGGAGGTATTATTGTAGTGATAGAATGAGTAGATAAAGGTAGTGGGGATAGGAGTGGAATCATCAATTTGTGGAGTGTGAATGAGGGAAGAGACATAAATGTCTGGTCAATGATGTGGAGATAGTGGAGGTGAAATACTATGAATGTAAGGGGAGGGTGAAGGAGGAATGTATAGATTTTCTTGGATGCTAGAAGGTGGTAGCGTAGTTATGGTTGTTGCAGTTATAGAATGAAGGAGGGGAGATAATGGTTCACTAATGATGAAGGGAGTGATCATTAGAGTGGATTGTAGATTGGAGAGACTGGGGGTTGGAATAACAGGCATGGAGGTGGATGGGATTGTGGTTGTAATGAGAGAGTGAGAAAAGTGAGGAGAGTGTCTTTCTTTCTGTGGATGCACACTAGCTGCATGGGCCAAGGCTTTTGGTATGTGCCTTGCCCATTTTGAGAATAACTTATCTGCTAATCTCTTTCCAGGGGGAATGTGCATTCCTTCACACAAGCAGACTTTTAAATAGCAATTCTTCAGAATCTGGCTCATAATTCTAGCATACTCAATCTTCCCTTGCAAAGCCTTATGCTTGATCAGCCTTAGGATGCAACTTCCCCAATCAATCCTTCTCTTCAAAATTAGGGTACCCATCAAATTTAATTGACTCCTTGGGATAGCATTATGTGCAGATGGTTTGCACATTATCACTTTTCCTACTATGTCAGCCAAAAATCGATATTCTTCAGCAAAGTCCATTTTCTTGAGATAATAACTGTCCTTTGTGAACTGCATTTGACTAATACTTCCTTAACCTCAGTCTCAGACAGTTTCTCGTCGCCATCTCCCCGTGGAAGACCAAATGCTGAACGGATTTTGGTCTTGGAGATTACTTCTACAGACCCATTGATTGTTCCTGAGATACTTTCATCATTTGGATGTTGAATACTGCTATAAAATGCTCTTAACTCTTGTACTAGAATTTTATCTCGGGTCGATATTAGTTTTGTGAGACCTTGCTCTTCGAACAAATTTAGTATCATCTTAAACTTATCTTCCACTGTTTGGAAGCTGCTGTGATCAACATCGAAACCGGAATTGATCTTGGGTTGAGCCATCAGTACCTGCAAAAGAGAAAACGAGAGCAGCGAAGAGAAAAAAATGGAGGGAAAATTGAAGGAGACGAAGAGTTTGAAGGCGTAGAAGACGAAAAAGAAAGTATCTTCTACTTATAGTCGATCTCAAAAACTAGGGCTAGTAGTTGACCCGTCGTCGAGAGTATTTTTAGGGTTTAGGGTTTCAATGCAACTTTTTCAAGCACTTCGACTCAACTACTTCAAACATTTCGTCGCAACATCGAATAGTTATACCTAAAGAGTATGAACTCACAGGGAGAACTTTCGACGGATGCGTCGACAAGGATTTTGACGCAACGTCGAATAGTCATCATGAGACAGAAAACTAAGTTATTTGAAGTTTTTGTCTGGAATTTTCTATTGAGTTATTATAAGTGAGTTTTTAACTTGCATCATCTAGCTGTCCTAGAGCATTTATGAAGTGCTTATGCTTAATTTTATAAGTGACTTGGTGAAGATTTCTGTAACAACTCAAAATTGTATGTATAATAAAATTAATTTTTTTATTACCTATTTAAGAAATTGTTATCCGCAGCCCCCCCCCCCCCCCTAATCCCTCACCAAAGCCTCTCTCCTGATTAAAACCCCTAGGCGCTAGGTCTTTCTCCCGCAAAACCGCAGTCGCTGCCGATCCCGTCTCCCGCGCGCTGAGCCGCCTGCCGCTTCTGCTGCTCCTCCTCCTTCAGCCGGCGCCACCTCCTGCTCCTCCTGTCGTGACCGGCGGCTCCTTCCTCCTCGTCTCCACATGTCGGCAACTCCCCCTTCTCCCCAAGCCGAAGACAGTGGTTCTTCCTCTCCAAGCCGACAACCTCTTTCTCGTCCTCCAGGAAAGCAGCAGCTTCAGCCCTCCAGCCCTTCTCCTCCTCTTCCTCAGGCCAGCAATCCCCTCTCTCCTGTTATGGCTGACATCCCTAATTTTTCCGCCTTTCCTCTTCGTCTTGGCCGGGCGATTGCAAGGGGGATGACTAGGGTTTCTTCCCCTCTCCTCCTTGGGCTCGGATTCGACTTCCGTGGGTAAGATCTCCTCTCCTTCCCCCTTATTCAGTTTTCCCTAAATTATTTTGCTATTTTCGCGCTTCAAATTTTGTATATTTGGTAACCCAAGCTTATGTCCGTCGTATAATCGACTAATCGCTTTGTGTTTGTGAATTCCGGTGCCGCTCCTCGTTTCAATTGGTGGGATCACGCAAAGCCCTCTCTGATTTAGGGTTTCTCCTAACCTAAGCGCCGTCAAGTCTCCGTTTCCGCGTGGTAATCTCTTCTCCCCTCACCTTTGAGGGAGGTAAATCTGCTAAACCCTCGTTGTTTAAATTCCGCGTCGTAGAATGTCTATGCTAGCGTAGTAAATTATGCTACATCGCTTTCGTTGTGCTTGAATAGGTTCAAAATATGATTTCTGCTTTTGCTTGCGCTGCTTAGCCGCTGTCTTAAGATTCAGCCTTATTTAAGGCAAGTAGAGATCCCTCTCTCTTGCAAATAGTGAATTAATTACCTTGCCTATTCTTATAATTTTATGTTTCACTTTTGAATGAATGTTTCGTCATATAAGCTTAGATCTTGAATGTCTAAATTGACTTGTTAGTAGTTTGAGGTTTCACGCGTTTGGAATGACACGAATTTGTGAACATGAATGATTTTATTTGGATAGTCACGTAGATGAATGAATTTCTTATTTGAGGAATGATAGATTGTTGAGCATGAGTATCAAACGTCATGATATTAATAGTAATGATTTCTGGTTAGCAAATATATGATCTATATTTTTCTATCATGCTCGTATCGTACACATCTTATTTAGAAGTTAATCGTGTCATAAAATGTCTTAATGTAAATGAGTATTGTTATCCCAGAATCGATGCATGTCAAACTTACTCCTGCGTTTTTTTACATGAAGAATCTTCTTGTTATTGGAATCTTAATCTCTCGAACCCGCAAAGTTCAAAACTCACTTCCTAGTTTTCGGTGTCATCGAGTCTTGTCTCTTATGCCTGTCTGGTTATTAATCTTGGGTAAAATTTGTTTTATGATCTGACCCTTCCCCATGACAAATTCGTACATGTTTGAATCACCAAACTATGAATCATCTAATTCTATTAATAACATAAGCAAACAATGAAAGGTGGTGTTTTATTGATGCATCTCCTCGACTTGGGTTCCCACTTGAATCCCTAACAGGAACAAAGGACCGGTCATAGCTAGCATGAACTCCCTGGCTTAAGGGTGAGGGTTCGCAAGAGTCACCCCTTAGAGATCACGGGCAGAAATTCTGAATCTCCGATAAGTCTTGAATCTGAATCTGCCTGAATCATGAATTCTGTGCGTCAAACAAAAACACCTACACTTTTACCTATTTCAACTTATGTTATTACATGATCATCAATTATCTGCTTTACTCCGGAGTAGTCTAATAATTTTAGATATTTCTGCTTGTCTCACTTGCTTGTCTGTCTTGTTTGCTTTGCTTCATGAAAAATGGTACACAAATATTCTGTTTCTCCTACTCGTATTTTATTTCGCTTTGCTCCTGTTTATTTCAATGTTCTGAGGCTTTTCCTTCCTGTTTTGGAATTTGCATTAGCGTTCGTGCCTGCGCTTCCTACTTCCTGAACCGATTTGCGTCAAGCTTCAGGTTCTATGGTTATGTTTCATTTTTTTACTGTCAGATATTTCTTTATGTAAAAATTATAATCATCCATTTTCCCTGTTATCATGGACAACTGCTAGGCTATAGTATGTACTAGAATTTGACATGATTTGCATGTCATTTCTCTGAGTTTGTCATTGCATAACGATCTGCATTAGAACTTGTATCATGAGTATTTACTAAAATACATGTGCATCAAATTCTCACTGCCATATTTTAACGCTTCTGCAATAAAACAATCTGTTTTACTCAAAAGTAACTATCTTAAAACTATTTATCAGTATCTCAGCTTCCGCCTAACAGACATGGATTTTTCTTCCGCCCATGCCCGTGGCATCACGACCCGCCCGAAGCGCACTCTAACTCTTGTTGAGACGGGTCGTGACAATGTCAGCCTTTTGCTTATCTATAGGGATATACTCTAAGGCAGCTCTGTCTTTTTCTACATTATCCTTAATGAAATGGTGCCTAATCTCAATATGTTTAATTCTGCTATGAAGAACAAGATTAGAGGCTATTGAGATTGCACTTGAGCTATCACAATATATTATTGATTTTCTATATTCAAATTGTAATCTACAAGTTGATTTTGCATTCACAGTAGTTGTGAGCAACAACTCCCAGGAGCTATCTTAAAATTCTTTTCATAGAAGTCAGATGTAACTTCTTAGGTTCAACTTGAAACCTAACACAAACACATATAACAAACATGATGTCTGATCTACTAGCTGTTAGATAAAGGAGGGAACCTATTATCGCTCTATAGAATTTCTAATCCACAACTTTCCCTTTCTCATCCTTATCTATGACAACATTTGTAGTCATGAGAGTTTTCATAGTGGAGGCATTCTCCATACCAAATGTTGAACTGATATTTGATGTTGATTAATTAAAATGGATGTGGTTGTGTCTTGCCCTCGTCAAGCGTGCGCATGCGCCTTGATCCTTGCGCGTTGGCTCTGAGAGTCATTTGCGCCTTGAGCCTTTAATAACTAAGCCTTAGAGCGATTACGGTCATCTCGCCCACAACCCCGAGAACCAGAACAGCCGCCACGAGCAGGAGAGGGCAGTGGTCTGTGGTCAAAACCACGTTGGAGAAGAACTGAAGGAGAGGGCACCGAAAGTTCAAGTGGCGACGTCACCTTTAACAACATAAAACAAACATCAGACAATGAGGGATCAATAGGACAGGAAAGGATATGTACCTGGACACTGTAGAGATGAGGAGGGACCCTAGCCATCATCATGGCAACACTGACAGTTTCTTTCTGAGCTCGTTGAGCGGCAAAATCAAGCATTGGAGGCTGGTGTTGAATTCAAGCCTCAATAAGAGTCTTGGATTGGGCAACAATGGACGTGAAGTCTCCAGACGCTCTCGGGTCGAGGTGTTAAAGGGGCATGAAGATATCAAATAAGTGTTGAAGACTATCCTTCCCAGAGTAGAGAGAGTGGAGCTCATCCCACATTGCTTTGGCAGTGTCATGGTACATAGCCATCAGATACGGCTCACTGTCCATGGAGTGCATGATCCGAAATTGAATGCGGCCATCATCCCGATATCATTGCTCAGTGGGCTCGGCTGGGGGGGGGGGGGGTCTCGATTGAGATTCTCAAGAAGACCCTTGGTTTGAAGAACATGACGCACTGAGTGCATCCACTCCGCAAAATTCTTCTTGTCGAGGAGCGAGATAGTAGTAATCTGGAGTTCATCCCGAGCATCAGAGATAGGGGCTGGAGCAAGAGCAGGAAGGGTCGAGGAAGCGGGAGCAGCATTGGTGCTCATTGCCCCAAGAGGAGGCGGGTTAACAGTAGAAGCCGCGACCTCAAGAAAAGAGTCTGCCCAAGCAACAATAAAGAGTCCAGACAACAGCAGTAGGGGGTGCAACCTCTAAGAGGAGCCCGCCGCAGAGGGCTCGGGGCGGCTGCAACGTGGAGGCCGGCCATGCCGAAAAGAAGAGGCTGGGCGGTTGCACATTGGAGGCCGCACGAACACTGCGGGTAGTGCGGACAGCTGGAAGGAGGAGGTCGGGCAAACATTACAGTGGAGACCACACAGAGTCCACACAGGGTGGAGAGGTCCAGGCGACCTCGCTTGCAGGAGGGATCCGGGCATCTTAAAAGGGAGTCCGAGCGGTGGCAATCGCAAAGCGACGAACGGTGGGGCCCAGTGTGCGGCAAAGGAGTTCTATAAAGCCAAGGAGGCGGGTTCAAGCAGGAGGATCGACAGGAGCATAGGCACTGCGGGCAGCTGCTGTGAAGTAGGCAGCACGGGGTAGTCCGGACGGTTACAGGACGGAAGTCTGCCCAAGTTTAAAGGTGAGAGCAGGAACTCAATCACAGAGAGGTCAGGGGACCGGTAGCTCTGATATCATGTTCGAAGAGAGAAGATTTACAAATGATTGTTATTATTTCTCTTAATAAATGTACACGATACTCCTTATATAGAGGGAAGAGGGGGAGTTAAGAGACAATACTAGATTTGGGACTAAAGGAGCCTAAGAGATGAATGGACACAATGGTCTATAATACATGGGTTAAATACAATAAAAGAGAAAGGCTTCTTATGTATTCTCCAACGCAAAGCTTAGGTGATAGGTTTCTCCGATTACAATTGTTCTCTTTTTTAAACCTATGAATAAGTTTTTCTTTATGTTTATCTATTTAAAACCAGATAAAATATCGATCGCATTGTACTCTGTCAACTAGCTTCCAAAATACTTCAAATTGAATTCTCTAAAAGATTGTTAGAGATTATACTACTCGTGTTCTTTATTTCTTTTCCCAACATCTCATGATCTTTGTGTTCCTATTATATCGTAAGGATCACGTTCAACTAAAGATTTGTAGGTTGCTAAGGTATGGGTCGTGTCACTGTGTGACCCAAGTATAATTCTGTAGGATACAATCCTTATACAATTATTGTACAATTTCTTTGTTACTTTTCTAAATAATCTTCTGTGGTCATGCACATCTTCCCAGTCAAAATTCTCTACCTAACTAGACTTCATGCCAAATTTTTTAACTATTTATAAGAAACGAGTATCGAGTGAATCATGATCTTATCATGCAGTTTCTATTGAGAAGTACATCTAGAATCATTTGTGCTAATTTAAAACTTCCACAAAAGGAGATCATTTGACGGGGTTATTTTAGAATGCATTTTCCTTATTTTTCCTAACCATGCAATTTGTTGAAAGGTGCGCTGCAGCTCAGTTGGGTATAAGAATGTTGCTTAACACCCTCTTATAAAGGAGGTCATGCGTTCGATTCCACGCCTCAACCTACCCAGGATAAATGGCCTCAAGCCCTTCGGAGATTTGGTTGGGATGCTCCGACTGTAGTCGGGTATAAGAGTGTTGCTTAACACCCACTTATAAAGGAGGTCGTGTGTTATATTCCACGCCTCAACATCCTACCCAGGATAAATGGCCTCAAGCCCCTAGGAGATTTTGTTGGGATGCTCCGACTGCAGTCGGGCTGGTGATATCCCCACTCTGGGCCCACCTTTCAACAACAGATGAGCATCCCAACCAAATCTCCCAGGGGCTTGAGACCATTTATCTTGGGTAGGTTGTGTAGGCGTGGAATAGAACACACGCCCCCCTTTATAAGAGGGCGTTAAACAATACTCTTATACCCAAATGCGTTGCAGCTCAGTTGGGTATAAGTGTGTTGCTTAACGCCCTCTTATAAAGGAGGTCGTGTGTTCGAATCCACGCTTCAACAACCTACCCAGGATAAATGGCCTCAAGCCCCAAAGAGATTTGGTTGGGATGCCCCGACTGCAGTTGGGCTGGTGATATCCCCACTTTGGGCCCACCTTTCAGCAAAAAACTTTTGTTGAAAGGTGGGCCCAGAGTGGGGATATCGCCAGCCTGACTGCAATCGGAGAATCCCAATTCCCAACCAAATCTCCCAGGGGATTGAGGTCATTTATCCTTGGTAGGTTGTTCAGGCGTGGAATCGAACGCACGACCTCCTTTATAAGAGGGCGTTAAGCAACACTCTTATACCCAACTTTGCTTGACGCCCTCTTATAAAGAAGGTTGTGTGTTCGATTCCATGCCTCAACAAGCTACCCAGGATAAATGACCTCAAGCCCCTGGGAGATTTGGTTGGGATGCTCTGACTGCAGTCTTGCTGGTGATATCCCCACTCTGGGCCCACCTTTCAACACTATTAATCCAAATCTGGGTAGCACTTGTTTGATATTAACATGAAAACAAAACAATCGTTGCAATTGTCAGTGCCACAAGCACTGTTACTAATAATTAGAATGTTAGTTGATTTTCAATGCTCAAATATTAAAGACAACTTTTATCATGTAACTTGAACCTTATCTAGTTTGATGATTGCAGGTTTACAAAGTTTAAGGTCATTATTTATGCACTTATTTAAGTGACATTGTTATGTAACTTGCACCTCGTCTAACGCCATATCCTACATCTAGCTGTTATAGTGTTTATAGGTTTCTATCTAATAATGATTTATGATATGTACTATGCAGATTCTTGATGAGATGCCTGTATTCTATAATCTGAATGCTGTAGAGAAACGTGAAGTCTTAATTGTTTTCATGCAAATTATAAGGAATCTAGATGATGCATCTCTTGTTAAGGCATGGCAGCAGGGTATTGCTCGAACCAGACTGTTTTTTAAACTCCTAGAAGAATGTTTGGTTCTTTTTGAGGTTTGTATGTTGACAAAAAAAGCATGGATTTTAGTGCATTGCATTTGGTGAAATTGGATAGCAGTTTGCTCATAATATTGTCTTGCAATGACAGCATCGGGGAGAAGGGGATTACTTGTTAATTAGTTGTAGCTCTCGCGGTTCTGATTCTGAGGGGCCGGTTATGCCTAAGTATTCTGATCTCCTTTCTCCAGCAACTAATACATACCTTTCCGAGGCTTCCCGTCAAGAACTCAGAGTATGCTTCTTTATACTTGTTTGATTCCTTGTTTCTTTAAAATTTCATGTTTCCTCTTCTTAGTAAGCAGAAAATGATTTCTTTCAAAATAAAGAAATCATTAATAAGGCTATCTCCAGCATTCCCAGATAATCTAGATGAAACCAAGAGAGTATTAAAGAGAGGAAAATGGGGCATACTATAAAGAGGCAGAGAGAAAACCATTTAACGTTTTCCAGATCTAATCTATTAAGCCAAAAAAAATTCCTCGTGCGAATCAATATAGATTATTTCGGCATGCTTAATAGAAATCCCAATCATCCTCCTGAAATCAAACTCTTTAACTAGGATTTAAAGCTAGGTTAGAGTTACTAGGTAAAAACATGCATTGCATATTTGCATTGTTACAATGGTGTTGGAAGGGGTCCATTTCATTTCATGGGGAGTACAATTTTTTCAGCTCCATGAATAATATAATTTCCATTATTACATGATTTTGTCCAAAGTGTACATTTTTATTTTTTATTTCTGTTGTATAACCCGTAATTCGTCGAGATTAGAAATGTCTAAGGAGACGGCTATTCGCAACCCATTTAGCTCGGCAGTCTGGCGGCTATTCGCAGACCTCACCAGGAGAGTACTCGACATCCTCAAGGAAGAGAACAATGGTGAGTATTTGTCAGTATGGGCGAGTGCCCATTGCAACTCGCCAGTATGGGCGAGTACCCATTGCAACTCGCCAATATGGGCGAGCATCCAAAGACCGCCAGAGGGCAAGTTCTCGCGATATTTGATATAGGCGAGTAACACCTCTTAGTCGCCATGTGGGCGAGGTTGCTCCATAAGTCGCGTGGTAGTTATTTCGCATAGGTGGGGAACTCTCGCATACAACTCCCCCCCCCCCCTGGATTTGTCTATAAATAGGACCTCAAGGGTACCAGCAATGACACGTTGACCCACCCTAGTTTCATACTCGCCAAGTTCGTGCCTTCCTTGTACCTAGCTTAGCCTTTGGTTTTGGAGGGAAATTCTTTTCCACTTCCGGGTACATTTAGGTCTGAACATTTGGGACCAAAATTTTCTTGGCTCCAACACTTTGGTGCGGTGAGCGTGGGCCGTACCCGATGGAGGAATTTTTTGCGAAAAGATTTCATGGCTCAAGATGGCGAGCCGGAGACCAAAGACGACAACTCACGAGTACTCGACAAGTTGGGTGGGTTCTCGGCAAGTTGGGTGAGCTCGTAACGAGCTAGGAGAGCTTCCTTGTTACTCGCCCATAGGCGAGTTCATGCAAGCGAGTTTATATAAGCGACCTCATAATTGGTGACTTCATAGAGGCGAGCTTCCTTGTTACTCGCCCATAGGCGAGTTCATGCAGGCGAGTTCATGTTGGTGACGGCAAGTGCGGCGACTTCATATAGGCGAGCTTCTTCTTTACTCGCCAATAGGCAAGTTCATGCAGGCGAGTTCATGTTGGTGACGGCAAGTGCGGCGACTTCATATAGGCGAGCTTCTTCTTTACTCTCCCATATGCAAGTTCATGTTGGTGACGGCAAGTGCGACAGCTTCATATAGGCGAGCTTCTTCTTGCAGGTCGACGTACATCGAGTGTTATCGCCGGGCGGTATCTGTTGGCGGTAGGTTGCATTTTTGGCCTTAAATTTGTTGTGTTAGTTCAATGTAACATCCATTACTTGTATCAGAGGTAATTTCTGAACCCGCACACTACGAAACACTTGCAAAGATAGACCATATCAAGATTTGTTATTCTCAAACCAAGGGTGTGTTAAACCATGTTCCAACACTTATTTCATTATGAGTCATTATGCATTTGATTTCGAGTTGTATGGGTCGAGTTTTATCGAGCCGAGTCGTAGTTATGAGTCGTTAGAGTCTTAATGTTTTGCCCATCTCTTGTATATTAGATTTATTTACGCTTATGCCATTGTAAGTCCTATATAGGGACCCTTGGAGTCGTGTAATGGAAATAATGAATTAATGGTGTCTATTCTCTCTCCCTTTGAAGAGATTGTGATAGCTCTTTCCTCCCGGGCACACACGGCCTAGGAAACCGCAATTCTGGCTCCATAGTATCCTTCACCATCTCCTCCTCCGACCATCCTCTGGAAACACTACCGATGTTCTACGGTAAGTCCATAACATGCTAGACTGCTCTTTGCGGGAAAAAATGATAAGCTAATTCTATATTGCTCATTCATCATGGACCTTATAGTGGAAAGTGGAGAATAATCAATTTCATTGAAAATAAGCATATTACTCTTACATATATGAGTAAGGGCAAACCATAAAGAATAAATACCCCTACAGCGGGAGATACAGAGTAAATAGAAAAAAAGCCGAATTGGATTGCATCAGCAAAAACATCACATCCCAAGCCCCTGGTGAACATATCAGTCATCCCAAGCTTCTGGATATCATCAGCAAAAACATCATATCCCAAGCCCCTGGTGAACATATCTGGTGGCTGGTCTTTGGACTGAACGAAAGGAGTAACCACATTTCCTTTACCTAGGTGGTCTTTGATAAAGTGTCGATCCACCTCCACATGCTTAGTCCTGTCATGTTGAATGGGGGGTATAAGGACTTAGGAGACTGAGTTGGGATGGAAGGAATAAGAGGAACAGGAACAGGAGTATCGAAAGCAGGGTCACCAATCTCCCCCTGACAAAGAGAGTGAGTCGAATCCGTTTAATAAGATTCCTCCTCTCGAAAGGTAACATCCATGGTACAGAAAATACACTTGGAAGGAGGGTGGTAATACCGATATCCTTTTGTGGTGGAAGAATAGCCAATAAAGACACACAACGTTGAGCCCGAAGGTCAAGTTTGTTCCTATAAGGCTGATGTACATGCATAAAACATACACACCCAAATATACAGGGTGGTAGATGAGAGGTATGAACAATATACATGGAAGAGAGACGGGCGATATGAGTAGCATAATCTAAAATTTGTGAAGGAAGACGATTGATAAGATGAGAAGCAGTGAAAACATCATTATTCCAATAGGATTTGGGATGATGCGTAGTGTGGAGAAGACAACGTACCACCTCAATGAGGTGTAGATTCTTCCGTTCAGCAACCCCATTTTGTGTGGAAGTGTGAACATAGGTGGTTTGATGCAGGATACCATGACTGGTGAGGTACGAGTCAAACAAACCATGATCATTATTTAACCCCCCCCCCCCCCCCCCCCCCCCCCCCCCCACCCACACACACACACAACGAAGAACACAAATTTTTCCATCAAACTGGTCTGCACCATCTTATGAAAGACTTGAAAACAAGAAAAACATCACTTTTTCTGTAACAAATAGACCCATGTGGTTCTTGAAAAACAATCAATAAATGTGACAAACCAATGAAAACCAGATAATGATACCACAGAGGATGACCTCCAAACATCAGAATATATAATAGAAAAAAGAGTATTACTAGAAGAAGATAAATGCACAGAGGTATGTCTAACATGTTTAGACATAACACAAACATCACAAGATAATGTTTTAATAATCGACAAGAAAGAAGGAAATAGTTTGTAAAGATAAATAAAAGAAGGATGTCCGAGGCGAAGATGCCATCGTCGAACATCATCAGGAGTATCAGTAGTCGAAGAGAGAACATGAGATGGTAGCTGGGTGTCCAGCTAGTACAAGCCACCGTGGTTCCTACCACTGCCAATTTTTCGCTTCGTTCCCAGTTTCTGAAAAACACAAGAGTCTGGAAAGAAGGTTACAGAGCAGTTAAGAGATTTGTTAATGTTGCTGATAAAAAGTAAATTGCGGGGAAATGAGGGAACATGAAGAACATAAGCAAGAGAAATGGAAGGAGAGCATGAGATATTTTCTTTGCCCGCAATGGTGGACAAAGTGTTGTTAGCAGAAATTACCTTATCCTTGCCAGACAAAGATGTGTAGGAAATAAAACCTGAGGCGGATCCAGTCATATGATTGATGACGCCCGAATCAATGATCCAAGAATGAGTGGTGGTGGCAGTATGCGCACTTGGGAGAATCGCAGTAGAAAATGAGGTAGAAGCACCAGATACAGAGTCAGGTTGGTAGTGAAGAAGACAACGAAGAGCATCCAATTCCAGAGCTGTAAAATGTCCTGCAGGAGGGCATTTAGGATCATCATAGACCTTGGTAGAATACGCAATGTCAGGCACCTGAGAATCTCCCTGCCAAGCACCAGGTTTTGAGGTCTTTTCCCCGCTCATCATAGACCTTGGTGGGCTCCTTGACAGTCTCATCTATGTAACCAAACATCTGGTGATTGTGTATCACATGCAGAGCAGCACGAGACCATTCAAGGTAGTTTGTCCATCGAGAGGCGCAGTGGTGATCTTCAAGGAGACAGTGTGGCCATGAGTCTGCGACGTTCACTCGTTTGTCGCATCATCACACTCGGCGAAGAGACAGAAGAATCCCCCATGACCTCACACCAAGAAGGAACGAACACAATCAAAGAAAACAAAAATCACTGCATTGTGGTTGCCAGATTCAAAGTCTGAAGTGTTAACCACTACACCATGGCACCCAATTAAGGGAAGGTGTCGATCTGGTGCAGGGAAAACACCAATGGAGCCAATCCAAAAAGTCGATTGAGGGATTGTCGAAGTAGTTACTGCGTCCACTGAAGCAGCCGTAATCGACAGAGAAGCTGCAGGAAGCCTTCTAGGGAACGGCGGAAAGGAACAACCGACAGAGGAGCTGCAGGAAGCAGTCGTCGAGAGAACTACAGAAGGAACAACGGAGGCCGAGGGAATCGCTGAGAAGATGCGTCTTGGAGGCTGCTATAACAGAGAGAAGGGCGGCAACATCAAGAAAAGACGACGGCGGCGGCCTCTTCAACGGTTGGTGATGGGATCGATCCCGCCGATGAACCGCATGAGCGGACGCGAGGAGTTAGGGACCGCTCAAAACAACGAAAAGCACCGCCGCTGGGAAATCGATGGTGGCGGGAGAGAACGATGCGAGGAGGGCGAAGCGAGTAGAGAGGAGGCACACGGTTAGGGTTTCGCTCTGATACTAAGTTGAAAGAGGAGAATAATTGATTTCATTAAAAATAAGTTTATTAGTTTTACATATATGAGTAAGGGAAAACCATAAAGACTAAAATACCCCTACAACAGGAAATACAAAGTAAATAGAAAATAAGGCGACTTGGACTACAAGAATAATAAGATAACTTGACAAATTACAACTCTTGTTACTTGGCAACACCAAAAGGAAGATTTTTTGATGCTAAATTTCTGTCAGTTTACATCAACGTTCTACATTGCTAGTGAACTTTTTTTCATTAAAGGGAAAATATATCAAAAGTAACTGCCATTTAATTTATGATGGCCTCTCTACAAAGATTATTACTCGTAGCTCTAGATGCAAAGCAATTACTGATATTAAGGCCTTTTTTCTTAAAATTGGGAGCAAGCTAGTGTTAACTCTTTTTTCTTAAAATTGGGAGCAAGCTAGTGTTAACTGATATATATGCTGAAACACTGATGTGGTTACTCATAGCTGTAGAGTCTTTTCACATGAATTTAATCATAGCCACACATTATTACACCCACGGATCATGCCTTTATTATATATAAAGATCTTCATTGTGTAATAAAATACTAGTTTTCTAAACACTGGTATATGTGTTAGAATATTTTTCATATATTTCTATAATAATATATATTTTTTCTTTTGAAAAACACTGATAAAATAATTACAGATCTTGAAAAACAGGATTTTAAAGATAACCTTCCGTTTTGCAAAACAAATTTGACAAAGGTTTAAAACAGAGAGGTGAGAAATAAAATAAATCAGAATAATATATTTATAGTTTAGAATCGAGCCTGGGTAAGGCGTGTGGTCACTGCCCTAAAGAAGATGCACCACCCTTCGGCAGGGCTTTCAACCGATGCTCACTCCTCCAAGGTACAACACTCGGCTAGATCCCAAAAACTCCGATGTGCGCGGACACCGATGAAGCACAGAGCACCCAAACTCCCACTTGAAGCAAATGTTAAGAAAGCAGAATCGCGGAAAATGTTCGCAAGAACTACAAAGGAAGAGAGCGAGGGATTTCCGAAACCGTGAAAGAGTGCGTAAAACGGTTCAGGAAAAATCTCCTATATAGGAGTCTCGTAGAGTTAACACGTAATTAATTTGGTAAGAGATAATCGTGCAGAGAAACGTGGAAGATTTCCAACGTAAAAGAGTAATGACGAGAGAAACGCGTAAAAGAAACGGTTAGAAATTACGCGTAATAATTGCGAAGAGAAAACGCAAAACGACATAGGTCGCGTCGAATTCAATTCGACGTTGCGTCGAATTTATATCGAGGCTACTCGACGTTGCGTCGATATATTGTCGACGCGTCGAAATCATATCGTCACTACTCGACGTTGCGTCGAGTCATTATCGACACAATCAGAGTCAAGAAGAAGATGCGTCGAATTCATATCGACGCAATTTCAAGTTGCTTGGACTTCTATTCGAAGCAACTTGGATTTCTATTCGAAGCAGCTTGGACTTTTATTCGAAGTAACTTGGAGTTCTATTCGAAGCAGCCTGGACTTCTATTCGAAGCAGCCTAGACTTCTATTCGAAGCAACTTGGACTTCTATTCGAAGTAGCTTGGACTTCTAAAATTTATCAAAACAAGTCGGCTTGACTAAAATCAGGTGGTTCAAAAACCAAAACTATTTTGTACAGAAAATATAATTCAATTCAATTATTCTCCAAATCCCAAATCCGGATCCAGTCCGGTGTGGTGCGCGCGCGCATGTCTGGTTCATAGTTCCTCCTTATGTTCCTTTGAACAAATAAGAACGTGTGAAGACATTTATATATTTACTAACAAGAATGTGAATTAGCAAAGTGAGATTAATGAGTTCATCATTTCCTTCATGAAAGGTTCCCTCCAAATATTTGGATTCCCTCCATTTGGTTTTGGAGCTTTTCATCAATTATGAGGAGCTAAACACCAAACACCATACTAGGCTCCAAAAAACATTATAAATTAAATGTTTTAAAATAAAATTTCTAACAATCCCTCATAAAAGCAAAAAAACCAAACTGCGAACTTGATAAATTATGATATTAATAATGATAAATAAAATCAAATACAAATTTGCTTCATCAAGTTGTATCTGATGCAGTGGGTATAAGTGGATTGGTTACCTTGAACCTATACTTTGTACTTATTTTCTCTACCGAAGAGTATAATGTGTCAGAGACTTTGAATTATAAACTTTTGACCGGTAAATTAGATAAGGACACAAAAGATTGGTTTTTCATTGGGTTGTGGCGGTGGACGCGTTAATGGTCATGCGCATTCCTTGATTTTTCATGAGAGTTATTAGGGTTCAGCCCGGATCCCAAAGTCACGGCCTCGTGACTACCCCCACATAGGTGGTGCCTCAAGAG
The DNA here is from genome assembly GCA_033032865.1 of Dactylorhiza incarnata. Taxonomy (NCBI): domain Eukaryota; kingdom Viridiplantae; phylum Streptophyta; class Magnoliopsida; order Asparagales; family Orchidaceae; genus Dactylorhiza; species Dactylorhiza incarnata. The sequence continues at coordinate 3,106,384 of JAWHQI010000086.1, forward strand.
ATATTTCGTAACTAATATCTCGCAAATATATGTTTTTGACAACCATTAAGAACTTAAATGTTCATCTTAAACTGTTACGTAGACCAGAACATCATAGGAATGGGAGAAGGTTTTCTCAACCTTTAAATTTGTGCTCCCAACTACGCTACATCAACGGCTTCATTTCTACCACATTGAACCCAATTCATGGAATCTCCAATCAGATGGGTTGGGTATCCACCGTTGACAGCAAATTATGTGGGCTTAAGCCCTATTCCCCTCGATGACAACAAAATCTCCCTTCGGGACATTCCCTTGGTAAGATTATCAGCCAGATTAAATTCTGACTTTACATAATTGAGTGATATCACTTCTTTTCTTCTTTGCTTCATAGACTTGCACCTGATTCTCATAAACTTGTTCATTTTAGCATTAGTATTATTTGAAGCAGTTAAATCAATCACAGATTTATTATCACAATGTAAAAAATAACAGGTATTGGTTTTCCAACTAAAAGAATTTCTGAAAGAAACTTTTTAAGCCATTCGGCTTCGACACGTGTAGTGTCTAAAGCTATAAGCTCGGATTCAATTGTGCTTCTTGAAATCACAGTTTGTTTTATAGAAGCCCATGAAATGGCGGCTCCTCGAAGGAGGAAAACGTAACCGGTTGTTGACTTAACGTCTAAAGAATCAGTTACCAAATTGGTATCTGAATAACCTTCAAGTACTCCGGGAAAACCCGTATATACTAAACTATAATCAATAGTTTCACGAAGATATTTAAATATTCTCATTAACGCTATCCAATGGTCATCACTTGGATTACTAGTATATCTACTAAGTCTGCCTATGAAATAGGAGATGTCGGGTCTAGTGCGATTAGCAATATAAAACAGCGACCCTATCATTTGTGCATACCTATGTTGGTTAATAGGTTCACCTAATTTTTACAAAGTTTTATGCTAGCTTCATAGGGAGTAGAAGCAAGTACATAATCATATAAATTAAATTTATGCAACATTTTCTCAATCGAGTGAGAAAGAGTCAATGAAACACTGGAATCAGATTTAGCTATTTTCATTCCCAAAATGACATTAGCTTCTCCTAAATTTTTCATATCAAATTTAGATGATAAATTATTTTTTATATTATTAATAATTTTAATTGAACTTCCAAAGATCAAAATGTCATCTACATAGAGACATAACAAAACATATTTTCATTTCTTTCTTGTTTTGCATAAATATATTTATTATATTCATTAGATATAAATCTAAATGATAAGACTACGAAATCAATTTTTGATGTCATTGTTTAGGTGTTTGTTTTAATCCATAAAGAGATATAATCAGTTTGCAAACTTTGGTTTCTTGTCCTTTGGCTACAAAACTTTCGGGTTGATTCATATAGACTTCTTCATCTAAGTCTCCGTGTAAGAAAATGGTTTTTACGTTCATTTGATGAATAATCAATTCATGGAGCGAAGCTAAGGCTACTAGAACATGAAGAGATGTAATCCTAGCTACGGGAGCATAGACATCCAAATAGTTTATCCCTTGTTTTTGCGCATAACCTTTAGCAACAAGGCGAGCCTTATACTTTTCTATGGAACCGTCCAGATTTAATTTCTTCCTAAAGATCAATCTGCAACCTATGACTCTGGCACCAGAGGGAAGATCTGTTTGAATCCAGGTTTTATTTTCTAGAATAAAATTAATTTCAGCATTTATGGCTTCTTTCCAAAATGGAAAATCAGATGAAGTCATAACTTCCTCATATGAATTAGGATCTCTTTCAACTAGGTAGGTGAAGTAGTTCTCTCCAAAAGTTCTTTCGGTTCTAACTTTTTTGCTTCTTATAGGTTCATCAATTTCTAATGAATCTATATTAGAGGAAGGTTGAATTGAGCTAGAAGATGATTGAGATAAGTTGTCTAATTTATATGAGAATTTATCTTCAAAATAAACGGCATCTCTAGCTTCTATAATAGTGTTATTTGATATTTCACTAATTTGAGAATTTGTAATAAGAAACCTATTAACATTACTATCGAAAACATAACCTATAAAAATGAAGTCTAAAGTTTTAAGTCCTATTTTCTTTCTTTTAGGTTCAGGAATTGTTACCTTAAGCCAAACACTCTCACACTCGAAGAATTTGGAGATTAAGTTTCCTTAATTTAAATAATTCAAAATGAGTTTTATCATTATGTTTTGAAGGAATCTTTTTTGGATGAAAGAGGAGGTGTGTTGGGAAAAACTCTTTTGATTTAACTTAACAAATTATTTATTGGTGATTTTACTCCCTAGGATTATTACTCACATTGTATAAAAAGGGTAAAATGGTCATTAGATGTCTTAGGATGTCTCACTCACCTTATAGTGTCAAGACCAGGTCAAGATAATCACAAAGTCGGCTAAGTTAAGACTTGCGTCGAATGAAAGTCAACGCAACTTCGACTTGATGTCGACGCAACTCTGACTAGAAGTCCAAGTAACTTAATCAGCCTGTCGAAGTATATGTCATGTCGACGCAACGTCGAAAGGGACTCGACATAGAAGGAAGAGCTTATCGAAGCCATCAGTATGGTCAACGCAACTTCTATTTCAACTCGACGCAGAAGATAAAGTCCAAGTTCAAGCTTCCAACTCGACGGATACGTCGAGAAGTATTCGACGTAACGTCCACAACTGAGTTCAATTAGTGCTGAGAACTATTTCGAAGCCACTTCAATAAGAACCCAGAGGTGCGTCGATAAGAAGGAAGTCAATTCGACGCAACGTCGACATCTAAGTTCAGTCAGAGTTAAGAAGGATTTCGAAGCTACTCCTATAAGAACTCAGAGGTGCGTCGACAAGAAAGAAATCCATTTCGACGCTGCGTCGAATACAACATGAAAAATGAAACTTGTATGCTATCCTTTTAACACCTTTTCAGAAAGTTCACAAAGCTAAAGACCCTTATGCTCCCTCCGTTAGTGGACAAGGGTTTTCAGCGGAGTTCGGCGGTGCGGCGGCCTTACAGTTCAGCCCCAACTCCTGGCTAGAGTGCGACATATGCATTACCTTTAGTGAGGTGAGCAAGTGATTTACCGACCTTAGTCAAGGAGGTGTCCTGAGCATCCCTGCCATGTTCAAGTGGGCTTGGCCTCATACCAGAAGGGAAGAAAGATTTCTATGGAACCTTCTCTTACAGGCCCGGGTGGAAGCACCGCAACTCCTCAGCACGGGGACACAAAATCTTCTCCTAACACTCATAGGCGGGCAGGGGCGCATCTAGTTGTATCGTATAGTTGATCATGACTGCATTTTTCAGTGATCTTTCCCTCTTCTTAAAGCCGGCCGTGATCCTACTCTCGAAAACGAGTCTCGACAACCACGCTGGTCCGCGAGATCGATCGTGATTCAAAACCATTTTGGTGAGGTCTTTCACTCAGCTATTGTGCTGGGCCGGCCTCTGCGAGCCTTACAGCCAGACAGTTCTCCAACAGCTCGTTTATTGCCAAGAATGGAATGAAGTGTTCCAGGACACAGCAAAAACATTCTTGAAAGGTATTCACATCTGATGGACGGGTCAGGATCAAAAGAAGAAAGACAAATCAAATGTCCAATAAGAGTTCTTTTTCAGGACAGCCTAAAACTAGAAAGAAATTCAAATACCAAAGATACAGAATAAGTATACTGAAGGGGAGAGAAAAGAACATGATTATTGATTATTATCTTTTATCTGTCGAAAGAGGGTTCTTCTTCTTCTTCCTCCTTCAACCCTAAGACAGAAAAATAATGCTCTCTCTGCACAAAAAAAGAATACAGCTACTCCCTCTTCCTCATCACATAACAGCTAGTTAACAAAAAGTGGATCAAGCAAATAACCCTTGCAATCATCTCAATCATAAGCAAGGGTTCATCACATACAGATCCAGTGGAAATCAGAAGCTGCAGTTCTTGAGAAATTGCTTCTGAAGAATTTTGAGAACGGAATTCTATTCTCACTCTTCTTTCTTTCTTCTCTTATTCTTCAAACTGTAAAAGAGTTTTATTAATCCCTCTTTCAAAGGATCCAGTGGTTCTAAGAGTCTCCTTATCAAAAGACTCAGACACAGGTTGTGCAATCCTACCAGGGAGGTAGAAGAGAGGAGTACCCACATTTTGGGGAACCTCTATAAAAATTCCTGTGTCCTCTGTGTGTTGATTTTTTGTGTTGTCCCTATTTAAGTTTTCTGTGTTTATTTTTCCAGTAATCTGTCTGTACTTTATTCTGTCTTTGGATTACTGATTGCATAATACTTAGTGTTTTTATTGTGTGAGCATAATTATGGTACAAAATATTTAAAACTCTATTCACTCCCTCTCTAGAGAATACTCAGAGGCACACTGTGCTTTTTCAATTGGTATCAGAGGGAGGTTGATCATTAAAAGGTTAACACATTGATCAAAAGATCTCCTCACTCTCATTTCCTTATTTTAAATTAGTTAAAACTATTTTTTAAGAAAATGAGTTCTAAGGATTATGCATCAACAAGACCACCAGTGTGTAACCTAAATAAGTTTACACTATGGAAGGCCAGAATAAAGCTTTGCTGTTGAACAAGACCACCAGTGTGTAACCTAACTGTATTGATGAAGACATCTTTGATGTTATAATTTCTGGTCTCCCAGCTCCAGTCAGACAAGATGTCAGTGGATCTTCAACACTGGAAGCTGTCCCAAAGAATGAGGGGACAGAGGTTGAGAAGAAGCAAAAAACATGTGATGCCAAGGCTATGAGCATTCTGATTTCCACAATGTCAGATGACATTTTCCAGAAAGTAGCTGACTGTCAATCAGCAAAAGACATCTGAGAATCCCTTTCCAGAAAGGTAGAAGGGAGTTTTGATGAAAGAAAGGACAGAAGGTCCCTTCTCATATCCCAATATGAGAACTTTCAAAAGAAAGCTGAGAAAAGTGTTGTTGACCGATTCAGCATCATTATCAATGAGCTAAAGAGTCTGGACAAGGAAATATCCTTGACAGAGATCAATGATAAGATCCTCATGTGCTTCTCAAGCTCATGTGACTCAAGGATCTGGGTCATCAGAGAGTCCAGATGCCTTAAAGATCTCTCTACTAATGTTTTGCTAGGAATGCTTAAATCATATGAGATGCTACTGAAAAGCAGAGCTGAAACAGAGGCAAAAGAGACACCCTCAACTCCCATCCAGAGGAGCCTTGCCTTGAAAGTTGCTGAAGGAGAGCCCTCCACTCCTGAATATGAAATGTTCAGTCTCCTAGCAAGGAGATTCAGAAAGTGGATCAAGACAGAAGACTCAAGGAGAAGAAAGAGGAGCTCAAGGCCCAAATTTGATAAGACTCCAAAGAAGAAGGTGATTTGCTTCTCCTGCAACAAGCCAGGGCACATAGCCCCTGATTTTCCACAGGTACAAAAAGATAGGTGCAACAACAAAGATGAGCAGAAGAATAAGTCTTTCAGGAGGAAAGACAAGAAGAAGGGCAAATGTTTTATTGCTGAAACCTGGAGTGACTCTGAAGTAGAGTCGAGCTCCTCTTCATCAGAGAGTGATGAAGAAAAAGATGTTGAAGCAACCTGTATGATGGTATTAGGGATGTCTTCAGATGATGAAGAAGAGCAAGTATCTCTGTTTGATGATTTTGATTTTAATTCTGATGATTTTAAAAATTGCTTTAAAGAATTTTGCAATGATTTCCTCAAAATACAAAAAGAATTAGAAACAAATAGGGAAGAATTAGAAAATTTTAAGAAAGATGAATTATATTCATTAAATAATGATTTGAAAAATAAAATTCATGGTAAAGAAACAGAATTGATAGAAATCGGAAATAAAGATCTAAAATTAAAAGAAGAGCTAACAAAGACAAAAGCCTTTGAGGATTCTCTCAATGGGAGGAGTCAAAAGCTCAAAGATATTACACAAAATCTCTCCATGAGATTTAACACCTAGGTCTAGGAGCTGACTCTTGCACTAGCACAGACATCACTAGGAGACCAGCCTGGAAAAATCTAGTTAGATTTATTAGACCTAGTGATTTTTAAATAAGTGGGAGGAATGCACTAACTAAGGTTAAGGATATTAATAATCCAAATAAAATAACTGTGCTTCATAAAGTAATCCTAAACAATGAAAAGAAATCTCTATGCAAGAGTAATGCAGAGAAAGTAAACAACAACAATCAAAAGGTTAAAGCCAAAAGTAGAATAATTAAACACTGCTGATTTAGTATATTTAGATACATTTTATACACATTTAAGTACCAAAATAATAAATCAAGGTTTGATAAACTCATTCTCTGCCATCCAAAAGGATATCATGAAAGACCCTTCTACTCTTTCATAGAACCTTATAATGGTAAAAGCAAATGACCCAAGACAACCTGGGTTTCTTCTAATGTTTGAGCTACTTGTGCAAAATTAGGTAGGATCCCTCCTAGGAGATAATGGAAGGGGAAGGAAGAACTATAACCTAATAAAGAATCAAATCCAACAAGGGAGTGATTTCTTCTCTAAATCCTCTTGTTATCTTCTTTAGTTCATGAAAATGATAAGTATAAATATTATTGTTTAATACAAATCATTGCTGGGAAAAACAGTAAGAACTTTCTAAGAAAATAGAAATGTTCATTCAGAGTTGCGTCGAATAGAATTCGACGTACCATCTAATTATACTCGACGTCTGCTTCGAAAGTAATATACTAGTATACAACAGATAATTCGAGTTGCGTCGAATAGAATTCGACGCACCGTCTAATTCTATTCGACGCCAGCTTCGAGAGCCGTCTAAATCAGATAATTCGAATAGCATTCGACGCAACGTCGACTTCATATCGACGGATACGCCAATTTAATATTTGTTCGTGAAATTCGAAGGTGCGTCAAGTTCTAATCGACGCAACGTCGACATAACAAGCGCGCGCAGTTTCACTTCAAGAAGCTGCTTCGACGCATTTTGGCGCGCTGTCTATTAATTTTTGTCGACGGTGCTTCGAATAAAACCCTAAGGTGCGACAAATCATCTTCTTTTAAGCACCATTGGCGTCGAATTCATTACTCTTTCGAATTCTCTCTTTCCTGCTCTCGTGCTCTTCCTCTCCCCAACTCTCCTGCAGCTCTTTCTCTCTCTCTCTCTCTCTCTTGTTTCTTTTTGCAGGTACTTCAAAATCAATGGCTCCTCCAAAGATAAATTCTAGTTTTGACGTGGATGTTGGCTCATTCAATGCTGCTGCCGAGAGCTTCAAAGCCATTCTTGGCTTATTCCATACAGCTGCGCTAACAAAGTTGATCTCCACAAGATGTAAAAATTTTGATGTAGAGCTATCAGAGCTAAAGGACAATATTCACATAGGAACTGATGACACCCTCCATGGGATAAATTCTGGCCATGATATCAGTATAACAGAGGAAATGTTATCTCAAACATATGATCTACCTACTGGTAGTGATTCAGATGAACTTACAGGGGAAGAGACCAGCAAGGCACTGCAGATAATGCAGTTCAAGAATGAAAAGCCCATTCACCTGAAAAAGAATGATGTGGCAGAATAATACAGATTTCTAGCTGACATAGTAGGGAATGTGCTGTTGTGTAAGATTTCAGCACATGATGCTATTCCCAAACAGCAACTTCAAATAATGAGAGTTCTTGTCCTGAAAAGAAGATAAACTGGGGATGGTGCCTTCTAAGGTTGATTGAGCACAAATACTCTCATAAAGAAAATGCATATAGAGACCAGCAAGGCACTGCAGATAATGCAGTTCAAGAAGGAAAAGCCCATTCACCTGAAAAAGAATGATGTGGCAGAATAATACAGATTTCTAGCTGACATAGTAGGGAATGTGCTGTTGTGTAAGATTTCAGCACATGATGCTATTCCCAAACAGCAACTTCAAATAATGGGAGTTCTTGTCCTGAAAAAGAAGATAAACTGGGGATGGTGCCTTCTAAGGTTGATTGAGCACAAATACTCTCATAAAGAAAATGCATATATGAGAATAATGAGTCGGGTAATGTTTCATCATTACCCCATGGTCTGCAAATCAAAAGGGGTGCAAATTCCACCAGGGAAGAGAATGAACATTGGAATTTTCTCCAAATGGACCAGGCAGATTCTGAAGCATGATCATCTGCACCTTCACCTCCTCCTTCTTCACCTCCACAAAACATAGAGCCAAATTTACTAGATCCTCCAAGGGATAATTCTCTTTCACAGGGAACCCCAACAACTCAACAAGATGTTAATCAAGTGGCTGATCCAGTTGTTGATCCAACCCAGTACAACCACACCAGTCCATCCATCCCAGACACAGAACCTGCACCTCAATTTCCTCTCATGCCTCAGCAGCAACCATCCACCATAAACACAGACAACCAGTATACTCCCCTACCATCATACCATATCTCTCCAGAGGTGTATCAATCATTCTCCCCTGTTCACCAAGATCTTCCAGATTTCAATGAGAACCTCCCAGCAATCCCTCCACTTATCCTATCCACACCTCCACTTGCCTCTACCTCCCATTCTACACCCCCATTTGATGTTGAACAAGCAATTGCAAAAGCAGTAGGACTAGTTATTGGCACCTTTGCTGATCTACTGGCCACTCAAGCCAGATGGTTCAATAAAAAGTAGTCTCAGATGGAGAGTGAAGTGCTTGATTCAAAAGGGTCCCTCCTAGCTCTCAAAGAATTTGTGTCCTCCTCCTTGGTAACAAAAGATATCTTAACCTCTCTTGTCAGTAAGGTTCAGAAGGGAAAAAATTCAGGAGGAGGAAAGGCCTAATCTAGAAAAGAATGGCTAGGAGAAGGACAATGTTGTTGATCATGATAAACTTACTGTATTCCAAATAGTAAGACTAGAAATTCCAGATGCAAATATTCAGGGGGAGCCTCCAACCCCTCAAGAGAATCTTGTACAAAATCAGGGGGAGCTTCTTACAATAGCTCAGGAACCAGTTGCAAAAGTTCCTGCAGTAATCCAGGGGGAGCTTCCATCAGCTCAGGAACCAGTTGCAGAAGTTCCTGCAGCAATCCAGAGGCAGCTTCCATTAACTCAGGGGGAGCTTCTAGAAGATGATCAACTGTTAGATGAAGTATCAAAGATTGCTCAGGAAACTGCTCTGAATGTTGAACAGAATGCACAATCTCAAGGGGAGCCTCCCAAAAAAGATCACACTCATCAAGAAGCCAACAAGACTGATGAAGAGGAGAATGAGCCTCTTGTATTTGCTCCAAGAAATGTGATACCACAAGTATTTACAAGGAAGAGGAAAACTCCTGATACTCCTCAGTGATGTTCAGGTATTCTGTATACATGTGAAACAATTCTCATTATCAAATGGATACAGTAATTCAGAACAGTATGATTACTTGGAAGTTTACTATATGATCTATGTTATTTAATAATGTCTGTATTGTATCTGTATGATTGTTTGTATTAAGAATTATGTCAAAGTATGTGTAAAATCACTTTGAACAATCTGTAAAATTTGTTAAGATAAATAAGGGGAGATTGTTGGGAAAAACTTTTTTTGATTTCACTTAACAAATTATCTATAGGTGATTTTACTCCCTAAGATTATTACCCACATTGTATAGAAAGGGTAAAATGGTTATTAAATGTCTTAGGATGTCTCACTCACCTTAGACTGTTAAGACCATGTCAAGATAATCACAAAGTCAGCTAAGTTAAGACTTGCGTCGAATGAAAGTCTACGCAACTTTGACTTGATGTCGACGCAACTCTGACTAGAAGTCCAAGTAGCTTAATCAGCATGTCAAGTCGACGCAACGTCGAAAGGGACTCGAGACGTAGAAGGAAGAGCTTGTCGAAGCATCAGTAAAGTCGACACAACTTCTATTTCAACTCGATACAGAAGATGAAGTCCAAGTTCAAGCTTCCAGCTCGACGGATACGTCAAGAAGTCTTCGACGTAACATCGACATCTGAGTTCAATTAGAGCTGAAAACTATTTCGAATCCACTTCAATAAGAACTCAGAGGTGCGTCGATAAGAAGGAAGTCAATTCGACGCAACGTCGACATCTGAGTTCAGTCAGAGCTAAGAAGAATTTCGAAGCTACTCCTATAAGAACTCAGAGGTGCGTCGATAAGAAAGAAATTCAATTCGACGCTGCGTCGAATACAGTCTGAAAAAGGAAGTTTTTTCTGTTATCCTTTTAACACCTTTTCAGAAGGTCCACAAAGCTAAAGACAGTTCTCCGACGGCTCGTTTATTGCCAAGAATGGAATGAAGTATTCCAGGACACAGCAAAAACATTCTTGGAAGGTATTCACATCTGATGGACGGGTCGGGATCAAAAGAAGAAAGGTAAATCAAATGTCCAATAAGAGTTCCTTTTCAGGACAGCCTAAAAGTATAAAAAAATTCAAATACTAAAACTACAGAATAAGTATACTGAAGAGGAGAGGAAAGAACTTGATTATTGATTATTATTTTTCATCTGTAGAAAGAGGGTTCTTCTTCCTCCTTCAACCCTAAGACAGAAAAACAGTGCTCTTTCTGCACAGAAAAAGAATACAGCTGCTCCCTCTTCCTCATCACATAGCAGCTAGTTAACAAGAAGTGTATCAAGCAAATAACCCTTGCAATCATCTCAATCATAAGAAAGGGTTCATCACATACAGATCCAGTGGAAATCAGAAGTTGTAGTTCTTGAGAAATTGCTTCTCACTCTTCTTTCTTTCTTCTCTTATTCTTTAAACTGCAAAAGAGTTACTAATCCCTCTTTCAAAGAATTCAGTGGTTCTAAGAGTCTCTTTATCAAAATACTCTGTGGTTGTAAGAGTCTCCTTATCAAAAGACTCAATGGTTCTAAGAGTCTCCTTATCAAAAGACTCAGGCACAGGTTGTGCAATCCTACCAGGGTGGTAGAAGAGAGGAGTACCCACATTTTAGGGAACCTCTATAAAAATTCATGTGTCCTCTGTGTGTTGATTTTCTGTGCTGTCCCTATTTAAGCTTTCTGTGTTTATTTTTCCAGCAATCTGTCTTTACTTTATTCTGTCTTTGGATTGCTGATTGCATAATACTTAGTGTTTTTATTGTGTGTGCATAATTAGGGTAAAAAATATTTAAAACTCTATCCACCCCTCCTCTAGAGAATACTCAGAGACACATTGTGCACTTTCAAGGTGAGCAACGCTTCACCCCAAAGATTTTCTAGGGCACCGGACTCGGCTAACATGACATTGATCATGTTCATTAAAGTCTGATTTTTTCGTTCAGCTATATCATTAGATTGAGGAGAATTAGGAGCAGCCACTTGATGAATAATCTGATGTTCTTGGCAAAACTGGGTTAGTTCATTCGAAGTGTATTCTCCACCTCGATCGGATCTAAGAATTTTAATCGATGATTCTAATTGATTTTCTACTTACGCTTTGAAAATTATAAAGTATGAAAATACTTCATCTTTAGTTTTTAATAAATAAATGTAACAATATTTAGTGAAATCATCAATAAAGTTATAAAATATTTATTTTCGTCTCTAGTGGGTTAGCGATTCGAGCCACACATCCGCGTGAATTAACTTTAAACGTTTTGAAGTTCATTCTACTGATTTAAAAGGTTTTCTAGAAAATTTAGATTACACGCATATTTCACATCTAGCACTTGGTGCAATATTAAATTTAGGAATTAAATTTAAAAACATCATTCTTTTCGTACAATCTGAATTCACATGTCATAATCTAGCATGTCAAAAACCAGAAGATGAACTTGGAACTATAGAAGATGAAATTTGATTTACTTCTAAATCAGCAACATTCAATTTGAATAGACCATCACAAATATATCATTTTCCAATAAAAACATCATTAAATGTTATTACAACTTTATTTGATTCTAGAACAATTTTATAACCCTTCTTAACTAATAAGGATCTGCTCACAAGATTCTTCTTAACTCTCGGCACATAGAGCACATCATGCAAGGCTAGTGTCTTCCCGGATGTCAACCTAAGATCTACTCGCCTGCGACCAAGAATTTGTGCCGAAGAAGCATCTCCTAAGATCACGCTTCCTCCACTGATGTCCTGAAATGTAGCAAAGCAAGAACGATCAAAACAAGTATGAACATTTGCTCCGGAATCAAACCACCAATCTGATGAACAAGTGAGAAGAAGACTAGGAGAATAATCTACCTGAAGATAGGTTGATCCGGTGCTTGGATCATGTTGTCCTGAGGCTTGTCACCACGAGACTTACCAATCACGGGTTCTGTCTTCTTGTAGAAGCATTTGGTAGACAGATGATTTGTGCGGCCACAGATGAAACACCATTTTCCTTTACCTAGGTTTTGGTTTGAAGGATCAGACTTGGGATGATTAGGTTTCTGATGGCGGAAACCTTAACGGAAAGGTTTCTTATGGATCTTGCCCTTGCCTTTGAAGTGATGGTGAGAGGAATGATTATCATAAGATTCAGTGAGATTTACTTTAGGGGCATGGTCTTTGGGGGTCTTGAAATTTTTAGACTTATATTCCTCCTCTATGCAGATAGCATTTTGGATTTGAACATATGTAAGTTTGGATTGGTCATGCCTTAGTCTAGTGCTAAAGCCGGACCAAGAATCAGGAAGAGCATCAATAAGAAATGCTACTAAATAATTTTCGGATAGAATTGAGTCATCGGCTCGGATCTTGAACAACATCTCTTCAAGTTGATGGAGTTGGAGATTGATAGGCTTGGTGACATCAATCTTGAATTTTTGGAGGTTAGAAACATTGTAGCGTTCTATACCCGCATTATCAAGGTTATAGCGTGCTTCAAGAGCATACCACAAATCCTTAAACGTACGATATTGAAGGAAGACATCATAGAGTCTGTCGGACAAGGCACTAATGATTCGGTTACGACAATGATATTCTATATCTACTGGATCTCTATATGGAATACGTCTAACATAAGTTCTAGTGGTATTTGCACTGGAAGATGAAGACGAAGGAAGAGAGGAGGCAACTGCAGTTGCAGCGCTGGGATTTTCGGTTTCTACAACAGGAGCGTCGAGCATAACAGATAAAAGCCCTAAATTATTCAGCCAATATTCTACTTGAGCTTGCCAACGACGAAAGTCGTTTCCGTTAAATTTCTCGGGTTTGATCCCGGCAGAATCATCAGATCTAGATGTCATTACAGATTTCTGAAATTTATAAAACATAAAATAAATTCCAGTACATATGAAAATAAAAACAGAGAAAATCATTTTGATTATTTGATTTATTTATCTTGTTATTCTTGGACTTCCCAAGGAATACCCAATGACGGGCTCTCACTAGTACTAGGCGGTTTGTGGGATGATAACCCAACACGGCCCTTTCACAAGAGATTATGTGATGTGGATCTACAATTTCTTTAGATTGTTAGAATATTTTTTTCATATATTCCTATAATAATATATATTTTTCCTTTTGAAAAATACTGATAAAATAATTACAGATCTTGAAAAACACGATTTTAAAGATAACCTTCAGTTTTGCAAAACAAATTTTGAGAAAGGTTTAAAATAAAGAGGTGAGAAATAAAATAAATCAGAACAATATATCTATCGTTTAGAAACGAGTCTGGGTAAGGCGTGTGGTTACTGCCCTAAAGAAGCTGCACCACCCTCCGGCAGGGCTTTCAGCCGATGCTCACTCCTCCAAGGTACAACACCCCGCTAGATCTCAAAAACTCTGATGTGCGTGGACACCGAAGAAGCACAGAGCACCCGAACTCCCACTTGATGAAGCAAATTTTAAGAAAGCAGAATCACAGAAAATGTTCGCAGGAACCAGAGGAAGAGCGAGAAATTTCCGAAAGCGTGAAAGAGTGCGTAAAACGGTTCAGGAAAAATCTCTCATATAGGAGTCTCGTAGAGTTAACACGTAATTAATTACAACGGTTATAATTGGTAAGAGATAAGCGTGCAGAGAAACGTGGAAGATTTCCAACGTAAAACAGTAATGGCGAGAGAAACGCGTAAAAGAAACGGTTAGAAATTACGCGTAATAATTGCGAAGAGAAAACACAAAATGACAGAGGTCGCGTCGAATTCAATTCGACGTTGCGTCGAATTCATATCGAGGCTACTCGACGTTGCGTCGAGATATTGTCGACGCGTCGAAATCATATCGTCGCTACTCGACGTTACGTCGAGTCATTATCTACGCAATCAGAGTCGAGAAGAAGATGCGTTGAATTCATATCGACGCAATTTCAAGTTGCTTGGACTTCTATTCGAAGCAGCTTGAACTTCTATTCGAATCAGCTTGAACTTCTATTTGAAGCAGCTAGAATTTCTATTCGAAGCAGCTTGGATTTCTATTCGAAGCAGCTTGGACTTCTAAAATTTTATCAAAACAAGTCGGCTTGACTAAAATCAGGTGGTTCAAAAACCAAAACTATTTTGTAAAAAAAATACAATTCAATTCAATTATTCCCCAAATCCCGAATCCGGTCCGGTGCTGTGCGTGCTCGTGTGTGTGGTTCATAGTTCCTCCTATGTTCCTTTGAACAAATAAGAAAGTGTGAAGACATTTATATACTTACTAACAAGAATATGAATTAGCAAGGTGAGACTAATGGGTTAATCCTTTTCATCTTGAAAGGTTCTCTCCAAATATTTGGATTCCCTCCATTTTGTTTTCGACCTTTTCATCAACTATGAGGAGCCAACACCAAACATCATACTAGACTCCAAAAAATATTATAAATTAAATGTTTTAAAATAAAATTTCTAACAATATGTTCCACAGAATCGTACGTATAAACATCATATGTTCCACAGAATCATATGATAAATATGTCACATCTGCTTGAACTTGAATATTATTTTTAGATTAAAACTTTAAAACTTCAGTTTAACCCCTTCGCTGTCTTCAATTTTCATCGCACTAGCTCTATATCATATGTATAAACATCAAAGAAGATTTAAATTTATCTTTCTAGAAAAAAGCAAATCGTATAGGATGAGGATAAATTTCAGCACAAAAGAATTTTTGCTGACTACGTCAATATATTTGAATTGAGTATTTTGTTTTTATTTAACTAAATGTGTTCATAAACATATATGGCAGATCCAGGGAACACCTGAAAATGGGTACTCTTGGCACCGAGTTAGTCCCCAGCTTAGCTCACCAAGTCAACCATACTCTTTGAGGGAAGCACTTGCACAGGCACAGTCATCCAGAATTGGAGCTTCAACAAGAGCCCTACGAGAATCTTTGCACCCCATGTTAAGGCAAAAGTTGGTATGTCACGGTTGAAATTTTTTTCTCTTTCAGTTTCTTTGTATTCACCAAAAACTCTTATGACTTGTGTTTATCCAGGAATTATGGGAGGAGAATTTAAGCGCTGCAGTCAGTCTTCTTGTTTTGGAGTTAGTTGAGAAGTTTTCAAACGCTGCAGCATCACATAATATTGCAACTGATTATGCAAAGCTTGACTGCATTACCTCAATATTGACAAACATCTTTTCTCGGAGTCAACCTTTAACCTTTTGGAAAGTATTCTTTCCTGTTCTCAATAGCATATTTAATCTTCACGGTGCAACACTTATGGCAAGGGAGAATGACCGCTTTCTGAAGCAAGTTGCTTTTCATCTTCTAAGGCTTGCTGTTTTTCGAAATGATTCCATTCGAAGAAGAGCAGTCATTGGACTTCAGATACTTATAAGGGTATAAGCAGATGCTCCCACATGTTATATTGATCTTATTAGTTAAAATAGTTTGAAAATACTTCTGTTCTTTTCTATGCAGAATTCATTTTACTATTTTGTGCATACAACGCGGCTACGGGTTATGTTGACAATAACATTATCAGAACTGATGTCTGAAGTACAAGTAACTCGGATGAGGTCTGATGGATCTCTTGAAGAGACTGGTGAGGCTCGATTTCTTAGGAAATCCTTGGAAGAAATGGCAGATGAAGGTAGGAGTTCAGATCTAGTTACAGAATGTGGACTACCAGTTAACATGCTTGAGTCAATTTATAAGGGATCCACAGATAACCGTTGGTCTTGGTTAGAAGTCAAATATTTATCAGACAGTATTCTTTTGGCACTGGATGCAGGAATAGAGCATGCCCTTCTGGTAAGTCATAAAATCTTTCTTTTACTGCTCATAGTATTTATAAATTCTATATCTATTTCTTAAGCATGAAATTTCTAGTTGCATTTCCTTTCTTTTGATATTGGTATTTACTTCTTAAATGGAGAATTAAAGAAGATTTTGTTACGGGTCTATCCCGTAAAGCGTCAATATCTCGTCGGAGGTGGTGGTGGTGGCAGATATAAAGGAGCGAGCTCAACCTACGGAGAATGCGAAAAGAAGGAAGGAGGGGGAGCGGAGCTCAACTCTAACCCTAACCCTAGAAGGAGGAGAGGAAAATAACTAGAGAGAAAGAGAAGAGAACTTTCATAATTTTTTTCATAATCCCTCATGACCCAAGAAGGTCTACAACTAACATTTCATAATGGCATGAGTGTAAATAACCCCAGCATAAATAGATGCTCAAAACGATAAAAGAAAGAACTCGTACATAGACTCGATTAATAAAAATACGTCAAATATAAACACATGATGATGCTAATTAACAATATAGATAACTTGTCGTGTGAGACCATAATATCCCACCCGTTCTTGTAACGGCCCCTTCTCGGCTACTGCTACAATTTAACATATTCATTTCATATATCTCATCAGAGACGTAAAGTAAGAACATCCAGTGCAAAGCATTATATGATAGAGTACAAAAAGAAGAGTGCATGACAAACTAAACCATTTCATTGTATTAAAGATCTGATACATGATACAAAAATACAACAGGTAGCCTTATATATAATATCCAAAAAAGGGCTTACCAAAAGATGTAACATATATACACGACTGACACGCAACAACACTACTATGTACAGACACATACATCATATAAAAACTACAGACTCTACATGAAAAAGAATTGGAACTCCTCATGAGACAATCTGGGTCTCTGCACCTCGCCCTGTGAGTGTCCAGGACGTCGAACACTGCTGCGGAAACATCTATCCATAAACGACACTTCTTCTCCTGTCGAGAAGAAACATGGTGGCAACTGACTACTGGCAATGTTTTAAATATCGGATGTCGGCGACATATCAGATTGAGTTTTTAAATGTCGGATGTCGGAAGTCGGAGACATGTCGGGGATATTTTAAAATATCGGATTTCCATGTCTTATAAATAAATTTTTTATTTTTATGTATACTAACTATAATTATATCTTATAAAAATAGAAAAATAATATAACAAATAGATAAAAAATGAGTCATTTATATTACGAAATAAAATCGAATAGTATCTACGTTAAAATAGTATTAACAAATACAAAATAATACATTGTAAATATATTTAATAGTATACAATAATTTTATTTTGATAACAATAAGTTTATTGCAAATAAAGAAGATTTAAATATTTTCATATTTTTGTAATAAATGTAATAAATATTTTCATATTTGTTGTAATATTAAATTAAAAAATTGTGAAACAATTATACAAAATTGGTTGTAAGAATAAAACGTTAAAGAATTGAAACAATAAGTCTATTCGATTTAAGCATATGCTGCTAGTCTGCTAATATAACATAAAATAAAATAGCGGGCGATATATTTAAAAGTCGTGTCGGCCGATATATCGGAAAAAACCGGACATGTCGGCCTATATTTTACAAAATGACATAATCTATACTTTTTAGAAAAACATATCGTTTTGCCCTAAAAAATGACATGTCGGACATGTCGGAGGACATTTAAAACAATGACTACTGGTGGCTGGAACAGCCTCTTCCTTGACCTGATTAGTTTCATTTTCTAATTAGTCAAAGAACTACGTGAATTCCTACTTTTCCTTGAGTACCTATGATGGATTGCTTAATTATAACCATAGGTATTTGTCGACTTATATAGGTATTTCTTCCTTGTCTCTTTTTTGTGTCTGTATTTCTGTAATCATTTAACCCTCTTTTTCTTATCCTTTCATATCACTGATTTTCATTTATCATAAATGATACTACTTGAATTACTTTCCATTATGGGCAATGTTAAGGATAAATTAACATTTCATATATTCATTTATTTATATAGTGCGCTTGCAATATTCATTACGTGTCCTTGACTCACACGTTCATATTGCTTTATTCATTTCGTTCTCTTGACTCGCACAATCATATTCTTTTCATGTTCATGTCGGTAAGTTATTCTCCCCACCTCCCGATTTGGGTTAACCTTTAACATAGCCCATTGCTTTGATGCATTCTTTCTTTTATTCATTTTAAAACTTGGAGTATTAATTCTTCTTTTTTATTACTCAAATCATTTGAGAATTAACTCACGTATGACTTGGTTTTATATGGTTCATTTTATCTTGAATTCCATTCGAATATATATGAGGATTTCTACCCTAATATCATAGTATAAGTCATATGGAAAACAAACAAATGAAAATGTGGAAATAAGAACTCACCCTGATTTTCCATTTGCCTGGATCATGTCGTTGTTCTTCTCCCTTTCCTCTACATCGAGACGTCATGCCCTAAATTAATTATCATTATTAGATGATTATATCGTAACCGCTAAATGCAATAGCATAAGATAATGACATAGGAATCTTGCCCTAATATTGATGTCCTTACTTTTATTTATACTGGTCTTGCCCTAATGTTATATTGTGATGTTGATTATGGACTTAAAATAACATTCCTCTTGAAATCCCTTCAAAATCAGCCTCCTCTTTTGTTAATAAATTGTTGCCCTAGCAATTAATGATGGGGATTTGCCTTAACCTAAGTTCCCTTAGTGTAAAAGCTTCCAAAATCAATACTCACAAACGTATATACTTGCATAAGAGTCTTATGGTTGCTGTCAACCAAATCAGCACTATTCTTCACTATTCCCCTTCCTATGAAGCAAAAGGAGGGTCAAATTGGCTAGGGTTTGCTGTCCTAGCCCTATACATAGGAATTTTTGTACTAAATAAGCAAGGGAACACCATAACCGCCTTTGTAGTAACCCTAAACAGAGAATTGAATTGAATTCCCAACTAGTATTGATTGCCCTAGTTCATATGATGGAGAGTTTTGCTGTCCTAAACTGAAAACAATGAATTATTGCCCTGAATCAGTAAGGGCCCGTTCGTTTGGACGGAATTGAAATTTGATATTAGAATTCGATATTGAGATTCAATATTCAGAATTGGAATTGGTCTAATTCCAATTCCATCGTTCGCCTAATAAACAATATTATTGAATATTGTGGAATTGAATAATTCTTTTGTTCGTTTGTTTAATAAAATTCAATCTAAGAATTGAAAAATATTATAAAGAAATTAATATTTTTTACATATATAATTAAAAATGTGCGTCCTGACAAAAAACACACGCCCAGGCAAAAAATATTTGCCCGGACAAAAAAAGCCCGCCTGGGCGAAAAACTCACGCCCGGGCGAAAAATTGGGCGCCCGGGCGACAAAACGTGCGCAAGGCGAAAAACGCGCCCCCGAGCAAAAATTGCGCGCCCGGGCGAAAAACACGTGCCCTAATAAAAACACGTGCTCGGACGAAAAACGCGCGCCCGAGCGAAAAATGCGCGCCCGGGCAAAAAAAATCGCACCCGAGGGACAAATTGCGCGCCTGGGGGACAAAACGCGCCCCGGACGAAAAACGCTCCCCTGGGCGAAAAACATGCGCCCGAGCGAAAAATGCGCGCCCGGGCAAAAAACACGCCCCTGGGGGGAAAACGCGTGCCCGGGCAAAAATTGAGCGCCCGGGCGACAAAACGCGCGCCCAGGAGAAAAACGTGAGCCCGGGCGAAAAACTCGCGCCCGTGCAAAAAATTGCGCGCCTGGGCGAAAAAAGTGCCCCCGGGTGAAAAACTCGTCCATGGGCGAAAAATGTGCGCCCGGGCTACAATTGCGCTCCTGGCGAAAAACGCCCGCCCGGGCGAAAATTGTGCGTCCGGGCGAAAAAACGCGCTCCCGGGCTAAAAACTCGCGTCCGGGCGAAAAACTCACCCCCGGGCGAAAAATTGCTCTCCCTGGCGAAAAACGCGATAAATCGAGCATGTCAGACTCGCCCAATTCCGATATGTCCAGCTAGATTTTGTGTCTAGGTTAAAATCAATTCCATGATATTCAACTCAAATTCCAATTATTAAAGCTATCTAACAAGCGAACGACGTAATTGAAATTCGACGTCGAATTTCAATTCTAAGTCTTCAATTCCGTCGAAACGAACGGACCCTAAGGGAACTTCAATTCTACCTCAAATCGTAACTTAGATAGTTAAATAAAAATCCATTCATGGGAATCATCTACCATCTAGGGTTTCGGTTTTTGTACATGAAAATAGAGGGAAAACATAAAGCACATGTTAAACCTTATTCAAGAGGAGAAATATCATGATTATGGTTTTCGGGTCTAGAAAATGAAGACACAAATCCATACAAAACTCAAAAGGCGTTGAGTGGGAGGGGTTACATTGCTATAGAAGGAAGAATCAAGGAAATCAGAGGAGATTTAGGGCTTCTGCCAGCAATGTTATCAAGGCGCGCCTGAGGCGCACCCCGTTGCGCTCCAGCATGGCTTAGGCGGGCGATGTGCCTGAGGCGCGCCTAGGTGCACCCAAGGCGCGCCCAAGGCGCACCTAGGCGCCCAATCGCAGAAATTCAGCGAATTGGGCGCCCAATTCGCAGAAATTCAGCGAATTGGGCGCCCAATTCGCAGAAATTCAGCGAATTGGGCGCCCAATTCGCAGAAATTCAGCGAATTGGGCGCCCAATTCGCAGAAATTCAGCGAATTGGGCGCCCAATTGCTGAATTTCAGCGAATTGGGCGCCCAATTTGTTGAATTTCCATGAATTGGGCGCCCAATTCGTTGAATTTCCATAAATTGGGTGCCCAATTCGCTGATTTTCCATGAATTGGGCGCCCAATTCACTGATTTTATTTTTTCCCCATTTTTGCGCCTCACGTGCCTCAGGCACGCGCCTGCGCCTTGCGCCTAGGCTCCAGGGCCCTTTTGCGCCTCGGTGCGCCTTGCGTCTTTAATAATATAGTCTGCGTGCTTTGGCGACGAGTGGATGTCGTTTGGTGTCGGGAGAGGCGTGAGCGTGAACTGGGGAAGAAATGGGTTTATTGGGTTTCGTTTTCTCTTCTTAATCGAGACCCGATCTCCTCCTAAGTGACACGCACGCAAATGACTTGCGTGAGTCAAGCATAGATCGGTTAATTGTCCTTATCCTGCTACTTAGACGGTCCCAAAAGAGCAGCCCTCTTTTATTCGCTTTTAAATTCTCTTTTATTCGCTTTTAAATTTATAATTTTCACTAATCAAATTGTTTGAAACACAAATAGGAATTATGTACTATATATTACGGGCGTCGCGTTGATTTTTTTACGTCGTCGGTTTAACATACATGATAAATGACATAGAATACTATAATTAATAGCTATGTAGCACGGGGACGGAAATGGGATACGGGATACGATACGAAACGGATACGGGAAACATGATTTTTTAAAAAATACGGATACGGGAAACGTTTTTAATTTTTTTTAATTATTTTAATATAAGTATTAATTAATATAAAAATACAATTAACAAACTAAGGTACCATCTCAGTCATTACATTCAATAAAAAATAATTTGCGCACAATCATGTTGTTTAGGCATAAAACATATGGTTTACAATAACAAGAGAATTAGAATAACATAACAGTAAATTTTAATGAAAAGGAAGAAGAGGAAGTAGAAGAAGAAGAAGAGGAAGAAGAAGAGGAAGAAAAGAAAGAAGAGGAAGAAGAAGAAGAGGAAGAAGAGGAAGAAGAAGAGGAAGAGGAAGAAGAAGAAGAAGAGGAGGCGGCGGAGGAGGAAGAAGAAGAGGAGGAAGAATAAAAAGAGGAGGAGGAGCTTACTAGCAGGGAGGGATCGAGAGCAGGGAGCGTGATCTGGAGCGATGGTGGAGCGGCAGCAGCTTCGGCTGCGGGGGTCGGGAGAGAACAACGCAGAGCTGCGGGGGTCGGAGTCGTGAAACGCGCGTTAGTGTGAACCCTAAACAATCAACTTAATATGAGGCGTGACCGCGCGCCTGACGCCGTGAATAAAATAGCGTGAAACGCGTATCCCGCATACGCGTTTCCCAATTAATTTTTTTATTTAATTTAAATATTGTGTTTCCTACGTTTCGGAAACGCGTTTCCGGGCGTTTCCCGTATCCGATACGCGTTCGAGCCGATACGCGAAGCATTTTTAAGTATCTGTGCTTCGTAGATTAATAGTACCTGACACAAATGACAGCGCACAATTCTTCAAAGCAAGCTTGCCCTCAAGCTCAAACTATTTGTTTGACTCCTTAATTTCCCGCTAGAACAACTCCTCATAATGTGTCGCTGTAATGGAGGCTGTATCGAATGGCAAGCCTTCCTCATGCTCACAGATGTCACGAAGGACGATGGGAAATTTTTAGAAGATCGTTGCTTGTCTAGAGCCAAAATCAATGAATCCAGGTGGTTTCAGCGGAATGCCTGGGTACTAAGGACTGTGATATACTTGATTACATCGTTTTTCACTTCAGGCTACCAAAATTCTTGTTTCAAATCTTGATACATCTTTGTTATCCCTGGACGAATCAAATAGCTTGTATTGTGAGCTTCATATGGTATTTATGTCTTTAGATTATCTGCATTGGGTACACAACCTTCCATTGATTAGTAATACCCCATCCTCAATTACAAAAGCCTTTCTCTGATCTTTCACCTTTTGAAGTAAATTTGCTAAAATCAGATCCCGATCAATTGCTTTCTTAATTTTATCTTTCATTGCATACTGAATTTGCAAGTGGTAAAGGTGTTCTCGTCTTTCTTCATTTGTACTAATCAGGAGAATTTGTGCCCTTTCTAACTTTTGTTGTATTGACTTATGATGCAAAGTCGTCGTGGAAATTGTCGCCAAACTTTTTCTGCTTAATACATCAGACACTACGTTAGCTTTCTAAGATGATATTTGATATCCTTAATAAATTCCAGTCATCTTCGTTATCGGAGTTTTATCTCTTTTTGTGAAAAAATGTATTTCAAAATTTTATGATCTGTGAATATGTTAGCTACAACTACAGGTACAATACGCTAACTAGGGAATACTTGATATTGTCGATGGATGCCCTGGGGGGGGGAGAGTTGATCCCCCCCCCCCCCCCCCCCCCTCACATTGTGCTGAACCGGCTGGTTCGCCTATGGCCGGTTCAGCACAATGTGAGGACTGAACCAGTTGGTTCAGTCCCCCCAACTCATGGATCCCTTCTCTGATATTTTATGTCATAACGCCCATGATTCGACCGGGTTATATCATTCCCTCCTTCAAAAAATTGTTTGTCCTCAAGCTGAAATTTTGGGTACATCGATCTGAATTCATCGCAATCAACCTAGGTCCTCTCTGATTCTGGTAATCCTTTCCATAGGACTAAGTCTTGTGTCACATACTGCCCCTGCCTCAATCTCCAACGAAACTCCACAATCTTTTCAGGAATCTGTCGGATCTCCCCTAGCTCGGAAGCCACAGGAAGTGGGTGAACCAACATTTTTGGAGCTCCTTGGGCCTTCTTTAGGAGCTCCTTGGGCCTTCTTTAACAGAGAAACATGGAGAGTAGGATGTATTCTGGACCCCTCCGGTAACTCTAAGGTGTATGCAACTGGTCCGACCTTTTTTAAGATCTTGTAAGGTCCATAGTACCTGGGCGCCAATTTCTGGTTGGCCTTCCTTGCCACTGATAGTTGTCTGTAGGGTTGCAATTTCAAGTATACATCCTCCCCTTCCTCAAAACCCTCTCTCTACGATGTTTGTCGGCCTGTGCCTTCATTCTGCTCTGAGCCTTCACAAAATTTCTTCTAAGTAGTTCAACCACCAAATCTCTATCTTGCCATCTAAGCTCAACTTCCTTGACTGCAGTGGAGCCGCTCTCCATATTCCTCCAAGTAGGTGGAGGTCTTCCATACAATGCCTCAAAAGGTGTCATCCCCGCAACTGTCTGATATGCAGTATTATACCAATACTTCGCCCAATGTAACCACTTGCTCCACTGCTTGGGTTTCTCCATAGAGAAACATCCGAGGTATGTCTCAACACTGCGGTTCAGTGATTCCGTCTATCCATCCGTTTGGGGGTGGTTGGCGGTGCTCATCCTCAAGGTAGTGCCCAACAATCAAAAGAGCTCCCTCCGAAATCTACTGATGAATATGAGCTCCCTATCTGACACAATAAAACTAGGAAGTCCATGTAGCCTTACTATTTCCCTTATGATTGTGACTCAGCCACAATCTCCGCCGTGTATGGGTGTGTCAAAGCAATGAAGTGCCCAAACTTGGGCAGACGATCGATCACCACCAAGATCACAGTCCTGCCCTGGGATCGAGGAAGACCATCAATGAAATCCATTGCAATGCCATCGAACACTAACCGAGGAATGTCCAGGGGCACCAATAATCATGTCGATGATGTAGTCTCGTATTTCTGTCGCTGGCAAACCTCACACCGCTGGACGTAAAACTCCACATCCCCCTTCATCAACCTTCTAAAATACGTTCTGTTTCAACTGTTGGTAAGTTCGGAAGATACCAGCATGCCCACCTACAGGAGTGTCGTGGAATTCTCTCGAAATCTGTTGTTTCGGACGGGAGTTTTGGGTTACCACCAATCTCCCTTGAAATAAAAATGTCCGTTAAGAACATGATATTCGTCCACCTTTGTGCCCCCCATCACCCACTTCCTGTAATAACTGCCGCAATGTAGCATCCCCTAATGCTTCATGGTGAATCTCATCTATCACTTCCAAGACTGGTTTCGTCATGCTGAATATCGTACTGCTGCTATGGACCCTAGACAAGGCATCTGCGACAGCATTATCCTTGCCTTTCCGGACCACACAATCTCGAAGTCATATCCCAACATCTTCGTCACCCATTTTTGTTGTTCCATTGATGAACTCATCAGACATATCCAACAAGCAATACCTTGGTGTTTATTGTTTGCAGATGATATCGTTTTGGTCGATGAGACGCTTGAGGGTGTAAAAGCAAAACTTGAATCTTGGCGAGACACTTTAGAAAAGAAGGGTTTTAGGTTGAGCAGGGCAAAGACGGAGTATATGGAGCTTAAATTTAGCAGTGCAAGAAGGACGGATGACTTTGTTATTAAGTTGGGTGATCAAGATATTTCCCGCAGTGAGTGTTTTAAATATCTTGGATCGATGGTTCAAAAATATGGAGGTGTTGATAAAGATGTGATACATAGAATCCAAACAGGTTTGTTGAAGTGGAGAGGCGTGTCAGGGATCTTATGTGATCGTAAAGTACCATTAAAACTTAAAAAGGCAAGTTTTACCGTATTGCAAGTAGACCAGCGATGCTCCATGGTTCTAAGTGTTGGGCAGTGAATTGTGTACATGAGTAAAAAAATGGGAATTGCAGAGATGAGAATGCTTAGGTGGATCTGTGGACACTCGAGACTGGATAAAATTAGGAATGAATGTATCAAGGTAAATAGGAGTGACACCAATTGCAGATAAGATGCGAGAAGCTCGACTAAAATGATTTGGACACGTACTAAGGAGATCATTATAGGCACCTGTTAGGCATTGTGAGAGTTTAGTCACTAGGCATGTTAAATGGGAGAGGGGTAGACCAATGAAGACTTGGAATGAGACCATAAGGAAAGACATGGTCTACTTAGGCATTAGTGAAATTATGACTAAAGATAGGGCACAATGGCGACAAAGGATCCATATAGCCGACCCCACTATAGTGGGATAAAGGCTTGAGTGTTGTTATTTGTTAGTCTTTGCCCCTAATTTTTCTAAATGTCCATTTTAGCATGTTGTCAACGTAGCTTTCAATGACTTATTTACTGTTTAACACCTATTGCATAGCAACCTAATTGAAACCGGGAAATTTATCTTAAAGTCTCGATAATTTTTTCTTAATGCACTGTACCCGTTAGACACTTCTCTATTTTAACCACTCAACCTTGACCTGAGAAACTACATGCTCATTTCTATCCACTTTCTTCTATATAATTGATCCGAATTTTTAAATCTATCACCTTGGTATTACTTTTTCTTCTATTTTTATAGAATAATAATCATTTATAGCACAACTATAATTGCATAAACTTACTTTTGTTCTACTAATCCTATGTTCTTTCTTGCCTTTCAGTTAACTTTGCTCATGTAAGTCTAAAAATGGAGATCATGCTTATATAAAGCAGCAAATTGAAAGTTTTCTAGTTATTTATTGGAGAATTGAGGAGATTTATCACCTGATCAAAGGAAATTATTTAATCTCCACATATTGTAAAAAAAAGAATTATGATGTTTACTAATATTTGTTAATTTCATTTTTCAGGAATGATATCTTAGCTTTGTATAACTTATTTATTTCCATAGCATCACATTCGTTTGCTTTCTTCTGGTTTTCACGAGTATACCATCCTCTTTTCCTTTATGTTAGAAATTTTTTCTTTCTAGATCTCCATGTGTATGTTGAAAAGATAACCTGTATCAGAATTTTTCAGGGGCCTGCGATGACTGTAGACAGGTATGCTGCTGCAGAGAGCTTTCACCGATTGTCCATGGCATACGCACCTGTTCCGGATCTACACATAGTATGGCTGCTGAATCTATGTGATTTGCACCAGGAGATGCAGTCGTGGGCCGAAGCTGCTCAATGTGCAGTTGCCGTGGCAGGTGTGATCATGCAGGTAAATATATAGTCTGAGTTCCAGATAATTATTTTTGATATTGATTTGCGATGTTTGAGTCCATCAATTTTGGGTTGAGCTTCGAATATTGCTATCTCAAGCACATTTACCTAAATATTTTAATTACTGTTTCTATCTCAAGCGCATTTATCTAATATATTTTAATTACTATTTTTATCTCAAGCGCATTTATCTAATATATTTTAATTACTATTTTTATCTCAAGCGCATTTATCTAATATATTTTAATTACTATTTTTATCTCAAGCGCATTTATCTAATATATTTTAATTACTATTTTTATCTCAAGCGCATTTATCTAATATATTTTAATTGCTATTTTTATCTCAAGCGCATTTATCTAATATATTTTAATTGCTATTTTTATCTCAAGCGCATTTATCTAATATATTTTAATCACTAATCAAAACTATGGGCAGCCCGGTGCACAAGGCATCCCCGCGGAGCTAGAGTCTGGGGAAGAGTCCCACCACAAGGGTGAAATGTAGGCAAACCTTACCTTGCATTTTTGCAAGAGGCTGCTTCCAGGGCTTGAACCCGTGACCTCAAGGTCACACGGCAACACCTCAACCGGTGGGCCAAGGCTCCCCTTCTACTAATCAAAACTATGATATTTAAAATTTATTTAAAGTTGTATTGTGAAATATAGTATGTGTTTTAAGTGTCAGTGACCTCCTCTCCAACTTTACATAATTACAGAATTGTGAAATATAGTATTGAGTATTGTGAATCGATTTGTATTTAATAGAATTATTGCACTCATCGAGTGCCTCTCAAGTGTTGAACATAACTAACCGTCCTAAAATTAGCTTAAATTAATTTCTCACACCAAAATTGTTGCATTGTTTGATCACCATTCTGCTTCTCATGCAGGCCCTCGTTGCGAGAAATGATGCTGTTTGGACTGGAGATCATGTTGCTTCTTTGCAGAAGATTTGTCCGATGGTCCGCATTGATATTAATGCCGAAGCATCTGCAGCCGAGTTTGAAGGTTATGGCGCATCCAAACTAACCGTAGATTCTGCCGTGAAGTATCTACAGCTTGCGAATAAACTCTTCTCCGAGGCAGAGCTCTACCATTTCTGTGCCAGCATCTTGGAACTTATAATTCCAGTGTATAAGAACCGTAGATTGTATGGGCAGATAGCAAAATGTCTCACTTCGCTCACTAACATATATGAATCCATCGTCCAGCAAGAATCGAGCCCGATTCCTTTTATTGATGGAACTTATTATCGTG
This sequence comes from Dactylorhiza incarnata, assembly GCA_033032865.1. Taxonomy (NCBI): domain Eukaryota; kingdom Viridiplantae; phylum Streptophyta; class Magnoliopsida; order Asparagales; family Orchidaceae; genus Dactylorhiza; species Dactylorhiza incarnata. Next base: position 3,134,417 of record JAWHQI010000086.1, read on the forward strand.
TTGGATTTTATGGCGAGCGTTTTGGGAAACAAGACGGAAAAGAATATGTTTACAGGGAACCACGGGATGTTCGTCTCGGCGACATAATGGAGAAACTGAGTCACATATATGAGTCCAGAATGGATGGAAATCATACTCTACATATTATACCTGATTCTAGGCAGGTCAATGCGGAGGAGTTGCAGCCTGGAGTTTGCTACCTTCAGATAACAGCTGTGGATCCTGTTATGGAGGATGAGGATCTGGGAAGTAGAAGAGACAGGATCTTCTCCTTGTCGACCGGAGGTGTCCGAGGTCGTGTTTTTGACCGCTTCTTGTTTGACACGCCTTTTACAAAAAATGGCAAGAGCCAAGGCGGACTTGAAGATCAGTGGAAACGACGCACGGTTCTTCAGAGCGAGGGGTCTTTCCCTGCTTTAGTGCATCGGCTATTGGTTATCAAGTCAGAATCTATGGAGTTCTCTCCGGTTGAGAATGCCATCGGAATGATAGAGACCAGAACTGCGGCACTGAGAAATGAGCTCGAGGAACCCCGGAGCCCTGAAGGTGACCAATTACCCAGGCTACAAAGTCTACAGAGGATC